>VSJF01000011.1:0-1361316 GCA_009739215.1 Floccularia luteovirens
TCAGAGGCTGCAAACAAAGTGGCTACCAATCACAAGGGCAAGCAGAAGCAGTCCAGCTCTGCCCCCACCACTTATCCTCCTTGTCTCTTTTGTGGCAAAATGGGTCACTCTTTTAAGAGATGCAATCTATTTCTAGCTGAACAGGCAAAGGCAAAGGCAGCAAATCCCCAGGAATCAGCAGGAAAGGCAAGTATCTTTTCACAAGTACAATTAGATAACCCTCTTTCCCATCATGCTAATTATGATTGGAATGCAGACTCAGGAGCCACATCCCACATGACTCCACACAAACATTGGCTCAGGGATTACAAACCCTATCATATACCTATTAGACTAGCTGATAACACCACTATTTATTCTTCTGGTGTTGGAAGCATTTTATTCAGACCATTCATTAATGGTGTGGAAACACAATCTCTTTTATTTACTAGAGTTCTTCATGTTCCACAACTTCAAAACAACCTTCTTTCAGTTCTCTTTCTTGTCAGACATAGAGACTACAATATTAATATTGACTCAGACTTCATTCATTTTTATCAATCTAGTAGAGAACTGTTCACAGCTAGTATTAATAGCCAGAATGCTGCATTCCTGGATGGGATCACTGTGCCTGCCTGCCTTGAAACTGCAAACCTCTCCTCTACTCTCCCACTGGACCTTGGACTTTGGCATAGGAGATTTGGCCACTACAATCATGCTAGTGTTAAGCAACTATATAAGGAGGCACTTATGCCTACTTTTCCCCCCAACCAAATACACACTGTTTTCACTCAAACAGCAACTGTTCTGTTTGCCCTTTCAACATCCCCATTCTGCTGTGGCCTGTTCCTAACTGTATGATGTCTCTGGATACCATTATCAATGCAGTACTGATTGAAGTCATTGGACATGAACTCAGATCCCTTATCCTCTCTAATTGTTTTAATTTTAGAGGAATGCAAGTTCTCAGCATAAGCTTTGAACTGTTTAAATGCATCTAGGGTATCTGATTTCTTTCTGAGTCCAAAACCACATTTGAATCTAGTACAGTCATCAACAAAGATGATCCAATACTGGTAACCACCAATAGACTTGACTTGGATTGGGCCTTTCAAATCCATATGCACTAATTCCAGAGGTTGTGATGCTCTGGAATCTGAAGTAGGAAATGGACTAGCATGCATTTTGCCTGAAAGACATGGCTCACAGACTGGGTCTGGTTTAGAGTTATTGCCCAAATGCATACCAGTTACCATGTGCATGGAATGAAGTTGCTTAACACTAGCATGATTGTAGTGGCCAAATCTCCTATGCCAAAGTCCAAGGTCCAGTGGGAGAGTAGAGGAGAGGTTTGCAGTTTCAAGGCAGGCAGGCACAGTGATCCCATCCAGGAATGCAGCATTCTGGCTATTAATACTAGCTGTGAACAGTTCTCTACTAGATTGATAAAAATGAATGAAGTCTGAGTCAATATTAATATTGTAGTCTCTATGTCTGACAAGAAAGAGAACTGAAAGAAGGTTGTTTTGAAGTTGTGGAACATGAAGAACTCTAGTAAATAAAAGAGATTGTGTTTCCACACCATTAATGAATGGTCTGAATAAAATGCTTCCAACACCAGAAGAATAAATAGTGGTGTTATCAGCTAGTCTAATAGGTATATGATAGGGTTTGTAATCCCTGAGCCAATGTTTGTGTGGAGTCATGTGGGATGTGGCTCCTGAGTCTGCATTCCAATCATAATTAGCATGATGGGAAAGAGGGTTATCTAATTGTACTTGTGAAAAGATACTTGCCTTTCCTGCTGATTCCTGGGGATTTGCTGCCTTTGCCTTTGCCTGTTCAGCTAGAAATAGATTGCATCTCTTAAAAGAGTGACCCATTTTGCCACAAAAGAGACAAGGAGGATAAGTGGTGGGGGCAGAGCTGGACTGCTTCTGCTTGCCCTTGTGATTGGTAGCCACTTTGTTTGCAGCCTCTGTTACAATAGTCTACTCCTACATGTACAGACATACTAGGATAGAAGATAGTAAGAGGATAGAATAGTATAGTATGTAATGATAGACAGGAGGGGAAAGGAAGAATGGGTTCTGGTAGGAAACCAGTGGTCTTATATAGATACCAGAGGTGCTTCTATCAGGGTTGCCTAGAAGCACTCAGGGTAGACTAGAAGCACTCAGGGTAGTCTAGAAGCACTGGTATCATAGCAACAGAAGTAGACTAGAAGCTGTCAGGGTAAGCTAGAAGCACTACCCTGAGCAGTCTAGAACAGTAGTCTAGGCCTTCCTGTATTATATATAAGGAGGCCTCTGTAGCATACTTTCCCCCCAAGTGAATACACTATATTTACATTCCAACAGCCTCTGAGACTTGAGGTGCAGATCTCCTTGTTCTCTGAGTTTCCTCAGTGTGGAATGCCTGGGTAATAGAAGCTTTATCCAGTTTGTCACTAAGCATCAAGGATGACACAAAGTGACTGTACTCTTCTGGCAAAGCTCTAATCATAGCCATGCACAACAACTCCTCATCCAGCTGTTGCAGAGTGAAGTTTTCAGGTCTCAGATTTGAAATCTGCTGCATTACTGCATCAACCCTATTTGCAAGTGACTGCAAAGACTCTTCATCTGTTTTTCTGATGCTGAACAAGTCATCATATGCATTGAATCTGGCACCAGGCTTTTGCTGGAGGTGCACAGATCTTAAGGCTTCCCAAATGGCAACAGGGTCATGCTCTTTCCCTTGCAGATGCACTCTCTGAGATGGTTCTACTGTGAGGTATAGCCACCCAGCAGCTTTCTGAGCCTTATTATCCCAGTCATCCTGTCTCTGCAGTTGCAACTCATAATGTGGGGAAGACTCCTTAGCATCAGGTCTAGACTTTTGGCCACTAACAATGTGCCAAAGCTGTTCAGACCTGAGCCATGCTTGGATTTCTCCACTCCACTGATTATAGTTGGTAAGTCCCAGTTTTTGAATATCTGGTCCTCCCATTGCAAGAGAAAACAAAGGGATGTGGTAAAAACAGGCAGAAAAAGGGAAGAGTAAAAGATGCAAACTAAGCAAGTCAACTAGAATGCAACCAAGTCCTTGAAAAAGGTAGGGTTCTAGTAACTGCTGAGAAAGTGAAAAGGGTAGGTGTGGGAAAGGTGATTAAAAAAAAAAGGAAAGAGAGTTGGTGGGGAAGATAATGAAGTCCTGGGGTCTTCTTCAACCACCAGTGTATGCAAGTCAACACAATTTAACTACAGTGCAGTTGTACCACCTCACAGCTCACAGGGATGACTACCTGAGATATTGCTGTGTGGGTTAAAGGCTGGCCCACTGAAGTGCACAGACCCAACAGTTCACTGTAGAGACCACCTGGGGATGGTCTTTTGTCCTTACTAACTACTATGGACTGACTAGCTATTGACTGGCTAAGTTTAGCAGCCAAAAACTTGGAGTGAAAAGGAGAAAGATTTTAACTAAGGAGAAAAGAGTGAGGCAGTAGAGGAGTGGTAAAGGGAGCAGTCACAGTGGTCAAGTAGGACAAGGAATGAGGGGCACAGTTAGAGCTGAGGGCCCATAACCTGTTAGAGTGTAAATATAGTGTATTCACTTGGGGGGAAAGTATGCTACAGAGGCCTCCTTATATATAATACAGGAAGGCCTAGACTACTGTTTTAGACTGCTCAGGGTAGTGCTTCTAGCTTACCCTGACAGCTTCTAGTCTACTTCTGTTGCTATGATACCAGTGCTTCTAGTCTACCCTGAGTGCTTCTAGGCAACCCTGATAGAAGCACCTCTGGTATCTATATAAGACCACTGGTTTCCTACCAGAACCCATTCTTCCTTTCCCCTCCTGTCTATTATTACATACTATACTATTCTATCCTCTTACTATCCTCTATCCTAGTATGTCTGTACATGTAGGAGTAGACTATTGTAACACAGCTTTCCAATGAGTTGGATTAGGATTGGAGTTGTACTTAGCAAGTGTTAAAGTTAGTAGATGCCATAACACAGGCATTAGTAAAGTATTAGTTCGCACTTTGTGCACTTTAATGTAAATGCCACAATAGTGGCATTAGTAAAATACTTTCATTTCGCACTTTTACACTTAGTTTACATTTCTTAATGTTTCTGCTTTTGTTTTGTAGTTGTAGGTCCACTGAGTGTTGCAAAACACTCAAACGCGATATAGTGGACACTATTTATCACGCCTTATGGTTTCCTGGGTACAACAGGGCCAAACAAGTGCGCTTTCCTTATGTATCTAGAGATAGATACTAGATACTTGCTGAAAACAAAGTTAATCATATTACACTTGTTTGAACGCATTTTAGAGGGTTTCTTGCATTGTATTTGACTGCTTACAGTAGTACAATTGCAGAGTTTGGTTTGAACTTCAACAGGATTAAGCTGACCATGTTGCTTTCCATTGTCTTATTATATTAAACTTAGAGAGAAGTGCTACTCATCACTCTCTGGACATAATATCTTGCTAACCTAGTTGCAGACAGATTAAACACAAAGCATTCCTGCTGAAATATTTTGCAGACCAGCTGCATTCTCTAGACCTGGGCACACCAGGAAATATTCCTAAAGCTCATATATGCTTATTCTTGCTAATTTAATCACAGAATGATGCACTAAGCACCAGATGATCCAAATGCTGCCTTTCATACTTTTTATAAAGTATCCACTTAGAACCTAAATGATTCGAGACTTTCTTATCACATAGTGTACTAAGTAAAGGGGTATGTTATGACAGCATGATCACATGATGGAATACATAATTTGTCAGGTGATAAGTCAAATGAGATACGTCACATGATGTGTCATATGACTACATCCATCTATGCCCTATGTCACATGTAATATGACTAAGCATATTTTACAATCTTCTATGAGGTTCTATGCCCTAGACATGTGATTATAAAGAACAATGCATGGACCATTATATGCAAATATATACATACAGTCTATCTGTATATAAGGACACTAGATACCAACTTAATAGACAGTCCTTTCTGGATAAGTAGTAGTATACTAACTAAGTGTAAGATTAAGTAAGCACAAGGTAAGAGCTTGAGTCCCTATCACTGTGCACCACACAGATGGCTGCTCAACAGTATCAAGACACTCTCCAATGGTGCCCAAGTGGCTTTTTTATAGGCTTAGAACATACATAATATTAATTCCTAAACATGTTTCAAATGAAATTAAACCTCATTATAACTACAGTGCAATGGCAGACACAAGAGTCCATGAGGCCCCTAAGTATCATATTTGTCATTATTTTTTCTAGGATATATTACCCAATATGAGGTTTTAACACTCCCATGTACAGTAGTGATCAAAAGTATTGCACAGCCACTACGTGACTGCATCACATTGCACTCAAGAGCATATTGAGGCTTTTATCTCAAATAAAATGAATGTTTTAGATAGATACACATGTAGTTAATATAATAAAAATGTGTTTAGTATTATTAATGAGAATCAGACCAAATACTTGCATTTTACTGCACAAAACCATGTGCAATACTTTTGATCAAGTGTATTTGAAACACTTAGTTAGAATTTATAAGGGATCAGATGGAGTTTGCAATGAGAAATTAATTCATCATCCTACATACAGACATGGTCTACACATCCCCCACCAAAGTTGCCCAGATTTTTGATTTCAAGAAGCTTACCATGAATAATAATGAAATTGCCCAAATAATTGGTATTCATTGCACTACTGTAGCTCGAATACTAAAGCGCTTCAAAAAATCAAATGACCCTTATTATGTCACTCCAAAAACAGGTTGGCCTCATAAATTAGAAGTGTGCGATATTTGAGTTGCAGCCCGAATGCTTGTAAAAACTGAGGCATCTAATGCTACTGAAGTGGTCAAGAAGGCTTTTCCTTAGGTGTCTTGTCACACAATTGCACGAAACCTAAAGGAATATGGATTAGTCTGCCGAGTGTGCAGGTCTTGGCTCTACATTTCTCTAGCAAACTGGAAGAAGTGCCATCTTTGGGCATTACAGCATACAAGCTGGACTGTTGATGACTAGAAAAGGGTGGGATTTTCAGATGAGTCCAAATTCCTTCTATTCAAGTCAGATGGTTGTCAGTATGCATGGTTTCACCCTGGACAGGCCCTTGATAATCGATTTGTCAAGAAAAATATCAAACATAGTGCCGGAAACCTGATGGTATGGGGCATGATCACATCAAAGAGCATGGGAAGGCTTCATCAGATAAATGGGATTATGTGCAGGCCTGATTATGTCGATATCCTTGATAAACAATTCCTTGGCACTCTGAAGGATCTGAAGATTCAATGTACAGGAAAGGAAGGTCTTATTTTCTAGCAAGACAATGACCCTAAGCATATATCCAAGATTGCCAAGCAGTAGTTTCAGCAGAAAAACATAAAACAATTACCATGGCCTCCCTCTAGCCTAGATATGAACATCATTGAGCATGTATGGGACCAATTAGATTCCTTGGTTCATGCTTGCAACCCATTACTAACAAATAGGGAGGAGTTGTGGACTACACTTTAGGAGGAGTGATACAACTTCCCACATCAGGCACTGGACACTCTATATGAGAGTATCCCCCACTGCGTTGCTGCATTAGTAATCACTCAAGGTGGCTGTACAAAATACTGAAAACCGGTAAGGATTTCATCAAGTAGTTCTTTCACAATATGCTAATCTTTCCAGTCATAGGGATATGAGCAAAAGAATTGCACATTACTTTTTATATTCTATGGAACTTTCTCATCAATACAAGTAGAACTACATATTCTACACATTCCTATTGTATTCTTGATTTGTCTAGCTACAATTTGACTATATAATTAACTTAATACATGATGTTTTGTGAGTAGTAGCTTAATTTAGATCAGTTTTGCGGTGGCTGTGCAATACTTTTGATCACCACTGTAGTTCAGATCTTCACTCACACTGTCTCTTTCCTCCTCAATGGCACAGAAATGTCAGACCTGCACTTCCCAGAATACTATGAGTTCTGAATCTATACCTATACTCACTCCTACTTGTGTAAAACATCAGAGCACAGTGAGTTCTGAACCCTCCATTCCCATACCTCCTCCAACTTGCATAGGATGCCAGTGCACATATTCTAGCAAACAACAAGAAAACAGTATGTTATGCCATTACATTATTTCAAATGTATTTCTTATACATTATCATCTAGTTACTAGCCAGACTGCCAGAGAAGCAACTGTGTACAAAAGGGCATATGTTGCAGCTCTTCAGGTAAAGCAAGCAGTAGAAGAGGGAAGAGGCTTTTCAGGCCAGAGTGATGATGAGTACAAATCTCTGTAAGATCCACTACTAACCTAAATACTGTAGCTCTGGAAAATATTGACAGTGAATTTGAGGAAGAAGAGCTCTTTATTTGTGTATCTTCCTTGTTCTAT
This sequence comes from Floccularia luteovirens, assembly GCA_009739215.1. Taxonomy (NCBI): domain Eukaryota; kingdom Fungi; phylum Basidiomycota; class Agaricomycetes; order Agaricales; family Squamanitaceae; genus Floccularia; species Floccularia luteovirens. Next base: position 7,407 of record VSJF01000011.1, read on the forward strand.
TATGACTGAATCTATTTTTTATTATAGTTCTTGACAGTTACCATCTCTCCACCCATCAGTATACATAGCAAAAGTGTTCCTGAAGTGTCCCAGCAGCCACAGGATTTACCTGTACAACTCTTGGTTCATTGTATTTCAGGCTGAGCTGTGCATTCATCCCCAGTCATGATGCTGCTAGAAGACCTAAACTGTGTTGAGCAGCCATATGTGCATGACACAGTGGAGAGACTCAAGTCTTACCTTATGCTTACTTGGTTCATACCTTATGGTTAGTCTTACTACTACTACCTATAGAATAGGACAAGGAATCTATTCTGCATAAGAGTGTCCTTATATATAGTTCTAGCTGTATGTACATATTTACATATAAGGGTCTGTGCATAGGGCATGAGGCATATGTGAGTGTAGTCATATGACATATCATATGACATATCATCTGACTCATCACATGACGAATTATGTAATCCATCATGTGATCATGCTGTCACAACAAACTGTTACTATTGTATGGGTTTCAGGGGTTGTATCACTGTCTGGTCTTGTTATAATGCTAGTCAGATTTCTCTAGCATGATAAAGAGAGATATCTTTGTTGCAACAGCATGATCACATGATGGTGTTACAATAGTCTACTCCTACATGTACAGACATACTAGGATAGAGGATAGTAAGAGGATAGAATAGTATAGTATGTAATAGTAGACAGGAGGGGAAAGAAAGAATGGGTTCTGGTAGGAAACTAGTAGTCTTATATAGATACCAGAGGTGCTTCTATTAGGGTAGCCTAGAAGCACTCAGGGTAGACTAGAAGCACTGGTATTATAGCAACAGAAGTAGACTAGAAGCTGTCAAGGTAAGCTAGAAGCACTACTCTGAGTAGTCTAGAATAGTAGTCTAGGCCTTTCTGTATTATATATAAGGAGGCCTCTGTAGCATACTTTCCCCCCAAGTGAATACACTCTATTTACATTCTAACAGATGGATTACATAATTTGTCAGGTGATGAGTCAGATGATATGTCAGATGATATGTCATATGATATGTTATATGACTACACTCACATATGCCCCATGCTCTATGCATGGACCCTTATATGTAAATATGTACATACAGCTAGAACTATATATAAGGACACTCTTATGCAGAATAGATCCCTTGTCCTATTCTATAGGTAGTAGTAGTAAGACTAACCATAAGGTATGAACCAAGGAAGCACAAGATAAGGCTTGAGTCTCTCCACTGTATCATGCACACATGGCTGCTCAACAGGTTATGGGCCCCAGTTGTCAGTCTCAATGGCATGCTCGTCGCTGCCTATGATGATGGTAACTTAAAGCTCTTACCTCTTGTGAAGTAACTTCCCCATGCTCTCTTGAATGGTAGAAGCATTGGTGGCTTGTCCACTCTACAAGTGATTGAGTCTGAATGTTGTTCATGACAATAAATCTATGCAAGCCTTATGTATCTTGATAGTGTCTCTATACTGAGTTGAACATTGTGCTGATGCAACATTAAATTGTAGCTCGCCAATAAACAACTTTAATCAAGATCAACATGCAACACACTGTATTCCAAGCTGTTTCTTTTGTATTTGCTAGAGCACGTTGGCTTGAGTGGAAAAGTGCTATGATGACCTACCTGCAATACACAGCTGTATGGTCAGTAGTGTCTGGAACTCACTGTCATCCATTGCCAGAGGATCCACACAGAGTCTCTGAGACTATGATCCTACTGCAGCAGACATGGGATGACAAAAACAACGCTGCACTCGGCAGTATAAAATTGAGATTATCCCCTGAGCTAAATTGGCTTGCCGCTCATGACAGCTGTACCTCTAGTTGTGCTTTGTGGACTTGGTTAGTTGCTCAGTATGAGAATCATAGCTTGAGCACTACTTTGAAGCTCGCGGAGGATGTAAAATTCTTCAAGCTCAGTGGTGGAGATCCTCAGGCAGATTTCTTCTGCCTTAGCAAGACATTTAGGAGACTGGCTGATGAAAACCTCACCATCCCTGAACTATTGCAGGCCCTATGGGCTATGGCATCTGTACCACCCCATTGGCAAAATGTCAAAGCAACACTGCTGCAAAAATATACTGCATAGACCTTGACCCTACATAACGTATCTGCTGTAGTCCAAAATCTATATGATGCTCAGATGACTTCAGTCTCTTTGAGCAGATCAGCACATAAAGTAGTATGCCCGAACAGCCCTGTACTTCTCTTGTCTACACCATCAAACTCTAAAGAAGACTCTCCAGATAGTGGAAACAAGAAGAAGCAGCGCAAGCAAGGGGGTAAGAAAACTCGTGGAGAGAAAGAAAAACAAATAGCAAAGAACAGTGATTCAGCACACTCCCCTACTGCAAGAATGACTCCTCAGATAAGTAGTAGTCAGGCCATAGCTGGCCCTTCATCCTTTGAGGGTAGTCTGGAGACACCGAGGTCAGCTCCTATCCCTAAGCCTTCCTTTCTCCAGGAAAATTCCCACAAGTTTTATGCTCTGCCCATTGCTAGCACCTTCACAGGAGCATAGGCATTGAAGCATCCTGAAACTCTGTACCCTTCATTAAAGAGGAGTAGGGAACTTGTAGACCTTCAAGGTCTTTCTCATCAGCCAAGACATCTCTGACCTCATGAGGAGACTTATTTGCTATGAGAGAGGATTGAACCTTCTACCTTTACTACAAAAGAAGAAGTACTGGAAGAGGTAAGTGAACCACCTGCCAAATGTCTAAGAACTGCCTCCCCTGAACCAGTGCATTATTTGGCATGATCTGATTCAGGTGATAGTATATCTCTTGGTTTGGAGGTTGAGGACTGGGAATATCCATGTCCTGCTAATGGTTGGACAGAGGTGGAAGTTGATGAACAGATTGTGTAAGCTGCAGGCATTGAAAGAGTCTTAGAAGCTCTGGACGCTGGCAATGAGAGTGAAAGGCAAATACCTCCTTAATGCTCCAAAGTGATCCAAAGTTGATTGTGACATACAGTGCCCTCTTCAGTGAGTAAACTAAATGGCTAGCAGTAACTGGGCAGACCTATATTTATCCTGTCATATGTATCCTTTGTTTAATGATGCTCAAGTTGATTGGGAAAAGCAGAGAGCTCCGATTTATATAATCATTAGAGATATTTTAGATTAAGTTATATAAATGAATAATATGGACTTTGTTGAAGCATAACACTAGCTCCAAAGTACCTAATAGTGTTACAATAGTCTACTCCTACATGTACAGACATACTAGGATAGAAGATAGTAAGAGGATAGAATAGTATAGTATGTAATGATAGACAGGAGGGGAAAGAAAGAATGGGTTCTGGTAGGAAACCAGTGGTCTTATATAGATACCAGAGGTGCTTCTATCAGGGTAGCCTAGAAGCACTCAGGGTAGACTAGAAGCACTCAGGGTAGTCTAGAAGCACTGGTATCATAGCAACAGAAGTAGACTAGAAGCTGTTAGGGTAAGCTAGAAGCACTACCCTGAGCAGTCTAGAACAGTAGTCTAGGCCTTCCTGTATTATATATAAGGAGGCCTCTGTAGCATACTTTCCCCCCAAGTGAATATATACTATTTACATTCTAACAAATAGTTATTGCAGTTTTATTCAAAAGACTTGCTTGAGAACTATTACTAGACTGACTCATCACAAGTAGTTATACCGCTGAATAAGCGAAGTGATAAAAGAGAGTTGATCTCCAAGGAGATCCTTTTCTACTCAATGATTGAGCTGCTACTTGCTCTTAAAGAGTTCTCTCTGTCGAAAGACGAGAGTATATCAATGAAGTGGCATGTCTCTTTCTTTAATGAGAAATATAAAAGTATGCTTTCTTAATCTAAAATTGGTGAAATTCATAATGGTGATGCTGCTTTGAGCACAAACATTCCATTGCTCATTGATATCTCCTATTTTTTATAGTTGAGATTGTCTTCCATTATCATGGTTGATGACTTTATCATAGATGATTGAATTCTCTACTACAGAGACTCCAAGAGTATTTGAGCACAGATGAAAATCCACACCTTTAGAATTGGAACAGATCATCCATTCTGTCACAGTATTGCTCTGGGGAAAGCTAAATGCATAAGACTTTCCTTCCCAAGCTTGAAACACAGCTTCTGCATTAGTCAACTATACCAACATTTAAGCAGATTTCATTATCACAAGTATCAAAGTAGAATCTCTTCCTTGATGACTACAATTAGTCTTATGCTTGTGGTGCCTACACCAAGCTGCCCATGCATTCATCTACTTGAAGGGATGTATTATGAAATGAACCAATACTTTGCTGATTGGTGAAAGGGATGACCACCATTCGATGCATAACTTGCATGACACTAGTATCACTGGATTGCTGCATTTCTTGCACAATTTTGGCAGTATATAAATCGACCAGAAGACTTAAGTGTCCTAGCATATTGCCCATACTTTATATTCAAATACTGATGGAAGTCAAAGCAACTTTAAATGATCTAAATCTAAATGATTAAGATCGGAAATTCTTTCTATCTCAAATCTTATTGAAGTGGATTCAACTATTGTCTCTCTGTTAAATGCAGATGATTTAATTGCTCCAAGGAGCTGATGACAATTTTTGAACATTTAGAAATGGAAATATGGACTATTACTCTAAAAAGCAAATCCACAACAATAACTCTCACTTAAAAATCCAAATCTGAAACAAGCAAATTTACATCATAAGATAAGATCCACCCATGATGGCTTTGAGTTATCTTGCCCTCTCACAAATATTTGATTTTCTATTGAATCTGATATTTAAACATTAAACTTAGGGAAATACCTAAGACAATTGGTTGAGAACTTAGTTGATTGCTTGACTAAAATATTACTTGTCACAAAAAATTCTCCCAATTCATCCCAAGGACACCAACATCCTAATCCATAAGAGAGTCTGACGAGACTCATATCTACTTTAGTCTCCCAACAGAAATATCAGTGCTATACTAAGCTGCAGATATGGATATAATTCACATAAAATAAATTGCTAGAGTAATCCAGGTTGAGATATAAAAAGCTCCCTAGTCATGAAAATGATTTATGATATGGTCACATAAAACCTCCAGGTTTAATTACTAGATTCAGATTTCAGAGTCCATTGACAAGGAATTTACCAGAAAAACCACTCTGGAAATAGGAAAAGAAACAGCATCCTGTCCTTTCTGGCCAACCTTGCTCATACTAAATGTTGACTCCCTGATAATATCACTAGGAGATGGATTTTATATTTATAATGAGCCTACTAGCTCAGGATGAGGGGTGAACAGACTTTGCACTCGCAGCTCTGAGCATGATAATTAAAGCTTTGCATCATCAATATTTCCACCATTTGGTTCACTACCATTTTATGCAAATCTAAGTCATTAGTTCTTGATGCATATAGAGAAATTCACACTACTCTATTTTGCTCGAATGAAATGTTTACTGAATAAGATACCTACACCAAGGTTGAGGATGATAAGAAGAACAAATGATGTAAGTGACTATGTCCAATAGTTACAACAAATGCATGACTCTATCACCAGATATCTTGCACTTCAAAGAAGCTACTAAACTTCTAAATATGCTAGAAGAAATCAAAAGATATGATGTCAAGGACACAAAGGAAGTAAATCTTTATGCAGCTGATTACTATGAAGTGCAAAAGAAATACTTGATAGATTATTGATGAGATCTTAACTCTCATAATCTAGTACAAACATGTCTGTCTTGCTGCCCATGAGAGATTGTTGAACTATGACTTAATTGTCCAGATATTGGGTCTTCTCCTAGACTCATAAACAAGAAGTTAAGAGAATCAGAAAGTAAAGATCTATAAGACCTAGATTGAGATTGATGCCGATGACGTTACTCCATCTCCACCTATCAGAGGTATTGAATGGCTCACTTAATTGTTGAGATATATCTCATCTCTCTAGACCACCTTAAAAATCTTAAAATCAAGTCTTATTGGTAAAAGCTGTACCCAACCTAAGAAAAGACTTTAAACAACATAGCAAATCAGCACTAAAGACTATAAACCAACAAGTTGAAATCTAGTTAATACTTGAGATAATACCTGATAATACTAGGGTCAAATCTAGCTACAGATTTTAAGAAATGTATCAAAATGGAGGTCCATAATCCTTGTAAGCCCCATTTCCAATGTATTTTAGCCTTTCAACATGAAGTCGCGATTGCTGCTCTTAGTGCATCTGCTGACAGAAATAAAAGTGCACCCCTGATTCTCTACTAAGGTCACTCAAACAATGCTGACATGCTAGAATTCTTGCTTCACTTAGTTGCAGAAATTGCAAACTTGGTATTGAGTTTCCATTCAGTGGATTAAGCTGATTAAATCACTTTCCATTGTCTTATTTATCTTTTCTCTAAGAGTGAAGTGCCACTTACTGCTCCCTGGACTATCACACTACTGATTTGATCATATTTGCTTGATAAAACACAAAGCAGCTCTGCTTGAAGACACATTTGCAGGTTGCTGAAATACTTCGCACCTTGCTTGAAATACATTCACAGACTTGGCTTGCATCCTTTTAACCCAGTTGCACTATGAAGAATTCCAAATGCTTGTATATGCTCATCTTGCTGATTCAATCGCAGACTAGTAGCACTAAGCTTAGGTGATCTAGTTGCTGACTTAATACTTCATATTATCCACTTAGGACATAAATGATTCGAGTATTCTCATCATATAGTGTACTAAGTGAAGAGGTGTGTTGCGACAGCACAATCACATGATGGATTACATAATTTGTCAGGTGATGAGTCAGATAATATATCACATGACTACACTCACATATGCCCCATGCCCTATGCACAGACCCTTATATGTAAATATGTACATACAGCTAGAACTGTATATAAGGACACTCTTATGTAGAATAGATCCCTTGTCCTATTCTATAGATAGTAGTAGTAAGACTAACTGTAAGGTGTGAACCAAGTAAGCACAAGGTAAGGCTTGAGTCTCTCCACTGTGTCATGCATACATGGCTGCTCAACAATCTTTACATAGGTATTTAACTACCACCTGTCAGGATCTCACTGAGGTCAGTTATAGTGAATAAACACCCAGGTGTTTCAGAGTGTATGGTGTCACCTGTGCCATTATTTACAACTTGCTAGCCATCCTAGACTAGGGAGGAAGTTCAAGCAAAAGTAACAGAGTGATGCCAAGTAGATTGGGGTACTCGAAACTAAGATCAAGCTGAGGCTTGATAGTAGTTTCTTGCTATCTTAAATACAGATATGCTATGCTAATAATAACTAATTGCATACTACCTGAGTAAGTGTTGAGTCAAGACTAAGTTATACAGAAGCTACTACAAGTCATTTGAAAGTTAGTACAAGTCATATAGGATAATATATGAGTCGAAGCATGAGATAAAGAGGAATGAGGCATGAATACATTATACATGCATTCTAAAGTCCAGGGAGATAGTACATATCCAGATAAGATCATAATATAAACCCTGTGGTCACTCCCTCTACTCCAGCTCAACTTGTGCAAGAGATCCCAGAGCTAGTTGATTTCCATCCCCAAACCCCACAACTGCCAGAGCTGCCCTTATCCTTGCAATCCCAAACATCAGTCATAGTTGTTGAGCAGCACCCTGTATCACACAGTGAAGGAGACTGTTCTTACCTTTGTGCTTACTTTGACTTAGAGACTTAGAACTAGTACTGACTACTATGAATGTAATTCAACAAAGGATATAAGGTCCAGTAGCTCTACTTATATACATAATTGCTGTTTGTACAGCTTTGTACAATGGTCCATGCACGTATACACTAACATATCATGTGACTACATATAGAACCTTATAGAAGATTGTGGAATGTTTGTGAGAGTCATGTGCCTATAGAGCATATGAGTATGAGACACATCATCAGTCATGTGCTCTATCACATGATCAATTATGTAATCAGTCATGTGATTGTTGCTATCACAATACATAGTGCTCCATAGATATTTGTATAGTGATCTATAGTGAGCCATAGTGCCCATAGTGCTCATAGCATAGGTTCCCAACTCCAGAGCATGCCATAGCACTCCTGTAGCACTATGGAGCACTATGGAGTACTCCATAGCACTACTATAATAGTATATATACTTTATTGGATTATTTATTTTATTATATTCATTTTATTTTTACTACTATAATTACTACATACTACTATATAATACTATATAGAAGAAATTAGAAAAAAAGACAAAAAAAGTCAGACAAAAAAACATAAAAAGTTGGAAAAAAAAACATAAAAAGTCGAAAAAAAAAAAACATAAAAAAGTTGGAAAAAAAAACATAAAAAAAGTTGGAAAAAAAATAGAAAAAAAAACATAAAAAAAAAACATATCAAGTCGGAAAACATAACTGAAAAGACAGAAAAAGTCAGAAACATGACAAAAAAGGGAAAGGTTGGAAACATACCAAAAAAGGCAAAAAAAAGTCAGAAACATATAGAAAGAAAGAAAAAAGTTGAAAACATATGAAAAAACAGGGAAAAAAGTCGGACACATGAAACAAGAGAAAGGGGATTGAAAACATAACTAGAAAGAGAGGAAATGTATAAAAAAAGAAGGAAAAAGTCGGACATACAGGGGAGAAAGTTGAAAACATATAAAAAAAAGAGAAAAAAAGCGGACACAAAACATACTAAATGCCCAAGCTATCATTTGCTTATTACTTATATATGACTTATTTATTACTTTTATCAATTACTTATGCTTATCTGGATTTCCAGTCACTTAACTTATTGCTTTGGAGTCTCTTACTTCAAAAATATGACATTGCTAGGAATTGAACTCTCAATCTAATGGTAATTACTACTATGAGCTAGTGATCTAACCATTAGTCTATCTACACCTACAAAATTTTGAAGCTACACTTCATATGTGAAGGAAATCTCTGTAATTCTCAAGTGTAAGTTGTGTTTAAGTGACGATTAAGCAGTACTGCTTATGTAATGTAGATAGCGAAATCTATCCCAAGATTTAACCAAGCCCACTTGATCAGACCATCTCACATGGTAGATATGGCCTTGTGAGAAGACAAAGATATGGTGTGTCACCTAGCTAGTCTTTTAAAATCTCAGACTCACCTTGACAATCCCAAAAAATATTATTTGCACTAAACAACTTCTCAAATAAGGGTGGCTACTCAGATTGGCTCATGAGCAGATATGATGTAATGATAATCTGGTAACGACCCATGGTGAGTCATACAAGGCCAAATCAGATCTCCTGTGATTTACTGATGCCGACTACCCCACCTTGATGAGTTATTTATAACCAAGTTGCTTGATCAATCCCATCAGGAGAAGGACTGCAACGTAACGCATTTGCGATAAGTATTACAGCGTATACTCCCAAGTCCCTGTCTTGGACCTACCCAAGCCAGAATCTCATTGCAACATCAACAGTCCTTGTCAAGCTTAAATCAGTAATCACCCTCTACAATGTCCTGGAACTATACCACAGAAGGCACCATTCCATTCTCCATTGAAGGAAAGTCCTATGCGACATGGTACAGAGTATTTGGGGACATCAAGAACCGCATATGCCCTCCCCTGGTCATTCTACATGGTGGACCGGGCCTCTCGCATGATTATCTCCTTCCCATCAGTGACATTTCATCCTCACGCCCAGTTATCTTTTACGACCAACTTGGGAACGCCAGATCAACCCATATACACGATAAGGAAAAATCTTTTTGGACGATCGACCTATTCATTGACGAACTTGTCAACGTTCTCCAACATTTCAATATCCAAGACGAATTCGACCTTCTCGGTCATTCGTGGGGCGGTATGCTCGCATTCGAATTCGACCTCAGGCGAAGACCTGCTGGGCTGAGGCGTATTGTCGTAACCAACTCACTCGCATCAATGCAGATGTGGGATCAATCGAATGCGCAGCTCGTTAAATCATTTCCAACTTGGGTTCAAGAGGGTATGGCCATCGGGTTGAAGGATTTAAAGGCGTCTGCTCCTGCGATGAAGGAATTCCGCACCAAGCATGGTTGTAGGGTAGCCCCATTTCCCAAAGAGTATGTTGACTCCCTTGATCAGCTTTTCAGCGACAAAGGCGATCCAACAGTCACAATGGCTATGTGAGTATGCTGTGCTTATAAACAGTGCCGACATCTAAAGCACCTGAGCCATTCTAGGTTTTCAACTGGGTTGAAATCCTGGGACATTCTCAACAAACTACCTCAAGTGCGGGTTCCAGTCCTCCTCATTAACGGCCGCTTCGACATCTCACAAGATTGGGTCAACGCCCCAATATTTTCCGGTCTCCAGAAGGTCAAATGGGTAAGTTTTGAAAACTCCAGTCACACCCCATTTTGGGAGGAACGCGAGAAGTACATGAAGCTTCTCAACGAATTTCTGTGCCTCTAGGCTAGGGAAGTGACCGTGGATCGTAGCCAGCGTAATTGGGCGTGTATTTCGAGTAGATTGGTATTATATTATGAGTAACATGACTTGGTGTGTCCTTAAAATGATCCATTGGGATTTCATCAGTTAGATTCTGAATTCCAACTTCGCGGGCGCCAGGAGTCGAGCACTCAATCGTACAAAGCACAACCTTTCCCATCTCCTGCAGGTATAGAGAGCTCTACCTGGAGTAAGATCATCATGATCAGCAAGTGTTTTTGGTCTCTTGTGTGAATTTCCGTGATCTAAAATCAGCGGAAAGTTCATGTTAAATTCCCAAACGGGGGGTTATGACTATTTCTAATGTCTAATTTGTATAAATACCGATAAAAATCCACTCATATTTGTTAGAAAGCTCCCCCACTTCATCATGTTTGTCATTAAAAAAGCCGTTGTATTCGTCTTACTTGCACTGGTTATCGTCAAAGCAGCGCCGACAGTAGGATCCATGGGTGTGTTTTGCTTTCACTCTTGTATGGAATGTTACTCATATGCGTTAGAACCTGAGGCAGCTGTGGCATGTGCTGCGAGGAGGCACGTAACACCTGAGGAAGGAAAGGTCATGCTAGCAATTTGTGTATAGTGAGTACAATGGCATTTTCAGTTTGCCAGAATTTGACGGCCTACAGAACCCCGTCAACTACAATCCCATAATCGCCGGTGTTGCAGTTGTTAAGGACAGTTATCAACAAGAAATAGTGCTAGTTAAAGAATATAAATATCCCATGCCCTGGTTATCGAAGATTTTAAATAGTTTGCAACCCACAGAGCGAAGATTATAAATGATTCGAGTGAAAAGCCTTAAAGAAGATAAAAGGGGTGCTTCATCGTATACCCTCACCACAATTCGAAACATGGCTGACTTCCCCCTCAAGAGTAGGTCTGTTTTTCGAGATTCGCTAATTCCATTCTGAAATGAAGAATCGTCTTGTCTATCTAGCCTTTCATCGGAGAATATTGGGGAGTATAGGAGCTTTGATGTGCGCTATGGGCCTTTGGTGGACTGTGAAAAACGGATTTTCCGATTACAGCAAGCATCTTAATACTTCGTCGTTAACCATCATGACTAACGTAACACGAGCTGACGCAGAATACAACGACTTGCCTAAAAAATGGGACATAGGGCCACTCGACACTGTCCTCATGAACGTGGAGAACACTGACCGCTATCCACTCTACTTAGAAACAGAGGACGATGATTGGAATAGAAGCTTGCCTTCAGGAGGAGGTTTGATTCGTCTTGGGATGGACCAAGAAATCTACAGCATCTCTATGTTCCATCAGCTTCGATGCCTCGGTATGATTCGCATGGGTATCGTCGAGCAGATGCAAACGGACCAAAAGGCCATGCCCGGGGCCCTCACTCAGCATTGCATGAATTTCCTGCGACAGATGGTGCTTTGCCGTGCCGACCTGCGTCTAGAATCCTGCAGGAACCCACAAGGTCCTCGTATCTCCGTCTCCGATGTAACTCACACCTGCAACGATTGGAGTACCATCTATGCAGCTGCTGAAGAGAACTTTGAGAAGTTTATGAATAGAAAGCAATGAGGACGTGGGACATTGTACATAAATGTTGATCGATTAATGTTTCTGGGTCATGTTCTTCTTCTGTGTTTAGATTGACTTCTTGAATTGTTTCTTTTATTGCTTCTTCTAGAGTAATATATGAAATTGGGATATCATTGACACACCCCAACTCTGCAGTGGACACCGCTTCTTCAGTTTGATATCGGCCACAGATGTAGACCCTTGTGGGGTAGGACTCTTCAGGTCCCGAAGAACGAACAGCGGGTCGACGTTGTTCAGCTAACATCGAAAAGATTTTATTTTTTTGCTGTTGGATCCCATGCCACGCTAATCAAATGGAAGGGGTGTCAGCAATGGCGATCACTCATCAGATGCGCACATAGCATGGCACCAAAGATCTGGCGTGGCACTGAACCTTTCATGTTACTCGATGAGAGTTCTGGAAGGATGATTTTCTCAGATGGTAGTCCTCGGAGGAAACAAAAAGTTGTAGATTTTTCAATCTTTCCGGTATAACTACGAGCGGCGGGAACATGATGTCAAATAAAAAAATTGAACACAGCTTTTATTCAAAATACCAGACCATGCCACTGTCGCCTGGCTCGGGTGCAAGAAGCGCACAATCGGTTGCAAGACCCATCCTACTGACACCGACAAGCGAGATTTCCCTTCCAAGCCGCAGCTCGGACTGCACAAAACCCCATCTGCCTGCCCTACGCTCCTCAGGAGCTTCATCATAGATGAGCGACACGCCCTGCTTCTCCTGCTGAGCCAGGGCTCGGAGGTGGTCCTTCCATTCGGGAGGCACGCGACGAGCAGGGTACTCTGCATCGACAGTGCCGCCACCCACGCCTTCTTCCTGAGCATAGGACTGTCGTGTGACGACTTTGACACGGGCGCCGGCCTCTGTGAGTTGAGCGCGTAGAGCTTCCCGTTCTTCTGAAGTTTTGTTGAGAAGGGCGTTGACTCGCTGTTGGTCGAAGTCCAGGATGTAGAAGTGATATTTTCCCAACACTTTCTTATATGCCAAAACGCGGTTGTTGGCGACGGCAGGTAGCGGACCTGACAGGGAGAATGGGAGTACCCGCACGTCGTTTTCGAGGAGGAGGGACCCGAGGAAGTGCAAACGGCCTGAACGAGGATTGTCCTGTTGCAAGAGGAAAGATGAACAAACGGCGTGGACTTATCACGGCACATCGTGGAAGGTGCTACGTACAGCGATTTCTTTGTTGAAAAATGCTCGGTTGAACACCGCAATTCTGTCGAAAGAATGCAGGATAATGTCGCTTGAATTTGTATTGCCTTCTATTGCCACGCCCATTCCTTTCGTGTTGCGCTCGTGCGATGTGCCGCCTGGAGAGAATGAACGTGCAGCAGACTGGTTCTCAGGCTGATGGTTGACGTTGAAACTCGTCAACGCGAGCTGCTCTTGTCCGTTCTGATCATCGACCAATCCAGCTAGGGCGACTTGATGCTCAAATGGGAAAGAGTACTCTGCAGCATGCTGTCGAAGAGGATAAAAAAACTAAGCTTGGAATATGAGAAATATAGACCCTTACACGCATGGGATCAGGAATTCTAATGCGCCTGAACGCGCCGGACGTCGTGTCCCATTCCAAGATCTGATCAGCGAACAGAGCAGTAGTATTCGAACCGTCTGTGTCGCTACCAAGGCGGACTTGATGGGGAGTCACAGCTTCGTCGGAGGCGTTCGTAGGGCCAGATGAGGTGCAGAGGTAGACCTTCGAATTGAAAACGCGAAGATCTCCATATGCAGCCTGGACGGAGATCGAGTCTTCTCGTTCTAAAAACCCGTCAAGTCGGTGTATTCTTAATTTGAGTGTACTGTCGCTATTCAGAAAGAATAGACTCAGGTATCTGGAGGGAAAAGCTCCTCCATGACCAGACTGAACTTACCTAGCAATCCACTCGGCTGACGCAAACTTGGTTGTTCCCAACAAAGCGACACGATCAGCGGCGTACTCCAGCTCTTTTGCAGCTCGAGCTAGTGTGATCGACCCTTCACTCCCTGCAGATCCATCTGAAGCCGTGTCTGCAAGGTACGTGACTGTCCGTTTCGTGTTCCTGATGAAGGAGAACCAGTGAAGAATGAGGCCATTCAACACAGACGTTCCTTCACGATCCCAGATTCCGGTAGAGACAAACTCGTCGTTGGTGGGCCACAAGAGCTCTCTAGAACGCACAGGGGTGCCAGTCAACCAGGAGGTAGACATGTACGGTGCACGAGCTGTTTCAAAATTTAGAATTTGATGCAGGGTTATGAGTCGCGCCTTGTATCCACATGTTATTTTTTCAGGTTCTGGTGTGTTTAATTACCCTGCCTCATTAATCATTAATCATTCCCCACAAACGTTCCGAACAGCATGTTGAATAATCTGATATTTTCTACATATGCAATTAATTTCCAATATCTGAAATACATTAACAGATATTAATGCAAGAAATTAATATTATTAGTCTGAATTATTTCATTATATATAAGGGCTTTTTTGATCTGAGCTTATGAAATATTAAGTCTAAACTTGAGACTTACCTTTGAGTTCTTCTTTCCCTAATTGATCATTGGTATCAAAATAAAAAAATGCTGAATCCAATGGTTGAGCAGTAGGTTCATCCAAGGGATCATGATATGGCTATAATACCAATGATTAGCTCAGGGCATCTCAAGAAAGGCAACAATTGTACGACTGAAAAGAGACATACTTGTAAATATGGATGCATAAGAGCTTCTTCGACTGTGATTCGTCGTCGCGGACTAAATGCTAGACACTTTTCCAAAAGATCAATAGCCTGACGAAAAAGGGAGAATTAGCATCAATTCAAAATAACACGGAGATGGAGGTAAGAAAAGACTTTATCAACTTGATATATTACATATCAATGATCTCAATGATTCGAGAACTTGAGAACTCACCAAAGGATTTGCATTAGGAAAAAGTTGTGAGAAATTCTTCTTTTTTCTAAACGGTAGAGCTCTGATATATTCTCTTGACTTTGGAGATGAAATGGCGTAAAAATCGTCAATGGATGGTGTTCCAAGAGTGTCTAGTATCAATGAGAGTTGATGATGATCTGTGACAAAAAAGTGTAGGAACAAATATGATCAATATTAGTCAACGCACAATCACGACCAGGAAATATGGGTCTTCCGTTCAGCATTTCGGCGAGGACACACCCAACACTCCACATATCAATTGCGCGAGTATACTCTTTAAAAGTAAGCATTACTTCTGGAGCACGGTACCACCTGAATAAATCATCATGGGTGATCTGATTCGAGATCAAAAGTATAAATGGAAAAAGCATCATCATAAAGATGACGAGTAACATGAATAAGGGGGTATGAGTTCACCAAGAAACAAGATACATGTAAACTTACCTCGTAGCTACGTATTCCGTCATAAATGTACTGGTATCATCGACATCTGGTGGAGGACGGGCAGATCGCGCAAGGCCAAAGTCACAAATCTTCGGGGCGTAGGGCATATTATAAATATCGGAAAAAACGATTATATTTGGTTTGTCTCACTTTCAAATCACAATTAGCATTGAGTAAAAGGTTCGAAGGTTTTAGGTCTCGGTGGAGGACATCCGCAGAATGTAAAGCTTTAAGGGCACGGAGAGTCTAAAGATGTGGGAAACTTCAGATAAAAAGTGAAAGAGTACCCAAATAGTCTAGTGCACCTGATATATGAAGTATTGACAGTGGTCATCGCTCAACTCTTGGGTTCGAATTACACGGTGGAGGTCAGTTTCCATGAGCTCTTGAACCAGATATACTTCTGTGAAACCATCGAAGTTCGGAGGCCGTAAGATATCAAGGATGGCGATAATGTTCTCGTGATGAAAGTGGCGCAGGAGTTTTATCTCACGCAATGTGCGCAAACAGAACATTGAATGTTCAAAAGGGGTGATTCGTTTTATGGCAACTTTGCGTTGGGTAGGAATATGTATGGCAGAGCTAGAATTACGCTGCTTCAGTAGGACAAGGGATTAACGCGTTGATCGACACGAACCAGACAATACCATACGCGCCTTCTCCAATTACATCGAGAGCGTGATAATCGCAGCCGGCAAGGAAGCTTCTCATGCGTTGGTCCATGATAACGGAATATACGAGACAGTGCGAATACGATGCGATGGTGGCAAATTTGCAAGCAAGAGAACAAAAGTGAGTGACTGGTTAGATTACTGTAGCTTCTGGTTTCGGCCATTGCCGTACTGACATGTATTTATTTATTCAACTACTACGGCTGTCGACAGTCTAACCTCAACTTCAGCCCTCATCGGTATGCTATCAATTGTGCCCTTTCTTTCAACACACATTCCTGCAGCCTATTTCAAGTCAGATCAGATAAAAGTATAACTGTAGTTGCAACTTACGCATACACAAGTCTTCAGAATCCTAGCTATGTCATGCTCCCGTATATCTTTACCGATCCTCGCATAAGGTCCGTATTCCATCAAGCCTTGTACTAGATAGCCCGTAAAACAATCTCCTGCGCCTGTACTATCTCTAACATCACCATAAAGCTTTAAAGCGGGAATATGCATGAACGATGGAGCTTCATGTGCACCTCTAGGACGGTGGAAAGTTGGAATAAATGCAATCACGCCATCCGCTCCTAGGGTACAAATAATGTTCGTCGTCTGGAATGATGTATGCGCAGAAAGCAGTGCAATCAGCTCTCTAGTCGATAATGTCACATTCTTCTGTAAACCCTTCTGTCCATCAGAGACGGAATAATATAAACCCCTTGCCTCGACTTCATTGATAATTAACCAATCCACTCTGTGCCAAGGAAACTCAAGAATTTGCTTCGGTTCAGGAAGTGGAGAGGGATTTAGAATAGTGACGGCTCCTCTGGAGTTCTCGAGTGCGTACCACGTCGACCGAATATTAATTTCATTCTGTAGCAGAAGATGGGTGGACTGGGGGAACCAACTGTTGATGGAATGGAGAGAAAACACATTTTCATGGTGTTCATTGTGGTTTGCTCCAGGAACTAAGACTAACGTACCATTATCAGCAAGGAGGATCCAATGAAAAAGAGATAATAATTCTATACCAATGCTATTTTCGCCATCATCTGAGACTTGGATTATGGCACGACCAGTAACATCCTTTCCAAATGAGCTAGGGATTTATCAATGGCAGCAAAGGACACAATCGCTCACTTCCGACACGGCGATGCCATTGACATCAATCCCAAGACGGGACATTTCATCTCTCACCCATAACCCATCTTGTCCAATAGTTCCGTAGAATCTGACTGTGCCACCAGCTCGTGCAATGGCAACAGCTTGATTTGCACCTTTCCCACCGACTAAGACTTTGTGATCTTTAGAATAGATTGTTTCTCCTGAACGAGCGATGGAGGCGACTGTGAGAAAGATGGATCAGATGGTAGTTATAAACGAAATCTAGCTCAAGATATATTTCGTTTGAAAACCAACCATAGAAATATTCATCTTTATCTGTTGATTACATGGATTAGACATCACGCCTGTTTTTAGCTATACGGATGTTTTCTTACTGATAGAACCTCGCACTATGCAGTGACAATGATTTCTGTCCATATTAGAGATACAGACATGCAGTGATGTGGAGTGACATGTGAGCAGAATAATGCTTTGATCATAATATTAGTATAACGAATTGCCGGTGAGCTTCCAGTGATTGTGATGGCACAGAGAAAGGGGATTCGGCCCGTTCGGTGCCTCATCTGCCGTACACGTTTCGATCGTTGGTGATCGCTCAGTGATCGTGATCGTGAGGCTTGATCATTTGTTGCAAAATCCCTCACAAAATTATTATTCGACAAACTTTCAAGCTCAAGCATTGAGTTGAGTTGTCATGTGTGTATATAAATGTACGAACAAAGTACCGTACAATATCACGAAACCTAGTTTTTGGAAAGGTATATCTTACATACTTGATACAAAACATGCTATGATTGCAACCTGCCGCTATGAAAAAATCGGAAAGTCAAAAAGATGGTGCACACTGAAAAATAAACAGATGTTTGAAGACAAAGGGCCCTCATAACGTGTAGTGTTGGATACCAGATAGAAGATCGGTGTAGATAAGTAGGTAAATTTTTTTAAAGTTCATGCTCGTTGCTTGTTGAACATAACTGGAGATAATTTGTTGGACCTGTCGTGATGTATAAGTGATTGATTCAACTCCTCACTTTGAATGACGCACTGAAAGATCTAAAATAGACCTTCATCCATATCGAAGAGGTCATCGTCTCTACTCATCACAGGTCTACTCAATGGACTGAGTGGACCGGATGACTGAGATGTGTGTCTTCCTCCATTAATGTTTCGTGATAATCCTGAAGAAATATTGGAATTTCCGATTGCACTGCCAGTGCGAGAGGCTGCAGAAGAATATGACACCCTTGCATGCACAACATCATTGGAAGTAGCACTTCCATTCCCACTTCCGCTGGTCTGTACAGGATTCAGTGTGTTTTTAGCCGGTCCCGGCCACTCCCCGTACTGACTATTGTTATTCGACCCAGGAGGAGTTCCGTGAGATAAAGAACCCGAAGTTCCGGGAGAAACGACGTTTGATAATGGTGGAAGGGCGTGTATTCTCGAATAACCTGCAGCCAAACCTTGAGGTAGACTCTGGCCAGGTGCGTGGGTTTGAAGAGCACGAGTATTCGGAGAAATCATATGCGAGCCTAGCATGGAGCTTTCCGCGTTGTTGTTGTGATCGGTATAGTTAGTGGAAGGGATGGGTCTGGCGGAATTTGTGGGCTGCGGCTGATGTTGTGTCAGATCGAAAGGAGAAGGTGTTGTGCGATACGTATGTAGAACATTTCCATGTGTATGGGTATTGATTCCTGACGGGTTTGAAATCGAAGAAGACAGAGTGGGGGTTGTAGTAGGTTGGAGAAGGTTTGAGTTCTGGGAATTATTGTATCCTGCAGCAGTGCTGGATAACAATGACCCACTTGCACCACGTAAACCTCTTCCAAATGGACCGCCGACGCCAAGTCCTATACCGGATTGTTGTTGCGTTTGCTGTTGTTTAGCTTTGGAGTTGAGATAATTCTGGTGGAAGCCAGGCAGGAATGCTGCGCTGGCATTACTTGGACTCATGATGCCTATAGATGACGATGCTCCTACGCTCCCCACACTCATTCCAAGTCCTGCATCCTCGGGGACGGCAGCAGCATTGAGACTGAGTGAATCAAGTCGGGACGACAAGGAACTTGGAGGGGTGCCACGATACATTGCTTGAGTAGGAGGAGATGACGGCAAAGGGTTTAAAGCAGTGTCTGCCCAGATAGATTTGATATCCCCGAGCAGCGATGGCGCTGGCACAGAACGAGAATAGCGGTGGCCAAGCGCTGTGTTGGTTCCTGGTTGAAGGTTTTTCCCACCGCCTACAGCTATTCCAGCAGCGTGTCCTTGTCCAGCTGTAGTTTGACTAGAGTTGCTCCTAGACATTCGGCGACTTCTCTCTTCTGGGGTTAGTAGCTCCGTCAGCGAACTGGGTAAAAAATCCTCTAGATCTTCATCTTCGACTGCGATATCATCTCGAATCCTTCTTTTGCCTGACACATTCTTTATTCCAGTACCGGTATATTCTTCGTACTCGAATCCTATATCAAACTCGC
The DNA here is from genome assembly GCA_009739215.1 of Floccularia luteovirens. Taxonomy (NCBI): domain Eukaryota; kingdom Fungi; phylum Basidiomycota; class Agaricomycetes; order Agaricales; family Squamanitaceae; genus Floccularia; species Floccularia luteovirens. Next base: position 27,051 of record VSJF01000011.1, read on the forward strand.
CTCGCAAGGCACTCAATTGTTTCTGGTGGCCCCCAGAGGGAACTTGTGAACGAATGGTGCTGCCAAGTCCTCCCCCCACACTGGCAGGAGCACTGTCCTCATTCCAACCTTTTCGACCACCCATTATAGCTAGTCCACTTCCCAAGCTAGCCGTGATACCTGTGTTTCGGTTTGTATACGAGCCTGACATGAACATACTCTGAGAACCAGGAGCTGAAAATGGGGATGTCGACAGAATGGCAGCTTGACTAGGAGAAGTACCCAAGCCCATATTGACCCCGTTGATATGTGGATGGCCACGAGGGGAAGTACCTGGGGTGAAGGTTCCTGCATTTCCGTTTAATTTTGGGGGTGACATTTGGTTGGAAAGGCGCATGGTGTAGTTAGGTGGTGACCCTATTGGTCCCAAACCTGACGGGGGGTTAGTAGGAAGCATTCGAGGTGCAGATGGCGGAAGTGGATCTTTGGAGTTTGCTCGTTCGGCTTGAGTGGTTGCAACAGACTCTGAGCCAGAAGAAGATGGATGTCCATCATTCTCCCCAATCTTATCTGTGCCAGTCGTTGTATCCCTAGAACCCTGGCCCCTCCCATGAGCTGGAGCAGTAGCGAATTGAACACCTTCCATTTCGTCTAAGGCAGCAAAAGAGGCAAAGTCTTTATCTTCTAAAGGTGGCGCTGGCGCTGAAGGGGAGATAGTTGCTTTGAGAGACATGGACATTGGGGGTCGTCCGACCGATGTTGGACCAGTTGCTCCTGAGTTAAGGATACGAGTGGGGGCAGTCGATCCCCCGGCAAGAAGTGAATTTCTGGTAGTACTAGCAGTAGCACTACCCATGCTCCCGGGGACATCACGCTTGCCTCTTGCTTTACTCTCTTTCCCACTTCGTTCACCTCCTGCGTTGTTACTTGCTTGTGCAGCGGCTTGAGCAGCTTTTTTGTTCTTTCTGTCCATTGCCATACTCTGACCTGGTAAAATATGTGCCAAGGCACATTTATGGCCAAACTTGCAAGTTCCTTTGACAAACCATGCGCAAGTTTCCTTCTGTCCTCCAGGTTCAATATTGGTATGTGAGAAGGGACATGAAGATCCTGCTGTACAGGCTCCAACTTTGAAAAATTTACAAGGCACATGGGAGAGATCTTTGGCTACATTGAAAAATCAGAAGGTCCGAACAAGGAAATCCGAGAAATAGATAAAACCTTTTGAACTAGATGACGAGGCCTTTTGCTTTGAGGAATTTTTCTCGAGACGATCCACCCTATCGTTGTCCCTATCATGGTCTTTCTCCCTTTCTCTATCACGATCCATTTCTAGTTGGACAGGAGGTTCTGAAGTTGACATGGTGGGCCCGAGCGCTCAAAGTTGTTGAAACGGAAGAAGTGGTAAAATTGAGCTTGAAAAGTGCGAACAGGCTATGTTTGAAGATAAAGTCAGAGAATAAGAGAATGCAGAGAGCGACAAGAACTTACTGGAGTTTGATAATAAGTCAACAATGGACCAGTGCCAGGCAGAGAGAGGAACGCCGCCAAGAAAAGACGAGACCGCAAAACTGCCACACGTGCAATTATGTAATCAATTCTCTTCAATTATTGCCAACATGTCAGTTCATAGTATGGTATTGCAATTGGTATGGCATTGCAATTGGTATGTATACTTTACCATTGTACTTGACATCTATGCAAACTTAATCATTTCACAACGAGCCCACGAACCCCCCCCCTCCCCCACTAATGAACGCCGCATACAAGTGGAGTTTACCTACTTCTCGTCTCTTTTAAACAAATTTCACCCTCACATCTAAAAAAACAATCACACGTACTGCACGCACGCTTATAACCTAGATCCGAGACGGTGTCATGCGACAAAAATTTTCACAATTGCAAAAACCGGTCCCCCCCCGGGACAGCTCACTCTGGTCTTCGTACGAGATGCCGATACACGCTTAGGAAAAAACAATGGAGCGTGTAAACCGCTTTCCCCACGAAAAACTGCTCTTGTACTGCGTAAATGTATTTTTTCTGGGGGATAAATCATTCATGGAGATAAGATGGGGACTATCTGATAATTATCTGTCTTATCTGATAACGAACTCCTCGGAATATCCCACGTAACTAACATCCATTTCTATTTTTATGAAATCGTTATCTGATAATTCTTATCTATCCCGGCATGTACACCTGCCTTCCGAATAGTTATGGAATCCATTGCCTCGAAAACACATCAATTATACCCGTGTATCCCATCGTATTGTATATAAACCCGTGGATATGACCCTTCTCCTGTTTCTCCGTACTTCTCATCATTGGAGTCAACTGTCAATATTTCATCCAAAAAATTTTCCGCTCTGATGGCTATCAATGCTGCTGCACCAGTTGACCCTGACAAGACCATTCGGATTGCTCGTTTCTTCTCTTACCCCAAAGAAGTGCTGTACTTTCTTGCCAGTTTCATCGCATTTGTCTCTATATGCCATTATTGTGGGCTCTTTTACACGGTTATCAAAAATCGTGCAGCACGGTCCAGAACTCAACGTAGTAACACTCCCCAAATCAGTAGAATCCCTGCTGCCATCGCAGATGTCTTCCGGACCTTGGCATTCCGATGGGTCATACCACTTGGGCCATCTTATTATCTCAATCTAGCAGAAGTGTTCTTGACTGCGGCCTATACTGCAATATTATTGACCTGGACTTTTATTGACAGTATGTTTTTAGTTTGCATTTCCCCGCGTTACATATATTTAATATTTATCAGCGACGACGACTACTGGCATCAAGGTCGAACCACATTACTACGCCAATAGGGCGGGTACAATGGCCGCCTCACAATTACCTATTATTACTGCCCTTGGAATGAGAAATAATATATTTTCATGTCAGTCAATCGTTGATTCCCTCGTCATTTACCAAAATAACAACCTGTTTAATCATAGTGCTTACTGGTGTCAGCTTCGACAAGGTAAATAATAGTTATTTCTGATGCGAAACGTGTAACGAACTTTCGTATTAGCTTAATTACCTTCACCGCATGTCATCGCGTGTCCTCGTCATTCTAGTATGGGTGCATGCTGGTGGAAGAGTAAGTTCTTTTCTCGTTATGCGTAATAGCTACTTGAATTTATGTTTTCTTCTAGCTTAAGGTCGGGTCAGTAATTGACGAAAGGTCCCAAAAAATATCTAACAATTATTTTTAATAGCCTATTAGGAGACGAAGCTATCACAAATCATTGGGTCCAGTGCGGCTTCCTCGCTGCCAGTACCCTAACAGTTTTGTGTCTTGTAACAATAAGACCAATACGCCAGAAGAGCTATGAAGTTTTCATTGTTGTCCACTTCATTCTCGCCTTGTAAGTAATATAGAAGAAAAAAAGACCAGTTCCACACTTGACAAAATCAACTACAGCATGTTTCTAATCGGTGCTTACTTTCATCTCAGAGGTCGCAGGTGAGCGATCTATTGTCCATAGTCACGGATAGACTCTCAACGATCTTCTCAGCCTTGTATATTATGGTGTCTGGCCTTCGTTTATAGTCTGGGGTTTAGACAGATTTCTACGGTGGTTACGAATTCTCGTGTTCAACTTTGGATATTTCAAAAGTGGTAACCTTGCGGCAAAGGAACTTGACGCTCAGGTCGACGTTCTTACTCCCCAATTTATACGAGTTACGGTACACCGCAAAGCATATTTACATTGGCGTCCTGGACAATGTGTATTTCTGTGCTTCCCTGGAGTATCCAAAATGCCATTTGAAACACATCCGTTCACGATTTCAACCATCGATGACTCAGAAAATTCGTCAGACAAGAAGCTCGTCTTCCTTGTTCGGGTCCGTGATGGCCTCACAAAACGACTGCTAAACAGTGCTGGCGAAAACCAAAACCACAAAGTTTTTGTGGATGGTCCATATGGCTCCCCACCTTTACTTTTTGGGTTCCGGACGGCCATTTTAATTGCAGGTATGCCATTTCGTAAACATTATAGCGACCCAATAATAATCAACGCGAACAGGTGGATCCGGGGTGTCATTCACCCTACCTCTGCTCCTCGGACTATTGAGGTTTGACTACTACCTTTTTTCTAAATCGGATATCTGACCTTAATTCAGGGAAGCCAATCGAGGTCCAATTTCTTGTCAAAAAATTCTCTTCGTATGGGCGATCAGAGAGCCCGGTATGTCATGTGTTGTACACACTTGTTATCATGACATTTACACAAGTTTGATACCCCTCAGACCACATACAATGGATATCTGACCTGATAGTACCTGCGCTCGCGAACAGTATCACCTTCTGTTGAGGTTGACATTCAGATCTTTACTACAACAAACAGCATAGACGCTCAGAGCTGGGAAGATGACTCATCGGAGGATACCTTGGAAGATAAAGCTCTGGACAATAGGAGTGACTCGCAAACATTCGATTCCCCTGTAGTTCGGGTACAACAAGGAAGACCTAACCTAGACGACCTTATTAAAAGAGAGATCTCCACCGCTACCGGAGATATTTCCGTCAATGGTCTGTGCCGATTTGCGGTATATTTTGTATAATAACGTCATGCTGTTACTAGTTTGTGGGACACAAGCGCTTACCCTCGCAGTAAGAACAGCAATCCGCACCCCCCGACCTCTGGATATACTCAGAGGTGGACCAGCCATATTTTTGCACGTGGAAGCGTTTGGGAAATCGGTATGTCACCCACTTTCAAATGCAACCATGAGAGTTGAACTCCGTCTATTAGTAAACAAAAGAATGTAGTGTAACATCATTTTTATGGTATCACATACAAAGAAGTAATTGAGCCCAGTAGTAAGCATATAAGTTCCGCGTCTGTACGGCATCAATTTTAGTATGTTTCTTATACTCCGGAGGTTGTCCTTGCACCTCACGCGACGTGGCATATATCCGTGGTTTCATGCTTTAGACCATCAGTACTTCAGTCCCAGAAGGAACAGTAAAAGGCCCGATACTTTGAAGCAATGAACCTAAATCGTTTGCTCCTTTGAGCCTTTCATGTCTTAATATTGCTTAATAGGCAGTTCCCCCGGTCCTAATGTGCCACAATCAGAACAGTATGAAGAGGAATTGTGTGTATTAGCAGGTGCCTCGGCGCTCACTGGGACTTTTATCCGGGTGGTATATTTTCGGGAAAGATAGGCTCGAAATCACCTGCTGACCTTGCTCCATAAACTATGCCTAATCAAAACCAGCTCTGCGAAACATAGTATTCCGATTAACTAGAGAAGTTGATCAGAGCCAAACCCCACTGGGGTCAAACTGACTTGAGACTATTGATAAATTTAGAGCACTCTGAATCTTCCATACGGCAAACGGCTTCTAACTCGGGGCTCCACTTGATTGACACCTTCGTCAATAGCTTTTGCATAGGGGATTGTGGATGCTAGGGTCAATGTTTAATGTGGTGACAATCAGCTTCGGTTTCTATCTGATAAGATAACCTCAGTCACCACCTGCACAATTACCCCTTTTCGTCAGTGTACACGCCTTAAGCGCTTCTTTGCCTCCGCGTCGGAGAAAACCCGGTGAGAGTCCGTAAACCGTTTGTAGCAAGATCCCTAGTATGACGATACCTTACCTTGTTATGGACGTGCTATCTTATTTATATCCATTTTAGCGCATAATCGAGTCTAGCTCAGCAGGTTTTTGGAGACTTGTCGGCAAGTCTGAAATGTTCATCCGGGGTAAGAACAAGGTCAATTGAAACACCCGTTTGGACAATGAGTTAGTACTCCAAGGTATAAAGCCGTCCAAAAAATTGCTAAAAAATGAATAGTCTGCATTACTATTTTCCTAGTACAAATGGCCTCTCCTCTTCTACCTTCGAGCACAAAGGCCTCGCTTTTTGAACCGAGCAAAGTAGACATCACTGTTACCTCTCAGACCCCAGACCCCGATAGAACAATTCGAGTGGCTCACGCTTTCTTGTATTTCAAGCAAGCGTGGTATGTCATTGCTTGCTTCATTGCCTTGATCTCTCTATGTCACTTCTTCAGCCGATTCTACATATCCTATTCGTGCAAAAGAAACCTTGGTCGCCCTCCAGTCGTGCGAGGCAAAATATCCCTCAGAAGATTACCCGGCGCTACTCTCCATGTGCTTCGGGTTATATCATTTAGATCGACCATATCCATCGGACAATCATATATATTAAACTTGGCTCAAGTGTTTGTGACTGCAGCATATATTACTACACTGTTTACCTGGGCATTGGTCAATTGTAAGAGATTTCACGCATAGCTTATATTATTATTGTCTAACATCTGGTTTCTGTGTAGCCACATCTACGAAGGGTGTTAAATATGATCCCCACTATTGGGCAAACATAGCTGGAACTATAGTAGCTACCCAGCTACCACTTGTAGCAGCGTTGGGCATGAAGAATAACATTATTTCTTGTACATTTTCTTCTATCGTTAACTGATACTTCTACTGAGACTATTTTTAGATTTGACGGGTATCAGTGCAGAAAAGGTATGCCACCATCTATCCAAAGACGAGCCCAGTTTGGTAAAATCCTTTACCGACAGCTAAACTTTCTACACCGTGTAACGGCCCGAGTCATATGCACCCTTATATGGCTCCATGCCAGTGGAAGAGTGAGACTAGTATATTTTATCATTTATATGAAACGTGCTGACATCAATTTTAAACAGATCCGCCTTGGGCAAGTAAACATCGCCGCAATTTCCTTCTCACTTACTAAAATGAAATTACATATAGTCTAACAGGATCAGTCTCTTTAGAGAACCCTCGTATCCGTTGCGGGATTTTAGCAGCGACATCGCTTACGCTATTGAGCATAGTATCAATTCGGCCACTGAGGCAACCAAATTATGAACTTTTCTTGATTGTTCATCTTATCCTTGTGCTGTGAGTTTTAACACAAATCATGCTATGCACGATCTTATACTACAGCAGGATAGTAGTGATTGGTGCATACTTCCACACCCAAGACTTAAAGTTGGTTTACTATATGTTCTTGTCATTGTGATTGCTAATTTGATTATTAGCCTTGGGTATTTCCTTTGGCCGACATTTATCATCTGGGGATTAGACCGGCTACTCCGCCTATTACGAATTATTGTATTCAATTTCGGTTACTTCAGACCAAAACCATTGGCAGAATTCGATGCGCACGTCCAAGCCATCGCTCATGATTTCCTTCGAGTCACAATATTCCGACCTAAACTCTTCAGTTGGAGCCCAGGACAGAACGTGTATATCAGCGCGCCAGGTGTTGCAGGGCTTCCTTTTGAGGCGCACCCATTCACCATTTCAACTATACCCAATAGAAATGAAGGTCAAGAGTATCTCAGCCAAAAAATTGTGCTTTTGATCAAAGTTCGTGATGGTTTTACAAAAAGTCTCCGGGAGGCGGCAGGAAAAGATAAAACCGTGCGTCTCCTCGTGGATGGACCATACAGTTCCCCGCCACATATGATTGGTTTTGATACCGCACTTCTCATATCTGGTAATTTGATTCGTTTAATTCATTCACAAAAGATGACGAACCATACATTTGAACACTTTAGGGGGATCCGGTATTTCGTTTACATTGCCACTCTTAATGGATGCCATACAGTAAGCCATGATCCTATCATTCTGTGACATGAGGCTGAGCTCTCGTTCCCCAAGGCGAGCAAAGGATGGACGTCCGACGTGCAGCAGAGTAGTGTTCATCTGGGCAAACAGAGACCCCAGTATGTTTCAATACCCTTGACAAGCTTAGTTCATTTTCTAATATTCACCAAGATTGCGGGAGTTGGATATCAGATATACTACTCACAGCCTTGGAGGACTTACCAGTTGGATTCACCGTGAGCATACAGATACACATTACGAGTTCCACGAAGAAAGAGCACTGGGATATCGAGTCGTCTGAAGCAACGACTGAATCTGAAGCGAAATCCGAAATAAGTAGTAGTCCAGACTTGAAATTACCCAGCATACCGAATATCGATATCAGACAAGGCAGACCAAATGTGGAGTCTATTATCAACGAAGAGATCAATGAAAACTCTGGAGATATATCAGTTAATGGTCAGTCTTGCCATCTCTATGATAAGTGAAGGTTATATAATTTGTATATCCCAGTGTGTGGTTCGTTCTCGTTGGTGCGCAACGTAAGAAAAGCGCTGTGCCGCCCTCGCTTTATGGAAATACTGAAAGGAGGACCAAATGTCAACCTGCATGTTGAGGCTTATGGAACCTCGGTAAGTTGTTTGTATAGTATACATTCCTGAAAACTGACATTTCCATGCAGTGAAAGAATGGTAAAACAGTACATTTTGTATTTACTATCAAACTGAATAAATATATTCTGTATTTGTATTTGCGACTATTTTTTTTTTCTAAATCGAGTCACAGATGCATGTGACCATATCAATCATATCTTCAAAAATTATTTATCTTTACATTCAACTAAACTGAGTCCATCATGCGGTACTACGAGCAGAAGTATCCCGAAGTCGACGAGCTTGTCATGGTACAAGTCCGTCAAATTGCTGAAATGGGGGCATATGTCAAGTTGGTGCGAATACTCACAAATGATTAGGAATTATGTCTGAAAAGATCGCTTCAGTTAGAATATGACAATACAGAGGGCATGATTCTGCTCTCTGAACTATCACGTCGGCGCATCAGATCGGTGCAAAAGCTTATCCGTGTCGGCAGAAACGAGGTGGTAGTTGTCCTAAGGGTAGATAAGGAGAAAGGTGCCTAGACCTTCTATCCATACATGTCTAAAGTTTGGCTTTTACAATATACACAGGATATATCGACTTGTCGAAACGTCGTGTCTCGCCAGAAGACATCGTCAAATGCGAGGAGCGATATATGAAGTCAAAATCAATCGCATCGATCCTACGACATGTAGCTTCAAAAATTCCTAGCGTTGGCGCTGATGGTGAGGTAATATCGAGTCCAGCAGCTGAGGCAGGAGACAAAGAGAGCAAAAAAGCAGCAAGGAAAGCGCGTCAAGCTGCACAAGAGGACGAAATTATTGAGCACGAAATACCTGGGAGTGGAGGTAATGAAGACGAAAGGCTGGAACAGTTGTATGAACAAATAGCATGGCCTCTTGGCAAGAAATACGGCCACCCATATGACGCTTTTAAACTAGCTTTAACGTGAGTCTCTCTCATATCATACAAATGGGTCATTAAATAGTCTGCTAGTGAGCCTGACACCGTCTTTTCGTCATTGACACATCCCATTCCCCAGGCGACCCTTTCAATCCTCATCAGTACAATTGCAAGGCGTTTAACACCACAGCCCATCAAGCTACGTGCCGATATTGAGCTGACCTGCTACACACCTGCTGGCATTGATGCCATTAAGAAGGCACTACGTGCAGGTGAAAAGCAAAGCAGTGAAGCTGTTCCTATCAAGGCCAAATTAGTCGCACCACCCCTATATGTCCTGAGTACTAATGCAACGGATAAGGTGGGAAGATGTATCTTGATTCTATTCATATGATTGACAAAAATCTCCATCCCCAGTACGCTGCTGTTGAAAGGTTAGAACGAGCAATAGAATCAATACAAAGCACAATAGAAATGCAGGGTGGAAACGTAGTAGTAAAGATGAAAGTGCGTTATTCCACCAGCGGTCTATTCGATTTCTTTACAATTCATATAAATTATAGCCCAAAGCTGTATCAGAGACTGAAGAACAGGACCTTGCACAGCTCATGGCTAAAGCTGGCCAAGAAAATGCAGAAGTCTCTGGGGATGAAGAAGAAGAAGAAGCTATTTGATCAATCACTCCTCTACCCATAATGACAGAGTACCTTCTACCTTAGATTGTCTGGTTCGTAGTTAAACTCGACAATAAAATGACCTCATTGACATTCAAGGTGAGGACTGAGGTTAGAAAGTCCACAGTTCACAAATCAAATCATTACTCTCATTCACCCCATCGTCGTTTGCTCCATCAGCTGAAGCATTAACCGGAAAGAACATGACGTTCTGGTCACGTTCCATGGCTAGAGCCGGATCTTTTTTTATTTTTCTTCTTGCCTCAGTATCAAACAGCTGTTTCACTTGGTCAGAATCTCTGAAGATTCTCGGAAGAGACTAAAACGCACTGTGGCATAGGTATGGTCAAGGAAATCTTCCATAGCATAACCCGGTTTCGTGAAGGCTTCGGAAAAGATTTTACACAATGTCGAGACACTTGAATGGTAATGGGACCGATGTGATAAGAGTTCCCACAGAGAACTTTCAAGTGCCTGTGTGAGTAGTGGATTAACCTCTTCAGGCAAAAATGGGTCTGCGAAAAGTTATTTGATAATCAATGGAATGTTACTATTAGGACCCACCAGAATGTATATTTCCATCTTGTTCTCTATGAATCATGGTCATAAGCGCAGGATGACGCTTGAGGATGTTGTATGTAAATGGAATGATCATAATTATGGCTGCGGGTGGAGCGGATAAAGATAGTATAGAGAGTCGCTTTATAAAAGAGGCGAGTAATGTGGCGGGGAGATGTCTACAAGAACGTTAGAAGGGCACTAAACACTGAGTTAAATTTTAGTACGTAGAGCTCAGGAAGAGCTCCGTTAATCTGAAGAAACGGGCTCTATGTTTGGAATGTAGGAGGTCCCGATCTAGGAATGCATACAATCTGGTGTAGAAGGACGGATAATCCCTAGACAACCTAAGTGAAAAACTGTATTTAGCACAATAGCAACCCACTTACAGATTATACTCTTTGATTAAAACGAATAATGCATTGAGCGCCAACAAGCCAGTTGATCCACCTATCCCGATGTCATTTAAGCCGATTGAGACTATCAAAATGTGTTATTGAGCTTACCAATATCAACAGCGGCACCCACCCAATCCATAATCAATACCGGTCTTGTCAAATGCGGTATCACTCCCCGATGCATTATATTTAGAACTGCCGTGGCCAATGCATTACTGGACGCTGTGTCCCTACCAATAGATATTTGAGGGAGGAGTGTTAACCATGTGCGGGTGAAGACTGCCTTGTGGGACGCGAGCGAATGGAGGGATTGATGTATTGTCATCTTATGCAGCCTTAACGCTGGTGACATAGTCTTTGACTTGCCATCTAAGGGTTCATCTTCAAAAAACTTGCGCCAGTCATCATCGTCTTCATTGGAATCACGATCTCTTTCTTTCTCCTCTTCATCTGAGGATTCAGAGCCCGAGGTGCCCCTTCCGACCTTCGGCTTTGGGGGTTTTGCTCCCATCTCAGCTACCCACCAACTATTAAGCTCTGCTTGGTCGGTAGGGAAAGTGGTAAGCCGAGTCAGGATTGAAAGTAAGTTTGTGGCAACGTTAGAATAAGATTTAGGGGGATATTTTTGCAGCATGGTGCTTTAATAAGTGGGTTAAATGGATGTAAGTTATTCTAGAACTCAAGGATGACACACCATGCATCTCTTAGAAAAAAGTATCGAATATCGTCATGCACACTGAACCAAGTCTCGTAGAAAACATCCAGGACATCTGGTTCAATAACACCTTTGTTCTCAGGTAAAGTGGTTGTTCGCTGGCGGTTTGATGGCGGACAGAGCAACAGTGCTGAAACTATTCTGCGGAAATGTGAGATGTGGAATTGAGGTCGTGAATTCTTTGAATATGAGGTTGATAAATGCTTCTGGAGGGAAAATAAAATTTGGAGCGAGGAAGTCTGCATAAAGCTGTTTCAGATACTACTACATCATGGATGTCAGAACTCACGCGCAATGTTTTTTCTTCATCCTTCAGCAAACTTGCCAGAAAATCGACGTATAGAAGTCAATTTGTCCCACAACCAAGTCTTTACAACTTTAGTAAGACCGTCACCACCAGAACCCAACTTGTCGTTGTTAATTATAAGTACAAAAACTCTGTAAAGTGCGTATATCGCTTTTGAAGTAATTTGAGGATTTTCAGAGCCAAGAGCCAAGTCCAATAGGTCAGCTAAAGGATTAAGTGATTCATTATTGGCTACGGAGCGAGTGAGAAGGACTTCTAGTTGTTTTATGTCCTGCACGCGATCCAAGGTGTTATGAACCTTTCTCTTCTTGCTTGGAGGTGGCAAAGATGATAACATGATATATGTTACAACATGTTTTATATCAAATAATGATATTTTTCGTGTACCAGTTGCATGTGTTTGTCAAAAACTGTGTAACTATACACAACCAAAGCAAGGATAACGATTTGTAAGATGCAAGCAATACATATCTACATATTGTCTTCTCGAGCTGAGAGTCTGGCGATTCAATTGCATGGCATGGAGAGCCTCAGCTGCCAAGACGGGTTGCCCTTCGGATTCTAGATGTCACATGTATCTGTTTGTCAAGAACTACAACTCCGATCGTTATGACTAAAGCTATGACAATGCACAGCTTAACAACATCTGGTCAGAGTTGTGGCCATCTGTGGCCGAAGTAGGCTATATAGTATTAGCGATGGGGCCCTCGAAACTGTATAAATACCCATCTATGTAATGCTTCCAACCTCATACCTGTGCCCACTTTATCTTTCTTGAATATCTCGATGTTTACAACAGTGAGTCTGAGAAACTTGATCTTACGCAAATATGTCAAGCTAACAAGTCATTTTTCACGTAGCTCAACTTTAACAGTATGTCCAACATCATCAGTACTGGCGAATCTATCCAAAGATGTTGTCGCTGCGCTGTCACATGCCCAAACATTCTAGTCAATGCCTGTGAGGTTTTTACGATTACCCACCCAGGCGGCAATGTAGAGAGATGTGTCGTCGACACCTGCTCGAACCCCTCCTGTCCTGACAAACGATCGTCCCAAAACTCGAACTAAACTACGCTACCTTTTTCATTGATGCCGTGTCGTGCAGTCATCGTCACTAACAAATCTCACTACCTAGCACTACGCAAACGGTACTAGAATTTGTAGAAGGCATGGTTCCAAAAAGATATATCCCAAAAGACATAACTATTATCTATATATGCTGCGTGTTGTACAAAATGATCCTATAGATATGAATAAAAGATTCTACATGATACTACTAGTAATTGTGTATGATAAATGAGTTAAAGAGAAGTCATACCATGGTAATAATTATATATTTGGCTGGACATAACAATTTCTTTGCGATTCTTCTTTCGCATTTCTTCCCTTCTTGTGAATTCCTGTTTGTGATACATTCATTTGGAGTTAGGACATTTATCTCCCTAAAGGTTGGCGGGGTAAGCTTTCTATGAGGAGTTCTTCGGCATGCTTCAAAACGTGGATCTGCAAAAGGGAAGAATATCGTTTTCCGAACAGTACACAAGAAAGTCTGCTTCATCGTCAATGTCAACGCTTTCCCAGTGATCATTGACCCTTTCTTCCCCTGCGTCATTGGTCGATACTTCCATATTCTGGACCTTTTCGCTCCCTGTGTATATAACTTCTTTAATACCAGCTTTGAGAACCAGTGTGGCAAGACGGTCCGATAAACTTTGCCTTTTTCTTGTTTTCCTAGATTTCGGAAGCACCAAATTTCCTTCCCAGACGACATCTTTCCATCCACGGGCTGGCCAACAAGGAACGACTGGGGTGAATTTGGAAAGTTCAGGGAAACTGGCATGACCCATATCACTGACAACTCGCTGGTCATTAGTGGTCTCAACCCCTTTATAATCCACTTGAAATTGTCCCCAGCAGTGATTGGAGACGTAGAAATGTCCTTCCACAGAATCCTCGCCTGACAAGTCAGTGCTAGAATCAGAATTACGAAGAACGGGGCCCCACCCCGCCACATCCTGGTGTGTATAATGCGTGTTGGTATCGATCGTGGGTGTGACACAGAAAGATGCACTGATTTCAGAAATGTCTGGAGATGCGGGTATATCTGTGTTGTAGGTATCGGAGAAAACTGAAGTGTCCAGAGTTGCATATGATTCGTCAATAACATGATGAACTACTGGCAGATAAGGGTTTACAGTCGAATCTGCTTCATTGCCGCTTATGATTTCCATTAATAAAACTGGTGATAATGATTGCTCTATTCAAATAAAACAAAACTATTGAGAACAAAATATGTAGTTTGATACAAATATACACTCACGGGAATCTCCACTTTGGATGCTATGAAAAGCGAGTGGAAGATCGGTATACACGTTATTGTCAACCTCACTAGCATCGCCAGACTCTGAGATGACAGCCTGATGAACATCAGGGATTTTTCCCCAAATACATTCGTCACTGGAGATCTCTAAGGGTATTGGCCAATTAACACATTGCTATCTGGTGGAAGGTTAGCAAGAGGCTTACCACTATCAAAACCGACAAGGCAGCTGGGGGAGTACATGTGCTTCAGGGATTCAAGCACGAAATATGATTGAATACCCATGAAAGAGAAGAAAAAGAATAGATTGTAGTAAATGAGTCCGATCATTGTTGAGTACAGGTTTGAGCTTTGAGCTTATGCGAGAGTGTGATGGATGTGGAAGTTGGGGGACTTTCGTAGCGTTCGCGAATGTGTATATGCCAGGGAGGGAGGCTGGCCCATGTATCTGTGGTTGACAAATTCTTGGCATACTGGTTCATAGGCTGGCTTTCGCGTTTTAAAGAGCCTAGGAATACGATGCTTCATTGCCAGCCACCGTTTACACTAGAACTTTGCAACTCGCTTTGCTCATTCCTAATACGGTTGAGATGATATGAGTTACGGGAAAAACTCGAAAGGAGATTTTGAGCTCACTGCCAGTCCAGACTTCAATCAATCAACTACAATAAGGGACAGGATTAAAATTTAGAGCAAACATATCGTAGATAGGTATCGAAGTGACGTTCGAGATCAAACAATCAAGGTATAGATGATTCAATGCAAAGTTCCTGAATTACGGCTTACCCAAGAGAAAGTGCTTCACAGACAACATGGAGGGTCATTCAAAGCGGACTCTGTGCTTTCATTACCAGCGTAGTTTTTCCGCGCTCGTCCAGGAAGCCCAACATTGGGGAAGAGTAAACCAGTCTGTGGCTTCGTAGAGGGACCCACATGATCTTTCGATCATCCAGGGTCAAGACCCATCCATCCTTGTCCACAAACTTAGCAGAGCTGAGAGCCTCGAAAGGGCCATGAAAGGTGATGGTAGGTATAGGAGATTCAATGAAGAATGTGGTACGGATAGGAGATAGAGGGGTCGCGGAATCTGGATGGATATCCCAAACACGAGCGGAGTAGTCCCACGAGCTGGAGACAACCTGTCGTCCGTCGGGAGAAAAATTAGCAGATGTTATAGTGTCAACACCTCCCTGAACGAGCTTGTGAATAGGCGAAGGTCCGACCTCCCAGAATCGGATCGTTCTATCTTTCGCTGTGCTAACAAGTTGTTCGCTATCTGGTGAAAATGATACAGACATCACCCAACCGTCGTGTCCATTCAAAACAGCAAGCTTGATTCGTTTTGCTGCATCCCATAACCGTATGGTCGTATCTATAGATGCACTTGCAATATAGCTGCCGTTGGGTGACCAAGAAACGCAAGTGACTTTGTCTGTGTGTCCAGTGAGGGTGCGTCCTGAACCCCGCCCTACGTGTACATCCCAAATCATCACTGTATGATCCCAGGATGAGCTTGCGATCTCCCTTCCATTTGGTGAGAAAACAGCACTTGTAACATAGTCTTTGTGCCCAGAAAGTGGCTCGCTGATGGGACGGCCAGTGCTTGCATCCCAAATTCGAATATCCTTATCATACGAGCTAGTGACAAGCCTTGATCCGTCCCTGGAAAACTCAACCCAACGAACCCACAGTTTATGGCCATTCAAAGGAGGGTAAATCAGTTGGCCGGTTTGGACGTCCCAGACGCAGACAGTCATGTCGTCAGAGCAGCTAGCAACTCTCATCCCACTCGGTGAAAATACCGCATGAAATACCTCTCCTGTGTGGCCTTGCAAGCCACGAACTAATTTCCCAGTATGTGCGTTCCAAACACGCACAGTGGTGTCGCTAGAACAGGTCACAATTTGCGAGCCATCGTTAGAAAAAGCGGCCCAGTTCACCC
The DNA here is from genome assembly GCA_009739215.1 of Floccularia luteovirens. NCBI lineage: Eukaryota > Fungi > Basidiomycota > Agaricomycetes > Agaricales > Squamanitaceae > Floccularia > Floccularia luteovirens. The sequence goes on from VSJF01000011.1 coordinate 43,069, forward strand.
ACGCCCTGTGTCCTTCTATCACTCGAAGGCAGGATGCGTGTTCCGTAATATTTGATGATACAGATGGCCGTTCTTTGACTGGTTCTTGTCTATAGGTTAAATATAGGAAAGAATTGGATGGGAATTGGGGCAGAGCAGAAATGTAGGTATGTAGATACGCATTGGAAATTGGGTAGCCGAAATTTCGAATAAAGCGAATGGCATCCCTGGTCATTTGAACATGCTCAGAACTGGAAGGTAATCGAGACTGGCAGGAGTAAGAGTGTGAGTTTGTCATAATCAGTTATCAGTTTAAAGTATGTACCTTCATCCACTCATCAAGGAGTTCCAGGCTCGGCAACACAACTTTCATGTCCAAATACCCTAACACACTGAGGATCTCGATCCAGTGGAGGAGATGCTGTAACAAGAATGTTCGAAGTTTGTTCAATATTGACTGGCTCGGAATTTGCTCGTCCAGCATATGTGTAATCCAATGCCTAGCGGCGTATCGAAGAGCTTCAGGAACGTACATCTCTATGCGTCCTTTCAGGTTTGGAATTTTCGTATTAAATAACGTGGTATCTTGTAATTGACACATATTATGTGCCAGAGTCTGGTTCATGACGTCTAAACACTCCTCCGCCAGCTTGGGATGAGAAGAGAAGTGTATGTCCACATACAAACGGGTATCGGTGCACCGGTTCTCATCAGTAATAAAATCTTCGAAGGTCCTGTGTAGCCTCGTACGCGCAAAAGTCGTGGCATTAGCCTTGTCAACAATGCATCCCAAATCTTGTAGCACTTTGATAAGTCTGGTGATGGCCGGACTCGAATAAGTCAAAAGAGCAAGGGAGTAGTCTGTCCTGGATTGTATCAAATCGTAAAAGACTTCATGCCAGCCTATTCGGGTCGTCGGAGGTTGGTTCGCCATCACTGCTTGAAGGATGCTAGAGTACAGTTGGCCTATTGATTCATCCGGTTTCTCATGGATTGGTAAAGAGACGAGGATGTCAATGAATCTCCGCAATTCATTATCCGCCGAGCAAAGCTTCAATGCCTTACAAAAAATCGATGCCCAGAGGTTGACACCTAGCGAGCGCCGTACGCCCTGGTCTTGTAACGTTGCAACATCATAATTGTTGAAGATAGTTGATTCCCCGCCACTAATTTCGTGAAGGGTTCGAGAAATCATGGCTGCGTTGTTCTCTGTACTGCCAAATTCGTCGTAACCCATTCTGTATGTATAGCAAATCCTGGTATCCCTGAGAATGTTTTCGATATCTGGTTCGGGGCGAGTTGTAATGAGGAACCGAAAGTTATGCGGAAGTCGGTTCATGACGGGAGAATCTGTGAGGACTTTCAGCAACCGGCTACGTTCCCTGGGGTCTTCACATTCGTTTATTCCATCAATGACAATGACTACTGGACCGACCATCGTCAAACCCTCGGTTGGAAAGACTATCAATTCTTGGAATTGGCGCTCGATGACGGCAAAAGGGAGACCAATGTCTTTATAGATCGGGCGATTCATTCGTTCCATGATAACTTCATCAAAACCTGCCAAATTCCGGGCTATAGTGCTAGATATGATCTGGGAATTGTTTCGGCCCTCAACTTCAGGACCCAGGAAAATTGCACATCCTAGCCGGTCTTGCTCGGAGAATCTTTGGGCAATAGAGTGCGCGACGGATGATTTTCCACAACCCTCCTCTCCAGAAAGGAGAAATATACGTTGTGAATAGCCCGGATCCTCGTTTCCACCAACCAACCAATTGGCGATAAGATCCATTAATTTGTCATGCGTGCCACGCAAGGCAACTTTACGCGGATTCCAACTAGCACCTCGGAGGTAAGGTAAACGGTCAATATATATTAGATGTTCTGTTTGGAGAATATGAATAAGTAAGTAGGTAACAATCGAGTCGCAACCCACCAATCTTGGTGACTTTCTCTAGGATTCGTATGCTTGTGATTGCCGTTTGCAATGTCGTCCCCATCACTAATTCAATCCTGAGTTCTCCAAAACAAGCTTCATACTCCGCGATTAATAGTTCCGTATCCGAAGCTGGAGTGAGCGCAGCTCTCTTTACTATAGTACCAAAAATCAGCAAAAGGTTTAATGATTTATGCAGAAATTTCCAATTACCGAATGACTCCGTACTATAATAAGCAGCAATGAAGTAGGCACACTCCGTCGTCTGGCTAACAAGTCGTTTCGCAGATTTTTCAAAAGAAAGGATCTTGTGCAGTGGACTGGCATCCAGAAAGAAGTCATAAAGACTAGCCATTGTACCAGCTAAACGATCTATTTTAATATCAATTTCAATCGTCTTCACAACAACCTACATTGCCAGGCAAGAAATGAGTTGACTCGTGTCACTTTTTTTTATATGTATAAAGGTTTACTCGCCCCCACAGCAAATGAGACTGCCCCAAAAGCTATCTTTGATTGCGGATCCAGCTAAAAAATTTCAATGAATTATGAGTGTTATCATAACTGACTTCAAGAAATGTGCCTACACTCGCGATTTTCTCACAAAACTTTGCAAATGAACCCAGGGATATAATCAGCCGAGCCCACGAGTGTCTCATCCTCTGGAAACCCGGGTGAGCAGTATGGAGAGAACGCATTATGTTGTCCAAATTGTCAAGATGGATTTGTTCCAATTCTTTGTCTTTCCCACCGTATTCCAGAGATTGGTCAACTTTGATACGGAAAGTTAGCAAACGTTGTTTTGACGATGAATCTGGGAATGTGCTATGCAGGTTCACAACAATATCTAAAATATTTCTCAGCAACACCTTGAATGATATTCTAGAAAGCAAGCTCACCTTTGTTCCTCTCCTGTTCAAATAGCACCAAGTCCTCTGACTCGCATATAACATGATCATGCCCTATCCTTACTACATGCACGCACGAGAACCGAAATTTCAGACGAGATGATTTATCCGCAGTGCTGTATCCATCCCTTGTAAAAAATATATCATTTACGGTGCTGCGGGAAACTCACAAAGTAAATTCTTCACCCCAAAATGGCGACTTATCCCCTTTGCGAGACCGAGCAGTCTTGAACTCCAAATGATCGACATTCACGCAAGCACAGTACAGCGAATCAGCCAATTTATGGGGTTTTGGCAAGTTGGTAGCTTTGATAACTATGCAGAAAATAATAAGCAGGTGCGAAAAATGCACAAGCACAAGCGATTTAGAAGATTACGTACCCGTGACCACAAAGTTTACCGCCAAATTCCTGTACGGAATCAATTTGATGAAACTTGAACCAAATCAAACTCCAAACTTACCCACTCTTAAACTGGGTTTTTGATATTTCACCCATTTGTGAGGAGGGTCTACTTGTATACAATGGTTGGAGTGGAGGAAGAGAGTGGTTTACAGCATTGACTAGCGGGGCTAATTGTCCTCGATGATGAAAGGAGTCATCAGGTACAACACAATGATCCCATGAGTGAGGCGCTTGATTGGTTTGGCCTTGACACTTTGATTTGTTCCCAAGGGATGCACGTGTCTATGTCACTTGGGCTATGAAAGTTCCCCAATATGGCCCTCCAGCGTCTAATTCTCTTGAAATAGAATCGTAAGCTACATAATCAAGGTACAAGGATCAATAACGTACCTTTAATTCAGTAAAGACATCCAATTAGAGACACTCCAAAGTACGAGCGGAAAAACTACATCAACCATACACATGGGTTGGACATTGACATTGACTCAGCTGAACAGATCATTGATGTGTGAGTAACTGCGCGCTCGGCAATTCTCCCACAGTCAATTCGAAAACCAAGTATCCCTGCGCACCTGAACATAACACAGCATCTTCATTAATTATTATAGCCTAAAGTGCTGTCGCAGATCTAAACAGTATCACATGTCACAATATAACCTTGCCGTCAGACCCGTCCACGACAACAACAATAATGAATTTATCAAAACATCTCTACTTTTAAATCCAAGTCCACGTTTCGCATAGCAACAGAGTCATATATCACACCATCATACCACCTCAACACCACCAATCTTAACAACCATCTTAATAGGAAACGGTGATATCCCTGTAGCATTTGTTATCAAAGGAACCGAAGTCCTGCCTCTCTCTGACGATGTATGAGAGATCATCGTATGTATAGATTTTGTCAGCGTCGCCGCTAATGTCGAATTGAAAGTATGCCTGTCTGTGGTTATATCGGATTGTGTTTTTTTCAAATCTGGGGTAATATTTAAGAGATTCTTTTACCTCGATCAGTTTTTGGTTGTCGGACTTCCGCATTGATAATCCTATGATGAAATGAATATAGCTATATAAGCGATCGAAAGAAAGCAATTACCATTGTTCCCAAGGAACATCTTCTTCACCCATATAAACCTGGAACCACGATTTCTTGGGACGTCTTTCCGAGAAAGTTACAATAATCTGAGGGATCTCTAAATTAAACAATCTCATAAAAACACTATGAAACATACCTGACCAGTCTTATTTGAACCTCCTTCAATACCTTTCCAAAACGTATACACTTTATCATTGACGAGTTGTTCCATTTCTGGATCAGATACACCTGGCTAATACAACTTTCAGTACCATGTTATATACCATGTGTAATCAACAACCACATACCATCGTTACATCCAAAACTTCAAAGAACTGGGGCTTGATGGTCCCGAAGAGACGGTGAAACAAGATAGAATGGAGGATACCATGTAGGACATCCTTCACAGTAAGCCGGTCTAGAATCTAAGAAAAATCCGCCAAAAAAAACAAAAAAAGTGCTTAATCTCTCAATCAGAAAGCAACAACACAACGCTGTGAAATGAATTTACCAGATCAATCGTTATAGTGGGGAATGTATTGTTGTTGTTCATCGAAGACATTTTGCTTTTCATGAAATCATTATGATGATTCACTCTGGGTTTCAAATAAAGCTGAGTTCCAAATACGGCAAGTACTTACAACCTGTTCATTTCAATTTTATTTTTTTGTAAATCCGAGAAAACAAATGATATTTCGGCGACTCGTTTCAACTGCTGCTTCATTCCGCCTACCCCCAAATATCCGTCAAATACTCGAAACAACTACCGCCAAACCAAGTGACCAACCTAGCATAATATCCGGATGGGTTCGGTCAATTCGTAAACAGAAGAATGTAACCTTTGCAGTCATAACAGATGGAAGTGGTGCGCAGGACTTGCAAGCAGTACTCATGCGACCAAAAGGTCCAGATGAAGGTGTCTTACGGAAGTAGGTTCTTTTCTTTACTCAAACGAGAAACTCGTTAACACAAGATACCAAGGCTCACGAATGGGTGTGCTGTCCGTCTGACAGGTCAACTTGTCCAATCTCCTGGGAAGGGACAGAGTCACGAGCTACTAGTAGATGAACGGACTGGCGGTGGAATTGAGATACTAGGAGAATGTGATCCAGAGGTGAGCAAGTTATCTTTGAAATATATTACCCGATTGTTAAAAATACACAGATGTATCCAATACAAAAACAATCATTATCTACTGAACATCTACGCGAAAACATCCATTTACGCGCTCGCACAGCCCACACTGGCGCCATGATTCGATTAAGAGACCATCTTTCACATGGTATCAACAGTTGGTTCGAAGTAACGTGAAAACAAAAACCACTACTAGAAGTAACTTATTGAAACTCAAACACAGGACCAAGGATTTTGTTACGTGCACACGCCAATTCTCACTAGCAGCGACGCCGAAGGCGCAGGCGAGTCATTTCGTATAGCACCCATAAAAGGAGAAGACCAAATATCAGATGAATTCTTTTCACGACCGGCATACATGACAGTTTCGCATCAACTCCACCTAGAAGCGGTCGCGTCCGCACTTTCGCGTGTATACACCCTATCTCCGTGTTTCCGCGCGGAGCGGTCACAAACAGGCCGTCACTTGGCTGAATTCTGGATGTTAGAAGCGGAATGGGGGTTTTGTGAGGGGGCAAACAGTATCGAACAGGTTTGTTCGATGGTTGAAGGATGCCTCCGAAGTGTTTATGGAAAAGTAACCTCTAACCGGCAATCACAAGCGGATATGGATGTGTTGTGGTCACAAAATGACGAACGGAAACGGAAGATAATGACAGACGCATTTAGTGCGCAGAAAGGTTGGACACGGATGACGTACACCCAAGCCATCAAGGAACTGGCTGCATTTGAAGGATGGAGTCGCAAAAAGTTTGAATTCAAACCGGAGTGGGGGAAGACACTACAGAGCGAACATGAAAGATGGCTTGCAGATGTCTTGGTAGGAGGACCGGTGTTTGTGACGGACTACCCTGCCTCATTAAAGCCATTCTATATGCGGGAGAACAATGATGAGGAAAGGACAGTAGCATGTGTTGACCTGCTGATACCACAAATTGGAGAACTAGTTGGGGGAAGTGTTCGAGAGGAACGGGAGGCAGAGTTGAAGAAGAAGATGGAGAGTGGACCCGGGATGGAATGGTATTCCGAACTAAGACGATACGGAGGAGCGCCTCATGCAGGGTTTGGAATGGGATTTGAGAGACTCGTTGGATGGCTGGGTGGTATAGACAACGTTAGAGAATGTGTAGCTGTTCCGAGATGGTGTGGTAGGTTATTATTATGACATCATATGTATATAGACCAGAGTATACACGTGATAAAGCATATACGGTGATAATAAGCAAGTTAACGTTTGTATCATCATCGAGTCGACCATGTCTGCTGGTTTTCGTATTTCCCCTGCTCTTTGGGATAAGATCCATCACTTTGCTTCATTTCCTCAAACTGGCGGTAAGTTATCTTCATATCCAATCAGCTATCTTCTTACACTTGTGATTAGTCTCTTTGCAACAAATGGTTTTGTTTGGTCAAAACCCAAGTCAAGGTACTCTCCTAAAAGCAAGTCAATTCCTAGCAGGTACTTGATTACACTTACTCACTCCTGCCCTGTTTAACAATCCAAGCAGAGGAACTACCTGTCAGGCTCGCTCATAGGGTCAAAGAACTCGATGAACTACCACACAACCTCAGTGCTATGCCTTCAATCAAAAAGGTCAAAAACTGGTACGCCCAATCTTTCGAGGTCAGCACCACACACCCTCCCATCTCTCCTATTTTTCATTAACATCCCTATTATTCCATATAGGAGCTCATAACATTCCCATCCGTCGTCCTCCCGCGAAACATCCGACAAGCACTCATGGTCACGCGATCCGATGAACTCCCTCTCCCAGAATCAACTCCAAATCCATCTCTCCTCCATTTCATTGAAGACTACGCTGCTACTCAGTCCCTACCACAGACACTCCCAGGAGGTTCCATCGGCGCGGGAAGCTCCGGCACGCTCAATGGGAACGGGTTCAACAAACTCAAGCTGCGGGTTCCGATGGAACGAAGGTGGGGTATGATTTTCCCTTTCCGGCAAATCCGGTTACAACTTTTCTTTTTGAAATCAACAGATACTATGCAAATACACATGGTGTGGATTGGCCACCAGAAGTCCAAGATTACAACAAACGGTTCACAAAACTACTCGAACACATCAAGAGCCGACATGACCCGACAGTAACAACCGTCGCACAGGGTGTTTTAGAATGGAAGCGGAGTCAAAATGCAAGACATATTGGACATGACATGCAAGCTTGGCTTGACAGATTCTACATGTCAAGAATAGGAATCCGGTTCCTGATTGGACAACGTAACCTTTTTTAATCTTGATAAAATCACAAAGTAATATAACATAATCTTTATCTAGACGTCGCACTGAATACACAACAAGCACACGAAGACTACGTCGGCATAATCTGTACAAAAGCAAACATCCACGATATCGTACAAGAAGCCATCGAAAATGCCCGTTTCGTCTGCGAAGAACACTACGCCATGTTCAAAGGCCCCCCCGTCCAACTAATCTGCCCCAAAGACCTCACATTCCCATACGTCCCCGGCCATCTCTCCCACATCTGCTTCGAACTCTTGAAAAACTCTCTCCGTGCAGTCGTAGAACGATATGGAGTAGACAAGGAGGACCACTTCCCACCAATCAAGGTTGTAGTTGTGGAAGGAAAGGAAGATATCACTGTCAAGATCTCGGATGAGGGTGGAGGCATCCCACGCAGTGCCATCCCTTTGATATGGACATATATGTATACAACAATGGAGAATCAAGGCTTGGACCAGAATTTCCAGGCTAGTGATTTTAAAGCACCAATGGCAGGTTTCGGATACGGTTTACCACTCTCAAGATTGGTACGTAAACAAATCTTTCCCAATGGGCTAAACTAAAAATCTTTCTAGTATGCACGATATTTCGGAGGAGATTTACGGTTAATAGCGATGGACGGATTCGGTACAGATGTTTACATCCATTTAAACAGACTGTCAAGTAGTCGTGAGCCATTACCATAGAAAACAAAAAAAAAAAAAGAAGAAAATGATTGATTATATTGACCTGCATGTACAAAGGAATTGTTCTCTTTACATTATTACAATGTTCCCTAGAGAATACTTATATATATGTGCGTGTATATGTGTGTAGTATAAGTATACAAACTAGTTGCTGTTGTCCATTACAGCCCAAGTTCTTTTGAGTGAGGATTGTGGATGACATGGTTGTGGGTTTGCAAGTGTAGTCCAAAGGGTATTATTATTGTTAGAACGCCACCAGTCGTTTTCGTTTGCAGTCGTTAATGGTGGAGGGGTTAATGATGGTGGTGCTAATTTTACTGTAAGTTCCTGCTTCAAATCTCCAACTCGCACCTGCGCCTCAAGCGCAGCAACCTCATCTGCGAGTCTCTGATTTGTAAACTTGAGTTGTTGAAGCTCATACTGCCAGCTCGAGCCACGAGTGATATCCAATTCGTGAAAGATATTATCCAACAAGGGATGGGTGATATTCACATTTTTGTCCGGGGAAGAATCTTCAAGTCGGGATACCTGGTATATAATCGGTGCCGGAGAGATTGATCCGATGGACAGGGTCGACGCGTCCACAAGGGGATCTCGAGATGGGGCAAAGAGTAAGAGCAAAATGGGAACCGCAGTGACAACAGAAGAGCCAGGGTATTCTCTTGCTCGGATGGAACAATTAAGAGACGCTGTGGCAACGTGGTTGTGGGGATACGACCTGAATCTTTGCACTTCCTTTTCGAGCGCAGAAGAGTCCAAGAGGAAGGATCGGGCCGTACGTCCAATAAGGTCCTCTTGTGTCCACCCGAGTACGTCATATACACTCGAGGCGACCGATAAAAAAGTCAGGGAGCTATCCGGAGAGAGAGTACCCCAAAAGGCACGTTGCTTTGTGAGTGGATGCAAGAACGGAGCACGGGCTCGGAAAATCGGATCCCAAGGAATGTGTGGCATCGCCCGTGCACGGCCTGACAGGATGATTGCTTTGCGCCCCTTCCCTGGTTCGACATACAGACGCCCACGGGACTCTACCCATACATAGACGCCAGCTTTTGTTCGAGCACGGAACAAGAGATCAACAGTGCGTGGAGCCATGCTAGCACTCGAAGAAGCAGTGGTGGTTGTGATGAGGGTGGGGGTGGTAGATGAATCAGCCGAGACTGAGATACCCGTTGCACTGCTCTCCTTGAGCTCACGCATGAGAGGGATGACATCTTCCGGATGAGCATAGTCAGCTATGGCCTTGCCAACCATTTCATCTGGCTCATAACCAAGTACACGGCGGACGGCAGGGGCAACGTACAGAAAACTTCCCTTGAGAGAGACGACATGTATAAAGTCTGGGGAAGCTTCAAGAAGAATGAGATGGAGGGAGTTTACGAGAGAGTCAGTGAGTGCATCGACAGAAGAGGAAGATGATGACGCCGGGATGGTGGTTGAAGATGAAATGGGGATTGATCGGATAAAGGCAGGATCAGCAAGCAGGCGGCGGAGATGAATAGAGAGGTGGTGGCCATGGACAGCAGCAATAGAAGCAGATTGAAGCTTTCTATCACGTAATAAAGGTTGAGGATGGCTTGTGGTAGTGGCCTTGAATTTCTCGAGGACCGTAGCAGGGGGTTGAGTAAGGTCAACCTGAAAGCCGACATGAAATGCAATGTCCTGCTGAGAAGAGGAGGCAGGGACAGGAATGACAGTAACGAGATTCATAAAAGGAGAGCCATCCTTGCGATAATTGATGAGGGTCGTCTGACACTCTTTGTCCGCACTGAGAGCTTTCTTGAGAGTAGAGACGGCATGATGGGACGTAAATTGACGGTGCTCTCCACGAACTACATCGCCCCCAGGGGACTGAAGAAAACGACAGTTTCTGCCAAGAACCTCAGATGCATGATAGCCAGTAAGCGAACAAAAAGAAGGGGAGCAGTAGACAATAGGATGGTCATGCCTATGGACATCGACAACAACGAAAGCGCAGGTGAGGTCTACGGGACCAAGTTGTATACAAGGATTGGGACGTGTGGCGACACTTGCAAGGATATTGAGGATATCAAAACCAGAAGTGGAGTATACAGGAAGAGAAAAATTGGAAGGAGAATTTGAGAAAAAAAGACTTAGATCAACCGGGGAGAGTAGAGAGTGGGGCTGGGAAGAGTCGTGGACATGAGGATGAGGATAGGAATCGAAATCAAAAGGGACAGAATTTTGAATTGAATTAGAGGATTGGTGGTTGAGAGGAGGACACAAAGATAAAGAAGGATCTGATAGCGAAGAAACAGGTAAAACGTCGATACCAGTAGCTATGGAATATTGAGAAGAAAAGTCGAGAAATGGTGGAATTTGAAGAGGCAGTCGACGTTGATCCATTGTCGTGGTTAAAATCACACTTGTCAATCTTGACGTCATTATTTATTACAACTTCGTACCCCGTGAGAATATTGTCGCCATTATCCGGAAAATGCTACTAACTTGATGAATTAGTGCTAATTAATGCAGATTTGGCATCTTTCATCTTTGCCCTCTTTCCCCTCTACACACCCATCAATCGAGGTGCAAGAGTGAATAAAGGGCATTCAAGTCATAGAACTAATCTCAGCTGTATTATTTCTACTACATACATACAGTATCACGCCCGAAGCTGGTTCCGCAGATTCTGCTCAAGCGGTCCTTTAGGTCTGATAAACTGTACATACGCTCCATCCCTGTATTTTCCTTTTAGTTATCACTCGAAAAATAAAAAATAAAAACAAATACGCACTGCAACACTTTCTTCTCCTCCTTTAGCTGCATATATGCCTCCTTGTTCACATTCGTGAAACCCCACTTCTTTGAAACAATGATCTTCTGTCGTCCTGGGAACTTGTAACGTGCACGACGCAATGCCTCCATGATGACAGGTGCGTTTGCATCCTTGCATCGGATCGACATCAACACCTGCCCAATGTTCACACGCGCAACAGTCCCGTATGGCTTGCCCCATGCTCCACGCATTCCGGTCTGCAGCCTATCAGCTCCAGCACAGGACAACATCTTGTTGATGCGGATGACATGGTACGGGTGTACGCGTACACGCAAGTGGAACGAGTCCTTGCCACTGGTCTTGGTAACATACTTGTTTGCACAAATACGCGCCGCCTCGAGTGCCTCGCTAGACAGCTGCTCGTACTCATCCGACACTAGATGGCAGCAGAAAGGAAATTCATCAACCGATGCCCGCTTCCTTCCCAAGTCAAATATACGGATCTTGGAGTCTGGTACACCACGGTTGTAGCGACTCTTTGGGTATGGCTTGTTCTTGCAGTACCTGTAGCAACGTGCTGGTCTACGTCCCATTTTATTTTATCTGTTAATTTTTCTTGGTCAGCGTCATCCAATCTCTTTCCATTCAATCCATCCAGCCAATCCATCCAATATTTCCATCCATCTCCAGCAATCGCGGGATTCAAACCAAAATCGAGATGCTCACCTTTCTTGTGTAGTGATTAGGGGGGGTTATGGGAGTGGGTCGGTCAGAAAGAAGTTGATTTATATAACCTCCAAGATAGATGAGTCACCCAACTTGTTTGCTGAGTCAATGTTTGGTTAATAAAGTGTTTCAAATCAAGATTACGTAGTCGACGCAATGTCAAGAACACCGTTCATTCCACCAACTCAATACTTGTCGCAATCTCCAGCAGTTGCTTACACAAAATCTTATGTTCCCAGAGACTCCGGTTACGCTCCTTCATCCCATCACCAACCATTCTATTCTCCACCCGCAGCAACCTTTCCTGATAATGAACCTACCGCAATAGATCATGGCTCCCCAGCCACAATCACCAGCCCCATCCTTGCACAACCTCAATACGGGCCAGATTATGCCAGAATGGACTCTCCACCATCTTCCACCATCTCTCTCAAATCCTGGCTCATCCGTATTCAGAGGTTTATCAAAACTGTAAACGCCCTTCCATGGATCGCAAAGGGCCGCGTTACTGTTGATTACTATCCCGGTATAAAAGTGATGCACCAACCCCAAACCGTCCAATATCAATCAAGCCTACAAAGTGGACCTTTTGATATCGAAAGTCCCACCCCATTCACACAACAGGAGATCAGCGCCTACACAGACCCCCACCCTTATGACAACTCCCAATACTACCCCAGTGGTTACACCCCCGATCCAAATTATACACACTATACTTCTCCTGTACATGGTATGTAGGATTAAAAGAATCTTGTCACTACTCCAAATGATTATATTCTTGCATGCGCTATCTATCACACATTAAATTTAACAAAGAGTTCATAAGACGTTCAACTGGTACATTCATATAAAACAAATTTTACATCACAACACAGTTTTCATTTCCTGCTCTTACACCTTGGATCCCCATATCTGCAAATGTCGCCGGTCCCTTTCCAGGTGGACGGGCATTAGTTTGCGGGTTAACCATATCCCCACCTGTTGCCGGTCCCGACGAAACATCAGCATTTTGGGCCACTGGAGATCCACCGCCGGCAGGTTTACCAGGCCTGCTACCCACAGCGTTAGGTCCATATCGTGAAGCAGGGCTCCCTGCCCCACGGAAAGGACTCTTCGCCGGTCCCGGTACAGGTCCCCCATATTCTGGTCCAGAGGGATTAGAGTACTGCACAGGCGCGTCCGTCAGTGTATACCGTTGTTGAGACGGGTACTGTTGTTGCTTCTGTGGACGGAGATGGTTATTAGGGCCAGGAGGAGTGTATTGTGGAGTTGGCGTCTGTAACGACTCATAATTGCGGATTGGTTGTTGTTGTTGTGGAGGAGGTGTCACTTCAGTTATCGGTTGCATGTGTGTCACGGGTGCTTGTACAGGAGGTGTACTGGGTTTCATAAGTGAGTTGCGACGGATAACTTCAACAACTTGTTTGGGGTCTGGACGAGGGGGTGGCATTTGCTGCTGTTGCGCAACAAGCTGATTCATACCCATAGGAATAATTTGTCCATCCGAACGATTTTTCGCCTGAGTCCTCGTCCGCACCAATTTGTTTTCTGTTATCGCGTCATGCTCCTGCCGGGTGAGAGTATGCGATGATGGTCTGGACAGTGCATTGAGACGATCACCAGCATCAGCGTTTCCGTGCTCATGAGCCTTGGTATACCAATATATCGCCGTCTCAACATCTTGTTTCCTGCCAACACCAACCTCTGCATAATATCCCATAGCAAACTCGGCACTCGGAAGACCCTTCTTTGCTGCTTTCTCAGCAAAAATATACGCCAACCCCTCGTCCTTCTCAAATCCTCCCGCAGGATCTCCAGTTGTACCACTGCCACACAAGAACCATTTGCTTAATGCCATATCTGCCTCGACTTCTCCTTTTTGGCTCGCAAGGCTGTAATATTGTACACTAAGAAGGGGATCAAATGGGAAAGGAGGCTGAGCGAATTCATAAGCATGTCCGAGCTTGTATTGTGCAGGACCAAAATGCAGATACGCAGAACGTTCTAGGTGTTTTCTAGCTTCCAGCGCGGGTGAGGAACCAGGTGGTATAAAAGGCGAGAAAAGTGAAATTGGCACAGTAACTTGAGTAAACTCTTGTAGGAGGAGCAACGCATAAACATAAGCAGGCTGCGGAGCGTCTAGAGACGAAAGCGTTGCTGCACGATGAAGAAGTGGAATTGCTTTTTCTGAATTCGGAGGCAAATTGAGTTGTCCCAATAAATGAGCCATCCCCATACGCTATATATATGATTAAACGGATCCAAATTAAAAAATTAAAAAAATATGACGAACATAAATGCAACCCTCGACTTCAAGCTTAACACCACGTTCATAACAATCTTTACCACGTGCCATATCATTAAAAGTTTCATAATCCCTCCCAAGCCTGAGCCAAGCACCGGCATATCCAGCTCGAGCGGCAGTTTCAAAGTCTCTAAACGCAGTGCGAGGATTATGTCTCACAAACTCTGGAAACCAACCTCCCGCAGCAAAGGTAGCACGCATGTACACTGCCTCGGCAACATAAGCAGGTAGCGGCGTCTGTGTCATCGAAGCAAATTGCATCACAATAGGAATCGCCAATTGTAACAAGCGCGGCAAGCTGTGGATCATTAATAGTCAACGGACCAACCTGGGAGATCAGTAGATGGCGTAGAATTCGGATAATTGCGAATGAACAAGGAAAAGTATATCTCTACACCACGCGATTCTAAGCACTGGGTCATGATTCGGGTTTTGGATGACATTAACTGCACCCTGTAGATTATCGACAGTTGGTATGGGCGCTGTAAGTGATGGAGTGTTCGTTACAGATTTCGGAGGAGATGGAGGTTGTAACGGTGGTGGTGGTGGTGGCAGTGGTAGCGGATGCTTTTGACCACTTTGTAGGGAATATGGTGGATTCGTTTGTGATGGCGGTCGATTTTGTTGAGGACCCCATGGAGACCACTCTCCATGTTGAGATGTAAACGATTGATTGCGGACCGGCGCTGAGGGAATAGCAAAACCTGGATTATGGTTGATTCCTTGGGGAGAACGGCCATAGCTCTGTTGTTGAAGGTGATCATCAAGATTACGAGCCATCTAGTTATAATAGATCAGTCCCATCAAGCATACAGAAAAACATTTAAAGACAGACATTCTCTGGTATAGAAGGATCCAATCTGTTTGGACGTGGTGCTACAAGAGGCAAATCCCAATGTGGTTGTGACTCGTACTGGCTGGGTGTATTGTAACGTTCTTCCTGTAGACGCACACTCGGGGGAAGAGGGGGTATTGGTGGAGGAAGGCTGTCTTGGCGTATGTTTTGGTGGTAATCATGGGGACGAGGAGGAACTGGGGGAGTGGTAGCCATTATATACGAAGAGCAGTGGGAAAGAAACAAGTTGTTAGTAATGTACAGTAACGTATTAATTATAATTTATAACCATCCTCACAGCCTCAAACAATCCACAGCCTTGGATAAAAGAATGTATATGTATGTACTGGTACTGCCATCCAAATTATAAAAGAGTGTTAACGTTGTATCTAATATTCAAAGATCTGCCCCAACTGCGTCAACCACATAAAGAACTTGCTGCGGCCGTACAAAAAGGCCTCTCGATTCCGAACCTGACATTTCCGAAACTGCGGGGCTCGCACTACGAATCCTCTTCGTGCGTTCCACCCCAACACTCAACTGATCCCCTTCCCGCTTCAATAGCCCCTTTTCTCGCCCATGACCCGACTCCAATTTCCGTCTCCTTGTAGCACGATCATCCCCAGTCCCATAATCCCATTCAGACCCTGCAGCGCCAATTTCAAAGTATCGAATACCCCCCCATGTTCCATCATTCCATTGTCGTCCCTCCCATGCTCCCGCACCTTCCTTATCTCCCATCCAGTTCTCTCCAACTGGGATTGGTACTTCAACACCGACCCATGGTCCTCTTTCCCCCTCAACTTCACCAATATATCGTGCATAAGCCTTGAATCGTTTTCTTTTCGACGAAATAATGCAAGGTATCCCAATCTCAAGTGTTGCTCCCCGAGGAATATCGATCGGTGCTGTGGTATTAACCGGCAATCCCGACTTTTTGACAGACTCTGGTGGGGTTACCCGGATCGTTGACTCTCCTCCCCGATTGCCTTTGGTCTCTGTTCCAGGCTGGGTATTATTCGTAACTTTGTTCAACGTAATAGTGTCCGACGAACCGCGACGTTTGACGGTTGCCACACTGGCAGTAGAATTCGTGCTTGGACTCTTTTTGTGATCTGTTACATTCGATACAGCCGGAATTTCAATTTCTACGTCATCCCCTGTTTCAGGAACAACATCTTCCAGGTCCCTCGCTTTCTCTGTATCCGGCTTGTCGGATCCGTTCGTGTCCTTATTCTCTCCAGTCTTTCTTTGGGCAGTAGATTTTTTGGCTGCCGGGGTGGTACTTGACGCTGACGAGTTTGAATTGACCGAACGCAACGACGTCGAGCGTGACGATGAAGGTTTTCCAGGAGTAAGTTTTCCCGGATCAAGAGGTGGTACGGGGGGCACAACGTTTTTGGCTGGTGTATTAACATTGCTACCAACGGATTTAACAGAGGCTGTCGAAGACTTTCTTGCACGGGTGTTGATTGGCGATGATGCTGTGGAACTGGCATTAGCAGTACGAGCGCTCGGGGTGGAGATGGTAGAGGTTCGTTGGCTAGAAGGAGAAGACGCCGAAGCACGGTAGTTCGCCGACGTAGCTGTGGATGTACGCGCGCTAGAGGAAGACGTCGTTGTACGCGAACTAGTTGTGGTACGTAAACTAACAGTAGACGTTGCCGATGATTTTCGTGAACGAGTGGTGGAGGGGGCTGTACGAAAAGTTTCGCTGGTAGAGACACTGGACACGGGACGTGATGAATTTGTAGAAACACGCGAAGTTGGACGCGAAGGAGTTGTCGAGAGTGTGCTTTTGCTGCCAGAAGGTTTTTTATCAACGTTAGAGCGCATGCTTCCTCGCGACCCTGGTCTAGGCTTCGCATTCGGTGTTGTTTGTATTGGAGGGAGGCGTACAGAGGTTGTAGATGATTTCCGTACAGTAGAGGCATGTGACCGTATAGAAGAAGCAGAAGATTTTGGCCTAATACTTGTGTCCCCAGAAACCTTCTTATTCCTTGCTGCTGCGTTAGATAGGGAGGCTCGTGTAATCAAAGTTTTCTTCAATGGAGGAGTTTCAGATGTTGTACCTGGCAGAGATGCATACTCAGAGTCCCTGTCAGCCGTAGCGGTATCGTCATCCGAAGATGATGCCTCATCGTTATCATTATCGGGGTCTTGGTTATGATCTGGTTTCGCATCTTCTTCTTCAATTAACGATTGTGATGGAGAAGTTGATCTCGACGCAATAGAAGGTGATTTAGGTGTGAGCTTTGAATCAGGACGATCTTTGAGATCCAACGTGTGTGGAGATTGTACCGCCCTGGTTGTGTTCACTACCCTACGTGCAGGAGAGGGTCCACTTCCATGTGGGACTTTCCCGGCTGTACTTGATGAGAATTTGGAGTCTACGGACAATTCGCTCCTCAGAGAGTTTGCAAAGCTCATATTGTCTCGTGCAGAACCATGCTTTGACGGAAGATTCCTAGTCAGCAAGCTACCGCGCATGCTACTGGCTTCACTGTCTGCGTCCACCCGAGAGGTATGTGGATGGTTCGATGTAGGTCGCAAAAAGTGGGATGTTACAGGCTTAGATTTCGTTTTGGCTAACTTGGGCGAAGAAGGTGGAATGGGATTAATGAGATCATCAATAGGAACTTCAATATCTAGAAAGGTACGTCAGCAATTATAAATATTGATATCAGTCCAAAATACTCACGATCGCTTATCTCCTTGAGTGCCCAGCCTTCGAGGGGATCAAAGCCTTGTTCTTGGCGGATTGCGATCCAACGTTTACCGATCCATTTAAGTAGAGTCAACCGTGTTTCTTCAACCTGTACACGAACATGTGAGGTGGTGGAAAGTAGTGGGGCATTTTGCTCAGTTGGGTGAGGCTTCAATAGTATCGCCGAGACGAGTGTCTTGGGATACAATAAGCTATCAATCTTCTAAAAACGAGCTCACAGAACTTACCTGGTATAAGAGTGCTGCCCATGGTTCCTTAACGCCTCGAAGAACAGCAGCCATAATCCATTCTACACGTTCGCCATCCTCAAAGCGTTCACCTTCGTTTTCCATTAATTCTGACCAATCGTCGACAGAAAAACATGCCTCGGCTTCCTTAGCTAAGAGTTCATCCATAGCCTTCCTAGCATTGAAAATCATGTCGCGAACTATATCAGCCCAAGGTTCGATGACAGCCCCAATTTTTACAAGAGCATGTTCGGCAGCAAAAAGGAGAGAAAATACATTTATAGGGGTTGTGCGTTTGCCTACCCCTCTCAAGAGTGTTTCCCGTAGTTTAACAGGAAGGCCAGCAAATTCCGAGGTACACCAGCCCTCCCCGAACATACCCACAAGTGCACGGCGAGCTCCTCGCTCTAGAGGAGCGTTTTTCACATCTTCTGCAAGTGCAAACTCGAGAACTCTAGGAGCGCGGCGCGCGCATTGCCGACATCGGCATCCTCCAGTTCCCCATTTGCTAGCAGTAAGACGCTCGTATTCAGAAAAAGGAAGGAAAGCATGGAAAAAGACCATGCATCATCTTCTTGGGCAATGCGTGCCTGTATCTCGTCATGGAGAGTTGGTAAGGAAAGATAGAGTGCCGCACGGAGGATGGCAAAAGCAGTTGAAAGATCGTAAGTACGGTGAGAGAAAAAGAGAGTACCAGTATAGATAAAGCCTAGAGTGAAATGGAGAGAAGCGGGCGTGAATGGAGGAGATGGAAGGTTCAGGGTTGGTGGTTCTCCACCATTTGCTGGGGAAGATTTATTTGATGGCCAAGAGAGCAGTGCAGTATGAAAGTATGGTGATCTAGAGACCAGGATGAAACGGTGGGAAGAAAAAATTGCAGTGGTATTTTCATGGTTGGAGGAAAAGTTCCCAGTAAGTGCTATACGTACATCCGAGTAAAGCCTGGAGCCGCCACATAAATACAAGATCTTTACGAAGTTTGTCGATGCGTAGCGCATCAGGATCGTCATTATCACCTGGATGGTGGTCGCGGGAATCATTGGAATCAAAGAGAAACTCAAAAGCTTCACCAAAACCTTGTCCAGTGTAAAGATATTCCAACTCGTTAGAGAAAAGAGCAGAGTTGATCGAAGTGCTAAGTCGCAACAACGTGCCAGCACCTGGCATGGAAGACATAGGAGAGGAGGGTCTGAATGGCGATGGAGTGCGTGAGTTGGTAGAAGGCTGAACGTCGAGACCCATGCCGAGAGAGACAGCAGATGTGGCTGGATAAGTACCAGTAGGAGATGAAGAATACGGCAAAGGCGAAGGATTGAGATTTGGACGAAACGAAAAATATCTGCTTTGAAAGCTGGGTGGAGCACGAGCATAGACAATGGCTAGATTAATATGTTATTAGTAACTTTGTGAGATGGTGTCGATGTTGGATGCCACCTTTATGGCCCCACACCTCCTCTAGGACCTGCTCGTCGTCATCCTCCTTTGTCAGTTCCCATACGACATCAGGAAATCTGTCTTTGGCTAGACGAAATAATTCTTCAAGGTTATGCTGCCAGCTTTCAGTTGAGTTTTTTATCGCCTTCTTGCAGTCCCGGAGGCGGAGGAGTAGCAAGGGCGACTGGGGTTGGGACCATGGACTATGATGAGACAGTGATGCAGTGATGTGAGGGGAAAGGCTGCTATAGATCTATGAAAATTATGGTGCAGAGCCGTATAGAAAGACTCTTGATGGGTATCTTGGGGACGCACAGCGCAGTGAACGACGACTGGAATGCGCTTGCCCTGCCGTCTTTACCACTGGCAACTGGGAAACAAAAGTTTAATCTAAGGTTAAGGTTGACTAATACATAAAGTACTTATACGTACTCAACTGTATACTTACAATACTCAGTACAATGGACTCGCAGTTACTAACTTCATCCACAAAGCGCGATTCTTTAGCAGCAGAACTAGAGCGAGGTTCGTATACTCTCATGTCCGTACATTCACAATTCTCAAATTATTTCCAGATCCATACCTACAAAGCTCAAAGCGCCATCAAAGCAAACAAGGTCTTTACTTCCACTATCGCACATGCTAGCCTCGAGAGGCAGCTTCTGGCTGCACGAACAGCCAACACAGAACTTGAGACAAAGCTGCGCGAACGAGATTTGCTGATTGAAAGACTCGAACGCGACCGTCGCTATTTCGCGGACCGTGAAAGTGAGGAGCGCGCAGAGAGAGAAAAGGAGCGTCAAGACTATGAGGATGAAAAGGTATACCCTTTGCTTATACCTTAAACCACTCTATGTTTATCTTCCATCCGAGCACAACCTCGAGGTACAACTACGCAGCACACAATCAACACTCAGCATTCTCCAAGACGATTATGCTGACTTGCAAGATACTCACGCCGCCCTTGAACGAACATACACGCGTCTGGAAAACACACATTCTTCACAAGTCAATACTCTCCAACATCAAGTAACTACACTCACAGCCACCCTAGCTGCTGCAGAGCAAACTGCTTCTAATTACAGCAACACAATATCAGAGCTAAAGGACACCCTTGCATCTCGGAGCTCAGGAGAAACGATACCCGCCGAAAATGAGAGTACACGGATCATACGAGACGAGTTGCTCCGCCAAGTCACCCACTTGCGCACTGTGGAGGCTGCTAATGCACGTATAACTGCTGAATTGATTGGGACTAAGAGCAAGAAGGGATAGTGTGGAAGTTTTGCAAGAGGAGAAACGCTCATTAGAACGGAAACTTGTAACGTTGGAGGAGATGCGGGCAAGGGTGGTGAGATTGGAAGGAGAACTGGAAGCTGCGCATAAAGAAAGGGAGGAATGGTAATATTTCTCTTTTGTTGATTTCTATTCAGCTCACCAGGGGAAAATTTAGGACCCTCAATCAGAATATTCCGTCCAAAACACCTATCTCTATCACAAAAACCCTTTCCGAGCTACGGTTGACACATGGACGGCTGCTAGAAGAGCATGGTGCAACTCGGGCCCTATTACGCCGTAGCGAGGTTGAACTGTCAGATATGGAACGCCAATACACTGTTGCAAAAGAATCACTTGCAAAGGCAGAAGTCGAAAGACGTTCCCTGAAAGAGCAGATAAACCGCAAGGGAAACGTCTGCGAGACTCTCTGAACGCGAAATAGGATTCTTGCGAGCACAAGTGGTCCGTATTTTTTTGGTCTAATAAAATCACAAATTTATGAATAAACATGTTCAAGGCTAGTTTCGATGCCGAATTTCAAGCACGAGAAAAAACAGACCGGACAGAGTCGATAGATGAACTCAAATATCAACGTATAGATCAGCTTGAGACTCTGTTGCAAGACTACAAAACAGTCAACGAGCAATTAACCGCAGAACTCGTAGCTTTGGGTGGAGATCCGTCACTACTCAATCAAGGGAGTAGTCGAGAATGGCTCGCTTCAGAGATTGAAAAGGAGAGAACTAAACGAGCTGAAATAGAAGAAAGTTTGTGATTCTAATCAGCTGATCAAGGCTGTTCTGATAATTCTCTCAGAGCTAGATGCAGCAGAGAAGGACAACGCACAACATCTTGCAGCTATTGACGCTTTGGAACAGCAACTATTCGAATTGCAAGGGGAGATTGCTGGGGGACGCCACGTTCCGCCGGGCGTTCGCGTATTATCCTTACGAGACAATCCAGAGCAACAGTGGGTAGATTTACGACAAGCAGCTATGGATCGGTTGCGGGGTGAGAACGAAGCCTTGATGAAGAGATTACGAGAGTTTGAGGGGAGACCTAAAAATGAAGGTGCCGTCTCCATGGAGGTGGATGAATCCAACTCTCAAAATCTAGTACCACGCGAAAGCTGGGAGCTCATACGACGTGAAAAAACAGAATTGGAAGAGGTCGTGAAACAGAAAGAGAAGCGACTACTACGATTACAGCAAGTGTTTACAAGCAAGAGTGCCGAGTTTCGAGACGCAATCGCTTCTATTCTGGGTCTCAAGCTTGCATTCTATCCCAACGGGCAGGTACGGGTAACGTCTATGTACGACCTTTGTGCATCCTTCGTATTCCAGCCGTCGAAATCTGCTGAAGGTGGAACCATGCAATTGATTGCTCAGGGGGAAGGAGGACCGCAAGACCTCCCTGATTTGATGCATTATTGGATTGAGAAAGAACAATGTATACCCGGATTCCTAGCAAGCGTAACGCTGGAGTGTTATGACAAGGTAAAGAGAGATGCTGAAGGTGCTTGAGCAATTGTCGCAATTCCTAACTTTTGTATGCTACTCTGAACAATTGATAACGATCTTGCTTAAAATATGATTGAAACTAGACCCGACATGCAAGTAGGGGAATAGCTGAGGCACCATTCCAATGCTCGACTTACTGTGTGCTATGTCGTTCAAAACTTGCCGGGGTCTGAAAGCGCTATATGTAGTAACGTATTATGCGCGCCGGCTTCGTAATACGCAACCATCCCTCGCACAAACGAACAAACGAGAAACTTTTTCATTCCAATTTCACAGCAGGTGACCACATTTGCTGACTCTCAGGATTTGCCATAAAGGCATGTTGCAAGACACAAAAGCTTCGTGAATAGCAGGTGCATTTCTGGAAAGCCATTTTTATTTCACAGCAAGAATTTAGCTTGAGGGGAAAGGTGCACTTTTGGAAGCAAGTTGCCGGTGGAAAAGCACCAAGGCTTGAGCTTGAGTGCTCCTGGGCATTCACCAATTCACATAGACCTTCTGGGTAGATAGTCTCGATTCACTCGGATACACCGCACATCTACCTCACCCAAGGTATATATCGGCAAAAGCCCACCAAACTCAACAACTGCAGAATGCAGTGGCTAATTGCAATAGAAGACAATGATCTTTAAACTACTTGTTAGAAGTTTTGACCCTACTAGTAGAATATGCACTCCCATGAGAATTCGCCAATGGAGTTTCGCAAGCAGAACGATAACCAGAGACGTTATAATCATCGAAAGCATATGGAATGTGCAACGAAAAAAAAGGAGATTTCCGTGGTAACCCATTTGTTCCAGAGTTCGAATGTAAGGAATCGTCTGGAGTCCTCATATTTTGACTGTAATTTGTGTACCCACCCCTTGTATTTCTAGGTAAAAGTGCGAAATCGTCGTTCAACCCGGCGAGATAATCGACGCTGCGATGGGATTCTCCGGAATTGGGGAATACAGAACGGATATACCTAACTTCTAGCCGGTGGGACGCGTAGCTCTCCCCGTCAAGAGAATCTTTCGCATCTCGAGCGATGCATACTGATGCATACTGAACGACCACAACTAAACTTCTGAGCGTGGGATCGGAAAAAACTTCCAAAGCCTTGATTTCGCCAAAGGGATAAAAGAGTGGATAAATGTCCTTCCGCTGCGAAAAAAGCAAAGTAGGAAGGTTGCTGACAAGTATAGTAGTGGTTGGAATAACAGCAAATAAAATCGATGGTAACGAGAGATCTCCAGTTTCCGAAGAGGATGAGGATCTAGGTGGACCCGTGATTTCGGGCATACAATGATCGAGAGGGGAAACACGCGAACATCTCGAATCCAGAAGCATTGCACGGTCTCCTCCGTCAAGAAAACCTGAAAGGTTGAAACCGAGTCAAACTGAAATAATTCGTCAGCTTACCTTGTGATCGCTGTACAACAGCCCAAGAAACATCAATAATGTGGCCTCTAAGTTGAAACATCAGAATTAGTTATTCAACACACGGAATGAACGCGCTTTATCTGGGTCCGGGTCAAACCTGTCATCGCTCTATACGCCTCTTCAGTTTGTTGACATAACTACAAAACCTCGGCGCCGGGAGGAGTTATCTACAGTCGCCAGGATGACCGAATGCGACACAGTGCCGAATTGAGAAAAAGTTGCCGTAAACTCGTTTCTAATTTTTCCAGTTAGCAGTGGTTAAGGGTTTTACAACATGGGAATACTCACTTGGTAAGGTCAAAGGGAAGACCAAGAACATACAAATTTCGGCGTTCATCTGAGGAGCTTTTTGTTGAAAGTCTATTTGGCCGTGTGGATGCAGTAACGGTGCTGTTATATATCGCAATGAGTAAAAATGAATTTCGCGCATATAAGCACCGAATTATTGAAAGCGCGACATACATCGCGGTACCACAGATGGTATACTTATTCATCTGCAAAGCTTCTCTACAAGGATAGTAGTATATCAAACAGGTGCAAGCTACCGCACATAAGTGGCAGAATTACTCACAAAGCAGCGTCACGAGTGCTAAATGTCATTTCGAGATAGTTCCCGGAATCATCTCTGATGTCTCGATAACTACAGGCACCTCCTGCTTGACAGTATGCAGTGTAAGCGAGAAGCCATGATAGTATTTCTCAACCTACCAACATGGGACCTAAACAAAGCAATTATGTCGTTTCGACTGACTATACATCGATTGAGACCATGTTAGTAACCTCCCCAAAATCAATATGTCAGCATACCCTGTTGAGCAAAATTTCCAATCCTGACCGTGTTTTGTTTGTGGCCGAAATCGTAAATTGGAGAGCCTACAGGGGGTTTGAGGGTAGGTAGGATAGACGGAGTTATTTGATTCATTTTAATTTCAAGTGAGGGATCGCTGTAATAGAAAGCAAGAAAACAAGAAAGAGATGGTAGTAGTGGAACAAAAGCTAACTGAAGCTTGCAAGCTTTGCAATGGGGTCATCGCGTTTACGATCACGTGCTGAGAATTTCGCAATTGTTTTCCCTATCGTGTTCAGAATCATACAGAAAAGTCGTCTAATCACCAGTTAGTAACATAATGCCTACATCAAGGCCCTTGGTAACACTTGGATTTGCCAAAGGACGCGCTCGTAGCCTTGACTCGGTGTGGGTACGAAAATATTCAAGATATTTCCGACATGTCCGCGAGTTCATTATGCCAAGGCATGCTTTGTCTCCAATTCCGTGAATACTGTTCCTCGATAAAGACCCATCCAACCAGAACTTGGCACAACAATCGAGACTGCTGAAACAATATTTGCAGCTATCCAAAATACAAAAACAACCTGCCCCAGCTCTCACCCAGAATGCTGCTGAATTAAAGTTCGAAAACTCGGATTGTATCTGCACTGGTTGTGCCCCACTGGATACACTACTTGGTGGTGGTCTCCATAGGGGACATATTGTTGAAATATCTGGCCCTCCCGGAAGTCCGAAAGATAAGATTACTACCAATATCATAAAAGCTTTTTTGGAAAGGGGAAATGCAGTTCTCCTTGTCGGTACGGCTCCAGCAAACAGGTCATTGAAACCACTTGACATGACTATCATAGCCTGCCAGAATGTAAAAACACCCTGCAAACTTGGACGCCGCCCTTACTCGTTCGTAATTTAGATTCATCTATTAATTTCTCATCTGAATATGTAGTGAAGAATGCCTGGATGATACCTCAAAATATCGCCGTTTGATGTACCATGTCACACTCTCCTGCATATCCGAACTTATAGTATTTATCCATCACTTACCATCCTTGTTGAACTTACATCCCACGGTCAGCAATTACCATGTCGTTACTCACACCATTTTCCGTTCTCAAATATGTTTTTCAGGTTTCTCTTCTCGTTATAGATTCTATATCCTTCCTCTTCCAAAAACCGGGCTTAAGCGCATCCTCCAAAAATGTCATTCTTGAACGCTTCAAACAGACATTTATCCGAGTAATTGCATCACATAATCTATCGGTATCCTTTCACTAGTCACTATTTCTCCTATACTGGTTCATTTATCGTAACAGATTATTACTACCAGCCAACTAGCTACAAAGATGGTAAACGCGGATGGTTCTGCTGGAACATACGAAACAGGTGGAAAGGGTGTCATGATGCCCCAGCTTGGTCAATACATATGTATCAATCATAATCCACCCGAACTTATCTTTCCTTCTTCAGGACCCACGTATTTGCCCACAGGTAGATCACATCGCTTAGTGGTTCTGCCTGACGGACATGACTCCGGGTACGCACATACTTCATGCTCCCACCCTGACGTCTGACCCATTTTCGTTATTTAGCATTGTCAAAGTGTTGGATTTTCCTTCACAACCGCAATCACGGAATCAAACAGCAACTTCAGAATCATACATTATTGTCTGTATTTGTGTCTATATCGCAGTAATGTGTAAATTTATGATGTGGATATTTGCATTACAGGTTGACGGGATACTCAGGTCGAAATGAATTGATGTCCTCATTAATTTTGCCATATAAAATGTTGTCCGTGCATGGATCGTTTCCGGCAAGAAACAAAATTTGCCCAATTGGCCTCGTAATAATCTCAAAATTGCTTGCTAGTATTATACAAAGGTGCCAACAATGAACCATTTCAATATTTGCTATTGAACTCCTGGATCGGTATCACTGAAAACCCCATCAGGGTGTGAGTACAATATCCATCCTCCAATCATGTTCGTCCATTGGAATTTCGGATTTCCCCAATAGCTGTGCACGCAGTGCCAGTCCCACTAAAGCATGTAAGCCGTTTTCCTGACAGAGTGTAATAATACAAACCAAGAAGAGGTCGTGGTCGCCCCGACGAGATGTATGTGCTGATGAACCTATCGTAGTATCCCTTTCCATGTCCCTAAACGAGATAGAGAACGATCGAAAGCGACCCCTGATAAATGTTTCATTTGAACAAACTATACCCATATTTGATGTTTACGAACCTGGTACCAAGATAATATCCAAGGGTTCACAGGACTGGATCAAGTACTGGTTGTAGCAAATTCATGAGATCAAGCAGCCCTTTCTCCAATATATAAAATAAAAACCATTTGCTCTACGTTCTCCCTTCCACTCGGAGCCCGGTTCTTTGATACCCCATAGTCCTACAGGCAATGTCGATAGGTCTTCTGTGCCATATATTTTCAAGAACTCCATGTAGCCATCTTTCGACCGAATTTTTGGTACAAACAATGTTTTTTCTCAAACAGAGAATCTAAGCGGAAGTTAATAAGAACTAATCAGCTCTTACTCAAACTAAGCAATTCAGAAACTATGAGGTCTGTCTTGAGTTCCTTCGATGGCATGCTGAGATAACAGCTGACAGTTTTAGATCTACGAAAGGCTGGCAACGAAAACAGCTGGTCTACAACCGCCTTTGCTGTGGACAATCAAAATATACGTCAGGTTTTCTTCAGCAAGCAAATAAAATCATTTGAAATCCCACATTGCTCCTCCACAGCTTGATTATGAAGGACATCTAATCTCTCGTTGATTCAACCTGGCGCAACGCTCTCTTCTGCAACTTTAGAGAACTCGACAAAGTAGTCATTTACGGAATGAAACAAAGTAAAGCTTTACCGGGGAATGGTCGTGACTTCATTACGTAATCGATTACGGTTCAATAGAATCTTTGCAAAAACCCGACATCAATAATCAGAAAGTTGTAATATAACTACACAACTGGTACCGAAATTCAAGGCAAGTCCACAACGGAACCTTAAATTCTAGCTAACCGGATTGTCATTTTGCCAGGTCCGCATTTTTTCAAAGTTGCACCCCATGTGGTGACTGCCCCATTCTCAGAGAAACCGAGGCAAAAAAAATACGCACGTAAGCTAGCGAAAATAATACACAAGTATGTTTTACTAATGAGCCGTTTGCGTGCCATTCGGACCCGCCCCGAAAATTAATAAGGTTGAAAAGTGATCATATTCAGCAGCGTCAGAAGGCGTGCTTTATTGGTGTCTAGGTTTTGCCGCATCCAAATGCAAAAATCTGCAACTCACTGAAGCTTCTCAAAAGATCCAGAAAACAGTGTCGGGATTGTTTGTAGAGAAATGCTATCACGCGACACACCACCTGTAGAATTCGTGTTAATTCCAAGTCGATCTGATTACGACCACAACCACAACCTTTCTGCTTACAATGTCACTCACCCCTTCAATACGACACCTAGAAACATCAATATTCCTTACTTCCCAGAGGTATATGCTCTCCCAGAGCCACTCATAAACCCCGCCTCCACCACCAATCAAGAAAAGCCATCTTGGGTCGGGTACCAGGAGTCCTCACAGCGCACAACGATTTGTAGCAACATTCCAGAAAGGTCTCTGCTCAAAGAAATATACAGTGACTCAGAAGAGACGAATTTTCAGCCTGAAGTGCATTGCTATTGTGAACCCTATAATCAAACAAATTCACTGGGGGTACAATTATCTAAGAATCGGTCTCCTTCCCCCCGCTGAGATGTCTGATATCAACCATACGTTTGATAGATCTAACCATTCTGAACCATCCCGAGATGCTATCTATCACCGGTCATCCTCAAATGCGCTTCCTGCATCAGCAATTACTGCTAGTGGGACCATTACATTCCCCACAACATTGAAGGATACACCACAGTTTGTTCACTATGAAACGTCAGGGAATGACAATTTTGAAATCCTACTCTCCTGATAGCTGGTCAAGGCATTCCGTGCCCATAATGATATCTGGTCGGCTTAGAGGGGTTAGTCCAGATTGGCCACAAAATTCGAACGACGGGCGCACACTCCAAAACGATGCCCTCGAGGTTTCATCTCACTCCATATCGAACGTAGCCTTTGGGCAAGACGCACCCACTTTTCCGGTGTGCACAAGGCAGTCACCCAGGCCACATATAACCAGCAACAGATCGATGCCGGATTTACGACAAAAGAGAACGAGCAAAAGACCACTAACACCCATCTCAGCATCCTCTTCGTTAAGAGAGGGTGACTTGTCTCCATTGTCCTCGAAACAGAAAAAAAAGAAAACGAAGATGCACAATTGTAAAATTTGTGGCAAGCTGTTTCCTCGGCAAGTTTTCTTCCCTAATATGTCACAAAATGGCATGTAACTCCTCAGACTTCAGACCTAGTGGCCTAAAAACCCATATGAACTCACATAACAACGCAAAACGTGAGTCATCCCCAGAGCCAATTGCTTCTAACTAATAGCATATTGGTATACATACAGCTTATCCTTGCAATTACCCTGGATGTCATAGGACATTTGGCGTTCGATCAAATGCGAAAAGACATCTACGCACTCATGGCGTTTTACCGACTCCCGTATCTCCAACGGGCAACGCAGATATTTTATATGCGCCAGAATATATTTCTCCAGCTGTCGTTCCAGTTCCTAATGCCGCTATGAGTAGTGACCCCGAGACCCAACACGACAAGAAATATCCGACCATATCCCAAACCTCATTATATCCCGTTGAGCCTGCTGTCCCGGACAAACATAAGTCGTTTACGCCCGGTTTCCGAGGACGGCTCCATTTCAGACGATGATGAGGACGATGAAGATGAAAACGGGGATGCAGATCTAATTTCTAACATAATCACGATTCCCTTGCTAACAGTTGTACCAAGCTACAACTCTGCATTATCGCCCAGTGAAGAAAACTCGGTGGAATTTATCCCGTTTGAAGAACGGAACTCATATGCACCTAGTGGATCGCATCCTTACCATCCGTCACAGGTTTTTTTATCATATTCTTTGCCCATTTATCTCCATTGACACGTATTTCTTGTATAGTTTTGTGGGCTTCCAGGCCCTATAACGATTCTTGGTTCTGGTGCGTTCCATTAGTGAAAGCGCCGCAAGAGGACGAGCATCTTGAACAATTTCTTGCCATGCTTTTTGTAAGGCTTATATTTCAGTCGTATAATTCTTGAATCTTTTGATGTTGTAATATCAATAATGCTGTCAATTTCTAAATCAGGACACCTGACACAATGAGCAATTGTAGGTAAGTAGCCTTGTACTGTGACCTCACTGTCCCACTCTTCAATCAGATAACACTTATGAATTGAGATATTTTTCTTTGAATTCAGGTATGATCATTGGGGCGTCACAGGTCGTTACCCAGCCTAGATAAATGAATTTACGGACTTGACATTAATCTTTCGGCGTTAGCAAATAACGGAGCGCGCATTTGCAATGGTAGAGCTTGCTTCGCATTCCAGAACATGCGGACACCACAACCTTCTTGTTTCAAACTTTATCAACCTTTAAATAACTCCTGACAATGCCACACGGTATCCAGGCTATAGCCGTCTTCCCGCCGTGAAACTTGATCCCTGCGATTATTATGGTTGTATATGAACATTCGTTTTAAGATACTGCACCTCTTAGCTTTGTGTGATGTACCTCAAATCCCCTTATCCCGACGTCCCTCCTTTGCCTGAATGTGAACGTACACCATTTCTTCTTCGAACCGTCCAGGATCAATCACAGTGGGATGACTTTGTTTTTCACATCGACCCTGTTACGGGAGAGAAGAGAAAATACCGGGAATTTGTTGAGCAGGTGTATGATTTAGCAACTGCACTTAGGTGCATCCTGTCGTTGAAGGAGGGCTTGGACTGCAGTGGTGAGGATGGTGAGATTGTCGGTATCATGAGTATGAACTGCATGGTAGGCGCCAAAGTCCACTTGTAGGGTGGATACACCAAGTGACTTATTTACCTAATAGGATTACCCGACGGTTGTTCAAGCATGTCTTGCGATTACAACTCCATTTTCATTGATTTCAGCCCATTCTACTCGATTTGAGCTGAACCATGCTCTCACAGTTCTCTAAAGTAACCAGGCTATTTGTCCCATACCAGTTGCATAGCTGCTGTACATTCCTGTGGCCGAAGAGGTGGGACTTTCCTTGGACAGGATCTATGTAATGGGTGGGCATGCATCAGGGTATAAGAGTCTGTCGAGTATGATCGATGATGTTCGCACCAAAAGTATTCCTCGCGTCGAAGTACGGCCAGCAACGAAAAATACACTAGCCTATCTCGTGTTCTCGAGTGGTACGAGCGGCTTGCCTAAAGGTGGTCTCCACTTGATTTTATCCATTTCGTGGATACTGAATGAAGCGACAGCTGTCATGATCTCCCATGGGAATGTTATGTACTCGCTGGGGCAAGCTATGGTTCATTCTAAAGTTTCTATGGAAGTCTATACTGTGAGTATTGATAATTGAATCGTTTGAGCAAAATGGCTGAACGAGCCGATTAGCGACAGCCAGCTCCTGGGCCAGACGGAATACCTGTGTTATTAGGATACTTACCGATGCATCATTCGTCTGGTCTACATGGTCATTGTTTCCGGTCCCACCTTGCACCGGGGACATTGGTGATCTTATCGAAATGGGACGTTGAAACAGCGCTGCTTGCAATCCCAAAGTTAGCACTTTGTATTCTTTTTATAGGTCTTGTCTAAATATGCCTTGTTCCGATCAGGTATAAGGTCTCGATGCTGACACTCGTTCCTTCAATGGTACATCAGCTTGTACATCATCCCAGAATTGCACATGTAGACCTCAGCTCAGTACAGGACGTGCTTTGCGTAGCTGCATATCTACCTAAGGAGTTAGGTTTCAAACTAATCGAATATCCTACCCACAGACTGCGCAATTTGCTGAAGGTATTTCACTCCGTATTATTTGACATACAGTAGCCTGGTTAACTTCTCATCTACTTCAGCTTATGGTTTGTCGGAAGCAGTATGTTTTCAGAGCTTTACTTGCCCTACGCACCTTACGATATACATACATAGACACTAGCTGCAATCTTGCAACCATTCCCTGGGGCCCTCGGTGGACGTTTGAAACGTATTCCTGCTTGTGCGGGAGTATTGCTTCCTGGGATGGAATGTCGCATTCTTCGGGATGATGGATCCGAAGCGGATTATGATGAATCTGGAGAACTGTGGCTAAAAGGAGAGAATGTTGCACTTGGCTATTGGAACAATGAGAAAGCTACTGAGGAAACCTTTGTTAATGGATGGTTACGAACTGGAGATAAATTCAAGGTGGACAAAGATGGAAATTTCTTGTAAATGTTTTCTCCGAAACTTGACATATCTTCACTGCTAAACAGTACTGACAGCTTCGCTGACCGAGCAAAAGTTTGTAATTCCAATGCAATTACGAAGCAGTTCTCAATCTATTCAATTCGTATTTTATAGGATACACTGAAAGTTTCGGGATCCCAAGTTTCACCAGTTGAAATTGAGAATGTACTGTTTGCACACCCAAAAAAGTTAATCTCAGACTGCACTGTCGCTGGAGTGAGTGGGGGCAGAACTTCAGACGAAAGGGTTCCTCGCGCTTGGGTAGTCTTATCGGACTCAGGGCGAGCATTAGGTCCTGCAGCAGTAGTCCAGGGGCTCGATGAGTGGCATAAGGAAAACCTCAGCAAATATAAATGGCTTAGGGGAGGAATAGAAATTTTGGATGAGGTGTGTAACTGTGTGGCTTTTGCAAAACATGAACTTTAACTCGGATTGCGTTTTGACACAGATCCCAAAGAACACAACGGGAAAAACTTTACGGAGAGTGTTGCAAGACAGTTATGAGAATGGTGTTACGGCCAAGGCGAAGCTATAGTTGACAGGGGAGAGGATTGGTACTATATACCGATGAATCCTTTGGCTTTATCACAAGCTAGGATTAAAATATTAATCACCTATCTCAATATACAGTACTACATCGAACGATTATATTTTAACTCTGGTGATGATTAAGGATAGTCAAGTACACATATCATTGATGGGGGTCCATTGTGTGTTTGTAAATGTTTATAATCTCGCTGATATCGACCATGTGACCAACCATTTATGTTTTAAGATTGTCATTGAGCAGCCCATGGCAACTGATTTCAGTGGTATGTTTTCTCCAAGTTCTACAATTAATCAATCAATCAACTCCATTTCATGATAGAGCCTAGTCGTGCTGCCGAATTTTACGGTTTCGTTGCATGGACCTCTACTTCCTTCCTATTCATTCTTTACATTCTATGGGCTCTCTTACCAGACGAATACATTGTATGGTGTGGTGTCACTTACTACCCTAACCGGTGGGTACCCTATTTTCCATTTACATAACGAACAACTAAGAAAGAACAGCGAATGGGCGGTTTTAGTACCAGCTTGGTCAATCGTTACGATTATCCTCACGTACATTACCTATTGGGCGCTCGCTATACGATCAACTCCTGCTTTTGACGAAATGCGCACAATTTGTGGTTCGTGATCATGCAAATTCGTTCAATCCTGACTACTTATTTCTAGTAGATAGTCGCTCTATGCTACCCCGCAGTGACGCATCTGATGTTTATCTCGAGGCCGCAGAGTCCAAAACTGTTCCCACACTCTGTGACGTACCGATAGGTCTAGTCAATCGCGTTCTCTATGCACGAAAAGACACACCTGTGTTTGTCAATGCCCAAGGGCAATGATTGGATCAGATAACGTGCTTCACCCAGGACTCTAACGTGGCCGCAAAACAAAAAACAGATGTTATACAATTTAACATATCCTAAAGAAGGATGTGATATAAACTGGCACTGCTTAGCACTGAACTGGCACCTGGCTGAAGAATAGGTTGATCTGACTTAGGCATCGTTCGAAGCGGAATAAGGATCTAGGCGCATCTGTAAAAATCTTTTGTCAGCCCTAATCCGTGGTATAGCTTTCACCACAACACGCACTACGGAAAGTGTTTTCATAACATAACTCATGGCCTGGCGTATGGGACAATGTAACTCAAATTCTCCATGCGGTCAGGGTGCGGAGAGTTGGTGTGATATGTGTTAGGGAGGGGATATGAGGAGAAATATATGTAATGATCATTGAATCTAAGTATTTCCATTAGGAGAATGGGGATTGCAACATCCTGAAACGGGATTCTGGGTTGAAAATTGGACATTTGAATTGTTTGACGCCGATATAATGAAACATGCAATATTCTACGTTGGCGCCAACATTAAAGAAGAGGTCGTGTTATAACGTACCAGACTGTCACTAAATACACCTAGTGCTCATGAGGCCGGAGCAATGTTTATCATGATTGTTAAATGAGAGGCGTGCAGAGCACGGTTAGCCAAGTGCGGTTAATACGTGGGTACAGTGCCTTGGATAGATATTCTCAAAACTTGAAGGTCTGCCAGAGATTTGCCAATCCTGCTAGATACTCAGATCAGCTACAAACTCAACTAATATCCTCACTTATGATTCTCTTTTAATCAAGGAGACAGGTACACACGACAATCCTAAGGTCAAGGCAGAGACAGGATTTAACACCCTCCTGCCCCATTCCTCTCGTGTTTCCCCCTCCATCAAAAGGGGTTCAATGCGCCAGTCTCGCAACACCATAGTAAGGAAGCATACGGCCTCTGTGATGGCGAATTTGCGGCCTATACACGATCGTGGTCCTGAAATGGCAATATCAGCAGGTAAGCATAAGCCAACATTCATGAACTTACCAACACCAAAAGCAGGCAATGCTTCTGAATCATGGACCATACCATACCATCGAGATGGATCAAAACTTTCAGGATTTTTGAAGTAACGAGGATTGCGGTCTTGGTATTTGTGTTGGCTAGTTTTGACTACTCATCCAGGAAGTAGGACTTACGAATTGCAATCATGTCAACTAGAATCTGACAATAAAATAGCACGAACTCTTAGCAAGCCGGCATCTTCGAATGATATCATCCGTGGAACTCACCTCTGTGCCTTTCGTCACTGGAAGTAATGTGGTTCCTTCTTGACCCAAAGGATTCGGTATCTTCAGAACCACATCCTCCTTTGCTGAGCGATTCAAACAATAAGCAGGGGCTGAATCGATCCTAAATAAGTGGGAGGTACAAAATAAACATCATCATACTCACGATGTAGACGTAATGTTTCAAAGAATACAGCAATCACTTTATCAAGTCTCGAAAAATCACCAAATTCCTATAAATAAAGGCGCATTCAGTTTTCCTTGGTTGTGAAACAGTAAACATGCATACAGGATCTCGCTCTTTGCCCACGATGGCATTGATTTGTTCATAAATCTCGTCTTGATATTTGGGATGGAGACTCAGAAATGCGAATGTTGCAGTTAGGGCATTAGCTGTGGTTTCTAGTGGTGCAACTTGTTAGTATATATATCCTCTATGTAAATTAATATTCCCTTACCATGACCGGCTAACAGTGTGATAAAGATATTCCCAACCTAGATGGGATAGATCATACCATTACTTGTTATATATCAGATGACATTTATGATAAAGAAAAATACCAGTTCATCATCATTCAATTGGTATTTGGTATCTTCGAGTTGGTTTGCTTGTACCAGCGTGGTGAACACGTCAGCATCCTTTGTCTCCAGGAATTCGTCTGCATGACGACCACGTATTTCAGCTTTTTTTTCTTCAGCTCGAGTATGCATCAAATGCATGAGGTGCTCATTTGCGGAGTAGATTGGTCGCAGGCTACATTGAATATACATCAGAAACAAGAATTCTGAGGACTTATACATTGATGATACCTTGGAATCAAACGCTGAACCCATTTAGGAACAGTCAACACGATTAGAAAAGATGAAGTGGTGACATGCAGAGCTTGTTGCAAAGACATGGAACCATCTGCTTCAACAGCAGGATCATCCCAATTGAAATTGAATCCAAAACAGCATTTCCCTATGGTAAACAACGCAGTCTGGAGTATGAAAGAAATTTTATTGTTATCCGTGGACAAGAATAGCTGTGAACTGTGAACCTTACTTTGAAAGTGATATCTCTAACATTTTGTATGTCAATCCTTTTCATATCTGTCCAACATTCTGTTGATACCATATCATGGTACGTAGCCATGGTCTTGCTCCATACAGTTTTATATCTATCACGTATTAAATCTAATAAAACCATTACAGACTGTTCACTTACAATGTATTAGTGAATGCAGGGCCCATAATATGCCGATGCCTCCTCCAAACTTCACCCTCCGCTGCGAATAGGTTCATACCCCAAAGTCTGTCATCATAATTAGACCCAAAAATTGTCACATAATCGGAAGTCAATATACTAACCCCAGAGATTCCGTAGCAGATACAGATTTAATGTAACCGGCCTTGTAACCACCTCCAAGGATTTGCCTAGCCACCTCTAAATTCGACGTTGAAATGGTAGGTTTTCCCCATATGAAAGGTACGAATGCTATGGTTTCCGCCCCATATTTCTTATAGACTGGAATAATATAGTAGAAGTTGGAAGAAATTAGGTGCAGAGAAACTCACGATTTTTGCGCCAGGTCCATGCATATGAAATGCCAGGGTTCCACCAGCTTGTAGGGAATATTGCCCCAGGTGGTTCGAATGGCGAAAATGGGACGCGCATGCCTGGTATGTATCCTACAGCCTATAATCATCTGATGAGCAAATTTTGCAATTCGCAGGAATCCATAACTCACTCGTAACCCACGAAACATTTTCAGCACCATGGAAGCCAGAAGAACAGATACTACAGTGAACAGGATGGATAGTAAACCATTGTTGGCTGCACCAACTTGGTTGTTTGCGTTCCAGGTCATTGTGGTCTCAATAAAACCATAAACCGTTGAAAGGACTTTCTAAGGCCTTGTACATACAGTTGCACAAAACTCTCACTTCCCCATATGCCAATTTTTTTTTAAAATTTGCTCATAAATTTTTGATATCTTTCAGATAATTTTAGATAAATATATGTGATAAGTGCTTGATAATCTGTCGGGTGGCTCTGGAGCTGAATAATCAGTATGTATCATCAGGCTCTCCAATGGAACATCAATCCACACAGTTATCCAGCCTGCACAGATGGACTTGGAATATATCTCTGGAGCTCATACAAGAGATTAACAATGACTCCAGTGATGGTGAAACTGTACCATTACACCAAAACCACTACTTTTTGATCTACTTACAAATTGGCATTGTTGCAATCACAGCTATTGCATGTGTGTTTGTAAAAGTTTATAATTGCCGTTATCGACCATGTGACTCCAAATTTATGTTTTAAGTGACGCTTTAAGATTTTATCGAGCAGCCCATGGTAACTGATTTCAGTAGTATGGTTTCTCCAAGTTCTACATAAATCAACTTCATTTCTCGATAGAGCCCAGTCGTGCTGCCGAATTTTACGGTTTTGTTGCATGGACCTCTACTTCCTTCCTATTCATTCTTTACATTCTATGAGCTCTCTTACCAGACGAATTGTATGGTGTGGTGTCACTTACTATCCTAACCAGTGGGTATCCCTGTTTCCATATTACATAACGAAAAACTAAGAAAGAACAGTGAATGGGCGTGATTTTAAGAATCAATACATACTTTCTACGGTTAGAGCGTGGTTCGAATACATCGGGGAGGTAGACTCTGAGAGCGACACAGTACTCACCTCTCCTCATAAATCGGACCACAGATAAATTTAGCTGCCAATTTGAAGTTGAGTTTGTTAGAATCATTTTTCCTTTGTTAACAATAAGTTGAAGCTAAACCTTCAAATTCAAAAATCTTGACATTTTGATTGGGCAGTCGACGATTCAGACTTGCAGTAGTCTCGGCTGCTATAGACAAAATACTTGATTACATGCCATATGGCTAAGTAAAAATTGCTCGCTACGAGTAAGTTTCCAAATATAGAACTGCAAACAGTAATGTGGGTCATTTTGGCAATTGCAACATGTTATAGTATAGAGTAAATATTAGAAACATGCTGAACAAAATCTGTCTAATCAGTCACCGAGTTTGAATCAATTATATAAGGACTGAAGTTAGCATTTCGGATTTATGCGCCAAATCTGCATTTCATTATTATACAACTAACACTGATTCAATGTATTTGTCACAACCACAAGAATTGAACTATATATTGATCTAACCAATTGTCCAATTACTTGATGTATGTGGGTGCTGAGACAAAGATGCTGTAATACATCAAACTTTGAGACTTGACGATAGTTTATGGAGAAGGTTCCACCTTATTATCATTTTGATATACTCATCCTTCTTTTGAACTTCAGCTTCCGATCTTTGTGCCTTCTGCATGTATTCTCGTTCTTTTGCATTTAATGGCTGCTGGACCTGGGAAGAAGGCAAACTTAGTATATTATGACAACTGCTTGATTAATTGAACACTGACATTTGCGTTGAACTTGGCCCGGTCAGCTTTAAACTCCTCCTCAACCGCTTCATAGTCACCCAGATTTTGAATAAAAACTCTATCAAACTTTCCTTGTTTATTATTCTTCATCCCGATATCTTCGACGTGATCGTACAGTGATCCCAGAACCTTCGTAACCATTGTCGCGAACCAAAAGCATTGATAATGCAAGGTTTGATAATATGGCGCATGTTTATGAACAGTAAAGGCGAGAACAGCCAGATCAGACAATGTAGGATGGCGATCAACCTGTTCATGATTGAACCTTACTGTTTGAATGAGTTCATCGTCATTAGGAGTTTCATGTATACCTCGCACGTGATCTTGGGCACAAAGGCAGTCCGCAATTGGGACAATGATACCTTTTTCAGATGTGAGACTTGTCGATTCGTCAATATGTCGGTCGAAGCGTAGATACCGATAGGGTGACCCTGGGGAGAATATAGCATGAACCGAAGCTAGTAAATATTTGTGCTGGGACTTTTGCTTGCTGTAAATTCGAAGTTGATGAATCCTAAGTTGACTGACAGCCAAAACTTGTTCCTCCTTCTCTTTCTCCTCTGTTTGGGCGGTCTGCAAGATATGCATATATGTCTCCACATCCATTGGTAGTTCAGGGAACACTTTAGCTTGAAATTGCCCCTGGATCGTCTGATGGTCATCTGAAACCCGGTCCTGAACTTTTTCATAGTTATCCGTGGCCTGGTCCTGAACCTTCTCATAGTCACCCGAAGACTGCTTCTGACCTCACCGACAATCAGAATATGACAAGAACTCAGCATAACAAACATCACATACCCATTTATTGAAGTTGTCCGTATATTTCTTGATGATTTCGAGAGTGTCATTCTGATCTCCTGGCATGACTCGGGTACTGAACCACTTCTCGCCATGTTCTTCAATCTCCTCCTCTGACACATCCTGCACATAATCGTATTTTCCCTTCAGCACAGCTATCAACGCAGCCGAATAAAAGTAGCACTGTTTCTTCAGGGTTTCGTATTCCGAAGCATGTTGGTCGACAGTTAAAGACAATAAAGCTAGATCCGACAGACGGAGTAGTTTATCACTATCCCGTATAAGCGAGCTGGGGCTATAAGCCCCGAGACGTATGAGATCCTCCGGGAATTCGTCCGTAAGGATGGTAGAATCTAGTATATTGGAGCTACTATGGGAAGCATGGCTTACGCCATTCCAGAAATCCCCCTCCTTCTCCCCGGTACATTCGATAGAATATCTCTCCAAGCGCAGGAAGAGGGGTTTTCGCTCTGGAAATTCCATCTGGGCCACACATTCATGTTTTGGCTCTTTTGGTCTGACCGCAGAAGATAACTTTTTGGACTTGAATCGAATTGAGTTCCCTGCTCTTGCTGTTTGCGCCGTTTTGGACGCTAACCTTGGAGGGGAACAAGCAGAGGCGGCCTTTTTTGTAGAAGTACTTTCGAGACATGTGTAAGTTAGCTTAGGTTCAACTGGTGCAGTTATTTACGATGTTCCAGCAGCTGGCTATATAACTAGATGCAATGAGGTGGAATGGCGTCTGTGGTATTGAGCTCAATAGTTATTGTACAACGTGCTTGATCCAGGTTCTAGTGAGAACAACAGTTGTGATATAAACTGGCGCTACTTAGCACTCAATTTCCCAGTAGCATAGCCATGATTTGGAAGATAGGTTGAGCTGATTTGGGCACTTGTTCGAATTGGAACAAGGACTGTGACAATTTTCTGCATTATCCACCTTAATGGGTGTAGGCGCATGTGTAAAAATAGCTTGTTCGTCCTATTCGTGTGTGAAAGGACGTAACTCGAATTCTCCAGTAGGGTCAAAGTGCGGAGAGATGGTGTGATGTGTGCTGGGGCAAGGGGGTAAGGAGAAAGATGTCCGTAATGATCGATGATCATTGAACCTAAGTATTCCATTAGGAAAGAAGGGGCTGCAATATCCTGGTAGTATTTGTGTGTCTAAAACAAGTAGAAACGGGACTCTGCTTGAACAATTGATAATTGAATCGTGTGTGACGCCGATACTCTGCATTAATGAAACATGCAAATTTGATTCCTGCGTTAACGCCAATGCTAAAGAAGATGCCGTGTGATAACGTGCCAGTATTGTATTCCCTAGATTGTCACCACATACACTCAGTGCTCCATGAGGCCAGAGCAATATTGATTGTGATTGTTATATGAGCGTTTATATTCTCTGTCGACTGTGTGCCAGATAACGCCATAAGAGTGAATTGCTGAAAACTTGAGCGAACGAGGTAGACATGCTTTGTATACTAGTCCTCGGGATTATTATCTTCTCCAAATACCTAATCACATCAACCCATCCAGAGCGGTCCGTGATTATCAAAATATTACACGGCCAGACCTGGGAGCCACCTGTGAGGCGTGCAGAGCAAAATTAGCCAAGTGCAGTCAAGACCCCTGCCTTGGATAGATGTTCTCAAAAGGTCTACCGGGAAATTGCCAATCCTGCTAGATACTCAGATCAGCTACAAACTCAACTAATATCCTCACTTATGATTCTCTTTTAATCAAGGAGACAGGTACACACGACAATCCTAAGGTCAAGGCAGAGACAGGATTTAACACCCTCCTGCCCCATTCCTCTCGTGTTTCCCCCTCCATCAAAAGGGGTTCAATGCGCCAGTCTCGCAACACCATAGTAAGGAAGCATACGGCCTCTGTGATGGCGAATTTGCGGCCTATACACGATCGTGGTCCTGAAATGGCAATATCAGCAGGTAAGCATAAGCCAACATTCATGAACTTACCAACACCAAAAGCAGGCAATGCTTCTGAATCATGGACCATACCATACCATCGAGATGGATCAAAACTTTCAGGATTTTTGAAGTAACGAGGATTGCGGTCTTGGTATTTGTGTTGGCTAGTTTTGACTACTCATCAGGAAGCAGGACTTACGAATTGCAATCATGTCAACTAGAGTCTGACAATAAAATGACACGAACTCTTAGCAAGCCAGCATCTTTGAATGATATCACCCGTGAAAATCACCTGTGTGCCTTTCGTCACTGGAAGTAACGTCGTTCCTTCTTGACCCAAAGGATTCGGTATCTTCAGAACCACATCCTCCTTTGCGCAGCGATTCAAAACATAAGCAGGGGCTGAATCGATCCTAAATAAGTGGGAGGTACAAAATAAACATCATCATACTCACGATGTAGACGTAGTGTTTCAAAGAATACAGCGATCACTTTATCAAGTTTCGAAAAATCACCAAATTCCTATAAATAAAGGCGCATTCAGTTTTCCTTGGTTGTGAAACAGTAAAAATCCATACAGGATCTCGCTCTTTGCCCACGATGGCATTGATTTGTTCATAAATCTCGTCTTGATATTTGGGATGGAGACTCAGAAATGCGAATGTTGCAGTTAGGGCATTAGCTGTGGTTTCTAGTGGTGCAACTTGTTAGTATATATCCTCTATGTAAATTAATATTCCCTTACCATGACCGGCTAACAGTGTGATAAAGATATTCCCAACCTAGATGGGATAGATCATACCATTACTTGTTATATATCAGATGACATTCACGATAAAGAAAAATACCAGTTCATCATCATTCAATTTGTATTTGGTATCTTCGAGTTGGTTTGCTTGTACCAGCGTGGTGAACACGTCAGCATCCTTTGTCTCCAGGAATTCGTCTGCATGACGACCACGTATTTCAGCTTTTTTTTCTTCAGC
The DNA here is from genome assembly GCA_009739215.1 of Floccularia luteovirens. NCBI lineage: Eukaryota > Fungi > Basidiomycota > Agaricomycetes > Agaricales > Squamanitaceae > Floccularia > Floccularia luteovirens. Next base: position 84,688 of record VSJF01000011.1, read on the forward strand.
TCGAGTACGCATCAAATGCATGAGATGCTCGTTTGTTGAATAGATTGGTCGCAGGCTACATTGAATATGTATCAGAAACAAGCACATATTCTGAGGATTTATGCATTAATGATACCTTGGAACTAAACGCTGAATCAATTTAGGAACAGTCAAAACGATTAGAAAAGATGAAGAGGTGACATGCAGAGCTTCTTGCAAAGACACGGAACCATCTGCTTCAACAGCAGGATCATCCCAATTGAAATTGAATCCAAAACAGCATTTCCCTACAGTGGACAAAGCGGTCTGGAGTGTGAAGAAATTCATTTTATCCGCAGACAAGAATAACTGTGGAACTGGGATCCTTACTTTGAAAGTGATATCTTTAACATTTTGTATGTCAATCCTTTTCATATCTGTCCAACGTTCTGTTGATACCATATCATGGTACGTAGCCATGGTCTTGCTCCATACAGTTTTATATCTATCACGTATTAAATCTAATAAAACATTACAGACTGCTCACTTACAATGTATTAGTGAATGCAGGGCTCATAATATGCCGATGCCTCTTCCAAACTTCACCCTCCGCTGTGAATAGGTTCATACCCCAAAGTCTGTCATCATAATTAGACCCAAAAATTGTCACATAATCGGAAGTCAATATACTAACCCCAGAGATTCTGCAGCAGATACAGGTTTAATGTAACCGGCCTTGTAACCACCTCCAAGGATTTGCCTAGCCACCTCTAAATTTGATGTTGAGATTGTAGGTTTTCCCCATATGAAAGGTACGAATGCTATCGTTTCCGCCCCGTATTTCTTATAAACTGGAATAATATAGTAGAAGTTGCAGGAAATTATGTGCAGAGAAACTCACGATTTTTGCGCCAGGTCCATGCATATGAAATGCCAGGGTTCCACCAGCTTGTAGGGAATATTGCCCCAGGTGGTTCGAATGGCGAAAATGGGACGCGCATGCCCGGTATGTATCCTACAGCCTATAATCATCTGATGAACAAAATTTGCAATTCGCAGGAATCCATAACTCACTCGTAACCCACGAAACATTTTCAGCAACATAGAAGCCAAGAGAACAGACGTTACAGCGAACAGGATGGATAACAAACCATTGTTGGCTGCACCAACTTGGTTGTTTGCGTTCCAGGTCATTGTGGTCTCAATAAAACCAGTAACCGTTGCAAAGGCTTCCTTCCAACCAATATCCACGCTATATGATATCGCATGAGCCCCTCTCATTGTCTCCTGCAGGGTATCTGTCGCACCCGAAGCGCCAGGGGTGCGAAAGTAACGTAGCAATATGGCAGGGCCACTTTGTTGTCGGAGCATCAAACTCCCCTTTAAGTTTGCACAGGCGGTCCAAGTAGTTTTACATTTATCGAAGTATCTAATGATACTGACCTTGCCTGTAGCATGAAAAGTAAGTAAACCCGAGAAAAAGGATCTCATTTTTAGTGTTTATAGTCTAAAATAGTAAGTAGTGACCTGATAAGTACTTTGCATTTTTGTACTTATAATTCTGTAGACTTTCTATGAACCCTGAAAGCATCGACTCAACAAGCAGCCAGATATTAGATCTTGGTTCAGTATTTCATGTATAGGCAGAGCCTACTAAGTCTGAAGATTTAAAAAAGCAAGGACTCAAACGGAAGAGGCTTCAACTTGAGCCCAGCGAATGGAGGTTATGGTGCCTGATAATAAAGAACGCTGTTTCAGAGTTTTGCGTGTTCAACACGACCGAGACGTAGGAGTGAAATATTCACAGACTTCTATCATGTAGACGCCAAGGGCGTACGCTAATGAATTCTTTAAATGCATATGTAGAAAGAATGATATACGAGAATAAATGCTTGTAGTTGGATACAATAATGCTACAAAATCTTTGGGAAGTCCTGTTGGAGGAGCATGTCCTTATATGTTCGGTGAAATGTATGATAAAAATGTATCTCTTTAAACTAAGTTACTTTGTTCAGTTTTCAGATCCAACCTTTGCCACTTCTTCGGCTCTATTGAGAGCCAGCTCGAAAGAAGTGAGCAAAGTATCCGTATCTTCCATTCCTACACTTATCCGGACGAGGTCTTCTCCGACGCCAAACTGCGCTGCCCAGTCTAACTCGAGGTAGTGTGCTAAAATCGTATAAGGGCACGCAAGAGTGAAATTTGTTCCTAAACTCGGGCCCTTGAAACAAGGAAGAGTGTCGAAAAAAGCTTTGGCCGCGGATGTCGAAGTGAAATTCAAGGAGAACAAACCCCCGAAACCTCCCGATCTGGCATCTTCACCTTCACTTTGTTTTTTGATACGACACAACTCGTAGTTCGTCCGGGTAATATATTTAGGGTAGAAAACCTCCTTGATAGCAGGAGATTTCGAACCCTCAACTTGTGATCTTGATCGTAAAAAATCACATATCGCTTCTGTGTTGACATCGATTGTTCGGATACGTCTTTCAAAATCTCGGGAATTCCGTTCCATATAAATAGCATCTTCATTGCAATAAGTATCTTCGAAGTCGGCATCAATTTTTTTTTTCAATGCCGGGTAGTGTCTACCCCTGGGATTAAGAACAAGACTTTACAGGAACGTTAGGGAGTATCAAAATATATCAGAAAAGGGGTCTTACCTCCCTCCCATAACATTTGAAGCACCACTAAATACCTTTGTGAGACTGCTCACAACAATATCCGCAAAGGGAAGGACTTCAACATTCACAAAATTACCAATAGTTTCGTCGATAACAATGAGGAAATCATATTCATCAGCGAGTGCACGAAGCCGAGGGAGGTTTGCCGAACGCAGAAGAGGATTTGAGGGGAATTCCGTGAACAAAGCCAGTATTGGGGGCCTGTTTGGATTGGACCTAACCTCCTCCTCCAATACAGCCTGCAGTTTATCGATATCAGAATCTACCCCAAACCCGAAAAAATGACATCCTGGACCCCATTTTTCAAGGACTTTGAGGGTATCAGTGTAAGGAAAGCTGTAACATGATGCATACTAAGAAAGTCTTCATCCAGGAAGAAAATGGAAAACGAACCCAAAACAAACACTTTTTGCCAAAGGGCGGACTGACAGAGCTAATTGATGGGCATTCCATATCGCAGCCATGCCTGTTGGGAATAGAAATACATCATCCTCGGTAACGTCGGTTACACCTCTAGTACTTGGTCCGACAGGCAAATCATTTTGAAGATCAGTTGAAGTGTGGTCACGAATGAGAACACCCGCAACCCTTCTACGCAGTGCACGTTTCGCAGAAGTGGCAGCGGACAAAGGTAAATTACGTCCATATCTTTCTTCAAGGTACAGGTCGTGGTCAGGGCCAATGTTGTCCACCTGTGTCTGTGAAACGTCGGGTTCTATAACCTTCCTGGCTGGGGGCGATGGAGATTTGTTTTGTGTGTTCACCGCATAGTATCTATTGGGTCCTTTAGAGGGGTACTTGCTAGCTTTTGGCATCGAAGAAGAGGTTGGTCGACAGCGAGAGGGATCATCTCCCAATCCAGCCAAACACTTTTCCGCCAACCTACTCGAAATACCCAGCCCAGTATGTTGCCAAAACTGTTTAGCAATAGGATGTATATCTTCGGGAAATAACACGATATGGAGATCGACAGAGTTTTCTTGTGCACTGCTCTCGTTCTGAGTTCCATCATTTCGATTATCCTCTGGACAGATGAACAAGTGGACAAGTCTCGCAATTACTGGTTTTTTGCTATCAGACGCACGGCGCTCAATGAAAACTCTGCATTGTTGTGCGATGTTCTGAGTGGGGAACAGCATGCAACGCTCGTTTCCTGTTGCATACTTTTGTTCACAAATTGCCTGAAGCTGTTCGAAATGTGATTATGGTTATAACATGACACGAAACTTAAACGAGTGACACCCACCTTTTGGATGCTTAGATGTATGAAAAAACGCGGATACCCAGAAACCATAGCATCAATGACTCGTTTTTCACCTTCTTCGTATCCTACATTGTCACGCCAGGTTGGAAGTGAAACTGAAATTGCGTGAGGGGTGAATGGGGGAACAGATAAACCTAGGGGCACCCTCGTATCAGTTTCTACAACCGCTGTAGAACTCATGTCAGGAGCAGGAGCAAAGAGTAGTTATTACAGTAACAATTCGCTAGGACTTACTTATCTTGATACTATTACCAATGGGGTTATTAATGTCGGCCGTCTACAGAATCGGCCGTCAGGATTAGAATTAATAAGGTTACACCAAGTACCACAACTTCAAACGACAACAAATTCACAAATTTAAAGTACACCTATGTCTTACATTAACGTTTATCCTACAAGTGATTTTTAATCTTCCAAAATATGGCTAATACAAATATAAAGTCGTCAAGTTTCCTTCCTGGATGAACCTAAACTTTCTCTTCGTTTTATAGAACTGATATCTTTCGAAGCTATTGAGCTTTTGTCGGGGATAGAAGGTCCTGGGGGACTGGAGGCCACTAGCAAAGGAGAGGCTAAGACACCTGGACTTTGGCGGATGCTTGTCCTACTACTCGACCTTGATCTTATGAATAACTCGCGTTCAGACTTGGATGATTGTGAGGACGAAGAAGATGCGCGTCGATGTCTTTGCATTCGCGTTGGGTCCACATTCGGTATTTTAGCCGAACGCGCAAAGATGGATAAAACTAACATGAAAAATAAATTAGGAAGTGGTATGCATATTTGGAAAGAAGACCAACTGTCAACTATAGAGACAATCCCACAGAGGTTTCCCAGAGAATTAGCCGAAGCGAGAGGGGAAGCAGGTTCCGATTCATGGGTAACAAATACGCGATGAGCATTTGCTAGTTCCCCATAAATATGACTGACGATGTGTTAATATGACTATAAACTCACTGGCAAGAAGTTTCTCAATGGTGTATAGCAATGTACTTGATGGAAAGACGGAATAGACTGTGCATGCTAGTCGGCCTTCATTGTAAATATTCGAGAGTAATTTACTCACCGGGATATTTGTCAACTCCATCGGTTGAGCCATCAGGTTCCTGCCTTATCGTCAAATTGATGCAGCAGTTCATGACACATCATTTACCTTGATTTGGGATATGAGGAAGTGGAGCGGTGCTGAGAGAATTTGGTTACTTTGAGACGGAACAACAATCTGATTTCGCGTTAACATCAGTTTTGGGGCGTGAGAAGTAGCACGAATTCTACCTTTCCGATATCGGTTACGCTCACGGCACTGATAAGTAAACCGGTTTCGTTATCCAGAACAGCAATGCTGCTAACGCCTTCTTCGGACATCAATTTCATAGCATCTAGGACAGAAGAGTTTGATGTTGCAGCTACCACAGACGTGTACAAGTTCAGAGATGGGAGGCAAAGAGCTTGCAGAGCATTGGACAAGTAGTCTCTTAATGTCGCCGTTTCTTTAGCATACACATATAACCATGAGAGTAGATGGCGATCCGATACCATTCCAAGAAAAGGTTCCGAAACGACGGATGAACGAATGAGGACTTGATTAATATGAAGATAGCCAAAAAGTTATTAGACCAAGATAGATGATAGATCGATAGGACGTACCTGTGTGTGTTCCTCGGGAGAAAACTTCAAGAAGAGAAATTATTGTTGACTCATATGGAAGAACCTCGAGAGGATTCTTTTCGGATAAGTCTAAGAAGATAACGAGATTCTGAAGAGAAATAGGAAGTATTAGCACTGACTGCTGACAAGGTGTACTGGCACCCGACCAGCCCTGGCTGCCGTCACGATACTATCTAGGCGAGAGTTATATCGTAAATCATCTGGTCCAAGTGTGTGCCTCGTTGCAGCTAAAGTTAGAAAAGCATTGACATCCGAAAACTAGCACCTGGGTAAGATTGACTAATGTAAAATATAGAAAAATCATACATCAAAGAGCCCACTATAATGCTCCAACCCATTATGTTCAGGCAATCGTGCTTTAACAGCCAAGCAAGTGATATTTTCAGACAGCAGCATCTATAAAGGAAATGCGACCCTGTTATACCAGCTATCAATACGACTTGTTCGCACACATTACCTCGCAGGCATCTTCTACACTAGTATCCGCGTCTACTGAGACAATTCGAGAATCGCTGATGAGGTCTTTTGGAGATTAACTAGAATTCACAGGGTGCAGAAACGTTCCTACCTCTTGCGTAGACTGACTTCCAATGATTCGACCATCCTTCAGCAGCCAATTCTGGAGGGTTGATCATATCGAACGATGGTTCTTTCCAGGTCCCGCTGTAAGACCGCGAAAGTCTTCGGGTCTGAGACATATTTAGGATGAGCTACCAAGCTAGAAACAACTGAATTCGTTGCGAATGTCTTTTGAATAACCAAAGATTGTGTTTTACATCGACGGCACTGGTCAAGGTTTGCTGGTCAGTCCCGTTCAAGCTCCGTCACCGAATGCGGTCATCATTTTTACCATGCCGGCATTCGCCGACAACCTGGTCGATCTTTTGAAAATTCAGGGACTAGGTTATCAACGCAGCCATGCAATTGACATATCTAGGGCTTTGTCTCGAGGCGACCATCGACCAAAGCATAAGCGAAATGACTTGTGGCCTCAACTTCTTTATTTGAAACACATTGGCCAAGTACAATTCGTTCACTACCATTCCCACAGCAAAATATGTAGACAGGTTTCTGCGGTCCAGAAAACCTGTCATCTACATACATTTTCTATCGCTTCATCAGGAAGGCTTCCGCAGTATCCTGAGAGGTTTCTTGTCCAACTTCGGTATCTGTAATTTCATTCTTCGGCTTCGACTATACCAATACTGCCCCAAGAGTGCGTTAACGCTAATCAAATTCTCTATGGTTTTGCTCAACTAGTCATTAGCAAATTTTGATCTTGCCAGTAACGAATCGGCCACCATAAGGGGGCTTGATTATCTTCTAAGACTCATGTTAATTACAAGTTACAGTCACATGTAAAACCTGTGGTTTGCCCACGCAGTCCATTTGGCAGCAAGAATCTGCGCGAGTAGCTCGGCTTTTAATAAGGCTGACTTCACTAGAATGATGTCCATAGGGAGTGAGAAACTTCTCACTCCCTAAGCAAGGAAACTTGGCCGATTTTACCGAAAAGCGACCTCTAGCAACTCAACTGAAATGACATCCCATTTCGGCTCTCTACATATGTACATATCATGAACGTACCACGGTTCATCGCGGCCGTTCTTTGATCAGAGGTTTGTCGGTCTCTTTCGGCGTCATAAAACCACACTCAGAGAATTCCTGCTCCGCTCACAAAAATCTGGCGGCGAATCGATTGTTTCGGATATGGACGGCACTCGTGAGTACAAATACGTCCTGGTGTCATAAAGAATTCGACATGGGTGTTTGTTTCGTGTGAGGAAGTTAAATTTACATTCCCCTTTTGCTATAAGAATAAGATGGAAGAACAGGGAAGAGGCGCAAGGCATCTCGCCTCACGGAGCAAAATCACTCACCCGCTGAACCCTGTGTCTGTGTTCCATAAATATATCAGTTGTCGGTGCTACTACCTGATAAGAAATCTTTTGCATCTTGGGCCCTCCTCAAACACAAAAGTACTTTGTAGAAATTTCAAAATTTCAATCGCGCCAAACGTTCCATAAGGTACACAATTGATGTCGTTCCTCATGTAATATACAAATCGAGGAATATTATATATTCGGAATATGCTCCGGATCCCCATATACGTCTGACACGATATACAAGTAATCAACAAAGGGTCGAGGTGGTTTGGCACGAGTTAAGGTTGGTGAGAGCAAAACCCGCGGTACAACGCTTGGTTTTATGGACGCCGTTAGACCAGCTCTACCAGGATATATTTGTACTCCCACGACATGAGTTCGCGAAAGGTGTAGCCATGCAGACCTCTCCTTCTGTGTGGAGACAGCGTTCAAACTCCACGCGAGTGTCAGCCTACAAGCCTGATCATCCGGTAATTTGAAATACAACATATGGGGATGTTGGCGTATTTGATATATCATAAATAATGTGGCGTTGGCAATGAGGGCCTCATGAAACGCCGTTGATTGATGCGATCCCACTGATGTAATTGTTCTAGAGGACTGAGTGTTAATTATAAAGTGCGCTACTAGGATCAACTCCACGAAAGGAGCTTACTTCTGTTTGATAATGCTTCGTTTCGTCATTAGTAGCATAATTTGCCCACGTAACTAGAGCCGAATGCTGGGTCTTTGACAAGAATGGATGTTACTCTTTCACGTTCATCTTCTCTCTTGTACAAAGTTCGGCGTGTATGTTGCATGTATAGCATTTCAATTGTGCAAAGAGCTTAGTCATAAGAAACCGCCTTTGCCTAACGGAATCTCTTAAACCTGGCGAAATGATACAAATGGTGTTTGTGATTCGAGGCTTGGTGTAAATTATCGTCTTTCACAGAGTAAAATGTCTGGGGCGATTGGACAAACTCCTCAGCACTTGAAATTCTGTATGACATGAGTCAATCTAAGCATGCGGAACAACTATCAGAAAGTTACTCACGCATTGATGCAACAGGCTAAAGTCCTCCGCGGTTATGAAGTCATTCCCATCCGTCACATGGATTCAAGGCCTACACTGGTCAGTATATATCTCACGCGATAACGATGTGAGGAGTTACCTGCCTTGCCCAGTGGATTGTTGTGCTGTTTGCACATATCCCTCTGCTGTGGACCAAGTATTAGAAAGTCCATATATTGGTGCCTCCCAATCTTTAACCGTCTGCGGGCAAGGCAATAGTACTATCCTTGGGTCACGATATTCGATATGCTCTGGCATTGGGTCTCTATCATCTCCCAATATCATCAAAATTTCCAATCGTTGGCAAGCCGACAAGATGAGGTTCAACGAATCTTCCAAGGGATGACCGTTCAGCCGGAGGCTTAGGTGGGTCAAACAAGCTAGACGGTGTAGTTCTGGAATAGCTGGCGACTCTTCAACAGTCCAAAAAACTATCTCCAGGTGAGTAAGATTCCTGCTCCATGCCTGGTCAGTCTCAGCCGGCTGTTGGACGAGTGCAATGTAATGTTCCAGTTCTAGTGAAAGCCTACGAAGCGATAGTGGTGCGATAAATGCTGATATTGATCTTTCTGGGAAAGTACCTAGATAATCTACCCAGAATGCGAGATTGACGACGCCAGCGCAGACCGATAGGATGCGTTCTGCGGCTTCTGCCTCAACAGATATTGTTAAACAAAGATGCTTGACATTTGTGGCAAAAAAATGCTCGGGATATTTTGTGAAATTGCGTAAAAATAGGGGGGTGTCTTGTAACCCAAGAACGACCATGTGATATATGTAAGGTTGAAGTCTACTCGTTGCGGCGTAAGTATGTAAATTTGTGAGAAAGAGAAAATGATCTTTAATCTTACAATTCCTGAACAAACCGAGCCACGAGCACGAGCCTCACGGCACTATAGGGTTCTGAGGCAGCTGCTACCTTGAAAATTTCTCGTTGGAGTTCCAGAGGAAGTCTAGTGAAGGGAAATGACGACGACATGGTACTGATCCAGACAATGGAAAGATCAATGAGTGAAGACCGAGCAATTTGGATAATCTATCTTTTTCCAAGAAAATCACGTGGAGGAGCGGAGGCGAGGTGTGTGGCCTTATCGCCCATCATCTACAGTAGCGCCGTTGTTCTCCATTATACTCGCGTACTGACCACGCTAGAATTGTACATGTATCGTTAGAAGAAACTTTACAAGCGACAGGCAAACAGTCACACGTACAATATGACGATTTGCTTATATTGTCCTGAGAACGTTTGTAGAACGAATGAACCTCGTGTTATAAATATTCTCCCATTTCAGGGTGACTTCTGGCAGATCAATTGCTACGGCCAAGAGTTTGAATCTGACCATTATCAGAACATTTTCAGCATATACTATTACATTTCATACGCACGCAATTAAAATGACCGCGCTCAGTTCCTTGTGTTCACCGAGGTCGTTTGGGTCGTTGTTTGAACGGATAGAAGATGCACTCTTACCCAAAAGTGTCTCTTTAAATGGTAAGTGACATCCGCTTACTCAACATGTAAGAAGAACCATCTGGATACATCGTCCTTCACAGCAGGAAAAGACGATCTCAAATCCTTTCCAACCTTGAATTACAACTTCGTCGGAGACCTTTCAACCTTATCTGCATATGAGAACCCTTCGAACGGACAAACTAAATGACTTCTTTTAGCAGAGTGGCCATGCTTTTGTGCTGGCGAAGCAAGCAGTGGGAGTCTTTGTCGTTATGGCCCATCTCCTATCATTTGATGTATAATCGTATTTGAGTCAGATGATGGGGAGTTATCTTCAAATCGTGTTCAATGTGAGCAAGATAACATGGATTTCTGTAGAACACAACTGACAAAATTTACTCGTTTAATAACGACAAATATCCTTGGTAGCAGTCTAGAAATGTCTATCGATGTAGCTTCGAGTTCGAAGCTATTGATTATCACCATCCTCCACCAGTCTAGTAAGTTAGCATGAGACAAGATACTTAAGCTCTACATTAGGAAAACCGACCAAGGATCAATATACAATGGTTTCAGTAAACCTCTAATTCAACTCTTCCAAAATCTGCATTTGTGATATAGCAACAGTGGCTTTCGGATAGGCTATCAATCAACAAGAACGTAAGTAATCCAAAAGATTAAGGAGATATACTAAGGGAATAATCACATAGTAACGTAGGAAGTATTGATGGTTGAGCATTCCTGTTGCTTCCATTACTTTGCTTTGATAAGGTTGGTTCGTATTTCATATAAGTGGTGTTGATGAAGCTCGATTTGGTCTGGAGATTTCAGGGGCCAGAACGGGACAAGGTCGATGAATACTCGGCCAACAACACCATTTGCGAATCAAGGCAATAGGTCTGTAAGACCTTGATCCTCTAATGGTCACGGATATTGGGAATGTCGATGAGAACGGATGCATATATGCTCTCACAAAACTTCCAGTCCAATTGGGGTCGAAATTTGACTTTGCTCAGAGGTCGATTCCGTCGTTAAGGTAGCGAGCGCCTTTCTGATATTTCTGGACGCCGGGATGGTTATCCCTTTATGCAGACCATAACTATCAAGTCGTCGACTTACTCAGGTGCGAGTTCGAGTTAATGGCAGAAAATGGTAGAAATCCGGTATCATGATGATCTTGTTTCGATTGCTTTCTCCTCTAATAACCCGTCACCTCCCACTCCTCCGGGTTGCATATTGTATGCTATTCTAACTCCCTCGGCCTGCCGCTTCCTCCGTTTGATAGCGCAATGGTCCTAGGCCGCTGTTCCATTCCTGGGTACATGAACAACGATTGCACATATAGCCAAAACTCGAAGCAACCCTAAACCCCAAATTTTTCCCTGGACTAGAACACGAAAGCACCATTGTGGGGTTGAACCCGGACGGAACTGTTCCTTTTGGGAAGTCGGCCATAGAGAAACTGTCCGCTGTTAACAACTTCAGCACTTCTTGGAAGATGTCTATATGTGGGTGGTCTCATATGTATCAGAGGGTTTTTTGTTCTAGCACGAAAAGAGCATGTATGAAACATGCGTGGGAACATCACAGAACATGGTTCAGGAGTCTTTGCTTGATCATGGGCACCACTTTTTTCATTCTATCAGGACTTAAGGTTATATTCAACGTAAAAGTATATATGAACTTGACAAATCAGATTATGACCACATCTATACACCTTCTTCAATCAAAAGTGGGCTACAACACAACTGGGAGTGCAAGGAGAATACGACACAGATCGTTCCAACAAAAGACAACACTAATAGTAATAGATCCATTAAACTTGTTTAGTGATAAAGGTATATGTCAATTGTAATCTTACCTTTGCTGGTGGTAATGTATCAGTTGATGTGGACATGCCGGCCTAGTTGAACTTGGAAACGCGGTCTAAGCCCATGAAATGTAACATAGAGAAACCTTTATATACCCGTCAACAAATGTGCCAAACCAAATGATATCGACTTACCCTGGTATTATAGCACGGCGTTTGTGTGTATCTGGAAGAAACAAATATAAGACTCTGATCCGTATATCAAGGCCAAATCATTTACAGGTTATTTTGGGACCGTGAACGCTTTGAAGGTAACAAAATCAGCTGGGTCACTAGTTGTGCAAATTACATATACGCACTTGAAGGGCATGATGGAGGTTAACAATTAAGAAACACAAACCTTCCGCGCAGCATGTAGCCTGGGGCCGAGCAAGTGGTACAGCCACCCGCTGTCTTCCACTAGCGGCCTCGTGACGTCAGTCTCCAATGTATACATATATACATACCTTCATATCATGCATAGCTTGCTTGTATGTAAGTAGCAGCATGCACTTGGGTTACTTCCTTACGTGCGTGTGTGATCTCGTGGGTGTCATCACCTTGGAGGCGGATATGTGTACACTAGGCAAGTTCTGCTTCTGATACTTTGTACAATCCCAGAAATTGTGCACTTGGTACCTTCTTTTACGATAACCATCAATTTTTGCTAAAGCAACCAGAAGCTTTGTGTCTCGTGCATAAACAGAAAAGCCTCGTGCTTCTCATTACCGTCCATACGTACAATTCGGATTTGTGATATTACCCTATATGCTCATCACGGATTCAATATTTCACATGAACACAGACAAAGCGGTCACAGGAAATTCATTTTTAAGGTCCCAGATCTCTCTGTTTTAAATCTACAAAAGCACTTGTCGTTATAGACTCCAGGGAGAAAAAGAAAATAAGCTATATATAGAACTGCGTTGGAGTATTTACTTACAAAGGCTTGCTACCATCTTCTTTGTACATTCATTCGGCTACGGTTGTGCTATCCCATGGACATCTTAAGCGGTCTCCAACCACTTATTAGCATAAGTTCTTCACAATATTCAAATACCGTGAGTTGTCAGCTCATTCTTTCAACGGCAAATAACAATCACATAAGCACCCTCTAGATTTGATTTTTCTGAGCCTTTGTACAAGCTAGTTATTGTCACTTCATTACTGAACAATGGGCATGAAAGCCAAATTAACCTAGGTATGGCAACCGTAGTCAATGAATGTGGTTTGTTACCTCCAAGTTGACGTGATCTAAAAATAGATAATAATGGGAATGCGAATGCATGCCGTATGTAAACAATGCGGGTTTACATATGGGCAGCTTCACTCAGACCAATATAAGAGAAGGGGTTATGGACACAATAATCCCGTCCCTACATTTTCTTTCCCGCCCCAGGACTGGATCCTTAGACAACTTGAAGTTGTCTTAGAACGCACGGCAGCTGGTACTCTCCACTTGATTCAACTTCCACCTTCTCTTTTCTCCAACCACTCTTTATTTTCTCGACATGTTCTCCAAAGTCTGGGTGATTTTCGTGACCCTTGTGGCACTTTCCTTGCAAGTCCATGCTCATGCGGCCGTTTCACCGGAGATCGGTGTAAAGGGTACTCCACAACGCAGCGATGTCAAACGACCCTCTACTGCTAGTCCTTGTGGCAGTGGTGTAAATATTGCTTCAGCTTTGGCATCTTCAACTCCGGTAACGGCTGCAGCTGATGGAACTTTTACTGCAACCGCCATTAACTTCAACGGGTAGGTAGTTATAGGCCAAGATATTGTAGGATAAGACTAAACTTTGTCTCGCTTCCTTCTATACAGAGGTGCAGATGGTTCCAGAAAGATGACAATGCAAGTCGATGCAAGCGCTTCTGGTACCAAGTTTGTTGCAGGAACAATTACACAAAATGGAGATGCGGTGTGTATAACCCTGGGCAAAGCATGTTGAAGAGGGCTGACATATGAGATTTTTAGAACCCTACCGGAACGGGAACCGACCAGATAGTTGCTGCCCTTCCCGCAGGGACTAAATGTACTGGCGGGGCTTCAGGCAATCTCTGTTTGGCAGTGAGTCTTTCCGGAGGTTGAATACGAGATTGAGAGACTGATTTGAAAACGAAACAGTCATTCAAAAGCACTTCTGGCTTTGGAAACTGTGTTCTAGTTCAACAAGGTGCTGCTACTCCTGCTGCCGGTCAAGCCGCAGGAAATGGCACCGCGAGCACTGGGAAAAATGCGGGGAATGCAGGGAACAACGCCGCTAACAATGCAAGTGCAGGGAATGCAGGGAACGACACCAACGGCGGCAACACTGCAAACAACACAACAAGCACCGCTGGCAATAACACTGGAAATAGCACCGGAAATGTTGGTACCTAGCTTATACAAAATAACCCAAACTGATTTTTTGGTAGGGAAATAATGGTGAAGGAGCAGGGACCGCCGCAACCGGAAATACCAAAGGGAATCCTTGCAAACATACAAAAGCTGCCACTGCTGTAGGTACCCATCATTTGAATTTGTGAGACCGTACTTAAAGATAAACAGGGAACTCGTGCTCCTCGTGCACTATTAGCCCAGCTGGCCATCCGTGAGAGGAATAGGGGAGATTGAGTGGAGAATATTGGGTCTTAGTAGATGTTTAGGTCTCTAACTGTAAATTAGATAGCTGTGAATCAATGTGCACACTATTTATAAAGAACAAGGACTACACTGGTTACACCATCACTTTTGCTTCTTCAAATTCATTGCGGTGTTCACAGACCGTGAACTTGGAGCAATCCACAAGTTATGGGAGATAGGGGTCGTTGGTATTGTATTACGCGCTTGGTACTCGCATGTCTAGGTTCATTTAGCTAGAACTCTTGATGTAAGATGTGGACTGACCAAGTCGGAAGCTCGACTGAACCGATAACCACGTGCTTCAGTATGCAGGTCGGGTTCAAGTGACCGGGTGTGGACGGCGGGGGCGGAATGGTGGAATTTACACGTGGCTCGCGTATACCAAAGCTTTGGCGAACTGCTATCAGAAAAAAAATCACGTTGTAGGGAAAAGTCTGTGAATTCGAGACAAATCATGAATTATATCGACGATGCCCTTGATCAGAATGAGCGGCAGGCTCAAACAGTGTCACCCAAGAGATGTCCAAGTGCGCCTCAACTGATATAGTCACCGCCACGTTTTGATAAGAAGGTATACTTATTACACAACACAGCCGTCTAGAGTGATGCACGCAAGACAAGCAGGCGGTCCCTGTCACATACTTCAGAAACATCTTCAATCTTCTATTTGCTCTTGCTTGGCGTTGCCCTTGCCCCAGCCGTGCTAAAACTCCAACGAGGACAGCTTTCATCTTCCCATCTTTCATTCTAACCTTGACCTTCTCTCTTCATATCCCTTGCTTTTCTCAATTTTATCCATTTACTAGGCAAGTATAACTCAATACACTCTTTGTGCTTCAGACAAATTTGACGCTCTTATAGTAACAGATTATCATGTGTGGAATCTTTGGTTACTGCAGTTTCCTCAAAGAAAAGGTGAGCATATGCAATCCTCTTCATGTATGTTGTATGAGCGCGTCTATATCTGCTTGAAACTGCGTCTCCATGTTTTCCACGTGCAGAATCAGTCCATCGGCAACCGCTGCCCATGATTCCTCGGATATATGCGTTGCAAATATGTAATACAACCATGTCTATTTTACAATCGGTTCTCTTTGGAGAAATGTTGGCTAACATTAATTTTGTAGCGCCGCCAAGAAGTACTCGAAATCTTATGTGCAGGCCTTGCCCGACAAGAGTATCGCGGCTATGATTCCGCTGGTCTATGTATAGACGGCGACAAGCCAGGCTCAGTGTTTTATTTCAAAGAAGTGGGCAAAGTCGCCGGCCTTCGCAAGAAAATCGCGTCCTCTTCCGTAGACTTTGAAAGATCTTGCGGAGCACAAGTCTCTATCGCTCACACTAGATGGGCAACACATGGTCCACCCTCAGAAGTAAACTGCCATCCTATCCGTTCAAGCCCTCAGTCCGAGTTCATTGTGGTCCATAATGGTATCGTTACGAACAGTGCAGAGTTGAGACTAGTGCTGCAGAAACGTGGTTACAAATTTGAAACCGAGACTGACACGGAAGCTGTTGCCATTCTTACCAAGTACATCTACGATTCACAAGGTGGCAAGCATCTTACATTCACTGAATTGATCAAGGCAGTTCTCAGAGAACTCGAGGGTTCCTTTGCATTCGTCTTCAAATCTGTTTACTATCCCGATGAAGTTGTGACTGCTCGTCGCGGCTCGCCGCTCCTCATTGGTGTGAAGACGGACAAGAAACTGAAAGTTGATTTTGTCGATGTTAAATTTGCTGGTCAAGATAACACCGATAGCGTAGTTAATAATAGTAAGCATACTTCATTTGATTAGATCGCCCCCTAACATCACTTAATTTTTCAGTTAATCAACCCTCATCACCGAGTGGGTTACTGGCTGTACCATCCGCCAATCCCAAAGTTCTTCGCACTCAATCGCGTACGTTTATGTCTGAGGATGGACTTCCCCAACCTATAGAATTCTTCATTGCCTCTGATGCCGCGGCAATTGTTGAACATACCAAACGTGTCTTATATCTAGAAGATGATGACGTCGCACACATTGCTCAAGGAGAACTTCATATCCACCGTCTTCGGCGCAAGGAGGAGGGAGATCAATCTCCTGGTCAAATCGCTACCACCCGAAGCATCGAGACTCTTGAACTCGAAATTGCTGCCATCATGAAAGGAAAGTTCGATACATTCATGCAGAAGGAAATATACGAACAACCAGAGTCCGTCGTTAACACGATGCGTGGACGAGTCAACTTTGATGACAACAAGATTACGCTCGGTGGCTTGCGTGCATACCTCCCTATCATACGACGTGGTCGTCGTATTGTGTGCATCGCTTGTGGTACCAGTTATCACTCCTGTATCGCGACACGGGCTATATTCGAAGAGCTTACCGAGATTCCTGTCAGTGTCGAATTGGCTAGTGACTTCTTGGACCGCAAGACGCCTATATTTAGGGACGACGTTTGTGTCTTTGTCAGCCAAAGTGGCGAGACTGCAGACACTATATTGGCTTTAAGGTATTGTCTAGAAAGGGGTGCGCTTTGTGTTGGTGTTGTCAACACCGTCGGATCTACGCTTTCTCGTGAGACTCACTGCGGTGTTCACATCAACGCTGGACCTGAAGTTGGTGTTGCTTCGACAAAGGTAAGATGAGAATTAAGTTTTGTGTCATGAATGCACATCTCATTATCCCAAATAGGCATACACATCACAATATGTTGCTTTGATCATGATTGCACTCCAACTTTCCGAAGATCGTATATCCTTCACCGAACGCCGTCATCAGATCATCAATGGCTTGCATGCGCTCCCTGGACAAATTAAAAGGGTACTTGAACAGGATAGCGGCATCCAGCAGCTGGCTACCACTGTTGCAAATAACAAAAGTCTGTTGCTCATGGGTAGAGGTTATCAGTACGTCGTGTTCCTTCTAGTCATCCTAATCAATATCGATAACACGTTAATAGATATGCAACATGTCTGGAGGGTGCATTGAAGATCAAAGAAATCAGCTACATGCATTCCGAAGGTGTGACCATATCCATGCATCTGATTCAAGAGTTTGATGTATTTTTATTCTTTTCCAGGTATTCTTGCAGGAGAGCTCAAACATGGTCCCCTCGCATTGATTGACGAAAATATGCCTGTCATTATCATCATGACACAGGACTCTCTGTATCCCAAGGTACAATCTGCCTTTGCTCAGATCACTGCGCGCAAGGCCCGACCCGTCGTCCTGTGCAATGACGGCGATGAGGGTATCCCTAAAAATGCTGCGACCATCCGAGTACCCAAAACAGTCGACTGTCTTCAAGGCCTGTTGAACATTGTTCCCCTGCAATTGCTCAGTTATCACCTGGCAGTCAAGAATGGCTGCGACGTAGATTTCCCCAGGAACTTGTGAGTGATTACGAGAATCTACCCTGCATACGATCTGACGTCATGTACGCAGGGCCAAGTCTGTGACTGTGGAGTAAATATAACCATGAATGATTTGGGAGATTCGCAAATCCTTTCTTTCTCTACAACTTTTGTTGGGAGGAATGGACATATGATTTGGCTGTAATTCAGATTCTTGGAACAGCTTAGTCTCTTTTCGTTAGCTGAATGGACGGTAATTAGTGTACATATAGAAAGGATTCATCATGTTACAATTGAATGCATTGATCTATCAAGTCATTGTAAAAGATGATTGTTCTCCTTCGGTTTATGAACCTAGTAAGTAATTGGGCTTTGTTGTACTTACAACATGGGAAAAAGTTTTAAGTGATAAATTGAGAAAATTTCATTAGTGGCTGATCTGCACCCCACATTCCTGGGCAATCGGTAACACACCGTTGTTTGTTTGTTTGTTTGTTTTACCTCCGACTGCACTAGGTAACCATGTTTGAAGCACTTTTCGTAACTTCCGACTCCACCTGTGAAGAAATAAAAATCATTTCAATACATAATCCTCATATATTTGCCACAACTATACACCCGTTGCTCCCGTAACGAATGAACAACATGACAGTAAAGGTCAAATAGATGAGTAGAACGTCAAAATTTTCCACCCTTAGAACCTTTCCCCCATTTGACAGTTTGTGGAATCTATTAGATTGGTTTATTACCCGATCCAAAGAAGTTGATGTAGAACAACTTTACAGTGGGCAGCAACTTGCCCTCACAACATGAAAAATGGAGTAAAGGAACTCTTCGATCCTTCTTATAGGAGATATCTGTCCGCTGTTTGCCACTAAAGAAGCTCAACTCCCATATGGATCAGGGATTACTTTACATAGTTGCATTTCCCACTTACGGACGTCTGTGCGTCAGTTTTGAGATGTAAAAAGCCAGACCGACAGCTGAATATTTTAGCTGCTTGAGCGTCTCCCCCATTTCACTCCTTTCCACACTGCTCTTGAGCCTTGCCAGCCGACAGACCCTTTACTTCTCTCAAGTATGCCCGATTGGAACTCACCAGAGGAGCTCCAGAAGGAGTCCCTGATCTTCAACAAGTTCATGCATACCCTGCTGGGTCTTTATCTGTATGCAACGTTTCTCTTCTCACTCTACATCTTCACTGGTTCCTTATACCCCAACTTTTAGGTATGAGTGGTTTATCTCCCTCGATTTCGACTGGGACTTCATCAGGGGAACTAAGCGGTTCCGATGGCCAATGGTACTTTCGATTCATTTCTTCCGCATTGCTGGGGGTGGGCACTGAGCATCTCTTCTTTTTGCGCCCACGGTAGGTATTCTACTTCGCAAATAGATATCTACTTCTATTCGCAATGATCGGAATGTAAGTTACTAAATTTGTACCTCTTAATGCAAACATATACCCACTCTTGATCAAACCCCACAGTGCAATTGCTCTGGATTCCACGACGTACGTGCCATGTGACCCCGCGCATATGCGCCCAACACGGACCTGCTAACATATATTCCTGATTGATCAGCGAGATCAACTGTCAAGCATTATACACATTCAACTCGGTACCTACTCAATTCTACCAAACTTTCACAAGAGTATCATAATAACCTTCTCCAGTTCGCAGGCGACGCTTCTGTTGGACTTGCTAGCATCAACCTTTCAATCAGGACGTGAGATATGCTCCCTTTGGAGTCCCACATATGTTGATATTTTTAATTGCTTCTAGTGTTGCTGTTTGGTCACATAACAAATATATCATCGGCGCTCTCGTCGTAATGATCCTAGGACACTGGTCATTAATCCTACAAAGTGGGATAAATTATTATTCATCAATATCTGCGTCACTGACGTGCCAACTTTTAGGTGCCCAACTCACAGCAGTATGGGTGGACGGAGTAGGGTGTAACATCGTTAAAACTAACAACACCATCCTCCTGGCGATCTTTATCTACTCCATGTGCTTCGATCTCACCGTCTTGATTTTGAACGCGTACAAACTCCTCAATATGGATTCAAAATCCAGCAAGACCCAGGTGGCAACTAGTCGTCTTGCAAAAATGATTTTTGAGGATGGACTGATCTTCTTCATCATTGCGTGAGTTCGATATATGCCATGACACTATGCACACCAATTCTCATTTATGTTCGAATTATTTTTATAGTTTCCTTGCGAATACATTAGCGACTGTCTTTATGGCAATGTGTCTTAACCCATTAATGTGCATCATCTTCAATGTCCCCGCTGCGGTTTTTTCCACTGTGAGTCTACCTACTCCTACTGCCCATGGCATGTGGAGCGATAATAATCTCTACTTCCTGATATAGGTCGTGTCCTGCAGAGCAGTTCGCAGACTCACAAACTTTACAAATCAAACTCCAACGATTTAGTAAGAAAATATATCCGTCTCAAGTATACACTGTCTAACATTCTGCTTACGCAAAGTGCCGCCTCTGGAAGCACCCACTCCGCAAACGTTCAGTTCCGTTCTGGGGCAGGGAACCAGAAAGGTCATCAAACTCTATCAGCAATGAGGAACAAACGGACATCCGGGGTACATGTACAGGTAATTAATTTAGTATGCTTGGTATCAATTTTTTTGACCGAGCATAAATTTTTTTTTCAACCTCAATCCAGATGGAAACATTCACGCGTGCAGAGATCGATGGCGCAGACATGGACACAGTGTTCGACAGGAAAGATCTCAAGGGCATGAGAACTATGGCTGCAGTTGATTTAGATGTTGAAGCAAAAGGCGGCGCATATTGAACCTGATCGAATGGAATTGTACTTTCTGATTGGATCGGTTCGTCTTATTTTGGATGGAATACAGTATACACCCCGAGCATATAAAATCAATTGTGCTGACCCTCTGTTTGCAATGGATCGAAACGCACAACCGGATACCTACTGCAAATGGGGTGTGTGTTATTTTAGATTTTTTCGTGGCGTTAAATCGGCACATATCGAGCTTGAAATGGCTCTTTGTACATATACATAATCATTTCTATACACCCCACATTCATTTGATGACATTTTACATTAGGGTGTGTGAATGACTTGTACGCCACAATTTTTCAACTTACCCGAGGATTTGTAACAGTACCCTGCACTCGTGAATATGATTAGTCGCAAGCTTATGGTGTCGTAGAAGCTAATATAACCCGAGGATCAGTTCCTTCTCTGAAGATTTGGTCCCTCGAATCCTTTCATTAACATGCCGGATTCGTCAACAAAAATTTACGGCGGCCAACGCATTTGTAGTGGTGATGATTCAAGCAAAGGGGTTATATTGATATTGTCTGTTAGGGTGCAACGGCATTTGTGAGAGTGTCTTGCCCGAGCAGATTGTCTCACATATTTCCATTTATATCTTTTCCTGTGTGGGTAGGTAGGTGTAGGCTCCATTACCTCTTTGCAATAGTTTATAACCCTAAAGAAATGGCACAAGCTCTCAGGACCGACACAATCAGCCAGGATCCACAGGGTTGCATATGTGGCGGCACTCTTTCGAAATACTTACCCTACTCCACTGAGTATCTCTGGCATAACTTGAGCATAACGTACTTTTCAGGGTCTAAATCGCAATTCAGTAATATGTCGGCTTTCAAGTTCTTACTCGTTACCTAGCTCATTAGAGGACAAAATTAAACTAATACTTCCGGTTTAGTTTCATCCTCATGTGTAAAAATTCATGAACAAGATACTATTGCATATTTTTAAAATTAGCCCCGTAATTTTTTTGATAACATTCAGATCCATCAGTGTTTTATCAAAACTTATTATAATTGATGGATTGCTCAAGCGGCAGGTTACTTGGCGGCTGCTGTTTTTGAATCTGTGATCTTAGTGTTATGTGGTCATCTTGTCAAGTCATTGTTCCATGTATGTCATGTTACAGGATTATAATATATACTTACATGAATAGTCTGACACGCACAACGTGGTTTTCTGTCTTGGTGGTGTTGGTCAGATAAATAGGGTAGATAGACTTATATGGTTATGATAGATTGTCACCGGCCTCCAAAATCGGATGGCGCCATGAGTACAGCTGGGAGACATTCCAGAAAGATGTAAATTACGTCTAGTGTTGTGTTTGAGCCCCAGTATCATAACACATGTCCATATGTTTGCCTTAAAATTTGACTCCTTACGGAAGTAAACTGAAGCCGGCCCGATACTATGCCATTGTTTCACTACAACTGGACTAGGAGAACTGCTTGCGTGCTGATCCAAAAATATATGTTACTGTACTTGGCTTCATTTCTGAATTCGAAGCATGTAAGTATTTGTTATCAACATGCGGCTAAAATCCTTATCACCTATTCCAACTTCATTTACAAGATAAAGAAAGAAAGGGCCGTCCAGGGCTTCCTCACCAACTGGTGTTGATAAAACACCTTTTTGGACAAAGGTTTACGAGTATTCTTAGCTCAAAAAAAGAGATTGCGCCTGAGAGTGCCTGGTAACACAAAAATATCGGACATAAATACCAAAAAACTGATCGGCAACATCAGCCAATCAAAAAAAAAAAAAGAGGTAATGGTAGGGTTTGTCTAGCGCCTGGATTAACTTTCTCGCCAGTTCAAGGCTGAAGTAGGAGTTATGTTGTATTTTGGAGAGTGGTGAAGATGATAGCCCCGCATATACTGCGGTATGCCATTAACAGAACAAGAGACTGGCATCGGCATCTTAGAGGCGAGGCAGATAGTGGAGCCAGGTAGTATCAAATAGTAGTTCTTCCAAGAATTGCAATAAACATATTCCGTTCGCTCTATGCACAAGGCTGAAGACTTGTTGGAAGCCGGAATCCCGGACAGTTATGTCAGCTTCGAAGCTGCAAGCGGAACACTCCGGCACGACCTCCTTCCGCGTCGCAATGTACTAACCTCCTCGAGGCTGCATCCACGGAACTTTTGGGCTCGATATGTTGAAAGGTTCACATTCATTGCAACCTGGAGACTTCTATCAAGTTTTTTGACATCACAACTTAATACGCCGGGGGTTGTTACTTGACGAAGTTGCAGATACGCGGAGATTAAAGCATAGCTTGGCACGGCCAGAAACGGCACATCGACTAGGGCAAGCTTCAGAAATGGTGGACTTTAGGCCTATAGATGCACTATACTATGAAAAGCCCACATAGCATTTGCTTTGATTGATGTTACATCTCTCCGTATATGTTACACATGCCATGTCGGCATCAACTGTCAGTGAGCATCCTGTCGTTCCGACGACTTCTATATCTGTTTTAGATTAACGCTGGGGCTGGATCTTGGGTGTTCTTTTAGGTGTCCTTTGTACCAGGCTTAGTATAGATCACACGCTGCCGGCTAGAAGCTCGGAGAAATCAGATAACTGAAGACTATCTCTAGTATAAGATACTTGGTATCATTCAAGCGTTTCGTACGTCCCCTTTCCCCGCCGGTCTGTAAAGTAGACTCCTAGGCGAATCATGGTCGATTGGAAATCACAGGAAGTCATTGATCAAAATTCAGGTGTGTTAATCTTTCAGTACGTGAAGATGGGCAGTGAGTAAATTTGGAACTTTTATGGATAGTTTCATTTGCCAGATGCATACATGTGGTCCTTGGGGTTTACATGTACGTGGTTAATTGGATTCGGTTCTCTGTCTACTACTGAAATCACTTATTGAAATAGTTGGGAATGGCTTATTTCATTAGATTATGATTGGTATTGTGTTACGAAGAAGAAAATACGTTGGCCTATGGTACGTCTACATGATTATTAATCATTTCCCCCGAACTGATGAATCCGCAGATAACTTACCTTCTAAATCGTTATTCCCTTCTCCTCTCCCTGGTAGGAATGTGCGTAGCCCCTTTTGGTAGTTAATATCATGGTATCTTAAGATGGAGCGAATGTGTAGAGCGGCCGCACTAAACATCAGAAAGTGAGTATTGTTGGCTGCTTTATATTTCTAATTTATATTTATTCTTCAAAAGTGAGGTCAACTGTCAGGCATTGTACACCTTCAACCAAGTGACAGGGAATGCCGCTGTCGGTCTTAGTAGCCTCAATCTATCACTAAGAACGTAAGTATTATCAGGGTTCATAGTAACAGCGCGTAATAAACTGTATCAAAGGATGGCAGTATGGTCGCAAGATCTCTACGTCGTCATCCCTCTTGTGGCCATTATCCTCGGCCACTGGGCGCTTCTTATACGCAGTCCGTACAATAGCTCTTCCCAGTCTTAATACCAAATTGAGCTTGTGATAGGCGTCCTGATTAAGTCCATCTGGGTGGAAGGCGCGGGATGCGCCATTGTGGACACAGACAATAAGCTCTTGGCTGCAATGTACATCTACTCGATGATATTTGACTTCATTGTGATGTCGCTCACTGCATGGAAGCTCTTTATTCCCTTCACCCCGGGCCGTTCCCGACTTGTCCGCCTTGTATTTACTGATGGACTAGTTTATTTTGTCATTGCGTAAGTTCAATCATCTTATCCGCCTATGCGTACCACTGGCTTATCTCTTATCACAGATTCTTAGTAAATTTGCTCGCGATGGCAAGTGAATATTTAAGTATAGACTAACTTCTAATTCTTACAAATAATCCTTCTCAGATTTTTATGCTTCTGAATTTGAACCCAGTCATGTCAGTCATCGCAAGTGTACCTGCTGCTACAGCGTCTACGGTAAATACAACCCCATCAGAACTAGATTACGGACTTACGCAATGTACATAGATTGTCGCATGTCGGGTTGTCCGTCGCCTCAGCAGATATAATAATACAGGGGTAAATGAACTCCTTCCGTAAGTGCATTGTCATAATCAATATCAAATTGATATTGAATCTAACACTCCCCTCCAGCATCTCTGTACGAGGATCTTCTATTGGAAGGCCTGTTAATGTGGGGATGCAAATGAAACCACACAGCAAAAATGTCAGGTTTGCCTCACGAGGCGTTCGTGTACAGGTATATTCAAGTCCAAAATATTTCTAAAGATGTTATTCAAACTGCTTTAAATAGGTAGAGCACTTGTGTCCACAAGACCGGGAATGCGATTCGATAGGAGATCTCGTTCATGAGGGAACAAAAGAACTTCAATCAGAGGGCTCGACGACTCTCAATTCTCCTGGTAGTGTGATCTAATCTCATTTGTCCCACAAGGCTAGCTTAGATTACGATATGCTGATTATCTTACTCCTATTCGTTTTCGCAACAATGATGTATTTTGTAGGTTGATTAGTAGGTGCTATATAACTTATAATGTGTAAAATTACGTTTTATCGACTTCTCCATCCAGTCAGCTATTTTTGAGTGGTGAATTTTTCATTGGACAATAAGCAAATAAGTATAGAAATACATTGCAAAGCATGAGACTTTTTGATACCGTGGCTACAGAATCAGATGTTACACAGTTACATGTTACAGCTTAAATAACCATGTGAAATATTCAATGGCCGGGATCTTCCTCCTTCCTATATACAGCGAATTAGAGTGGCTCTATTTAGGTAATTAAGGAGCAGCATCGCTGAAAAAAAAAGCTAACAACCTTTAAAGCAACATTGGCGCCCATGTGTTATCGAAAAGAGGTTATTGTAAGTCGTTCCTGAACAAAATTTCCGTGGGGCGTTGCTTCATTTGAAGTCGAAAAGGGAAAGGGATTCTGGATTCTGGTAGATCCTGTGAAAAACTTGGGATATGCGTGCAAATAGGGATCGAAGCAAACTTTTGGTGAGCGAGAAGAAGCCGGGGACAGGTGATCGATGGGTTCTGCAATCCTTTCCATGCGCTCTTGTCAAACTACTTAAGTTAGCCGCCCCATAACTCATCCACTCACCTATCAACATCCCCCTCCCACCTTCCCATCCACCCTATCCCGTAGCCCCATTAACATGGTTGATTGGCAATCCCAAGCAGAACTCCAGAAGAATGGAGGTCTGTTGATCTCAGCGCTGTTACCCCCTTTATAGGCGCTGACTCCAATCACGTTCACAGCCTCGTTTTCCAGTCTAATGCACACGTTGTTAGGTCTTTACATGTCAGTATTTGATTTTGCAGCAAAGCAACAATGAATCCGAATACTATTTTTCAGCTGGGAATGGTTCGTCTCCTTGCCATTCGATTGGCAATATATTTCGGGCAAGAAGAAGTTTCGCTGGCCGATGGTAAGCCAACTCTTTATATGAGTACAATAAACAACATTCATTCTCGGCCCCAAGATATTTTATTTCCTAAATCGTTATTGCCTCCTAATTGCGATGATAGGGATGTAAGTTCTCGTCTATTCTTCAATAGACACTTGATCCCATGATAACCGACTACCCCACCATGTAGTGCCGTTGCGTTGAATGTGACGTCGTATGTACTGTAACCTTGGCCCTCTCTTCTTAACCTGAATATATGCGCAGGGAAGTCAATTGCCAAGGGTTGTATACCTTCAATCAGGTAATTACCAAATTATATGCGGGTATATTTGTCTATTTTTATACGGGTTATTCCTCCAGTGCTTGGGAAACGCTGCCATAGGGCTGGCAAGCATTAACTTGTCTTTGCGAACGTGGGTATACTTCTTTTCATTGAAGCATAATTACCCAAACTCCCTTGACAGGATGGCAGTATGGTCGCAACGGTGGTACATTGTTATTCCACTTGTTGTCATCATCCTTGGTCACTGGTCATTACTCCTACATGGTTGGTTGATTATATGTTTTCCTTCCCCTGAAAGTGTCCCATGATTTTTTAGGTGTTCTTGTGAAAGCTGTGTGGATACCAGGAATTGGCTGTTCGATCGTCGACACCAATAACAAGGTCCTCGCAGTATCGTTCATCTATTCCATGATTTTCGATCTGGTAGTCCTCAGCCTCACTGGATATAAACTAATCGCTCCAACCTCTGGACGATCCCGCCTTGTGGAATTAATTTTCAATGATGGTCTAATCTACTTCGTTATCGCGTATGTAGTCATACCAATGTGTGAGAGCGATTTACCAAAACTTAATTTTCAGATTCCTGGCGAACTTGACTGCTACAGTGAGTATCTCAATTTATGCAGTCTATAATTTATTAACCTTAACATTAGGTTTTCATGCTTCTCAATCTCAATGCAGTAATGTCGATTGTAGCAAATGTACCCGCTGCAATCGCTTCTACAGTAAGTGCTTCAAGTTCTCTTCGACCTATCAGTGTTGAAGACGAAACCAGATTGTGGCTTGCCGGGTTGTCCGTCGCTTGAGCAATTTCACATCCAAAGGGCCTGAGATGTTCCCGTAATGATCATTACCCTTGTTGTTCGGGCATATCTAACGATCCTACCGTTTTGCAGCTCAAGTCAAAATTCTACGTTGGCTTTCCGACCTAAGAAGCTATCAGCAAAATTCTCGACCAATGTGTCTTCTACCATGAACTCACAGAGTGAAGGCGTCCATGTTCAGGTGATTTTCGGGACTCCGTAGTCATGATGTTTGACTGATGTCTCTTCAGATGGAGACCTTTGAGTGTACAGGGGATAAATCATACATAGAGTATGATGCATCCGGCGCAATCGTCAAGAGAGGCACACTAGATCCAGAAGCACAAGTAATAAGCAGCGAATTCAAACGACCGCCCTATTAGTGCTCTGGAGTACGGCGAAGAGTAGAATGCCTTTCACCACACATCACAACCCGATCGTTCATTGCATCACACAATCCCCAGCACTATCATCACATATACCACTTTCAGTCATCCACGACACCGACGCTACATTCCTTATACATTTCCCATCGCGAAAAGATATGTTATTATGGAGAAAACTTGAACCCATTGTCTTTTCGACCTTTCCGCCGTGAGATACGAATGCCCAAAATACCTTGCACGCTTTCCAAGCAATAAGAATCAAATTGTAATTTTGTAGCTGGATAGAATATTTTGTACAGAAACTCATCCCGTCAAGCTTGTAACTGGGATAATAAAAATCAGACATTATCGTTCTTGGCATGCATGGCATGAGTAATCATTAGATCAGGGGGTCGTCTGGCAGATAAGCATCTTTGCCAACGTAAGTCTGAGAGAAACATTCTGCTTATAGCGTAGGACATGATGCATGATGTATAAATGTTCATGCCGGTCACGGCGGAACAATGAGCTAAGGCCTTAGATGGACAAGAATCCACGTTGGGTGGCCTGAAGACCTCGGATATAGAAAATGCAATGAATATATTCTATACTAACATGTGGTATTCCAAGACATATAACATAAGGCTTGTGAATAATATCTGTGAGGCTTGTGAATGGCCATGACAGCGCGCGTCGAATCGTACAGCATTAATGGGTCAAACAAAAGGCTAAAGTCTTCTGCGGCCAAATTAAATTTAAATGAGAGTACTTATCGAAGTTTTGGGTTAAATTGAATAGAGCTCCTGTAAGTTCATACAAATATGACCTTGTAACATATTAGTATCTTGTACCTTTTTTCTGTTTGATCTATTAGATCTATACATGACATACGACAGTTCAATTAATTTGTTAGCATTCGAATGAGGCGACAATCGTACCAGAGAAGAAAAAAATGATTCATTAGTTGATTTAAACATAGCACCAGAAAAGAACAACCTTTTAATTAAGATGATAGGGGTATGGTGCAAGAATCTTAGAATAGCCACTACTATAGTCGTACGTTCTTCTCACCTTGGCCGTTGGCATCAGAAGTCAAAAGTTACAGCCAGATTGTATAGTACATTCCACAAAGTTTACCATACTATACAATGATGTCAAACGGGGACTTACGGGGGAAATGAGCGCCATTGTAGTACTCCGAGTGGTTCGATTCTCAAGCATACGCCGTTA
The DNA here is from genome assembly GCA_009739215.1 of Floccularia luteovirens. Lineage (NCBI taxonomy): Eukaryota > Fungi > Basidiomycota > Agaricomycetes > Agaricales > Squamanitaceae > Floccularia > Floccularia luteovirens. The sequence continues at coordinate 113,327 of VSJF01000011.1, forward strand.
TCACCTGAGAAAAGAAAGACAGAAGTATGTCAAGGAGTCAGCTTGCATTTAACTTGATATACAAAGAATGAATTTAATGAATGTTGATCGTGTACCGAACAAGAATTTTGCGAGCCATGGCGTACATTCACAGTCTGGCATGTGATAATTGGCTATAATGTACGCGTGTCACTATCCCATCGGTCGATCCTCGGCTTTGACAAGGAATGCAATAAACTGTTACTATTCATTCAGAAGAAATAGACGCGTGTTCCATATCTCATGCTAACTAACTTTCGACGGGTATACTCTGGCTCACTTACAACCACAACTATTGACTCCAAACTCATCAGTCACTTTGTTTACAGAACGTCTGAATATTATTTTTTAAAACAGGGAAATGTATCGAAAATGGCCATTACTTATAGATAAACAACGAAAACAACGATAGTTCACAAACGAAAAACGAACAGAAAAAGTTACAGGACCGCCCGTACCATTGGGTTTCGTTTCGTTTTGCATAAGGTAAGGCATCTCTTCTCCAATTCTTCGCGTGTGGCATTTTCATGGCCAGTTGCATTTTGTGGAGGAGTGGGTTCTGAGCTAGCTTCTGTATGAACTGCAAATGGGTTCGGCGGAATAGGTTTCCCGGGAGGTCCAACAGAGACACCTAAGTCTTTGATATTCCCGTTTTCCAGGTCGTAAACCCATCCATGAATGAAGACATCAAGTCACCTGCTCGCTTCCGTGGTCATCCCGTTTTACAGTGCTATTAGCCTCATGGGCCGACACTAAAGCGTAATGCTGATGTTGTGATGAACTACTTGATGTAATGTGATTGATAAAACGTACATTTGAAATGATGCTGTCACTCGCCATTCGACGTACCCCGACCTTGACGTTCTCTTCAACAAGAGCGCGGAATCCAGCTGCATAAAAAAACAGTGATGTGTCAGATTCTACTTGATAATAATCGACACAAACTGTCATACGTTCACGAATATCAGGCTCCTCTGCGACAGTTCCTTTCAGTCTTTCCCTTAGCTCCACGATTTCTGGCCTATAATCACAACAGGTCATCAGCACAGGTTGGGAGATCCTCGTGACATACAACAATTTACCTTGAAGACGTTTCAAATAACTCCCGAATAGGATCTATCCAATTTTGCACAGCGGCACCCGCAGCGTCAACTGATGGGGGAGGAGGGCTAGCAATAGCAGCAGCCACTCCGCCACAGCCATAATGTCCCATGACAATAACATGCTTCACGCCCAACTCTGTGACTGCATAAGCAAGAACAGATTGCCTGAAACAAAGATAAAGTTAAAGTCATTATTATTTCCATAACAGAACACCATAACTGATGAGCGGACACTTACGCATTAGAATCCGTATTATGGAACTGATTGGCGATATTCCGTTGCGAGAAGAACGTCCCGGGTTTCGCATTGAAAATAGTACCTTCACTGACGCGACTATCTGAACAGCCCAAAAACATGAATGGTGGAGCTGTAAGCACCAACAAAGAAAAGGTTCCGATTCTCGTCAAAGCAATCAAACCATCACAGAATGAACCTCAACATACATTGGCCTTCTTCTACCAGTTCTCCAAGCAATGTTGGGTCATTGGCTGCTATATTCTCTCGGAACTGCTTGTTCCCTTCAAACAACCATTCCAAATCTGGTGCCTGTAAATGATTCGTACGCTGCACCAATTCCGCACGTTGTAGGACTTCAGAAGAAGGATTAACAGCTTGGAGTGGGTGTGCTATTATAGAGGTAAGAGCCGCCAGGGCAAGTGTGATCCTCGAAAAAAACATATCCAAAGAGGGTAGAAGCGTCCAGCTAGGTATTATCCAACATCAAAAAGGAAGTTCATTTGATAAAAAGGGGTAGAACCAGACTTACTCAGAAAGCGGTATATGTATGGCTAATGGTGAACTAGCACCAAGACCAACAAACGAAGAGATGCAAAACAGACAACAAGTTAAAGCGGTATCTCAACGCGAGAATATCACACCCATCTCTATGTCTTTATATGCTTGTAAGTTACCTGCAAGTCGCCTATGCGATGACCACCCACCGCTTGGCGGAAACAAACGAAACTTCTTGGCAGGGTTCCTCTTTTACCATTCGTCAAGCAGCACAGTGGCGTTCCTATATTTAATCATTAATAAACATTTTAGTTTGCTTTATTCGGAGCATGTTTCAATACATGATTCTGAAAAACATGCGTAAGTAGAGGTAAGTAGAACCGTCGACCATCGCTCCTTTGCTATGAACGGGAAGGAATAGGCAGGAACCACGCTTAAACACGCGAGACAACAATCTTCGGAAGTAGTAGCGGTTTCCATCTCTTTGTGATGAACATTGTAATGAAAGAATTGTCACCATAGTATTCGTTGGCCCAAGTACTTTGGATTTCCTCACCAAATCCACCTTGGCAGGTCACTTTTTCACCAATTGATTGAGTGGATTTTACACACTCAAAGAGTTCAAGTTAAGGTCCACCAGTATGAACAAGGCTTTATGACGTTAATAAAATTATTTGTCAACGATCAGGGTATGTACAATGGGTATGAAGAAGCATTTGTTGCAAAGAAAGAAAAAAGGCTTGGGGACAATTAAACAGAGTTACGGTCGTCGCCTGTACTTGTTCCTTTAGTCGCTTAAGAATTTCCTGTTTTCTGACCGTATTCTCGGGGAGTTGTAATTGTCCGGTCCCTAGTTTGAACAGATAGACAAAGTCCGCCTGAGAAAACAGCGACATCCTAGAAGAGACATCCTGTTTCTTCTTCTGCTGCAACCTCTCCTTGAACTGTTCGGCAAATTTCTTCGAGATGGTATCGGCCCTTTCCACGACTTCGATCGGCACTCCGGCTAGGTTAGCAACATGTGTACCGAATGACGATTCGGCTACCCCTTCAACCAATTTGAATAAAAACACGAGCTGCCAGGGTAATAAGTAAAATATAGTAATAGATTTTGTATTAACTTACATCCCGCTTTTCATCATCCACAAGGGTGGACATGTGCATGTTCCGGATATTCGGGTGATACAGGAAGTCATCGGTTAAAGAGCCGTAGTGTGTTGCAAAGAAGGAAAGTGCCAATGTATGGGTAGCTAACTGATGCAATACAGCCTATAAAATTGATTAATCGATGTTTTTTGACGAGGTATAGAAGCCACAAACTCACAGATGCGATAGCCATGCCATCCTATCAAGGATAAGAATCAATTAGTTACACCTGCATTGACGGAAGAATACATACATAAGTTGAAGTCCCTCTTCCAAGTTCTGGGTAACTTATAAGTTCGGTTACTAACAGGACTCGAAACAATGACACGCACCATCCAAAATGACGAAAGACTTGGGTGTGGCATCTCGTAGGATTTTACAACTACAAACAGGTTTTCAGTGAACCAGCTAGTTGCATCATTCGGTACGACATACCACTCATCTAGCTCAACTTTAAAAGTACTTGCGTTAGAAAACATGTTATCATATGCGCCCATTCGCGTTATGATAGCATCGACAGGGCATAGCCTATCATTAAATGTCGTCGCAGTATCTATTCCAAGTTGAACACATTGACTCACCTTGCACGAGAGGCAGGTACGAGCATTCCAAGTTGTGCCATAATCTACATCACATCAACGTCTCATCGAGCATTGTGAGCTTAGAGGGTACGTACAATACCAGTGGCAGTCATTCGCATGACCTATTGAAATTTTAGAAAATTTACAGTTAAAGAAAGCGAACGATCTTACCGTAGATTTACCACTACATACCGGAATCCGTAAGTATCAGCTTTCAACTAGTAAACAACAGAACACATACGCCATGTTCGGACCTATCCATACAATTGTATAAGAAAGCTGATTTACCGCACACCATATCAAACCACTTACCAGTGAGAAGGGAAATCTTGCCTACATCCTGGCCCAACTTGACATCATTGGGAATAAAGTTCTTCACCGTCGTAGTCAAACACAACGTAGGATGCCTAAGCTGCTCAAAGTCAAACCATGCGTTATCACCTTCTATAAACTCCGGCCGACAAGCTGGCTCCCCAATAGCAGCACTAGCTTTAGCCAAACTGAATAGACAATCAAGCTCAGAAAATATCCTAATTGCACGCAACCAAACAGAGCGTTCTGCATCAAATTCAGCATAAAGTCGGAATTTGAAAGCTTTAATGGCAGTGCCGCGATTTTCACGGGCTTCTTTAAGCTGCCGTACTTTCTTTTGAAGGGAGCTGACGACCCAACGGGTTTTGGCCTGGGTATGTCTAAGTGAGCTTGAGGTAAAAGTGGTTTCTGGAAACAACTGACCTTTGTTCCCCCGCTCTTCGACCAATCATTTGGCACGTCTTTAAAGCTAGATGGAGTCTCTACAAGGTAGATTTCCTGGGAGAAGAAGAGAGTGAATATTTAACAATGACAATGATATAAAGAGGTTCGGTACCTTGTTTCCTACTGCACTATGCCAATAGGCCAGTTTACACCTGAAATGACATGGGATAATGCTTCAGGAACGCTTGAAAATGCAAGCAACATACTTGATCTTTTTCTCAAACTTCTCTAATTCCTCTTCAAAGTATTTCTCAAGTTCGTCTATTTCAGCCATTATCTTATCATATGCTTCATCTTTGCCTGTACGAGGTACAAGCTCATCCGATTCTGTTTTATGATAAATACACAAATTAAGACAATTTAAGAATAAAAATCAAAATACCTTTCTCAGATGTTGGTTGGTACATGCTCTCAACATGTTTTATATTTTGAAGTAAATCTGGTGCGCTCCGAAGCAGTCCAAAAATCGTCTTTGATTCAAAAGCTTCCGAGGTGTCAGAAAGCTTATTCAGCCCACGACTCAAGTTCTTAAATGACTATACGAGCTAGTCAGGGTAATATAACTTCGGTGAAACAAAAGTGAACCTACACGAAGAACTTTAAGGAAGTCCTTAACGCGACAGTTTTTGGCATGGATACGCGACACGATACGTTCCAGATCCGGCAGACCTTTGGCGATCTCGGTAAAGTCCTCTTCAAAGGTAGGATGTTTCAAGATATCTTGAACAGCGTCTAGCCTTGTCATCATGAAAATTCATGAGCTGACCAGTCGGGATTGCAGATCAAATAATGAACTGGTACCTTGCATTGATGGATGCAATATCTCGCAGCGGCATGCAAAGCCAAATACGAAATAACCGTTTACCTGAAGTACATAAGGAATGTTGAAAGGACGCATGTATATGTAAATGACTGACCAAAAGGCGTGATACACCTCCCCAGTAACTTTAAAAGCGATCCGTCTTCAGTACCTTCATTATTCATCAAGACCTGCATAATGTATAGATCATGAGTTTCTTCGCAATTTTTACAATTATTTGTCGGATTACCTCAATGTGCGCAAGAGTTTGTCCATCAAGCGAGAGCCCTTCTCCCTTCTTCATTGGATCATAAATGTTAAAGTTCTTCATGCTCAATATATCCTTGTCGATATTCAGCTGACGAAGATACCTATTCAATGCAAAAATTCAACATATGAGCGAAGAAAATATATTCTTGTTTACAGACCAAATCATGCAACCCAAAGATTCCACAGCACTCGTAGATGACGCCATTTGTCGAATAGACTCTGGCACGGAATTTGGAAAGGGTCCATCCTCTTCTTCATCCACTATAGCATTACTATCCTGAGGGAACAGTTTCTTGAGCTCCTCCACAGTTTCTTGATAATTGAACCCTTCAACATCACGCAAGCCAGTCCACAAACATGCGGCCGGAAGGACAGATTTAAGCAGGCGAACAGTAGAGACCGTCAAATTAGTCTGTATTGAAATTCGCTGTGAATGCGAGTCAATAACCAAGACATTAAATTGTCACCTTTTTATACAGCAATTCTTTCGGTCTGATCTGCCTCATAAGCGTCTCAAGTTTAGTGCGGCAAATATCATCCTCAAACGCGCTTAGATTGAATTGCGAAGTTGAGCAATCCAAGACGCAAATTCCAAACTTGTTAGAAGAATCTGAACCATCAGCAGCACCAAGTTCGGAAATAGCAACACAATGTCCCGCTTGGTCGTCCGTAAGAAGTTCGGGATCCAAAAGCGTCCCATTTGTGTAGACTTTGTTTAACTCTCTATGTCATCTTAAGTTTTCAAGTGTCTTACGGAAGAGAAAGGAAACAAATGCAAACCTTCTAACAATCTTCTCTTTCTCTTTCTCCTGTGGAGCTTTGCCTTTTCCTTTGGTCGCTGCCATCCTCATCTCAGCACCAAGGGCAGTCTCACTTTGTTCAACACGTCCAACTTTGTATCCTACAACGGAACGCCTGAGTTAGTGTAAATTGAAGATTTAAACTTGCAAACCTTTGCCAAGGAATTTTCTGTGGGTGGAATTTCAGAAATGAATTTTTTTTCAAATGAGATTCTTGCTACTCACGCAGCCCAGAAATTGAAAGACATTTCCGGAACACCGACCTTCAAAAAAGAAACTGTCAGTCCTTAAATGCCACAATGTCGTATCTCAGTTAATACCATCGACATTTTTACTCTGGATGTCAATTTCAGATCGAATTCTTGATGGCCGATCCGAGCATCGTCCTCGTAGAGCTAAACGGTGAAGCTTAGATAATTGTCAGTTCCGATACCTAGGAATTGCTCACTTCGAAGAATTTTCTGGATAGATTATCAGTTAAATAAGTATCAATTAAACTGAGATGCACCCACCCTTTTTGGAAGAACAATATCTGTCCATCAATAATAATTGTCAGTTAGCATGACATAATCCAGCTTTGGAGTCACTCAACGGTGTCATAATGGTTCTGTTTTATCTTGAGAGGTATTAGATATTAATCAAGTGACAAATTGAAGATAATCTCTAACCTCCCAAAACTAGAGTATTTTAATCATTATCAGAATAGAGTTCCCGGGGCAAAGGGATACATACCTGTTTCTCGAATGGTGTGAATTCCTTCCAGGCTTTAGAAGGAACATACAAAGTCCGAGGATCGTATCCAGGTTCCCCAGGCCTCCGTTCATCTTTCTGTTCAAGAGAAAGATATATCAGTAATAGTGGCGGAATATAACGCGAACTAACATCTTTGATATCAGCTAAGAACGAATAGGGGCTGTCTGCTGACTTCTTTCCATCTTTCTTGCCTTTTTCTCTCTGTTCTGCGGCGGTTAGGAAACTAAAGGAACCACTATTCGATGTCTCCTTTTTCCCAGAGCCCAAACCAGGTCGCTTGACTCCACTAGCTGATGTCTTTTTTTTCTTAGCTTTCACTTCATCCCCACTATCTTCATCTGAGGATACAACAGATGTCCGAGATGAAGCGGACGAGCGAACAGATGATTTGGTCGAAGTCACTTCTATGTCAGAATCAGAAGGTACTATGAAGTCGTCATCATCGGAAGCTTGAGAACGAGACTTTTGAGCTGGAGAGCAATCAATTAAAAGAATGATGTAACATGTATAACTACACCAACATTTTTTCGGAGACTTCATAAATCGGGTTAACCTTTGAGAAAATGAAGATACATCTGCACCTCCAACATCTTCCTCATCTTCTTCGTCTCCAACTACTTCCAAGACTCGAGCTTTTTTGGCACTTCCTAATGATTGGAGTAATGAAGATGAAACGAAACTTGGGAACTAAGGTAGTGCAATACACACTTTGCGGTCCAAGTGATGGAGAGGAGTTGCGGCGGGAGGACTTCCGCAATTTAGCTGCCGTAGCATCCTCTTCATCTGACGATTCAACAATGACTTTTCTTTTGTTACGGCCCTGTTTAATCGTTAATTTAGCTAAACTATATAACAATTTTCAGCGATATTTCCACTGACCGGCTTTGCTTGTATTTGCACCTCATCATCCTCATCCAACAGTGACATATCCACATCGATTGGATCACTGGTCGGGGGAGTTGTTGCGCCTCGCGACGATGTCGAGCTCAGAGCAACAGGTGAACTAAATACCTCCGGCTGCAAAGTGTCTGATTCCTTAATCTCTACGGCTCGTGCGGTTGCAGATTTGGACGCGTGCCCATTATCCTTCGCGGGGGTCTTTTGAATACTTTGGCTGAGGCTACTCTGAGGACCTTTTGCAAAGTAAGACATCAAACTCTTTTGCTTTGTCTTTTCAACTTTCGAGCTGGGCGCCATGGTGCACCTTTGAAAGTGAAGTCAGAAAGCTAGTTACATAAAAACTTGAAGAATATTAAAGTACGGTAACGAAACGCGTTGGTCCTTGTTTGGCCTTGTCACGTAATAACTAAAGTCTTTTACGTGCTCATCTCAGGACTCGCTTACTTTGTACATTTCATGGACTACGAAGACATCTTGAACGATGCGCTGACACTTATGGGCGAAAAGCGTTTATCTGATGGTGATACTATACAGTATGGACCCTTGACTTTGACTGTTGCACCCAAGGTGACATTGTAGGCTAGTGAAACAAAGACAATACTTACATTGATATCCTTATTTACAGGAGGGAAAAGTACGATCACCATACTCTACTATAATATGATTGATAAATAGTACAAAAGGCGAACACACTTCTGGCAGACCATTTGTTTTCGCCTGCGCTATTTTTCGCCGAGCGTATTGAACGCAATCTTCTTGATGTGCAAGGCAAAAGCGGTCTGTTACTTGCTAGAGCTCCCCTTTATGTTATCGGCTCATGGCACCTCCGTCCATAGTCGTCGAGCTCGGGGCCGGAGCGGCCTTACCATCACTTCTTCTAGCGACATTGCTTACAACTAAAGCACCGAAACTTGTAGTCGCTACCGATTATCCAGATCAGATTATACTTGGGAATCTAAAAGCAAACGTCGAGAGGAACCGCTACGCTTTCAATTCAAGATGTACAGTAAAGTACGCAGGATATGAGTGGGGACAAGACCCAACTAGCATATTGTGAATAGATCTGCTTTTGCGATGATCTTTGTCATTTGATACATCTTATAGAGGTTCATTGCCTTCGGGCGTTGAAGGTTTCGATGTTGTGATCATGTCCGACATTCTTCACTTTGACTCCTCGCATGATGATATCATAACATCCATCAAACATCTCCTGGCAAAGGGCCCAGATTCTCGGGTGCATATTAGTGTCAGCTAAATCTCTCCACATGCTCCATGTCTCACTAAAAGAACACTGCGCCTTTAGGCCGGCTCTTACACCCACCGACGCGTTTGTAACAGCTTTGTTGAAAAGTCAAAAGCTGCAGGACTTGAGGTGGAGGAGATTGATACTTCTGGTAGTGCGAAATGGTTGGGCACGATGAAGGTTGGTAAATTGAATAAAGAAGACCTAGCTGTACGCAAATCTTTATGTCGATACTGGATAGGACGATGGTTGTGAAATATAGTACTTGTGACATAAGTCGCGTGACCAGACGCGACATTGATCATCACTCTCAGGGTCGTCAAGTTCCCGACAAATCAAAAGACCTTTCATCGTTTCTCCCATTCCACATACTTGTCATGAACTCTGTAAATTAACGACATATTTAAGAAATGGGAATTACAGGTCTTTTACCTGCCCTCAAACCGATACAAGTCACCAAACGCTTGTCGGAATTCAAGGGAAAAACAATTGCGGTCGACGCGTACGGTTGGCTACACAAAGGTGTCTATTCATGTGCCACAGCATTGGCAACAGGGCAGAATACACACAAGTATGTTCTTATTTTCCTTTACAGTTGTATTCTCAAGTTTACTGATTCCTTACCTAGATATGTCGACTTTGCCATGCATCGCGTACGACTTCTACGGCACCATCAAATTGAGCCCTATTTAGTGTTTGACGGTGGCCCACTTCCAGCAAAGAGGGGCACTGAAAAAGAACGCAAACAAAAACGAGAGGAAAATCTAGCCAGAGGTAACCAGTTAGCAGCGCAAGGAAGGCACTCTCAAGCACGCGATTACTATGTCAAATGTATCGACGTCACACCACAGATGGCATATCAGCTAATCAAGGTTCGTTCTTTCTTTATAATTCCTTCCTAAACTTCTCATTAATGTCAACAATGAAATAGTCTCTACAAGCCGAATCAGTTCCTTACGTAGTCGCTCCATACGAAGCTGATGCTCAGCTGGCATATCTTGAGCAAAAGGGCATCGTCGACGGAATATTAACAGAAGATTCGGATCTACTCGTATTTGGGTGTCAAAATGTGTTATTCAAGCTTGACTGCGTTGAAAGTACAGTCGTCTCAATCTCGCGCTCCGATTTTGCCTTTATATCCGATAACTGCGGGATCTCCCTTGCTGGATGGTCGGACACACAATTTAGAGCAATGGCTATCCTAAGCGGTTGTGATTATCTTCCGAGTATATCAGGAATCGGCCTCAAAACAGCATGTTCTTTGCTCAGGAAGTGGAAGACAGCAGAACAAGTGGTTCGCGTCCTCACGCTCGAAGGTAAAAAGTCTGTACCCAGTGGATACATGAAACTGTTCAAATTAGCCGAGAAATGTTTCCTGCATCAGAGGGTTTATTGTCCTGTCGCGGAAAAACTTGTCTACCTGACAGAAGTTGATGGTGAATGGGACCATGAGGCCGAAGCTTACGTTGGGAAGTAAGTCATAAACCCGTGTATCATATTCGTTGTTATTTACCAGACTTTCAGTGATATAGAGCCGTTATTGGCAAAAGGGGATAGCATCAGGAGATATTGACCCCATCACACTCTTACCCATGAAAGACATCAATCCTTCATTCAAACCTAGATCTCTCAAACCCAAGTCGGAGGCTGTGAATACCCAGACGGGCACACGAGAGAAAAATACAGGCTCATGGTATTTTAAGTTTTTTTGGTCAGTCTTCATTCCACTCATATTTATTGATACTCTTGTACTGAGGAATGATACAGGACCCAATCCCATTATACCTTCCTCAAAGTCAAATCCTACACCTAGAGTCGTATCGAATCCCAATATGACAGGTAAAACAAGTGGGAAAAGGACATTAGCAGAGGTCATGGATCAAGACCGTGTACAGAAAGAGAAGCGTCGAAAGAGTTCGCCTCTACTCACACAATCAAAGTTTTTTAACAACTCCTCCAAACCGCTCCCTGAAAAACGTAGACATAGCGATACACCCCCAGTTCCTTCAGGTTCACTCGTCACTCGCAGCAATAAAGAAAATATTGTTTTTACAAACGACGAAGACGAAGCAGAAGCAGAGCAACTAGATGGCTCGGATATTTCTATCAAGGCACAGGCTGATCTTGGCGCAGAAATCGAAGTAGAGCCTGACTACAACTTCTCACCTGGTGTGGAACAAGAGGATGGCTACATATCCCCAACACCATCATGTTCACGTAACACAGAGGAATTATCGTCCCCTGTCAGACCGGGAGTAACACCCTAAACGAAAGTGTATTAAACCAGAGAGAGAGGTTCACGCAAATCAAGATGGAGAATTCGGTGAAGTCGATATATTATCAAGCCCAATATCCGCTATCAAGATCAGTCGCTCGTTCGCTTTTGTCGATAGTCAAAGTAACAAGTTCCGTGCAAGGTCACAAACCCCAACTAGAACTCGCGATGTATCCGAAGACGATATCATTCTTGTTAGCCATACAAGCACTGGGAAGGCAAAAGCATCCGCTTCGATATACCCAGGTCCTGATTTAGGAGGGACGGTCGTGGATGATTCGGGCAGCGAAATTTACTGTTACGAAGGATACCCTGCCGTTTCGCGGAGTAAAACCATCACACAGTCACTCGAAGCTGCTGTCAGCAAAAACGTCATTGATGTCGATGATCTTCTAAGCGAAGATTCGGATGAGAAAAAAGCAATGGAGAACGCTGATAGAACTAAAGCAGTCATGGACGGATGGAGACAGCGCTGGACTCTCAATGGCAATATCAATAACGTCATGGATAAGAAGAAGCCATCTGCAGCTGGGAAACTAAAGCGCAGGGAAATCAATGTGACGCCAAATGGCAGGCACTCCCTCCGTAGATCTTCACCCATGTCCGAGCCTTTGAAGGCGCGGAACCGTGCCAAGCTTGCCGCTAACAATAAAACTCTCAATTCCCCCAGTAGCGTTGGCAAGCGGAAGAATCCCAACAACTTCTTCAAAGCTGTGAAATACCACAACCGCAATAACAATAATAAAACGATACTTGTACAACCATCCTCAAGTCATTCGGATGTTGAAGAGATCCTAGATATGACTATGAGCAATCCTAGACCGGCGGGGGACTCGGGGGCTGTTCGAATAGCTATTGACTTGACATCTTCGGATGCTGTTATTTCCAACACGAGATTGGGCTTGACACAATATCGGTACGTATTTCTTCTGATAAACTAACGGCCCTTCTAAACGATTTCACAACCCAGGTTCACATAGGTTTCTTGGCATGCCGCCTACAAGTAACCGACGTCTGTCGTATCTAATAGTCGTATAGGATAGGGGCTTAACAGCATCTAAGCAGCCCTAGTGGTGATGTTATATAGACCTATTGACTCCTCTTATATGCATTATATCTTTTTTGTTTAGAGCCCTATTTTTTCCTTTCTTTGCTTTCGGATGTTCACTTGTAACAGAATAGAAATATAATACAAAATACAAAACAGCGCAAGGATTGCCCACTTTACGCTATTGGATACGGGGGAAGTAAAAGGATGGCATGTATGTAATTTTTATAATCTCACTTATCTACATCATGCATCATGCATGAAACACGATGCATCCAAAAAAAAATTTTTTTTGGCACCGCCCTCCGAATCAAAGCACGCCATTGACCCAAATTCCAAGTAGATAATCTTAAGCTGAAGTTAAGTATACTGTCTGAATAGTACTCATGACATGAGTAATTAATCCCTCACTAGCAATATATCACAAGACATGGAAACCACGAATCTATAGATAATTATTATAGAAACGTTCATGGTTATAGCACTATTATTTATTAATTTTAACTTCTAGAAACGAATTTTAGCAATAAAAAACCTCATGCCCACATGAATGTTGAACGTTGAACGCCGAACCTCTATCTAGACCAAGTAGAACCTGAGCTTGAACATCGATTTATGCATCATTATCACCTCATCTCACCCGCGCTACACCGCGGGCAAGAACACATGCATATGCGTCCAATTCTGAATCATCACTTGATACCTACTGTATGTACTCTACACTGATTTCATTTCCGAAGTAACGAATATAGAATAATCATAATCGTTAAACACTATAGCATTAAGGATTCTAAATCAAAATTAAAGGACTCCAGGTAAAAGAAGTGCCACAACTGCAACCGACTTTACTTTTGTTTCACGTATCATGCATCATGAGGGGGAAAAGAAAAGGTTCCAAGGGTTTCTGGAAGACCAGTTTACCCTGAAATAAATAAGAAAAAACCTATCTACGTATCTATCTATTTATCTATGATTATTAAATAATTAAGTAGAGAATAGTTCAAAGGAAAGGAAAAGTTTGGTGAATTTCGATAAGAGAAAAGGGTATTTTTGGGCGCAAATTAGGGGGGTTGGAAGTAAATGGGATGTGGGACGATAAAGAGAGGAACGTTGTGCGAGAATTACGTACGTAGTCGAATACGACATGAGAACGATGCACGTAGAAGGTAAAACCACAAAACTAAATTATTAATAAAACCGCTAGAGCCAAGGTCCAGGGAAATCTAAAGTGAAAAAAAGTGAAAGAAAAAGGGAAATGGGTATGTTTATACCTGCAAGTAGAACACAATGCACACACCTCACGTAATAATGAGGTAGTGTACCTTGCAGGTATAAACATTTGAAAGATGGATGTTGATGCTGGAATGATGGGTGTTGGTGGAAATGCTAACTAGTACTTGGGTGATATTACAACGCGACACATATGTTAACAAAAAGAGTATAAGGGATGGGGGTGGAGGGATAAGACGAACAGGGGAGTGGGGAAAGGGGCAAGGAGAGAGAAAATGGGTTGTTTGGAGGTGGAGAGGGAACAAAGGGAATATAGAGTTGTACATGTGGCGATCTGATCCAATGGAATGAGGTTCAAAAGGGAAAAAAGAAATCGGCGTGTATGCGAGAATCGGTGATATCTGAATCTGGATGGATAATAGGAATGATACATCAAAATGGGGATTTGATGATTATATGCTACAAGACAGTATAGTCCATGATATGATTATGAAAGAGATAACAGCAAAATCCAACTTGAAAGGACGAGCTGATCCCATGTCATAGACGTTGATTTGATGTGGTGTCGAAGTGCATGGTCCAGAATAAACGAAGTTGATGTCGAAAAATAGCATGGGCACATATAGCAATCCAGCACAAAAATCAAATAGACAATTGTCTGGATCGTACGGGCCTGATCAACGGGGCTCCAACAACAAGAACGTCGTCTTCTTCCTCGTTGGCAGTCTCCACAACTTCATTCCACACTTCATCACCATCTATATCACTATCACTTTCGTCCGAGTCGCCCGAAAGGAACATAGGGATAGATTTGGCACCTTCGGGAAGACATCCAGATTTGGATTCATTACCAACACGGCTGTTCAAGTTTGGAATAGCATTATCATCATGTCCATTATTTCGACACGAGAGATGCACAAGTAAATCCCAACGGCGATACCAGTCCGTCACCCAAGGAGGCTTGATATATCCTGATTTGCTAAGGAGAGGAGGGGAGGGCGGGTCGTTGTAAGTCACCCGCTTCCAATCCAATTTAGGCGAAAATGTCGGTACATGCAGTTTAGCTGTGTTCATGTCATCCTCAGAGGTTGAGCCGGTGTGAGACGAGGAGCCAACCATGGCTCTGGTAGGTGACAATTCATAATAAAGATTCTCTAAACACCGTTTTCTTCCATTCGCAACGCAGCCTTCTTCGCTCCCACAACTGTCATAAGTCAATTCTGCTTCACTGTCAGTCTCAACCAAGGTAGCATCCGAGTCGTCGCCAGAAATACCCGAACACGAGGCAATCGACTCGCTCTCACTTTCTGCACCATCGAAATCCATGGAATCTCGGTCGTGCTGGTCTGCAGCTGGATAGTTCCTGCTCTCCATGGCTAGGTGCATATCATGGATCCAAAGGGTTTTCCCGATTGTCCAAGATGGCATGCCGACAAATAAGCGATCGATGTGTGTGCAAAAAGGGTCTCGAAGCGCAGATATGTCACCTCTTCTAGGATGTATGGTAAGGGGAGGGAGTTGGTCGTGTGATAACGCAGGATAAGAGATATCCGAATGTGGGTCTTGGGGTGAGTTAGCCAGTGAATGCGTGCCAATGGCGACTTCTGCCGCGGACATATCACCATACACGCCTTCAGACCGTTTCGTGTCACCATGGTCATCCCATCCTCCTTGACGACAGGACCAAAACCATTTAATGTGCATCAATGAATGACGAGAATATCCATGTTGACCATAATTATAGCGAGGAGGGATGACACAGGAGAAGTTTGGGGAGCGGCCATCAGATAGCGATAAAGGTGACGGCAAATTGGAAAACTTCCGGCGGACAGGAGGTAGGGGTGGAGGCGGTGGTGGTAGTCGGGGTGAAGGTGCACGACGGGGGGTAGGGGTAGTGACAAAAGGGAAACAGAGTCGAGATATGGATGTTACATTACGACAGCGTAGAGGGGGTCGAGGATCAAGAGGAATGTTGAATTCTTCATCAGAATCGCCGCAAGAAGAACAGTCAGAGTCTAATTCGTCAGAGTCGTCGTCGGAGTCGAAGGGCAGTACTGGTGTACTACAGTGGTCGACGGAGGTATTAATGCGGATATTGATCCCAGGCTTTGCCTTGAAGCCCTTGGGAGGAGTAGAGCTTTCCAATAGTCGTGCACGTTCCGTGTAGTCCATATCAGAGGATATAATTGACCTGTTGGCGGTGACAACCGTGATTGTGGGATCGGTCTTCTTACCCATGCTTGGGCAAGAGTTATACCTAGAAACAGTCTCAGACTGCACAATTTTGGAATCGACTCTGGGTTCCGGGGTTTGTGGAGATAGGTCCTCTGAAACTCCAATGCGATTAAAACCTAGGCGACTGATCGGCCGCGGGGGTATTTCCTGCCCCGCTATATGATAACTAGAATCATGTTCGTCTAAAATGTCCACTTCATGTGAATGTAACTGGTCGTCCGAGCTAGTAACCTGGGCGATGTGAGGAGATTGAGAAGGACACAAGGTAGAGGAGATTGCGGGCCCCACAACAACATCAACGGCGGACATGATGCTGCTCGACAGAAGAGATTGGCAGAGCAAGAATGATGTGCGAACAGGGTGGCAACCAAAACGGCCTGAAAAAGTAAAGGAAATGAATAAATGGGCTGCAAAACGGAGAAAACAGGAAGGAAAAGGGAAAGAAGCTTACCACGACGCTGCTACACCCCACCAACCTTTCGTGTCGTCGTAGAGAAAGAAGGAGAAATAAAGGGAAAGCAGGAACAGTTGGATAACAGAAACGTGGAGTGATTTGGTCAAGTTAGGTCATTTACTGTTCCACCCTTGATTCAAATCACAAATACCATTCACGTGATATCACTCCTCCTTGATTCAAATCAAGACTATGTGTTATACGTACCTTCTACCCTCGTTTACTTTCTTATATCAAACCGAGTAGAACATCAAATACAACAAACATCAAAACTATCGGCAGAAAAAAAATTTGTTTTCCTTCTAGCCGACTCGAACGACTGACCTCGTCATAGCCTTACTAGTGACGCGCTCTACCAACTGAGCTAAGAAGGACTTATTAATTCAACCGTTTTCTCATTTCATGTTCTCATCGTCACGTCTGTTTACCAACTTTAAGCTATAAACACATCTTTCATGAATAAACTCGTCAAGAAACCCATTTCTCAACAAAATGAAGGCCATCCCAACTACTCCAAACCATCATTTCAATCGAAAACCGCTACGTCTTCGGGTATACTAACAATGCGCTCAAAAAATACAATGTCAACAACTACAGCAGATGTTGATGTGAACGTGTCTGTCCAACCTCTAACTGCTTCGGAACAATATTGGGCGACACGGGCACTCAAAGCAGAAGCCTTACTCGCAGCACAAGAGTCCCACTACCGGGAATTAAAGAGTGTATCTTATTCACAAGAAATCAAACGCTCGGTGGGCTCATTTATGACATATTTCATTAATAAATTCACCTCATATCACTTATCTAGCGTGAAATTGCACAACTGACTCAACACCACAAAGACAAGCACGCAACACTAGAGAAAATTCTGGTGAGTCTTTCTTATCTCTCACAACTCCTTATGGTTCTACAGAGTTCAACATAGATCACTCTCGCGTCATGTTTGGTTCTTTTCGTGGTCCTCATAATATACCTTTCAACAAATTACACCCGTGCACATACCCAGCAGCATAATCGCTGGGTTCCTTCACACTTTACCATTCCCATACTTTCCCCCTTCACTTCAGTGGTAAAGCATACCTTTCCTATTTTCACCTGGTTCATTAACTGACTGTCTGGGGGTTCTCGTTACAGGTTGAACAAGATACTTCGGTTATCGGGACCAAGTCTATCGCCTTCATGGTTCTTGCATTCGCATGTTTGGTGTATTTTATCTTCCGGCATTGGTACTCCCATAGACGGCATCCTACATAATGAATGACTACAGCTCTGAACCATCATTAAATCCTTTGATGCGTGTGCTTAGAGTTGATGAAAATACGAAAATAACGACGTCAGTATATACACCCTGTAATGAAATGTTATAAGAAACAAGTTCCAACTGAACATTTCGAGATATAGAGCGCGTCATATCACGGATTTTGGGGCAAACCGAGGACTGATAACTTGGTTGGTAACATCTACATACGTCGACTGCTGGCCC
Organism: Floccularia luteovirens; assembly: GCA_009739215.1. Lineage (NCBI taxonomy): Eukaryota > Fungi > Basidiomycota > Agaricomycetes > Agaricales > Squamanitaceae > Floccularia > Floccularia luteovirens. The sequence goes on from VSJF01000011.1 coordinate 131,154, forward strand.
CAGGCGTAGAAAATTTTGACTAATCTCGTCTTGTAAACACAAGAGGGACTTTAATAGGACTTCCAGAATAAAAATCAGTAAACAACTAACTAGTCGTATCACGAGAGAACATACGTTAAGGTAATTCCATTCCTAGTTCTCAAAACTCTTGCTCTCCTCTCTTCAAAAGTCTCATTTGCGAATTGAGGTTCCTCTTTAATCGTTATCTTGTATTTTGATACCAACATCGTCAGTACAGCTATCCCCTCTGTTTCGAAAAACCTGTCAAGATATCAATTTTCATGTTTAATGTGTGCATGACAAAACGGATATATTCACTTCCGGCCCAAACACCCCCGTGGTCCTGTTTAATTGAATTACAATTCCGAACTGTAGAGACAGTTGATCTTACCTCCGCTAAAGGGTAAGAAGGCATCACGAGGCCAATCCTGCAGGAATCTCGAAGGTTTGAATTCTTCAGGATCCTTCCAGTATCGAGCTACGCAATTAATATAACAAATCAATACTGAACACGAATGAAAAGATAAAGGTATTATATTTACGGTTATGGTGCAAACCAGGTACGCTGAAGGATAGCTTTGTTCCCTTCGGAACTGGTATTGTCCGCTTCTCACCAGACATGTTCTCCGTGGTCAAAACAGTATCCTCAGCACTTACTTTTGGAATGACAGTTGCCTGAACCAAGTCTCAGACACATCCACACGAAGAAAACAAAAAATTAAAAATATACGGGAGGAAACAAACGAAGCGTTTCGTAAAAGACACTAACAAAGAAGTTTTCATCAGAATTTGTTCATACTCTATGGATAGAGAGAACTTACGCCATTGAACGTGTGAAGAGAGGCATCTCTTCATATGTCTTAAGGTCTATCAGTATTCCAACACATACCCGAACTCGGGAAGCCAAACAAACTGGTTGTCGTCCATCCTTCAAAACGGATTTAATCTGCTGGAGAAGGATATCTTGTTCGTATTGATACAATGCTAACAAAGCAAATGCGAAGCATAGAGTGTGTGCCGTGGTCTATTTCTTGTCACCTTTGGAAAACCATGCTGGTTGGGAGATAAGTACCCACTTCATGGCCCGCAATCAGAAAAATAAAAATATTTCCTACAAAACAATCATCTACGATGAAACCACCTCTCCGTACATTCCCCAGAAAAACGTACCAATGAGTTCACTCTCTGTAAGCCTTGCATCTTCCGAATCCTCATTATTCGCCTCCAATAATTTACTCAAAAGATCATGTCGTTCTACTTTATCAGATTGTTGTCGTTCGTGGATCATTTCTGACATATATTGCTAACAACAGACGTTATAATTGCACCACTTACCGCTGGCAGGGTGTAGCTAACTTACTTTCAATTCATCAAAAGCAGTTGCAACTGTGCGAAGCCTCTTCGTGAGGCCCAGAGCCCAATTCGGTACGATAAGTTTGAGATATATATCTGATGCAACAACGTGTAGAGCTTCTTTGAAAGGCATCTTATGATTATTCGGGTATCGGTTATCAGCCTCCCACGAAATTTCGCGTCCGAAACCTGGATGATATGAATAGGTGTCTACGGAAGGAAACTCCGTCATACCTGCAACTCCTATAACGAAAAGTGCTATCTATTTCACGAATTTGGTGCATTGACTTAGAAGATTGCAAAGGGACAAAACGGTACGTACAGGAAGAGTTATCTCCACAGCGTGATCAATAGTCACCACTTTCTGATCAGCCCACACATTATTGAATAGACCATTCATTATTTTGACAGTTTCATCCCAGACTAATTTATTGTTGCGCTGGCAGGGGTTAGGTAGTAAGGGGTACAAATCATATGATTATATCGATTTGAGTAACACACATCTGAGAATGCAGGTGCTGATATCTTTCTGTATTTTTTCCATTCTTCGCCTTCAGAAGCGACGATGTTTCTCCCATAGAATGAGAGAAGTTCGTATTCTTCCACAGGTTTTGGAAAACGCGCGCGTGAAGATGTTACTTCCTGGTCAAAGTTAGCACCTGATCACCCCAGCTGACCAGTAAAGTGTATTAGACCTTTATGGCAGATGCATCCGCAAGGATAAGGCCTATTCGAATGCCTGGTACTATGCTTACCTATGGCGAATGTATGAATCAAGTATGTTAAATCTCTCCACCACGACTCACGTAGGAATGAATATCCCATCCAAAATATTTGAACACTTCATCGGTACGAGAATGAGATGTTAGAAAAGACACTATAAAAAAAGAACTGAACTTACATGCGTATTTGTTTTCGAAGAAAGGGTTGCCGCCAGGTGTAACACCAGCAGTTGGTGGGATAATCCTGCTGATTGGATGATTATAATCGAATAACACACGAAATCCCGGGAGATTCCTGCGGGTGATATTATTTGAAACAGAACAAGTCAAAACATGAAAGTAGAGATCCGAAATTAAACCAAAACACACTGAATGGATCTCAAGGCGTTCCAATATGCCAATGAGTACTTATATGCGTATATGACGACAACTGTCAACGCAGACAGCAACCAGAAATCCATTGAATGCTATGTTTATGAATATGGTGTGGGCCCTTCAATCCGGTGGGTTGAACGGTGTATAAGAATATAAATGGGCTACTAGGGACATAAAAAGGACACAAACCACGACGTCGCGGAACCGTTATCTCCATTGTCATGATTTTCCTGACTCAAATCGTAAGCAAACTCCGTTTATTAACCGATATCACATGTACACATGATCTGTCGATGTTACCTTGTGTTTGAAGTATATATGGGATGCGCAAAACTTTTTACTATACTGGTGGTTATATACATGCTTATCTGAAAAATTCTATGCTATGAACTTTTCTAAACCCTTTTCTAGCGTTCTATCCCCTTCTAGTGCTCTATCTTCACATAACAGGACCTAATTTTTTCTCCCGGGAGAGGGAGGCCACTGAACAAAAAATGGTGTCACAAGGTCAGGATGATACTTGCTCCACTTGCTTTACTTCCCGTGGAACACACGCCCAAAGAACGGCCATCGTACACATCATAGAAACGACCCTATCAGAATCAACCAATTATCGAAGATCCGCAGTTAAACCGACAAAAATTGACTAACCAAGGATGCAACGCCTCAATTCCAAACCTCGATGAAAGTAGACCAGTTATGAGGGGAAGAGCAGCAGATCCTGCCACGCCAATACCTGTAATCCATCCGACGCTCGCCGTGAGAAGCGATGTTGGTATTACCTGTGAAGCTTGAGAGACGATTATTGGGTACATTGGTCCTAGCAATACTCCAACTAGAGACACCTATTGCTGGCTATAAGTAACGACATACAAGGATAATAGCAGAGTATTGATCCTACGGCTACGGCGTTCTCTATCTTGGATGGGACAAACCATATAGTTAGTTCTAAGCTACAACCAATGACAAAGTTTAGCTTGCGAGAAATGTGTAAATTTTAAGGTTCACGCACGCGATGGAGAGAAAGCAGTAGATGAACAGGATTCGCCGTTCTCCGACTAGTTTGTTAAGCCAGATCAATCCGATACGACCCAGTGTTAGGCCTCATTGAAATACACATATAGTTCCATGTCTTAGAGAAATGGGGAAGCCAAGCTTACCACCAAAGAACCCGGAGGATATGAAACCTGCGCTGTGTCCTCCGTCTCGTTTATCAATAATAAAAGTAACAATCCAGCCTATCTATCATTAGACCGTGGATAAGATACAAATAGAAGGTAAACTTACCACCGACTGTGACTTCCACTCCAATATATACAAATGCAAATAACGTGAGGAAGTGCACAGCTCGAATACCTAATATCTGCTTGTACACGCTCCTTTGTACATCCTCCTCATTCTTGCTCGTTGAGTCTTGTCCAGCCTCAGCATGCAGTGCTGTTGACGACTCATGAATTAGGCAAATACAACTGAGCATTGATACTCTGGGACTCACTAGCCATCGGTTTGAGCTGAAATACAAGTAATAATGCCAAAACGTTTGAGAAACTAAGACAGGCAAGGACAAGGTAATGGTATGACCAATGTACTTCCTCAGAGAAAACGGTTGCAATAAATGGTGACGTGAATGCTCCAAGACCTGGCAAAAATTGTTCTTCAGTTCAAAATATACTTCTCACTCAGTAGGAGCGCAGTATACTCACCGTAAGTTGCATACAATATCCCGAGTTTTAGATGCACATCATCCGTTTTCAAGTTTGCTACAAACCCGCTAGCTTGTGAGTTCTTTTGTCATACGCATATAAGCTTAAATCATGTCATAGTGATATATCCAAAGTTCCTTACTTGCAGAGACATGCCAAAACCACCAATTGCAAAAGCCACCACCATTGCTGGGAAGGACGGTGATGGACTTAGGATGACATACATACAGAGATGGGTTATTGCACCTAAAATGTATCAGGGATGTTTGCAGAAATTGGTTTTTTTGAGCTGTGCGTGAGTGAATGTTTGCGGACCTATCGCAATAACCTTGTTTCGAGAAGACCAGGATTGTAAGTCAGGGCGGGAGACAATGAGGAAATTCAGTATATAAGGTGATGGTGCAAGTGGAATGCCACTATACCTTTCCGAACCCAAACCGCTCGTTCATCCAAACATTCATGAATGCTCCCGAGAGAAATCCCTGTATGTAAAGAGAGTGAAGTTTTGCACTACTGAACCTTGACAAGGATGCTCACTATACAGTTTGCGACAAATAACAATGAAACGATTGAATAGCTAAGCTGGAAAATCAGAGTCAAGAGAAATAGGTTCTAAGGGAAAGCGAGAACTAACGCGATAGTCTGCTTGTATCACAGGTAGCAATGGGCCAGTTGACCCATCGTTGAATCCTTCAATAAAAATGCACCAACACAAGGTCACAAAGTGTATCAATCTAATGCGCTGCTGCTTGTAGCCGATTGTAATAGGTGCGTCTTGTTCAGGACCTCTCTTCTTCAAGGATGATTCAATTGTGTCTGCGTCGAGCGTACAGCCTGTACGGGCCGAATTTTCAATGTCACCCGAATTGACCACAATAGATAACTTCTCGTCTACACTAGCAGCAGACACATGGCAGTGGCTCAAGACTGGAATGTCGGCTTCTGTCAAAATTTCTGTGATGCCCATCTGGTGTGCGATATCACCAGCACGATCATTGCTCGTATCTTGAGTGGAAGTAGTATTGGAAGTGGGATTATTATTGATAGAGTTCGTTAGCTCCAGACTGTTGATCTGATTATGGTGATTCAGATCAAGATCCGGACCGACACTTGGGATTACTGTTGAAACGTGATCTGGATACACTGGATCCTTCACGGGTAAAGTAAGAATAATAAAGTTTGACGTCATGGAGCTTGATAGACCAACAGATGGAATGTAGAAAGGGGGCACACCAGGAGTACATATACTCTTTAACAGATTTCTTTATGGCTGGACACTAGTCGGAGAAATAAATGAGTGCTGCATTCATCAGACCGGAAAAAAGAGCGTTCAAAAATAACCTCTCAGGTTGAAATTTGAAGAGAAATTATAGTTTTAATGGAACGGTTTTATGAAGTACCTGGATATAGCACTATTAATTAAAAAGGTGACGGGTTATCGACCAAATCGCCCATTTAGAATACCACAACTGTGGAAGAGCTGTCAACTGATGAGGTGCCTAACAATTATGCGAGGGCAGAGGGCAGAGAAGGTTTCGCTTCATATTGCCGCGTTAGGTCACCATACAGCGTGTTTCACTTGGGTTGCAAAGGTGTAAGTATGAGTTCTCATGATATGGCGGATTTGGAGTTAAACACTCACAGCAAAGGCAACTATCACATCTCATGATCCCACACATCTATATCAATAGTAGGTTGATGACATTGTTCGGTACTAACACAACAACACGTTTGCTGGAAAGTCATAAATTTCGGTTTCCGCTAGGGTTTCATTAGCTATTTCAGAAGAAAGGTACCACCGTCAGGATTCTAATTTTGAATTGTTGCCTCATGTTACTCACTTGAAGTATGTATCAGAAGCTTTCACAAGAACATTGCGGTTACCTCCAGTATTTAATTTGATGGGTTCTTGGTGGATTTAGAAGACGTAGGAAACAACGTTTTTTGTCATAACTCTAAACATGCAGGATCTGATATTACATCCTGGGATAATAGAAATTGGGACTTCTGTTCAATGACAAGTTGTGAAGGAATCCACAGCCCATCTTGTGCCATGGGAGAAATCCACCATTACTTCAGATGTATTGAATTTCCCGGTAATGAAACCCCTGTACTACACATTGTATACACAGGAAAGTGAGAAACCTAAGATAGCAGTTAACGTCAACTCACCAGTATCACAATCCCGCCTGATAAGGGAAAGTCGGTAGATAAGGCAACATCAAGCAATACTGCGGTGTAATATCCGAAAAGTAAGTGACATATTGAAGACATATGCATGGCCAGTGGTATCACACCAACTTGAGTCGGTACTTCAGAATTGGGACTACAGCAATAAATTTGTGATGCGAACAGTATTCTTTGAAGGATGAACGAATCACTACGTTAATGATAGTCCCAGAGCAATTGGATATTATAAATAGTATGACAAGGACGACTCAAGCAAGCTATTCTCTTCTTGTAAAAACAACGGGCACCCGCACAGGTCTACAATGAGGTGTTTAATAACGATCACCGACATTCGGGAACATATCAAAACAACTAATAACGTACGTCAGAGTGAGCACCTGCTTCGTATGTAACACCCTAGCCTTTCTTTCTTCGAACGTCTCATTCGCGAATTGGGGTTCATCCTTTATTGAAATCTTATACTTTGAAATGAACGTGGTCAGTACAGCTATGCCTTCTGTTTCAAAGAATCTGATGGAATCAAATCAATCAACTATCACGCTAACAATGCAAAAACATACTTTCGTCCTAAACAGGCGCGTGGTCCTGGTTCACAGTATGCATCAGTACGAAACCTCAACAAGATTCTAATTTCTCACCTGCGCTGAATGGCACGAAGGCGTCGCGAGGCCAGTCCTCTAAGAATCTTGAAGGTTTAAATTCGTCAGGATCCTTCCAGTACCGCGCTATTCAGATGTTTCAACCACAATCTAGCAAGAGCTTGATCAAACAATTACGGTTATAGTGCAGGCCAGGGACACTAATTGTTATCTTCGTTCCTTTCGGAACTGGTATAGTCTTTTTATCGCCTTCCAAGTTTTCAGTTGTCAACATAGTGTCTTCTGCGCTTATTTTTGGTATTTCAACTACCTGGCATAGTGCAAAGTTGGTTAGTTTGTTGATAAAAAGAAAAGGTAGCTGTACTGGAGGGAATAAACGGAGTGATTCATAGAAGACACTGAGATGGATTCTTTATAAGTATTCCGTGTCACAGTATGAAGTTACCTACGCCATTGATTGGGTGAAAAGAGGCATCTGTTCATAAGTCTTTTAGAATCATAATCCAAATATCAGCATATACGATATTTTTATCAAGTAAAACCTTACGGGTAACTGTCCATCTGGTAAAATGGATTTGATCTGTTGAAAGAGTATTTCCTGTTCCTGTGGATACAAGGCCAACAAGGCAAAAGTGAAACAAAGCGTGTGCGCCGTGGTCTAATAATCATTAGCTTTTGAAATATGCTTTGTGTTAGAAAGCAAACACCTCATGACCCGCGAGTAGGTATACAAATACGTTGCCTGACACAATAGTAGGTTATTACCAACGAACAGTGGGGTAGGATTGTTATAATCATACCAATGAGCTCACTCTCTGTGAGTTTCTCAGCTTCAAATTCGTCATTTGTCGCCTCGATAAGTTTGCTCAGGAGATCATGTCGCTCTACCTTTTCTGACTGTTGCCGTTGACTTATCATCTCGGATAGGTATTTCTACAGCCTTCGTTACAAAAAATTCCTCGGATTCACAAATTGCGGGGTGCTTACGGGTAACTCGTCAAAAGCAGTTGCCGTATGACGAAGTCGCTTGTTAAGTCGAAGAGCCCGATCTGGAACAATAAATCTAAGTAACATATCGGATGTGACCACAGTTAAAGCCTCTTTGAAAGTCATCTTGCGGTTTTCCGGAGGCCGTTCATAGTTCTTCCAGGACATGTCGCTTCCAAAACCTTAAAAATCATGAAAAACGCGTCTCATAATAAAACAAAGTATTACCTGCTATTGCAATGATGAAAAGGGCCAACTACAGTCATATCTTGAGCATAGGAAACAAGAACAGGATCAGTTGGTACATACCGGACGTGTAATCTCAATTGCGTGATCTACTGTTACCACCTTTCGATTTCTCCACACTTCTTCAAATAACTCATTTGTTAATTTCATAGATTCGTCCCAGACTAGTTTATTGTTGCGCTTAAAAGAGAAAATCAGGGCTATGTTAACATCAAAGCGATGAAAAACGACACACATCAGAGAATGCAGGCGCTGAAATTTTCCGATGTCTTTTCCATTCTTCGCCTTCAGAAGCTACGACATTGGTGCCAAAGAATGCAATAGCTTCATATAGCTCCATCGGTTTCGGAAAACGAGAGCGTGAAGTTGTCACTTCCTACAACAATACTCAGACAAGAGTGTATTTTAACATGCACGATATATACAGTACTTTGATAGCAGATGCATCTGCAAGGACAAGGCATGCTTTAGCACCTGAGAAATATTGCACCTAGAAGGATGTGAGCTCTAAAGATAAAAACATCTAGAGCCTATATCTCACATATGAATGAATATCCCATCCAAACGATTTGAATACTGTTTCAAAGATGATGAGATGATGAATGAAGTAGTCAACTAGGATCAAGTACTGGAGTGTTTAGTCCGGAATAGGTCATTCTTCCCGGGTGTCACATAGGGAATTTCGGGGAGAATAAAATGCCATATACTGTTATAAGACAATAATAGCCGATACCCCGGTAGATCACTGTTGTAGATGACATATAACGCGTAGAAAAACCCAGAACTGGAGGTTAGACTCACTGGATAGATTCAACCGTTCTCCAATATAATGTCAAGCAGCGAAATACATATGATATACAAGCAATCAATGCCAGTGACCACCAGAGTGTCATGATCAAAACATTTGAATTAAATGTTAAAACGTCAAGTTCGTATTTATATTGTTGCAGTGCTGCTCCATTTGGCTGTGTAGTGGTCTATCTGGCTCGACGGCTGATTGTAAATAACTCTTACCCCCAAACGAAATTTTGATGAAATTGAATGTTAAAGCTAAAGCGTTCGCGTTGAACGTTGATTACCAAGTTTTCCTTCAGTGATCACATTATCTATCGAGATTATAGAGTTCTCAACATGAAATTTAAATTGTATGACTTGTGTTTGACACGAATCAAATGACTATTTGGTCATGGTTATGCGACAAATTTAGATGCGCGAATCAGGTCCCGTCGAAGCACTCAGATGGAATACCTGTTTGAGATTGAAGAAGCACCAAACCCACTTATTCCCACTTGAATTCTCAGGGTAGTTCAATACAAGGAGAATACTTTGACCATCCTCGTCATGAAAGTAGTGAGGGATTGATAATTCCAGTCATTACTTATCTAGGGAAGATTTGATTATTTTCTTGTTTCGTACATGTCTTGTGTACATAGAAATTCCCGAATAAATGAACATTGATTCCAAGAAGTTGTGGGTAGTCAAATTAATCCTCTGAGTTGGCTAAAAGACATCGAATTAGTCAGCGCTTATTATAGGGCGCCCAGTTAATAACCGGCGGTGATAATGGATGTGATCTTAAAGCTAACTTTCATGATCTAACACAAATGGGAGTCAGACACAAAAGTAGTTTTTCCAGGCCTGTGTTGGCGGTATGTTGAGAAGTGCTACCTTTCTATTCTTGTTTAACTATCCCCACGTGATCCCCGTTCATTTCCAACCAAGTCCAACCTGCATCTGTTCACTCGGTGGTGAGGGCTAGCAAATTTGGAAGATGAATGGAACAATATTTTGTCGTAACTTTTAAAGTGCAGGATCTGATATCACGTTACCCTGAGCTGATGGAATCTTTTGAAACTTCTGTTAGATAATCGGCTGTACGAAGGATTGCACCACGGGACAAACCGACTCCGCTGCAGCGTTCTGCGCACCTCACACGTACCGAATATCCCAGTAATGAAGTCCCTAAGTCATGCGTTGCAATAGAAACCTAAGACAGTAGTTAATATGATCTCAACAAGGGCTGCAGTATCATAATGCCACCCGGGACAGTTGGAACTCGGACCTAGGCTGAGTGTGATACGGGCTCTCTTTATTGAAGGGTATCGAATCATCAAGTTAGTCCAGAAAATTTTGATATATAAACTATATAACGGGACGACCCAAGGAAATTATTCTCTCCTTGTAAAAACAAGGGGAACTCGCACAGGCCTACAATGTTAACAGTTCAGTAACAATCACCAAGCTCGAGGACATCACGTACGTTAAAGTGAGCACCAGTTTCGTATCCAACACCCTGGCCTTTCTTTCTTCAAATGTCTCATTCGCAAATTGGGGTTCATCCTTTATCGAAATCTTATACTTCGAAACGAACGTAATCAGTGTAGCTATGCCTTCTGTTTCAAAGAACCTAAGGGAGCCATATCGGTCAGTTATCCAATTAATAATGTGTTATAATGCGAAAAAAACAAACTTTCGTCCTAAACAAGCACGAGGTCCTGATTCACTATATGTATCAGCAAGTTTCAAACCTCAACAAGATTCTCACCTGTGCCGAATGGTAAGAAGGCGTCACGAGGCCAGTCCTCTAAGAATCGCGAGGGTTTGAATTCGTCAGGATCCTTCCAGTATCGTGCTATTCAAATATAACATGAACCACAGTTTTGGGAGATATTGGTAAGGCAAATACGGTTATAATGGAGGCCAGGGACGCTAATTGACACCTTCGTTCCTCTCGGAACTGGTATAGTCCTTTTCTCGCCTTTCAAGTTTCCAGCTGTCAACACAGTATCTTCCACGCATATTCTTGGTATTTCGGTGATCTGGCAGGCCACCAAGTTGGTTAGCTTGTTGCCTAAAAACAGAAAAAATGATGTACTGGAGGGAACAAACGGAGCGTTTCATAGAAGACACTGAAAGAGATTCTTGTAAGTACTACGCGTTCCGATATGAAGCTACTTACACCAATGCGCGAGTGAAAAGAGGCATCTGTTCATAGGTCTTGAGATTCATCCATCCATGTATCAGCATATATACATAAGGTTGTTAAGTAAAACCATACAGGTGACTGTCCATTTGGTAAAATGGATTTAATCTGTTGAAAAAGTAGATCTTGTTCTTGTGGATACAAGGCCAACAAGGCGAAAGCAAAACATAATGTGTGCGCCGTGGTCTAATGTCATTAGCATTCGAGATTGTCTTTATTAGGAAGTACACACCTCATGACCCGCGAGTAGGTATATAAATACGTTGCCTGACACAACAGTAGGTTATTGCCAAGGAACAATGGGGTGAGGGTTGTTGTAACCATACCAATGAGCTCACTCTCTGTGAGTTTCTTAGCTTCAAATTCGTCATTTGTTGCCTCGATAAGCCTGCTTAGGAGATCATGTCGCTCTACCTTTTCCGACTGCTGTCGTTCATTTATCATCTCCGATATGTATTTCTGTAACCTTTGTCACAAAAAAGTCCCCTGATCCACAATTTGCGAAGTGCTTACTGGTAACTCGTCAAAAGCAGTTGCCGTATGACGAAGTCGCTTGGTAAGTTGGAGAGCTAGGTCTGGAACGGAAACTCTGAACAACATATCGGATGTGACCACAGTTAATGCCTCTTTGAAGGACATCTTGTGGTTTTTTTGAGGTCGTCCATAGTTCCTCCAGGACATTTCCTTCCCAAAGCCTTAAACATCATGAAAAACGTGTCTCACAACAAAACAAAGTATTACCTGCTATCCCAATGACGAAAAGGGCCAACTTTCGGCCCCATTTTGAGTATTGGAGGCAAGAACAAAGATTGGTACATACCAGAAGGGCTATATCAATTAGGTGATCTACTGTTACCACCTTTTGATTCTTCCACACTTCATCAAATAGCTCATTTGTTACTTTAATTGATTCGTCCCAGACTAGTTTATTGTTGCGCTTGAAAGGGAGAAAATCAAGGTCATATTAGCTGGTATGTATATCAAAGCGAGGGAAACCACACACATCAGAGAATGCAGGTGCTGAGATTTTTCTATGTCGTTTCCACTCTTCGCCTTCAGAAACTACAATATTCTTGCCAAAAAATGCAATGGATTCAAATAGCTCCAATTGCTTTGGAAAACGAGAGCGTGAATTCATCATTTCCTACAATAATGTTCAGACAAAGGTTAACTTGCAAGATATATGCAGTACTTTGATAGCAGATGCATCCGCAAGCATAAGACATGCTTTAGCACCCGAGAGATATATCACCTGAAAAGATGTGAATTTCAAGTATGAGAATATGTAGAGCCTTTATCTCACATATGAATGAATATCCCATCCAGACCTTTTGAATACTATCCGAAGGAAGATAATGAGATCACGATTGAAGTAGTCAACTAGGATTCAAGTACTGGAGTGTTTAGTCCGGAAAAGGTGGTTCTTCCCGGGCGTCACAAAGGGCGATTTCAGGGAAAAGATAAACCAGCATGCTGCTATAAGACAAAAACAGCCGGTACCCTGGTAGATCACTGTTGTAGACAACATTTAACGCGTATAAAAACACAGAATCGGAATTAGACTCATTGGATAGATTCTACTGTTCTCCAGTATAAGGTCAAGTTGCGAAGCACAAATGATATGCAAGCAATCAATGCCAGTGACCACCACAACATCATGGTTGAAGTTTAAGGATTGTTAATGCGGTGTCATCTATTTATACTGTCGACTTGCAGGAAACCCGTATGGCTTGGTCGTGCATTATTGGTGTTTGGAGGGCTTTTTCCAAGAATAGGAGAATTAGTAAAATGCATCAACAAAGACCCGAATTAGGAAGTTCGTTTGCTGAAAATAAAATTGTCATCACGTCTTGCCACAACGAACAATATTCGGTTTTTTCAAATACATCTATATACGTAATGGCTTGATTGGCGACAGCATCTATAAATTATGTATAGCGAACCTTGACAAGTTAATATATACTACATCAAAGAAGTTCCCAACCCTCTCCTTCAGATGGACTCATCGTGATTATGCCATCCTCTGTAACTTCAAAGTTCGCGTCAAAATCCGAAAATTTAAAAATCGTATGGTTCGTACTGGTGCCCAAGGCGCTCAGTGGACCAGTTATCCCCATACTTGTCATTCCACGCGAACCAATGACTATTTGATCAGAACCAATCATGGTTGTGCCCTTCGTCGCGCCGCAGATACTAATGCTGAATTTGGAGCGACAAGTGTTAGATGCGCGAACCAAATTCCCATCGAAATACCAGAAGTAGTCGGGTCTGATGGATGATCTGATGAAATACCTTCTCTAATAAGCATCTACTTTGATATGAAACACAAAACTCACTTATTCCCACTGATTTTCTCAGTGTAGTTCAGTACCGGGATAACGCTGTGACCTTCTTCGTCATTGATCAATGTGAAGAAAACTTGCCCGATGAATTGGATTGCACAGCTTGGGTCTGTAATCGTGTGTTGTATGTCTCCTTTGCCATGATCGTGAATGAAAAACTGGGGAGACACTCTTTTCACTGCTGCAAATCTTTGGTAGCCATTGATGACAGAGTCAGTAACTGCCCTCCACCAGCTATCAGCAACGTCGCAACTCGCGAAAGTGATGAGGTATTGACAATTCCAGTCATTGTTTATCTGTACAATAAGAAGATCAGTGGAATGGTCTCATGTTATCATATCTTTGTTTCGTACATGTCTTGCGTATGCATAGAAGATTCCCGAATGACTGTACATCGGTCTCAAGGGTGTGCGAGTCGTTAGTATGGAAGGGACTTTGGGGAACTAATACTGCAGGTCAAAGTCGGCTCAGCAGTAATAAATAGTTGACGCTATATTGGCGCTTATACTGACAGTCTGCACGTCCTGTCGTTGCGAAGCTGAATCTGCGGTGATAGTGAATGAGGTCAATTAAACTTTATGTTCCATCATAAAAGAGGGTTACATACAACAGCAGTTTTCCGGGTGTTGGGGGTATGTATTAAGAAGAGCTGCGCTTCGACTTAGTTATCCCTAATATGACCCCTGTTCACTTCCATTCTGCATTTATTCATTTGATGAGCGCTGGTGATAGGAGCATGGGTCAAATAATGTATTGCGTTCATCGCCTGCTGTGAGTTCCTCTATTATAAAATCACAAAAACATCCGCACGAACTTCCTGTATATGCAGGAAGAATTATATATTGTGTGATTTTCTGGTTCTGACGTGGCTTCTGGATATCAAAAGAGTATGTCTGACATGTCGCTACCGATATAATTAGTCACACTAAAATGGTTATATGATAAGATCCAACCTGCAGGCTACTGCCGGATGGACGGTGGGCTCCGTTAATGGATGTTGCACATTATAGACTGTAACTCCGGGAAGCGATGGAAGCAGAAGATACAGATACAGATATCCTGGGAGGTTGCTGTCGATTAGTGTTAAGAGCCGGGATTGTGCAAAATCTGACGGGAAGGATACGATTACGCTCCGGCCGGCCGGCACGGTCGTGGAGAGTATCAATAAACTTCAGCAATGGCATGGTCATATTTTCAAAAACTTAAAGGGCATAGGAGTTCATATGGGTTTTGATACTTAGTTATTAACACTAACGAGGTCAATATAAAATGATATGATTTGCGCAAAGAAAACCGTTACGATTGTGATGCAATCCAGTAAGAATGATTGTCAAATTTGTTCCCTTTGAAACTGCAATTATCCTCTTCTCAGAGGATTTATAATGGGATTACGTACGCTATCGAACGCTCAAAAGAAATATCTTCATACGACACAGGGCAGCACCCGCTAAGCTTAGGAGCATCAAATACATTGCTTCACCCATGAGCTAAACCGCTTCGCCGTCCGGCATACCAAGAGTCCCACCGTAGTGGGCGGTCAGAGCGATGGTGGCATGCAGCTGACACTTTTCTTTGTATGCCGGATCGGTCCCATGGAATAGCTGAGAGGAGCGCCACACCTGAGCCCTCACGCCGTCTACCCTGGGCGTTGAATGCGGGCCCCACGTCGCACACACAGCAGCGTGCCATCATATGCGAGTGATTCAGAGTCGGCGGTCAGAGGCCCCGCTTTCCCGTCTGGCTATGTAGTGGGACAGCGTGCGTATCGAATACCCTCGACTAGGAGTATATTTGTCTGCATAATGTGCCGTTGCAAGACGGAGTGAATAGCCCATGCGACGACCCTGCAATCTGCTTGCAGTGATATTCAAGATGATACTGGGCGTGAAAAGTTGGATTTGTTGGTCCAACAGCGCGCTATTGTATCCACACGTGACTATAATCCACGTGAATCTGTCAAAGTCGCGTCTTGAACAAACACGACCAACTTTTCACGCCAGAAACCGCATATAAATACCAGCTTGCGATCGTCAAAAGCTCAAACTTTACCTTCATCTCATACCACAAGAGTAAAGTGGCTGCTCACGATATTTACGTATCCATCATAACCTCATACACTCATACACCCAAACATCCACTTTGTGAACATCTACAAGAACCCGCTGAGGCAGTAGAATTTATAATGTGAGTCGATGAAAACAATTTGCCGACCTCTATTTGAGCATGTGTCTTGCAGGATTTTCCTTATGCTACACATTGTAGCCACCTCACCCGGCCCAGGCACAGCATATGATGTAGACAGGTATACTCCCAGTTGAGGGCATTCGATGCACATGCTGTCCAACTACATAGCCAGACGGGAAAGCGGGGCCTCTGACCGCCGACTCTGAATCACTCGCATATGATGGCACGCTGCTGTGTGTGCGACGTGGGGCCCGCATTCAACGCCCAGGGTAGACGGCGTGCGGGCTCAGGTGTGGCGCTCCTCTCAGCTATTCCATGGGACCGATCCGGCATACAAAGAAAAGTGTCAGCTGCATGCCACCGTCGCTCTGACCGCCCACTACGGTGGGACTCTTGGTATGCCGGACGGCGAAGCGGTTTAGCTCATGGGTGAAGCAATGTATTTGATGCTCCTGGGCTCTGTACTTTGTTTGGCAAGCGCTGTTACCTATCGGGTGAGAGGTTATCTTTACCATCTTGCCAATTCTAACTCCCCAGTGCTAGGTACAGGTCAAACGACAATTCGTTTCTAACATTGACTTACAGCTAGCAAGTTTCCATCAAGTTATTCATTTTATCACTGATGAAGTTTCATTTAGAGCTGTCTGGAATGATTTAGCATGGTATACAACGTACTCATTACCTGGACACGAAAAAGACCCTACTTTCTGTTGGTGTCTTTGTTCAATAACCATTGCTTTTGGAGTTCACATCTTGCTTATTTTGAATAGCATAATACACCTCACGAGTTCTCTCGTCCCTGCCATCTAAAAAGCCGATTCAACGATCCTGACTCACTTCCAAAATGTGACCGCATTAGTGACATCTCTGACGCCAGAGCAGATGGCTGGATAAATACTTTAGAGATAACTACGAATGACGCATGTTGAAGGGTCTGCGTGTTGGTGACATGCAAGCTGAAGATGAGAAACAGTATATATATTACGTACTTAAATACACACCAGAGTCGCATTCTACAATTATAATAGAATACTCGTCAACTCGGGGCTTGAATCTCACCCAAGCTCCTACAAATTGCTGGACAAGTAATTTAACAACAACTTCTCCCAAAAACATGTAAACGTGACAAAGTCGCGATGGGTATTCGCAGGGATTAAGGGAGCTAGATTTGTTCATCGAGAAGCCGCACGAGCCATAGCTGCAAGATGTACAGTTGCTTGCCACCACACAATCATGCCAAGCCCAAGAAAACCATGTAAAGTCCCCCAAACATTTTCCGGTGTCACTTTTAGACTATTTTCAAATTAAAATTTAGTCAGTATCAGAACACGGAACATGAATGGAGGAAAACAAAACATGCCTTTCAAATACAGGACCAAATGTGTGTGGAATGAACCGAGGAGCTTGGTACAAGACCGTTGATACGGTGACGTGGTACACGCAAAGTCCAATTGCTAATGCACGTTTTCCTGGTAAGAAATCTATAGTATCATGGTTTACATGTCAGTGAGATCGGAAGGAAATGAATCAAAAGAAGAAGAAAAGGTGACTTGTCACTAACCAGGTAGAGTGAAACACAATAACGAAGTCAAGCATGTAGCCAACACCAAAGAGGCGTACAACTATCAACCAATCAACCAATATTAGCATTCAGCTCAAGTATCTCAAAACGAAATGAACAAACCTTGAGGATGACCAATGCAGTATTATTCAACTGCATAAACGGCAAACTCGCAGGACTCCATACTCCTTGAACAGCAACGGGTATTTCAAGTGCGATGTGTAGTAAGAACACGACAGCACTAATATGATTACAACCACCCCACACGGATTGAGGAAAGGAATAAGAGAGTATTTTTTTCAGCTTGTTTTTCCAAAGGAACAGAAAAAAAAAGAACATACAGAGGACTCCGAGCTCCTTGCATAGACATTCTCTTCTCTTCTTTATTATAATCCCTAGTCGTCCGTCTCTTCTTTTCTGGGAGAAAACGGGACTTTTTGTCGATACTACTTGCTGGAAATCAAACAGACTGCGTCAACGGACGTGTTTCATAAGCTAAAAGTCCCTCTTCCAATTGTTTACAATTCGCTCGTGTGCTTTTCGCCTTGGCCTTATCGCTTGTCCGGGCTCTAGACAACCCGATCAGTGTTTACAACAGGTGTGCCTGAAGGTTCCATGTGCTTTTTCCTTATGCAGCAATCCGGAAATACTCCTCGAGGGTGAGGGGGAGGGAGCAGCGTGCGGTGATAAAGATAAGCTTGTTCCTTTGGTTGTCGTTTACAACTAACAAACTTTTTGAACAAATATGGTACGTATACTTCTACAGAGGTTGGGGAGGTATAATATATGGTACTTACAAAAACAAAATTGAAAATTGGAATCAAATAAGAAAAAAAAAGGAACAGTATTGCGTCGTACGCATAAGTATAACAGAAAAAGAACGTACAGTACTGAGGGTAATACAATTTCCATATCTATGGTATGATGCAATCGTTAGTTCGTCACTGGAACCATCTATGTGCTTTAACACAACGAAAATGGGGTGGGGGTGGGGGGTACTATAGTAGATCTCCTTTTCATCCTTACCAACCACCGTGCATGATGATGCATTATGTGGAAAATCATCCAGCATAATCATCTCCGTCCTCCTCCCCTTCCTCTTCACCATCAGGTCCCGTAACTCCACTGCCCAACAACGAATAAGCCTCCCCAAGATCCAAATCTCTGTCCAAATCCAACTCATATTCCTCTCCACCATCCAAATCCTGTTGATACGAAATCCCATTTTCATTAAGCGCTCCTCTCAACCTCCTCACCTCGCTCCTCAGCCTCGAAATTTCCCCATCTCTCCGTTCCACACGGGCTTTGAGTTGCCTGATATACTGATTCCCACATATCAGTAGTTGCAATTTGCTTACACTCTTATTCGGTCCTTCGCCGCCCGCCTTTGGTGGTCCTCGGGGAGGTAGAGCTCCAGGTAGCACAGGTGCATCAGCATGTCGGTCATCACCCGCTAGTGGTATTGGTGGTAGTAAACCTCGTAGGTCATCATATTTCGATTTCAGCCAATCTCTCCTTTTCTGTTCTGCAACTTTATGAGATGTCTTGCGACCATGAACAGCGGGACCAGGTAGTGACGAAAGGGTATCCACGTGTTGTTGCTGTGTTGGCGTACCAGCTGTTAGAAAAGAAGGGGGTGAAACACAATGTGAATTGATGCGAAATGTAAATGTTATTGTGTGGGTGTAGAAGTTGATATGCGTGTGACACAAAATTCAGTCAATTCAGTCAAAAAAAGCGCTCGTGTGATAGTAACAATAGACTTCTCACCAGGAAGTATAGCTTTCAAGTTTGGACTAACAACAGACCCTGTGGTTCCCCTCCTTGTCGATGATTTGGTTCGCCCGGCCGTGACATCCACCACTACTTTCGGTTTTACTGTTGTCTTTCCCTTGAGATCCACTTTCCCTGAGATAGATTGTGACCGTGTCGGGGTTAAGCCGCCATTAATCCCAAGACGCCCGAGGTTCATGATACTTGCGGGCGTGACAGGTGTCAGCTGTGGATTGAAGTCTGGAGATGGTGGTTCTCTTTGGGACAGCATATCACTGTTTGATACTCCACCATTTGATGGTAAAGACGGGGAAGATGTAGATGAATGGTTGTTCAGGTTTGTACCGCCAGATTGGTGTGGAGGAGCTGGAGGAGGCATCGATAAGTCCAAATCAACAGGAGACGGTGTATCGGCTACTATATCCCCCGCAGTACTTCCCTTCCGTGATCGAGAAGATGCAAGGTGTGGCGTTGAAGTTGTGGACCCGGACCCACGGAATTGCTTCCTTGGTTGCTGTGATGATGATGCTTGAGAATTCGCCGGCCGAATCGCCGGTGATTTCTTCTTGCGCGACGGCTGGCCGCTTCCTTCGTCCCCGCTAGAAGCTGCCATCCTCTTATTTTGAGAAGAGTATGATTGTTGGTGAGCGCCAAGCCATGGACTTGTCAATGGTGAGATATCCAGATCGAGGTCAGCAGAGTGTTGTTGATGATGTGAAACCGGTCGAAAAGCAACATGTTCAGGTGCAGAGGCTGATCCACTAGAGATTCCATAAGGAGGATGCTGCATCGGGTGGTCAATCGGTGAAGGAAAGTGGTCTGCTGGGTCACGATAGTCGTTGTGCGTTGGCATTCCATAAGGATTGTCAAGTATAGTGGGGGAGATATAGCCCGTGGATGGTTGCTGGGGGCGGATTTCGCCGGATGGACCTGTTTCACCCGGTATTACGCCTTTGATAAGCATTTTTTTGTTCGCAAGCCCATCGCATGAATAGACACAAACCTGGAGTTGGTAAACCGGTATAAGGTACTGTGTGATCCCGCTGGGTTTCTCCGGATGGAGATCCAGGCGTGGTTCCGGCCTGTCCACTTATAAGAGCAATCTAAAACGAAAGCACGAAACAGAAAGACAATCATCATGAGCACGCAGCGTCACACGACAACAACAACGATAACAATGATAACCAGGAACGCTGCGCGCAAACAGCGACTTTTCGAAGCTCGGGAGAAAAGAAGGATATGCTTCTAGGCCAGAGAGGAGTTTAGAAGGGAAACCTTACCTGTTGTTGAAAGATCTGGTTCTGGAGCTGTTGAAGGTGCTGAAGCTGGGTGAGCTTGAACTGTTGATCAAGCATAGCTTGGGGGTTGTATGGCGCATTTGATTGGGAAAACACCGCAGCCTGTGATTCGAGGCCCTGAATTTGCATCATATTACCGAGCATACTCATTGTCAGCTGTGAGGTGGGACTCTGAGAAAGTCCGTGCGGAGGCTGTAGCATTTGTGGAGAGGAGGGCTGAGTGTACTGCTGAAACATGGAGTGTTGACCCTGGGGTTGGCCATTGTCGTGGGGAAAAAAAGAGGAAAGAAAGTCCTTCTGTTGCTGCTCGTGGGATTGCTGATCCATGTATGAAGCAAAAAGCGAGCGAAGTCGGCACCACGATCAGGACGAAGCTACTGCCAGAGAGCAAGTAGCCAAGAACAACAACTGTTTAGAACGATGGCAACGTTGTTGATCACGGAGGTATAGAAGTTGACGTTGTGTGTGGAGAGAGAGAGAACAGCGAGTATTAAAGTTGAATTCATTGGCAGATTTCATCTCCAAAAGATTATTTGCAGTGCCACAAATCACGCGAGCAATCTTAGCCAACTCATTTCGGTCCGGTCAAGGCGAAATATTTTTAATTTTAATTTTTAAAATTCTCACTCAACATGCATGTCCACTTCACTCCACATCAAACCTTCTTACATATACCATATACTCCTCAGTATACAACTTAATTATAATGCACAGATGTCTACTTCAGTTTTCCTCAAGTTCTGTTCATCGGTACACTTGCCCCCCGATCCATAGTCCACGGAACTAATATAACCATAATATTACCTAACCATGTGGATGAATACATCTCCAGATTCTAGCCTTTACGTACCAATGTCTGTCATTGTATTTCAAGCTGTCGCAAATCCGGAGATATCACAGGCCAACCACTCAGCTGCAAATTGTCATAAGCTTTTTTCATTCTTTTGCCCATGGGCTGTAAAATATCCATGTCAACACCATGTCAGCATGAGAGCAATACATATGATTCCCCCGGACTTGTAACCCCTTTAGCAACGGCTATAGCATTCCGAGGGAAGCAACTGCCTCTATCTGGATATTTTCTGGTAATGAAGTGTGGGTACCAACATGTATAATACCCACAAACTGTATCATCATGTCATGAATATTAACAATCATCTATTAATTAATAAATCACTTATCTCTGAGCCAAACGCGATGTATATGTACTTTCTTTCCCTTGGGAGGCACAAAAGCAGAAGGCCGCCGCACATGAATTTGTACCCCAGCGGCCGTCGCAGATTCCTAATATACAATAAGCAACTTATATATATACACCATCTCATGAGAGCTCTCATTCCGCTATTTAATAATATGCGCACGGCGGTGGCACAAACTAATGCTAATGATACCTGCACGTTCGTCGGTTCCGCCTAAACTAGGTGGTGCTTGTTGTTCAACTGACTAATCTCCAAATTCCCCATTTCAAAAAGGGTCCGATATCCGGATACCGAGTTGTACCATTGAGGAGTTTTTTTGCAAAAAAAAAAAATAACCCAATTAAATATTACCTTAATCCCCGCCCCGAAATCGCCACGGTGATATGTAGCCTCGCATCATAATAAGTGCTGTGCCTTTGACAGCTGCGCGCCTCTTTTTTCCCCCTTAGTCCGTCCGCCGTACAACTTGCGGAACACAAGCCCAAATGACAGCCATAGTGCACATCATACACACCAGTCTACGTCCAAGTTACAAGGTCACCCACAGTCGACAATATGACACAAAATAAAACAACCCACAATGGCTGTAACGACCCAATCCCAAACTTTGACGCAATCAAGCCTGTTATAAAAGGCAACGCAGCAGCACCTGTTATCCCGAGACCCGTGATCCACCCTACACTAGCCGTTACCAGCCAATGTGGGAGGACCCGTGAGGTGTGAGAAATGAGGATAGGAAACATTGGTCCCAGGAATACCCCAACCAAAGATACCTACAGCGCCATGTTTTTTGATGTAAGGGACGTTTGGAACATTCATTTTTATTTGTACGGTAGAAAACTTACGGCAATAGAATTTTCAACTATCGATGGAACAAACCATATGGTAAGTTCCAAACTGTCGCGCACAAATTTTTTTTTTCAGCATGTGGAAGGGTGAATAAATACAGTCATTATCCACGCACCCAACAGCCAAAAGACAATACAAGAATAATACATGCCGCTCTCCAACCCTTTTGTTAAGCCATAATAACCCAACCCGACCAAGCGTCATACCTACACCGCAAAAAAAAAATCAATTTTAACGTCCCCCTCTTCCTTGCGCAATACCTACCACCAAAAAATCCAGACGAGATAAAACCCGCATTATGACCTCCATGCCTTTTATTAATAATAAAAGTCACAATCCAACCTGTTAAAATCACCAACACCGCTTGATACACGAAGACACACTCTAGCGCTTGACCTACCACCAAGAGTAACCTCTGCTCCGATATACACAAATGCGAACACCGTAAGCAAATGTACAGTAGTTCAACCGCATTATTTGCTTATATGTATTCTCATCTTGTCCCGCTCTTTTCCTCGGGCTGCTTGTCCAGCCTCTGCGAGCAACACTAGACGGATGAGAAAGCCTTGGTAAGCACTAGCCATTATCGCACATGCGACCGTAGTGTAATTACTCACCATCCATGGACTTTAAGCGGAAAATAAAGAAAATCACAGCGACATTCGTAACAGTGAACGCAGACAACACAATGTAATGATACGACCAATGAATCGTTCCCGAAAAATGGGTGGCAATAAAGGGGGACGTGAACGCGCCTAAACCTATGCAATTTATTTATGCCATTCAATATGACAGCCGAGGTGGAAGACGTTAAAAACGATTCACCAGTACGCGGCATGCATAATCCCCAGTTTTAAGTTGCATATCCGCATTGAGGTTCGCCACGAACCCATTGGATTGTGCATTCTTCATGAGTATGATATGTAACATATTTCATTTCGCATGTTTATATACTCACTTGTAAAGACATTCCAAATCCGCCGATTGCAAACGCGATTACCATGACCGGAAAGTGGTGGCTGGGGACTCAATATTGCGTACATTGCGAGCTGGGTAATTGCACCTGATGATAATTAACCAATATTCATGAATTTCGTGTTCCAATTTGTATTTTGCATTTTTTTCTGGTTGCGGTGTTGAAAAACTCCATACCTAATAGGATAACCTTCCAACAATAAACCCAATTCCATAGATTACTCCAAATAAGTAATATAGAAAACAAGAAATCACCATACCTTTCCAAACCCAAATCTATCATTCATCCAGACATTCAGGAACGCCCCGGATATGTATCCCTGTGGGGTATTGATATAGTTGTCAGTCAGGGTTGGCACGATAAGCTAATAAGTGTGTTGAAAAAGCCAGGATGATAACATAGTTAACTTGGCAGGCACATGATGCTCCACCTTCGAAGAGAAAGAAGGCAAGGGTGATGATGGAAGAGAGCGATACAAGTCTGTTTTAGAAATAAAAGGGACTTACGAAGCAATTCGCAACAAACAGTAACGAAACTGATGAATACCCGATCTAAGGGGGGAGATCAACATAGATATCAGTTCTTCCACATTCCCGATTTCAAAAAAAGAAGACGAAAGAATTCGGACATGATAGTCTGCTTGAATCACGGGTAACAACGGGCCAGTAGAACCATCATTACACCCCAAAAGGAAAATACACCAGCACAACGCCGTGAATTGTACAAGCCCAGCACGTCTTTGCTTTCTCCCAATCGTATTTGTACTGGTGTTCTGTACATTTTGTGACCGATCCCCTGCGACTAGACTGTCCGATGCAGCATCGAATGCAATAATAAGGTGTCCTTCGGCGCCTATCTTACCAGTGTCGGCTGGGTCACCTGTTCTCGAGTTTAGAGTGGGAAGTTCGAATTGGATCACCAATGATTTTGATGTGCTCCATGTAGCTAGGAAGTGATTCAAATGTAGTGAAGCGTCGCGGTCGTTCACCACCATCGTCACCAGCGTCGACACCACTACGACAACGAACATTATTGAAAGCTACAGAAGCTGTAGGCCGAGTTGGTACGCAAATATCATCCCTAACGAAGCCCCCATCCTGTTTTTGATCTTGATTGTCATTCTGACTCTGGTCCAGATCTAGGTCTGTAGGAGAAGACAGGGTGCGTTGCTCGATCATGATTTCAGTAGGGAATAAGGGTGAAGCATCACTTGAAGTCATTGGAACGTAATGAATGGGATTTCGTTACTGGGAGATATTGATATATAGAGTTCACGTTATGTAATAAACAGAAAATTTGAAAATGGGTAGGCCCACCAATACGATATGTTATGATAATGCGTTTCTGCTCCCGTTCGAAAATAGCTGCAGCAATGCTTATTGGCTACAGACAGAGTAAGAATATTGGATACACATAATAAACAGCATCCATTATGTACTTGGTCCCTGGATAATGAATGTTAGTATTTGAAATATACGACCAGCTGATCACCTACCTTCTTTTTCGCAGTTGTCCTTTGGCCGAAATAATAACGTACAGCGAGACCTCGTGATGTTTCTAAACTTCTTGATTTAATCTTGGGCTCGCTTCGAGCTTCTGCGCGGTTGATAACGGTGATAACAGTATCAGAACCATTGCGTCGAAAAGATTTAACCTTAAAAACATACTGATAATAAAAGCAAGCGTAAGTCTGCACCTGTGGAAAATCCTAAAATCCTATAGCTGCCGTTGTCATCATTTTCCAAGATCTATATCCAGTTGAAATAGACGAGGTATGGATCTCGAATCTTGAGTCCAGTCAGGTGCTGCCCATATGCAGGAAGAGTACAAATATAACTGTTCTTTCGCACAGTGATGGGTGTAGAGAGTCCCTATGTTGTAACAGTGACACAAGTAAAATGGCTTTTCTGCGCAACTCAGTGCGTGACAGTCCCATCGGAATTTGGCACGAACGTAGCTCTATGCAAGCTTCATACTGAAAACCATATAGTGTACAGACGGGATTGGGGGTTACAGTCGGCCATTCATCGGTTTATTGTGATGCGTTAAAAACATGAAGATCCATCCTGAAACTTTCAACGGACTTCTTGTCTCTGCGTAAAATATTGAGTTGTTAGCAGCTTCGCACACTGTGTCAAAGTACCATATCCGTTGCACACCCAGAAATCAATATCACCACATTCAAGGCTGTCATTTCCGTACTTCTTGGAATACAGGAAGCAGTAGTGGTCGTGTAAAACAGTCCCCAGTTATAGGAATGAAGTTACTGGTAAGTGGGGACTTGGACGCCACGTATCCCAAATAAGCTGGCAAAATCAGAAGGAGTTTCCATAGTTATTTACAAGCACTCGAAATCCACTTGGAAGTCCTTCAGGTAAAAATAGCACATCAATAGTCACCAGCTTGCAGACTTGCATATATACTCACCTATTATCTACACCCCACAACCCTGAACCACGCAGGTCAAATATTTCTTCCCGCCTATCTTCGTCCGCATATTCCATATGACCTTTCTAGACATATGAACTCCCATGTCCACAGCATCCCTTCTTGAAATGAACGTTTGACAGTACATCAACGTCTAATGGGGATTTTATACAACAGCAGCATCGTCAGAGAGCGCCCTGAGATAATTATTGTCAAAACCGTGAACTGTCTTGTCCTGTCCATTCCTGGTTCACCGCAGCGCGGAACCAGATGTCGCACCACGTGATCTTCATGACTTCGACTACACTTTCGTGCATCTTCAGCAAACTACGACAACCCACTACCAACCCGACACTCCCATTGGTGTAATCTCTCAATGCAGGAGATTATCGCAAACCTAAGTTGTATATCGCCTCTTGTCTCGGTGGAGAAGCAATATATACCTGAACTTAGAATTACAACCTGTCGTGACAGCACCCGAATAAATCAAAGCTAAGTACCGGCAATATCAGGTTCAAGACAGCTCTTCCTCTATACTATTCTATTCTACAACAACCCTTCCTTGTGAGTCGATTACAGAGGCAATTATTAAGAGTCGTTCTATCGGACACCAGCACAGTGGCGCAACAGTTCTCAACACATGACTTCCAACCCCACCGTACCACATGATATTCCATTTCGAAGGACAAGAAATTTCTCGAGCTATACCCATTGAACCTGTGGGTACTGTTAGCTCCACACGTTTAACGTCTCATCGCACAACCATTCTAATCGGGGCTTTTCAATGCTTTCTCAATAGCAAATATCGAAGAACCCCAGAAATCAGACTTGTTCTAAGATGTAACAAAATCACTATACCAAAAATATTGATGAGAGAAGAATCATCTTCCCCGTACAGGTTTTTGACAGGTCACTTGCACATTTCGTTCGAATTGTTCTCATGCCGTCATTAAGGTCAGTATTGATGGGTGAATACACCTCATTCCGTTACAAAAGGACAGACTCATGTACAACCTAGCAACATCTTCTAATTTGAAATGTCTGGCCCCCCAGGAATTTTCTACGCATACGCAAAACACGTATGTAACGAGAAAATATCACTACAGAACCACTTGACTCATTTCGACCCTTAGATTAATGATGATTGGAGTGGCCGATATCTCATAACTTTCGCGACCCGCGACGTCGCCGACAGCTGGTGGAGAGCAGTTACCGACTCTGTTTCTGGTGGCTACCAAAGATTTTCAGCAGTTAAAAGAGTTTCTCTCCAGTTCTTCACCCACAACCCCGACCAAGGAAACATTCGAGATACCCTCACTGACTCGAAATGTGCCGCCCAATTTCTTGGAAAGGTTTTCTTCACCTTGATCGACGACAGGGATGGACGTATCCTCAGCGTTATCCCTGTCTTGAATTATGTTGATAACATAAGTGGCAATAAGTACGATTTTCGTCTTCAACTTGTTTCAACCAGATATTCATTTCTATTCTATAAAGGTATTTCATCCGGTCCTCCCTTAGGCGCGACTACTTCTGGTACTTTGATGGGAGCTTGATTTGCGCATCTAATACTCGTCGCACCAAATTTACTATAAGTATCTCCGACCCGGCAAGGAAACCAGGAACAGTCATCATCGGATCCGACGAAATAGTCATCAGTGTCGATGGCAATACGAACATCGGCATAACCAGCCCACTTGGTACATTGGGTTCGAGCATCAACTCCACAATCTTCAAGTTCATCGATTTCAGTGATAGCTTTGGGATCACCCATGATGTAGACAATGGCTTGGGTGTGATTACTAGAAACCCTTCCGAAGGGGAAAGTTGGAAATTTAACTAATGTATCTGCAATTGTAACAGTGTAACATCGAATTGAATTGAGTTTGAAATTGAGTTTGTTGTTGTGCAGTTAGTGGTGTGTGGGCAGGCTCCGCCTGGAAGCTGGAAGCAAAGCCCGAGATGAACATAACAGAACATCTTGCTCCACCATGTGATTCCAATATACTTTCAAAAGTTCAATTATGTATGGCTCAGCACCTAATTTATGGACAGTATTGACAAAATATATCTGTACTACAAGCTACGTCCAGACAGGTTACTTACACAGAAATGATACGACTGACACTGTAAGCACTCATAGAAAGTGGGATTAATTCCGATAATGTTCTTGTTCTGATGATACATCTCCAATTTCATTGGATTCATAGGATAGTTGAAATGGACTTCTGAATCATACATGGATAAACAAGTGCAGTTCAAAGTTTGTACTGCCAGAATGTACCTTGTTTAAAAAGCAACGGTTACCAGGAGTACCAGTCTGGGCGGGGGTCATCGATAGATACAGGGAAATTTCGATATTGAGCATCCAGGTCTGCGATGTTCCTCGACTCCAAAATTATGTATGGGCTTACAAGAGCCTGAAATACCGTTACAGAGAACCCTAACCTGTAATAGAAAATAGCTTGGATCTTCGATCAAACACTTGAACAGGGAAAATGTTATCTGCAAGGACTCATGTCAGCACGCTGGAAACGAGAAGTATTGTGAACGAAGGGTAAATGAATTGTAGGCATCGTTGAATAACCCTCCAAGGCAGTGTTCATCCCTTCGTTAAGAGATAGATAGGGGGCATATGGGTCATTGATACCACGAAGGTCGAGGCCAACTTCACCTTCAGAATCCCGCATACGATTATTGTTCTGTTCATACTAATCATAATGTCAGCTATGGTTCCGAACTTACAAAACGGAGTGAAAAAACATCTCCACCATATGCAAGGCATGTCAAGGATACAAGACTAGTCGTTGGACATATTGTAATGAACTGAAAAGTATCTCTCCGATCAAATGTTGTTATGTCGTACATTTGACAAGTTTTACTTTGTATAAGGACCAGCCCAGATGAGATTCTGTAGGGAATCTACTTCAGTATTGATATAAAAAAACAGTAGAGATTGTAAATTACGTTGTGGAATGAGTTTGATGCGATGGGCGCTACTAGAGTTCTATTACTTAAAATCCCAAAACATTTATACTGCATTAGAGAACATAATCAGGACACATATAAAACAAACTGATTATGCAGCAAGTACCATGACTGTTACACTAGTGAATGTCCGTTTACCAAGCGTGAAACGTATGCAACGACACGGGCAAGCACGAGTTGTAAATGGACATCTCAGTATGTAAAGTTTACTCACACCTCCGTTACAGCCCACACCTCGATTCTCAAAACTCTTCAACTCCCCTTTTCCCGTCTTTCTTTCTCTCCTTCTCTCTTTTTTCTTCTTTTTCTTCTTCTTTCACAAAGACTCCCATTTCACCTCGTCTACCGCATCCCTTCATTTCACTTACATTTCTTCTCCTTATCCTCATAACATACAAAACACTCCATTTATTCTTATCGAAACCAACACAAATAATACTAACATAATCAAATACCCAGCGAATCTCCTCATGTTTAGGTCACCGCAATCCCCCTCTTTTCCCTTTGGACAACGTAGAGAATACACTAGAAACAAAAGCAACAACATAGTCAGTAAAATAAATGTATGTAATGATCTACATAGGGCCCCGCCCCATTGATCATAGAATGGATTTTAAAATAAATAAAAAAGTTTACTCAGGCTATTACTTTCTCCGTTGTATTGAATGGTTTGGGGTGGCATCAGTTGGTAAACGAGTGCCTTAAGGTTGTAGTAGCGTCAGAAATAGTCTTTTCAAGAAATTCGGAGTGAAATATGTGAACCACTCGAGGTCCAAGGAATATATGTCAAGATCGTGATCAGCAACTTGAAACAAGCAGTCACGAACCAGTAGTATGATGGATAGGCATTGCAACCCTGGGCAGTTGTTGTATGAAATGAGGTGCTTAGAGCCTTTCTATGCAGATATCAGTAACAGCAACAGCTCACTCCAACATAGAAGGTAGATCACGTAGAACTTTTAAGATTGGCAAAACACGACTCATTGCGCATGCTTATCAGATCGCATCTCCATGTCTAAACTACAAGGTCGAGGTGTCTATATCAGTATACTCCACAACCCTGGAAGACTATTTCCCCCGCCTACCTTCGTCCGCATACTTCACTAACCTTCCTAGATATATGAACTCCCCGTGTCCACCGTATCCCCTGTTGAATGAATGTTTGACAGTACATCATGTCCAATGGGGACTGGGATGACTTATGGCAAGAAAAGGATAAATGCATGAGACCAGAGTTCTGAGATGACTGTTACATACTGCAAGTCAGAACTGTGAACTGTTTGTCCACGTTCATCAATTCATCCCGTGTTTCCCGGATGTCATAGCATGGGATGTATCATGTGATACGACTTTGACGACTCTCAGACTCAGTCACTTTCGCTTTCATTCATCACTGTTCTTTGAATCTTCCCACAACAAACTACGACGACAACATACCACCATCCTCCAATACGATGTGTCCCAAGCTCATGCACTCACAACTCCCACAGCTGGCAGATAATACGACCAGATCGAACCACTAAACAATTTGCTTAACCTCGTATATAGGATTTTCATCTGGGACAAATTAGGCACAAGGCCTAGGACACGCTTCACAAATTTATAGGCTGGCTTCTGTAAATCTTCCAGTCATAACTAAAGTTCCGACTGCTCCGCCTTCGAGCTTGCTCCATACTCTATGTTGTTGTATTGGGCCTCTGCTGTGTCACCCGGGAAAAGACCACAAGGAATACTCTTTCAGAGAATGCTTCCAAATCACACTTCCGTTACTGGTTGACAGCATGTTCTCGGGTTTTTTTGCAGGTAGGAGAGAGAAGCTGCTGGATTGTTGATTCTAGAAACTATAATGGCGCAAATATTGCTAATCTCCACCGGTATAACCTCTCAATGCAGGAGATTTTCGCAAACCTACGTTGCGCATTGCTTGTTGTCTTGGTAGTAGAAAACCAATTTATAAAGCAAACCTGAAGTCAGAATGACAACCTGTCATGATGGCACCCGAATAAAATTGAAATTAAGAATCGGTGAAATGAGGGGCCGAAGACGGCTCTTCCTCATACCATATAAGTATTATACAACCCTTCCTTGTGAGTCGATTACAGAAACATTTTTTGTTAATAGTCGAGCTATTGGACGCGAGCATGGTGGCGCAACAGTTCTCCACACACGACTGCCAACCCCACGATGCCCCATGACGTTCCATTTCGAACGACAAGGACTTTACCCTTGATTTCTTGAGCAATATTCATTGAATCTGTATGTACAATTAGTTCTACACATGTAATTGGCGTTATTATATCTCATCTCATTTTAAAGGACGGCCTTTGATGCTTTTACAACAGTGATTATCAAAGAATAACCAGACTTGCTCTAAGAGGTAGGTACCGGAAATATTGGTGGCCGAAGATGAACAAGGATTACCTTCCCCGTCCAGAAGAATCCATCTCCCACCGTAGCCTTTTATCTGACAGGTTTGACAGGTCATTGTACATTTCATTCATGTTGTTATCATGCCGGCAATGACAACATCCGCCAGATCAACGTTTCCGGATAGCAATACGGATGAAAGTACCTCATTCTAACAGATCGATAGATGGAGTATTATTTGGTAATTTCTCTCTACTTTGTGGAGTATAAAGGACAGCATAACTTCAGCAAGTTTACCAACCAACCTTCTCAAGCTTCACCTTTACACAACTATCTACTAGCAACAACATCTCTTGACTTGAAATGTATACTCAGACAGGACTTTTCTACGCATACGCAAAAAACGTATGTGATAAGAAATATATCACTACGGAACTATTTTGACTTACTTCAACGCTTAGATTAACGATGACTGGAGTTACCGATACCTCATAACTTTCGCGACACGCGACGTCGCCGACAGCTGGTGGAGAGCAGTTACCGACTCTGTTTCTGGTGGCTACCAAAGATTTTCAGCAGTTAAAAGAGTTTCTCTCCAGTTCTTCACCCACAACCCCGGCCAAGGAAACATTCCAGACACCCTCACTGACCCCAAAGTCGCTTCCCAATTTCTTGGAAAGGTTTTCTTCACCTTGATCAACGACAGGGATGGACGTATCCTCAGCGTTATCCCTGTTTTGAATTATACTGATAACATAAGTGGCGATAAGTAAGATTCTTGATTCCTTCTCTTTTCAACTAGATATTTAATCTTTATTCTATATTATAAGGTATTTCATCCGGTCCTCCCTTAGACCTGACTATTTCTGGTACTTCGACGGAAGCTTAGTTCGCGCATCTAATACTCGTCGCACCAAGTTTACTATTAGTATCTCTGACGAAGCGAGAAAACCAGGAACAGTCATCATTGGTTCCGACGAAATAGTCATCAGTGTCGACGACAATACGAACATCGGCATAACCAACCCACTCGGTGCTCTTGGTGCGAGCATCGACTCCACGATTTTCAAGTTCTCTGATTTCAGTGATAACTTCGCGGTAACCTATAATTATGACAATGGCATGGGTGTAATTGCTAGGAACCCTTCCGAAGGGGAGAGTTGGGAGCTCCTCTAATGTATCTGCAATTGTAACAATAGTTACTATACAAAAGCTAGTAAATCCACCCCCAAGAGACCACAGGAAAGATCACAATCCATGGGCTCAAAGTCGTAGGATAGATTTTGTGCTGTATTGTGTCACTACAACAAGACCGTTCCGTTGTCCAACCATAAATTGCGCCTAATGGTGGGGTTCGGAAAATAGTGTTAAATTAGGATAAGTATGGTCACAGCAATTGAACCCGGATGCTTACTCACTGTGGTTACGGCTATTACTATAACATGTAGAACGTACTTATAAACCATGGAACAGCCCCCACTTCTACACTTCTTTTTCTCCTTCATCTTTCTTCTCAGGACTTTGTCTTGATACTTTTTTTCTTTCTCATAACAACCATGTTCTATTTTCTTCGTCATGCTATTCACTTCCTTTTTCTTTCTTTCTATATTCATGAGATTAACCTTTGTTATAAAGATAATGGCATCACCTATGCATGGGCGCAGCAAAAGTCTCACATCAACCTCGGCAGTCACCAGAGCAGGACGACTTGCACTATGTAGACATTTGTTCGTATCTACGACAATGCCACACAAAGAAACAACAGCAAAAGGTGAACCGTGTAAGGCGCCGCTATGCACAATTTGCCGGAGGGCCAGTTTCAACCGACGAAGAGTTGGAAGCCGATCTAAGCAAGCGCATCAACTTAGTAGAGAATCGTACAGTGGATATTCTAATTATCCACGGCTCTCAACTCTCCAATGATATAAAGTGTGGCTGCTACATATTTAGGAAGCGATTAGAAACTTGTTTACGATAGCTCTAATAAAAAGTCATGTGACCGCGTTTAGCCTCTCTGGCTGGCCTTATGTTTTGCATTGAAGAAAACGACAAAATGTCGATAGTTGACTCTCTTTCGTATTCCTTGAATCCATCACCTCGAAAAGCTAGCTGGACTACAGGACAGGAAAAGGTCATTGCCAATGATTTTCCTTTCGACCTCATCAACCAACAAGAATCTCCGGAAAGTTATGTTACGAGAACTTACTTACAATTTCTCTGGTTGCCCAAGGTAATTTTCTTCCCCTGATTCTTGGAATTCTAGACTAGGTTAACTCTGTACAAACTCTGTACAGTCGATTATGCCCCTCAACCTTCTCATTCCATCATTACGACAAGTTAAATCTCATCCAGATCAAACAATGGAGCCTCATCCACTACACGCTTTCCTTGATCCATTACTCCTCACTACGCGCCTGGTAGCTAACAAGTATCATACGGAACTTCCAAAGATCCTTGCTGCGGATGGAGGCTCTGGGGAGATTGAGGAAATGATTATGTGGTATTCGTTGAGTTATGAAAAGTCAGATAATGAAGAAGAGGAGGATCATGCGTGGCGAGGGAGGTGGTTGAAGAGCTTGGAAAGACGCGAGTATGTCTTGACCTTTTGATTATGTTGGACTTGTTGCTTAATGAAGAGATGGCTAATATAGGACACAGATTCAGATCCTTCTCTACATGCTCAAGCTTTCCTTGCCATCACCCCCTTCTCCACCTGAACCTCAGTCAAAGCAACGAAAACGGAAACGGAAACGTGGTGATGCAACATCAGAAGTAGAAGATATTTCTTCTATCCAAGACCGGTTAGAAGAGTTTATGGATAAATTATCAATGTGGCAACTGGTTGACGAGATTAGACCCCCTGACAAACCTAAACCGTATACAAGGGGGGGCGTTTATGAAAGAGACTGGGCTCAAGTTTTCTGTGAAGATATTGTTGAAGTACAGTGCGTTAATCTCTCTACCAATGTCATAAAAGAAAGTGTCGAAATTTATGTGTAGATTCAAAACGCTACTACCACAGATGTGTTCTTTGCTACGGTCAAAGGTTTTCCCTACTTCACCATTTTCCGACGAGGAGGATGCATCTAGTTCTCGTTCTCATTCTCGTTCAACGTCTCCAAACCCCCAACCTGAAGGTCAATTTGGATTAGATAAACCAAAGTTATTGAAGGCGAAACCCCGAGCACTCTCAAGGACCGCTTCAAACCCGAGCCGTGCGGGTTCGAGCACCGCTAGCAGTAAGATCATCCCCACGGGAAGGCAGTCGAGCATCCTATCGGATAAAAACCCAAACCCTCGAGAACGATCACGGTCATTATCTGTATCTTTAGCGCAAGAACGCGAACGTGCGGGAAGCGTAGGAGTCATTAAGAAGAGAGTGCTAAATCGCG
Organism: Floccularia luteovirens; assembly: GCA_009739215.1. Taxonomy (NCBI): domain Eukaryota; kingdom Fungi; phylum Basidiomycota; class Agaricomycetes; order Agaricales; family Squamanitaceae; genus Floccularia; species Floccularia luteovirens. The sequence continues at coordinate 165,668 of VSJF01000011.1, forward strand.
AAGTCAGCATGTCAAGAGTATTCAAACCAAAACCAAAACCGCGGCCTCAAATTATTGATAGAAAGCAACCGGGAAAGTCACTACAAAGATCAAAAACGATGTCTACTATAGATAAAGGCATGACTTTGGTTGAAGAAACTCCTGTGAAGTCGAGGTCAAAGTTGTTCAGATCGGTGTCTCTTGCTAGTGAAAATAAAGATTCTAGAAAAGCGGTGGGCGTTGTTGGTAGAAGTAGCGATACACTTTTCCCAGCCTCTAGTATCAATGAGGGAGGAGGAAACAAAGAGGAAGAGGAGGATGAAGTGTGGGAGTTGCCGGTTAGAACTCCCGCAATGCTATTACTGAGGTCTTCGATGGAATGTGAAGATGAAGGTGGAAGGGAAGGCAGGACCGGATTTGATGATACTGACGAAGATGATGATTATAATCTTGACTTGACCCCATGCAAGCCACCACGAAAGCGATGATGAGAACGCCTGTTATTTTACAGTTTGTAATAACTATAATCCACACTATATCATCGCTAATTTGCACACATGACACTCATGATCAGTAAAAAACGAAGTCCGCACTAAGTTATGTGAAAGTCCAATGTAACGTATCGAATGAAATGGAAACCGATATGCTGTGTATTATAAATTAACTTTAATAACTCATGTACCATATTGAAGTGACCGTTCAACTAAGAGTTCTATTCTATTTTTTTCTTTTAAGGCAGACGACATAATATCAAAGACGCACAGCAAATATCAAGGTATCAGCTGTACATTAAAAAATTTTTAATGCGAGGATATCCATATGATATATTAGGGTTGGTATTGGCTAGATATAAGAACTTTGCATGGTATTATTTTCACAGGCAAATCTGGTTGATTATCATCTACGACATCGGACGTTGCTGACCGCACATGCCCCTTCACTATTCGCCCCTCATCCGAAAGAAGGATTGTCCGATACATATGATCTGGGGTTGGTGTCATGGGTCTACTCAGGTAGACACGGTGAGTCCGAATAATAATACTACCTCATGAGAAAATGTGGTCCAACATGGCAATATCATGTTCAGGCATTATGAGTTCGCCTTCAACAACTTCATCCGGGCGCCAAAGTTCCTCTTCTTTAAAAGCGACACACTTCGGATAGCACGCTGCTCCAAAAACACCAGCCCAGTTAAAGCCGATAATCATTGCCCCCGGTCTACCATCCTTCCGAATGAGGATATTGGCGTCATGAATGTCGCCGTGCACAAAATTGGCTTGATGAAGCTCGTTTAACTTGTTCCTCAGAAATTTGTAAAGGCCTGGAGAACGACCATGGGTCATTTCGTACATGACGACGTATTCCTCATCGATCGCATCCATGACAATTATCATCCATCCGTAACCGATGCTTTCGATACCCCATAGCTTTGGAGCGATACCCATTTTGGCGCATTTCTCATGAACTTCTCTTGAGTACTGACGAGCAAACTTGACGCAGACTCTCTCCTTCGTTTCGGTTTCAGCGATAAAGACTTTTGTACCCATTCGGTAGAGGTAGTTGGTATGTTTCTTAACCCGACTCTCGAGGCATGTGTAATGGCAAGCTGTGGGAAAATCTGGATCGGGGAAATTAGCGAGAACTGCCGCGTCCGAATCCAACCCCTTGAACAGTCCATATAATGACTGCCCAGTTAACTCTAATGCATGATCCATATCATTAGAGTACTTATCGAGCAAACACCCCGGCTCTAGGAGAGGAGCAAACCTGCCTTTGGAGAGCAGTATTTCGCGTATCAGTCAATCAGTCATTGAATAGAACAATAGGGATGTTTGCACTCACTAGACGCTGGTAGCTCTGCAAGGATGTGGATGGTTCCTAGGGATAAGTCACTCGCAAAATGCTCCGAAAGCAGCGAGGTGGGGGGTAGGCTATGAAGACGAGTATCGGTGCCATCGAAACGAATAGTATTCAAAGATTCCTGTAAACTGCCAGTGGTAGGAATGGAACACTTCCAGAGGACGAGATCGGATGCATTGACACCAGCGAGCCTACTACGGTGGTATTCAAGTTTGATCATATCCTTGAGAAACGCGGTAGTCCTGTAATTTTCGACATCGACGTGAATCATGTTATGGTCGGGGTTGTCCCCTGGGTAGGCAAGGCACATTAACCTCAATTTACCGATAGACCTTACAATGAGGTAGTGCGTAGACTCTTAAAAGTTAGTTCTGTCCACTTGTGAGTCCAGAACTACTTATATAAATAAAAAATTATAAATGTTTTTACTTATACAGCTTTGATCGAATGTTCTCTGAGAGTCCTGACAAATTGAGCGTGCTTTGAAATTGAAATATTAAAGGTCGGGAAAATGAAAGAAAAGAAACATAAATCAACTCCTGAAGCTTATTTCTGGTCAATAGTCCTAGAATATTCAAGCTTCCACTTCTCTAGTATGTTGACTGACTCATACCTATAAGAAGACAATACTCAAAAGCAGTTGTTGATTCACATCGTATGTATATACAAATATATTGAAAAATTGCGAAACAAGAGAAAACTTCTGTATCACTGAACAACACTCGGTTGGCATTCTTAGACAGCAACGAGTTGGAATCCACCCTACAGGGACTTTTAATTGTAACCAAGATGGATAAATCCATTATACATACCTGGTCTTTCTCAGAGAAACGCAACGTGGTGTTGGCTACAAACGAGAATCAATAAATGACATACATAACCAAGCGGGACAGGGTCTTACATCCGAGTTTGGCCAGGTTTTGGGTGTAGATTGGACTCTCATCCGTCAAGTCGGCGTTCATCAACTCGCTCTCTGTGATAGTACAAAAGTGTTAGAAACTAGTGAAGTCAACAACACAATACCCCTTACGTCTGTATTCGAGACCGACGTAGGCCAACAAGGTGGGGTGGAAGTCCGCCTCGATGGTCATGTTGCTTCTACAGAATTTGAATAAATTGGAGTCAGTATTTATAGCAACATAAGAAGCAGTTCCGTACCCTACACCCTTCCAGTAGAACATGGGCTCGTAGTTAGTATACCCAGTCCTGTCATTGGCCAAAGTTCCTGTACCGATCTTTCAGTTTGTGCTAACGATGGCTCATGCTGCACGACTTGCCTACACTCATGTCTTGTCTCATAGAAGTTCCATTCCTAGCCTTGATCAAGGTGCCGTAGCTGGCATCCTTCTTTGGTGCACCCCAGACGTTGAGGCCATCTGAACTCGTTTCGAGCCGACTAAGGGTTCCGAGCTGACAAAGGCATTAGACTTAAAACCTTTATATATGACTTGTAAAAAACCGCATACGGGAACTTCCTGGAAGACTGTTCCTTTGACAATGTTGCCAGAGTCCTTGAGAAAGGTTGAGTTTTCATGGAATACAATAATGTGACAAGAGAAAAACTGACCAGTTCACTCTGGGCGAAACCAATGCGACCAGAGTAGGTAATTGTTGCAGTTCCATCTATGTATGGGGTAAACTATTGTTAAGGTTTTGGTTTTCTTTATGCAACTCACTTCCGGGTCTGCAGTCAATAACTTTCCTGTATTATGCGCAAGCATATAGTGAGATCAGCTGCAACTCGATGAGCAACATGCATAAATAAAAACTGACCATGCAACATAGGCCTGGTCCATGGCAAGTTCGTTGCGCTTGATCTTTTGGAAGCACAGAAGGATCCTGGTGAACTGCCCCAATATAAGGTTCTGCATGAACATAGGATTCGTTGATAGACCCTTACTTGTGCCAGGCCGGCCCATTGGATGGTGAGAGTTCTGCTGACAGATGCCATTGAGAAAAGTGTTGTTGCTTGCTGTAAAACTTGAAAGTTTACTGAAGAAACAACTCTTAGCCCCGTCTCGTCTTTATACGACTGGAGTTGCACTCAACCTCCCTGGAACATAAGCCAGCCAGTTATGGTACTCAGGAGTTTGTGGACTTACTCGAACGCCAAGAGAGCAGACATGTCGATAAGCGAGAAGTCATGCATGCATGAGACTCCTATATCTGCTCGAAGCGGAATGTGGTGGTATGCGTTGCGACCTTTTGCTCATGCCCGGATCATAGGATTCCAGGCATCCTGTCATCAGAGACCAGAAGGTGTGCAAACATTTTAGTGGCGGGATAACAATTGTTTTTATTGACCACCTTTCGATATATGAAAATCAAAATATAGTATCTGGCTCCTAAATTCTAAGGCATTAGGTCTAAAGGGATCCACGTTTGTAATCACTATATGAATGTTGTCAGATGGCGTTATCCAGTTGGTAATAGCCCAATCAATATGGCGTCATTTAACTAATAAAATCGTCTTGAAACAAAGCTCCTAGAGATTCGAGAAGAGAGGCTGATAGAACTTGTCGACATTCAATATTCAAGGAATGTTGACCATTCTCCTAAATCTTAGAAATGTTCTGCTACGTGTAATGCAGGAATTGAGGAAAACTGTCAATATGGCATGCGAACGTACACACCGTATAAGCTACTTTCCCAACAGATTATTAAAGAAACACGATTACGAGCGTCCATTCGATGAGCAATTTTTTGGCAGACCTTAGACCAACTAAACAGCATTGTTTTCGAGCTATAAGTTGGGTTGAGTGATCGAAAGTTACGATGAAGAAAAATTACATAATACGTCATCGATATGCACTTCTACCACTACTTACATGTATGTATAACCACTGAGTTGAAACTAGTTCCTTGCCACACCCAATGTATTTGACTTGGAACAACAACAACGAGAAGAATGTAACGACAACACTCGAACAGTGACATAGTCATCTATGCTCTCACAGGTGGATAGAAACGATGTGGAAGGCACGTCGGTTGGTATATCTAGAATGCCCATTTGCCAACTGTTGACACGCCCCGAACTTCAACCCGATACAATGAGGTTGAAAGTTTTTCTTTCATTTAGAATAACATGAGTAAACTGTGGTTTGTCAGTTACTTGCTGAGATGTCCGTTTACAACCCGTGCTTGCCCATGTCGTTGGATACGTTTCACGGCCAGTAAACGGACATTCACCAGTGTAGCGGTCATGATACTTCCTACACAATCAGTTCATTACTATATCTGTCCTGATTATGTTCTCCTGTGCAATATAAATACTTTGGGTCTTTGAGCAATAGTACTCCAGTGCCCGGCGCATCAACTCATTCAACAACGTAACTTTCTTTCTTCATCGTTTGTTGTAACGATACTGAGATAGGTTCATCACAGGATTTCATTTGGGCTGGTCCCTAATACACAGATTAAAACAAACTTATTCAAATATACGCTATAATATGACAAAATTGAATCGGAGAGCTGCTTATACCGTCTTTTCAGTTCATACAATGCGTCCAACAACTAGTCTTGTAATCTTAATATGCCTTGCATATGGTGGAAGTGCTCTCTCGCTCCCTTTTGTAAGTCTGGATCAATGGATGACATTATAATCAGTATGAACTCAATTTGTTCAGGACAACTCCGCGAGTGAGCTCTCTGAACGTCATGTCGGTGACATTGATGTTCAGGGTATCCTCGAAGGTCGCGATGACTGTGCTGCTCAATCTGGAGGCGACCGGGGAGCGCCAAGCACTCCTCAGACATCTTTCCATGGTGATGTAAGTACCAAATAGGCCGCATAACCAAACTCCTAACGAAATTGCATACAGACTTCCCGGCCTCAAGGATCTGACTGGGTATGTGGTTACGAATTTGTCTGTAAGAACAATAAAAATTGATTGGTATAACAGGGAAAGCGCCGTTCTCTTCAGACCCGCAAAGACGTATGTGGAGCAATCAAGCAAAATGCACTTTATGATATGATCGCTGATAGTCTATCTTCTATAGCATAACAATCGGCGAAAGCACAGAAAACACAGTCAAGTAAGTATCTTATCGGCTCTCGTTGTTTACCATAGTACTTATCTGCTCCTTCACAATAAAAAACATGACCAGAAGCATAATAAAGTCCCAACAGGGACCAATCCCCATAAAAATGATGGAGCTCCTGAACGACCAGTTTCTCCATCCTTGCCAGAGTCTCCCCTTTTACCATTAGGACTCCCGCTGCCGGGAGCTGGTGTTGACCTAAGTCAAGAAGCACCTGTTAGTTGTGAACAAAATTTCATGCCAAATTTCATGCTAATCGTTCATAACAGCTGCAAGCCCGGTCACCTGGAACCATTGCTCTGCCAGAAACAAATGTTCGAGTGCGTACTATCTTCATATTACAAGTCATATGGCTTATCTTAAGCGTTTTCGGCCCGCAGTGTCAGTTTACTTTGAAATACCCTAACTTTGTTGATTATTCATATCCTCAAACAGGTTGGTGGGACGCATATAATCAAAATCAGTGGGAACCAGGAGTCCGAATCTGAGCTGGTCAGTGGTTACCTTTATGGAATTCTGGGGTGAAAATGTATTTATTGACACAACATGTATAGCGTGCTGAGCGTGCCCAACAAGCTCGTGCCTCGTACATGGCACAAATGCAAGTAGGTGACCCAATACTTCGAGGATATGTGCCGTATAACTAATGTAAAATCCCATATCTTTCTAGCGAATGCAAAAAAGGAAGTTTAGGATCGTGAAGCCCACGCGACCAAATGTCCCATGAGCGTAAAGCAGTCTGCCTTCTCAAGATGCTAGTATATACCATAATTGTGCCCGCATCACGTTGGCTGTCAATAACTGTCGCAGGTTTGATTGTCAAACAGAATGTACTTGGTCTTCTTTGTTTGGAGTTCTGTTAACGATACTTGAGAAAGTTGGATTTTTTTTTGTGAACAGAAGCAAACAAATTTCAAATTAACCGGCAGCCTTTTGTCCAACCTGAGGCCAGAGTGATAAATAATCAAAAAATATCCCACGCTGTCAAATTATCGCCCAATGGTTCAGGAAGATATTTCAAGCTTAAGAAATTAGTCAAGTCTCATCGATATGCATGATTTTGTGAGGGCATGCTACTGCGTGCGTAACAGAAGTTAAGTTCACATTAACATTCACACCATGAACACATGGAAATATCCCACACCACTCCGACTATCACCTCGAGACTCTTCAAAGTATTTCTATAAGTTAAACACAAGTCGAAATATATGTATTTCTTGTTGTCGCTCAACATCTATCATATTGATTATGCCGTCTAGTGTCATTCCTATTGCAATATTCTGTATTTGTATTGTGGCCGTATGGATTAAATTCCGCTCTCAACGACAATTCCCGTTACCACCCGGACCCCCTGCAGACCCTCTCATTGGACACTTACGCATTATTCCATCAACTGGCCTTGATTTGACACTCTTTGAATGGTCAAAAACTTATGTAATCTATATCATCAATGACTTTGAAGTTACTGAATGGCTAATGTCTTGACTGGGGTCCATAGGTGATGTTATGCAACTCCGACTTCCGGCCCGTTCCATTATAGCACTCAACAGTCATGAGGCAGCAACAGACTTGTTTGACAAAAGAAGTCATAATTATAGTGATAGGCAACGATTCATAGTAATGGAAATGTATGAGAAAAAATCATCACATTATCTAGACCGTATACTAATGCTAATACTAGTATGGGATGGAGCACAGCATTGTTACCTGCTTTTAGATACGGGGACCAGTTCCGCAGACATAGAAAGCTGTTCAAACATTTTGCTCAGAAAAATTGTGATAGCTTTCAAGAAACTTTAATTCGGGAGTCCCACAAATTATTAAAAAACCTGCATTCTGATCCAAAGGGGCATGGTGATCATTTCAAATGGTTGGTATTGCGCACAAATTAGATAATCCCTGGCAATTGACTATGTTAACCAGTTTCTCAACCGGGGTTATCATAAAAATCTGCTATGGCCACACTGTACCCTCCAACTCATTGGAAAACCCATATGTTGAGATGGGTAAGGCAATTACGCATATTGCAGTCAATATGGGTCAAGTAGGAAATATGGCAGTTGACTTCTTCCCAATGTGTGAGTAACATCATACCCAGACTGTACTTTGTGATGGCTTACCCATGGACAAAGTGAGATATCTTCCATCTTGGTCCCCAGGAACATATTATGCCGAAAAAGGTAGAAACTTCCATCCCATAGTGCAAAAAATGCTCGAGTTCCCATTTAAAGAGGTTCAGCGGCAGATGGTACATTTGACCCTTTTATTGGTGACCATCATGTCTACACATAATTTTGTCCCTTCACAGGCACAAGGAACAGCAGAACCGTCTTTCCTATTGCACATGCTTGAGACACTCAATCACCAAGGGGCAGAAAGTGAATTTATGGAACATGATATCAAGAGAGCCACTCTGACAATGTATGCTGGGGGAGTAGATATGGTATTCCGATTCATCCTGCATACATTAAAAATTTGACAGTTCATTTTGAGTTCAGACAGCATCTACTCTAGCCATATTCTTATTAGCCATGGTCTTGTTGCCAGAGTGCCAGAAGAAAGCTCAACAAGAATTAGATCAAGTTGTAGGCATTGGATGCCTACCCACGTTTGAGGATCGATGGCGCCCCCCATACATAAACAATCTTATTCTAGAATGTTATTGATAATGAGTCACTTTCTTCTATGATTTACCACTATGCTAATGTGGGTTCATAAGATAGAATCCTACAGTACCTTTGGGTATATGGAATAGTCTTAATCAGTAAAGAATTTTATTTATAGTGACATTGCAGGTATACTGCATACTTCCATAGCCAATGATATATACTGAGGGATGTTTATCCCAAAGGGATCAATTGTCATTGCAAGTACATGGTAATAAATGTCTGTATCTATATTATTATTTTCACTCACCATATCATGTGGAACAGGGAAATATTTTTGGATGAGAAAGTCTATGCAAATAGCATGGAATTCAACCCAGATCACTACTTTCCCAAACCTGCAGGTAACGGTGAACCTATTCCAAGTGCTCAATTTGGATATGGAAGCAGGTGAGCATAAAAGCACCTTTCTGCAAAGTAAGAGCCTGACAGGAAGTAAAACAGGGCCTGCCCAGGCCAACATCTTGTAGGCATGAGTGTCTTCATTGCAGTTGCTTCTATTCTCTCTGCTTTTGACATCACAAAGGCTATTGGTGAGGATGGTAAGAAGATCACACCAGGAGTTACGATGGTTACAGGATTTACTAGGTAAGATACTGCATATATTTACAATACATTGTTGATGAGAAGAAAATTTTCTGCAGCCACCCTAAAGAGTACAAATGCATGGTTACTCCTTGTAATGCAAGTGCACGGGCTTTGCTGGATGAGATTAATGAAGTTTAGGGTACAAAACCAAATAACAAGTATGCTGACAGCTATGTACAATCTATACACAATGAATATATGAGAGTTTTATACTTGATTGGAAGGGTCACTAGTGACAGCTCTACAGCATTCGATCTTGAAGGCTGCAAGTGACATTGATAATTCAATCTTGCTGATGGTAGGCTTTTGTGTACTCCTACCATCTGTAGACTATCCATCCATTTGTGACGAGATCAGGCCCAAATTTCTACTTTGATTTGGGACATCTTGTTACTCACAGTCATTGCAATTATACAAGGACTAGTCGTGACTAGATAAGTCTTGACACTGTCAATTGCTCATTGAACTGTTAGATTTAAATGCCAAAAACATGTACATCCATAGCATTGCCCAGTAATTTAGATATTTCCAGTGGCTCTAAATAGAAACATACATATTGAAATTAAACACATGTGACATAACAAATGATACAGGGCAAGCTACTAGCAGAGCAAAGAATTTAATCTTCATCTTCATCCATACAATTAAACCCATTCACAACCTCTATACTCTTTTTGGCTGTGGAAAGAGATAGATAGTGATGTAGTGGCAAAATGGACTCTACAATACATTTGAGTCTGTAAAATGTTTGTAAGTAGTTGTTGAACCAGATGTAATACTCTAATCATATGGCAAAATAATCCCGTGGTACTTCAACTAAGTTACAATATCAGTGACTGATGGCAATATAGTCTGCTGAGCAGCTGGTACTTACATCACAAAATCAAAGAACTAGAGTAGTAGAAATCCAGTGAAGGGAAGGTAAGTGCGAGCAGGCTCAGAAGCCTAATGGAAAGCAGCACGTCTGTCTGCTAATTCTGAAGAAAGTTCCTTGTTAAGAACTTAGGTGGTTGTATTTAAGGAGTGGACTTATGGATTAAATGATGGAGTGCACGGTGGTAGTGCGCAGGTGTGGAAGAATGCGGACGAAGTCCACATTAGAGAAGTGCAGTTAGATGTGTGCAAGTGCATTATCTTGCAGAGTGCGGGTGTGCTTGGTGTGTGAGGGATATGTAGATTGAGAGTGGTTTTTAGATTTTAGATGCTAACTGATTGGGATCGTAGAAACTTGTTCCTTTCACTATCTAAGTTACAATCTTTTATATCTATGGACATTGCGGAAAGAGTACTAAGTAATTGGAGAAATGTACTAAATTTAATGAATGGTAACAGTAAAAAAAATTGCAAGGGGCATCACCAGGAACATGCGCTATACTGGTTATAGAATTGTGAAACTCACAAAAGAGAAAGAAAGGCTAAACAATGCTGGAGGGCCATCTGGTCTGCCTTGCGGAAACACAGCAAGAGTGAGCATTGCTGTGTGCTCGCATCACACGTGACCAAGGTAGTCATGATCCTGTGCACTAATATTAGCAGGAGCACTGTTTTCTTGGTCCGAAAGGCAAATCCGCATGATAATCCCGATTAAGACCGATGATCAGATAAGTGATGGTGCTGATACAGGGGTTTTACTGGCTAATTTTAGGAAATGTGGTGGCCAAGGGGCTTGTGAGCTAAAGTTGATGGTTGATGGCATCAGTGGGCTGCGTGGTCCTCATTAAGCTATGTGGTGTCTGGAAGAGTGTGCTGTGGGAATTAAGAATGGGGGCGTGTGTCCTGAGTGGAGTATTTGTGGTGTCTGGAGCTTCGCAATATGAAATTTGGGTAGTCAATTGCATAAGAATTACTGAATGTTGTGCTTTGCATTGTGATTGATTGGGGAAGTTCTCTGATGCGCGTTAGGCTTAGACTATGTCTCGGGTGTTACTGTTTGGGGTTTTAGCATTGTTCTTTGCTGGTCTCATTGTAGGTGCGTCCGGGTTAGGGAGCGGTTGGGTTTTGCTAGTCAGATTTCCCTAGCATGATGGTAGGTTACGCTACCACACAGGTTACAAACCACCTGTTGGGGTCTCTCTGAGGTCAGTTACAGAGATGGGGACAGCCAGGCGTTTCAGGCTGTACGATGTTGTCCGCGCCATTATTTACAACGATCTTGCCATCCTAGACAAGGGAGGGAGAGTCACTTAGTTGTCACTGAGGTAACAGAATAATCGCTCATGTTAAGAGGTATTCGAAACTAAGATCAAGCTGAGACTTGACTGTAGTTTCACACTACTTAAATACAAGTATGCTACTTCTAATAATAGCTAAATGCATGTCTGCTCAGTAAGCTATGAGTCAGCATGGAGTCATACAGAAGTATCTACAAGTCATTTAGAAGCAGACACAAGTCACTACGAGTTAATAGAAGCAGAACACGAGTCAAATACAAAACGTGTATGGGAAACAAGTAAATGAGGCAGGAACGTGTTGCGCATGTGTTCTAAAGTCCAGGGAGATAGTGTGTATCCAGATAAGGTCATAACATCGGGCTTACCATATCCGTTCTGAGGTAGTAGGGGTTTCCCACACCACCCGGGCACTGAAATATTGACCCCCTGGTCAAGTATCTGCAACTTTGTAAGGTCTGACCATTCGCTAGTGATGGCGGACCAAGAACTGGTACAAGGCACTACAGTCTGGTTACAGCAGATCGCACAGGATGGCACCGTCAGCACAGGTGGAGTGTCCAAGCTCTTGATTGAAGAGATTGAGCACTATCTAGTAAGTGATTAGTGCCAGATAAGAACAAAGCTGACTGTGAAGCAGACGGAGATAGCAAAGGTGATTGAAGAGGGGCAGTTGGGGTTGGGAACAGTAGGCCACTACAATTTAGTGGTATTTGAGAACGCAGTCAAAAAACTTCTGGTGGCACGGGCAACACACTGGCAGGAGCAGTTGGGCACAATGCAGAACACAATCGCATGACAGGTCAGGGGTTTAGACACCCCTCAGGAGGCGACAGTATCCCAGGAGCAAGATGCAGGAGGAAGGGACCAGAACGCAGAAGCAGAAGGCAGAGATGAAGAGGAAGATGATGATAACCTAAATACATCTGCAGACGAAGGTGAAGAGCAAGAGGAGGTAGTCTGTGGCAGAGTGGCACGCCAAGTGAAGGGAAAGGGGAAGGAGGTAGAGAAGCACAAATCCACGTAGGCTCTCATGGAAGAGGGAGATATGCAGTATATGCCGAGGGTGAGTGACTTGTGCTATAGAGAAAATAAAATTTAATGTGTAGAAATTAGTGCTACAACTGCAATTTAACCGGGAGGGACTGTTTTGGTCCTCCAGGTATGGGAAATAAGTGTAGGCAGTGTCGGAGAGGACACAGGAGATGTTACCGCTATGCGTGTTATTGTTGTAGATAGGAGTCGAGTCAAATGCTAGTCACATTTCCCTAGCGCGTCGAGGGGTAGAGTCCTCGAACTAGTTACTTTTGCCACTAGTGGGGGCCTCGTCGAGGTCAATTACGATGGAGGGGGCAGCCAGGCGTTTCAGGCTGCTCACTGTCTTGCATGCCATTATATACAACTTGCTAGCCATCCTAGACTAGGGAGGGAGGATTCACTTAGTGCACACAGAGGTAGCAGAATAATCAAGCGTGTTAGGCAGTATTCAAACTAAGGTCAAGCTGAGGCTTGCCTGTAGTTTGCGCTATCTTAAATACATAATCTGTACTACTAAGAATAGCCTACAATGAGGCGTATCACTAAGCCTACAAGTCATATAGAAGCGCTACTAGTCATATAGAAGATGTGTTGAGTCAAATAGATGCGCGCACGAGTCAAAAGGTGAAACACAAGAGTCAAGGTGCTAAAGATAGTAAACATGAGGAGAACGTGTTGAAGACGCATGTATTTAAACTGTTCTAAGGTCCAGGGAGATATCGTAAGTCCGGATAAGGTCATAACAGGAGATGTGAGTCTGCTGAAGAAGGGCAAAGGCATGATGTGGAGAAACGCATGCAGAAGGGAAAAGGGAAGAGAAAGGTGGCTGAGGTGATAGTAATGGAGGATGATGAGGAGGAGGAGGCAACACCAAGGACAACGAGGTTGTGGGTTCAACAGATTCAGGCATCACAAGTGTCAACAAGTCAGGCACTTGCAGCCTTAGTTGGGGAAGGGGTTAGGATAGAGGTGGATGGTGAGACGAGTGCGGCACCTCCAAAGAGGACAACAAGGTAGGCAGGGTATAGTTTTGCTATGTGCGGAAAGACTAAAACACACAGGACATATGTTGGATGTCCCCCTGTGTCACCCAAAAGGGTGTTGTCAAATCCGGATACGCCGCCACGCCCACAGCAATGCCCAAGGGTGGAACCGACCCAGCCAGACGAGACTCAGCACGTGAGACCCAGACAACCTCGTGCAACACCAAGTACTTCAGAGCATGAAGACACGGATGTAAACACAATGCCACCCCCTTCAATAACTGAGTATTTAGGGTCATCAGCAGATTCGTCCAGGAGCAATAGCAGGGTAAGGGCGCATGCTGCACGTGCTACAATGACAATAAGGCGCTTCATAGGTGAGATGTGCCAGCGTGCTTTGGAAATGCACCACCAGGAGATCAAGGCCGCGGCAGCTAGGTATCATGAAGCAATGACCGTGACAGCCAACTTGGAAGAGGCATTGCTGGCTGCGGCCATGCAGGACGAGGCATTGCTGGCTGCAGCCATGCAGGACGAGAAGATAGAGGCAGAGCATCACTGTCGACAACATTCCCAAGGCTCACGTGGGCAGAGGATGTAACTGCTGGGAAGAGGCCTGGTAGTAGGAGAAATCGTTATTTGAGAAGGATAGCACCGCAGGGGGCCGGTGAGGAGAAGCCCCCCATCATTATATTTCTGTAGTGGGTACCAAAGGGTGCCCTATTAAATGTACGTAGGTTGTAAGATGCTGTGGAAGAGGAATCACAAAATAAATGCTGTTTTGGAAGATGTGAGGTTCATATGAAGAAACAAAAGGGCGGAGACAAGGAGAAGCGCAGGAGTGGAGTTAAGGCGAGGAGCTGTTATTGCGCAGAGGATAAAGGCGCTAGACGAGAGGGATGACAATGAGATGCAAACAAAAGATAAGGTGTCGAAACGAGAGGGATTGCTGGAACGAGGATGGAACAGATTATCACAAACAAATAGGCAAGAAGCCATAAGTCGCATTGTTAAAGTAAAGAGAGATCAAATACAAAGAAAATAAACAAAGAGCATCAAAATGCATTGTTAAAATAAAGAGAGAAAATAAATATGAAGGTATACGCTGGTCAGAGCAGAGTAGTTAAACTGCAAGATTAATCGGATGGAGGAGGTAACTCCTGACCATTGTTGTCATCTACATCATGCGTCATCATATCCAGCTGTTGATCTGTCAAATCAATAAGTTTAGTTACAGGTAAAAAGCACGGAGAGCAGGGGTGGTAAGGAACTAAACGAAAAGCAGTAAAATGTAGCCTAGAAATAGATCTGTCCACTTCTCCTAAAATATAAGATCCTCCTTCAGTCCTTTGCAACACAACCATTGGGCCAAGATAGCATGGTTTAGTTTTCCAGTTTAACTCAGCTTTGACGTGTGAGTTACGGACGAGTACAAGTGATCCAAGGACAAAGTTGAAGTCCTGGATGGAGTTGGCAAAAGTCTTCTCGAACTGTTGGACAGAGTCATAGTGTGTGCACAGCACCTGCTCAGAAATCTGTGTGAGGTCTTCAGGGTGTTTTTGGAGTTGAATAGTGTGGCACGCTAATAGGTCCGCTGTAGAGAGCATGGTGGAAATGCAGGGAGCCAAGTAAGTGGCTTCTGTAATATCAAATGGAAGGAGAGGTTCAGTTCCGTGAACAATATAATAAGGAGAGTAACCTGTGGATTTCTGTATGGTAATGCATTCCGCCCAAAATACCGAAGGTGCAACCTGGGACCAAGTGCGTTTGTCTCCTTCAGTTGCCTTCATAAGGGCTTCCCAGACGTCGAGGTGGCATCGTTCAATGATGCCATTAGCATGGGAGTTATATGGGGAAATGTGTATGTGGTGAATATTATACTGATTAGCGAGATGCTTGACAGCCTGCAAGAAAGCAGGGCTGTTGTCTGTGACTATTTCCTCAAGTGCGCCCCATCTACAAAGAATATCCTCAAAAATAAATGCACCAAGAGTATGCCCATTTTCAGCATGGAGCATGTGCCATTCAGGGTAGGAGGATAGAAAACAACGCACTTGTACAATGTAACGGAAACTGTTAGACTTTGGCATAAGCATGGTGTCAATGTATGCTTTGCGGAAGAGGGATGCTGGAGTGGGGACAGAAGCAGGTATGTAGAATTTCCGGAAGAGGCGGACTTGGCACTCATGACAGGTGCAGATGTACCACTTGATGTCATTGTCCAAAAACGGCCACCAGAAACATTCAAGGAGCCTGGTGTGGACAGTAAACATGCCCTTGTGGCCAAGGTCATCATGAGTGGCTTTGATGAGATCGAAATGGTCAGGTGGCCTGATGACAAGCTTGTGTTTCCCAGTGTGGTCATGGCACCATAACTGATTGTCGAAG
Organism: Floccularia luteovirens; assembly: GCA_009739215.1. Classification (NCBI taxonomy): domain Eukaryota; kingdom Fungi; phylum Basidiomycota; class Agaricomycetes; order Agaricales; family Squamanitaceae; genus Floccularia; species Floccularia luteovirens. The sequence continues at coordinate 181,379 of VSJF01000011.1, forward strand.
ATGAAGAACTTGGATGCTCTCTTCATAGTTGCTGGAAGACATTGTCATCCATGCCAGTGGGTTGGGCCGGAGACTTCAGGAACGCCTCAATGTCGATTAACTCATCATCCCGTTGGTTCGCTTTGTCAGATCGGGGAATGACTACGTCAGATACCTCTGTATTGGAGAGAACGGAAACCTGTGGTGCATTATAAATAGGAGGTGAAGGTATAATTGTGGGTACTCCATGATCTGTCTGCCAATTTAAGATTTCTACTGCAAAAGCATTGGCTAAGTCAATCCAATCATCCGCGTCATCCACAACATTGTCATTTTCTGGTGCACAGGGATGCCAGAAAAGTCCATCCACTGGTGCGTGGTCTCTTGTGGGAACATGGCATAGAATAAAGTCAAATAGTAAGATGCTGGCGATCCACCAGTTAATTGCTGCATTTGGCTGTATGTTAGGATTATTAATCATCCCTTTAATATACTTAGCGTCAACTTCAACAACAAGGTTTTGTACATCAATAAAATAGATGCGGGTATCATGTAAGGCTCGAAATAGTCCATAAAGTTCGATTTTTGATTGAGAGTAGCGTTGTTCTCGGTTGTTCCATGTGATCGAACCGAAGCAGTTTGGATAGTGCTTGCCATCCTCACCAATCTGTGAAATAATATACCCCACTGCAATGTGTGAGGAGTCTACTGCGAGGATAACCTCATGGAGGGATGAATAATCGATAGCGCAGATTGCAGGGCAGTTAATAACGAGATCTTTGAGGGTATCCATTGCTTGTTGCTATTCCGGACCCCATGTAAATTTGATATCCTTCTTCATGAGGATGACAAGTGGCTGGCTGTAGGTTGCAAAGTTTTTAATAAACATGCAGACAGTACCTACCGTCCCTAGGAAACTGCGAACTTCAGTCAGGGAGGTACAAGCAGGCCAATCTCGGATTTTCTGGATGCGTGACTCGTTGGGAACTCGTCCTTCATAGGTGCATCTGTGTCCTACAATAATTGCTGAAGGGACGCAGATGAAAGACTTCTTTCCAGAGAAGGTACTGCCGGCATGTTTAATCTGCTGAATGACTCAGTTGACATTTTGTAGGTGTTCTCACACAAAGCATCAGATGCCGGGGTTCTATGAGATGGTCTCATAGGAGCCGTCAGGGAGTTCAAACCATGTACGCGCGCCCTTAACAGGGACATCATTGACAAATGAGACCACCACATTGGGTATCTCATCCTTAAGGAGGAAGGTAAGGTCACCATGCTGGATCTGCATCGAATTGGTGTATCCTATAGGGATAGAGGTGAGGCAGAAGGTCCCAAGAGAGGTTTGGAAGGTTGTAAGATTGCACAATATCTGCGAGAGTTCTCTCTGGTCGAATCTGTCAGGAATCTGACATCTCCGTACCTCACAGAGCACACGGACATGTCACCACGGACTTCATTCAATGGACATAAACAGATGTTATGGACTTCTTCTATTTTAACCTTTAAGTCATGTCTAACTCATGTCAATTCCTCTTTTAAATTCCCTTTATCCTATTATTGTTATCTTCCTCATGTTCTATCCTCCATGTGGAGATAACAAACATTTATTGTATTTAAGCTACATATATTGTAATTGTTCTGTAGCTTGAATATTGAATAAGACTCATAATCGCTCCATTCTCCATTCTTCTCATCCACCTCTCTTCCTCCGTCCCGTACAGGACATTTTCCTCTGTTACTACAAGTAAGACACAGAAGTCGGCAGGGCGCAATGGACATTGTTGAAGCCACATCTTAACTCCGTTCTACGAGCATCTCCGCATTCATGGAGATCGTATAGAAGTCAGCTCTTGACAGTATATTCAAGCTTTTACTGATCAACTTCCAATCCTTGTATGCCCCCCCATACTACACAAAACTCACAAAGAGCCGGTCAAGAAGGACCACTTTCAATCACACCCACTTGAGAATGTAACCCTCCGTCATCTCCATTAACTCCTTCCTTTATTCCCTTCTCAACAGAACAACCCCCCCCACCTTCTGAACCTTTCACACTTGAACATCCTCCGATGTCCTCCAAAACAATCCCTGGTTTTGGTTTCAACCCCGAAACACAAGGAAATCCTTTCCCTCCTTTGACAGAAGAACAGGAAGTAAAACCCCCTGTTTCCCAACCCAGATCACCTCAACCTACCTCCAGATCAGGTTCTGCCAGGAGTGATAGTTTTCCCACGGAGGAACTTACCTCCATAATTCAGGTTTTGACCAGAACAGTCAATAAGTCCAACTCTGATGCACCGAAAGTCCGGAACCCAGACCCATTTGATGGGAATGATCCCCATAAACTCACGGCTTTCCTTGTACAACTCCAATTATTTTTTAGATCACGTCCGTCTACCTACTCCTCTGATGAAGCCAAAGTAACCTTTGCTTTATCATATCTATGCAGGTCCGCACTAGACTACTTCAAGCCAGGTATCATTGGCATCGATACCTCCATCAATTGGTTAGACGATTACCAAGAATTCATCTCCATCCTCTGGTCCAATTTCAGACCACATGACCCCATCGCTGACACGGAAGACCAGTTAGAAAACCTCATGATGAAGAAGAACCAACGCATCTCCAAATACATAATAGATTTTAACAGGCACACCTCCAGGGTCAAGTGGGGAGACTCTGCACTCCACAGACGATTCTACTCCGGATTACCCAGACAGATCAAAGATGAAATATCACGGATTGGTAAACCAGACTCACTAGCCTCACTCCGTTCATTAGCACAAGGAATAGATGCACGTTACTGGGAACATCGCAACGAAATCAACAGAGAAAACAAGACCTCCGCTTCTACCAAAACGGATGTCCACTCCACTGACAAACCAGTGACCGTTCAAAATAATAAAACTACCACAGAAAATAAAACCACTTCCACTTCCACCTCCGCCTCCACTCTGCAATCCAAACAACATTCCAGACCTGACCTCACTGGTAAATTGGGTAAGGACGGGAAATTAACAGCGGAAGAACGAAAAAGAAGACTGGATAACAAATTGTGTATGTTTTGTGGTAAAAGTGGACACATAGCTTCAGATTGTAATAGACGTACATCCTCCGCTGCAAAAGCTAGAGCAGCTAAGGCGTCGGAGACTCTGACGGAGTCTTCTATGACCTCCGCACCCTCCGGTTCTACGGAATCGAAAAAATAGTGTGCAGTCCTCATAACCTCGCACAGGATGAGGACTGCGTTGAACTATCTTGTGCACAAGAGGTCAAACTCAATGCTTCTGCTCTTTCTAATTTGGACTCTCTTATTGTACATTTGTCTTCTCCGTCTCACTCCGTTTCACTTTTTAAAGCCTTAGTAGACTCTGGTTCTACTCATTGTTTCCTTGATTCTAAATTTTCCAGATCACACCACCTCCTCACTATGAATATATCACCTGTTCATTTGCGCCTTTTTGACAGTACTAGTAACTCCGTTATAATGCAGGCAATCGACCTGCCAATCCATTTTCTTACTGGAGAAACTCTGAATGTCACCTTCTACATGACAGATCTAGATTCGGCCGTGTGCGCAGTATTAGGATATAACTGGCTCACCCGCTACAATCCAACGATTGATTGGGTATTGGGCAGTATCACATTCCATACTCCGACATCTCCGGTTTCTACCCCCTCCTTGACATCTACTCCGTTATCTTCTGTTGACCTACCAACTAAAGAACCCACCTCCGTTACATCTCCGGTACCTCCGATCAACATATCACTAGTCAATGCTGCCGCCTTCATGCGCGCTAGTAAACTACCAGGATCGCGAACATTTCAACTGAATCCTAACTGTCCAGAACTGTTTGCTAAATCAGCAACAGTTGCAGAGAAGTCTTCCGTTGATATGACCTCTGTTCCGTCTGTATACCATGAATTTGCTGATGTTTTCAGTAAAAAACGCGCAGACACACTAGCTCCACATAGGCCTTACGACCTCAAAATTCACCTAGACGAGGGTACACATCCTCCAATAGGACCAATATATTCATTATCACCTTCAGAACTCAAATCCATATGCGAATTCATCAATGAACATCTCAACATTGGTTTTATTAGACCAACCCGTTCAGAACACAGAGCACCGGTATTCTTCACGCAGAAGAAAGACGGAGCACTCCACCTTTGTGTAGACTTCAGAGGTCTTAACAAAATCACAAAGAAGGACAGGTATCCTCTTCCATTAATTACTGATCTCCTTGATTCCCCTAGAAAAGTGACAGTTTACACAAAACTCGACCTCCGTCATGCATATCATTTGGTCTGCATTGCTGAAGGCGACGAATGGAAGACTGCATTCCGCACCAGATACGGATCATTTGAATGGTTGGTAATGCCATTTGGACTTACCAACTCACCCGCTGCTTTTCAAAACTTCATGAACAATATATTTTGTGACATGATTGACATTAACGTAGTCATCTATCTAGATGATATTCTCATTTATTCAGAAAACATAGATGACCATGTCAAACACGTCCGCGAAGTATTCTGCTGACTTCGCGCCAACGGACTGTTTGCAAGGGCCGACAAATGCGAATTTCACAAAGACACTGTTGAGTACCTTGGTTTTATCCTTTCTCCAGAAGGCCTCATCATGGCCCCTTCAAAAGTACAATCAATTCTAGACTGGCCGGAACCCCAGAAAGTCAAAGATGTACAGTCCTTCTTAGGGTTTGCCAATTTTTATCGGAGATTCATTGATGAATACTCTGAAATTACAATTCCTTTGACCCGTTTGACACGGAAAGGAGTTACCTTTCATTTTGACGATGAGTGCCAGACGGCTTTCAATAAATTAAAATCTGCCTTTACCTCCACTCCTGTTTTGGCTCATTGGCAACCGGAATTGCCAATACTAATTGAAACAGATGCCTCTGACTATGCACTAGCTGCAATATTGTCAATCACAACTCCTGATGGAGAAATTCATCCTGTTGCTTTTCATTCATGAACATTCAGCCCACTGGAATTAAATTACGACACACACGACAAAGAACTACTCACCATCTTCGAAGCATTCCAATGATGGAGACACTATTTAGAAGGATCTCCGTTACCCATCAATGTTGTAACAGACCACAAGAACCTCGAATATTTCTCCACAACAAAAGTCTTGACTAGGCATCAAGCAAGATGGTCTGAGTATCTTTCCCGTTTTAATTTAATCATTCGTTTCTGTCCCGGAAAACTCGGAGGAAAACCAGATGCACTAACACGCAGATGGGATGTCTACCCAAAAGAGGGGAGTAGCGACTATGCTACTATTAATCCCCATAACTTCCATCCAGTGTTCACCCAAGAACAGCTAGCATTGTCCCTCCGAGCAACAACCCTTATCAAACTCATACTAAAAGGAATAGTCATCATGAATTTGGAACAACTCCATGATGACATCCACAAATCAATTAGTGGAGATTCCTTGGGTAAGATTCACCTTAATAATTCATCTGACCCCCGCTGGTCAACAGACCTTGATGGACTACTCCATTTCAATGACAAAATATATGTACTGGACGTCGCGGACCTACAACTACACGTCCTTAGATATTGTCATGACCACCCAACAGCAGGACACTTTGGCCAAAACAAAACAGTACAAATGGTCCACCGAAACTACACTTGGCCTGGACTATGAAAATTTGTTAATGACTATTGTAAGTCTTGTATTATCTGCAAACGTTCAAAGTCTGTATGTCATAAACCATATGGCAACCTTAAACAACTTCCGATACTAGAGAAGCCATGGAATTCCATCTCTATGGATTTCATTGAGCAACTTCCTCTGTCATCTGGATTTACTTCAATTCTTGTCATTGTGGACAGACTAACAAAACAGTCCATCTTCATTCCCACTTATGACACTATCACTTCACCACAACTCGCAGAGTTGTTTGTCCTCCATGTATTTTCAAAACACGGAGTTCCATCACATGTTACCTCCGATCGAGAAACTGAGTTTGTATCTCACTTCTTCCGTTCCCTCGGAAAAGCGCTTGACATGACCCTCCACTTCACCTCTGGTTATCACCCAGAAGGAGATGGTCAAACAGAGAGAGTCAATCAGACTCTAGAACAATACCTCCGTATGTATTGCACTTACCAACAGGACAACTGGTCATCACTCCTTCCACTTGCAGAGTTTGCCTACAACAATACTCCCAATTCCACTATGGGTGTATCTCCATTCTTTGTGAACAAAGGATATAACCCCAACATCTCCATTTACCCCGAAAGGGATCTCTCCTCCACTCAAGCTAGAGAATTTGCTATTGACTTGGATGAGTTACACAAGAAACTAAAGGTTCAAATTGGTATCTCCCAATGCCAATATCAAGGACCTGCAGATTCCAAAAGAACTCTGTCTCTGGAATTTCCTATCCACAGTCATGCATATGTCAAAGCAGAGCATTTCTGTACCACCAGATCTTCAAAAAAACTTGCAGAGAAATTCTTAAGTCCCTTTGAAGTTATAGCTAAAGTTGGTTCTCATTCATACATACTCTGTTTACCAATGAGTATGAACTCTATTCATCCTGTATTTCACATCTCACAACTAGAACCAATAACTCCGAACGTCATACCTGGACATGTCCAATCTCCGCCACCTCCAGTAGAGATTGATGGAGAAACAGAATACGAAATCACTGAAATCTTAGACTCAAATATCAACAAAAGACGCAAATGTAAACTCTTATATCTAGTCAAATGGCTAGGTTACGAGGGCACATCAGACGAAACCTCCTGGCTACCAGCCATGGAGTTCGATCATGCATCTGAAGTCATCTCCGATTTCCACTCCAAATATCCAGACAAACCAGGTCCTTTATCTAAAATTAACTCCGTTTCTATTTGATGACAACTCCGTCTGACCTTTTTAACTTGAAACTCATTTCTCTTCATTTAATCATGCAGTTTCAACTTCTAAAAACAACATAACACATTTTATTATTTAGACAGATATTAGAAGAAAACAAAAAGACAAAAAATATAGTATGTACAACAAAGGCGGAGACACAAGAAACAAAAACAACTACTCCATTTCATCCCCGTCCTCTTCCTCCATCCTTATCAACCCTGCATGTTCATCATCCTCTTCCTCTTCCTCCGATGTTTCCTCGTCTTCTGCTTCCTCCGCTTCATCGTCCACAAATTCTTTGTCTGTCTCCTTCGCCTTTCCTTTCCCCTTTTCTCTTCTCCTCTTCTCCTTCTCCTTCTCCATTTCCAATTCCTGCTCCATTTCTTCCCCTAACTCTGATGTATCCTCCACCTCCACGACCTCCATTGCCATTTTCCATTCCGCCACCACCAATCCCACCAAAGTCTTCATCATGTCCTTCATCTCCTTTAGGCTCTCAGCCATGGAGAGAACCCCCGCCGCAAGGTCTTGCTGCATTTTCATTCATGCCTCTGGATAACTGGTAATGAAATTGCTGTTATCAGTGGGGATTGTTGTTCCCTGTGCTGTTTGGGAATGCCTTATCCTCCTCCTGTTGCGTTCCTCTGCTTGCCGTTGCTCTGCCGTTTCCTTCTCCATTGCCAGCACGCACATGATTTTGCGTTGCTGGCAGAATTGGCAGGAAGTGCTCTTGGTGCGCACTCCCTCATGTGGAACGGGCCATTCACATGACATGCTGCACTTGGCACAGGCGACGCACTCCGCCTCCATGGTCTGCCAATCAATGCCCCTTGGCCTTTTCGAGGGGCCTGCCTCTGCCGTCTCCGGTGTCTCCGTCGTCTTGCATTTCCTCAACGCCGCCCTCCTTTTGGCTTGTTCAGCCATGCGCTCCTCCTCAGCAGCCCTTTCCTTGGCTACCTTCTTTGCTGCCTCCGCAGCCTGCGTTTCCTCCACCCTCTTGGCCTCTTCAGCCAAACGAGCCTTCTCCGCCATCTTTCTCTCGGCCTCCTCCCACAACCTCCTCTCCTCTTCTGCCCTTGCTTCTGCAGCCAAATGCTGCCTCTCCCATATCTCTGCCATCTTCTCCTCAAGCTAGCATTGTTGCTCTTGCAGAACCAATTCAGCGGCGTCGATTTCTTTGAACAATTGAGCAGGCATTGAGAGGAGTTGAGAAATTTTTGGAAAAAGTGAGGAGTAGGTGATTAATGTTGAAGAAAAAGAAAATTTTTTAAGTCTAAAAATGCAATGCAACAATCAACATCATCACATGACCTTCTCATGTGACCATGGATCACAAACATACAAGTGGATCTTGAGGGCTCAATCCTAATGAAGGGATACTGTCAGGAATCTGACATCTCCGCACCTCACGGAGTACATGGATATGTCATCATGGACTTCATTCAACGGACATAAACAGATGTTACTGTTATGACCTTATCCGGACTTACGATATCTCCCTGGACCTTAGAACAGTTTAAATACACGCGTCTTCAACGTGTTCTCCTCATGTTTACTATCTTTAGCACCTTGACTCTTGTGTTTCACCTTTTGACTCACATGTGCATCTATTTGACTCAACGCGTCTTCTATATGACTAGTAGTGCTTCTATATGACTTGTAGGCTTAGTGATATGCCTCATTGTAGGCTATTCTTAGTAGTACAGATTATGTATTTAAGATAGCGCAAACTACAGGCAAGCCTCAGCTTGACCTTAGTTTGAATACTGCCTAACACGCTTGATTATTCTGCTATCTCTGTGTGCACTAAGCGAATCCTCCCTCCCTAGTCTAGGATGGCTAGCAAGTTGTATATAACGGCACGCAAGACAGCGAGCAGCCTAAAATGCCTGGCTGCCCCCTCCATCGTAATTGACCTCGACGAGGCCCCCACTAGTGGCAAAAGTAACTAGTTCGAGGACTCTACCCCTCGATGCGCTAGGGAAACGTGACTAGCATTTGACTCGACTCCTATCTACAACAATAACACGCATAGCGGTAACAGTTACAGACTTCTTCTATTTTAACCTTTAAGTCGTGTCTAACTCATGTCAATTCCCCTTTTAAATTCCCTTTATCCTATTATTGTTATCTCCCTCATGTTCTATCCTCCATGTGGAGATAACAAACATTTATTGTATTTAAGCTACATATATTGTAATTGTTCTGTAGCTTGAATATCGAATAAGACTCGTAATCACTCCGTTCTCCATTCTTCTCATCCACCTCTCTTCCTCCATCCCATACAGGACATTTTCCTCCGTTACTACAAGTAAGACACAGAAGTCGGCAGGGCGCAATGGACATCATTGAAGCCACGTCTTAACTCCGTTCTACGAGCATCTCCACGTTCACAGAGATCGTATAGAAGTCAGCTCTTGACAGAATCCTACAAAGAGATCAAACATGCCATAACAGCCACGACTGCCAAATGACTCAGCATATAACTCAACCATAGGAGGGAGTCTGCTATCTTTAATTGTGACTGCATTAAGGGGCTGGAGGTCGTGAACTATATGGAGGGATTTTCCATCCTTCTTCTTTATGCAAAACCAGCGTGATCTATAGGAAGAGTTGGAGGGTTCGTAAATACCTGCTGCAATCTTGTCTTTGATGATATGTACAATGTTGTCGAAAATGCCTGGGGGTATGGGTATATTGTGGAGGACCCAGGGTATATGCTCAATGGTGGGGATAATTATCGGGTCAAAGTATGCCATTGAAAACTTCCCTTTCTCCATTTCTGTCCATGTGAAACCCTGTTCCTGCACCTTCACTAACCAGTTCACAAGTTTTTCTTCTTCTGGCCAAAGGAACCTGTCAGGGTTGATGTTAAACGTTACGTGTCGTTCTTCTGTATATCGCTTGCCGGGAGTGAAGTCAGGTGGATGATAAGGTAATACAGGCATTCCAATAAGCGGATCTGAAGAGACGTGTCGAACTATGCGGAAGTGTTCAGGGAGCATGGTGGCAACTGGCTTCATGCGGTTTGCAACTTTCTTGTATGCGAAATTTGAGGGCGATAGTGAGAGCAAGTACGAAGAGATGGATTTGCATACTGGAGCTGGTTGCATGCAAGGGAAGACCAGTTGGTGGTATCTAAGGAAATTTCTATAGATTCTACAATATTAAAGAGAGGAGAGTCAAGGAGTTCTGTTGGATGATAAGATGATAAAGGAAAGTCCGTAGTTAGAGATTCTTGTCCGGAGAGTGAGTTTAAATTGATAGATGGTATATTGACATCTCCTCGAGTGCTATTTGAATCATCGATACCTAAAAACCCATAATTGCTACAGATAGCTAGCACCAGTTAGTGCCATTGATGCATGATTTGGTGGGGATTGTTACGACTAGGCCAGTGTTTGGGTCAGTAAGTATTACATGCTGATCACCATTAACAAAATCCTTTGTGGTTGCTTGTGTGAGCATGTAGAAAGGTCGTCCTAATAAGAGCTCATAGGGAGCATCGTTGACTACTTGTACTTGCAAATAAAGGTCCATTTCCCCAATAGAAAGTTTGAGGTTGCGGAGCAGACCGAGCATTGTGTTCTTGGTCTTATTGGCCACTTCCATGGTCATAATGTGCTTGGATCGTACTAGGACTCCAAGCTTTTCCCATAAGTCGTGCCGCATTGCAACTATCTGGGAGCCTGAGTCAAGCACGGCTTTGCAGTAAATAGAGTCTTCAATGATAGGGTGAATGCTGTGCAGGTTTTCAATCTGAGAGGAGGCTATGAGATTATCTCAATCTAGAGAAACAGCCGAACTTATCGATGCAAGCTGCATAGTTTCAGCTTCTCTCTCAGCATCTCGAAGCCCTTGTAACAAGATCTCATAACTAGTGGTGATTGTGTTTTGACCAGCAGGAACGCGCTTAGTTGTAGTGAGCTCCTTAAATTGCTTTCGTATATCTGGGGCGAGGATGAGTAGTTCCCTTTGTGATATCATGACTGGTGCACTGGGAGATCACTCAATAACTTCGGCCATTATACGTGTGTCTTCAAGGGGTGAGATGTATTTGAACTGCGGTTGAGGGGGTTTCGGAGGTTCTGCGTGCTTCAGCACTGTTGGAGGTTGTGTGCAGGGTGATTGTTCGGGAGGAGGGTTAACAAGGACAACAGGCTGCTGTTTAGATGCGGGTTTAGCTGTCGTATTCTTCTTACCAGCCCTGTGGTCTAATTTCTCCTGCGCTGCAGCGATCACCTGAATAAGTGTTTCATCATCCTCTTCTATTTCTCCTAATGCTGTGACTTTAACTGGACACTTATAATTAACTGGGAGTTCCTTAATGTCTGTGATATGTTGTTTGTCCATCCATGTATAGCGTACTGGTGTCTCAGGCTGATCGACCTCATACATGTTGGTTGAAACTGCTGGTTGCGCAGGGTTAGACTTGAACCAGTTATTGAAGCGTTCCATCATGTTACGTCCCAGAGTAATGCGCAGCACATAGTTCCTGTTAGGGAGGACTAGATGGTTGCTACTGTTGCGCATGATCTTGCCAGCAAGAATATATTCGTTAGCTTTTGGACAATTGGTAACAAAATGGGAAGGCTCAGAGCAGAAATTGCATGAAGGTGGTCCTGTGGATTGCGAAGATCCTTGATTTTGCGGACGCGTCTGGGTATTAAGGATGGTCTGGTTCAGAGTGGATAGGGTTTGGTTAAATGTCTGTATCATCGATTTGAAGTCATTCGAATAGTTTGATGTGTCTTGGATATCTACAACTTCTCGCTTTACAATGGTTACTGAAGGGGTAGACGGGCGCGAGTATACTATAGGGACCATCTGGAGGTACGCCATAGATCCCGCAAGTAAGTGATCCACAGCGGCAATGATTTCTTGGAGGGTATAAGGGTCGTCAGGATGGTGCGTAGGTTCTTGGAGGCGTAGTTGACTCTGGACCACTTCCCTAAACTCTACGTCGAAACCGCGGATAAAGGTGGCAGATATTTCTCGATCTGTTAACCTGTTCTTTGAGTGGAGGAAGTTAGTAACTCGGAGAAACTTGCGGTGGTACTCTCCTAGGTGCACACGGGAGGTGATTTTTCCTGAAGCGTTATCCTCAGAAATATGCTCAAGGTCATGAATAGAATACTTCCTCTCGGATTCTGCTCCCGGGTACAAACTACTAACTGCTTCCTTGAACACCTCCCAATTGTCTCCTTGCGCAGCTTTGAGGGAGTCCCATAACTCGTTATCTTCCAATGAAACATAGCGAAGTGTGTACTCGATTCGTTGTCTCTCTGTGATTTCTGCTAATTCGGTGAGCTGGTCGACATCTTTGAAAAACCTGCAGAGAGAAATGGGTTTCCCATCAAATTTGGGTGCAGTTTTATCAGTTCGAGGTGGCATAACAATTTGAGGCATTGTGGGTTGGATGGTTGGAGAAGGCGGGAGTGGAATGGAATGTGGGGAGACGGGGATTGAGATAGGAAGACTTTGTGGGATGTGAGGCTGTAGAAATGATAAATCCTCCGACAAAGGGGTTAGAGGTGATTGTGGGGGTGAAATTGCGGGGGAAGGAAAACCACCTGGGACTAAGGAAGGGGTGAATGTCTCTAGATCGGACGACAGGTTGGAGGATTGGGCATGGCAGGGGTTTAGTAATTGAGAAAGGCTCTTGGAGGAGGAGGTGCTTTGAAGGGCATTATTGAGAGGTTGGTTTACAGCTAGGCAGAGCTCCTCAGAAAGGGAGCAGGTGGAAGTGAACCTAAGTTCTCGGGAAGACAGTCTTTAGAAGCCCCTCGCAGTGGGCTCCAGTTGAAGAGAAGGTAAGTGCGAGCAGGCTCAGAAGCCTAATGGGGAGCAGCACATCTGTCTGCTAATTCTGAAGAAAGTTCCTTGTTGAGAACTTAGGTGGTTGTATTTAAGGAGTGGACTTATGGATTAAATGACGGAGTGCACGGTGGTAGTGCGCAGGTGTGGAAGAATGCAGACGAAGTCCGTGTTAGAGAAGTGCAGTTAGATGTGCGCAAGTGCATTATCTTGCGGAGTGCAGGTGCGCTTGGTGCGTGAGGGATATGTAGGTTGAGAGTGGTTTTTAGATTTTAGACACTAACTGATTGGGATTGTAGAAACTTGTTCCTTTCACTATCTAAGTTACAATCTTTTATATCTACAGGCATTGCAGAAAGAGTACTAAGTAATTGGAGAAATGTACTAAATTTAATGAATGGTAACAGTAAAAAAAATTGCAAGGGGCATCACCAGGAACATGTGCTATACTGGTTATAGAATTGTGAAACTCACAAAAGAGAAAGAAAGGCTAAACAATGCTGGAGGGCTATCTGGTCTGCCTTGCGGAAACACAGCAAGGCTGAGCGTTGCTATGCGCTCGCATCACACATGACCAAGGTAGTCATGATCCTGTATACTAATATTAGCAGGAGTGCTGTTTTCTTGGTCCGAAAGGCAAATCCGTGTGATAATCCCGATTAAGACTGATGATCAGATAAGTGATGGCACTGATACGGGGGTTTTACTGGCTAATTTTAGGAAACGCAGCGGCTGAGGGGCTTGTGAGCTAAAGTTGATGGTTGATGGCATCAGCGGGCTGCGTGATCCTCATTAAGCTATGTGGTGTCTGGAAGAGTGTGCTGCGGGAATTAAGAATGGGGGCGCATGTCCTGAGCAGAGCATTTGTGGCGTCTGGGGCTTCGCAATATGAAATTTGGGTAGTCAATTGCATAAGAATTACTGAATGTTGCGCTTCGTGTTGTGATTGGTTGGGGAAGTTCTCTGATGCACGTTAGGCTTAGACTATGTCTTGGGCTTACCATATCCGTTTTGAGGTAGTAGGGGTTTCCCACACCGGAACACTTTAAGTATCATTTCATGTCAGCTATATCAAGGCAGTGGAAAAAATTCAACCAACAAAAGTTGATCTTATATCCATTTGGTCAAAGGAACTCGGTGATTAATAAGCACATCAACTCACAAAATAGTAAAATGCACCATCATGGTTGATACTAGAGATTATCTGTTTATCTGACAAGCATGGTGTATCCAATGCATTCACAATCATTACTACAATCTGGATAAGATCCCCAACAGACTAGACAATCTTTATTTAACTGGTCACTCAAAAAATATCAAGGACTTGCCAATGACACTAGCAGCCATGGAAGTAAATGGGGCTTTCGGGAAATGATACAAATCCCACCTGCCAAGTGATTGCCAATTGGAGGAATGACAAGAAAAATATCTTTATCATCTTGTCAGAATTTGAATGATGAGAGGGTTTAACTCTGAGTAACATACTGTGAGCTTGAACAGCAACCAACATACTTAGGACAGAGATTGGTGTGAACAATGCAAACCATGCTATAACAAGAAGATACTTTATCTTCATTCTGCCAGCCCATAAAGATTTGATTGCAACAAAAAGAGTGGCTTAGGCCGAAAAATCAGTCAGTAGTGCAGGAAGGCACAATGTTAACTGACCATATTGAAATGTCACTATTAATATAGTAAGCATCTCAACAATCCATGCCCAAAGTATACAACTAGCAAATAGTTGTAACCAGCAAGCAAGGAGTAACTGTATGAAGTGGACATATTGCTAGAGTAATCAAATTATGTTAGGCAGCAGCTTCTGACTTAAAACTTAAAGAATTGTAGGACTTACTTGTACTGTTATGTTTGGAACAAACCCAGATGTGACTAAGATGGGGAATATTAAGAAAACAATGGAAATAGTAGCTTAGCTTCATAAACTATATAATCCATATATCAAACAGATATAGGTACTATAGTAAGCAACGACATAAAGCCCCCTGGTTATACAATCTTTGTAGCCCATTTTCCATATAATGGCAACCTCCTTGTCAAGAGAGAGGAGGTGATATCATATAAATAAGGTTATAGTAAGCCCTAAGTTGATAGAATCAGAATAGAGAGTTTAAAATATCAGCAAAAATGCACAGACTTTGAACATGTCTTTTTTGTCTTTCCAAAGACAAAAAAAATATAAAAAGACATATAAAGAACCTAAAGCATCAAAGATGATTGTCTTTGGAAAGCTAGGTCCATTTTCTTTAAAAGACATCATTTTCTTTGTAAAGACACAATAAAGACATAGAAGATATTGCAAAATAATACTAATATTGTCATTAATTATGAGGTTCTAAATACTAATAGTACAACGATAAATGTATGTAATACTACAATTGGGATCCTCACATTCCTCATAGCTGTTGCGACAGCAACAATCACATGACTGATTACATAATTGATCATGTGATGGAGCACGTAACTGATGACGTGTCTCACACTCATATGCTCTATGGCACGTAATATCCACGAACATTCTACAAGGTTCTATAACCTTCTATATGTAGTCACATAATATGTTAGTGTACCTGCGCACGGACCATTGTACAAAGCTGTACAAATAGCAATTATGTATATAAGTAGAGCTACTGGACCTTATATCCTTTGTCGAATTACATTCGTAGTAGTCAGTACTAGATCTAAGTCTCTAAGAACTAAGTAAGCTCTAAGGTAAGATCAGTCCCCTCTACTGTGTTAAACAGGGTGCTGCTCAATAACAGCTACATTGTGTGAACTATCTTCATCTTCAATCTCCTCAACCTTAACAGAATATGATCTCTCCTTCTTTGAGTTGATACACTGCCATTGATTGTCATGTTTCTGCAATGCTTTGGACTAGACAGAAAATTATTGATTTAGTGAAAAATGGATACAACAGAAGATGCAGCAAGGGTTTGCAAATTGTTGATATCAACCATCATTCCATACTTCCTTGTGCCTTCAGTGTGGTTATTGCTATTACTGTAGCTTCTCAGATGTGGCTATATTGTACCATTGAGGGCTGGAGGTAGGTAGAGTTTAGTGAACTTCATACAAGCCTTGCAAAAAAATGACTGACATGTCGAACTGACAATCAAGGTAATAAGAAAGACCCTAGAACCAGAAAGATAGTTACAGCAGTTGAACAGGGCATAACAGTACATTCCACAGTGACACACTCCTGACAGTTCTGTTGAAGTCTAGTTGCATTGCTTTTTAGGTTAGCATTGGGGTGGTTATGAAGAGATAGAGTGGAAGTTGAACTTGAAGAAAAAAAATTGTGTAAGTTAAACGTTTGAACTATTGAGCAGTACCCTGTGTTACACACAGTGGAGTGGAACTACCTTACCTTAGAGCTTACTTGTTATGCTTACAGGCTAATACTGACTACTACCAATGTAATTGGACAAGGGGCATAGTACAAAGTACAAGGTCCTTATATACAGTTTTACTGTATGTGCATATTTGTAAATAGTGGTCTGTGCTAGATAGTTCCATAAGTCACATGTTCCTTGTAGAATGTTGTAGAACATCAAAGAACATGCTTAGTCATAATGCATGTGACATATAAAGCATATGATGAGTGAGTCACATGACTAGATTATATGACATATCGCATTACATGAATCATGTGATCCTTTACATGATAGTTGCTGTCACAACACACCCCCTCACTTAGTGCAGCATGTGATGAATAAATCAAATCATTTGCGCTTCTAAGTGGATAATCTTAAAGATTAATAAGACAGCAGCATTCACTGTATTCTCAATTTACTATGATCAAGAATGAGATTGCAGATATATTGTGCATCTATGTGCTTATATGGCATCAAACTTACTGCGAATAAAATTCAAGCTATAGTTGAGCTCTGCACTTTAGGAATAACTCTCGTGACAATGGCTTTGTAAGCATGTCAGCAGAATTTTTAACCCCTTCAATGAAGAAGACCTTGACATGACTATTTTCAATACATTCATGTATATAGTGGTAATGGATGTTAATGTGTTTGGTGCATCGTTTGGCGACAGGATTGGAAGCAATGAAATTGGCTCCCTGATTATCCATGTAGATTGGAATGGCTTTTACAAAGGGTAAGCCAATCTCACGAAACACATTCAGTATCCACATCAACTGGCAGCAACAGTCTGAGCCAGTCATGTATTCTGCTTCAGTGGAACTTAATGCAATCATTTTCTATCTGCGAGATTGCCACATGACAATGCCAGATGCTAGCATCATGTAGAAACCTGTGTGGGACTTATGTGATATTTCATCAGAAGTCCAGTCGGAATCAGTGTACAAAAATAATCCTTCACCACTTTTTCTATTGTACAAGATGGAATAGTGTTGCGTACTGACCAAGTAACACATTATGTGTTTTGCTTGATTCATATGGTCTTGTGTTGGATTTGCTATGAATGTACTTAACCTAATTACTGCATAAGCAATATCAGGTCAAGTTCCAATCATTAGGTACAGCAAGCTCCCAATGATTTGTTGAAACTTTGTTCTTAACGTTGGTGTAGCAATTCCCTCATTAGGGACTGGTTTGTAGCCAGCTGGGAGTGGAGTCTCAGCTCTACAAGCATTCTCCATGCCGAAGCATGCAAGTACCTTCTTCAAATAAGTGACTTGGTCTATCCTGTAGGACTGACCTGTCCGCTGTATGTACATGCCAAGAAATTCATTGACATCTCCCAAATTACAATATTCCCATCGTCTCATGAAATCCTCTTTTAAATCCTCTTTTTTCTTGGTTACGAGTCTGGGATCTGACCCGGTCCAGATAGCATCATCTACATAGATAATTGCTATCACAATATCTTGCTGGTCTTTTGACCAATGGACAAATATTCCTGTGTCTGACTGAGTTCTTTGAAAGCCAAGTTCTTTCATAGACTCAACAAGTCCTTTCCACCATGCTAATGCAGCTTGCTTTAAGCCATAGATAGCGCATTGCAGGCAGATGACTTTCTTTTCTTGTCCTTTGACAATAAAGCCTTCAGGTTGGACCATATAGATCTCTTCTTCAAGTTTGCCATACAGGAAGGCAGACTTGACATCTAGGCCAGTAATAGCCCAATTGTTAAGCACTGCAAGTGCTAACAGGATGTGCACTGTTTCAAATCTCACAACAGGCAAAAATATCTTCTTAAAGTTGAGTCCTTCAATCTGGGAGAAACCTTTGGCAACTAGTTGTGCTTTCTTGCAGCCATCAGACTTGACCACAAACACCCATCTGTTCTTAACTGCTCTTCGACCTTGGGGTAGGTCTACAAGTCCAGACATTACATCATGCTTACAAAGAGCGTCCATCTCTTCGTGGCAAGTGATCAACCATTCTTCTTTTGCAGCTGGTGAAAGGTGCATTATGTTATGACCTTATCCAGATACGCGCTATCTCCCTGGACTTTAGAACATGTGCGCAATGTGTTCCTGCCTCGTTTACTTGTTTTCTATACACGTTTTGTATTTGACTCGCGTTCTGCTTCTATTAACTCGTAGTGACTTGTGTCTGCTTCTAAATGACTTGTAGATACTTCTGTATGACTCCGCGCTGACTCGTAGCTTACTGAGCAGACACGCGTTTAGCTATTATTAGAAGTAGCATACTTGTATTTAAGTAGCGCAAAACTACAGTCAAGCCTCAGCTTGATCTTAGTTTCAAATATCTCTTAACACGAGCGATTATTCTGTTACCTCAGTGACAACTAAGTGACTCTCCCTTCCTTGTCTAGGACGGCAAGATCGTTGTAAATAACAGCACAGACGACACTGTATAGCCTGAAATGCCTGGCTGTCCCCATCTCTGTAACTGACCTCAAAGAGACCCCGACAGGTGGTTTGTAACCTGTGTGGTAGTGTAACCTACCATCGCGCTAGGGAAATCTGACTAGCAAAACCCAACTGCTCCCTAACCCAGACACACCTATGACGAGACCAGCAAAGAACAACGCTAAAACCCCAAACAGTAACATATTATATCTCTAAATTGAGTTGGGACTAGATCATCAGAATGTGAAACTCGATGCACTAGTAAATAGGCAGTGAATTCTACACCCCCTTCCTGTGCTAATTTAGTCACATAAGCCATTTGACTTATATCCACATCCCTAGTGCTCATATCAGAGTGCTCATTGTCAGTAGGCTGAGGTGGCACTGTTGGGATGGGAACCCAACACTGCCTATTTTCCAGCACAAAGTGCTGGTCAATGTTATCTCACCAATAAGCATAATCTTTCTGATTCTGCAATTGTTGCAGTGAATCATCTCCATAAGCATTGTCTTGAATGACATGTCTAGGGATCCTTCTTTGTCTCTCTGAGCGTCTCGGCGGTTCTTGTCTAGGTACAAACCTTCTTTCAGGTATTCCCTCTCTTTGACGTCGCGAGTACTCAATATCATCTGCTGCACTCCTTGGTCAAGGTGTATGAGGCCTCTCCACTGGAGATAAGCAATGTGGTTCCCTGTTAGGAGACGGGAAGGGAGTTGAGGCTTCATCAAGCCCTTCACTACTAGGATAAGAAATATGGGGTGCCTTTGGATTTTGTGGAGGATTTCTCAGTCCATATGTAGGTACCGGTCTTTTCCTTACATCATCCAAAGGATCTCAAGAGTTTGGTTGGTCTGGTCTATCAGAATAATTTAGTTCAGATGGTTCATGAGAGGGCGGTATAGATTCATCACCTTCACTATCCTTGTTGTCCAAGTTATATAGACTAGGAGGTGGGGGATCTTGTCCTATTTCAATAATACCACACTGTTTCTGATCTGGACATTTTGGAAAGAGAAGCTCATCAAAAATTGCAGTGGTAGCCACAAAGACAGTATTGTTGTGGAGTCGCATGAAGCGATAATCCTTTACTCCTTCAGGGTGTCCAATGAATACCATCAGCTCTGATTTAGGAGTGAGTTTATTCACCCTTTTTTCTTCAGGGAGGTAGACATAGGCTCCACAGCCAAATACTCTAAGATGGTTTACTTCCAGTTTAACTTTGTGCAAAGCCTCAAAAGGTGTTCACCATTTTAGACACACCATAGGGGTTCAATTATAGACATATACTGCTTGTTCCATGCTAAATTCCCACTAGCTGTCTGGTATACAGGCATCATGTCGCATAGCTTCCGCTTTGTCCATTAAGGTGCAATTTAACTGCTCTGCTCTACCATTCTGCTGTTGCTCATATGGAACAGATTTCTCAACAATAACTCCCATATCCTTCAGCAACACTTCCATCTGCTGGAATTCACCTCCTCCATCAAAACACCACTTTTTTACATCAGTGTTGAATTGCGTTTTGACAAATGCACTGAAATGTTTCATTGCAGCCTTTGAATCATCTTTATGGTGCAAATTCATTGTCCAGGCATGAGACATAAAGTCATCAAGGAAAGTGATCACATAGCAATATTTGTGATAACTTGTGATAGGAAACTGTTTTAAGTTGGAATGAACCAACTCAAATGGTGCAGAAGCTCATGAAGAGCTTAGGGGGAAAGACTTACTATGTTGCTTTCCTCAGAGACAACCTGGGCATAATGGGATTTCCTTAGGCAATTCTAATGAGGTCAGAAAACCTTGCATATTCTCAGGAGCTTTCTGGAGTACCTGTTTAGACAGGTGTCCAAATCTCTTATGCCAAGTGTCATAAGTAACCTTGTACATTACAACACTGGCCTTAGCACTAGGTTTGCGAATGATTCAAGCATCACACCAGTATATAGTATCACCTCTCATGTGGGTTTCACAAGACAAGATTGGCTCACTTTTAGAATCAACTATGTTGATGAGGGACCCTTTCCCTCTAACACTGTTCCCCTTTTCAGTCAGGAACTGTCCTATAGAGAGCAAGCGGCCACTTAATCTAGGGATGTAGTAGACTAGTGAGATCCAAGTCGTCCTATGCATTCTTCTCTCTTTGTTTCTATTGAGAGGTATAACTACTTCATGACTCATCATGACAGTCTCAAGTCCCTTGATATAAACAACTTGTTCAGAAGCTGTCTGGATGGGAATTGGTTTTTTCAGAGTGTGATACTCAATGAAGTCTGTTTGTTCATGCGTAAAGTGCATTGATGCTCCTGAATCCATAATCCATGATGCATGATTAGAATCCTTTGCTTTTCCCTTACACTTCAAATAAGATGCAAAATGATTATTAATAATCCCCTCAGAGGGGCCAAGAGATACATGTGACAAAGAACAAAAAAGTCCACTACTGCTATTAAGTCCATTCAACTCTAGGAGCTGAAGAGGGCACTGTAGGTCACTATCAATCTCAGTCACTTTACAGTTCAAAGGAGATACTTGCCTTTCACTCTCATATCCAGTTTCTAGAGCTACATTAATGTGCTCTATCCCTGCACTGTCCGCAATAGCCTCATCAATCTCCATTTCAGTCCATTCATTAGCAGGACATGGGTAGTCCCGGTCCTCCTCTGATCCAAGAGATACAGAATCACCTGAATCAGATCGAGCCAGGTAATGAATTGGCTCTGGAGTTTTGGACTTAAAATATTTTGGTGGAGGTTCACTTACCTCTTCTGGTACTTCCTCTATTCTCGAGGTAGAGGGTTCCCCACCACCACCATTCAACAAAACCTCCTTATGTCTTTGGAGGTGTTGAGGATGATGTGGTAGACCTTCTCAGTCTACAAGTTCCCTGGAGCGTTTTGTGCTTGTATAAGTTTCAGAGTACTTCAATGCTTTTATACCAGTGTATGTACTAGCAATTGGCAGAGTGTAGAACTTGTGGGGATTTTCCTGTAAGAAAGTAGGTGTTGGATTTGAGGGAGCTGGTGTGCTCAACCTTGCACCAAATGAGGTGGCCAGCATGGCCATTGATGTGACGTGGGAGTGAGACCCACCACTTTCTTCTACCTTAGCTTGCTTAGCTTTTTCTTTCTTTCCTTTTGGCTTGCCACCCCGTTTACTGTGCTGCCTCTTCTTCTTCTGATCAGCTGGAGAGTCTTCTTTTTTGGACTGATCTTTGTAAGAAGGGTTTGTGTTGGATTTGTGTTTTACATTCAACATTTTTTGTGCATGTCCACCACTTCCAGAGATGTTAGCCTTCTGTATGTTTGTACCAGTAAACTGGTGGGTGACTGCAGCTTTTATGTCTGATAGTTTCAATGTGGTGGTATCCTTGTTTTGCAATAAGTTTGCTATTACAGTACTCCATTTTTTAGGGATCACAGATAATGCAATCAACACCTGCAAGAGTTCCGGAATGGGACAGTCATTTTCAGATAGTCTACCAAACAGGTCCTCAAGGCGGAGGAAATCAGGCTCAGAGTTACCACTGCCAAGTTTGAAGTCCTTGACTTTTTTGTAGAGTTCATAGATGGTACTGAGTTCCTTTACCTCAAACCTGTCAACAAGCCATTGCCACAATTCACTTGAACAGTTACACTCATTATGTGCAGCAGCATAAATTAAGTCGGGGGATAGCCTCTGCTTTATCAAACTCATAGCACTATCATCCTTATCATCCCAAGATTGCTGCAACAACATCATTGTTTCTGAGACATTATTGGGATCTTGGGGGAATGGGCAAGTGCAGACTCTGGAAACAATCTGCCACAACTGGGCAGTCTGAAGGTATGTCTCCATCATTGTCTTCCACTCAAACCAATGAGCACCAGAGAAGACAAAGGACACAGCAGTGATTACAGCGGTGGTTGACATGTTGTTTCTTTAAAGGTTTTTGTTGTTTTTGAGTTGCTGCAATTAAGCACAATCAGCACAATATTCTCAAGAATAAATATAAGACACGCATGGAGGCAACAGTCAAAACAAGATTCATGACAATATCACTTCATAGAGTGGTCATATCTCAAAGCTCAACCATTGAAGGGAATGATAAGAGAGACACTTCTCTAAAGGTAAGAGCTTTAGTTTTAAGTCATCATTGTCAGTGACGAGTGCGACATTGAGACTGGCACTAGAGCCCATAACCTGTTGAGCAGTACCCTGTATTACACACAGTGGAGTGGAACTACCTTACCTTAGAGCTTACTTGTTGTGCTTACAGGCTAATACTGACTACTACCAATGTAATTGGACAAGGGGCATAGTACGAAGTACAAGGTCCTTATATATAGTTTTACTGTATATGCATATTTGTAAATAGTGGTCTGTGCTAGATAGTTCCATAAGTCACATGTTTCTTGTAGAATGTTGTAGAACATCAAAGAACATGCTTAGTCATAATGCATGTGACATATAAAGCATATGATGAGTGAGTCACATGACTAGGTTATATGACATATCACATTACATGAATCATGTGATCCTTCACGTGATAGTTGCTGTTTGCAACATGAATGACGTGGAATTGCAACTCCGATGGTCACGTGAAATCTGCTGAGATGCAATATCCCTATTATATTTGACCCCCAAGGCCAAGGAATTCAAAAAAGTCCAAGTCATTCAGAGATTTTTTGAAGGTAAGAGTCATAGTCAATGCTAGCTAAAAGTGAGGATAAAGATTTCTGTACAAAGACTTGAAAGCACAAGTCAAAAGTCAAAGACAATCAAAGTCAAAGCAAAGACACTTAAAGCTGAAACCGAAGACTGTGAAAGCTAAAGATAGCCAAAGCTGATTTAAAGTTGATGCATTTTTGCTGATGAAGACAAGGAAGAGGCATACACGGTGGATATGTGATCAGTAGAGCTGAGGGTAAACCCTCAGTGGTATTTCGGGTTACAAGTGTAGCATTGGAATATACCAATTCCATGATCAGGGGGTGTTTTTCGAAAGGTCCGAATTCCTTGCACTAAATAGTTATTCCATAATATACCAAAGTCTGTTTCATCAGCTTCGTTGGATCCATCTTTGTTACTGTGTTACCCCGGCATTGGGCAAATGCTCGACATGCCATCATTTTTACATCACAGGACAGGAACAAACTCTTGAGAAGAAGTTGGTAATGGTGTTATTATGGAACACTCCCGCTAATTTGATCTACTCAAGAGTTGGTTATATCAATATCATGATTAAAAGAGTACATATATACTAAAAAACACTGCATTAGCACTTTGTCAAAATGTGATGATCTGTTGATCATCAATTCAACGATGAATGTTTGAATGTTTGGGCTCCTCGTTGCACGTACAAGGATATTATCTGTCATCTCGGAGCGGGTCAAACCTTGTGATGATCCGCGATACATGAGTAGAGTCATGTTCCAGGAATCTACAAGGAAGGGTAACTGCTACGTAATTTTATATCACCACCCTAAGTCAACGTTCAACAGTTAGCAGCATCCCACAGCATAGAAAATAAGAGGTGTATAGTATACTCTATGCATAAGGGTGTACTGGGGTGTCTGGGGTACTCCCTATGGATCACGAACAATTCCACGCTGGAAGCTTCACCATTACCACTATATTACAACAAACCCAACGAAGATATTTCTCTCATAGGAGGACCAGTTACATGGGCAGGATCTTCACTTCCCAGGGAGAAGCCGACACTCACCTTTGTTCGATTCCCCTCCCATCACAATGGGTTAAGCCCTTCTTTCTCGGTTCATTCCATCACCCATCTTTGAATTGTACATGTAGCCTTCCATCTGATGCTTCTGTTGTTTCAAATACCCACACTCAGGGAAGAACGCCTATGGTTTTTCTCTCCTCTCGTTGTGCTACCCTGCGTCCACCCTTCCGTTTGTACATATCTTAACAACATTTTTTGCAAGTATTCATCTCATGCTGAATTTGAAACTTAAGGTTTTGAGGCCTCGCATAGATTCTTTCGAGAATGTCACATCTGCAGTAGTGGTTCTGGCCCGGTTGCTTCTGGGGCGTACGAGCGCTTACATGGCCCAGCATCATACTGTACACCTAAAGGAGTACAACAATGGATAGCCTACGATAAAACTGCTAGAATTGGAGACAATTTTTCGAACCATACCATGTTACCGATGAAACGCAAATTCAATTGATAGGATCGTGTTACTACGGCACTACTCATCCCTCTGTTTTTCCAGCGCCCATCATTTAGTGATGCTGAGAAAAGTACTGGCCCATTGTCACTCCAAAGGTTGGTGGGCCGTTGCATGATCTTTACCGTGCTAAATTCCAACCATGTTAAGTGTTTATAACAGCCCTACCCCGATGAGACTCGTTGAACTTGCAGAGAAGCCCGCCCATTCCACATACCTGAACATTTGTCGACTCGGAATGAGTGGAATTTATCAGAAGCCAGTACAAGCACTACAATCACTGAATGATATGATTCATTGATTGATGCAAAGTGACAGGGGTATTGTAACTGTTATATCGAAACGCATTGCACAACTTCAATTCGACCAAAAATGGATGAAACAATCATTTATTTGTGGAGTGTGTTATCTGCTTCTCTTTTTTCATACTACCACTGGCCCCCACGAACCTATCTCATCTCACTTAACAATGCTGTCTAGTTCCGACAAGTTTTTTGGGGGGTTTCTTGTCCAGGCATTCCTTTTCCTTAGTCCCCTCCATCTCGTATATGCACAACAAACACCTACCTGTGCTCCGTGTTGCCCTCATCCTGTCCCACAAAGAACGTTACAGGAAATCATCGTGAGTTGCTCGGCCACAATGTTTGCTTGCACGTGGATTCAGTGCATCCAAATGTCCCGTCACCTCGAGATTTCTGGATCTTCCGATTTATAAAGAAACCATGTTTTGATATTCCGAAGCAACGACTATATAGCATGCTTTGGGCAATAATTACCCCAGAACTGATTCTGTGGTGGGCTATAAAACAGTGGTATGGTGCACGAGCAATTGCTAAACGTTATAAGGGTATGTTTTGAAGAGGCACATAAGGTGTAATAGTTCATTTTAACTCATATGCACAGAACATGGCTGGACACAAACCCACGGACATTTTGTGCAAATGGGAGGGTTTATACTTCAGGATGGCGACAAAACCTATGTTCTCTCAATAGACAAAATGGACGAACTTGTATATGAATCACGTATGGATTGGCCCCAAGTTCGCAGAAGTGGAAATCCAAGATAGGAGCAAGGCAGATTTCCTCGCCAAGGGCATCGTAGCAATTCAAGTCGTGTGGTTCGTGGTTCAATTTTTTTTGTCAACAGGACGGGATCTGTTCGTCACTGAATTGGAGCTTGTCACGCTAATGCATGCCATATTCGCCGTCTTCATGTATGCATTTTGGTGGAATAAACCCCTCGATGTGGTATGCCCAATTATAATCCACATAAAACCTCCCCCGCCAACCCAACCACATCTAGGTGTGACTCAATCTCATGATCATGACACGAAAGGAAACGACTGGATAACTATTAACTATAAACGTATGCAGCAATTGACATCGTGCGGCACTATACCCCCCAATTCGATCCGTGTGCCAACCTTCTATGCACTCAAGCGAAAGATTGCTTCTCTGACAAGACGTGTGATAGGCCTAGTTATTCTAGCGCCATCATTGCTCATTATAGTCTTTGTGCAAGTCAACGACTCCCATTCATGGACAGAAGAATTACTATGGCAATTATGCTTATTTATCCAAATAAGCGTGTCTACAATGTATTTCTTCTACGTATTGTTATACAGGCCCGTCTACTGGGTGTTCGAATCCCTCTTTGCTCTTCTCCCTACGATCAAAAAATCGAGGCGTACGCCGCGCACTACTCCTACAAGGGGCAGTAAAATTCCGCAAAAATACCAAAAGAATAATAGTCATGGTTGTCCTCCTAGTCCTCATCGCGGCACGGCTGACGTTACTTGTCTTATCATTTATGAGCCTCCGGGGGCTCCGGCCTGAGGCATTCAACGATATTCCATGGCTTGATGATATACCGCACGTTTAACAGAGGATACCTTCCAAAGAGGTGAACTTCTCCTCGTAGCTAGAAACATAAAAGGCACTCATTCTTGTATAGGAGATTCTGTATTACCCCTCGTCTATCCAGAACATCGGGGGTGACGATCAACACTGTAGGGATTGGATTGCCTATCTCAGTTTGTGTGTTTGTTCCTCATAGACTTCTGAATAATCTTTGGACGGATTAAGTTGCAGAGATAACAGAAGATACAGGGGTAGGAAGAAGAGTATAGTAAACCTGGAGGCGCTGTTAACATTATATGAGTTCAATACTTTGGGAGACCGGAGACCAGCACCCTGTAGTCAGGGCTTGCGCGAATCGCAAACAAAAATAAATTTACCATAGGGCATTAAACAAGACATTGTTGTAGTCGTTCATTTTAGTAGTAGGGTGGGTACCTTATTGATTATATCTGTTGGCAGTGCCTGTTCTCCAGAAGGCCGCCCATTTTTGATGCTCCTCATTCCTGAAATGCCAACACGAAAGTCCATGGGAATGCATATTAACACGGAAGAGAGTAAGTGTGATGCAATAATACTTGAATGATACATCTTTCTCCTGATTGTTGACCCATGAGATAGATCCATCGATTCATGTGATGTGAATCTTCCCGAGTACTGATAATATCACTGGCAGTGATAATCAATCAGAGACGGAGGCCATTTTACTAGGCCGGAGTCGCGCATAATAAAGCAACTATTGTGATGCTTTGATGAGAGCCATGCGAAAATTTGGTTTGGAAATGGCATCAGAATTTAATCCTAGACTTCGAAAAAATCGTTGACCAATTCAGTACGCATCGATCTGTTTACAGCATTGAAATTAATAATATCCCCACTATGCATACATCATTTCCTCATAAGCCGCATTTTCTATTTGCAAGTCAGTAATTACAGAAATGTTGGCTAGTTGTCCAATCCTCCAGAAATTTTGCCTAGGTTCGGCTCGTGAATACGAGGGGCACTCTGACAGGTCTTTAGGGATAAAAGTCAGTATACGGCTTAGGCAAGGACATGTATGCCACGTACGTTAAAGTAATTCCGGCCTTGGTTCTGAAAACTCTCGTCCTTCTTGCTTCAAAGGTCTCATTTGCAAACTGAGGTTCCTCTTTAATTGATATCTTGTACTTTGATACCAACATCGTCAATACAGCTATCCCTTCTGTTTCAAAAAACCTATCGAAATCAATGAATCAATGAATCAATGGTATGTATATGACAGAAAGGAATACCAACTTTCGTCCCAAACAAGCGCGTGGACCTATTCAGTCATCACTTTTGAATGTTAACCCTTAAACTATTGAGACTTTGATCTTACCTCCACTAAATGGTAAGAAGGCATCACGGGGCCAATCCTCTAAGAATCTCGCAGGACGAAAATCATTGGGATCCTTCCAGTATCGAGCTAGACAATAAAAATGATTCAATACTGAATAAATATGAATAGAAGGAAATAGTGTTTACGGTTGTAGTGTAGACCAGGTACGCTGAAGGATACCTTTGTTCCCTTCGGAACTGGTATTGTCTTCTTCTCTCCATACATGTTCTCTGTAGTTAAAACAGTGTCTTCTGCACTAATTTTTGGAATGAGAGTTGCCTGCATCAATCTTTAGGCTCAACTTCATGAAACAAACAAAAAGAAAAAATTTACAGGAGGAAACAAACGGAGTGTTTCGTTGAAGACACTAGTAGAGAAGACTTGGTCAGAATTCATATATCATACTTCACCAATAAATGACTTACGCCATTGAATAGGTAAAGAGAGGCATCTCTTCGTATGTCTTGAATATTATGATTTTTAGCATGTACTGGAGAGAATGTGATTAGTTTGTAAAAACACACCGGTTGGCGCCCATCCTTTAGAATAGATTTGATGTGCTGGAAAAGAATATCTTGTTCTTCTTGATATAATGCTAACAAAGCAAATGTGAAACATAGGGTGTGTGCTGTTGTCTATTTTTCCTTGTCATCTCTGACAAGATATGCATCGGAGATAAGCACTCACTTCGTGACCTGCCAACAGATAAATGAAAAATATTTCCTGAAGAAACCAAAATGAGTACTAAACTGCTACAATTCCATAAAACTGTACCAATCAGTTCACTCTCTGTAAGCCTGGCGTCCGCAGAATCCTCGTTATTTGCCTCTAATAATTTGCTGAAAAGATCATGTCGTTCAACTTTATCAGATTGTTGTCGGTTGTGAATCATTTCTGACATGTATTGCTGAAGATTGATGTTACAACGCAATAATACCAATGGTGGGCATGACAACTTACTTTTAATTCATCAAAAGCAGTCGCAACGGTGCGAAATCTCTGAGTGATGCCAAGAGCCCAATCTGGAACGATAAGTTTGATATAAATATCTGATGCAACGATATGTAGAGCGTCTTTGAAAGACATCTTATGGTTGGGTGGGCATTGGTTGTCAGCCTCCCATGAAATTTCGCGTCCGAAGCCTAAATGATATGTATGATAGTGCTTAGCATAGAATGAAACCTCATACCTGCAACCCCTATGACAAAGAGTGCAATCTATACGATTGAGTTGGGAATCAACAAAGCGTTACAAGGAAGATAATGACACACACAGGAAGAGTTATCTCAACAGCATGATCGATAGTTACCACCTTTTCATTTTTCCAGACGTTGGAGAATAAACCATTCATTATTTTGATAGTTTCATCCCAGACTAGTTTGTTGTTGCGCTAGCCAATTTGGGAATGAGTTCCAACTTCAAGTAACACTTTAGGATAACACACATCTGAGAATGCAGGAGCTGAGATTTTCCTGTATTTTTTCCATTCCTCCCCTTCAGATGCGACTATATTTCGGCCGTAGAATGAAAGAAGTTTGTATTGTTCAACAGGTTTTGGAAAACGTGCGCGTGAAGATGTCACTTCCTAGTCCGATTTAGCAGAAGACCATTCCAAACCAGTAAGGGATCTACCTTTATAGCAGAAGCGTCCGCGAGGATAAGACCTGCTTCAACGCTCGGCAGTATGCTTAACTATGAATGGGGAGGGTATGAGAAGGTAAGTATAATAGATCACATCACTACAACTCACGTAAGAATGAATGTCCCATCCAAAGTATTTGAATACTATCCGTAAATTAGACGTTGAAAATCTATCTGGAAAAAATAACCTCACTCGCATGTTTGTTCAAGAAAAAAGAGTTACCGCCAGTCGTTACGCCGGGAATCGATGGAGGTATGTTGGCAATCGGAGAGTCATAACCTAATAGCACACGGAACCCTGGTAGATTTCTGCAAGCAACAAATGCCCAAGCAAAGCGGAAGTAGGTCAACTGCATACGTACTGAATGGCACTCAAAGCATTCCAATATGCCAACCAGTACTTGTATGCATATATGACTGTAACAGTCAATGCCGGCAACAGCCAGTAAATCATTAAGCGCGTTCTTGAAAATTGATGGAGATGACGATGGGCTCGGAGTAGGCAGAAATTGAACAACTATGGCGGTGCGTGTTGCTTACTGTGTTACACCGTCTGAAGTAGACGATGGTGGAGAATGGTACGGCATTATGTGAACCTGCATCATAATGAAACATTGCGCACGTACAGGGACGTGACTGATTAAAAAAACACACGCCCAAATAAGCACGGCCCCCCAGGCCCAGTGTAATGGATAACCGATAAACATAGGTGATACTAGACAGCGTTCGGACTGCTACTAGCACAAAAGAGGTTCATTGCATACACCAAAAAAGGTAATACCTAGAGGACTCGTCGAATGGGTAACTCCAATTTAGTATGAGTCAATTGAGGGTATTTGTTTCTGGAGAAAGGCAGGCTCCAGGTCTCATGGATACGTGCTAGTGCACGAGTTTGAGACATGATTGTAGAACTGTTTACCACAATGATAGAAGCCAATGAAGAGGAATATTGATGAGAACGATCTCTTAGGTAATGTCGTGGAACTTATCTACCCTGTCTTTACACCACCCAACTACCCCTAATCACAAGTAGATCACGACTAGGGTGCAAGTACCTTTTCCAATTGTACGAGAAAGGCGAATGATTCTTCGAAGAGTCTGATTGATGGGACTACCATTTCACTTGATTATAAGGTAGCTACTATTTGCTTTGTTGGGGTCGCAGCCAAAGAAATTAGATATGCTCTACAGTACCAGAAGGACCAAGCATAATGATGGAATTAGAACGATGACTGCGTATTAAGTGAACAAATGTAAGTGGACGTTTGTACTTAGCAGCTTAGAATGGACAACAATGTAGAACGCCAAGAAAAGGGGCTAGCAGTTCGTTAACCGTTATTTTCACTTCTTCGATGTTACAAAAGTAGTCAATCTGGAAAAGCATATGGACCGGAAAAACAGCAGAATAGGGTCCTGGTCCCTACACTGCATACTATCATATATGAATTGTGACGCACACCCACTAGTTAACAAGCAGTTTATTCGATAATTCAGGACAAACACCTCGGACTCTGATCTAATTAGTTTGTCTCAACCCTACGCGTAAATACAAGAGGAACTCTATCAGGTCTAGAGAAAGGATTGTCAGCAAATTCCATCATATAAAGCATATCACGCAGACATACGTCAAAGTAAGCCCCACTTTGGTTACTGAGGACCCTTTCCTTTCTTTCCTGGAAAGTCTCATTTGCAAATTGAGGTTCCTCTTTTATTGAAATGTGGTATTTGGAGACAAGCATTGTAAGAATTGCAATGCCTTCTGTTTCGAAAAATCTACCCGGAGATTAATATATTGTGGCACTGATGGTTTAAGTGGTACTTACTTTCGTCCCAAACAAGCTCGTGATCCTACTTTGACATTACGATTGTAACCAAAATGATTAAACCAAACCCGTAAGTTATCCAGACAATTTATCCTTACCGCTACTGAATGGTAAGAAGGCTTCACGAGGCCAGTCCTCTAAGAATCTCGAAGGTTTGAATTCAAAAGGGTCCTTCCAATATCGAGCTATCCGAATTGAAAAAATGGTTAACAGACTTAGCCCGCAGGAGAGTGACTTACGGTTATAGTGCAGACCGGGCAAAACGAGCGGAATCTTGGTTCCCTTAGGAACTGGTATTATCTTTCTCTCCCCATACATGTTCTCGGTAGTTAAAACTGTATCTTCAGCACTGTATTTGGGGATGGCAGATATCTGGGCGGAATGTCAGATTTCATGTAAGAATGCCCTAAAGACTTACAGGAGGGAACATGCGAAGAGTTTCGTTGAACACCCTAGTAGGATAACTTGGTCAATAACCCATAAGCATTCAAAGGGATACCCACGCCATCGACTGTGTAAAGAGGGGCATTTGCTCATATCTCTCGGGGATTGTTAGTACGTCGAAAATTTCAGGTGTGGTTGAAACATACTGGTTGTTTTTCATCTTTCAGAATAGATTTAATATGCCGGAAAAGAATTTCTTGCTCCTCTTGATGCAATGCCAATAAACCAAATGTGAAGCATAGGGTATGTGCTGTGGTCTATCTCCCCCACGATCATTAGTACAACATAAGCATAATATGTACGAAATAAGTGCTGAGTGCTGACTTCGTGACCGGCGACGAGAAAAATGAAGATATTTCCTGTACATGCGATCAGAACTGCCAGCCATATAGCCTAAAAAGAGTACCAATAAGCTCATCTTCCGTAAGTCTTGCATCTCCAGAATCTTCATTGTTGGCCTCTAACAATTTGCTAAAAAGGTCATGTCGCTCCACCTTATCAGATTGCTGTCTTTCGTGAATCATTTCTGACATGTATTGCTAGAGGTGCATGTCGTAACATCGTATCACAATACATAAAGGACATTACTTACTTTTAGTTCATCAAAAGCAGTTCTAACTGTGCGAAGTCTTTTGGTGAGGCAAAGAGCCCAATTCGGGACGATTAGTTTGAAGAGAAGATCCGTGGCAACGACATGCAGAGCTTCTTTGAACGTCATCTTGTGATTAGTTGGGTGATGCCCATCAGCCCCCCAGGAAATCCTCCGTCCAAAGCCTGAATGATATGAGAAGTTTTCAATATTGGAGATAACAGGGTCATACCCGCAATGCTTATGACAAACAGTGCTATCTATATGTGCGGAATGAAGTCTGACAGAGAACTATAGAGCAAAGAAGAGCAACACATACAGGGAGAGTCAGTTCGATAGCGTGATCGAAGGTTATTACTTGCTTATTGGCCCAAACATCGGAGAATAAGTCATTCATTATTTTCACTGTTTCGTCCCAAACTAGTCTGTTGTTGCGCTGGAAGGTCCAAAAATTAACTCGTGTCCAAGGAAAAAGATGGGGATTGTATACATCAGAGAATGCAGGACCTGCTATTTTCCTATATTTTTTCCACTCCTCGCCTTCGGATGCTATGACATTTTGGCCATAGAGTAAAAGGATCTTGTATTGTTCGATAGGTTTCGGAAAACGCACGCGGGAAGATGTGACTTCCTAATTAAAATCAGCACCGGTCATCTCTATGTGACAAATGAAGTTACCTTTATAGCAGAAGCATCTGCGAGTAGAAGCCTTGGACCCGGTCGAAGGCCTGGTAATATGCTTACCTATGTTGATGGTATAGGTTTAGGTGATAGATACGAAGGAACCAATACACCTACGTAGGAATGGATGTCCCACCCAAAGTACTTAAATACTATTTGTCGCTGTTCAGTCTAGCAATTCCAAGATACGTAGAATACAATCCTTCTTACGTGAATGTTTATCCCTAAAGTGCCAGTTGGCCCCAGGGGCCACACCGGAGATCGGTGGAAACAATTGGGCTAAAGGAGACTCATAAGCGAATAGTACACGATATCCTGGTAGATTCCTGCGAACATCGGAATAGAATAACGTTAGAGATGTGGGAGTAAGACACAAGCCGAGAACACCAGAAACGCACTGAATAGACCAAATGGCATTCCAGAACGCGAGCAAGTACCTGGATACAAAGGAGACAATGACAGCCAACGCTAGTGGTAGCAAATAGCCCATCAGGTATCCTCTTGGTATTGATGAGTGCTTGGATGAATTGAAGTAAGACCCATATATAGTACATTTTAAACCATAATGTTGCTAATACTGTGTGCCTTGATAACTAAGGATGCAACGCAACAAGGTCTATATATAAGGCGGGCTTCTAAAACTAGCCGAGTAAGACCGAACCTAATAATAATTATAGAACGCAGTGACTTAAACAACTTTCCTCGCTCGATCATGGTGCATGGAGCCTCATCCTATGTTGCTCACGTGAGTATATAGTCAAACACGACTAAATATAAATATGTACAACGCCAACTTTGACCTCCAACTCGCGACGGTGGCAATCTCTGGCGCGTCCTTAACAAATAATACTAATAAGTCTGTTTTGTCTACACTGCAGCTAACAACACTATTGGTGGCCTGGAGGCCGGCACAACAAAGTCCCAGCTCTAAATTGTCGTAATAACTGATATTAATCACTACAGGGTGGACATTGTCATGAATAGCATCTCTGATACAGCTGAGGGTTGGGTCTGCTGTATTGCACGGGAACTCAATGAGACTATGTATCAATCACCTACCCCGGAATCACTAGGTACGTCAATGTAGCTACTTATGATTGTCACGATTGTCAACATTAATCACCCATGATATCGCTAGCTGTATCGGCATGCAGTAAAATCAGCAACACCAGAAAATTTGACCAGCTAGACCATTATCGGTATCATATCAACACTAGTCCCGGAGAGTTTGAACATAGATTCTTTGTCGTACAAGCGAAACTTGCCCTCATTTGGCTCTAGCTGTGGCATTCCTGCTGCAGGGTGTATATCACAGACGCTTCTGTGACATGAATTCCTTTAAGACTCACGCACACACACACCCTACCCACATATCACCCATCGAATCTGTATGAGCACTTTCTGTTTTCTAGATGGGCTTAGCACGACTCATAGACTGGTTCAATCAGATTATCCATGATGCTTTCTGTTCAGATTCACAATCATATCCATCAGCATACAATAATCAAATCAAGATATGGAGACTTTCATACAATATGTAACATGTACTATGTGTTTCGATTGGGGTCATTGTATCAGAAACCTGCGTCCCGTCGTTCGGGTCTTCGCTGAATTCTCGACGATCGACACACTGAAATCATATGGACTACTGCACAGGACTTTTCTATGCATACGCAAAAAACGTACTTACTCACTACTTACCCAAAAACCAAAAGACACACCGAAATTCCCA
Source organism: Floccularia luteovirens (assembly GCA_009739215.1). Classification (NCBI taxonomy): domain Eukaryota; kingdom Fungi; phylum Basidiomycota; class Agaricomycetes; order Agaricales; family Squamanitaceae; genus Floccularia; species Floccularia luteovirens. The sequence goes on from VSJF01000011.1 coordinate 216,195, forward strand.
GATATATAACGACCATACCTTCAGATACCAAATATGTTTTGCTACTCGCGATGTCGCTGACAACTGGTACAGAGCCGTGACCGACTCTGTAGCCTCTGGCTATCCGAGATTCTCAGCAGTTAATAGGGTCTCTCCCCAGTTTTTCACCCACGATGCTGTACATGGAGATATAAGAGAGACTATCACAGACCAAAGATGTGCCTCCCAGTTCTCGGGAAAAAAAAAGAAAAGTTTCCTTCACCATAATTCTTATCAAAGATGCTCATATCCCAAGCTTCGTTCTTGTCCTGAACTACAATGAACATCTCAGTGGGAATAAGTGAGTTACTTCCATTCCATTCAATATCAATCGGTCGTTCATTTTACACCAAAGATATTTCATCCGGTCCTCCATGAGGCCCAAATACTTTTGGTTCCTCAACGGGGGTTTGATTCGACTTTCTGAAGTTCGCCGTTCAAAGTTTATGATCAGCATCTCCGACAAAGCCAAAAAACCGGGATCAGTCATCATCGGATCTGATGATGTAATCATCAGTGTGAAAGGAGACATGAATATAGGCTTAGCAAATCCAATGGGTGCTTTGGGTCTAACGACACAACCTAAAACTTTTAAATTCTCGGATTTTGTTGAAAATTTCGAGGTTAATTACAATTTAGACGATAAGTCTGGTGTGGTATCTCTGGGGGTTTCTGAAGGAGAGAGATGGGAGATCGTGTAAAACGTCTCTAGTGTAATGATATGTAGCAAAATATACAGGGCAGTAAAGTATGAAGAATTCAATTAAGAATTTAGAGTGACGGTAGGATCGTACCCTCATAAAACGCAAGGCCATATGCTGTTTTATTAGTAGAGGTGTTCCAGCGGTTAACGACAACCTGCAAAAGGGGAGTTCCTGACAGATCTGAGTCTTCAATATCATCTCCCTTCTCATCCAAGTCACCAATCAGTGGCTTGATTCGTTGGTAGAATTTATTATACGCTTGGTGATTGTCGCGAAGATGAACTCTCTCCAAATCCCTGAATATACTGCACTACAATCAAATAAATACATCAGTACCATTGAACTGAAAGATGCATAGAAAAAAAAAAGAACCTACATCATTATTAACGGATACTTTAATTGCAGAACCTTGTTCATCTTCTAACTCCAACCAAAGCTGATACTCATGCTTCACAAATTCGTGTTCGTTGTCGATACAGTTGAGACAAGCCTTTTGACTCGTTGGTAGACTAGGTTCTCATTGAATAAAGGAGGAGAAAAAAACGAGTACCTCAATTGGACACCCACCGTTTTTTGCAATGAGAACAATGGGATATAACCGAATCCCGGAGGTCGAGGGGGAAAAAGTCAACGACTCTGACAGCCAGTCGGAAAAGGTTGGGGTTTTGTTCGACGGCTTCCATATCTTTGATGCTGATGCATTTTTTCTTTGGAGGGGGTGGGGTAACAGGTGGTATAGAGCTCGTATTCGCAACTGGTGGGTCTGGGTGCAAGCTCTTTTTCCATTCTTCCTTACGTCTATGAAACAGCACAATATTCAACGAAAGATACAGATCAGAAAGAGAAAAAAATCTCAACTGTAATAACTCCAGAAGATGTTGATCATCCGAACCTTTGTGATTGAGTTTTTCGATAAGTCTCTGTTGACCTCCCAGAGAACCTCGGAACATATTGTTCACATATCTAATCCTCAGATTGGAAATGCGATAATATGACCCGACTTCAAGTCGTGGAGCTAATTCATTATTTATATCCAATAAAGCGACCTTCGTCACAGAGTCTTTAAGACCCTGGGACCAGCTACCGTCGGTATCGCTAGCGGCAAGTTTGGGATGAGGGGTATAATCTGTTATGTGGATAAAAGAAGGTTCCTCGGCGCTAATTATCACACGAAGAAGCTAGAAATCATGATCATTAAACGGTAGTGGTTAGATGAACAACATGAGTTTCACCTCGACAGTACATTGGAAGAAAACTTCCGGTACTACTTCATTCAGTAAGCAATGTTTGAAGCTAGAAGTTGGATTATGGAAGCCTTTCTTTCGCCTGTGAACCAATGATAAAAATGAGGCTATGAAGTAATCCGGCATGGCTTACTCTAGCAGTGCTTTCAGATGTACATTTTCTGCATTCTTTTCTTTATCTAGTCTATAAATCTTTTGCTCTTGAACTTTCCCAGTGATAAATCCACCATACGAGTTCATGCGAGCGTTATTAATCGAGTATATTGCACCAGGTATCATGGTGGGTCCAAGTCTTGAGGCCGCATCCCACAATTCCATTTTCATGGTAGAGTGGGTGGGAGCGGAATATGATCCTTTTGGGTTATCAGTAGACTTGAATGACATGTTTTCAGAGTAGTCCGTGATATATAAGTCATAAACCCCATTTTCATTCGAGTAGCCACGAACAACCTGAAAAAAGTGGGTAATGGTAATAATCAGGATTGACTCTCGTAAGCAACTCACCTCCACAGTACAGTCAAAATATTCCCCAGCAAAAATTTCACTACCCAACTCTTTGAGGAGCCTGTGCTGCCTGATTTGCTTGGGTACAAAAGCTTCCGCCGCGTATACGTGGCCAGATTTCTTATGGTATTCGCGATACCAGTCTAATATGCTCACGCAGTGCTTAATCTCTTCACCCTGAGGGTGGTAAAAAGGCGAAACTTCAATACCAAAATTCTCGTCAGTTTTTTCGGACAATGGTACCCCTTCGAGGTTCCCATGGGAGATAAGACCGGAATCTTGCTTATATACGGCCCATTTCAACTTATCGTGGTAACCAGTTCCGGCTGGTGTGTCTTTGAACTTGACAATCTGATATACTTCAAAATTAAGCAATTATAATACAAAACTGATATTATACAAACCTTGACATCTCGAAGAATCAAAATATCTCCTTGATTCGCAGAAGGCAGCCATTGTTTATATTTCTTTGTAAAACAATTGATCATGATGCCACCAGGGTTGCTAGGGTCAATAAGATGTATTGAACATTTCCAGTCTAGTAGTTTAATTTTAAGGTCTCCCGCTTAGAATCATGAAATAAACTAGAACTCACCTCCACTCTTTGCTATGGAGGGCGCTGATATTGCTCTAACGACTCCAATGAGGTTTGCCAGGAATCCAACCTGTATTTTATTTAGAGTATGATATTTTCCTATCTAAAATAAATCAAAATTTCATCTGCATTCAATAGACTTGGCGGCAACGCACCCCAATACTAGCTAAATCTAACCCAGATTTCACGGGAGATACATGGTCGTCTTTGGTGGAGTTGCTAGGAGGGGAGGTAGGTGGGACAGGCGAAAGTGCGTTAATCTGCATAGGTCGTTGAAGGTCTTGTGGTATGGGAATAGCGGGTGTCGTCTGCTTTTCCTCATTATCCGACTCTCTCTCTTGCTGTGCAGTGGCAGCAGGAAGAGGGTCTGGTTCTTGAGGTGTGTTCTTTTTCTGTGCTCGACGAAGGCGTTTGAGTTGCTTTTTTGACAGATTAGCTATTGGCTCAGGAGATATGGACGATTGTTGCTTCTTAGAACTGGAAGCCACATCAGAAGTCGCGTCCACTTGGATATTACTATTTGTGTGCTGAAGCACTGTGTGATCTGTCGACTGTGATAGGGTGACATGCTGAACTGGTTCATTTTCCATTAAGTGTGGAAGAGGTTCTTCCTGTATGGTCGATGTCCTATTCTCTTTTTCATTCTCATCCATGGCCCGGGATACTATTTGCATCAGAATCAGCCTTTGATACTATTGGAAAGACAGAGTTACCAACATTCCCATGTGTCAAATTCTTCGCGTACATTCCTTGAGATTGAAATATATTTTAGATGGACGCCAGCCATGAATCGCAATCTCATTGACAAAGTGCCAGAGGAGCCGAAGGATTTTGTCGTTGGATGTTCCACCTGAGCACCCTTCAACGAGACATAAATTTCATCTCGGGGTTTAAAATTGAACTTGTCGAGGAACGGGACACACTGGTCTTCGAATGCTACTTCAATCCGATGAGTTTCCTTCTTGCCTCGTGAGATCTGTTTGGTCTCAATAAGTGCTAGTTTTCTCTGCCTGGCAGGGGGCCATGTCATGAAGATCGTGCCATGTAAGTAGCCTGGCTCGACTCCATTAGCAGAGATTTCAGAAGGGGATATTTCGAGTGCTAGGTCGTCAAAAGAGATCTTGGCATCATGGCAAGGTTCGGTTTTGCGTCGCTTGCTTTCTGAAGATAATTCAGAAGCAGAACGCTTCATCTCAGAGCAATATGGACGTATACTGGGGCCAACTGACAAGACGCGTCCCATAATTTGACGGTCACATCGCGTGATTGAACATATTACTAGTGTGACATGATGTACCCCATCATCCCATGGTGTCAAGGCAGCATCAAGACATGCACCAGGTTTGAAACTCTCTTGAAATACCGGATTTAATGAGGGTTTTAATGTTCATATTCTTAATGACATGGACATCAGTACCTCCTCAAGGCTTTAATGGCATGTTCAGGGGGAAGTATGCATTTTGCATCACAATCCGCAGTATATCATTATCATTACACCTGTCGACGCGCGCGTAGTAGTTTATTCATTTTATGAAATGGAAGTTCTATGTGGATAGCGTGATAGAACTATAGACCGAGGACAGTATCATAATCACTTAGTTGTTTTAAGATGATCATCCTTGAGCTTGGGGCCGGGGTATATCTTCAAGGGAATCTCAATAGATACCCAAAACCGATATTGACTATTAGGAAACTACTGCCCCACAAGGCGAAAACACTTATTTTTGTTCACCAAGTGGCAACGATTTCTTCCAAATACTGAAGCGCTAGCCTATGATACAATCACACCGTTGCAGTCTGGTTGCCCTCAACCCCGTTCCCCGCGGTGGACTCCCTCATCACTGCCCGTTCCTCCTGTACCTCGAACTTTCTCTTCCCCTTTGTATCCTCTGCGTAGTTCTCATAAAAGTTATTCTCGTCCCTTCCAGATCCGGATCCCCCTTCTTCAGGCCCTCTTCGTCCAGGCCCATCCCAGAAATGGAATGCTTGGCTGTGTACCCCATAAGAGGCTGGGACAACCTCAAGGAGATCCCCACGTGCAACTTCGATAGCAGGAATCTCAGACGCTGGAAGGCCAATGAGGTAAGCGAGGAGGCAACGAATCACAGAAGCATGTCCAATAATAAGCAAGTCTTCCTGGTGTCGCTCAAGTTCGATCAGAATGGGTTCAATACGTACTGATGTGAAAGGGGAGGTTAATGCTTGATCTATAATGACATCAGGTGATAAACAACCATACCGCTGAGGTCATGATAACTTTCCGCACGTGGTGCGCGGAACGAGTACGGGTCTTTAGCAAAGCGCTCCCAGTCCTCTGGATAGTATTTTTTCGCCTGGTCCGGTGATAAGCCATCCCAGATACCTGGGTTTATCTCCAACATCTGCGGTTTCTCCACCACTTTGATGTTTGCCGATTTCCATAGGGCATTCTTTGAATCTGCAGATGGTTCCTCTGTTATTTGACTTGATTGACTTCCAGCAACAAACGGCCAAGCGGTATGGTGTGAGCGTCTACGGGTGGACGTCCAAATCTACTCCCAACGTGAACGGGATACGGGATACATGATCAAAAAATGCGATAGTTACCACAAGCCTCCTATCTTGTGGGTTGATTCCCCTCTGTTCTAAACTCTTTGCACGACGCTCAAGAACGTAATCCTTTAGTCGTTCCGCATATTCCCACCCTGCCGGTGACAAATCAGAATCGGCTTTGTATGAATGCTCAATGAGCGATTGTCCCGACTATACAAAAAAAAAATTGGTTGTTGACTTCATTGGTAACTTGAAGCAACTTACGCGTGCGAAGTAGATAGTTCGGAACTTGTTGTGAATATTCATGAGGAAGAACACTATTCGAGACTACAGCAATGTCAGATACAACGAGTAAGCAATTCAATGAGCGCACTTGGAGATAGCCTTGGATGTGCTATTAAACTTTTGTCAATCAAATATGGCCGTTTGTTGAACGGTTACGAAAACTTTACATTCAGAAAGATCTTCTCTCCAACCTATGTCATGAGGTATCAGTCAGAACTGCAAGGATATCGCATCTTTATGCACCTCACATTCAAAATACGTATAAATGGCCAATTTGTTTCTTCGAGTGTTTCGTAATACTTTTCATGGTCATGGATCCTTGTGTAATAATCTTCAACAGCCTTGTCTGGATCCCAACCGCGGTACTGCGATAAATTCAAGCTTGTGAGTCCGAGTAAACCAAATAGATAACGCATATAATCACATCAGGCGAAGAGATCTTCACACTACGGATATTTCTCTCAATAATCTCTTTGTTATCGCACAAAGATTCTATAAATAGGTTAATAAATATCATCGCGGTTGTGAGTGGCCGCCGGAGAAGAATGTCAACATGTACGAACCGAGCATAATAACATGTATACCAGCTTTATCAAACGTTTCTGCCAAAGCTTGTCGAGCAGCTTTTGTACCATTATTGGCATCATAGATAACGACTTGACCTCCGCCATGGAAAAAATCCCAAATTAGCTGTTCACAACCTTCCTGAGTCTTTTTGCGTAGTGCGATGGTCTCAGGACTCTTTTCTCCTATGTTGATCGTTAAACTAATACTTAATTTCAGAATTATAGAAAAATCGTCGATCACCTAATGTAAAGTAATCTGGTGGCAACTTCTGTGCTCCACCCAAGGTCTTACGCCTATAGTCACCCAGTGATACGACTTGAGTCTTGACGCCCATCCATCGTAAATATCGTTCCAGTGCCCGTGAAATATGAGTCTTTCCTCGAGCTGGGAGTCCGATCGTTACGACGAGAATCTTTCCTGCATGGAAAAGTAACCCAGATGCTGTTATGTATAAGGGTGCAACCATCCTGTTATGGTAGCACTAGACAGTGCTCCTGTAAGGTTATCCACAGATAGAGGAGTGAGAGATATATACCGCGGTCTAGGGTGTTTTTGGTTACCGACTTCAGTTTCGTATATTACGTAAGGTAATTAGATTGCACACAGAGCAAGCTAGCTTAGATAAAGAGAACATTACACAAATTGTCAAAAGAAATAATGTACGTCCAAATGGATGGCATGCTAGAAGCGAAGGATGGTGGTATAACTCGTATCAAAGTAAAAGTGTCAGAGGCCTTCGATGTCCGGAGCAGCAGCCCGATAATCTTCCATCTCCTTATCCAGCTGTGCTTTTGTGGCAGGCTCATATTTCTTCAGTCGCTTGGGGCCCTTTCTGACGCGAATCCTCCGGGGTGGTATGATCACTGGAACGAGGGGGACTTGAGGCGTTTGTATTACGATTTTGGGTTTTCTGTATGGTTTGGTAAATCTCTCGGGATTCTGGATTCACAAATCATATAATAACATACGCTGGGAGGGGTGCAGGGGCTGTTGACGCTGGTAAACTTAATCTATTGAGAAGTGATGGGGGGGCCGCTGGGCCTCCTGTTCGTGCAGGTACCCCATCCACGATGATTTCAATTTTAATCGGGCGACCTAAAGCACCAGACAAGCACCATGAACCCACGTATCACATCAAGGGAAACATAAAATTTAACTTACGGCCATCCACAATTTTGCCGTCATATTTTTCCCGTGCAACCGTCGCATCTCCAGCGCGTTGGAAAGTAACAATAGCCATGCCCTTGGATTTACCCTGCGAATTATATATAACGAAGCTCTCCTTGACAGGACCAACTGTCTTCCTAAAAAGTTCCTGTGTTTCACCCAACCTCGCCAATGAACTAAAGGTGTGTGTAACTGACGCTAAGTCGGACTCACCTCTACCTCCTTTTCTCCAACATCAGTGGGGAGCATGCTCAAAAAGATCTTGCTCCCCGGGTCGCGTGCTGCAGCCTTCCCTTTAGCAAGCTGAGCAGCGCCGATTGCTGGACTATTAGTAGCAGGGCTATTCGTTCGCCAGGCTGGAGGGGCATGCCCTGCCTGATTGCCTAGAAGCTGACGTTTTGTTCCGTGAAACGTGTTCAAACGTGCATATGGAAGGGATTGTTGCTGTGCTTGCATTGATTATTGGAAAAAAGCGTAATGACTAATTGAATAATGAAAAATTGACAAAAAAGATTGAACAAAGGCTTCATGAAATATTTTAGCCTCGTGATCAAACGACCACTCTTGTTCGGTTTTTCCCATAATTTCAAATTTTCTCTAAATGGCGTCGTCCTCAGATGTAAACAATAACAATTATAACCAAACTCGGATGTTAGCACACTCTTAACAGCGGTAATTTTCTTCCGCCCAAGTCGCAGAAATATAATCCCCCACTTTGTTTGGTCCTCGCGAGACATACGGATTACGATTATCGGCATTATCGAAATTTCGGTATAGAAATTTCGCACTTGGCGCGTGATCTTATGGGTCCCCCAATATCCATACATTGTATCTCTTGAGCGCTGCGGCCCCGCTCTCTACGGAGGCCGAAATGCCAAAACCAGTTCTTCACAGGAATAACCGTATAGACAGAGACATCATGGGATACCCGTATTGTACAAGTTCACCAGTTTTTCGGACAAAGTCGCAACGCCGCGGGAGTACTACATATCACGTAATGACAGCGCCCAATAGAACAATAATAATAATCTATCTAACCCAACTAAGAAATGTATATGTACCATGTACACAACGTTCTCACTTCGTGGAAGTAATTCACGGTGGTGGCTTTATAATAATATCTGTCATACAACTTTCGTGGCATCTGTGCAGTGATCTGTATTGTATTCACTACTATACAAAATACATACTGAAATAGAACATGAATTTTCATTGCAGGAATCCGGGTAATCGCCATACCATCCGCGTCAATCATGGGAAAAAAAAACAGATAACGAAACACACCGAGATTTTTCTATTCAAATCTTTCTGTGCACGTTTGGAACATGGCTTTTGCGCAGGCCGCATAAATCACCTCCAATTCAAAAAAGAAATAGGGTGCTTGTCTCAAAATAAACATGAGCCTAAGGATGATGCATTGATGACACAACCGTACCGGTTGGTCCGTCAAATACTAACAAGTGGGATAAAACTTCCCATCACTAGAGCTTATAACAGTATCATCATTGCATTGCACTTTAATGGATGGGATAACAGCAAAGGATGTCTTGATATGTATGTACAAACACTGCAATAAAAAATTTTCAGGCGCAACAAATCAAAGATCAACATTAATGAGGTTGACCATAACAAATGAGAAGTAGGAAAAAATATCCAAAATTGCAGACACCAGATATAAATGAATAGAAGCCGCGCTGACCGATTTTGAAGGGATGCGTAAAACAAGAGTGCGTATAGATAAGGATAAATTTGTCGTGAGGGTAGAACAATAGTGTGGTGAGGGAGAAATAGAAGAGATAATGCAGACAGGTATTGTTGCAGTCGTAAGGAAAAATTGCAGGGGTATAGATGGGTGTATGCAATGCGATAGAACATGACAGGCACGTGCGTTATTTTCGGTCGTGTTGATTGATCTTGATGCCAGGTGCGTGCAAAACATGCGTTGACGAGTTGGTAAGAAGGTTCGTTATTAGCCGTTGAAGACACTTGAAACGTAAGGAATGTGTTGTCTTATGCGAGATCAGAAAACGGAGATATTGTCAGGGGATTCAAATTCTTGCGGAAGCGTTCGCTGGAAGGGGAGGGTGAAGAGAATGTGAAGGCTGAGTAAATTTGTTTGCGTTCTGGAGTGGAGAAAATGCGTCCTTCTTGGGGTTCTTCAGATGGGGTCCTAAGGCGTGTTGAGGATGACTTTGATGACAACGAATGGGAAAGATCGAAGTAGTCACGAATTTCAGGTTCGACAGAGGGGTCCTAAAATGAAGCCGTGTAAGCATAATGTGATGTAAATCATGTCATTTGGAAACTTACTTTCACTAGACACGGCTTTACCTTATCCTCGCAAGGAAGCGCAGCAATGGAAAGGGTCTCCTCATACGCCTGCGAGACATCGGCTAGCGGCTTAACCGTCAATTCATAGCAGCGGGAGTCGATACCCGCTTGTGTGATCCGTTCCTTCTCCTTCTCCAACTCGTCGCATTCGTCAAGCTTCGGCAATGGGGAGACTTTGCGTATTGTTCGTTTGCTAACTTTCTTGCTCGATCCGGAGCTTCTTGTTTCTTTTCTTGAACTAGATTTAGTCTTCGTACCAGATGCGGAGGCTTTACGCTTCTTCGGTTCTGGATGTGATGTACCGTCGGAATGTTTCTTTTGTCTAGTCTCAATGACCACATGAACTTTAGTTGCGAGAACGTTCGTCTTGCGTTTCTTGTTGAGAGAATTTGAACCAGCGCGTTCGCCTGTCACGGGATGAACGTTCTCCTTGTCCACTGCGAGAGTAATCGGGATGACCGAGGCATTCTCTGCATTTATCGCTGATGACCGCGTGATTCTTGATTTGGTGACTGGTGGTTTTGGTTTTGGATCTTCTGAAACATCCTGAAATACGGTAAAGCTTCGAAGAGACATAGTGAGTTGATGTAGTAAATCTGTATCCGAATAAAGTTGGTCCCGAAACCCGTGGTGAATCTACCAAAACTAGTACAAGTATTTGTGTGTTTATGAAGCAAGCACGACGTCCTCGACGACGACAAGCAAATGTGAAGTAGGAAAAGAGGTTTACAAGAGAACTGAACCATCAGAGAGCAACTTTAACAGAAACATCACGTGCAGGGGGGTTTGTTCCCGAAATGGAAAGTAGCGTCATCTTCCCGCGGGACGGTCACGTGAAAGGCCACCTTTCCTATTGTGGCCTTAATTTTTCCATTGAGCCTGTGACTTGAGGCGTGACACAGCCTTCGGGAAGTATTAGACACAAAGCCTCATGGTGTCCTGGCCACAATGGCCAGACACTAGCGACAGTCTAAATGGAATCAATGTTATTCGTACTCCAATGGGTTATACAATTAATCTGATTCTTTACCAGAAGATTGATGGAATTATAGCATTGACCAGCTACTAGAAATTTATTTTGTGCCGTTATGGACAATTGCACTGCTTAACCATACCATATACTCTGCTTTTCTTGGACTTGGGTAAACTCGCTTCCAGACCGGCCACGTTCACTGAGTCTTCTTTATCGAAAACTTCCTAATCATCACGAAGAAATTTTCCGACTTTCTGTGGGTTATGACCACTGCATGTTGTCGATTCAATAATCCGGTAGGATCGCAGCCGGCCGAATGTTTCAGCGCACGTCTTTGCCGCCCAAGGTGATTCTTTATTGTCTGTCATTGCTTTGCAGCTTCCTAATATCACGGCTATTGGGATAAGATTGGCTTCTCGATCAATGTAAGACATTCCTCGCAGGTGACTTTGCAAATACATATCGGGGGTATGTCTGGCGCTTTACTCCTTTAACGTACTTACTGTTAATGAATTATGACATGCATTGACCGTTGTTGGCAGGCTGTGCTTGTGGCATGAAAATTTCTCAGTGTGCACTCCTATTAGTGAGGAGTGGGGGGATGGATGTCATCGCCTTGATTTTTTTCATTTTACTGGTGCGGGGCCCGTGATGTTTTCGCGTTCTTATATCCGATCTTTGCTTGCAACTTTCGTACGTAGTTGTGATCGGTGGAATGTATACACCCTGATTCATACTATTTGACCTCGAACCCCCAAATGGTGTTGGGGTGGGATAATCATGTCGCGATTGCGACGGAATGACAATATATACCTCAGATACTTTCGAATGCTCATATCTAAAGGCCTCTGTCCTCCAGAGCATTGCGATACACAACTCTTGTCCCGGATCCTCAACGCCTCGACGGATCACCTTGTGGACTTCGCCTGTGAGTGATGCGTTTGATACCTCATGTTCTACACGCTCGACAGGGGCGGTCGTCACGTTTACATGCCAATGTCCCTATATTATCCACCCCCCTTCATATATATAGCTACACTAATAGTCTTCTTGTTTCTCACTTCGAAGTTCTTGTTTGCACTGGTGCTGACACCTTTCCCGTCCCCTCCTCTTTCATACATCTCAACAGATATTCATGTCTTCGAAGACCACCAACACCGGATCCTCTGCGATTCACCCGCCCATAGGGACGCTCATTGACGGAGATTCCCTCGAGCTCGTGGAAGTTCTTGGCGTAGGCGGCTACGGTGTCGTATACCGTGCAGTCGACACCAAATCTCTCACTGGACCAAAATCATATGCCGTCAAATGCCTTGTTCATTCAACCCACCAGACGGCTCGTCAGAGGCAAGTTCACATCCGTGAAATTGCCCTTCATCAAATCGCCTCTGCTCATCCAGGCGTTGTCACTCTCCACCGTGTTGTGGAGAACTATAACCACACATACATCATCATGGACTACGCACCCGACCATGATCTTTTTACCCAGATCCTGTACAGCTGTCGTTATCTCGGAGATGATATGCTTATCAAGCACGTTTTCCTCCAACTGCTCGACGCAGTAGAATATTGCCACTCCCTCGGCATATATCATAGGGACTTGAAGCCCGAAAACGTCCTTTGCTTCGATGATGGCCTCCGAGTCGCTATCACAGACTTCGGCCTTGCAACCACCGATAAAGTCAGTGATGAGTTTCGCACAGGCAGCGTGTTTCACATGAGTCCAGGTTGGTGTCGTATCCCTATCTTAAGCTGCCTCGTGCTAATAACTTGCATCAGAATGTCAGGGCGGAGACTTTGCTCCGACAGGGAAATACTCACCCATGTTCAACGACATTTGGTCACTTGGGATTATCCTTCTTAACCTTGCGACAGGTCGCAACCCATGGAAGTCTGCTACCGCGGACGATCCTACTTTCCAGGCTTATCTCCGTGACCCTGTTGGTTTTCTTCCCACCGTCTTGCCAATCTCAGCTGAGCTTAATGACATCCTCGTCCGTATGCTGGACGTCGACTGGAGGGAGCGCATGACCCTCAGTGAGGTGCGCTATGCCATCGAGGATATTAACAGTTTCTATTCCGAAGGCGTCATTTTCGAAGGGAGTATGGCACGTTGCCCCTGGGAATCTGGAATGGAAATCGACAGCGACTCATCTGATGTTACTCAAGATGACTATCCTCCCCCACCCAAATCCCCCTCTCCTCAACCAGACAAGAAAAATTTGGCGTCCCACTGGAGCAAGGACTCGACTTCCGATATCGTGTTCGCAAGTAACTCACTGGCGGCAGAGTCGTCCTATGGCGAGCCATGGACAAATTACTCGTCTTGTGCTGCAACGTGGGCTTATGAATCTTCCGCTTCTTCTAATATTGGCCATTACCCAATGGATACTTATGAACGATCAAGGTCTTCATCTTCATCTGACACTCCCGACTCTTCCCTTCCCGCCACACCTAGTGCTTTGGATCTTGAGTTCGCTTCTAATGCAAAAGTGTCACCACGCACACGGCTCACAATCAACACCAGCATTCCTGATGCCAGATTTCATGAAGCAAATGCAAGCATGGTTTCTTCAACTGGATCTTCTATGATGCAAACTGCTATTGAATATGATTCATATTCCTCATCTTATTATCTCGCCGGTTCGGAAGCACAATCTAAAGTTATAATGGTCGTTCCGGAATCTGCGACGACTGTGATTGAAGACAAGGAAATGATCTCTCCATCGACATGGCGATCCAGTACCACCGACATGTCTTCACCCTCCATCTACTCTATCTCATCCTCTTCGCATAGCTCTCTGGACAATCGTGAAATTACGTTTAACAGATCAACTACACCCTCTCCAGATACTTGGTTCAACCATCAAGCCGATCTAGAATGTTCTCCGGTCTCCCCACAAAGTCAGCCTACTCCAACCGTTTCTGTGCTGAATTCCGACATTTATCATCCCTACCCAAGGCCCGCCGTCAATGTTTTCTCTAAAAAACCTATCGAAACAAAGCGGAAAGCGACAGGAGGTATATTCTCACTCAAACTCTTCCCTCGCGCATCGCCAGCTGGATCTTCATCGTCTGAACAACAACAACGTTCATATTCCAACCGCAAAAGAGGAAGTTTTGACAGTGAATGTCATGCACCCTATTCGCACTCTGCTTCAACGACTCCTCCCCCACTTTTTGAAAATGCCCGCTGGACTGGGCTCTCGCCGCAGATGGAGACTCTTAAGACGCAGCCCACAGCGAATCGCAGAACCTCCCCCCTTCGCTCTCCCCGCACATGGTTCATCAGGGGACGGTTCTTTGCATCAGGAGCATCCTCATGATTTCTGAGATTCTTTCTTTCTTTTCTGCCTTCCAGTTAGAGTTTTTCAATGGCTGACACGTTCACTTATTTATTCTCACATCAGCATCATCTTCTTAGCATCATCATCCATTCGTTACATAGTTATTCAATTTGCATCGCATTGCTTTACGCTTGCACCTCCCCCATCCTCATCCCCTGTCTGCTATTGATGGTATCGTTTAGGGCCACTGTCATTCCGCCATGTATAATAAGGAATTGTATTATGTACATAACAAATCACACGCGACCCCCATAGTAAAAATTCACATAAGTACTTTAAAATAAACAATTATCATATTTCACTCGTTTGAGCTCCCCTCACATTGGGTTGTAATATAATGTGAACCGTACAATAAACGGAAATTGGCTAAACAGCATGAGTTCACAAATTTGTCCTAAAGTAATCAGCGGCTCGATTGCCTGGTTATTGCCTCGGATGAATCAAGTAACAGTTTTGCCCCCTTGCAAGTGTAGGCCTAATTTGACTTCAAGATGTCCGTCAAGAGAAGTGGCATTCAGACTGCGGTTGTCTTATTCCTGTACGATCTCATACAACGGTAAAAGGAGGTGGAAAGCCTTCAAATTAAGGGGCTTGTCTCCATCTGAGTGGCCCTTAAGTCATAGCAAGCTATTCTTATAATGAAAAATAGCCAATGATAACGAGATGAAACCAGGAGAAAGTATCGATGAGTGTTATATTATTTACGCAGACTAATCAACTTCCTGCCACGCGCACGTTCGAGATCACCCTTTCCACGCATACCAGTTCCTCTACTCAACTTCTGACCACGACCCCCAATACCATCTCCCATGCCTGTTGGAGCATGTCCAGCTTGCAGCATTCGGAAAGCTGCTTTTATGACATTCAATTTATTACGGCTTCCCCAAACTTTAGCACTGATATCTTTGAAGCCAGCCGCGCGTAGGATTTGATGAAGGAAGGGATTACAACGGAGGCCGAAACCAACTGGGCGTGGTCGTAATATAAGTTTCGTGGCTCCAAGTTTTGTCTCTATCTCCGTCCACACAGTGCGTTGCTCGAATCGCTCTACCCAATCCATGTTCTTAACAGCTTCAATACGCGCTAGCGAGAGCGCAGTAGCACCATTTGCATGCTTCCCTTCTCCATACCCTACCAACCCATTTCCGTCTCCTACAAGCACCATATATGCTGTACGCCAAATCTTGCCCTTCCCAGTCTGTTGCACCACTTTGCGCTTCATTAACACAGATTGGTTTAAGTTACTGTAGTACTCCTTCGAAACCGGAAGTTTCCTGAGGAACTCGTCAGTGTCAGCTTGATCTTCACTGTTGTCCTCTTCTTCCGCTAGCGGAGACTCTGAATAGTCGTGAAAAACTGATTTATGGTTCCGCACGATTACACGATTGTGGTATGGGTTGCCTGGGCCAGGTGGGAATTCCATGACATGCCGAGGGTCAAGGATGGGGTCTGGTATCATTAGGTCGGGGAATGGGTTGTTAGTTTGTTGGGGAGATGCAGGTGCTGTTTAAGTCTGTAAGCATATAATATCTAAATATGATTGTGTAAATAATCGTACCAGATGACTTTTGTTCCAATGATTGGTTTTTCTCTGTTTCAGCACTGAGTTGAGTTGTTGGTAGCGTCGTGTGTAGCCATGAACTTTCGGGTGACGAGGCCCCTGTTCATCTCTCAGTAATTTTCCATGAGATACAATAGAAATGTAGGATAATACCATTCTGTGGACGGTTCTTTAACGACAGGACCAGGGACTGATACTTTTCCTCGGAAGAGTTTTTCAAGTGTTCCTCCACAGAACGATGAAGTCCAGCCTTCCTATAAGTTTCTATGTAGTGCATTAACGTAGACTCGGTCTTGAGGAGTTTTTGTGGGTCATTCTTCGACGAAATGAAGAGAGCTGCAAGTGTCTTTGCCAGGTCCCCATCCCGCATGTCGGGACGCAAAGTCGCGAAAATTCGGTCGTACGAGTCTGATGGTGTGCCCGAGCTATTAAACCTACGACCAAGCGAATGTGGTATGCCCTTTTGTTGCAGACATTGTCGAGGACATGATGATCTTTGCACGCGAATTGCGCGAGCAGTAGGCCTGAACATAGTCCAACAGTGAAATTTTGATGAAGTCAAAAATTCGGCAAACAAACCAAACGGGAATCGGAGAATTTGAGCCTAACTTACGCGCGGCTCAGACTCTAACCCTACGCGTCCCTGCGACACTTGGAAGCTACACTCATTACCTATGGTAATTTCAACAGATCAGTCAGAAAACTCGAATTCCGTAGCTTCGAGTATCAATGGAACAGATTTCTCAAATCTCTTTGCGTTCATAGATCGTGAAAAGTGAGTAACAATTCTTTCACCATCTACCCCGGTCTCATCCCTTTCGACATGAGTCAAGCGTTCACGGCCTGAATATATCAGTCCCAGAAGACGCGAAGGAAGTCATAAAGCCATGGAGCGAACGCGAAGACAACTCTAAATTTGCTGATTCTGGTGTTGATGACCAGGTCAGTAGCACAAATAGCTTCTCTCATTACGATACTCAAATAATTTTGACATGAAGCTTATCATCCATGTACCGTTCACGCAGAACGTGAGGGTCAAATCTATTCTACTTAAGCTAGGTAAATAGCCCCAACTAAAGTTGTATTGGGAGATCTTAACCAAATAGGTCGAGGGGAGGTTACACCACGCCATCTAAGGATATTCGCTAATCACCCCACGATTGTTGACTTTGTGGAAGCAGAGACCACAAAGCCACAGCTTAATATCAGCCTTCTTGAAGGGGAAACAGGTGTCGTCGAGTACCCATTACGAGTAGCCGCGTTTACGAGTGTCAATTCTTTGTCCCTTTTCTTTGTAAGTGAAATGAATTAACAAGAGTACATACCAATACTAACTAGCACTAAGAATGACTCAGTCGGTGGGGATACTTCAAGGATATATTACCTTGGATTTAAAGGAGATACTCGTTCTGTGAAACGAGAAGTGAATTCAAAATTAGAGGTCCCAGCACCTAATGCTGCTGATGCACCGCTGGTTGATAGAGTAACAGAGAAGA
This sequence comes from Floccularia luteovirens, assembly GCA_009739215.1. Classification (NCBI taxonomy): domain Eukaryota; kingdom Fungi; phylum Basidiomycota; class Agaricomycetes; order Agaricales; family Squamanitaceae; genus Floccularia; species Floccularia luteovirens. The sequence goes on from VSJF01000011.1 coordinate 233,519, forward strand.
CCGGGGGGCAACAGACTACTGCGCGATAGATGATATAAATGTGTTAGATATGTACATATAGATATTGAATAAGTAATAAAGCTGTCCTTTCTGCATGGCAAAGCCCAGACTGAGCACGACCCAATCAAACGAACCGACAATTTACTCATCAAGTATGCACAATATGCAAAAAACTTAAAGGACGGTGCCCAACCGAGAAGTATTAACTGTTTGACATGGCGGGATGATTTCATTTTTTTTTGGTCAAGAAATTCATGTAATGATGAATCAATATCACATGTTTTCGTCTTCCAATGTCGCGCAGAACAGGCGGACAACGTAACAAGTTCAAATCGATCGCACCACCTATGATGCCACTAGGGTCTATTTAGTTCAGGGATTTGTGAAGATTATGAAGGTGTATGTTCTGCAGAGCTTCGTTATCTGGGTTATAGTTCCGTTAAGTGCTCTTACACATACCGTAGACACATCCTCTTGCCCTCTTCCATGGACAGTATCTATGTGAATACCTCCACAACTCTTTCTAGATATTATATGCGGGATTAGCCGCTGATTACAAGTAGGAAATTAAGTAGTCGCTCGACCGGCGCATCAAAGACTTTTGATTTATCACCCTTAAATCAATCTTCTACAGCTTGTTTTGATCTAATCAATGCCTTTTCGGGTGATAATTAAAAGGTAATATGAACAGTCGCTTACAGACTTTATCCAAGACACCTATGGCAAGATACGCAACACCAATCATAAATTGGAATGCCAAGCTGGAAGAAGCCTGTCAGAATTGCACAGCAGTTATAGACAACTAAGTATCTGATTCTTCGTTAACAGCTAATATTCTAATCATCGTAACTCTTCATAGGCGTATCTAGATATGCTGGTTCTCGGTTAATCTTCAGGCCGAACCTCAATTCAAGGACCGGTCTCATGCTGAAAGCATGCAGAGCATGTCCACCAAGCAATGTGCTGTGCATGAGTTGAGTTTGAACTTTGTACAGAGCGCGAAAATGTCCCAAATCCGAACGACTGGCATGAATTTGAATCCTAAAATTTATTTTCTTCTGGATATGTGCGTGGCAAGACAGTGCTTTGTACGTAAAGGGCCTAGGTGGACCAACTCGGTCCTTCTTCTCCACTATTTGCACAAGAGACTTTAGGATGTTACCGTATGACCTGTCTTTGCACTTCAGGTTGTCGGTCTATGGTGTAATTTTATTGGTCCAATGCATAATACCAAAATCGATCCTCCCGACCACGATCCCTCAAGCTATTGCTGTGCAATACCGTTAAGAATATAAACGAAACAGTTTTTAACACCTACTTATAATAAGCCACATTTCAGAAATTACCATCCCCCGACTATTCAGGACCATGACTAGTCCCGATGACTTTGTCTGGGGGTTTCTTGTATTCATCTTCCTCACTCCCCTCTCCCTCGTAAATGCACGACCTATTCCATTCAATCTACAGATACAACGCGATGCAGGTACTGACCCATCGTCCGGACCTGTTCCAAACCCGCAAAGAACCTTACAACAAATTATTCTAAGTTGCCTTACTACAATGTTTGCTTCCACGTACATTGCGGTACATCCAAACGTCCCTTCATCCCAAGATATCTGGACCTTCCGATTCTTCAAGAAACCATTGTTCGACATTCCGAAAGAGCGACTGTATATCATGTTTTGGGCCACAATTACCCCAGAACTGATTCTATTGTGGGCTATAAAACGGTGGTTCGGCGCACGTTCAATCGCTAAACGTTGCAAGGGTAGTTTTGGATGATCCATAATGTATAAAGGGTTACTAATTCATTTGACAGGACACGGTTGGACAAAAACACACGGACACTTTGTACAAATGGGAGGGTTTGTACTCCAGGATGGCGATAAAACCCATGTTCTCTCAATAGATGAAATGGAGGAACTTGTAAATGAATCACGCATCGATTGGCCCGAGATCACAGAAGCAGAAATCCAAGATCTGTGTAAAGCGAATTTCCTTACGAAAGGCATCGTGGCAACTCAAGTTGGGTGGTTCGTGGTACAAACTTTCGCCAGGCGGGCAGGACGGGATCTATTCATCACCCAACTGGAGTTTGTCACGCTAATGCATGCCATATTCGCTGTTCTCATGTACGCCTTTTGGTGGAATAAACCCCGAGACGTGAGGTTCCCATTCATAATCCACCTAAAACCATCTGGATCCCCAACCACATTCCGAAGAGGTTGTGGTCAAATATCGTGATCATGACACGAAGGGAAACGACTGGATAACTATTATCTATGAACACATACCGGCCTCGTCCAGCACTATACCCCCTAATTCGATTCGGGTGCCGACCTTTTATGCACTTGAACTATCTAACGGATTTGGCAAGGTCCTAATAAAACTTGTGTCGATAATAGTTGTTCTGGGCTTTTCGTTGTCTTTATCACTCATATCACTCGGCATCTTCAGACCACAGGTGGAATTCTCCCTGTGGCAGACATGTTTACTCGTATTGCTAGGGTTTTATGTGATATATGCCTCTTCTATGATGTTGCGCCGGACCACCTCCTGGATATTCAATTCCCTCTTTGCTTTTCTTTCCAAATTCAAACCATTGAAAGTCTGGATACCTCGTACTGTTCCTACATGTGATCTCCCGGATGATTCAAAAAAAGGTATAGTCGTCACTAGCACCCTGGTCACTATCCTGGCACGATCAACACTACTTGTCACATCGCTTACGAACTTCGGGAGGCTCCCGGCTGAAGTATTTAACGATCTTCCATGGCTTAACAATATACCACATTTCTAGAGAGGTGAGTTTCTCCTCATAGTTAAGGAACGTAAGGCACTCATTCTTGTAATAAGAGACTTGATACAAAAACCCAAGTCGTGCGTGCCCATGCCGGATAAGATGCTCGCAACACCTCCCCTCCCGTCCCTCTTTCAGACCGCTCCCCTTTTGCCTTTCTCATCTTCATTTTATTTTTATTTTCATTCCTTCCAACCCCTCTTATTTCCTACCTCCCTATTTATATCTCTAGTATACACTGTGGGGTAGGCCTTTGGGCTACCCTTGGACGTGGTTTCCTTTCCGTTTCTGTCTCCTTTCCTCATCACATGATTCTAGATAAGATTAGATTGTACGCGCACGCGCACACATGTTGCCTTTCACCTATGTTTCCCTTTGTCTAGACTACTTTCCGGTAATTTCTCTATCATCTCCTCGAAATACTGCTAAACGCCTGTAACCGTTTTATACACATTATACACATCTTTGTTCGAAAACACTCTAAAACAACAGAAGGAACATAACTAAAACCCTCAACCTTCTCTCCGTCATCCTTCGTCCTTACCGAACTCACAGGGGTTAGCCTCCCCACAACACCCCCATATAACCAATTTCCAACTTTTAATCATGTATGTACCCAAAGAATTACTTTTTACCTATGCCGCTGCAATCGGTTTCCATCGGACAATTGAGTATAAACTTTTTTGATCGTGCAATTTAAGTAGACACTCAAGCATGTAGTAGTATCCATGAGGTGTTGCTGTAATGACCAGCACAAAAGAATGAAAACTAAAGGAGACCTTATGTTAACTTGGCAAGGCGCGCCATTATCAGTATTCACGACCAGCTTGAACTGCTTGCCTCAGTCTGTTGTCCCTTACCCACCGATTTCTGTGTATGTTCATGCTACTGGAGTATTTAGAATACAAGGTGAATGGTGTACATGCTACATGACATTGGAATTGGTATAAACACTTGACACCATCAACACAGGACCATTGATACTATACAGTTCTGATGGCATTAGAGGCGTGATGAATAGAAACTAGTGCGCACACAGTGGCAGGCCACGCTGGGACTCGGTTCTTAGCCATATGTTTGAATGAGGTAGCTCATTAAAGTATTGGGATGGAAAAGGGGATCCTGTGATCATATGGGTTTGTTTGGGGTCTTGGACTGCTTATATTCGCTACGGTACATACAGATTTATGTCCTAAAATCATTCACGAAAATAGTATTACCACTTTTCACGCATAAAGATGAATGGTCATTATGGTCATCATCCCAGCCGTGTTTTACATCAATCAGCGCGATTATGAGGACTTCTGGGAACCAATGCCCACAGTATCATCATAAATCCCATCATGGAGACCATCCTTCCAGAAACGCAAGTCAGCCCAATCAAGATAGATTCACTTTCATGGAAAGCACTTACAAAGGCTGAAGACTTTGTATTCCATGTTTAGACGAGATCGCACCAGTCATAAAGGGAATAGCGGCACTACCTGCCTGCCCAAATCCAGCGATCCAACCTATAGATCCAGTGAGTAGCCACTTTGGCAAAATTCGTCCTGCTTGGTTCATAGCAATAGGATACATTGGCCCCAGAAGCATTCCTACAAATGCAACTGCCACTGCGCCCCCTATCAAAGATGGAACGAACCAGATAATGAATTCAAGGCTATCAAGGTTGTATAAAGTGAGCGAAGACACTTGAGAATGTAGAAGTTAATGGTCACCCGATAGCCAGGAATGCATAGAGAAATAAGGCCCGTCTTTCACCAATCTGTTATTGAGGAAGTTTCATAAGGTTGAATTGATTTGTGGGAGGGGTGGGCTCACCTTTTTATTTACCCAAAGGAGGACGACACGGCCTAATGTGAGACCTTCCCATGAATATCAGTGCTCACTTCCAGCGTGAAAAATATAATACATTTTACCAACCTCCAAAAAAACCTGCAGAGATATATCCCGAAGATGGCCCACCACCTCGTACATCCCTTATATAGGTAACGATCCAGCCTAACTCATACGTATTAATAACGTAATCATAAATGAAAAAGAATGGGGTGTATAGTTTACCTCCCATAGTCACTTCCACACCAACATAAACAAGAATGAAAAATGCAAGGAGATGAACAGCAGGCAATCCTAAAATTTGTCGGAAAGGACTATGATCACTTGTGCCCTTTTCTCCTGCAGGCTGTCCCGTTTGAGCAAAGCACTCTACGATTTTTAAATTATTATTTTGGCGATGAATGTATAAGAAGGAACCCCATACCATCTTGCGTTTTGAGCCGAAATACAACAGCAAGAATAATTGCATTTGAAATTGCTATTCCTAAAGATACCAAGTAATGGAACGACCAGTGTCTGAGTTGTCCAAATTGTGTTGAGACAAGTGGGGCAGCAAATGCTCCCATTCCTACTTGGCATGAGATGTTATAGAAGGACCACGGGGATATGGACGCACCGTAAGCAGCATGTAAGATACCCATTTTTGTTTCAGCGTTCTTCTTGTACATAGCCACGTAGCCGTTAGCTTGTGCATCCTTACCATTATTTAAGTGGGATTTAAAGAATAAACAAAATCTAGGATCTGAATCACCTGTAGCGAAAGCCCAAAGCCGTTGATCACAAATGCCAATACGAAAACGGGAAAGGGAGGCATTGCTGCCTGAATACTGTAGGCAACAATCTGACAAAGTGCCCCTTGAAAAAAGTAAAAGAAGTCAAGGATGTGAATACTCAGAGCACCTTTGGAATACCTAATAAGATCATCTAAGTTTAGGTTAGCTGGAGATTACTGACGAACGTACATTTGAGCGTACCTTTCCAAACCCTAGTTTGTCAGTTAAATACACATTGGCAAGTGCACCTGACAAAAAACCCTAGCATAACACGGTAGGTGACATTAAGGTTCATAATCAAGAAATACCCACGGTGCATGCCAAGACGAATATAAGGGATACAATGATGAAACCTATCTGTGTTATGGAGTCGGATAAATGAAGTGTCTACATTAATGCGTATTTTGAAAAACATACATTATATTGAAGCTGGATTCGAGGAAGCAGCGGACCAGTTGATCCATCGTTCCACCCGGCCACTACTAAACACCAGCACAAGGCAGCAAATTGGATACGAGAGGTCCTTCTATGTTTGAGAAGAATTTCTTTCGATAAGACAGTCGCATCCTCTGTGTTTTCATTTGGAGTTGACGCAGTGATTGCGGCAGAATTAGATCCAGAAATAGGCTCTTTCGTGTCACTAGCTTTCAGTCTTGAAGAAAGAATTTCTAGTTCCATTTCCGTATATGCTTAAGATATCTTGAGTGTGGGGTTGGGGATGGTATGTAGTTGTGGGGAAAACCTGATGGAGGTTTATAAATGGAGAGTTCTACTGATAGTGATAATGAACACGTTTTTCCGAAGTATCTCCGGATTATGAAATTCTCTTCTTGAACGGCTCAAAGTCGAGTCATATAGGCAGTAAAAGGGTTCTTGCACTTAAAACAGTGGTCCCGAGTCCTCAAAGGGTGAGGAAACAACAGAAAAGCTATTCATTGAATTACTGGGAGATTGTCACATGCAGCTTTGTACTTGTTATATTCGGAAGCTTTAGCATCCAGATACGCAGTATTTATTTTTCCTACTTATCTAACTGCAAGTGAACATGGTTGATATGAACATATAGAAACAGGTGAGATAAAGTTCATACTTCACCAGTATTCACAACTGAGTTATATACAGAGATGTTATGTCGATGTTCTGGCTAAAATCAACTAAGTCTACAATAGTTGCTGTTTCCTGGCCATCCCGGTCTTTGCAATCTGGCCGGAGCTTGGAAGGATATAGGGCTTGTAGGAACCATTCGACTCTCAGCCTATCCGACTCATCTTTACTGTATGAACGTGATCTCGGATCCGTATCCCCGAACAATTTTACAAACGACACACTTCGTAGCTTAGTGGAACAACGCAAATACGGAGCCGCAGACCGGGTTCGTCTACAACTACTAGAAGATGGGGTTGCTATACAACAAAATGCTATCTACGAGCATGCAGCAATTGCGGCACTTGAGTGGCAATTAAAGGGTCGTAATGTCGGTCTCTTCACCGCTTGGTTCTCCCTTGTATTGGATAAGGATCATCCTGATTCAGACCCTCTCAATCCTCACCCGTTCAGTGCTACGAGAGACGCCCTACTACGTTCAGGCTCTCCGGCTCAAACGCTTGCCTTTTGTCATGCGATACGGAATCCTCTGTGCGTCGAAAGGACATATCCGCGCCGCGTTCTCAGACACCTTACGTGTAGTCACCAAGTTTGCGCAACCCCAATTTGGCGCTATGTACTTACTTGAGATGGAGAGTGAAGCTACGCGGTATGTGCGGTTGCGGCGTCCAGGGGAGGAGGGCGCCATTGCTTCTGAGTATCGTGCTGCTGCGGTCGAGGTGTGTTGCCAAACAGGCATGGTTCCATGAAGCTATCAATATCCTTCGGCGCGATCGGGACTTTCCACTGAAAGATAGTACTTACAAGTACCTTCTACAAAATTTGAAAAGCACAAAACACTCGGACAGTTTTGGCGGAAGTGCAGCAACTGCGCTTGCAGGATGAGGCAAGGCGTGCAAATTCGAATTTTCGTTCACGTGGAACTATGTCCACGGATCTGGTTCAAAAAGTACGATAGGTCACCTTCCTTCTTCATAGGCACTAGACAGCATCCTTATATGAACATTCGGTGAATCTGTTTCTCTTCGAGCTGTCGCGAGTCGACGCCGAAGAGAGATAATTGATTACCAGAATAGTATCACAAAAATCTACGTAGACTCAAACAACTCGTTCATACCAGCGGACACCAATCCGGGACGTTCTACTTCATTTCGCACACTGCTACAGATTGGTATCTCCACATTCGCGAGCAATTGGTTGTTTGCGTCGCGGGACATTTAGGAATGGTGTCAGATCCGCCCTTATCTGGTTGAACGTTGGGATGGAATTCCATGGCAGATCACATGGGTACCGACAAGTAATCTCACTATCCCTGACTCATTTCGATATCATACTTTCCTCGACACATTCTGAAGATTCATGGATTATTTATCCGTACCAGATCCGGCAGTTCAACCAAAGAATCTTAGGCTTCAGAAGCACGAAGATACGTTTTGGACTATAATAGCCAAATATATTGCCACACCCACTGCCCATACCCTATATCTTTAATTCCTTGGACGTTGTTTAAGATATCTATACCAATGTTTGAAGAGCATGAAGATACCAGGATTGCCTCTTCTGCGTTGTACGACATACGTATCCTACGTCAACATCTGAAACAGCCTACAGAAATTATGTTTTCGACATTGCATAATATCCCCTCGCTACAAGCTGATATCATGAATGTGATCAGCTTCAAGAGATACTCCAAAATGCGCCATCTGGAGGGATATTGAGTCGATTTTAATGCGGGGATCACCAGTTAAAACGTTGGGATCCAATACTTCCATACTTATACTCTTAGAAATTGGGCCGTCTCCAGGTATAATGGGAAGATAGGATAGAATATATTACAACAATAATACATAAGCGTGGTAATAATAAAAAATCTAAGCCTCCAAACTCTCCTTCTTTCCCTTAGTTTTTGTAGGTAGGAGTTCTGGTGCAATGTGGGGTACTGCGTATCTAAGAATTAGATAGGGCAACATATATCTATGACAAGACACTCACCGACACCTCCTTGTGAGATGACAACATCGCCCAAGAGTTTGCCTAGCCTGTAAGCGGAATGAGATAGCATTATGACTAATTAAAACTGACACGTACTCTTCATCATTTCTAATGGCGAGCTGCAGATGACGCGGAACAATACGGTGCTTCTTGTTGTCACGAGCGGCATTACCAGCCAACTCCAGAATTTCTGCCGCAAGATATTCTAATACTGCAGCGAGGTAGACTAAAAGTTAAAGATTATTAGAAGAGCTATAGACATGACGTTGACAAAATTACTCACCAGGTGCCCCTGCACCAACACGTTGAGCGTAGTTACCCTTTTTCAATAGTCTGTGAATACGACCGACAGGGAACTGGAGACCAGCTCTGGAGGACCTCGACTGGGCTTTGGCACTGGGGGCTCCACCAGAGGCTTTTCCTGACTTTGATTTGCCACTAACTTTACCAGACATTGTATGTAGAACTTGTATTTGGTTGGAGGAGTGTTTAAGATTTGTGAGGTTAAAACCAAAATTGTGACGAGGGATTCAAATGGCTGAAAAGTCAACCGAGAATGTGCGTCCGTATTTATACCAACGTCGGAACCCAAAAAAGGAAATATCAGCGAGGCAATAAACAAGGACGCGTTTTTGAGCGCGTTTGGCCAAACAAGGCCAAAGTCACGTGTACATATATATATGTTCGCACATTCATCGTTGAGAGCTCTTCAACTTTCCCCCACACCACCACCAGCTGTGTCTGTCCAAAACCCTTTGACCCTTATAACCACATAATACTGCTGAGATGGCCCCTAAACCTGCCTCTACTGCTGGCAAAGCCCCAGCATCGACCGCAACTGCATCCAAAGCTCCTGCTAAATCCACGGAAGGTGCTAAAGCCGCTAAGAAAACTAGCAAAGCAGCGGCACTAGTTGACGGTGAGAAGAAGAAGCGCAAGAAGGTCAGAAAGGAAACATACTCTTCTTACATATACAAGGGTATGTATATGGATTACGCGTCGTGCTTTCGTGTCTGACATTATCGCAGTTCTTAAGCAAGTTCACCCTGATACGGGTATCTCCAACAAAGCCATGGCTATCTTGAACTCGTTCGTAAATGACATTTTTGAACGTATTGCTACAGAAGCCTCGAGTTAGTGTTTCAGCAACTTGCGTTGTGACTCATACTGATAATTCAACAGAGCTTGCTGCATATTCTAAGAAATCTACAATCTCATCGCGTGAGATCCAAACCTCAGTAAGGCTGATCCTCCCTGGTGAACTTGCCAAGCATGCCATCTCTGAAGGAACCAAGTCTGTTACAAGTGTGTTGGCTTCCAATCGAGTTGATCATTGACTTACTAATTTTTTTTTTTAGAATTCTCTTCAGCGGGGGCCAAGTAGTTGCGCTATTATTTATCGATATCATCCTTTGGTGTATAGCAGTGTATTTTTTAATCGATCTGTATGGGCCTTTATTGAAATCTCATCCAGAGGCTTTCACAATGTTAATGAGACTCGGCCTAAGTCACCAAAGTGCCACTTTGCAAATGAAGTAATTTGTTGTCACCATCGAGCATATCTTTGACTTGGAAATTAACAGCCTGATATGTTGTCGCTCAACGGTTCAGATTTGATGTAAGCACTGAATAACATTGTGCAACTTTTCTCAACTAAGTAATACAAGGGTGTGAAACAGTAATAACTAAACTCTATTAAGAAGAAAAACGTAAAGCAAACTACAAATCCATCGTCTAGGCTGGAATGAAGTATGTGTCTCGGGCGTCCTCAGAGTAAGTGTTGTGGCCAACAGTGCTGAATAGATCGAAGGTAAAGTGGGGTCCAGGAATGTTGGCGGTGTAGAAGGTGTAGCCAGCCATCGATTTGATCTGAGGGGCAACCTTGAAATCGACAGTGCTTTTAGAGGCGAAGCGTGCGATGTTCTGGTAGACTGTGGCATAGACACGGGATGGTTTAGCATCGTTGCGGGCCTGTGTTAGAAAATGTGAGCATGTGTTTCCTCAGAAGGGACCTTCTCTTAGGTGTAACCCCGCAGGGGAAGGTATACACTTACTGCAACGACAATGTCAAAGCTCTCTGCGTCGCCGTTAACCTTGCTCAATTCAGGAACGTAGAGGATCTTGTCTTGTTCAATCTCATAGCCAGTCCCTCCGTTGTTGTAAACGGTGGCGCGGTGACCGGAACCTTCATCAACTTCAAACCAGAACTTGTCGATCGAATCGTCAGCATCGATAGGAACTGAGAAGTAGTATTTCTGTGGTTGGTATCCCATACGACGAGTCATGCCTGTGGTAGTGTCACTCGAGCGAGTGGGTTTGGCAGAGCAAGCGTTCTTTGCGCACTTGCCGCTCTTGGAAGACCACATCAAGGTGACTTTGCGCTTGTTGTTGGCAGTGAGCACCTTTTGTTTTTTCCAGAGTTGTAAATTGATTGCGTTTATGTATGAATGAAAAGCAACTTACGCGGACTGAAGCTGTCAGTGTGAGAGACTTGGAGGAGGAAGAAGGAGAGAGCTGAACACCAGCAACCTTGACAGGCAAAAGCTTGATCTCTTCAGTCAATGTTACGTTCTTGGGTACGGTGTCAATCATCTTGGTGAAGAGGGTTCCGCAGGTATCTTCAAAGACTTCAGGGTCTGCGAGGCTAAATGTCGCATAGTCACCCGTAAGAAGCATGTCTAAGCTGATGTATACTGTCAAATACTCACCGCTTCATGGTCACATTACCATCACTGGAGAAGACTCGCAAGTCAGAAGAGACGGTAACGTTATCGTTAACGACCAAGGGGTTCTTGGTAGTTCCGTCGAGGTATTCGGTGACACTGAAAAAAAATAAGTAATGCAGACGCAGAAAGATTCGGAGAAGAGACGAACACTTTGTTATCGAATGCAGTCGTGGGATCGAAGAGGTACACGAATGGTAACTCTGGTTCGACAGGTGCAGGAGGCACGATAGTCGGGAAATCTGGGCTGCGGACACCACCAACGGTATGGCCACAAGCCACCAGTCCAATCATCTCTGATTGGTTGAGACCCTCATGACGAAACTTATCGAGATGGGTCTCGATGGTGTCGAATGGCAGGGGAGCAGTGTCTGGCGCAGCGTGGAAGGTATCGACCCGACCACCACGGAATGGCATCAACGGGCCACCGCATTCAGACGTCAAGAGGACAACGCTCAAAGCGAGTACATCAGCCTCTAAAATTTCGCGGAGTTCAGTTTCCAACTAGACACACTTAGGAGAAGAGGACATACTCGAGATGTACTTGGTGGGGAATGGCGCCAAGTTCTCTGTTGTGTCATTCATTCCCTTACCGATATTCTATAGGAATATTTTTTAGTAAAACGTGAAAGGCCAATGAAGGGACACAAACCCCTCGGTAGCCAAGTTCGAAGTAGATGGAAGCATCCATACCACCAGACCCATCATCAACGTTATGAGTGGCCATATCGTGGAAGGCCATACGCAGCCAGTTGCCAGCAGCGTTCTCATTGGTTTTGGGGTTGATAGCTTTGCACCCGTTGAGGGGGCCTATCATGGAGCGTCCACCCTCCTCGGTGGTCTTCTCATAAAGGATCCCTTCGAGTTGGTCGTATTGGGGAGATGGCCAATGGTATCCATTCACGAAGGGAAGGATAGAAACAAGGGCGGAGAGTGCGTAGAATCCTGAGCTTCGCATTGTGACTAACGTAGTATTAGATGTTCAAACTGTTCTAAGACTGTTTGCAGAAGAGATGAGATGATACCGAAGAAAGCCAAGACGTCCTACATTATATACTCTTACCTTTGCTGCCCTGAGTTTGCTAGATGCTCGGAGATGCTCTACTAGGGCCAAGGACGAAATGCATATCCAATATGCGTATTCAATTGTTGTCTAGTTTTGCCGAAGCTGTCGTGTCGCTGTAATAACTCCTGTTACTGACTTGGTGTTTGTCAGTCGGTGACTTTTTTCACAGCAGTGGCAGTATTTCGCGTATGTCACTTGTCGCAAAATGTAAATATGTTGAGAACCCTGTGTTCATAACCATAAATAAGATTATTCTGGAATTTCGGAGTAAACAACTCTATCCAAAGTTCCAATGGAAAATGGAGCGTAGCATTGCAAGTCTAGGCACACCAAGCATTGAATTGTAGAATTCGAATCATCAATAATTTCTGAAACACCTAAGTTAACCTGAGTAAGTACGGCGGAGGCGGGAATGTCTCTCGCTCATAGAGTCTATTATCTACGTCAGCCACTTTCAACTTAATATTTTTCTAAGCGGCTTACTTCATCTCCTTTTAGACACTATTTCCAAGTCAATTCCCTATTTTCCTGACATCTCTGATAATTTATCGCGTGTCGGCCACCACCTCCGAACACTTTGAAAGTGCTGAAAAACACTAACCGTACCTGGTGCGCGCTCGGCGGCTCTGAGACCTACAACTATTCAGTTGCCAATTGAAAGGGAGGTAGAACAATCTCGGAGATCCTACACTGGAAGATTCTGGATGTACACCACGATGTACCGATCCTGTAGATGCCAATCATAGAAAGATTTCCATCTGTGAAAGATCTTGAGGTATTCAACCTTCCTTTGTTTCGCTAACATGCGTGTACTATACTTGGGCTTGATTTGAATGTGGACCAGCGGTCAACAGCAGTTACAAACTATCAAAAACCAAATTAGGAGCAGAACATGGGTATTGTCTATGTCATCAAATGACAATGAATAGACACCTGATTGTTTGATGCGTAACTGCATCGCACCGTAGCGTGCTGATCGCATTGGTACATTCATCTATGCCGACTTGATCCCTTTACGCGGTGCAAACTTCTCTCCTACTCCATAGTCAGTGATCCCGACGTCGGTACCTGATGGAAGACTCGTGTCCTGCAAACCACACAGAAACTATGAGTGACTCCAATTGCTGCACACTGCTTTGAAAGCTCTGATAGAGTAGATTTCATGTATAAACGAGTTCCGAAAATTCCTCATCGAGGTTTGTAAATAAAAACCTTTTGATCAGGTTAAGTTATTCACTGTGGATTCATCGAGCCATTTCCAAGACAAACTAGTCGTGAAACATCAATGAACTCGGAAAGTAGATTATAGAGAGCAACTGAGTGAGAATCCCAAATACGTCAACTACCTGTAGTAAGAAATCAGGATGAAATACCCATGTTAAAAAAAAAACCCTGACGTACTCCAAAATATTGAGTAGAGTCAATCCTTCCCCCAACATTGATAGATATCAGTCAGGGTTATACGTGATATCCTACTAATAACCTTATAGAACATATCCTTCGATCTCCTCGTTTCCCTTCCCGGTCCTTGCCATATCCTCGGCGCCTAATTGCATAGCTGATTTATTTCTCAAGAGATTTACCTTCACCAGCTTCATTTTTTCTGAACGCTGAGTGGACGGAACGAGGTATCCACCCAGGCTAGATATTAGAGATATGCGAACATCAACATCAGAACCTGGCATGGATGGCACCTGTGATGCTGCGGCAGCAGGCGGGGATGACGGCATATGCCGAGATGGAGATGTCACGCGCGGAGGTGGTGAGGATACGCCAGGTGATCGCGACGAACCATGCCGTGGCGATGCTACACGCGTACGAGAAGCAGAAGGCGACAATACTGGCCGCACGGGTGCCTCGACAACCTGAGTGATTGCTTGCGTTTCAATACTATGTATCTCAACCGTCTCATTGGGGAGAAGAGTAATTATGTACGGGTTATCAAAACCTGGAATGAAACATGAAACATGAACATCGGGAGTCAGATTTTCATCTAGAGAACTTACAAACAGACATCGGATGACTCGACCACTCCAGGGTTCCCCGGACTGGATCACCATCGCCAGTGATAAACAAGCCTAGGGTACTTGCACCAGTCCAAGAAAGTATAAGAAATTCATTTGGAGCAACAACTGTGATGAAAGGTTTTATAGCAATTGGAGTTTCTGGTGCTTGGCTTAATGGAAGCATTGGGATAAGCGAATTGGCTTCAAGATCGACAATGTTATAATTCTCTCTATCAGCAATACAGAGTATATGGCCAGACCGACGAGCAAGAGATGTTCCTTCTGGAAATGGTATTTGCTGCAAAGTGAGAAATAAGGTCGGGACAAAGCATTGCCATCTGAGTCTTTACTAACCTTGTAGTAGTTTAACTTGTCCCGAAGTCCGTACATTGCAATGCTTGCCCGCTTCACTACGCAAAACTCAACATGCTCGCCTAGGTCACCAGTTTGCGGAGGAGGGCGTGAGAGATGCTCATTGTCAACAGCAAAACAAATGACTTGTCGAAGAGGTTTTATGACTGCATATGGAACTTCATCCAAAGAAGGAATGATATAGAAGTGCAATTGTTGATCTAGAAACGAGTTAATTAGTTAACGGTAGGAGATCTGCTATGTCTTGAATACCAGAGAGGATTAGAGCACGGTGAAGACTTGGAATTAATACGATTTCATCCACGCTTTTGTGTGTGGGCAGACTTTGACGCGATAATAGGGTGTACGATTCAAGCTGTATAGGTTAGATACTTTTTACCTACTAAGTAGAACGGATGACTAACTTTTGTAGGGTCGTCTGCCTGGAGCGCAAATCGCAGAAGGTCCCCATTCGAACAGCCAACATATATCTCAGAGCCTAAGTCGTATATAAGTCAGGGCTTTGTATGATGGTTCTGTTTGTTGGACGTAATTCGAATAAAGATTCAACACATTTACGAAACCGCGCTCGAGGATGTTGAGAGTTGAAGACAACGTAACTCATCAAGCTGTCAATGCCAAAGCTACCATCCAGATTCAGCTTCGAAGCCTGATATCTAATTTGGATACTGAGTGCATTCCTCACTCTCACCAAAGAGACAAGAAGCAAGCAACCCCATCAAAAGATGTTTACCTACCTAGTGCTTGTGCACATAGAACTTGGACATCAGGTGTATTGCTTATATCGGATAAGAGCCCCTGAAGCTGATATGGCGGTATATCCAGAGGTTTTGTTGGGGCATGCGATGCCATGGAGGTCGTCGAATGTGATGGTGAAATTATTCGGGGGCGCGCTCGTTTCGGACGTTGCCGGGACCAGAATTATTGCACATCGGTTACGAGTTGTTGTGTACTTGACATTTCCCAGTTATACATGTCAGCTACTTGGATGTCGGAATACTAATGGATCAAATATTAAACTATGACTATGATTGTCAGTACTATGCATGTTTCCGCTACAACTACAAGTGCTTGCTGGACCGTAGTACCCATCAGTTGCAACTGCCTCATCGGACCATTTGAATGGGAAACCGAAACCGCAAGACTCAATGATAAGCAAAGCAACCTGTAGGTATTTTAGGAACTTAGAACACTGAATATCGTTTACCTTGAAGGTAAGCCTTTTCAGATCGAGTAAGTCCACAACTTCCTTATCCATCCAAGCCTCTGCAAGTACCATCTCGTGATACGTCTCGATTGTTCGACTCCATACTTGTTTATATTTTTATATTTGATATATCACATATACGGATTCAATCTTGTGAGTTCGTAAATTCAGTGACAAACATACAGATTTTTCATAAAAGCGGGACCTATGATCCCCCGATGCTTCCTCCAAGTCTCCCCTTCAGCACCGATGAGATTTACACTCCATATCCTAATGACATGTTGAACGCCCATTCGACACATCATGAATAGTACTTACGACAAGGCCTTATTTGCTGTTTCCTGTTTCATGAAACTTGTCTTGTGGCTGCCTCCCAACACCTGCTTTGCAACGTCCACGCTCGAAGTGTAGATTTTTTTTCTACGAGTAAGTAGCTTCGTTTTGCTCATTATGTCCATCAGGCTTACTTTTTCTTCAGTAGACGACGAGGTTGGTTTAGATGAGTTGTTGACGATGACTCCTGGTGATGACAATACGGTTCTGTTTTGAAATTTGGAAAAAAAATGAATAAAGACACTGTAGAAAATATTGCTCAATGTCAGTCATGCCAGCTTCAAAACTCAAAAAAATGGCCTGCTCACTATAACTTCCCTTGTACCCACCACTTAGTACTTTGATTACGATGGTAGCGGCTATGCGGATGTTTTACTTTCGTAGCTATTTAGGAAATACTCTTACTACTTTTGCGTATGTTTCTATTCTCCATTGTCAGTGTGTTCAGTCATTGTGTTGTCAGGCCTTAAGTGTGCGTGAGCTTCTGTTTCCAGGGGCGACAAGAGATTATCAGGCTTAGGTGATGACAGTGTAGCTCAGTCTCACAAGGGGTTTTCGAATGTGCTGCACGCATATATATCATGTCGGGCTGCCAGGAGAAAACCAAATGTTCTACGTTAGCTATAGGCAGGTAGCAGAAGGATATTCTCACACCTTTATAAACACAATGCTGATTAAATATCGCCAGAGTCAAGGATACAAAGAACAGTAAAATCACATGAGGGGTGTCGAGGCGGAAGTTTCTAAGAAACCACACTGTAGCATTCTTGCGGGGACCTTTGTGAGGCTGAATTCCTACATAAGGCGATGGCTGTAAATAACAGTAGGAAGGGCAGACGCAGTGTGGAACAGGAAACCAGAGAAGCATCATAGGTGATAAGCAATTCTTCCGTGGCTATGGGAATTTGATAAAACCAGGCTGTACTTTTAATGAATCTGCCATCCGGATCCCAAACAATAGAGTATTGGCTATGGCTGTGGCTGTTACATTGCACATCTATGTTTAGTCAAGGTTATCAACACAAATCGGTCTAATATTGGTTTAATAGATCATGTTTGGGATAGCTCGTGGGAATTAATTTGGTTTTTGTTAACGTGAATCAAGAGTGAGTGTTATCTATATGTACCGTACCAGGTCGACAACACCCCTCATTAAGGCAAATATGTACTTGTAAAAGCCTTGCCATACTTTATTGGGTATGAGTCAAGTTGTTGTACCCACACACGATAGGCATTTATTTGATAGAGGCTATTATGATACAACGAATACAAGATCCGGCGATCATTTTAATCAACAATCGCTGGCCAAAACGATTCTGCTACTTACTTACTCGTAGGAGTTCATCAATTGATCATCAACAACTAGTCGTTCAAATGTTCACAATATCAATTCATGAAGAACTGCTGTGGTATTCTTCGGTAGAAAGTGAAGTTGGCCTCTTTTAATCATAAGTAATATTGATATAAACCAATTTTTTGACAGATTGACTCGGATCATCATTAAAAATATGATGATTATCTTCTTCTCGTCAAAGATCTAAATGAAATGCGATGTTGATAAGCCGAAGAATCAGATTCATTTGGTATAGTGTAAAATAGTTATTAAGTGCAGGGTGTTCAGATTTTTTGACGACCACCCCGATCATGGACTTGGCATATCCCAATACTACATTTGTGACCCGAAATATCTCTGAGGACTCACTCTCAGCTCTACTGATCACTTATCCTGCATGTATGCCTCTTCCTCGACCTCCTAAGTCCCTAGTACGCTAATCCTATTCACATAGGGATTAGTCTAACAATCACTATATGGCATCACCTCCTCTATCTTGATGAAGAGGTCGACATTGTGTGGCATAGGGACTACAAGAACTGCGTAACTAGGGGGCTTTATATTGTTGCTCGCTACGGCACCGACATCACCCTTATATATGGCACATACAGTTTGTGAAGTTTCATCTATTGTTTCCATTGTTTTTTCAATATTCAGCACCTTACTAGTTTCATCTGGGTTTGTTTCGAACCTAACAGTACAAGTGAGTGATTCTTCTGAACTAGAAGCTGCTGCCTCATCTGAGTCACTCACTTCAGCAGTACGCCAACTTCAAAAAGCTTCTTTTTCCTTTATCATTACATATTATGTCATAGATGTCTACATTGGGCATGGTTAGCTGAGCTGCTTACCATATTGACAGTGATATTTCGACATGGTAAGTCAGCATTACATCTTCACATACAATTAACTAATTTTTCGGCTAAGCTGCTATTTTTGTTACAATCAAGTCTTTATGGAATGGTCGGACAAAAATGAAGCATCTTCTTGTCATAGCCTGGTTTGCATCTTTAACCCCAGCCATTGTTCTCAGCCTGTTGGTTGCTATTCAAGCTCAGGGTACGTTACTACTGAAATTACTAAATTAATACCCCCCCTCTCATCCTTGGATTCTGCCAAAATGTTAAAGGTACTTTTCTTATCATTTCTCCACACCATTACATGTCAGGTGGGATTTGTGTGATGTCACGGGTGGTCCATTTGCTTCCATGGCTGTTAGTATCACTAGTATGTGTCTTCGTTGGTTTTTTTGGATTTAAGCCAACCAGAAAGTTTCTAGTCTGTTGGGGATTTCATCCAACTTGTAGCTATGGTTGTGAATGCATTGGATGCACCACGTTTATCAGATAAACAAATTATCTCTAGTGTAAACCGTGATGGCGCATTTTACTATTTTGTGGGTTTCAACTTCTTGCCAGTCACCAATTTCTTTAACCAAATGAATATAAAGGTTAACCTTGGTCAATTCAATCTATCCAACTCCCTTATATAATATAGCTGACATGATATACAACGCTCACAGTTCTTCGAGTTTTTGCTGCTCCAATTCTTTGGTTGGGTGGTGTAAGTACCAGCCGTTCATCGAACTATTTTGCTTGTCCTCAGTCTCTAATTAATATTATAACTTAGGTGAAATACTACGGGATTATTTTACCGTATGATTATCACGTCACGATTTGTTCAACTGTTGCTTACAACCTTTTTGCAGAATCCAAGGTGTCGTAGCGTCTATTTTGCCATTACATCACTATCTCTTGTTTTCCAAAGCCGAGAGAAGCGCGGAGGTTATGGACGGGTTTCATCGTATATACGAAGACAAAGTCTGAATTCTATACTTCACTTAAATTTGTCGTGACCCTTGATGCTTTGGATAGATGACGCGCAATACAAAGTCTCTTATCATGAAACTCAGTGTCTTGCATTTTCCTAATTATGAAAAGCTCACCCCTAGAAAGGACCTGCTAGATGTGTGGCATATTGCAAAGCCATGGAATTTCTATAAATGTCTGGGGGCGGGAGAAATACATTGCAGACACTGTTTGGGTATATAAGCATAGAGTCTAGTAAATCTTCTGTCTATGATTGGAAGCTGATTCACTTGCTGCGCGCTAGAAAGTCTGCTATGAGTGCCGTTGGCGTTAGAATAATAAAGCCGATCGTATGTCTTGTTAGACAGGCAATTTTTCGGTCAAGTGCATAGAACGTCGGCACTTGAATAATCGAATTAGGGGTATAGTGCTGGACGATGTCAACTCATAGATAATTATTCAGTCGTCTCCTTTCGTGTCAAAATCCAGCAGGCTGAGCTACGAATTCTTCTAGTTGTAATTGGGTCAGCGGGATGCTTTTGAGTGGATTATAATCGGGCGTCGCAAGTTTAGAAGTTTGCTTTATCAAAAGGCGTACACGAAAATCGCAAATTTGGTGTTGACAAAAACCCTTTCTTGTATACCTAATGAAAAATTGTGCCACGAACCACCCGACTTGAAATGCTATAAGTCCTTAGGTAAGGAAATCAGCCGTCTTAGATTTCTATTTCTGTGAACGTGGGCAAACCAATACGTGATTCGTTGGCAAGTTCCTCGATTTCGACCATTGAGAGAGCATAGGTTTTGCCGCCATTCTGAGGTATGAATCCTCCCATTATACAAAGTGCCCGTACGTTTGTGTCCAACTGTTTCCTATCAAATCAAGTTGAATGAGTCAGTAATCCTTTATGCCTTGTCTGAGCATACCCTTGTAGCGTTTAGCTATTGCTCGTACACCATACACTGTTTTGTAGCCCACCATAGAATTAGCCCATATAGTCGTCGTTTCGGAACGTCAAATCATGGTTTCTTTCAACGATTTGCTGAAACATTCCTTGTGGGATAGAAACCTCCGATGAAACTTGTCGAAACTGGGCAGCACGGTTGGGTTAGAGAAGATGAGTATGCTGGGGGTTGACAAGAGGGAGGTGGAACAACACACTTCAAATAAATCACTCTGATAACCTCCACTCATACCTAGTCCACAAATGCTGAGTTGTCATGCTCCTCTATCGGATGGGCAGGCTGCTTGGCAAGTTCAACGGGACTCAGCAGTGTAGGGCATGGTTGGGAGGTCGTGCAATAGCCCGTCACCCCACAGCCGTCGCAAGCAACGTTCCATCAACATTATTGCATGGACAGACGTTGGGAAAACGGAAGAATGATGTGCAATGCCGCGGTAGAATCGTCCACCAATCAGAGTACTATTGCAATCACACATGCCGTGTGGTTACCCATTGTTGTAGTATGACGCTAGGCCACGAAAGCACACGTATGCCCCAGAGCGGACGTTTCCTGAGAGCCATGAGCGCAAGCAACCACACTGCAGATATGGCATTCTCACAAGCACCCCTTCAAACATGAGACAGTTGCTATAAAGAACAATTGGAAGGGCAGACAAAGAGCAGAACAAGAGACGAGAGAAACTTAGACAATACCCCTGTTCAACTCCCCCCTAGTGATAGTATCCAAATAGAGTGGCTGTGGCTGTCATGGTATACACCTTCAACGTCTTTACTTGACGTTTAACGTTTAGATCCTGCTATGTGCTTATATTGCCCATCCACATTCTGTCAAGGTTAATCGACATGAATCGTCTTGTATGTTTGGCATAGCTCATGAAAGAGTTGTGTTGATATTCATTCAAATCATTGATAAAAACTTTCAGCAGCATCAAATAAAAGCGTGTTTCATCTTTCGTGGAATAAATGAGCCATACATCACAATTCCAATCTGCCCATTTCCATCTTTCCATCTTACATGGCTGGTGATCAACCATTACCATCCTTCTAGTGGACTGTCTATGAAATTCAATTGTATCCTTCCATGGACGCGAGGTCGTTCGTACTGTATTGCATTTGGCGAGGTGGAAGCTGTCGGCATGATATTGTTTGTGATCAATGAGAACCACGCTTGACATCCCGGTGTATCCCCATACACAGACCATACCGGTATATCCCTCTTATTTTCGATGTTGTAAATGTTGCTAACTGTTGGACGTTCCCCTAGTGTGGTAACATGGTAAAGATGTGTATGGCAGTTCCCTTCCATTACAGATTCCTGATATTGCACCGGGACTAGCATATCTTTGTAGAAGTCACAGTCGTTCGGTGTTGGGTATGAGCCAAGTTTGGGAGTTGCTATTATACAATAAATGCATTGACAAGGTCCGACAATCCTTGGCTCTACTAATGATTCTACTACTCATGGTATATGTACATATGCACTTGTAGGAAACTTGTCAACCTGATAATCAACAAGGAGTCGTTTAAAGTGTCACATCATTAATTTATCAATTTTGATGAAATACTAGCATGATGTTCCAATATAAAATGAGGTGTTTGTGATTTAAAAGCCTTATTTTAACCGACTTATTGTCAAGTTTATTTTTAAGACTGAAACAGCGGGAGTGCTCTACGACAACATGATGGTCAGCTTCTTACAAAGATTAAACATCATTTTATTCCCATCCTGCAGTTAGTAATGGTGCCCCGGCAACTACGCTGATGAACGGATCCATCTGGTACAGTGGGGATTGGTTATTAAGTACAAGGAATTTAGATTTTTCGACAACCACCCCTGATCATGGAATTGACTA
This sequence comes from Floccularia luteovirens, assembly GCA_009739215.1. Lineage (NCBI taxonomy): Eukaryota > Fungi > Basidiomycota > Agaricomycetes > Agaricales > Squamanitaceae > Floccularia > Floccularia luteovirens. The sequence continues at coordinate 255,690 of VSJF01000011.1, forward strand.
TATTACGATGCTACACTTGTAGCCCGAAATACCTCTTTGGACTCACTTTCAGCTCTACTGGTCACATATCCCCCATGTATGCTTCTTTCTCGACTTTTCAAGTCACTGGCTGATTCCATCAACCTAGGGCTTTCTCTAACCCTATCTATATGGCATCACCTCCTCTATCTTGACGAAGAGGTTGACTTCATTTGGAATATGAACTATAAAAACTGTATAACCAAGGGGCTTTATATTGTTGTTCGTTATGGCACCGACATCACTCTTATATATTATGCATATAGTTTGTGAAGTTCCACTTATTTTTTTGGTTGTTTTCTCAATATTCACCAACTTAGTTACATGCGGTTTTGTTTCGAACCTAACATTACAAGTAAGTGCAATGAATCTTCTGAGCCAGAAGCCGCCACCTATTCTAATTTGATCACACCAGCAGTGAGCCAACCTGACAAACGTCCTTTTTGATCGATTATTACAACTTTTTTGCTAGTTGTATAGTGTGGCCCTGGATGGCTGAAATTCTTGTCATGCTAATAATATCATTTTCGGCATGGTCAGTCAAAATTGTGCCTTTCCATACATACTACTGACCGATACTTTGGCCTAAGCTTCTGTTTTTGTTACTATCAGAGCTTTATGGGCTGGTAGGACAAAGATGAAGTGCTTTCTTGTCATAGCCTGGTTTGCATCCTTAACACCAACCACTCTCTTGTGCATGTTGGTCGCTGTTCAATTTCAGAGTATGTACTGTCATCATCTCAGAGCTAATACCCTCTCATCAAGGTCAAGGTACTTTTTCTGTCATTCCTTTACAGCAGCCGCACACGGCAGGAGGGATTTGTATCATATCACAAACGGTCCATATGCTTCCGTGGCAGCTAGTATGTCTGGTACGGGTCTTCGTTGGGCTTTTTCAGAGTCATTAGTAAACCATAAATTTTTTAGTCTATTGGGGATCTCATTCAACTTGTAGCAATGGTTGTGAACGCCCATGGATGCACCACGCTTGTCGGATAAACAAATCATTTCTAGTATAGACCATGATGGCGCATTTTATTATTTTGTGAGTCAAACTATTATCATATGACCAGCGTTTTTTAATTACCAGAATATAAAGCTTAATTTTAGGTAAGTTCAATCTATTCCACTCCCTTGATATGCCCGTCATGATGCAACACTCAAAGTGATTCGGGTTGTTGATGTTGTAATTCTTCGGTTGGGCGGTGTAAGTATCAATTGCTCATCTAACTATTTTGCTATCAGTCACTGACATTGTAGGTCAGCTAAAGTACTACGGGATCCTTTTGCCGTATGATTAAAGTATCACAATTGGTTCAACAGTTACTTACAAAACTCCTTTACAGACTCCAAGTTGCCATAGCGACGATATTTGCCAGCACATCACTATCTTTTGTTTTCAAAAGCCAAAGAAAGCACAGAGGTTGTGTGATAGGTTTGATTGCATGGAAGAAGAGCAAAGTCTAAATTCTATAGTCCACCAGTGACCGCAGACGGTACGAAAGGGTTTTATTAGATGGACGAAGACAGAGGCTAAAATTCTTTCTCGCGTCTTTTGACTTATAGCTTAGTACGCTACAAATTGTCGCCCTTTTTATCTGGCTTTGTTCTGTGTTCCTGCGCATATTATTATTTAGAGTCATTAGAAAATGATATAGATAGGCAATGTTACTCTTTCGAACAACCCTCAAGCTACTTGTATGGGCTACTTGTTATGGTTGGTGGACAAAAAGATATCTGGCGCCTGAGTGTTGCGACAGTTCAACGAACATTTTTTCAGGAATATCAAAGTATTTATTCCGAGTATCGATTCCACGGCATTACTGTGCAAGCTTCAGCAGTGTGATAAACAGGTCACATGGTTTTTACACCAACAAAGATGTTCATCGGCTCCGGAAGTGACGAAGAAGCCGTCGAACAGACCCGCCAATGATGGAGAAGCACAAGGACTCATATAAATCAACCGGCCACTTGGTAGAAGAGAGTACACCAAGCTACTTACTATCATGGCAAAGACTCATGATGTTAATGAACAAACGAAACGCGACATGGCCAACTCCCGGCAGAACGCAACGTTAAATATCCAGCGAGTCAGAGAATTCATTCATAGTAACTCTCCCTTGAGTATTGCTATTTTCCCTTGTCACTGATAATGCGACAGATGGTGCTGAGAAGTGGGAGCGGCACAAGAAAGTAGTGGATGTATTGCAGAGTGATCCAATGTTCGAAAAGTCCCAAAGGTAATCAACATACACTATAAGCACATTGAACTATGTTTGAACTTGGCATTCCAGAGACTTTATGAGTAGAACGGAGCGATATAATCGCGGTCTCAGGATGATCAATCGTCTTTTCGAATTGGAGGAAGCGAATAATTGGAGTCAACATGACATGTCTGCTGCATTCGGGAGTTTGGACGAATCCCTTCCAATTGGTTTACATTTCGCTGGTGAGCTCCAGGAGTATACATACATCCTATGACAGGTATTAATAAGGTATCATTCAGCATTTCAACCTGTATTGTTATCCCAAGGTGGTCCAGGTCTTGTCGCAAAATACGGACGCCTTGCTGCTACACGAGGGATAATAGGCTGCTACTTACAGACCGAACTAGGCCATGGGACAAATGTTTCCAGCCTTGAAACCACAGCCACGTACATCCCGGAAACCAAGGAATTTGAGATTCATTCTCCAACTTTGACAAGTAGCAAGTGGTGGATCGGAAGTCTTGGGAAGACATCAACGCATGGGGTAGTGCAAGCTAAGCTGATTCTACCTGGAGGGAAGGACGTCGGACCCCATCTTTTCCTCATTCAACTGAGATCATTAGGTAGGTTCGTTCATCCCAAGAGCTAGTGTCGAGTTCTGAGTAACTTTTTTTAGTGGATCACAAAGTTCTTCCTGGAATAGTTATTGGAGATATTGGTATGTGAGGCATTAAAGATTGAATCACCTTGTTTTATTTGAGTATGTAGGTCCCAAAGCCATGGGAGGATACTCACCAACGGACAGTGGTTTTGCGAGGTTTACTCACGTCCGCATTCCGAAAGAGAACATGCTTTCCCGATTTGCACAAGTCACCAACGAAGGACAATATGTCCAACCTCCCCATGCGAAACTCAGTTATGGTGGAGTACGTCAACGCTCCTGTTCATCTTTGCGCGAGATTGATGTAACATCATTTCCCAGATGTTATACATACGCGCAGGGTACGTTTCTGAATGCACCATTTTCACGCGAGCACATTATAACAATTTTTTATTAGTATGGTGACTGCCGCAGGCTGGCAAATTGCAAAAGGTTTATTTCCTTCTTCCCTTTCCAACACACGCCAGACATACTGACTGCTTATAGCGGCTACTGTTTCAATACGTTATGCCACAGTCCGTCGACAAGGAGAGAAAGGTCCGGATGGATTGGAACGTCAGATCATCAACTACCCATCAGTCTACTATCGCCTACTCCCCATTTTATCGCGTGCATACGTCTTCATCCAACTTGGCAGAAACCTCGTAAGCTTACTCTCAGTTTGTCATTGACATATCAATATCTTATTTGTGTTTTGTAGTCAAGTTCATTCGATATGATGGCCACTCGCCTAGCAGCCGGAGATACCTCTCTTCTCGCAGAGATGCATGCGACAACAAGTGGCCTCAAAGTCTTAGTCTCTAGCACAGGAGTGCAAGATCTGGAAACTGCACGGAGATCCATGGGTGGACATGGATACAGTGCATTTGCTGGCCTTGGTCGTTTGTATGCGGACTACGCCCCAAGTGTCACGTAAGCGTCTCCACTATAATTTGTGCCATGTTTTAAGAGTGCGTGCAGTTATGAAGGTGATAATTTCGTGCTTGATCAACAAGCCGTCCGTGCTACTCTCAAGTCACATCGCAATCTACTCTCTTCCAAATCTCCTTCGATATCCATGCTCTCTCCTTCATCTCATTATCTTCGACTGTTGCTTCAATCTGGGGAGACGATTCCAAATCCTGATACTACTACCTTGCAGGACCCTGAGAATATCATCAAGCTACTGGAATGGCGTGCTGCCCTATTAGTACGGGAACATGCACAAAATGTGGAGGAACATGATGGTAGTGTGAACCAACGGATTTCCAAAGCAGTGACAGAGGCATTTGTTGCTGCTCAGGTAGGGAAGATGATCAGTAGTATTACTCTACCTGGACCGTCACCAGTCAAGCTGTCAGGCAATGATACGGAGATTATTAGTGGTGTATATCGTTTGGTACGTCCTCTGCTCATGTAGTATTTGTTACACTTCTCTGATATAATAATCAAAAGTACTTGCTAACTACCCTCGAATCTGGCATTACGGATCTCCTTTCATTTAACATTTTGCCTGCCAAGCCTGCAGGCAGCTCTTCGCAAGACATCACCCGTTCATTACGACTGACGATTAAGAGCACATGCGAAACGTTGCTTTCAGAGGCGATTGCGCTGACAGATGCTTTTGGGTTTACGGATTGGGAATTGGACAGGTAATATGAATACTCAGATTAGATTCAGAGACATACTTACTGTATAACCTATTTGTTGCAGTGCATTGGGGGTATACCATGGTAATGTTTACGAGGAGCTCTGGAAAAGAGCACAGATGGAACCACTCAATCTTACAGAAGTACCAGCTGCAGTATCAGGTTAGCGAATGGACACAGTTATAGATCATCTGCTCACCACTCTTCTTGAAGGAATCCATACGACCAATACTTGAACGTGGACAGAAGAGGGCTCGTCTTTCCAAATTGTGATTTCAAACAGCGTCAATCTTGGCTCTCGGTTTGGTGAATACGAATATACACAATATTCAAATTTGAATACCAAGTTATAATTAGTGGAGTACAAAAGTACAAAAAGCCAAACAAAACAGAGAGATTAAATACGACTGGGTTAAATATTATTGCAGCATCTTTGGGAGTAATTTAAGCATCTGGTCCGCGCTTAGATATTGAAACCAAGCCTCTATATCCTTCAAGTTGTCATACCAAACAAATTTTGAATCACTAGATCCCCGGCGGAATGCGCACACAATTTGATAGTTCTCCTCAACTATTTGATCTTTCCTGACAACGCCAATGTTAGATTCGACCAGTCGAAACTCCCAGCCTACAAGCAGCTGACCATCCGCAAGAACACGTTGTTCCGGAACGTTGAATACCAGACGTAACCAATTGAAGCCGAAAGGCTGACCGATCGCATCGATATAAGCTTGCTTGAGTGCCAGAATAAGACAAATTCTCCTTAGGGTTGTTTCATCATCGGCATTGCTTGTGATCATCGAGGTCTCCGTTGGTGTCAACTAGGTGGATCTCTTGTATATGAAAGGGAGGGATATAAAATAGGGAGCGAACCTTGTGAGAAAGTGATCTCAAATAAACTTTTACTGGAAGTCCAGGCGGGTCGATGGAGAATTGTTTGATCGCGAGCCCAATTCCTTCGACTTGACGTCGTGTCCCTTTGGTCATGGCCATACCACAAAGCGAATTATCGTATGTGAGATGATATCCTATCACGGAATCTTCGAGGGTCTAACCGGTTACAGTGATCTACGATAGAGATAGAAGAGTTGTACAAACCTGTTTATCTTCAATCCAATGCTTTCCGTTTAGGAGTAACATGGTCCTGCCACCTAGTACGAGGTACCCTTCTATGGCGCATCATGAGCAATGGTAACATGCTAGTTAACGAGTTGACCTGTGCTTGGAAGTTTCTCTTGATGTTGCATGGAAAAGTAGCTGACAGATAACTCACGAAAGTTATTTGGATCTGGAGGGTTGAAAGGTGCTCGTGCATGAGCAGCACACTCCTCCACTATTTTGTGGCATGCCATGTATTCCTGGATAGCTTCGGGTGAATTCTATAGTTACTCTGAAAATATAACTGAGCTCACCTCCTTGGTATAATCTTTACTGAGCGTTAATATCCAGATGATTATAGGACAGTTATCTGCATTGCTAGCCATGCTGGTAGAGATAGAGTCTATGTCTTGACATGATAACCAGGGGTGCACTGCACCATGGGAATAATATCCCGAAAGTTCGCAGACAGAAACATAATGCATAAAGACGCTGACGCACTCCCACCATATCTGATATGGATCCATTCTCTCTTTCCTTTATTTTATCTTCTCAGAGCTCTTTGCTTACTACTACATGCAGTCTCCATACATGTGCTCATCTAGTAGGATCATTTATCCTTAGGGTTGTAAACCCTCAAACCCCCAAGTTTCAAGAATATGGTCGCTATCGGTGCCCTAAATTTCATCCTGGAGAGCTATACTACAACCCCCCATGGATCTTCCAGCAATGGACTTCTTTGCGTCGTGGGAAAAGGCATTACATTTTCTCCCGATGCAAAGAAGCTCGCGCCCATTCAAGATGGCGACATCTGCATACAGAGTATTCAAGATCAATGCGGCAATATGTCACTTTGCTGGATTCTTGGTTTGGGGAAGTAATTGCAAGCATTATGTTTTGGGTATCGCGATGGAGCAACGAAAGAATTGATTTTGGTCCCTTAAAATAACTCTCGTAATGAATTCTCACCGGTGCACCAGTAAGCCAGAGATGGTCCATTCATACCAGTGAATGACCTTTGCTTAACGTATGTCGCTTTACTCACGTTTTACAACCTTGCTACAGATATGCTGTGTTTCTGTCTATAGCGCTGCTGTTGCCCCGATTCTCATAACAACCTTGTTTACCACCTACACTCCTCAATCGCCTATTAAAACACCAAAGTAAACAAGGTAGGTACACAAAGCACTACCAATCATATACAGTACATATCTTGATTTCTTTTTTGTTGCTGTTTTATTATTAGCCCATTGTCCTTCACGACCAAACACCATTTATCCTAGCGGAGAACTCGACAATATTGAATAAAATGCACATGAATTCCCCCTTGTCGCGCTAGTCCGACTTACAATGTACGCCCAATTAAATTGCGGACAACTTTGTCCAAGACACTTTATTGCCAAATCTCGCAGCAGCCTTACTAATCATCGAAAGGTCTGCCCTGGATATGCTCGACGACGACCACAGAACTGCCGGACCTCGTAATCGTGTAGCTAAGTCTATCCTGAGAGAGAAGAGGGAGAAAGCGGCATATGAGAGGAAGAAGATTGAACTCTGGAGAGAAGCTGTAGTGAGAACAAATTTAAGCATCCAACCGTGAACTTATACTACGCCTAGTCAGCAGCACTTCGAGGGAAGGAGGATGGTAATACTGGATCCAGCAACGAGATGGTGCATACCAATATCGATCAGCTGCAATGACCAAAGGTTCCGAAGAAGAAAAAGGTTATATGCTCCGCATATAGATAAAGAACAAACGACGTTTATAATCATGCCCCTGACGAATTCATATCTTCGTGCATACCATCTGTCTCTTAACCATTGGAATCGTTCGATAGCTGAGAGATTATTCTATGCAGATTATTTACACTATTCAATATTTTCATTATAGTACACACATATAATCTGTTGGGAAAGGGAGGTGAAGGGTCACCAGTAATGGGATTATGCGTCGTCACCCCCTTCTTAAGATTAAATACTCACCTCGTGCACATAGTCGAGTGAATGTAGCAACCCAAACTCAGAGGTCGACCAGTTTTAAGTCATTTCAAGTGCAAAGATACAATTTGGTAGAGAGTATACATATGTAAATCAATGAATATTCGAAAGTAAAACAGGACAATAACACCAAAAAAGAGACTTATATGTACAAAGTCACTCCGAAAGTTTGTGAACGACTTTCATCATCTGATCTATATTTATGTATTGGACCCAATCGTCTAAATCTTTCGAGTCGTCATACCAAAGAAACTTAGAGTCGCCAGAACCCCGGTAGAACGAACAAACAGACTGATAATTTTCCTCAACAATCTGGTCTTTTCGAACCACCCCAATGTTAGATTCAACTAATCGAAATTCCCAGCCCATGAGCAGATTGCCATCTGCTAGAGCACGTTGTGCCGGAACGTTGAATTCGAGACGTGACCAGTCGAAACCAATCGGTTGACCAATCGCCTTGATATAAGATTGCTTGAGAGCAAGAATGATACAAAGTCGTCTTAGCTTCGTGTCATCGTCTGTAGCGCTTCTGACCATCAAGATTTCAGGGGTTGTCAACTGGAAAAGATGGAGGTCAGAAGTAGTAAAATAAAGAGAAATGTGATTAAGAACCTTATGGGAAAGAGATTCTGCATATTCTGCTACTGAGACTCCACGCGGTTCGACAGACAATTGCTTGATTGCGAACCCAATACTTGTGACTTGACGTTTGTCTCCCTTGGTCATGGCTAATCCGCAAAGAGAGTTTTCATATGTGAGATGATATCCTATCGCGGAGTCTTCAAGGGTCTGAGAGTTGCAGCGTTTTGCAATAGAGGTTAGGGAACAGTACAAACCCCTTTAATCCAATGCTTTCCATGTGGAGTTGTATGGTCGCTCCATTTCGCGCGAGGTACTCTTCTATGACGCATCATAAGCAACGGTAACATGTTAGTAATAAGATGACCTGTACTTCGCACTTGGGTTCGATTTTGTCAAAATGGATAAAAACCTATCAAAAAAACGTACGAAAACTATTTGGGTCTAGAGGGTTGGAAGATGCCCTTGCATAAGGGGCACACTCTTCTATCACTTTATGGCAAGCCAAGTACTCCTGCAAAGTTCATATTATTCGGGAAACACCTTCCGGGGTAAGACATGCTTCCTACAGCCTTAGTGTACTCTCTGTTGAGTGATAGCATCCAGATAAGAATTGGGCAATCATTGGCAGAGCTCGGCATGCTTGATATAACTTGATCCAATAGGGAATTCAAAGTGGATGAAGCGATTGATATTAGCGACCTTTGTTGCAACGATTCCCACGCTACAAAACTGGTAGCAACTTCTTATGATAATAATGTTCACAGCCATTATTTTTTTTACAACAATCATCCGAACGGCAACATTTTCACATCTGGATGTATGAACATGCATGTCATTGAGGCGATTCTGTGACCGAAGACCAACTTTGTCCTGCATGATGGCATTACTTTGTTATCTTTGACGTTAATTTACATTTTGTAAGTTTTTGGCATTTCTTTTATGCGTCTACATTTCTGATAGCAGATCCTGGAATAGTTGGCTTCTTAGATTCACTAGCACTCAAGAGAATCAATGTAATCTGTTTGGACATTGGGTGGTTCAAATACGGCTTCGGTCAACTTTTGACATAGTTATGATCTCACGTCTTGTTGTACTAGGGGCCGACAGTATCAGGTGACAATACCAAGTCCACATTAAATGGAATAACGCTTGGTTAATTTTTGATATTTTATACGTAATTGAAAAGTGAGTAATAGAGTCCCATGAACGACACCAAAAATGCAGCGCCCCTACAAATGTGTAGGTGTGGGGATGCATACCAGGGCTGTTCAATAGCCTCTGGGACCGAGAAAGCTGTTCCCCCCACTCACGCCGTCAATTTGCTAAGGACAAATCCCAGACCCGGACTTGACAGAAATTCTTACAGAGCAGTCAATAAGGTGCTGCTCCTATATCGCTCTCGTCTTTTGCTCAACCTTGTATATCCTTCAAACTTGCTCTATAGTCGCAACCACTAAATTCTACTTCTCAATTGCCCACTTCAAACCAACCCAACAATACCACCAAGAAAACCTGGCCGACATGAACCCGAAGAAGTATACTGTCGGATAGTGAGTGTTCAACCATGTTTCACAACATTATCCTTATAACTCAATTTTTGGTAGCTTTGTCAACTGGTGAATAACATCATGATTTAGTCCTATATATAAATCTAATGCCTGAACTACGAAAGGGGCATATACGACCGCAAGTATCCTCCCCAGTTGATTCCAGCTGCAGAACTCACATATGTTTATTGACAAGCAACTATATGCGTCTTATTTCTAACATCATATATTAGTCATGTGCTGTATGCATTCACAGACATCAACCCCAACACAGGCGAGGTTTATTTGTCCGACCTTTGGGCTGACCAGGATATCCACTACCCTGGTGACTCCAAGCACGAGCAAAGTTTGTCAGTCATCCGTTATTCTCCTGGAAGACTACGGCTTGGACGGTCTAGATATCGACTACGAATATCCCACAGATTATAGTCAGGCGAAAGGATATGTGAGCCTGCTCAAGGAGTTGAGAGCTGCATTGGATCAACATGCGAAAGATAGGAATCCAGATTACAAGTTCCTCCTCATTGTATGTTTCGCAACATTTTGACTGAATGAGTCTTGACATTTCGAACAGATTGCTGCCCTATGAGGTCCACAAAACTACAAGAAGCTGCGTCGCTGAAATAGATAAATACCCGGACTTCTGGAACACGATGGCCTACGATTTTTGTTAGTTCAATCAATTATACCTCAGTGTTGAATCTGGGACTGACACGTGTTGTAACCGGATCTTAGGACACATCTGCAAATCACCAAGCTAACCTTTACGGCGAACCTCTCTCTGTTGAGAGAGCGATGAAATGGTACAACGAGCATGACATAGCCTCGCGCCAAGATGGTTCTTGGAATGCCTTTGTATGGCCGCTCGTTCATGAACACTCAAGGCCCAGGAACGCCTTTCAGTGGCATTGGCCCTGGCACATGAGAGAAGATCCACAGCCTGGGAAAAGCTGGGTGAACGTAGTCAAGCAAGCAATGGGAGAATTTGATCAGGGAGATGATGCTAAGAACTGGCTCAGGTAAGAGAAGAGCAAGTTTGACGACATGAGAAAGGGAATGGAGTAAGCTGTAGGATGTGTGGTATTAATGTTTGAATTACATTCGTTGAATCCGTGATGGTGTACAAGCTAATAATAAAATAAACCGAGTATATACTGGGATGAGCTGTTGCAAAAGCGCTGCAAACAAGATGTTTAACACTACGGGCGCCCATACCTGTTTCGGTCGGAAACAGGTATTATGAAAAATGTTTTCTGTTTCTCACGGCCTTTTTTTATGAGAAAAAGGTTATTTGTTTCTGGGTGAAAAAGATAGAGAAAAAGATAACATTTTTCTGAGCTATTTCTGGTAGAAATAGGTATTCTTTATCTGATTCTTTTTCTACTAGAAACAGAAATATTATTTCTGATGAAAAAAAAAGTGAAAAAGGCATCTATTTCCAGCAGAAAAAGGCATGTTCCTTTGTTAGCAGGTATTCTTTTTCCTATCTTTTTCTGCTAGAAATAGAATCCCTGTTTCTAGTAGAAAAATGATAAGATAAATAATTCCTGTACCAGAAATAGTTCAAAGAAAGATAACCTTTTTTGTATTTTTTTTCTGGCACAAACAGGAAATCTTTTGCTCAAAGAAAAAGAGTGTGAGAAACAGTAAACATTTTTCATAATACCTGTTTCCGACCGAAACAGGTATGGGCGCCCATAGTGTAAGGAACCTCTGAATGAAGCGGCTCAACGTCAACTCTATGATGACCTAGGTCTCAATGTATGATGTATAGGTGGCTGGTATCTTTTGCCTTAGAGTTATTTGCGAGTGGTCCTACCTGACTGGAGATTCTATGACAATGGTAAGTAATTATTTCTACGGCACACTTGTATTATTCAAAAATCAAACAGTATGAGTCTCGGACTTCAAACTGACGGAGTTTTTACCGTACAGAACGGATGTTGTCTGGAGGATTATTCATGAGCTTTTATACTTCTTCTAACCATAATGCGTAGCTCGACGAGCATGCCTAGTTTAGAGCAATGTCATTGCTAGCAATTTAAATCTCTCTAACGACTCTTTATTTTGACTGAGGTGCAGTGGAAGGAAAGACAAATAGATAGAATCATGTATGTAAGATAAAGAGGTTAGATATTGTAGCATACAAGTTATTAAAAGATGCGAGTTGACAAAATGGTCACTAGAGGAGTGTGGAATTTAGACTTTGCTCTTCGTTCATATCATAAAACCCGTCCACAACCTCTATACTTTTCTCAGCTTTGGAAAACACAAGATAGTGATGTAATGGCAACATGATCGCTATGACACCCTGGATTCTGCAAAAATTTGTAAGTAATCGATGAATCCAATATTGTTACGCTCTAATCGTACGGTAAAACAATCCCATAATACTTCAGCTAAGTTTCAATGTCAGTGATTGATAGCAAAATAATTCAATAAACGGTTGGTACTTACGCCGCCCAACCAAATCATTAGAGTAGCAGCAACCCGAATAACTTTGAGTGTTGCATCATGTCAGCCATACTAATGGAGTGGAATAGATTGAACCGACCAAGGTTGAGCTTTGTGTTCATTTGGTTAAAACAATTGGTGGTTAGTAGGAAGGTTAACTCACAAAATAGTAAAATGCGCCATCCCGGTTTGCACTGGAGATGATTTGTTTATCCGACAAGCGTGGTGCATCTAGGGCATTCACAATCATCGCTACAAGTTGGATGAGATCCCCAATAGACTAGATATTTTTGTTTAATTAGTCACTCCGAAGGAATCAAGGAAAACTCATACCAATGATACTAGCAGCCATGGAAGTGCTGGGATCTTTTGTAATATAATACAAATCCCACCCGTCAAGTGACCAGATGGGGGAATGACAAAAACAATACCTTTATCACTCTATTAGAATTTATATGATAAGAGGATATTCACTCGGAGATGGCGTACCCTGAGTTTGAACACCGACCAACATGCACAGGATAGAGGTTGGTGTGGTAGATGCAAACCAGGCTATGACAAGAAGATACTGTTGAAATAACAAGCGCGCGCAAGTCCAAACGCGCACCCAAATTCATCGGACATAACGCACCTTCATTTTATCATACCATTCCTTTTATTAACATCTGCGTCAATAACCATACCATTCCTTTTCCATGTCCTTCTTTGATCACTTAAAAGTAGATTCGTTTGTTTTCTCTTTTTACGCTACCTCAAAAAAGGTATAGCCTCTCTGCTCTTTAAATATTTAAACATCTTGATATTTTCTGAACACCTCAGTCGTTTGACCACGCAAACACTGAGGTGAGAACATTCTTTATTTCCTTACAATTTATACTGATAGTAAAGTAGCTAGCGTGTTTACTATTAAGGTAAATAATATTATAGTCGTTTGACCACGCAAACACTGAGCTAGCGTGTTTACTATTAAGTTTCTTGTACGAAACTCTACAGGTTATTGGGCCCTGCTAGCCACTGTGCAGTCCCCTGCTGAACGACCCGCCTACAATGTCCAACGCTACCTCCCTTTCCGACACCTTGTCCAACTCCGTTCCCAAGCTTGATTCATCTGGCTTAAATTGGGCTATTTTTTCATTCCGTTTCCAAGATGCCGTTGAGGCAAAAGGTTTCTGGGGCCACTTCGATGGCACCACCAAACGTCCTATACAGGCTGATTCCAGCAAGTCACCTACTGAAGCTGAACTCACTGCCATGAGCGAATGGGACAGAAACGAGCGATCTGCAAAGACTCTTTTGACACAGAAACTACCCGATTCGGCCCTGATGCGCATTCGAAACAAAGTAACCGTTGCTGAACGGTGGGCTGTAATTAAAACGGACTATACGGAAAAAGGAGCATATGCTCAAACAGACTTACGTCAAAGGTTCATGGATTCAAAATGTCCATACCACGGAAATGTTCGTGAATTTCTCGATACCCTCAGAAACAAACGAGAAGAGTTAGCCACAGTAGGCATTGAAATAAAAGAAGACGATTACCGTTCCACTGATCATTGGATCATTACCTCACTTTCTTTCAAATTACGCCTCGAGTCTGCTTGCAAATGCACGTTTATATGCCACTTCGAAAACCATTGTTCCGGATTCCCTAATCTCACTGATTTCGGAAGAGTACGACCGTCAGAGTGCACAGCGTGCCAGACGTCATGGGGGAGGAGCCGGTAAAGGCAAAACTGAAGACAAGGATGAGGCACTAGCTGCTACATCTTCAGATAGATCAAAAGGAAAAGGAAAGAAACCTACTGGTATCTGTTGGCACTGCGAGGAAAAAGGGCATTACAAAAATAAGTGTCCCAAGCTGCAGAAGAAAAAGGATGACTCACCAAAACAAAGTGATGCTGCCAATGCTGCAATTGACTCGGACTCAGAGGATGAAGGGGCCTTCTTTATAGACTACGAAAACGAAAGTGAAACCGATTGGTTTACTGAAGCCAGCGAAAACGAGGCAGGAAGTGGCCAGGATACTGAGGAGTTATCTGGGATTGATGAGTGCGAGTATTCCTCGACTATCAATGTTGACCTGGACTCAGTTGGCACTGAACCTGAAGAAATAGCTGCAGAAGTCGATACTTACAGTGATAATACGCTTCGAACCAAGATTTACGATTCTGGTTGTTCCAAACACCTTACCCCTTATCGAGATGCCCTTGAAAACTTCATCGAGATCTCTCCAAAATCATTTCGAGCTGCAAATAAACAAAGTATGACTGCTACTGGCATGGGGGAAATGATAGTTAACGTACCAAATGGTGCAAACTTTGCACAGCTAAGACTTACAGAAGTCTTGTACTCCCCAGATGTTGGCTACACACTAGTTTCAGTTGGCAAACTCGATGAGAAAGGATATCAACTAACCTTTTCTGGCAACAAATGCACCATTCGAGGGCCTAAAGGGGAGCATATCGGTACTGTTCCCAAGTCCAGGCAAGGACTTTATCGTGTAACTCACGAGCTTGAAACGGCAAACTCAGCAGAAGAAACACTCACTTTAGAGCAATTTCACCGTCGAATGGGTGTCCAACTAGAGCAAATGGAGTCAAGTGAACTCTTTTTTTGTGAATCTTGTATCTATGCAAAAGCAACCAAAAAATCATTCCCAAAGCGCCGGGAAGGCGAACGTGCCAAGAAATTTGGTGACGAAGTCCACTCGGACTTGTGGGGACCAGCGCCTGTTGAAACCAAAGGCAAAAAGCGTTACTACATCACTTTTACAGATGATTGCACCCGTCTCACCCACCTATATCTCCTTCATGTCAAATCTGATGCTTTCCAGTCATACAAAGAATACGAAGCATGGTGCGCAACCCAACTTGGCATACAAATCAAGGTACTCCACTCCGATCGAGGAGGAGAGTATCTAGATAAGAGTTTTACTATGTACCTCAAACAAAAAGGTACAGAGCAGAAACTCACTGTCCACGATGCCCCTCCACAGAATGGTGTTGCAGAACGACGTAATCGCACCATAGTCGAACGTATACGAGCACTTTTGCATGCTAGCGGATTACCAAAAAACCTCTGGGGTGAGGCTGCGCGACATGTCGTATGGCTGATGAATCGAACCTCAACCAAAGCTGTGGAAGGTATGACACCCTTCGAAGCCACTTTCGGCAAGAAGCCAGATCTTCGAGATGTCCGAGAATGGGGTGAAAAGGTGTGGGTCCTGTGTGGAGGATGGTGACAAACTGGGAGGACGCGTTCGAGAAGGGCGGTGGCTAGGGATTGATGCCAAAAGCAAAGGGGTGCGGATCTACTGGCCAGACAAAATGTCAGTGAGTGTCGAACGAAATGTTCACTATAACAACACAACCTCGTCAGTCTCTCGTCTCGAGGGGGAGGAAGTAATACTCACCGAGAAGAAGACCGACTTACCAAATTCTTCGACCCAAATGCTTGAAACAACACCTTCACCTCCATTTACAGATTCCCCTGCTTCTACACCCCCTCAATCTGCTCATAAACGGATCCGTAAGCCAAGCCAACGAGTTGTGGACCTCCTAGAGGGCCATGGACACTCTGGATACCATCGTTCAAACTCCCCACTTCCACGAGGAGTACAAGCACCTTCCCAAACTCCCCAAATTATTGAAGAAGTGCCGAATGCCACACTTGAGGGGGAGGGACAGGCCGATTGGTTAATGACGGCTGATTGCACTGACGAATATGCAATGGTAGCTGAAACAAGTGACGCGGAAGCCCTTGAACCGAGAACTTTGGCAGAGGCAAAGCGACGGCCTGACTGGCCACTATGGGAGAAAGCAATCCAGGAAGAGTTAGCAACACTTCGACAGGCAGGAACTTGGGAACTCACCAGCGCACCACCTGGAGCTAATATCATTGGCTCAAAGTAGGTTTTTCGTGCCAAAAAGGACGCTGCCGGAAACGTTGTACGCTACAAGGCTCGACTTGTTGCCCAGGGATTCTCGCAAGTCCCAGGAGTCGATTATTTCGATACATTTGCACCTGTTGCAAAACTCGCCTCGATCCGTTCCGTCCTCGCCATAGCCGCTGCTGAAGACCTAGAGTTACATCAAATTGATATAAAAGGTGCATACCTGAATGGTGAACTCACAAATCGTGAGGTGATTTTCATGCAGCAGCCCCCTGGGTATCATGCACCAAATTCTACTGGCCTCGTTTGTCGACTTCGTAAAACGTTGTATGGCCTGAAACAATCTGGGCGTCGTTGGTATCAGAAACTCGTCGAAATCATGCTTACTCACCTTGGTTTCAAGCGCTCTGATGTTGATCAGGCAGTTTTCTTTCGTCGAAACGAGTGTGCATTAATCATAGTCCTTGTGCACGTTGATGACTGCACAATAGCAGCAACGTCGATTAACTTAATTACTAAGTTCAAAGCCGAGATTACCAAACACGTGGAAATTACCGACCTTGGCGAACTTCACTGGCTTCTCGGCATTGAGATCAAACGCGATCGTGCCAAACACACCCTCCACCTTTCCCAACGCTCATATATCGACTCTATTCTCCGTCGTTATGGCTTGCAAGACCTCAAGCCTGTTTCGATTCCCATGGACCCGAACGCTCGACTCACCACAGCTCAGTCCCCATCGACTACAAACGAAATAGCCCAGATGCGCGATGTGCCGTATCACGAAGCCGTTGGATCGTTGATGTACGCGGCCCTTGGTACACGTCCAGACATTGCATTTGCTGTCCAAACGGTGTCTCGTTTCTCGATAAAACCTGGCCCTGCGCATTGGGAAGCCGTCAAACGAATTTTTCGTTATCTGAAAGGGACGATCGAGCTCTGGTTGACGTATGGGAGAAACAAGGGAGAACTTACCGGGTATACGGATGCAGATGGTAGCATGGCTGAGGATCGGCATGCTATCTCTGGGTACGCTTTTCTTATTCATGGCGGCGCCGTTTCATGGAGCGCTAAACGACAGGAAATCATCGCCCTGTCCACCACCGAAGCAGAATACGTTGCAATAACGCACGCATCCAAAGAAGCCCTATGGCTTCGTTCCCTTCTTTCTCAAATCTTCGGCACTACACTCAAATCCACCACCTTGTTCTCAGACAACCAGTCAGCGATAGAACTCACAAAAGATCACCAATATCACGCGCGCACTAAACACATCGACATTCGTTTTCATTTCATTCGTTACATCGTCGAAAATGGTTCTCTTCGACTTATCTACTGTCCCACAGATGAACAACTAGCCGATGCCCTCACCAAAGCTCTCCCGTCTGCAAAAGTGAAGCATTTTGCTTCCGAATTCGGACTCGCGCCCCCTTGAGGGGGAGTGTTGAAATAACAAGCGCGCGCAAGTCCAAACGCGCACCCAAATTCATCGGACATAACGCACCTTCATTTTATCATACCATTCCTTTTATTAACATCTGCGTCAATAACCATACCATTCCTTTTCCATGTCCTTCTTTGATCACTTAAAAGTAGATTCGTTTGTTTTCTCTTTTTACGCTACCTCAAAAAAGGTATAGCCTCTCTGCTCTTTAAATATTTAAACATCTTGATATTTTCTGAACACCTCAGTCGTTTGACCACGCAAACACTGAGGTGAGAACATTCTTTATTTCCTTACAATTTATACTGATAGTAAAGTAGCTAGCGTGTTTACTATTAAGGTAAATAATATTATAGTCGTTTGACCACGCAAACACTGAGCTAGCGTGTTTACTATTAAGTTTCTTGTACGAAACTCTACAGATACCTCATTTTTGACCTACCAGCCCATAAAGACTTGACAATAATAAAAATAGAGGCTTAGACCAAAAAATCAGTAAGTCGTAGAGAGATGTAAAAGTTGGCTAACCATATCGAAATATCACAACGTATAAGGTGTACAATTCAGCTAACCATACCCAACTGATACAGCTATCATCTATATTGTAAGCATCAAGTAAAGAGGAACTTAGTGAATTGGGCGTACTGCTGTAGTGATCGAAATAAATTAGGCAACAGCTTCAAATACAGAAGAATCCTGCACTTACTTGTAACGTGATGTTCGGAGCAAACCCAGTGGAAACTAGTAGAGGGGAAATTATATAAGAAAACAACGGAAACAATGGGTAGAACGTCACAAACCATATGCGTAATATATATAAAAGATGTCCGAGCCATAACGACCAATAACATAAAGCCACCCGGTTATACTGCTTTTGTAGTCCCTATTCCATATAACACAAACCTCTTCGTCAAGATAGAGTAGGTGATGCCATAGAGATATAGTTAAGGAGAGCCCTAGGTCGAAAGGATTAGCATAGAGACTTTAAAAGACAAGGAAGAGACATACACACGGGATATATGATTAGTGGAGTTGAGAGTGCTAGCGAGCCCTCAGAGGTATTTCTGGCCACAAGTGTAGCATTGGGATATGCCAATTCCATGATCGTGGGTGGACATGGAAAAATCTGAATTCCTTGCACTTAATAAGTATCTCTCATTTACCGAATGAACCTGTATCATCCGCTTAGTTGATCCCATCTTTATTGTTGTGCTAAGATCTTGACAAATAGTGCACCACTATCTGCGGGAAGGATATTTTGGAAGCTGATCTTAATGTCGTTGTAGAGTTCTAATTTCTTCCGAATTGATTGATACCAACATGGATTCAAAGAAGACTCTCAAATCACCTCGCCTCCTATTTAAGAGACATCATTTCGTCGCAGTTGAACAATTGATGTTGTGACCACTTGAAAGACTCCTTGTTGATTATCAAATTGAGAAGCATCCTACGAGTACAGATGCACATATGCCATGAGTTTGCGTGACTGCAAAAAACTCCTGGCCCATACCAAATACCAAACAAGTGTACAAGACTTCTACAAAGATTTGTTAGTCCCGGCCCAATTTCAGGAGTCTGCAACTGGAAAGTCACATACGAGAACTTGAACTGCTGCACAATTCTTTTTCATGTTGCCACACTAAGTTTGTGTTCAACAGTCAACAATATTTATTGAAAATTCCTTGGCCAGCTAAGTAACCGTGTGAATGGGGGCCAGTGTACAGAGAGATCAGATCAGTTGAAGGTAACACTGGCTAACAATGTGACGAACTCACTTTTTATTCGATGTACATATGTATTTACGGTGACATAATCCTTCTGAAGGTCATTCTTCCAATTGTTCTTTATAACAGATACCTGCCAGGTTGCCACATCTGTAGCTCAGTTGCTTGCGTATGTGGGTCCACAGAAACTTCCACTGGGCACACACGGCTCAGCATCACATCACGCACCTGGCAAAGTACAACTCGGATAATCACAGAGCATATATGACCGTAATAGTACTTGATGGAATTGGAAGATGATTTCGGGAGCAATGTGTATTGCACCAACCCCTAGCTAGGAAACAGGTGAATTACAGGCTCAGTTGACTTAGTACCGCGGCGCTAAATCTGATCTCTGTTTCCCAACGTTCATCCATGTAATGATGCAGGTGGGGGTTCTTGATTATCACTGCAATGGATGATGATCGATGAGCGCTGAACTGTTACATAATCTAGGCTGTGTTAAACCTGGGTACTGAGTATACCCCAACCATGTCTACGTGTTCATAATAGCCCCAAACTGCTGAGTATTATTGAACTTGCCGAATAGCCTGCTAGCTATTCGATAGAAGAGCATGACGCAGCAGAGCATTTATCGACCCGGAATGGGTGTACAATATCTGAATGATAAAATTAACCGGCTGACATAAAGATACAGAGGTACGGTAACTGCTGTTTCGAAACGTATTAGACAACTTCAACGAACAAGAATAAACAATAAGTAGTAATTTACATCTGGAGTGTGTTGTTCCGCTTCTCCCTTCGCATAGCACCGTCAACCCTCAGCATGCTCATATTCTCTCGCTCGATAGTAACGCTTGGTTCAGGCAGGTCACTTTGGCGGTCTCTTGTCCAGGCATTCCTTTACCTTACTTCTCTCCATCCCCATATACGTACAACATATCCAATTCGACTCATGGATACAGCACCAAGTATCTACTTATGCCTCGTGTTGTCCGGTTCCCATCCTACAAAAAACGTTACGGGAAATCGCTGTTTGGCCGCAATGTTTGCTTTCATGTGGATCGCGGTTCATAGACGATATTGAGGAACTTCCAAATGGGTCACTTATACTCATTGGCTTAAGTAAAAATCCAAGATAGGAGCAGGGTAGGTTTCTTGTCAATAACCTCGTAGCAATTCTGGTAGAGTGGTTCGGTCAATCATAGTTTGTCGTTCCAACGGCAGAGAAATCGAGCAAAAAACCATTTGGAACTAGGTTATACAGTGATCTAGATGTGAAGTACGAGGTATCTGAGGCATGGACTAATGCGTGCTGAGATAATGATGAAATGGCCGGAAATACTGGTAGATGATAGCATACGAGTACATCGAACATAGAACAGGCCCAGATGGATTATTGGCCAGATATTCTAGCGTATGAATAAAAAAGACGCGATGTGACTGTCGTAGGTCACTGTATGGAATCTAGACCTTACTAGTACTATTCTTCCATACAATGAAACCCGTCCAAAACCTCTGCGCTCTTCTTAGCTTTGGAAAAGACAAGATAGTGATGTAATGGCAAAATGGCCGACGCGACACCTTGAAGTCTGCAACAGATTTGTCAGTAATCGATGATCTAATACTTGTGGCACCCTAATCATATCATACTGCACAACAATCCCGTAGTATTTCAGCTAAGTTATGATGTCATATCAGGTATGACAGCAGAATAGTTCGATGAGCAGTCGGTACGTACATCACAGAACCAAAGAATTAGAGCAGCAACAACTCGAATCACTTTAGATGTTGCATCACGTCAGCCACATCAAAGGGGTGGAATAAATTAATCTGACCAAAGCTGAGCTTTATATCTATTTAGTTTTTGAAAAATTGATGTTGGAAAAAAAAGTTTTACTCACAAAATAGTAAAATGCGCCATCATGGTTTGCACTGGAGATGATTTGTTTATCCGACAAGCGTGGCGCATCCAGCGCATTCACAACCATCGCTACAACTTGGATAAGATCCCCAATAGCCTAGACATTTCTTGTTGGACGAGTTATTCTGAAAATCAGCCAAGACCCGTACCTAGTGATGCTATCATCCACGGAAGTAGAGAGATCTTTCGCGATATGATACAAATCCCACCTGCCATGTGGCGAGATGGAGGAATGACAAGAAAAGTACCTTTATCATTTTGTCAGAATTCAAATGATGAGAGGATATTAACTCGGCGAAGACGATAGTAACGTACTCTGAGCTTGAATAGCGGCCAACGCGCTCAGGACAGTGATTGGTGTGAATGACACGAACCAGGCTATGACAAGAATATACTTCATCTTCGTCCTACCAGCCCATAAAGACTTGATAGTAACAAAAACA
This sequence comes from Floccularia luteovirens, assembly GCA_009739215.1. NCBI lineage: Eukaryota > Fungi > Basidiomycota > Agaricomycetes > Agaricales > Squamanitaceae > Floccularia > Floccularia luteovirens. The sequence continues at coordinate 277,310 of VSJF01000011.1, forward strand.
GAGACTTAAGCCAAAATATCAGTCGAAAGTGCGGGAAGGCACGATGTTGACTGACCATGCCGAAATATCATTACCAATGTGATCAGCATTTCAGTCAACCATCCCCAGCGTACACAACTAGCAAATAATTATAATCATTGAGTAAAGAGGAACTTTGTGAGAAAGGCGTACTGCTGGAGTGATCAAAATAGATTAGACGGCGGCTTGGCTCATTAGAACCGCCGCACTTACTTGTAATGTTAAGTTCGAAGACAACCCAGATGAAACTAATGGCGAAATTTGAGAAAACAACGGAAACAACAGGTGGAGGCTCACAAACCATATGAAGTATACATATAAGTGATGTCGGTGCCATATCGAGCAACAGCATAAAGCCACCTAGTTATAAAGTTTTTGTGGTCCGTATTCCATATAATGTCAACTTCTTCGTCAAGATAGAGGAGGTGATGCCAAATACATATGGTCAGAGAAAACCCTAAGTTGATAGAATTAGCTTCGAGACCTGAAAAGACAAAGAAAAGGCATACATGCGGGATATGTGATCAGTAGAGCCGAGAGTGAGCTCTCAGAGGTATTTTGGGCCACAAGTGTAGCATTGGAATGTGCCAATTCCATGATCAAAGATGGTCGAAAACCTGGATTCTTTGCACTAAATAACTATTTCCCACTACACCAATGTTTCCAAAACTTAATCAGATCTATCTTTGGTACTACGCCAAAATCCCGGGCATCTAAAAAAATGCTATATTCGGTGTAACATTATCTCTGCAGGTAGCAAGTCAGGAGCAAAATATTGAATTACATTCCTAAAACTGACAAGAAGAATTTTGATGATCACGTTGTTATGGGCACTCCCACTAATTTGGTCAAAGTACCCAAGAGTTGGTTTTACACTGTATCAATGTGTTCATCAAAAGAAGGCGACATTTAAATCACACATACCCCACTTCCTATTGAAATACCACACTAGTACTTTGTCGGAATTGATGAATTGATGTTATGACCATTTGAAGCAGTAGAAGAACTCCTCGGAAATTCCTACGAGTGCATTTGTACATATATTGTGAGTAGCATATTCACTTTGGCCAATGATTGTCAATTTAATGCATACCTGCGTGAGTGCCAAACTTGAACCAAATGAAAAAAGTGAACAAGATTTGCTAGTCCTGGCCTTAATTCCGCAAGGAAAAGTAGCGAACGAGAACTGCCACATAGTTCCCGATATATGCAGGTGACTGAAGTGCTTTCATAGATTTCGTGCCGGCATCTTCTACATTGACCAACAACCCAGCGAAGACCTCTGCTTCATGAAAGGAGGACCAGTTATGCACTGGACAGTCGGAATTGCACTACAAAAACATGAATTTATCAATGACGTGTATTATTTACAGACGGCCAAATCATTTAACATAAAGTTGCTCTTGTAATATTCCATAGCCAGAGAATATCTCCGACTATGGGATATCAAAGGGGGCAAAATTTATACTGGTAATGATCTCGACGGCGTACATACATTTATCATAACATAATGAGTCTCGGCGTCAAAACTGATAGAGTATCCCTCACCTCGAGGAAAATTCGTAGTGGATTTTATACTTGCATTTGCATACATGCTTGCTACTGTATGTTTCAAGTCCAGTTCGGCATCTGATATAAAGATGGACTTGTCAGATATCTGACACAGCAGCGATGCCACTTACACCCCCACAGGCCCAGATGCAATGGGGCTTATCTATCACCCATGCAGTTTCACAACCAGCACACTAAAGTGTGTGAAAACACAATTTTTATGTCGGATGTCGAAGTGATTTGATATGCCAACTTTGATACGGTTTCATATGGTAATGATAGGACTGCTTGACTAGTGTATAGGGTACTATCTGTGGCGTTGAGTGGGGGCTCCGTGGTCAATCAGTTGCTGTGATTGGTTTCTGTGGGACAAGTTGAGAACGTTGGTGTCTCGTTTGTTTACTGTTCAAAGGCGATAACCAAACAAACGACCTGTTTGAGTCAAGCGCTCATTGTGAACAAATTGTGTTTTGTTCGAACTACGCATGGCTGTCATCAAAATTTGAAAATTACTAGCTCATACCTGAAATCACCTTCAAAAGCAAGGAGAGGGAATAAAGACATTCCTGACTACACGACCACACCAAGCCCGTTGGCTCCCGGGATATACACATTGCGCGGTGGCACAACGTCCGGAAAGAGGGTGCTCCTCAGGACATGTGGGGGCCATGGTATGAAAGTGTGATTCTGTTGCCTCACCTAATGAAGCTGTGGTGACACTTCGCCTCTAGGTATGATTGCTCTGGGAAATAGTTCGACTCAACTTGGGGCGACGTATTCTTACAGTAACGGACCCTGCGATATTTCAAAATAAGCAACAAACGACGCCGTAATGATCTCAAGGTTGGAATTAGTCCGATGTATAACAAGATAAAGGCTAGCCATCTTCAGTCAGAAGAAAAATAGAAGTTGGACAGTAAATATAGTCCCGCCTTGAGTCAGCCAATCATTACCCACCATCAATCTTCACATCGCCGGACTTGTTAGTTGTGATGAGAGAAGGTGGAGGAGAGGGAAAGATGTAAGGTCTAGGTTGCCCTCGCAAGCTTTGAATCGTCCCTCTTGGAGGCGGACAATGTCTTTAGACCCGATTAAATTGACAATGATATGGACATACGATCAAGCGGCTAACATTGTACGACTGCTTTGAAGGGTTTCCCTCAGTTGATTCGCTCTGATTTTGCCCAACCTCGCCTATAGCTGATCTATTAGTTCTCAAAATTCGACTTCACATATCCGTCTTCGAAGGGGAAAAGGCTCGCACTTCACGTCAGTCTCACTTCTTTTCTCCTGATGCAAAAAAGTCTACCGAAGGACCACTCCAAAACATATGCACATGCATACACGCGAACCATAGCGTAGTACCATCAATCATTTTCATGCAAAGGCAGTTTTACGCACCTCGGTAAGAAGCGATTCAATTCAATATGAAACTGATCTAATTTCCCGAAGCAACACCAACTGCTGTTCAAATATATATACTGCCGTTACCTTGTGAGAGAGACGAAGTAGAGGTGCGTCGAGAACTGTTGCTATGGTACCACCTAATCCCACATCTATTTATCGTCAAATTTTTGCTCCCTTCTCTAATTCTGGCTCTTCGTGAGCATGTTTCTCAGGCTGAGGCTTACGGATCCAGTTTTAACCTAGAGCTTCTTCTGTGATGTACACAAGATCTGTGACTTTTCTCCGCACCAGACCACAAATATCGCGCCTGACGACACATATGAAAATTTTCTTTCTATGTACTGGAGTCTGGGTCCGCAGATCTCTGGGTTCCTGGTGAAATTTGCGTATCTGATGGGGGGTATCATAACGTACATGTTCATTGCGATTCATGATCTATTATAGAATCGCACAACGCCAGGATCAAGTTCTTCAAGCACATTCGTATCCACCCAAAGTGAATGGAGCATCATCTATGGTACAGGCAATGCTAACCTGCAGAGTAAGTGTTTTCGACACATCAAGTGTTGCGGGTTACTCGCTGCCTAACTATCACTTTGGTGTCGCAACTCAAGTGTCCTTAGAATTTACCCCTGACCCGAGGTGGGGTGGGGTTATTAATGGTGTAATGAGACGTTATTTGATAACTCCATACTAGTCATGCTACCAGTCATTAGGGGTAACTTTTGAACTGTTGGTTTGGGTGGATCACTGTAAATGGAAAGAATGTTGGTATAACGCAAGGAATCGATGTGATTGTGTATGTGTCCATCCTTCTGATATCTTATAAGTACATTGATATTTTGATACTTATAGGAACCTCCCTGCCATACGTCCCTCCAGCAGATGCAGATGCTCTTCTCATCCAAATCAAGGGATCACAACCGTCGGAATGAGGGGAGACACCGTACTATGGATATGGATGACACTGTAGCACTTAGTTTCGGTGGACAACAATTCGAAATCGACCATCCAGATTTTACACTCTCTCCGACCAGTGAGGGAAGCCCATGTAATTCAGCTATTGTAAATGGTCAGACCAACATATTTGCTCTTGATCTCGTTTTATACAAGGCTGGCGACACATTGTTGAAGAATGTTTATGTGATTCTTAACTATGATAACTTGCGGAGGTTAAATGCGAGTTTATTGATTGGGACTCATGGAATTGACTGACCTGGCAAGGGATGCATATAGGGCCTAAAGTAGACCAGGGAGACCACAAGTGTTGATTCTGGTTCTTTACAGGCCTGATAATATTTGCGTATTTGTCGGAGTGAAGAAATGGGAAGGAGGAGGTAAGGATTGATCATCGACCCGGTATATGACATATATATTTCAAGTGAGACTTCAAGTTAGAAGATGATACTCGCTGAAGTTTATATTTGATTTATTCTGGCTTTATTTGATCCTCTCCAGCGGCTACGGCAAGTTGGTGTTAGCCACAACCGCAAAAATACAGACATTCACCCGAAAGTCGAGTATTTTGTCTTGTTTGTTTACTGTTAAAGCCGATAACCAAATAAATGACCTGTTTGAGTCAAGCACTCATTAATATTGTTAACCAACTGCGTTCCGTTCAAACGATAAGTTGAGAATGGTTTGAACATTGCTAGCCCATACCTGAAATCACCTTCAAAAGCAAGGAGAGGGAAATGAAGGTATCTCGTAGAATAAATACATTCTTGATCGCACCACCACACAAAGCCCGGTGGCTCCCGGGATATACACATTGCGCAGTGGCACAACATCCAGAAAAGGGTGCTCCTCAGAACATGTGGGGTCCATGGTTATGGTTCTGTTATCCCGCCTAATCCAATTCCGGTGACGCTTCGTCTCCAGGCATGATTGCTTCCGCAAATAGTTTGACTCGACTTGGGAGCGGCGTATTCTCTCCGAAATAGACCCTTCCACGACTGCGATAGTTAATAAAAAAACAACAAACGACGCCGCAGAAATCTCAAGCTCAAGGTTGGAATGGGTCCAATGCATAGCAAGATAAGGGCCAGCCACACCCAGTCGGAAGAAAAAAATTAAAAGTTAGATAGTAAACGTGGTACCCTTGAGTCAGTTAGTCATTGCCCACCATGCCTTCGCAAGTATGTATCACCGGACTGAGAGAAGATGGAGGAGAGGGAAAAAGGACAGATGTAAGGTCTGGGTTTCCCCCGCATGTTTTAAATATATCCTCCCTCTTGGAGGAGGCTGACAATGTCTTTTGACCCGATTGAAATGACAACAATGACATGGATATATGATTCAGGGGTTAACATTGTACGACTGCTTTGAACGGTTTCCTCCAGTTGACTCGCTCTGTCTCTGCCCAACCTCACCAATAACTGATCGATTAGTTTTCAAAATTGGACCTAACATATCCTTCTTTGGAGGGGACAAGGCCCGCACTCTCACGTCGGTCACATATCTTCTTGCTTGACGCAGATGACTATGGAGAAAACTTACCTACATGCATACACACGAATCATAACATAGTAAGCAGTTTTACTGACCCTAGTAAGAAGCGATCCAATTTTACGTTGAAACTCATCGAACTTCCCAGAATAACATCAACTGCTGTTTTCCTCAAACACACACACCGCTATTACCTTTATAAAAAAGCGAAATAGAGGTGCAACGAATAATTGCTGCTATGGTACCACCTAATCTCATTTATTCATCGTCATATTTTTGCTCCTTTCCATAATTCCTGGCTCTTCATGGGCATGTACAGTAAGTACAGCATTTCCCTCGTTTTCTCGGGCTGGGGATTACGGTGACCCCCTGAGTTGTTTATAAATATACATTCTTTACAGCTCCTTACATTGGCTATCTACTGTATTATCACCACCCACGCTCGTGATATCAGGCTATATATTTCACATGGGGACTATTCTCGTGGATCATAAATTAACCTTTTTTGCAAACCGGGACCAATTCGGAACGTTATCTATAATCTTTACATTCAAACCGAATTCTTCGGAAAATGTATACTTATACCAACCCTTCTTCGAAATTCCCATCTTCCACCTGCTGGCCCACACGAAATTGATAAATTTAAGACTAAATTGATCGGATTCCTTCAGGTTCCCTGTCCGAGATAAACACGAACGCTTGAGCGCTTGCTTACCATACCGACATATCCGCTTGGCACCTTCCTCCCCAAGAAAATTAATTTCAAATGTTCCTAAGTAAAATCACACGCCACTCCAGCCTTCAACTTGGCCATGTATACTTAAGCTTAGTTGATGAATGATGCGAGTCTACCAATCTAGGTCAGTCACATGTTGAATTTATGATGTATGATGGCTCAGAAAGAGGTTGGGAGCGGAATAGCTGGCACCCCTGCATGTAATTGACAAGGTTTTATCTTTATCAGAGATGGAAAATGAAAGGACACCAAAACGTGAGGTAATGCTACACGAAAGAAAAGCATACCTTATATGCTTAGAATTAAGTTATATTGTTAGATTACATGCCCAATGGTAGGAGATCTCGTTGATGAACAATTCAACCTTGAGCTTGAACTTCTGTGATTGTGATGTACATAAGACATGATGCATGTGAATGATGAATGATGTCGATGAGAAACGATCATTTTCTGTTTGTCTCATCGGATTGGGATCAGTTCGCTCTTTTGTTATCTGCAGGTGGTACTGAGTACCCGTTGTTAATGTCATTACAACCCATATTATTGTCGATGTTGTTCCCCTCATGCATACAATAGAGAAAAAAAAAGTTTCAATAAAAGTTCGATGTCCATGGTTTATATACAATTTGCTTTGTTCGAGATAAATAAATAAAATACGTATGTTATGTGTTCAAAAGTAATAAGAGTACCAATGTATGTATGTGATGCCAAGTTAATCAAGTCTTGAAAGTTAATGAGAGTATCCTGTGCGAGACACAGAAGAGGGTAGATATGTGCGCAAAAAAAAATTGTTCATGCTCGTTTAAAGAATGTCGGTATTATATACTTGAAGCCTCTGGTGTAAACAAGTAAACTTGAGGAATGTGTGGTATTGATGATACAAATGAGATGAGACCGAAGGTTAGGGATGGGGTTGATGAGTGATGTGTTGGTGTCGAATTGTTATCCTTCTTCTATCGTACATCGGACATTGCTGCAGGCCAGGGGAAGTGTTTTGACGGGGATTGTAGGCATTATGGTTCGATAACAAATTGGTCTGTCGGTGGCTGGACAAGAAAGTATACAGAGAGGGACCGAGTCAAAAGGAGAGGGGGCGTTGCGTAGATTTTTTATTTATTGCAAATTAAATATCATTTCTTTTTAGGATTGTCATCAGACCAGGGATGCCCTTTGCTTGGTCGAGTGCAATAGGGCGGTGTGGGTCTGCTTGCGTTGAGCGAGTTGCTAGACCATTATATTGTACCTATATGCGGAGCATATATATTTTAGCATCTGGCGGGTATTTTCCAAATTGTCTCAAAGTTAACTAACCTGAACCTTGTAAGTTCCATTCGATTTGGTTTTGGGGCAAATAATGGTGCACTTCCACCTATTAGAAAAGGGGGTGAGAATATTAGTGACATGTCAGGGGGAAAGATAAGGAAAACAAAGACAAAGGGCGGGGTGTCTGGCGGGGAAAGAAATGTGAAAAAGGTACGAAACTGTTCATTGACAAGCGATGTGCCTCCCAAAGCCTCAATATCATCCAACAAAGTATTTCTCGTCGCACGTAGGAGAGTCACAACATTTACACCTCCGACACAGACATAGTTATCAGTAAGCTCAACTGAGAGCTTTCGTTCACAGGCTGTTTCAGCCAATCCAGGATGTGAGCAGGGTTCTCCTGAAGTCGATACAATACGGTTGGGATTTGACTGTTCTTCGTGTCTGCGCATTTTGATGAAAATGCTAGCTACACCAGCCACATTAAGACGCGTCGTTTTCTTGGAAGGAGAGTTTTCTGGGGAAGAGGGGGAAGAAGATGTTGACTGAGATTTGGATTGCAGCATCATTGTTGCGGATGGTGTTGTTGACAAAAGAAACTAAAAGTTTAAGGAAAGGGAGAAGAGCGAAAGACGGGAAGAAAGGAAAGGAGATTTTAAAGGAAAGAGACTTGTGAACGTGGTCTTTGATGGATTTAACGGACAGGGCGGAGTTTGTATCGCCTTCTTGGTCTTTACTCAAAGGATCTTGCTTGGCTACTGATCCCATCTTAGAACAGTCCCTGCCTTTATCGACTGTCTCTAGTGTCTTGTAGCTACGCTTTAGCACATTAATACTTATTGTGAGTATATGCACCACAGTCATCACAGTCGTTGATGGTGGGCAATGGTGAGAGCGATCAAGACTCGGATCGTTCTTCGAGTTCATCCCGCTTAGTCCTATTTCTGTGCTTGTCCCACTAGGTCCGGTTGTTATGCGGCTCCGAATATCCTTCAATCGATCGCATGGAAACATAATAGTGTTTCTCATCAAAAGATGTGTACTGTTCCAACTTGTAAATAACAGCTTGTTGCACCGTCTCTATCATGGAGCCAAGCCCGTCAGTTAGTCAGTTGTGATAGAGTGAAAATTCGTTGTTCAGTGCTTAGAAGGGAATATAGTTCAATATACATATTGACAGACAACAGCTCAAGTGTCCGAGACTGAACTGTTGTCTGTCAATGTCAAGCGGCCTCCTGTCTCATGTACCTTGTATTTTGATAGTTTCAATTCCATCACAATCATAAGGATTTTCCAACACAAAAGCTAGCATCCTGTCGGAATCATTTAATCGATCATGGTATCCCAGTGGAGAGAGAACCAGCATCTCAGAACACGGAACTCGGAATGGTCTCGTACCCAGAGTTTGTATCCCTTATTCTTAACACAATACTAAACAAGTTGGTTGCTTGATAGCATGCCAACAGACACAACCATTAAGGGCAATATGGGTGGAGTTATGAAATCACACGTACCAAATAGGAACTTTGCTATAACGTCCAATTGTCCCCGGTGGAATGGTAGTGGAGAAAGAAATGAAAAAGTCGCAGCATATCACTACATCACTATTGGGGGATGGACGTCAGCAGACCCTCCACACAAAGGCAACAAAAGAACATTTCGTCACCCCTTAGTATCCCGAGTCACTCCGAAATGGACAACCCAATCCAATGCATCAACCGTTGCCGCAGCATGGAATACATGAGTTAGCGGCTTGTTTCCTGTGCCCAAGCTGAAGGTCCAAAGAGACTAATAAGTGGGAATCTTATTGTGCCTATCCAGATATCGCCTTATTGTCTCCAGATCCAAGATCATCGAAAGGGAATTGTGCGCAGTCCCAACAACGTGTCACCGGATTCCTGCTGACAGCGTGTAGGCTGTCAGTGTCATATGTCATGGAACGATTTCTTGAAATGCCGGTGTGGTAAATGCACAAATTTGGGAGAGTGATTGTTGGCGGGGTTGCTGACTAATCATCAGAGTCAGCCTCCAAAAAACTTTGATATTTTGAATTTTGAGTTCCGCGTAGCTTATTTCATTCAAAAAAGCACAAGGTATATCAATGGTAAGTAACATTCACCAACCCAGCCTTGCGAATAACTGGCTTATTCAATAAAAAGATCATCCCTGTACGATGTTTTTCATGTGGGAAAGTAATTGGTGATAAGTGGAATGCGTACTTGGAGTTGTTGGCGAAAGACATGAATGAAGGGTGAGTTCTGCTTCTCATCAATCCAAACCGGATTTCGAAGACACGAATACGAATACAGTGACGCTCTGGATGAACTCCAACTAAAACGATATTGTTGTCGGCGCATGGTACTCACCCATGTTGACCTGATTGAAAAACTCCTCCATTACAATCGTATGTATTCTATCTCTCCACACCTCTTTTCTCCATCCCCATCCACTAGTATCTCTATACCCCCTCCCGCCGATCTTTTCCTCTACCCCAACCCCCCATTTTCCCCGATTCTCCAACCTCTCCACTTGATCCCCCTTTATCATTCCTCACGTCAATATATACTAATGACCCCAATAGCTATGGAGCGGACGAAAGACAAAGGAGGAAATTTCTAGACTCAGAACCTGTTTGTACTGTATGCCGTATGAACTTAGGTGATGTCATTCAATGCACATACGTCTCATGTCTCTTGGCAGTAGGGAAATGGTTTATTCTTCTCGAAACCATATGGATCACTATTAGAGGAAGTTGAGAAGCATGGAGACCCCCTTTGTACGCGATGGGATTGATGTGAAAAGATAAGTACAATCATACGATAGTAATGTATATCTACGTCCTCAACTTCTTATCAAAAACAATTGAATTGTACCCGAATTTGACGGCTTCAGACCCTGGGACCGAGGCCTTGAGGCCTGAACGTTGAACGTGAACGTGAACCTTGAGCTTAAGCTTGTGCACGAATTCCCCATCGAATGACGACACTGTTAACAGCTATATGTGAATTCTAAAGAGGTCGTATGAATCCATGGCCACGTTTTTGTGTCTAACATGAGACAAATCGATAACGTATATATGCGGGAATTAAGCTGGTGTTATTCAATTTCGTGACGCCCAATTGCAGAATGCTGTTGAGATTGGATGCACATATACATGCCCACACAGTAAATGCGTCCGAGACCTTCGAATATGTCAAAGGGGACACATGCCCTAACTGAGAAGCGACCCCAAAACCCATCCATCTACAGTTATCCAACCTTCATTAAATAACTATCCATTTACTTTAACATTTGTACTTAATATCCTCTTCCCTTTCAATCCCGCCAATTCCTCTTCAACAGACTCCTTCAGAACTTTCTCATTAAACTCCTCCTCATCAAACTCTCTAAAAGGTGCATATACAGAAAACAAAACCTCATTCAAACATCTGAATGAATCAGAAAAACAAAGCAAGTCATCCAACCCTTTCCAATTACACGTCCTACATATCTTGTAGTCACCGTTATAAGGTGGAAGTATAATTGAGAAGTTTACGGTTTTTATTTTGCTTGTTGGTTGAATTCTCGAGAGGAATTTTATTAATTGTTGGAGAGGGTCGTATGAAATTATTGTGAAATCGAGCGTGAAATCGATTTTTTGGAGGTGTGGGAGGATACTGAGGTCGATGATATCAAGTGGATAATTCCTTTTTTAGAGTAATCTAATAAGAATCATGAACAAAAGGAAAAGTGATTGGTTCACACTCACGATATCCGTAGAGTGTCCAATGAAAGATGTTCAAGGGAACACCTTGTATGTTTTATGACTTCCCAAGATGCGCAGAGTTCTCTTGATGTCCTTGGACTGCAAAACAATCTCCGTAGCTTGGATAAATCGAAGTATACCTGTTTCGATAATGAGGAGCCGTCTAAATGTAAAAGGGATAGGATGGTTGCGGGATGACATTTCATAAAAGTTAGAGAGTCTAGATGGATTGACGTGGTTTTATGACCTTGAACCGCCACACTGTCAGAGTGACGTTTATGGGGGGCGTGCGTCATGAGGTGATTTCCCTGAACCTGTGTATGCACTTCAAAACATACATCATCGAATGTTAAATCCTTTACGTGCACAAAGGATTCCAAATAACTGATGGGGAGACTAGTAGAAGGTCCGAAAGCAACTGCAGACAGTGTTACCGACGACGATAAAAGGTATCGTATTGATATTTCCAAATCCCCTCTGAGATCAGCCCATTGGTGTGGACCGTCCAATCTCAGCGAACAAAGTCTGGGAAACATCAAAATAATTTGTGGCAGTATTTCTTCTTCAGCCAAACAATATCCATCTATTGTGGTTCCAAGGTGAAGATACAGATGTCGAACATAATGTGCAAGATGGGGGTTTTGCGTTAATATTTTGGTATATTTCTGGAACCGTCCTCGTAAATTGCTTTTGAAAGGTTGTGCATCCAAAGCTATGGAAGCAAATATATGTTTACGGCAATAAGGCAAGGTCGTCCGTGATATAAATGAAAACGCTTTGATAGTGGCCAGTTCTTTCCCATCGATGAGGGCGAGGTGGTCAATGATATTTTCGATAATATCAAGGGGTATGTCACCGTGTGGCGAAATATCTGTCAGTTTTGAAACGGTACGACTATGAGATCCCAATTGAGAAGAGCCATACGTCCCTATATGCGAAGTGTACCCCCATTTAGGATGAGCGCTTTGCACAGCTCTACGCAACTTTGTGAGGTTATGTAGCATTTGTTTTCTGGAAGAAAATCGGTTTGGAGTAGACGATGAGGGGGGTTGCTTATCCTTTCTTCCCTCAATCACTTTGTTTTGCTTATTTGCAGGATCCCTTTAGTTTGGTTGGTGAATTATGTTGGTCTCCAACAGTAAACAATAGGCCATCCACTTCGAAAAAGGGTTTTTACCTGGATAGAGTGTTGAGCATTTCCTGATTGTATGGATATTGATGAGAAACTCCAATTATCCAGGCTTTGATTAGTGTATTAGGTGTCTTTTGCGGGCTATAGTAGGAGTGGGGTACGGATTTACTGTGGACTACATCTTATTATTCCTGACTATCAAAGGCGTTGTATCACGAGTTAGTGATCTCCTCTTAAACCGCTCGTGTAGAGGCTTCGTATTAAGTAGGAGGGTCCCGGTTCTATCTTCCTGTCCAATCAGCTAGTCACCGTGGAGATCTACTCTGTGCCAGGTATGTTAGCCACAAATCGGCATAGGGATGACATTATGGCGTGGCGCAAAAAAAAAAATGCTGAAAACCCTTGCTCTGTATCCCGTAAGTACTGTGTAAAAGGAGTGAGCAAGATGCTAGGCAATTGATGTTAAAGTCGAGCTATTGGATGAGCAAAGGGCAGAAAATATCGATGGACTTACTGTGGGAATAGTCAGACCCTGACAGCCTGCCATACTTTATGTGCAAAACAGCGATGATATACGTAGTGTGGACTATAATCATTACGAACTGTAAAAAACAGGCGTTCTCATCATCGCTTTCGTGGTGGCTTGCATGGGGTCAAGTCAAGATTATAATCATCGTCTTCGTCAGTATCATCAAATCCGGTCCTGCCTTCACCTCCACCTTCATCTTCACATTCCATCGAAGACCTCAGTAATAGCACTGCGGGAGTTCTAACCCGCAACTCCCACACTTCATCCTCCTCCTCCTCTTTGTTTCCTCCTCCCTCATTGATACTGGAGGCGGGGAAAAGTGTATCGCTACTTCTACCAACAACGCCCACCGCTTTTCTAGAATCTTTATTTTCACTAGCATGAGACACCGATCTGAACAACTTTGTCCTTGACTTCACAGGAGTTTCTTCAACCAAAGTCGTGCCTTTATCTAGAGTAGACATCGTTTTCGATCTTTGCAGTGACCTTCCCGGTTGCTTTCTATCGACAATTTGAGGCCGCGGTTTTGGTTTTGGTTTGAATACTCTTGACATGCTGACTTCGCGATTTAGCACTCTCTTCTTAATGACTCCTACGCTTCCCGCACGTTCGCGTTCTTGTGCTAAAGATACAGATAATGACCGTGATCGTTCGCGAGGGTTTGGATTTTTATCTGATAGAATGCTCGACTGCCTTCCCGTGGGGATCACCTTATTGCTAGCGGTACTCGAACCCGCGCGGCTCGGGTTTGAAGTGGTCCTTGGAAGTGCTCGGGGTTTCGCCTTCAGTAACTTTGGTTTATCTAATCCAAGTTGACCTTCAGGTTGGGGGTTTGGAGATGTTGAACGAGAGTGAGAACGAGAACTAGATGCATCCTCGTCGTCAGAGAATGGTGAAGTAGGGAAAACCTTTGACCGTAGCAAAGAACACATCTCTGGTAGTAGCGTTTTGAATCTACACAAAACTTTGACTCTTTCTTTTATGACATTGGCAGAGAGATTAACGCACTGTACTTCAAAAATATCTTCACAGAAAACTTGAGCCAAGTCTCTTTCATTAACTCCCCCCCTTGTATACGGTTTAGGTTTGTCAGGGGGTCTAATATCGTCAACTAGTTGCCACATTGATAATTTATCCATAAACTCTTCTAACCGGTCTTGGATAGAAGAAATATCTTATACTTCTGATGTTGCATCACCACGTTTCCGTTGCTTTGACTGAGGTTCAGGTGGAGAAGGGGGTGATGGCAAGGAAAGCTTGAGCATGTAGAGAAGGATCTGAATCTGTGTCCTATTTTAGCCAACTTCGGTAAGCAACAAGTCCAACATAATCAAAAGGTCAAGGCATACTCCCATCTTTCCAAGCTCTTCAACCACCTCCCTCGCCACGCATGATCCTCCTCTTCTTCATTATCCGACTTCTCATAACTCACCGAATACCACATAACCATTTCCTCAATCTCCCCAGAGCCTCCATCTGCAGCAAGAATCTTTGGAAGTTCCGTATGATACTTGTTAGCTACCAGGCGCGTAGTGAGGAGTAATGGAACAAGGAAAGCGTGTAGTGGATGAGGCTCCATTGTTTGATCTGGATGAGATTTAACGCGTCGTAATAATGAAATGAGAAGGTTGAGGGGCATAATCGACTGTACAGAGTTAACCTAGTCTAGAATTCCAAGAATTAGAAAAAAAAGACCTTGGGCAACCAGAGAAATTGTAAGTAAGCTTTTGTAACATAACTTTCCGGAGACTCTTGTTGATTGATGAGGTCGAAAGGAAAATCATTAGCAATGACCTTTTCTTGTCCTGTAGTCCAGCTAGTTTTTCGAGGTGATGGATTCAAGGAATACGAAAGAGAGTCAACTATTGACATTTTGTTGTTTTCTTCAATGCAAAACATAAGGCCAGCCACTGACCAGAGAGGCTAAACGCGGTCACATGACTCTTTATTAGAGCTTGTGCAAGTAGTGAATGTATTGTAAACAAGTTTGCCTCCTAAATATGTAGCAGCCACACTTTATATCATTGGAGAGTTGAGAGCCGTGGATAACTAGAATATCCGGTGTACGATTCTCTACTAAGTTGATGCGCTTGCGTAGATCGGCTTCCAACTCTTCGTCGTTTGAAACTGGCCCTTCAGCAATTTGTGCATAGCGGCGTCTTATACGGTTCATCTTTTGCTGTTGTTTCTTTGT
Organism: Floccularia luteovirens; assembly: GCA_009739215.1. Lineage (NCBI taxonomy): Eukaryota > Fungi > Basidiomycota > Agaricomycetes > Agaricales > Squamanitaceae > Floccularia > Floccularia luteovirens. The sequence goes on from VSJF01000011.1 coordinate 292,333, forward strand.
GTGGCATTGTCGTATGAACAAATATCTACTTAGTGCAAATCGTTCTGCTCTGGTGACTGCCTAAGTTGAAGTGGGATTGCAATGCCTTTGCTGCGCCCATGCATAAGTAATGCCATTGTCTTTATAACAAAGGTTAATCTCATGAATATAGAAAAAAAGAAAAAGGAAGTGAATAGCATGACGAAGAAGATAGAACACGGTTGTTATAAGAAAGAAAAAAAAGTATCAAGACACGGTCCTGAGAAGAAAGATGAAAGAGAAAAAGAAGTGTAGAAGTGGGGGCTGTTACCTTAGTCCATGGTTGATAAGTACGTTCTGCATGTTATAATAATAACACTAAACACAGTCAGTAAGCATGCAGAGTGAATAAGCATGCAGGTTCAATTGTTGTGATCATAACTTACTTATCGATCTAATTTAACACTATTTTCCGAACCCCTCTGGCAAGATGAGGGACCCTCCCCATTATTAGGCGCAATTTATGGTTGGACAACGGAACGGTTTTGTTGTGGTGACACTTCTACTGTTTAAACACCGTTCTGTTCTCAATACAGTACAAAATATCCCTACATTTCGGACTTTGAGCCCATGGATTGTGGTCTTTCCTGTGGTCTTTTGGGGGTTGATTTACTGGCTTTTGTGGGGTAACTATGTCTTTGAGTGCTTTCCTAAGTATAAATGAGTCGAAAAGAAACCGGACCAGGCTTGGAGGGTTATCATGACTTTTGCCTTTTCGTGCTTCGTGGTCTTTCGGAAGGCATCAACCAGAAAAACAATGTAATTTTCCTGATAGTACGGGGGAGACCGCAGCATTATTTATATGGTGCAACTGATATATTATGGTTGTAGTTGTGAAACGTTCTACCAACTCGTAATCGTATTACCCGCCAAGCTTAAGAGATCTCTGAAATATTTGCTTTTCGTTAGTCTAGATAATTTAAGAGTTATTCAACGACTTACCAAGCTTCCTTTTCGTGTGAGAAGACCCAACTTTCGATGAGCACCGACTTTTGTAGTTGCGGCTCTTGCAACTCTAAGGGTGTTTTGTAAATCAGTCCGCGTCTTCTCCAACTGTTGCCTCGACTCATCATCGTCCTTCTCAGCGAGCACATGTAGATTTTCTTCCTGCTTGGAAAGGAAGTTCTGGATGGTTGCATAGAGGGTCTTTCCTGCCTGTGTTTCACATAACCGTTCATTGAGGTCTACAATTTGCTGTTGCAGCAAGAATATTTCTCTCTCTTCCTTCTTCTTCAGAATGAAATTGATGAGCTCAAGGGCAGAATCCCGAGTGTTCAAAAAACGCGCGCATGTTGATCCGTTTTCGATCATGGTTTTCCATGATGTTTGTTTCAAGTTTGTCTCGTGCTCCTCTGCTTCAGCATATTCTTCCTTATCCCACATTGTGGTTACAAGGACGACCCGTTCTGCCGCTGCAATCCCGCAAAGTTCTCCGAACGCGTGGAGATATTCATGAGCTGCTCTGGTCATGCGGTTATCAGTGATACGGTGCAGATAAAGTATCCCAGACAGTTTGACTGGCTTTCTGTATCTGTTATATATATGTTTTGACTTTGCTTCGTAAATAAGATAGGGAAGCTACTCACGTCCTCTCGAGCCAGGTACCAACCATGTTCAAGATTTCCATGTCAGATTTGGACGAGTCGTCAAAACCAGGCGTATCCACGATGACAATATCAGGCTGGCCGAAACGCTTCATTCTCATGCCTTGGACTGCCTGCGTTTTTGGGTGGAGTGAATCTCCACATCGTTTGTCAATTCGGTTAACCAATTTGTCGATCAACTAAAACAGTGGTGAGTAGGGTATTTTGGTAAACTAAGCTAGGATATACATCGCTTTTTCCAGCCCCTCTTGGACCCATGACACTGTATATTGATGTTATGAACGTAGTTTATATTGGAACCTAGATAACACTCACGCAATAATAACATCTGGTGTTTCTACACTACTAGTGGTCATGATGATTTGGATTTACGGTGTGGTGCGGCCTATTCACAATAAATGTTTAGAAAACCCGCGAAGAGTTATTCGAAATGGGTCAGAACGAGCAACAATCCCCAGAACGTGCTGAACATGAGGTAGACATAGATCGATACAACCATATGACCTCCCGTAAGGCAGCTGTGGCAGATGCCAGTGCTACATCTTCGAGTTGTCGGTCTGGAATCGTCACGACTTTCGCGTGAACAGAGTGAACAAACAAATACAACTTTCATATTCAATACAGGCAATGATCATTACAACAGCAAAACAACAACAACAAAAAAAGGTATTAAAACCCGCAACGTAGAGGTATTCAAGAAATGGAACATGCTAATCCTTCTCAAAGAACAACGTTATCCACATTGCACCACCAGAAGAAAGGAAATCGGGTGCGTTGGTAGTAACAAATCGTTATTGCATTGACGATCGTGGCAAATCCTCGAGCTTGAGTGGGCTCTACCCATTTATATTAAAATTATCCAGAGAACAAGCTGATACATGTTCAGCCACTTACCGGGCTCCTCCTTCTGAAAAAGAAGGAAAAAATGCGACGAGTCCAGGATATCTTTATGGACCTTGCTGCTTCAGTAATCGTCTCGAAATCTTGCCGGATTTTGTCGAGATCCGCTTCCAATTGCTCCTTCAGATTGTTCTGCTCGGCCAGCATTCGTAACGTTCTTTCCTGGTCTGGAAGAAGCTTTTGGAGGACGGTGTATAGTTCCTTTCCTGCAGGCACTTCATTTAATTTTTTGCCGAATTCTGTGATTTCTTCTTGCAGCAACTTCATTTCCCTCTCTTCTTTCTTCTTGAGGATATGATTGACAAGGTCCAAGGCAGACTCTGGCGTGTTTAAAAATCGTTTACATGTTGATCCATTATCAATCATGTTTTTCCATTTTTCTTGTAATCTTTTTTCCCGCTCCTCCGCAACAGACATATTCAAACCTTTCTTATCCCACATCGATGTCACAAGTACGACCCGTTCTGCTGCTGAACCTCCGCAAATGGTTCCGAATGTGTGGAGATATTTGTGAGTCTTTTCAGTCATGCGATTATCACTGATACGATATAGGTATAGTATCCCAGCAAGCTTGACCGTCTTTCCATACCTATTTCATGTAGGTTCAGATTTGTTTTTGATGAACGAAACAAATATGATACTCACGCCTTCTCGAGCCATTGATCAATCATGCCCAAGATCTCTGAATCGGATCTGGACGTATCATCAAAGCCAGGTGTATCCACGATGACAATATCTGCTTGCTCATGGCGAGTTATTCTGAAAGCTTGGACTTTCTCCGTTTCCGATTCTAGGGAACTCCCAGCCAGTTTTGTGGGTTGGCCCACCAGTTTATCGATCAGCTAATCTGTAGTGAGTAGGTTATCAAATGAAAGTTCAAGCTACAATTCTACATTGCTTTTCCCTGCCCCTGTTGGACCCATGACGCTACATATGAAAGTTATTGAGATAAGTTTGCATTGGAAGTCCAGTATATGACTTACGCAATAATAATATCCGTCTCTGGATTGATAACGGGTATCATAATGACTGGGTTCTTAGAGTATGGTGTATTCTGTTTTTGGCGAACGGAATGTCTACGAAGGGAAGATTAGGATGAATTATGGGTTATGTGGATGTGTTCAATAAAAACTGCAATACCCCGCAACGCGATAGACACGAGGTTGACATAGGTCAATGTAACATGACTTTCCATCTGGGATCTATAGCCCACTTTCAACTATGATAGAAAGTATTCCAATCTTCTGCAAGCGATCGGCACGGTTGTTGAGGTGTAACGTCGTAATTCATTGTATCTCCTACTATTAGTCAGAAGAAAGATGTGAGGAAACTTATTGGCATATGACCCCCCAAAAGCCAAAGATTATGGTGATATTGTTATTCGGTTGTGGCGAAATTATATTAGAGCTCCCCATATGAGAGAACTTTTAATACTCAGGACAATAGTTTGTCAATGTAGAAGAGGTAAGTGCATAGGTCGCCCAATAACGCGCTATTATATTACACGAGCCCTGCACATATTCGTACACAGTTCCAACTTTTGTTATTTTTTTTTTCTATAACTGATGTGACATACATATCAATATATATCTCTTCAATACATACATCGTTAATGAGGTGTAATAAACCTACTCAACCAAGCAATAAATCGCAGAAATTTCATGGCTTTGGCAACCGCAAGCATGTGTTGTGATTCATTCCAGATTTTTTTGTACTCCTCGTCGAGTTCCAGGACTAACTCTGCATTATCTTGTTCGGTGGCTTGCTCAACTATCTTGCGCACACTTTCTTCTTGCCGTACAACCAGTTCCTCGAGCTTGGCGTATATAAATTTCCCTTCCTCTGTTCTTTGAAGTCGTTTTCTCATTTCCTCAACATCTTCTCGCAGCGACACGGTGTCACTCTGTTTCTTCTTCGCGAGTATAAACTTGATGAGCTCAGCAGCTGACTGCCGAGTATTTAAAAACCGTGCGCATGTTGACCCGTTGTTGATCATATTTTGCCAACATGTTTTCTTCAAGTCTGCTTCGCGAGCTTCTGCGCTGGCTGTATCCGCTTTCTTATCCCACATCGATGTCACAAGTATAACCTTGTCTGGCGCCAGTCCAAACGTGCGGGTATATCTATGAGCATCTCCAGCTATCTGATCATTGATCCGGTGCAGGTATACAATAACCGGTAGGCTTAGTATTCCTAAATTAGATTTGGATTTAGTCACTGATCAAGAACATGTGAGAAATCATACTCACATTTCCTTTAGCCAATCATCGAGGTTCTGTAATATTTTAGTGTCGGTCATATTGGGATCACCAAAGCCAGGTGTGTCTACAATAACGATGTTTGATTGACCCGAAGATACCATTCTCGTAGCTTGGATTTTGTCCTGTTTTTGATTCGAGTAAATTACCAGCTCGTTTGCCGGATTGATCCAGGAATTTGTCGATTAACTAGATTACAATAAGGTATGAACCAATAGAAAAGCCATAATCTTACATTACTCTTCCCGGCCCCTGTTGGACCCATTACTCTGCACATCAAAGTGATTGGTGTTTTATTACTGTAAAGTGAAAGGCAAAACTCACACGATAATAATATCCGATTTTTTGCTGCCCATGTTAGCTAGGTGATAATAATATGATGTGTGCTATTAAGAACGAATGGAGGGAGAACACTGTGTGTGGGGGATTATGACAAACGAATGAGTATACGTCCAGGTGAGATCACGTTTATGTGCCAGCTGGTACTGCCTCCACAACAACGACCACCACTGATGCAGCATGCTAAACATGAGGTGTGCATATGCAAAGTGACAATAAAGTTGTGGCAGGCTTTGGCAGGCTACCGTTTCTATTCGATCACATGATTTAAGACTAGATTAGATTGTACGCACGTACGCGCACCACGCATCATGCCTTTCATCTCTTTTCATGCCGTTTTCCTTTATAATTGGTGGAGTTTGTAAAGGTTTGAGTTCATGGTGAAGTAGTTAAATCTGAAGGCAGGTGAATAATTGTTATGTACACATATTTTAACACACTCGTTGACGAGCTCTATTTTTACCAGGTCTATGCATTTCATTACAATGTCCAGCCAAAATATTGTGTCCCGGTTGTGGCGAGGGATAATGATAAAGCGCATGAGGGAATCAAGAAAATATCTCGGATCCTACCGAATTTATTGTAGAGGAGGTAAGTGTATGAGCTGCCATGCAACGCACTAGATCAAATTACAGTATCATATCTCTATACATGCTCCCAAATACATACGCTGCTAACCGCTACCATCCTAAGTCTGATCCATACTAACCTATTTGGACCGACGAAAGAATCCAATCTTCGAACTTTTCATGTCTTTGGCAGCTGCAAGCATATTTTGTGACTCATTCCAGATTATGTTGTATTCCTCGTCCAATTCCCGCCCTAAGTCTGGATTATCCCGTTTGGCAGCTTGTTCAACAAGCTTACGCATGATTTCTTCCTGCCGTTCAACCTGCTTTTGGAGCATAGTATACATATATGCCCCCTGCCTAGTTTTGATGAGCCGTTTGCCCAATTTCACGACTTCCTCTCGCAGCAGGATCATATCGGTCGCTTTCTTCTTCATGAGTATAGGTTCGATGAGCTCAGCGGCTGACTGTGGAGTGTTTAAAAACCGTGCATATGTTGACCCGTTGTTGATCATATTTCGCCAGCACGTTTCCTTCAATCCTGTTTCGCGAGCCTCGGCTGTGGCTCCATCCACTTTCTTATCCCACATCGATGTCACAAGTACGACCTTGTCTGGCGCCAGTCCGAACATGCAGGAATATTTGTGAGCATATCCAGTCATACGCTGATCGGTGATACGGTGTAGGTATAGTATTCCTGACGGCTTCTTAATATCTTTTTTATACCTAGGATCTACTAGTTATTGATAAAGGACGCGTGAGCACTTGTATATACTCACATTTTCTTGAACCATTGATCAACCATATCTAAGATTTTCGTGTCGGCTATTTTGTTATCATCAAAGCCAGGGGTATCCACAATGATGATGTTTGGTCGACCCAATTGTGCTAACTTGACAGCTTGGATTTTGTTCGTTTCTGGATCAATCGAATCACCAACCCGTTTGCCGTGTTGAACCAATTTGTCGATTAACTAGAATATGATGAGAAACCAACCGGTAGGACAGCCACAATCTTACATTACTCTTCCCGGCCCCTGTTGGACCTATTACTCTGTACATAAGCATTATTAGTACTGTTATTTGTTGTGAAGTGAATGATAGCACTCACACAATAATAATATCCGAAGTTTCACCGCTCATGTTGGCCGGACGATAATAGTATGGTGTATACTATTAAGAGCGAACGGAAGGAGAACCTTATATAGTGGAGATTAGGAGAAACGGGAGGATTTACCTCCAGGTAAGATCGTGTTTCCGTGCCAGCTGGTACTGCCGCCACGCAGTGATGTGCCGGTCGAGCGACTAGTCGTGAAGTCGCAAAAAGTCACACGACCCCCATGGTTGGCGACTAAATTCGACCAGACCATGGGAGAGTCGCCTCACATGACACTAACAGAGGGAATAGGCTAATTATCGCAAGATTGTGCTTGATTATCATGTTTGGCTATCAGATAATCAAATTACATAAGTAATTCAGGTCATCAACTTAGAAATTCCGAGAGAGGTTCTGAGCATCGTCAGTGAGTACACGTGACTAGGTAGGTCTGGTCGCTTTTCGCGACTCACGACCAGTCGCAAATAGTCGTGAAGTCACGTCATCAGACTTCCGACCTAGTCGCATGACTGTCCAACACTGCCGCCACGACAGTAACCATCCAGCATGCTAGACATGAGGTTTGCGTGTGCAATTCATGCGATATTGATGCGTTGTGGTGATGAGAGAGATTATGAATCCCTAATCTGCCTAGGTACCTGCCTTTGGATGTGATGAACGATGTGCATAGCTCATTTTACATGAACAAAAATTAACCTGGAATATGAAATGGTGAATTCGAAGGTGTGTTGGCTCAGGCTGTGGCCCAGTGAGGGAACACGTGATTGTCGTGCACACAATACGCGATCAATTGAATACGTCATACAAGTAGTATAAGTAAAATACTGGTACTAGCTTCAAACACTGGATGCCTGGATAGCTATAGCATGCCTGTAAGATGAATCGATGAAGATGGAGGGTGGTAGATGCGATGTGAACATATGAAATAAAAAGCTAATGTAACAAATGCGTAATCAATAATACTAACCCTGGAGGGAAGTATGCGTGTGCGGGGAGGATTTGGTGTATGCTAATGGATACACCAACCGCAACATAGGCATTAATTATGTTTATACATACATGCAATACGTCTTGAGCTCCCCAAAACAAATTATGGGGCAGAAGTGTAAGATCTTTAGAAGATGAGTAAGTATGATTGGAATAGGTCGTATGTTCCGGATTGGATTGGATAGGAGAGTCCCAGTGTGGTAGTTCTATTTTCTTAAAGCGAGAAGCGATGTGTAGGATAGCAGATGGTGATTCGACAGATGTGACTTGAAGGCAATGCGCGAATCATGACATACGGAGAGTTGTAATAGGATATAATGGAGTGTTTTGAACTGGCGACCAAATAGATCTGTTATTCCTTATGTATCGACGTGGACGCTGGGCCAATCCTCCAGTGCATCTCCGAAGTTCCAGGATCCACTGAAAACGAAGACGGTATAGGTCCAGCACCCACATTGACACCATCAACACCAATGTAGTGTACAAGAGTCTCAGAATGTTGTGTTTGTACCCCACTTGAATCACGGTCATGATCCCCATCATCTAATGTTTTCGAATGAGAGTCGCTACCACCAGTATTCCTGGTGTGCCCTCTTAGACTCGGCAAGAAACCAGGAGATTCATCGTCGTCCCCCACAAGACTACCCCTATGCACAGGGATATTTTTTCCTGCACCACGACCAGTATGACCAAGATTACTCATCCCAATAACTTCAACGACAGTGGCCCCAGCAGTACTAACGCTCCCAAAAGTAGATACATTATGTCTATCCGGGAGTATCCCCAAATCTCTCGGGTTCGCGCTGTGCACAAGAATTATAGGTTCTGGTCCAACAACGAAATCCGATCTGGTGCTCTTGAATAGAACAACATTGAAGAGACCTGATAGCGAGAAAACTGCGCTAGCAAACATGAGGGCAGCTGGGTGGACATTCATTCCACCAAATTCGAGTCCGCGAACGAATCCAAGAGGGAATACACAAGCTAAATAGACGACGGGGTAGCTGAATATTTGTTAATAAGGCATGAATTAGAAAGGGTCAAGTTAAAGAGAATGAATGAGGAAGGGATGAGGATATGAACTCACAAAAGCATGAGATTAGCGACAGTTTTACAGTCCTTATTGTCGCTATCATTGTGTAAGGTGATATCCACGGGGACGCGATTTCTTGTAGCGAAGTATATCCCGTCGTCAACGATAATGATACCCCGCATGACGAGTGCAGTTATCCCATATAGGATAAACATAACCCCCGCTGCAAACCAGATCCACAAGTATTGGAACACCATACGTTCTAGCTCATATTCCATCCTGATCCAACACCCTATTGCAAGCAAAATCATTATACTGATACTCTTCCTAACGAGTCACGGTCAGACTTACAGAAACCAGTGTTACCATAAAAGGGAATATCAGGATCCCGTTTGGCTGTTGAGCTAACTGCTACCATCGTTATTACCCCAACCCACACGAGAAATGCTACTACTTTGGGGACCCAAGGAGGTGAATGTATTCGAAGAATGAGTACGGCGAACGTTTGGATTGCTATTAACTGTGGGGCATAGTGTGATTATTGTATACTGTCGAATAGAAAAATGACGTACCAGTGACCTTATCATTACCGGAGAAAAGGTTATAAGGTAATGAAGGTGTACAGTGTGATAAGGGAGGGAAAGAATTGGGACGTACATAAGAGCGACAGCGACGTCTGCCACATGCTTTAGTACAGCTTGGGTAGTACAGACAGATCCCTCTTGGATAAACTACAAAGAGGGGTAGGCATTGAGCGTTACCTTCTTGTTCCTATAGAAGAAAAAACTTTAACTCACCCCATCCCGAATCCATTTGGAATTTAGCATCCCCCCTTTGAAGTAAAAAAAAATTAACTCCCACATTCTCCAACCCTGATTTATAGCATAACAATGGGAAGAAGGTGCTCACCAATTGATTGTAGGAGATCACCAACCATTAAACCGATGAAGAAGATTGAATCGGATGCATCCGTGATTGGTACCAAAGATCTCTTTCGTGACGCGAGAGTTTCCCGATACCTTTTCAGTTTCACGTACTAAAAACACATTAGATAAGGCTATCCCCCCGATGGGTTCATTGGAATACGCACAACAATATGGCAGAGTAAACTGCAAACCGCAATAGCAGATATACTATATACAAAAACATGTCAATATTGACATCAAGAATGACAAGTGTAACTTACCAGGCTGACTCAAGCATAAGAACAAGTCCCGTCCGTATGCCCCCACTGAACGGGGCTGAGATTGCATCACTATTCATGATTTAGATCAACACTATCGATAACCGTCAGGGCGTTATACAGCCTATAATGACAGGTTTTGTTGATCGGAATCTGAAAAGTGAATGAAAAAGGGGGCGGGGAGGTATAAAAGAGGGGGGAAGAGGGGGAAGAGGGAGAGGGAAAAAGAAAATACGGAAGGGAAGACAGTTAAAAAGAGAGAAAAAGTTCGAGATCGCAAGGTACGAACGCCCCACAACTCCACCCATTCATATGTATGTAAGTATGGTTAGAATATATCTTGGAACTTTCTCATCTATTTGTCACTTTTGGAAGGGGTTATGTCCGGACTGACGGAAATAACAAGCTTGTGACGCCTTAGTTGAGGCACATCTGAACAGTTTTTGGTACCACTGCAGCCACGCTTGTTGTCGCAGTTTCCGGATTTCCCTTGTTAGTATGTATCTCCCCTTGCACCCTAGGGAGAGTTGTAGCTGTAGTTATGGAGAGTGTTTGCCAAAAATAGTAGGTTCGATACGCTCTTTTCTATTTTTCATCAATAGAAAAGAATCATTCTCGAAACCTTACTACATGTCCTGACTTCCTGAAGCAACGCCGGATTGGTTTTCAATTCATAATGATGGTGATAATGCCACGTAGGCTATGGCTGGGAATTGTAGAAATTGAGGTAAAACGGACGATTTTCGTCCGTGAACTCTGTTAACTTATTTAGCAGTTGCTAAATAACATTTTCATACATAATCACGTGGTCAACACATGACATCTTGAGAGATATATTTGTTCACCGGTTTACCATAGACACGCATCTGAGATCTGAGAAGTTGTACTTATATAAGTTAATGGAAATTTTATATCCTTCCTGTTATTCACCTGATTCCTATTGAAACCATTGATTACACTATGATATGTTGATTAATGAAAAGACCCACCCACACGCCCGCTACTGTATGTTCTGCGTGTGGCTATATTTATGGCACTTTAAATAGTTAATTTCGGTGATTTGCTGGTGGAATCCACAAGCCTTGTGTAAAGGCAATGCATATGATGATTTGACATTAATAGATTCAACAATATTCTTAGACATCACGCATCAGTTATTTCACTTTTATCTGCGGGTTATTGCTCTCACAGGAGCCCATAAGTCGTGGGATTGATATCGAAAGGCAATTTGTTTGATTAACGGATTACACATTAGCAGTGGACGGGGGTTTTTACATAATTAATACTACACACATACTGTTCCATCCAGAAAAATATGTACGAACCATATTCTCAGAATCAACGTCTTCGGAATCCCTTATGTCCTGCTAATTTGTTGTGCGGAGCCTCGGAACACAGTTTGAAAGCTCTTGTCGGTAAGCAAGATACTCCTCGCACTTTGAAAGGAAACAGCGATTTGGGGAACAAGAGAGCATCCTACTTCAAGTTGATACTGGTAGCGGGCAATCATTGGTGTTTCGGAAAGGTGTGATCATGTAGCGTTTGGAAATTCCATCGAATACTTAATCAATTGTGCAGACAGTAATAGTCCTGTATATATTGTTGCCACTCATAGACATTTTAACTTCTTTACTTCCTATTTCCTACTTGGTACCATAGTAACAGAGCGAATAGAGCAACGCGCGCTTAGTGAAAATTCTCGAGTGAATTCTTGATGTTTTCCTCAAGCAACTGGAAAAGTCATCACGTCGGCATCAGCCGGTTCAAAGAAAGACGTGGATATTGCCGTAGCAGCTGCAGAAAAGGTTTATCCTGACAAGTTTGGCTTCTTTACCCGAGAATCAACTGACTTACTTATTATTCAAACGTTCAACGTCAGCTTACAAGACATCATGGGGCTTGAAGGTTCCTGGAAGGGTCTGGGCAAGGCTAATGAATAAAATGGCGGATCTCATTGAACAAAACATAGAAGAATTTGCGGCTCTGGAAACTTTGAATAGTGGTATGTGATTCATCATTTTCATAATGAATATTTCCGTAACATTTCATCTTTTAACCATACATCTTCAGGCAAAGTATACACAAACGCAAAGGGTCAGGACTTTGGGCATCATAGCTACTATCAGATACTACGCAGGCTGGGCAGATAGAATCCAAGGGAAAAAAAACTATAAAAATATGATAATTTGAGATTCATACCTTTATGCTATAGACCACTGAAAATAAACTCACATATGCAAGGCGAGAGCCCTATGGTGTAGTGGTATGTATATCACTCCTACGTGGTTGCTTTCATGATGACTCACTACACATGTTGAACAGGGACAAATTGTCCCCTGGAATTACGCCTTGGTAGGATTGACAAGAACTGTTATGATATCCAGAAGCTGATAGCAGTAATACCAAACAATATGGGTAAGAAAGTGACAAGGACGGTCATATAGAAATATCTCTCTAATAATTATATTGGCCAAGTCCTCTTATTGCTAGGGAGCTAGACGCTGGCACTGGTAACCCATTCGCACCAGGCACTAAACAAGGGCCGCAAGTATCCCATGCACACTCTGATGTAAGCAAAATTTCTCTTACAAGGGTTTCGTTTTGATCAGGTTGCATTAGCGCGTTATGAATTAAATTAATTTCGGTAAAGAACAAGGCGCGAAGGTACACGTTGGAGGGAACCTAGCGGACAGGAGGGATACTTTATCGAACCAACCATCTTCACAGAATGTTAACGGGACATGCAGATAGTGAGCCGGGAGATCTTTGGACCTGTTGCTGTAGTGTTGAAGTTTAGGACTGAAGAAGGTAAATCTTCCAAACAACTTATAGATTTGTTTTCTTTTTGACTCCGGTTACCGACTTCAGATGTGATTGAAATGGAGAATGACTCGGTTTATGGACTTGGTTCCAACATAATATCAGTCGCGCATGCCATGGAAGCTGGCACTGCATGGTAAACCCCAATTCCTTTGATCAATTAATTATATAACTTGTATTCAACCGTCAAACTTCCAGATCAATTGTGCACAAGATGTAGAACTTGGAGTTCCTTTCGGTGGATATAAACAATCCGGAGTAGAACGCGAGTTAGGAGAGTCCGCCCTCGACGCGTATGCTTTCATTTCTATCCTTGTTAAGATTATGTTAATAACTTTCAACTAATCAGATATACTCAAGTGAAGGGTGTACATATCAACATCGGGATTAAACTGTGAAATGTTGCATTGAAGTAGCCTTACCAAGAAATGTAATTCTACAATGAAGCTTGTATCTTTCATTAGACAACAATCATCACAGCAAGGATATGTAAGATATTAACTCATTTTCTCTCGAGTGCTGTTCATGGAATATATTTATATTTTTGAGCTTAGACCCATTAATATGATCGTGGCAAGATGACGTCACTAGTGTCAGCGACCATAAGTATGAGTCATGGTTTCATCTTCCACAAACGATACATTCGATGACCAGTAAACTCACAGACCACAAATACCTAATTTTTGATGTCTACGGCACCCTCGCAGTAAGTCAATACCATCCGCACATATCCAATCCAGCATTAATCCACTTGAAGGATTGGGAATCAGGATTATACAAAGCTCTACAGCCTCTACTTGACAGATACCCTCCATCCAGAAATTGGACTCGTAAAGATGCTCTGACAGCCTTTGGATCCGTCGAGTCAGATCTTCAGAATCAACATCCGGATATGCTATACTCTAATTTGTTGGCGAAAGTTCATGAAGTTTTGGAACAGCGTTTGAAAGCACTTGCCGGTCAACAAGACACATCTGGTACCCTGGAAGGAGAAACGGTTTTGGAAGATCCAACCACTGACAAGGGAGCATCCACCTCAGCCAATACTAATAGTCGGCAATCGCTGGGTGTTTTGGAAAGGGATGAGCACGTTGCCTTCGGAAACTCGATTAAAGAATGGCCCACTTTTGCAGACAGTAGTGCTGCGTTACATAGCCTCTCAAAACATTTCAAACTCATCGTATTGTCCAATGTCGATCATACTTCCTTCCAATACACCCACGCGCTTCTTTCCACAGGTGCTCAATCTATCGAGCATCTCCAGGCAGACACCTCGTTGTATTCATATCCTACATCTAGTAAACACAAATACTGGCACCCTCAAGATACTGATGGTTCACAGTCGCCATTCGCACTTGTCCTCACCGCACAAGATACGGGGTGCTACAAACCCGCGCTGGGAGGATTTCAGACTATTCTGGAATACATCAAAACAGATCCTTCACTGCTCGGTAGCGAGGAATTCGGGGATGATGCGGATACTGAAGCAGTGAAAAGCAAGGTGTTGGTCGTCGCCCAAAGTCTGACTCACGACCACCTGGCGGCGAGTCGGTTGGGAATAAAGAGTGTCTGGATTGATAGACAGGGAGCGGTGTAGTGTAATGTTGATCCTGATGGACCGAGCGCTCCGAATAGGTGGACTTGGAGGTTTGAAACACTTGGAGAGGTGGCGGATGCTGCTGATCGAGAGCTTGGTATTGTTTAATGTTTTTGAGTATTGTTCGAGATTGGTTTTAGTTGTTGGTGCTTTTGTCCTCGTGGGTGTTCTTGCTTTTTTTTTGTTTTGGCCGGATGACACCTGGTACGTGGGTGTTGACTAGGTTGGAATGGTCTGAGGACGAGGTGGACCCAGGTGAAGATTATTTTTGGAAATTTAGTGGCATTTCTTCGAACTGCTGCGGCTGCACTTGTTGAAAGGTGGATGCCAATAAATCAACCCGTAAATCTATGAATTGGCATTTTGCACATTGAGTGCATATTCCAAAATTTTTAACTGTTGAACGTTGAGCTTGAGCTGCTGAGCACTTTAACTAGATTCAAGACCGAATTATCACTATTATTCCAAATATAGTAACAATTGGATTTCCGCAATGAACGTTCCCAACTGCCACCTTCCATACACAAGTCCGACGAGGATCAACAGCGTGTTGGGCAATATGTCGTCTTCATGTTGAAAACCACTCCTTCATTTATATAAACCAAGTAAAACGACACAAAAACAAGACTGATTTTACCACCAACTACTACTTTTTCTGTTCAGAAAAGACCAACCAGGCGATCGGGTGAAGGGGGGTGTTCAAGCTATTCCATAACCTCTAGAATGGCACCAAGCACGGAAGACAGTAGTAATTCCTAATCAAACCCGACAGCAAGTCATCGCACTATCAGAGGGATTGGACATACCCAAACCTATCCTATCCCCATCCCAAGATTTTTACTTTCCAGATGGTTCTGTTATTATAATCATTGAAAGCACATCGTTTCGGGTACACCAGTCCGTACTTTCGCGTCATTCAGATGTGTTCGCCTCGATGTTTTCGATTCCTCAGCCAGGATGATGCTGAGATGATGGATGGATGTCCAGTGGTCCGTTTGACTGGTGATTCGGTGGATGACTTTATTGATGTTTTGAGAGCGTTGTATGATACTTTGTGAGTTTTTTTTACTCTTTTTTATTTTGTTTTTATATACTACATGTACTAAATGATGATTCGTATCTCAAATGCTTCGCAAACAAAACAAAAAAAATTTTAATTCATAAAAAAAATCTCGATAACGATTTACCGATCCACTCCGATATTGATTTTGTTTCAAAAAAAAAGCCACTTTGACGGATTGGTTCCACACTCGGACCTAAAAGATATACTCCATTTTATCTCGGGTATCCTCCGAATCAGCACGAAATACAATTTCAAAAAACTCCGTGCAAAATGTATCAATATCATTGAACGCAAATTCCCGTCAACCCTAGCAGGGTGTGATGAAGTCCTATCTGACGGATGCCAATATGTTCCTGGGGCAATCATCCAAGCAATCCCACTCGCGAAGGAGACAACCCTCCCAGAAATCTTGCCGTGGGCATATTATCTATGTACCCATATCGATAGGGACGAGTTACTGGCGGATCCAGTGTTATCCTGGAAAGATAAAGCACTTTGTATGGCCGGAAAAGATAAATTGTGGGAGTTGCAGAAGAAAACGACCCATCAGATGCTTTTTGAGTTTCGTCGGTCCCCTCAGTGTATAAATAACTGTCAGCCCGGATCGATGGGGTGGAGAGATATAGAGACGTGGAGGGTTAGGCCACATCCGTTGGAGGAATATGTCAGTTGGAGTGCGTTGAAGTTGTGTGTTAAGTGTTTGGAGCAGATGGAGAGTCAACATAAAGCTGGGAGGGAGGAGGTGTGGAACAAACTTCCGGGTGTTTTCTTGCTGGGAACTTGGGAGAGTATCAAGAGTGATCAAGGTTGTTGAGGCTGGTTGTTACTCTCGCCCAGATTTTTTGGTTTTCGATATATCTCTTCTTGACTGTTCTGTCTCTGTTTTACCCATTCATTCATCATTTGTGATTGCAACCATTGCAGTTGTTGTATGTGTCAGACTTAGAATCCAATATGCGAAACATGATTTTTCGGAAAGACTTTCTACCTTTTATGTGTAGTATATATGCGCCATCTAGAAATGAAAAAATCTATACCGTTAATTTTATACTATCCAATGAACATATGGAGCCTTCGAGGGAGAGGGGCTGTACTCTCGGATCATTTACTCTGTGCTTCTCTCTCGGCGATTAGATATCAGTATATCAGTGTTTAACGTTAACTGCTGTGCTTTTGCATAGCACGGTGATACAGTAATGAATTTTAACTAGGCTTGGACTGAAACAAAATGTCAAGTTATTGCGCAGAGTGGATTAATTAATGGGAATGTTCTATTTAAATTGATATTAAGTTGAACCTCTAATTAGTGAGTGAACAATGTTTTAAAGAAATCTATTACTCTGTATCCGCCTCATGAGGAGGGCCGTTTCTAGCCGCATGATATGAGATCATGAAGCCGCTGCATTCCGCGATCCGTCCTTTCTTTCTTTCTTTTGTACACGTTTCGTTATCCATGTATTATGTAGCTATAAATTCCCCCGATAGCTAGCCTCAATGTAAATTTCCTCTCTTTCCCCTCTTCCGCTTTGTAATAACTTTCTAAGTGGATCTCTGGCATAATTACTAGACGTTCTGAAACGTAAAAATAGAGTAGTATACCAGATTGGTATTGATCAAATAGTGCATGTGTTTCTAACGGTAGGTGAGGTCAGACAATGTGCAGAGAGCCAGGGCCCGGCCTCCGAGAGATTTTGTTCTCGCTGTGAAAGATTGGCTGTGGACATTTGCATGACAGTTAGCACAGCGCTAGGATCAAATCCAGCTACATGTATAGCTACGTGTTTTCGTGGCAGTTGCAGAGTTGGTTGGAGGCCTAGCCTGTGTACCTTTTCCAACTAAGGAATATGAGGAGTACATGTCACTGCCAAGAATCATGCCATCCATCTGACCATCTGAACGGTGATTAGCAAATAGCTGTAGATTCCGCGCTCTACATACGTCCGTAGGCGGTGTAATATAACGTGTTAACTAGTTGATGGATGTGTCAAACTGCCATATTCCATGATGATTGATTGAATACCAATGAAAGGCCAAGGCAAGGAAAGTCAAGCACAGGTCTTATGTAGTATATCTTGATATATTTTTGCTATAAACACTGGACAGATCCAATGATACCGTTATGGCACTAGGTACATCTGTTCTCGGATTACCCAGGGTCCATCATACCACATCCTTTTCTCCATCACAAGGTACTCAGTGACTCGCTTCGGCTCCGCTGCGATAGTTCCGTCCGATCGCATGTCACCGACTGTAGTATGTAGTGCCCGCCCTTGATGGTCATACAATTCCAGACTCTAAAAGGCGTTGTGTAAAAAAGATATCAGTATTCCAAAATACAACAATCTAGGGTGAAAACCAGAAAGAATCACCTGCTCAGTGTCAAACTTCACCAGTGCATGCACCATTAATCTATTTCCAAACTTTGGTGGCTCGTTACCTAGGTATCCTTCCGTTGCTCGGATAGACAGAACACGTGTAGGCTCGATCTCGTGATGGAAGCGCCAGATTTTAGAAACGTTGGGATTCTTGGTTCGTTTGATGAGTCGGATCGTATTGGCTTGATATGAGGCTGTTGATAGTTCCTTGATTTTACTGACGTCCTCTCTGATTTCATCATGAAACGAACGAGAACAAAAATAAAATAGAAAAAATAAAATAAACCATATATCAAAGGAAGAAAGAGAGGAATTGATCGTACCTTGCTACTGCTCGGTTGACATTTTGATATATCCCAAGTGATGCTTGACGCAAAGGCGTGAGCCAGGCGTCGTGTTTCACGGATTGTGTCCCAAAAATTTTAATTGGCCACTTGGAGATTTTCTGTGTCCATTTGGCTGTTGATAAATCAACACCTGGGATGGCATCCTCACTGGCCATAGCTAGAAGGCTATAATGCGGCATATAAGTCCCTTGCTTTCAAGAACAAAAAAAAGTACTCACCTTAGGGCATTTTTCCCCCCGTTTAGTCGATTTCGCCAAAACTGACGGTATGCGTTGGTAATCCCGGATGTGAAACCGACTGATTGAGGCAGTATGACGTCTTTTCTTGTGGGGTATGAGAGTTAGTAGCTAGTTTTAGGAAATTTATTGCGCAATAGAATTGAACAATTGTAAAAATGATCTCTCGATACAGTCGGAAATTTGATGAAAAATGCAGAAACCCACCCAACGTGTCAACAACCTTTTGGCCCCACAAATCAGCAGTCGGCATAAACTGTGACATGAGCATCATATGATCAAGTTGCTTCATCTGTTTCTCCTCGTCCGAAATCTCCTTTTTCTGTTCAACCGTCGGTGGAGCAGCACTCTTCTCCTTTTCCACAACACCGGCTCCAGACGCACTAGTGGGTGACACTGCTCTAGTCGCGTCCGGTACTTTCGCAGCAGGCTTGGCAGTGGAGGACGCTGTACCCTTAGGAGTTGTCCTAGCGGATGTTTTAACGGAGACCTTCGTGGGTCTAGTCGTCGTTGATCCAACATGTTTTGTTGTTCCTTTTGTTGTTGTGGAAGCTTTTGGTTTTGGAGGCAACGCGGTTGTGGTCGTGTATCCTCGGAATGCGAGTTTGTAACTATTACATGAACTGCTGCCGGCGGAACGCGTTATGGAGGATCGGGAAGTGCAATCAAGCAAGACCCGAGACTTGGGAGAAATTATCCCGAGACATGTCCTCGACAGTCCTGAAGCCATTTAGACTCAAGACTTGAGCTTGGGTTCTCTATAATATTGAGAGAATTGCTAAATTTCCAAAGTTTTATTTTTAATATTTGCGAGAGTTAGTCTCGGTATTTGCACATGTTTTTCATCGGCAATAGACGGCCACGCAGGTCTGCTGCCGAGCCCTGTTCGAAATTTCTTTCAAAACTTTTCACCAACTAACACTAACTTTCCTTTTCTGATATATCCATAATGCCTGTAAGTTCTTTCTAAAACCACCTTTCAATCAGATATGTTGATGTTGATGTCGGATTTCAGCGTCAATCTCGCGGTCGGTCTTCAGCAGCACCCAAGCTTGCGCCAGCACCTGCACAGACCCGCAGTGCGAGTACTGCTGCTGCTCCGGCAGGTTATGCACCAGCCCACGCTCCTGCCCCCCCAGCAGGAGCTACCGCGGCAACAGCCCAGCCCAAGCAACCTGGTATGATGGCTCAGATGGCTGCTACAGCCGGTTCAGTTGCTATTGGATCAACTATTGGACATGGACTGTCTAGTATGCTATTCGGTGGAGGAGGAGGAAGTGCTGCCGCAACTGAGGCACAGGCTCCCCCCGTTCAACAACAGCAACAACAGTACTCAAGTGGTGTAAGCTGCGAAGTTCAAGCTAAAGGTGCGTTAAATGGCCTGGAAAACGCCTTTCTGTCGGATTTAATGATCCGAGAGCTTAGTAAACTGACTTTCGGTTACTAGATTTCACAAAGTGCCTGGAGAAGGCGGACCTCCCTTCCTGCACATGGTACCTTGAGCAACTTAAAGCTGTACGTATATTTCATTACTTTTAATCAATCATAATTTTGACACCTTACTTGCGCAGTGCCAAGCTGCCGCCGCTCCATATTGATCTATTAGAGCATTTTGTTAGTTACTGTGTAGCTGTTGCATTTATATCATAAATACTGATATCTCCACTCATAATCTTTCGGCCGTTCGGTATGAGGAATAACTCTGGGAACATACTCGTTTCCGCGGACTGCACCGAAAGCAATGAAGAGTTACTTGCAAGCTGTGTTGATCCTTGCCTTGACGACACTAACATGTCCGAACACTTTTGCTCTGATGACTGAGGTTCTCACGCCAACCTAAGAATGCAAAGTGTGTGGCATGTACATGTCCGAGTCAATATGAATCATTAATTTTTCCATTTTGATATAATTAACTAGCGTGTATTTCACTGATTACTTCTCAGGATGGCGAATGTATGTGATTTTTTCCCAAAACAAAAATCCGAAGTAGGTAATGTTCTCAACATACTTGACAGAAAGGGGGATGATTTTCCTAGTCGAGCACAAACTGGCAATGGTTGGACTGCGACTTATATTGATCTTGACAAACCATCTATAGCGAAACAACTCATCATTGTTGCCACATCATGCATCAATGCATCATATCTAACCCCCCTTCAAATGATGTCAAAAATTTATATGTATATCGGACAAAGAATGACTTGGTTCAAGTCGGCTCAACATTACTGCGTACATGTTCCTGTTCAAGATGACTACTCAGCGTATTCGGCTTGGTAAAATGGTTAACAGTAACAGAGTATGTATCATAGTATCACGGGAGGTAAAGATTCCCTTAATTGCCAGCGATCATTCAGATGTGATTTGAATTCTATTTATATCACAGTTGTAAACATTGTTCCGTAGCAAAAGTCTCCAGAAGAACAAAAAGATGACAAGTGGCCAGTGTGTGGGTGTATGTTGAATGATGTGGGTTGGTTCCGGAAACTCTGGAAGCTGTTCAACTGTAAAGCGTGTAAGACAATTGTTTTTTGATCAAGATCAACGGATCGTAGTCACTCCACCTACTTCACCCCTTGCGCGCTTTTTTGGATGCTGTGTAAAACGTGG
The DNA here is from genome assembly GCA_009739215.1 of Floccularia luteovirens. NCBI lineage: Eukaryota > Fungi > Basidiomycota > Agaricomycetes > Agaricales > Squamanitaceae > Floccularia > Floccularia luteovirens. Next base: position 313,385 of record VSJF01000011.1, read on the forward strand.
AGCCTTTCTGAATCATCTGCATCATCTTTAGAAAGAAAGAAAAACTTCCGCGGGAGATGTACGTATGTTTTTAGCAATTCTAAGAGCTGTTTGATAATTTATTCAATTTGAAAAATAAGAATAAGGCACTGATACAATATTGTTTACTAGTTTAAAAAAGTAAAAGACGTGCTTGTACGGATGAACTACAGGATTATAAAACGAGCAAGCATTTATAATTTACATATATGAATAATATAGTGATGTTTGGGGATAGTGTTATTCTGGACTTGGAATTTGGTTAAAAACACAACATTACACGATGAGCAGGTAAACAGGGATATGGAAGAACCAGTCTAAGGAGTGTGGGTATTAAAGGATTGGATGGCAGAATATCCTGTGCCTAGGGTATAAAAGAATGTGGGGGTGGTCTTGAGTTCGAGCCGAGTTGAACCTTGTTTATGGTACTCGTAACTCGGTGACCCTAAGCCGTAATTTATAGATGAAAGAAGAAAGAGATAAATAGAGATCCTATCAAAGAGAAGTATACATAACTGTTTAGATTCACATGTCATTTATTGAGTAAGAGGTGTTTTACCTTGTGAATTGCCTTCTCAAGCCCTTCGAGGGAGAAGGTCTACTATTCGAGTTGCCTTTATTTGACGGCCAACCTTTCCAAAGTATCGTTCCGATTCGAATGACCAGTGTAAAGATCCAACGATCCAATTTGCTAGTCCATCAACGTATATGGCAACATCGCGGTCGATTTTTTCACCCCATGAGGGTAATTGTGCTCTATCCTCGTTGAAGCGGTCAATTGATTGTTTACACATTGTCCCAACAAAGTCGACCGCAGATTGAAGATCCAGTCCATGTTCGTTCATGACGACACATATCATATTGTGTGTATCACCTTTCGATTGTTCAACGTTGTAAGAAAATATGTCCTATTTTTAATGTTAATAAGATGATGTACTCATATTTTATGAGGAGAATCAAAATCTTACATTTGACCAAGTTACAAGATCATTCGCTGCTTCACCAAGGTTACAGATTATGGAATGTTCCATCACCTCGTCCGGGATGTCAAGATTGTTCGCATCTATGGAAGCGTGAGCTTTAGGTCTAACAGTGAATAGAATTCTTTAAACTTACACTCAATGAGTGCCCAACAAGGCTTGCAACCAGATGTGTCTCGACGTAAGGCAATATAAGACTCAAGATCAGGTATCGATCCATTTGCACGATCTTTAGCTTGTTGGGTGATACTTTGGAAGAAAAAGTCAAAAGTCTCGATGAATCGCTGTTGTGCCCCTGGCGAAGCAGTGACGATCATTCGCTTGTAGTAACTGTTCAGTTGTTCAATAAAGTCAGGCGAATATCACGTAAACATTCCTTGGAGTACTTACTCTTGTGTCATTCTCCCCACTCGAGTAGAAGAGCGGTATTTGTGTGGGTGATATAACGCGTTTAAGACAGCATCGGCAGTTGATTTTGTTCCACGGTTGTCCATATCATCCGAGAGGTTGTCAAGGTGGAAGAGGTATGTGAGGAAATCGTTGCACACCCTCAATTGAGGGCAGCCTGCATCAGGGTAGCACATCGACGTAAGTAGGCCGGCCTTCAGGCCGTGATAAGCGTCACGCTTCTTCCCGACGAGGTTATCGCCCTTGAAAAGCCACTTCTTTGTCTCAGAAGTTATTTGCTTTCGATGACGGTTAATACGGAGATCGAAGGAACAGTGAGAAACGAGGTCGGGCAAAATCATCTTGTTCCGCGGGATGCTGCCTGAACTAGAGTTAGGGGAAGACATACTTGAGACGTGCAAGTGTATGTGTATAGGTTATTAGGACAGGAACGTTCAGCGAACGATGAGAATGGAAGGAGAGGAATTTGTTAGAGGGGAATGGGTTGGTTAGTTAGGAAAGGCGGACTACTGGATGGATGGGACATTTTATAGGAGAGAATAACTGATCGGCTGGAAACCAAATTGGAATCTGAACCACCGGATTCAAAATAAAAAAAATGACTGCAAACAAGGTTCCAATTTCATCTGGGACGGTGAAAACTCTGTTACCCATACAGAATGAAGAAGCTAACGGAACCAAAGACACTCCTTGACGATATCTAGCTCCGGATATTCGTTGAACCTTGCGAGCTCTTCGCAGTAACAGCATTTGAGTCAATGGAAAATAGTACATGTGAGATCTCTAGTTTTGTTTCGTGGATCTTTGCCTTTGTAAGGGAATGGGTTTCATGAAGTATTGACGAAGGAGAATTGATCTGTTAGATGTGACGTGATGATAGTTGGTATTTTTGGCATCCGACTTAAAAGTCACACCGACCCCTTGAATCGGGATGCCCTGACTCTGATTCATTGAATTGTCGACTTGGCTCGGACTCTGTCCTGTGTAAACACATCGAATATTGATGATCCCAGGTCCACCAAGTTATGTTTCAGGGGTAAACACGTCCACACAAGTGTCGCTAGTCATGCTGTACAGTTAAAAGTTGGCGACCTGCCGAGTGATTGGCACTAGTCGTCCCATATCAAAATTTTGGGTTGTCAATTCTGGAAGGAACAACGTAATGTCAATAGCATTCAAAGTTAGTGGTATAAACGAGGCGCGGGAATACTGTAATCACTCTGCAGGAAGTCAGCACAAAAGTTACTAGTATTGATAATTCTTTTCTTGACTGCCAGATATCCGAAGAGCGAGGATGTGAAGAGGCTGTGACAGTGACACACTCCGACCAGTTGCTCAACATGGCGGAATTCCCCGGCATCATCCATCCCGACAAACGGCAATGAGTCCCCGCGGCTCGGTCCCGATTTAGCTACGCTCTTCGTTCCTGGTATACTATGGTTAGCAATTGGGACATATCAGCATTATTCCAGTATGTTTTGATATTACCCAGTGTCCTGATCAGTCTTATTGGTACTAGACTGCGTTATATGGTGAGTCTCACATCTTTTTGACATGTCAAGTTTGACAAAAATACACCTTCTCAGTTCTCCGAATAAAATAATAAATAATTGTATGATTCATCATAGCTGATAACAGTCTTCTTGCTTCGGTAAACTATACTTGTTATGCAATTTACTCAAACGACATAAACATCTCAGTTCCAGTTTCGTGGCATAACGTTTTCCAAAACGGACTCATTCTGTTGCAATTCTAGTGAGCAATTACCTTTCAGATCGCGCACCTCTCGGACCCACCTAGCGGAATTTACGCGAGCCTCTATTCCCGTTCGGCTCAAGATCTGAAAATTGTCTAGGAAGTCTTAGAGAAGTGCAGTTGAGCTTGTCACGCATCCTAAGTGATATACAGGATTACTTTCCTCTAACTTCATAAAGTAGCTGCGATAAAAATCTTTCGCCTTAGCCATAAGTCCATCTCGATTCGAATCATGGACGGCTCGTTTCTAATTTGTCTTTTGTATGACAATAAAGGCTGCCTTGAATAAGTATGTCGAACAAGCAGCCCGGCGGATGTGAGAGGTCTTTTTTTTCTTTATGTATGTCAGGATACTTCTAATGCTATTAGAACTCGTATGGACTGCTGTGGGAGCTCATTATCTATGGTCCGGGGTTTCTTGGCATGCCTATGATCTCATTTTTGTTGTCATAATCCGGGGCAATTGTGATGATCTTCCATTCGAGGTATGTCAGGTGAGGTCAACTAACACTGTTTAATAATGGAGTAGACGAGAATCCTATTCTGGTACGATCAAGCGCTCATCTTCGTTTAATAGCCTATGGAATAACATGTGATGAACTACAAGCTTTAACTCGGTGCAATTCAGCTCCACTGTCTACCAGCTGTTAAGATGATTGAGTTGCCGTTGCAAAAAGGTTCGTGTGTCAATTTATCAATTTACTGTACTTGCAAGGAGGCGAACACGTCGCTTGCCAATTTGGCTAAATGCGAGCATACCAAATGTACCGAGTAGATAAGATCGTATTTTTATGACGGAATTGAGAGTTAAGCCAAGATCTTAATGCAACCCTGCCATAACATGCATGAAGCTCAAATAAAGTAGCAGGATCGTAGTTTATATAGATCTAATACGTAGTAACCCCTTGCAGTGTTGTATGGATCACTTATACTATATCACACCAGCGAAATCAAGAAACTGTTAGAAGGTGTGGTGAAGATTGCTTAATTACAATTGCCTAAAGTGGATGTTTGTTTACGCCGTCAATTACAAACAATGAGCTGCTTTGGCCAGAACAGGTACTAACAGCTCCTCACACCATTTTACTACGAGCCGGCTGCCCCACTACTCTGGCCGCCATATTAGATTTCCCTACGCACGGTTAATTTCCTACTTATTATATGAGCGCGTCGAACTCTCACGCACGGGCTTTTTCCCCGAGGACTTTCGGTCCGCAACAGGAGTCAGCCGTTGACGATGAAAATGACTCGCAGCATCAGTCACCAGCGGCGAGGAGAGGGTTAGGTCGGTTTTCCTTCAGTAGCATGAAACATAGGCCTAGCTTTGTAACTCGATGGAGACATGGTATAAGCGAGGGACCTGGGTCACCGACGTCGGAGCGTCCACCAATACCATCTATGATGCAACCTACAAGTGAAGCATATGTAACGCCGTTGCCGATCTTGTCTATGATTGTTCTTTCAATAGTGGGTTGGAATTGTGTTAATAATGTCTTGGGCTCACGGATATCCATAATTTAGACGATGCTCGGCGAATTCCTATCTGCGAATGTATCAACCCCTTTCCTGCTGTTCATGGTTAAAGGTATGACTCTCCATTCCTTCCTGTCGTGTAACATACTGAGAGGGGGAATTAGGCTTTGACGAATCCATGGATGAAGCTGGCGTTGCATTTTGGACTGGTATTTTGGGTGTGTTTCGCCTTTTGTCCCTGTGATAAGGTTGTTCTGATTGGGATGTAGTATCTACATTCTTCATGACACAGTTTCTCACCTCATTGCTTTGGGTATGATTCCTTTTGGCATATGATAGACACCTTCATTAAATCTAACATGACATATCAGGCCACGGTGGCGGAGAAACATGGCCGACGCCTAGTATTGATGGTTTCGCTCTTAGGCAGCGCTTTGACGTGCTTGTTCTTTGGCACATCAACAACGCTTCAGCAAGCCGTATGCTTTCGACTTCTCCAAGGAATATTTGCCGGGGCGGTAGGTGTGGCGCGTGGATCCGTCGCATTTATCACCGATACGAGTAATGAAGGAAGAGCTTATGCCATCTTGGGGTAAGCCACCGATAACAATATATTTATTCCTGTTCCGACTAGCGTTTCTTATTGTATAGTTTTTGTTGGGGTTTTGGAGGTGTTGCCGGCGCAATTATAGGAGGGTCATGTACGTTCACAAGTTCTTACGTCCGATTGAATTACGCATTAACCTCATGATTATGTAGTCGAAAGCCCGGCCACAAAATGGCCTGATATCTTCCAGAAATGGTCTCTGTTCGTCAGCTACCCATATCTATTACCTTGTGGGTTAGCTGCATCGATTACACTGATAGGTTTGTCTTACACTTGCTAAATTGTTCCAAATTCCAACTCTCCATAATGTAGGTTCGGTACTCTCCTGCTTCCTTGGACCGGATGGTGGGCCGCGCGAGGGTGCTATCACTTTACCTCCCGATGATTTTGACAAGAATGCTCCCATTCAGGAAGAAGATTCCGTACCACCCAGTCCGGTTCTTGAAGAGTCTGAACCCAGTGGTTTGGCCCGAATTCGGAAGAGCATCTCCCAGAAGTTCTCCCGCTTTGTTCCTCATAGCACACAGCTACCTACCTCCTTATCCCAAGAATCTTCGGGCTTATCACCAGTCCCTTTGTCACAACAAACGATTAATCTAGACGGACCCCGAACAGCTTCTCAGACGAGCCGGGCCAACGGTTCTGCATACGGCTATGGTGCCAACTATCGGAGTAGAGTGAGCCGAGTGACAAGCCATGCCACCCTGAATGCTCGCAGGAAAAGTATGAACAGGTCTTCTTTCATGCGTAGGACTGTCAGTGGTTCGGATCTCAGAGATTCAAGAGACCACCGAGACCTCAATTTCGCACAAAGGCTACTTATGGCTAACGAAAATGCGGTGACCACAATCGCAGATTTATGGGTTGCCTCTGCCATGAATGTTGATAACGAAGATCCATTTGAAACTGATTCTGAAGAAGGCTCTGATGATGATGGTACGCATGCTGTAGGAGCTAGGAATCACCCAGAAAATACATCTAGCCCCACAGGTAGGGGACGCGAGGCGAGGATCAATCATTCAAACATCAATGCCGGCTCTCCTGCACCCGAAACACCTCAAAAGTCATCTTCAAGAAATGAAAGCTTTTCAATTAGACCTCAATCACGATCACATTTAGATTCGCCTCGTCCAACATCACCTATACAATTCCCTCACCGTCAATCTTCTATTACATTTTCACATACAACAAGTCCACGCCGACACGGTCCTGGTGTTCCCAGTATTTTTGCACATCCAGGAGTGAAGACTCCTCCTGCTGTACTTGACGCTCAGGAAATTCGGCTGTCGACTTCCACTGAGTTCGGAAGTTCTCATCATGAAAACTTAGCCCCGATTGCAGAGTCGAGGTTGGCTTCTCGTGGAGATATGCATGCAGATGCTGAGTCTCTCAATGACAAACCTGTATCGTTAACGTCACAACTTCCTATAGTTGTTATCGTTCAATATGGTCTTCTTGCCTTGCATTCGACGACACATGATCAGGTATTCATGTCATATCTTGTTTCGTATGTAATTGTTTCATGTTTCATGGGTTAACTGGCTAAACTCCCGTTTTAATAGTGATTACCAATCTGGTGGTTTGAATCTCAATGCTGGTCATTTTGCTCAGCTTAGTATGTGGTATTCTTCCTTACGATTTTGAAAGTTTGACTGACGACACATCTTACATGATAGTTGCTCTTATGTGTCTTGCACAAATTGCATATCAATTCTATCTTTATCCGTATGTCATGTGTTTTTATCTACTATATATTGATACTGAAGTCAATTAAAACCTAAAGGAATATTGGGTACGTTTCAACTTGATAGCCGCTCATATCTACAATCCTTACATTCTGCTAGACCTCCAAGAGGGCGATTTTCACATCTCTCGATGTTTCGCATTGGTTCATTCCTTTTTATTCCCGCATATCTCACAGTAATACTGTATCGACCCTTTGCGAATGCTGAAGATGATGGTAACCTTATTGTCATGGCAGGTATGCTGTTATCAATTGTATCAAAAGATGACATACTAATGTTCTTTATAAAGCTCTTGCGTTGAGCACGTAAGTTATTGGTTGGTTGTTCCGGTGCTCATCTTTGAATTCAATTGACAGGGCTCTGCGTTACTGTGGAATCACTTTCGCTTATACTGCTATTTCCATTTTGCTTAACTATAGTAAGTATTGTTTCATATTGAATGAAAACAAGTGGGATTGTATTGATCCTGTTTGTTTTATCTTAGTGACCCCTCCGAATGCTGTTGGTTATGCTAATGGAGTCGCGCAAAGTATAGTTAGTCTTGCAAGATTTGTCGGTCCGGTCCTTGGTGGATATGTAAGCCTCCGAGGGTTTAGGAAAATAATTGCTGTTTTATCTGATTGTTTTATTCCTCATTTTAGCTCTGGTCTGCCAGTATAAAGGATGGTCCCTCGGGATATTACTTTGGATTTGTTGTTTGTGCCGGGGTTTGTGCGCTAACAATATCGCAAAGTTTCTTAATTCGATAAATAAATCAATCATCATATATAATTCGTGGAGGTTTGTCTTTATATGGACATACTATATCGCTCACGCCCACACGTACATATTGCCATATCACATACGCCTTTGTTACCTTTGTATGTTCTACTAGCATTCGTCAGTAAAGTATTGTTAATTGCATCTTGGGGACTGTTTCACTTTATCTTGCCTCTCAAGGATCACATGGAGGACAAGTATATTTGAGTGTATTAACAATTATACGACGGAATCTAAACAACAAAATCATAGTCCATGATTTATACAGTACTCTAGATTATGAACAAATCATAAAACAAATCAGATTATTTCAGTAAATTTTCAAATAAATATAATTCTATTAAGAATCGGGCATCGGCTGTACATCATATATATAAGCCTTTGCATAGACTGATGTTATAAAAGGTGCAGGTAACACTGACCAGCTTGTCCGCTTTTCAGATCTTGTCCGTCTTTATCGCGGAATGATATACCCTTCTTGTTCCATCGGTTCCACCATGTCTCCAACCAGAGTCCATGTCGGACGAGATGGGCAAACGAACCGTGGTTTCTGATCCTTATTTCGACAAGACTGGGTGCGACAAGTTTACTCTCAATATGTTCTAAAAGAGTATCCAACGGAGACAACACGGCGTAAGTGAACACTTTGGCGGGTACACAAACGGTGTCTTCTACTGCAGGAACGATGCAGATACGTTGAAGTGTGGGATGGAAAGTGGGGAGGTTGAGATGTGTTGTTCCATGGCAAAGAACAAGTGTCTCAAGGTTGGAGCAGAGATCCATTGCGTCCACTAGGTTACCTGCACTCCAGGTTGTCGTGCGAAGAGTACGAATCTTCTTGCCGTGTATGATGAAAAAGAAAAGCTCTGGAAACACATCGACATCAAGTCGTTCCAAGAGGGGTAGTTGGGTGGATTGGAGTGAGAGATAAGTTAGTAGTGGGTCCCAGGTCAATTCCATGTTTACAGGTGCGCCTGGCAACATATCTGGTATAACACCCAAGGAAAGTGTTTTAAGTTTCGGAAGTGTCATTATTGACAGTTGGCCATCGGAAAGGGTTGGGTATGAGTAAATACACCGGAGGCGTAAAGTTTCAAGATTGGGTATGTTTTGACACAAGTTCACAAGATCTTTATATGTTGGAGGCTCTCCTGGCCCAGTCCACTCAACACGCCGAAGAGATTGTCCACAATATTTTGCAAGTGTACGTAAAATCTCGGGAGGCGTGCAAGCCGTCGGGTATTGGTCGTGTCCATTACTGTTCACATATATCAACAGATTGGGCGTACATTTTAGTAGACGAACCACGTATTCGGAACGATAGTTTTCCTTTATCCTGAAGTCTATCCTTTGCGTCCATTCCCCGAAACTTTTTCCTCGGCCAGTTAATTTGTACGTTTTATTGCTTGACTCGAGCTTTTTTACGACAGCAATAAGGTGTTCCTCGGAGTGGATGCTCAAGTATATCGCAGAAATTTCAGTGACTATGGCACACCATGCCGTGCAAACTAGTCGAAGAGCGTTGCAGTCATTAAATAATGTAGGGTCCGCAGCTGGATGGCCTCCCCCACAGTAAGGCTGGGGGCCAAAAGGATCATCTAGAGAGATCGAAGATGCACCCTCGAGTTTGATGGTGAAGGAGAGGATTCGACGCCACACCTCAAATGGTAGAGATAGACGGTTTGAAGTTGAAGGCCTGGATTTTGAGAGCGCGTTTTTTCGAGGACAACGCGGTTTTGCTCGCGACTTTCTTTTTCCAACTTGTTTTACTTTGATACCGTTTCCCTTCGTGACGGCTATAAGGCCAGCTAATCCGTTCCAAAGGGCCAGCGTGAGGAAGAGGCGGGATTTTTTTTGGTAGTGAGCGTCTGTGAGGGTGGTCAGCTAGTGAACCAAGGTTAAGTCGAAAACGAATAATTACGTGTATATTATCAGTGACTCGCGTCTTTTTTTTGGGTAGTAGAATTAGGTACAAGAGTGCTCTGTGTGAGGATTATAAGTAGTGAGGGTGTTTGGTGGTGTGGTTGATAAGAGTAAGGGGTAACACCTGGCTATTTTATACGAGCTTAATATATTGTTGCAACGGCGTACATACTTACTGTAAGGTACACATTCGATCTCTGGATGAATGGCTGGCGTGAGACGTAAAATACAAGAAAGGTTCGCTTCCAATTTGGAAAATTAACGCCGCCTACTTGTCTAGTTACCGACAAAAATTCTGTTTCAAACTCAATCAATTTGCGCTTCAATTGCCAGACTGCTGATACGTTCAACGGTTATCAATAAATGCTCTCACAGGGGCTCACCATGGAACCAACATCTAAAAGACCCCTTCATAATGTGGCATCTAAAGCAAGAAAAAAACCTAAATTACGACACTTTTCCGCAGATGATCTGCCATGGAAAGAGGTTACCCGACCAGCCGAGACAGGTATGGAAGGAGACGAAGGTATTCTCGAACTGGAAGAGGTTGACGGCGTTGAGGTTTTCTATGAGGAAACGGAAGGCGGTAAAGTCGCTAGATTTCGCGTCAGTTTCTCAAACTATCGGAAAGTCGTTTGCTTGAACGCTTCGTACTGTACAGGTTGTTTCTCAAGAAGACAAAGGGGAAGATAAAACCACTCTACGCAACGAAGACTCTGATGTAGAGATAGATGACTCCCAGCTGGAGGAATTCCCAGATTTTGATTGTAAGAACAAGCATTTCGTTCTTTCTATTCCAACTGAAAGGCCACAACAAAAGCTCAAAATCTGCTACCTAATTGGCACCCATACCCTTTGCATCAGCAGCTCATGCGCGTGATTCATTCAATGAAATTTGACTCTCCTACAGCTATTCAAGCTGCAGCTCTACCAATCGCGCTTGCCCAGCATGACGTGATAGGTATAGCACAAACTGTGGGCTGACATTTGTACCCACTTCTCGTCGTCGCTTATTGTGCATTATACCCTAGGGTTCAGGAAAAACATTGGCATATGGTCTGCCTATACTCCATCGTCTTCTATGTCAACCTAGGCCTTCCCCAAAGGGCCGGCGACCACTCCAAGCACTGGTTCTTGCGCCTACTAGAGAATTGGCTCTTCAAGTCTCATCTCACCTAAATGCGTTCGTTGCTCCTCCACCGGGGTTTGAGCCACCGAAATTGAAGAATGGTAAAAAGGCACCTCCACATGTTAGCATTGGCACAATTGTTGGAGGGATGTCGACACAAAAGCAGCAGCGTGTACTAGCTAGAGGAGTTGACATCTTAGTGGCTACACCCGGACGTCTTTGGGATATGATAGAAGACGTGAGTTATCTCAAATAATGGATGGTCTGCTGCTTTCTTATGCTATTTTAAATCATCTCAGAATGATAGCCTAGCTCATGACATCAAAAACCTCAAGTTTTTGGTCCTTGATGAAGCTGACCGTATGATCGAAGCAGGTCATTTCGCAGAATTGGAGAACATCTTACGACTGACGCTTCGAGAATCCAAGTAATTATTTAGTCTCTTTGTATTATCTATGTCCTGATTAAATGTTCTTATACATGTAGAGAAGAGATTACTGAAGGTGGAGGTCACACCAGATCTGATGAGGAAGATACCGACGAGCCGCTGAAAGACGGCTCGATGCAAACATTCGTCTTCTCTGCTACCCTCAGTAGGGATCTGCAGAGGAATCTCAAGAAACGCTTTCGGCCAAAGAATGTGAAAAAAAATAACAGGAAGTCCGAAGCGCCGCTGTCTACGCTTGGTGAGCAAAATTGTGATGATCGGTTTTTGATTTTATTTTATTTTACCCTGATTGTTAGATGACCTCCTTATGCGCCTTGACTTTCGAGATCCGGATCCAGAGGTTATTGATCTCAGCCCAGCCGGTGGTGCAGTATCAACATTGCAGGAGGCGAAGATCGAATGTCTTTCGGCTGACAAAGTAAGCTCAATTTTACAAGCGAACGTTGACTTTGTGTAAATTTTTTGAACCCTGCCGGGAACTTCCAGGATGTGTATCTGTATTACTTCCTTCTGCGCCATCCTGGGCGATCGCTTGTCTTCCTCTCTTCGATCGATGGAATACGAAGATTGATGCCGCTCATTGAGTTACTTAATGTCAAAGTGATGCCACTGCATTCGCAGTTGGAACAACGTCAGCGATTGAAGAACCTTGACAGGTAAGCCCATTCTTCTTTCCACTAGCAAGAACACCGCCTTCTCTCCGATACCCCATGTTCTTTCTATCCTTAAACTGCACCGTTCTCACGAGCTTCTTCATATAATGTAGATTCAAAAGCACACAAAACTCCGTCCTCCTCGCTACCGATATTGCCGCACGCGGTCTTGACATTCCCGCTGTGGACCATGTTATTCATTTCCAAATTCCTCGTTCAGCAGATACATTTATTCATAGGAATGGCCGGACGGCGCGTGCCTCCCGCAAGGGTTTCAGCATGATTATGTGTGCGCCGGACGAGAGGCGGTTAGTTCGTGCTTTGATGAACGGTCTCGGACGCGGTCAGTGTACTTGGTTTACTCCGTTAGTGAAGTTTATCAATATTCAATACTTGTATGGTAGAGGAAGGTGATATCCCAGATATGTCAATCGAGCTCAGCTTGTTAGATAAGCTCAAGACAAGAGTCCAGCTCGCCCGACAAATTGAGCAGGAACAACATAAAATTAAGAAGGTGAACCATGACCGGAATTGGATGAGGGAAGCCGCAGATGTTCTGGGCGTGGATCTGGATTCTGATTTTGCAAGGTGAGGCTCAGTCGGTTTAATATGCTTATTATTATAATGATTACTAAGTACTTTACGCTTTTCTCATTCTTACAGTGATATGGAAGAGGACAGTAAACCTTCAACACAAAAGCGCAAAGCGAGAGACAATAAGATCGCGGACTTGAAAGCCGAACTCAAGCGCCTGCTCGCTCAACCCCTCATTGCCCGAGGCGTGTCTGCGCGATATATCACATCAGGGAGTCGACCAATTGTTGACGATCTTCTAGCTGGTGAATGTAAGTGTTTTGTTGATCATATATATGACCATGATGTCTGATATACAAATAGATATTGAAAGTATGGTTGGTGTACGGAAGACTGATGCTGGAGACGACCTTGTTATGATGAAGAAACAATCACAAAGAAAGACGAAGAAAAAGGCGGATGTAGTAGAACTCGATGAGGAGGAGGAATGGGGTGGTATCGAGGACTAGATGCATTTCGAGAAATGGGACGCTTCCTCAGACATTGAAATGGGGCAAGTATAGTTGCCTATAAGTTAGGTTTAAGCTGCTTTCTGACGCTCCAACAATATATATCAGTTTTGTTAGAGCACACCCAAATCCCCATTCCTACTCACTTATTTTTAAACATGTCACATTCAAATTCTTACTCACATATATAGATGACAACGGGAGATGACAACGGGAGCAACTCATATGAAATGTCTTATCAAGCATGGATAGAATAAGCATGGATAGAATGGCAGGGTCAACACTCTGATTATTACATTACCCCACACTAGGATTGAACAAGAAATACTCACTCTAAACTTTATCCCGAAAGTAAGTAATAAGTATCAGGAATACTTACTGCTGAATCTCCTTCATCATGAGCATCTAAATTTAGCACATCACCGTACACATGCCCACGTTGGTTATTAATTTTTCTAGTTCCCTTGTCCCATGGAGATGATTACTTGCTTACATGCCTGTTTGGTATTTTTGGTTTGGTTTGCGCTTTTCCACTGAATGTTTACCCCTTCGAACTCGCTAGCAACTCCTCCAGATCCAGCAAACTTGTTTTTAGCCCCAAACTATTAGGGATACGCATATGTCATGGATTTTGTGAAAGAATACGTTCAAATCAATCTTCTATCCCTTGGAATCAAATTCGATGTGACTTCTGGGATTACAGGATCAGCAATTTTCGTGGCGTCGGGGGTTTTCAAACTGCTGAGAGGGTTGAAGGTGTGATATTTCTCAGACATCATGGCATCTGTTGAAAATCAAGTAAAAAATGAGTATGTAGGCTGTAAGCTATATGCCAGGACTGCGTGCCCAGTTCAGCCTCTAACCGTTATTGGTGCAATCATAGGTACGAGGTGGCGAAATCCCGGAGCACAGTTTCAATGGGTTTGGCACGAGCACTGTAAGTAATCTACGTCATTCAGTTATAAGCACCTTGTTCACACCCTATTTGTGCGCAGTCCACAAGCAACACAACAGCGAGAGTGTCTCTATTGTTCCGTTCATCTATGGTATCCCAGTCATAATTACGTCCAATCTAGACGAGCAAGACAAATTTCTGGACCCAAAACTGGTTTTATCAAACCAGAATATTCGGGACGGCCTTTATTGTGAGTGACGTGTCCTGGTTAATGCAATGCGAAAAATCAAACGCTTTACAGAATGTGGGGCATGGATCTAATAGTTACGGAAGGTGATGTGTGGAGGAAACATAGACGTGTTGTGGGTCCAGCGTTTACAAACCAGCTGTACGTCACTTATGACTTGTTGGATAGTGTTTAAACTAAACCTATAAAATAGGTATGAGAAAGTATGGAGCCGAACAATTGAGGCGTACCACGAAATGATTCGCGGTGAAGGTTAGCTGGAGAAGAAAGTCACAATTGTTCCTGTCATGCAGAAGCTTACCTTCAAGGTCAGCCTGCTCTATAATTTGAAACAGTATGCATATGGCTAAATGATCACGGTTTCCGTAGCTTGCGCTGCTTATCATCAGTTCATGCGGTTTTAGACTTCCGTTTACATGGTCTGAAGAGCCTGTTGGTCCTGACAGTAGTACCCCAATTTAGGAAGCATTGAGGGTCGTCGCAGAGTCAACTCTGTATGTAGTGGCCACCCCTAAATGGGCAAAGAGGCTGTCTATCAAAAAGTAAGCCATCATTCCTCTGGATTAACCACATTCGCTCGTGATCAATTAGATTTGAAGTCATACGTCCTCATGAACAGGTGTTGAGTTTCATGCAGTGAAGCATCGCTTCACGTAAAGCAAAATTAAATTAGGAGAAGGGGGTAATAACAATGTGTTTTCAACGCTTGTGCGCGCGAGTGATAACGAGGAAAGCAAGTACAGGTTAGATGATCAAGAGTTGGTTAGTTTATTACATTCACCTGCGGGCTTGAAGGTGTATGTGCTAAATTATCTTTCCCTCCATAGATAGGAAATGTATACGCGATGTTGTTTGCAGGACACGGTAAGCCCATATTGGGGTGCATTCTATCCTAGTTATATGTGTGTTCTTACCTCCTACTCAATCTAGAAACGACTGCACATACAATGGCTACTACTCTAGGTTTCCTCTCTCTCAATCTCGAGTTCCAGGACGAAATTGTAGAAGAAATTTTGGACGTTATGGGAGAAAATGGAGAACCTGTTAGTGTTTTCGTTCTCATTCCCAATTTTCAATTTTCATCAAAGTCATATACTACAGACCTTCGAGGATTATCCAAAACTGAATAAAGTGCGCATGGCATTTCTTGAGTCTTTGAGGCTGTTACGTGAGTTGACACTCTTATATTTTCCGCTATATGTCAAACAAATTTTTCACAAATCTAGCACCTGGATTTGTGATGATAAGGGAAGCCCAAGAGGATAATAACCCAGATAACGATTAGGATATCACAAAGTTTTCCCAGTAGACACGAAGTTCAGATATGGAGTTCGACCCCGATAGCTTAATTAAATCAAATCAAAAACTTAGGCACTGCATATATGAAAGCAATAACGCATGGTTTCCTATCTGTTATTCTAGATCTTTAGATAATATCAAGAACGAAGTTGTAAACATCATGAAATGAAAGCGTGGCCCGTCACCATGAGTACAAATAATTAGGCGCAATATCGAATAGAAGCCAAGTAAGTGCCGGAGCATTACTCTCCTACATTCAGTAGACCTTGATGAAGCCAGAAGATAAGGACATTACTGAACTGAAATATAACGAGCAATGTGCATTTCATCGTCATCATGAACATTTCGAAACTCGCTATTGAACTCTGCATCTTTCGCGGCATTAAAGAATTGAAGAAAATGATGCGACGGCAAGATGGAAGCGAAGACACCTTGGATGCTATGAACGGATCGTGAGCGACCATTGACTTGTCAGATGTAGTATAGTAATCATACTACCAAAGGGCTTGATAGTACTTCAACTAGATAATAATATCAGTGACACAAAACACCTGCATGAGGACTGGTGCTCACATCCGCTAAACAAAGAAGTAGGGTGACGACAATCCGAAGCACTTTGGAAATTTGCAATCTCGTCAACTGTACCAAGCAGAGTGGGCTACTAACCGAAATTGAGCTACATACTCACTGTGTCAGAAATTACGGATCAGCAATGTAAATTAACTTACAAAATAATAAACTGCACCATCACGAATTACGCTGGTAATGATCTGCTTGTCTGAAGAGCGTGGCGTATCTAAGGCATTCACAATCATTGTGACGAGTTGAATTAGATCCCCAACAGACTAGTAGAAGTAACTTGATGCGTTAATATTGAGAAAGGTAACAAGATTTTGAAAATCGTCACAATCAATCCTAGTAACCATGGCATAACAGGTATCCTTTTGGACAAAAGGCAGAGTCCTCTGGTCAAATCGCGGTGATGAACCAAGGGGAGGACGAAAACTAATTCTAAATGGGTCGTATAATAAGAGATAGTATATAATTTGTTACATGAGAAAACCAACACACCTTGCGCTTGAATGCCTCCCCATACACTCATGAAACAGACAGGTGCAAATATAGTAAACCAGATCAGGGTGAGCAAATATGTCAGCTTCTTTCTGCTTGCCCATAACGATTTGATGCAAGTGAGGATGGCAACTTGAATCAAAATATCAGGTCAGTGATACTAGAGAATTGAGCACTAGATGAACCCACCTTGTCGGAAGAGTACCACAATTACAGTGAGGAACTCAGCTAGCCATATCCAACCTATACATCTAGTAAATTGTGAATTCCAGAATAAAGTAGGATGAAGATAATTCAGACGTCTGGCAGAACGAACAGTGGTGAATGCTCAAGGTATGGGAGCCACAAAAAATCTACTCACTTGTACAGTGATATTCGGAGAAAGGGCGGATGTAGCTTCAGTAATAAACTCCGATAAATAAATATAATCGAGAGAGTGAAAGCTCCGCGTACCATATACTCCATATATCAATGTAATATCGGTGGTATAACGAGCAATGACGTAGAGTACTCTGCTCGCACAGTTTTTGTAGTCTTTGGTCCATATAACGTAAACTTCCTCTTCAAAATTGAGTAGGTGGTGCCATAAGGATAGTGTCATAGCAATCCCTGTGTCGACAAAGCAATAAGCACAAAGATTCATGTTAGCAAGGGAGATTATACACGGACGCACAGATAGGGTACAAGTTTGTTGCTGGCGAAAGCGAATTCAGCACCTCAGAAATGGCGGGAGTCCCAATTGAGGCATGAGGATGTAATTCCATGTTCGAGGGTGGTTTGTCAAATTATTGGTACTTGTAACTTATATATAATCTGCGGGACCATCAGCTTAACAAGATCTGTATGCTGGTAGAATGTATTCCGATGGTGCAATGGGTAGCCGAGTGCTCTTATCATCGCAATTCATCGGGAGTAGAGAAAATTTTCATAGATGCAAAATCAGACATCGAGTATCTGGACCTCAAAGGGAGGTTCACAAAGAACAGATTAATGGTATTCATCAGCATACTGTGTGTTTAATGTTGGAACGCGGGAGATGGAACCTGAGGGGCACAAGGGCTTGTCATCATTGCAATCACAACAATGCTTGCAGCCATCAACGATCATGATCTGATGTATTTCTTTTGGTGGAACAAGAGTCCATTTTATTATCTATCCGAAATCTTTTTTCCTATCAAAATCCCTGAAATCTACCATTCCCTGGTTTCTAACTGTTCGTTTCAGCCTACAGTTGGAGGAACACCATAACCCGCCTGATGGTCGGCTAGAACTAGTCCAGCATCCAACTACTACAAAGGAGGTAATGACTCAGTACTCACAGCCGGTGCGCCACCTACTACTTGTTGCCATCCAACCTGTTATATCGCAGAATCATACTTCGTATGACCCGTGTTGAGAATGGTATATTGCCACCGTATACCACCCTATTCTATCAAGTTGCCGATGCTATACGGACGACACGGAAACACTAATCTAACTTCAGACTTTCATCTTGACTGCTAATCACTTCAAGAAACTCATCTCACGCTCGACACTGGAATCAAAGGGCGGGATTAGTTGACCTCATGCGCTGGTGATCTCAGGAGCCTTCCGCCAGGACATCATATCACATCCATGTCAAAGGGGCACAGTGAGCAACTATAGTACGACAGAACTAGAAGGATCGAGAGCCTCAGATTGTTAGCAGTTATTATAACATGTGTTGTGTAAGTCAGCCACGTTAAGATATGGATGTATTGGAACCTGAGTGAACTACACTATGGCATCACATGTAATACAGACCATAGTGGCAACTAGGGTAATAAGTTAAGAAGTTACATGTTTGCACACAGTATGTCGTCGCTTCAAGCAGATGGTAAATAGAAAACCTATGCACAGTATATATGAAGGCAAAAACGCGACATTTCCCATATTTCATACCTTGTTTCAAGATAATAGTGCGAACGAAGTTGTAAACGTCATGTATTGAAACTGGGAACCTGCCAGTATTAATATTACTGAACCACAATGTAGCGAGTCATGTGCACTTCATCGTCATCAACAAGGTCAGAATCGCTTTTGAGCTCTGCATCCTTTGCAGCCTTGAAGAATTGAAGAAAATGATGTGATGCCAAGATGGAAGCTAGGATGCCACGGATACTGTGAACAGTCCTGAGTGACTATAAACTCGACAAATGTTGAAAGGTGAACATACTACCAAATGGCTTGAAAGTACTTCAACTAGTTAATAATATCAGTGACACAAAAACACCTGCATAAGGGCTGGTGCTTACATTCGCCAAACAAAGAATTACGGTGCTAACAAATCCGATCACTTTGAAAATTATCAGTCCTGTCAGCCAGGCCAAGAAAGGCGAGCTTCACTGACCAAAATTGAGCTGTATACTCACTGTGTCAACAATTGGTGATTAGCATCATAATTAGCTTACCAGATAATACACTGCACCATCACGAATCACTCTGGCAATGATCTGTTTGTCTGATGAGCGTGGTGTGTCTAAAGCATTCACAACCATTGTGACAAGTTGGATTAGATCCCCAACGGACTAGTAAAATCAACTTGGTGCATTAATATTGAAAAGGTTTAAAGATACTTACAATCAACCCTAACAACCACGGTATGATAGGTATCCTTCTAGATACAAGGCAGATTCCTCCAATAAACTCGTCATGACGAAAGGACGGGAGAATGAACATTATATCTTCATGGGTTGGATAGTATGGAGTAGTGTGTTACATGTGAAAACCGATGCACCTTGCACCTGAATGCCTCCCCACACACTCATGAAACAGAGAGGTGCAAATATGGTAAACCAGATCAGGGTGAGAAAATATGTCAGCTTCTTTCTGCCTGCCCATAACGATTTGATGCAAGTGAGAACGGCAACTTGGATCAAAATATCAGATCAATAATCCCAGAGTATTCAGTCGCTAGCTGAACTTACTTTGTCAGAAGAGTACCAACACGATGGTGAGGAACTGAGCTAGCCATATCCAATTTATGCATCTAGTGAATGTTAAATTCTGGAACAGAGTAAAATGAAGATTGTTCGGACTTCTGTCAGAATAATTAATCTGTGCTTAAGATAAGAGAGCTACACAAAACCCACTCACTTGTACGGTGATATTTGGAGAAATGGCAGATGTAGCTTCAGTAATAAACTCTGATAAATCAATATAGTATGGAGAATGAAACTTGACCTACCATATACCCCATATATCATTGTAACATCAGTGATATAACGAGCAATGACATAAGTTACCCTACTCGCACAGCTTTTGTAGTCCTTGGTCCATATAACATAAACTTCTTCTTCAAAATTGAGTAGGTGGTGCCATAAGGATAGTGTCATAGCAATCCCTGCGTTGACAAGGCAATAAGCACAAAGATTCATATTAGCAATGGAGATTATACACAGACGCACAAATAGGGTAGAAGTTTATTGCTGGCGAAAGCGAGTTCAGCACCTCAGAAATGTCGGGAGTTGCAAGTAAGTTGTGAGGATGTAATTCCATGTTCTGGGATGATTGTCAAGGTCTGAATTATTAGCACTTGTCACTTATGTATAGTTAGTGGCATAAATACGATCTGTTTCATCAATTGTGAAAAGTATCCACATTGATAGGTGCAATGGATGGTTCTCATCACTGCCCTTCATCAGGGGCAAGGAAAATTTTTATAGATGCAAAACATAGTGTCCAAGGGAGACCCACAAAGAACAAGTTGGCCTTTTGCCCATAATATTGTACATTTGATGCTAAAGCATAGGAGATGGGGTTCCAATAAGCATTCCCCTAGTGAATACTGTACTGCGAATTGCAATGTCCATTATAGTGTGGTAACCACATGTTACACAGCATTGATACTCCAAGCCCTGTCAAAATTTCAAAGCATTAATATCAACTATCTGATCAATGATGTGATGAAGAGATCGATACTTGGGGGTATGGGCCATTGCTCTGCATGGCATATCCAAGTCCATTATTGGAATATTACAATTATCTACTAAACTCATAGCATGGTATTTAGGTCATAGAATTTTAGTTACACACTTAGCAAAACATACAATTGTTTTTTTAATCTTGAAAATAAGCATCTTTAAACTGCCTCATTTGGATATTCATATCATAGTTGGATTGCATAATACTTAAGATGTAGATCAGCTAGTTAAGGGACGAAGCAATGCACATAAGGCCTCATTAAAATCATATTATTTGTATTCTAAGATAAAGGAAGAATAACAATGACAACAAGGGAATACTATGTATGTGAACAGAGCTTTAAAATTGATTTTTTCCTGCATGAAAACATATCAGCAGTGCCATAATAACTTACCAATTCAACCAAGTCATAGTCAGGATGAAATGCGAATTGATCCAAGCATAGAAACACATCAGAATTGTCAAAAGCAACTTAAATCTGCTAAAAGACAGTCAAAAATGCGAAGACATGAAGGAAAATATACCATTTCTCACCCAAAACTTGTCCAAATCTTTTAGCATCAAATTCTACACCTTTCAATCAACTAGAAGCATCTCAGATCCACAATATACACAGCAGGCATCACAGAGGAAATGAAGAAAACATGAAATCCGAAGGTTAAAATGCATTTTCCCACGGTTGCAATACTCACCACACTCACTACGATAACGCGAAATCAAATCAAGCACAGCTTTTCTGATCACATCAAAACACGCATCAAAGTATTTTAAGCAGTGTACAATTCAAATTTTGCAATGTAAACACTCTACAGACTGCATTTCTTGACACTACCTTTCGCAAATTTGCATATAAGTTCTCCTCAACATCCTCTTTCGATCTATACCAAATGCGAGCATTTCTGTCCACTCATTCTCTTTAAAATCGACATTCATTCAACGAAACGTTCCCTAACTAATCACCTACATTACTTGATACACCAATACTATCATATGTTACAATGTACCTCTTCTCTAATATACACATATTCCCTATACAACAAACCTCCTGCCTTTTGCTCTCCCTTCTCCACAATCTGTACCTTTTTTACACTAATGTACCAGATACAATATAAAATTAATGGTTTTGAAGACAAGTCAAAACCACTCAACTAACATTCTCAAAACAAAAACAAAACAAAAAAAAATTTCCTCACCTTCTTCCCAATGAACCATAGCAGGTTTTGTCATGCAGAAAAGATAGCCTTACATCCCTGATATATAGTAAACAGCACATTGTCTGAGGGCATACACACTTCAGCAAAACCATTTTTCCCACATCAAGCTTAAGATGAACACAAAATGTGTATGCCAATTATCATGTGCACAATTCCCATGTCAAGCTTGAAATGAATGAAAACTGCCTTGGCCAATTATTACATGCAAAGTTCCCATGTCAAGCTTGGAACAAACACAAAATGTCAGTGCCAATTATCACATGCACATTTTCCCATGTCAAGCTTGAAACAAACAAAAAATCCTGGTTATAAGACCAACTCCTTATGGACTTGGAACTTATCTTCATTCGAATGATACACATGGATACACTCTTGTTTGTTTGGTTACAACTTCGAGGCAAATAACACTAGTGTTAACTTGCGAGCTGTGATACCGACATGATTTTGTTGTTGAAATGGAGTAGTTCATCAGGATCTGTTGACCAACGAGGATCAGATGAACTGTTTAGATGAATCTTATCCAAGGAATCTCTGCTAATTGATTTGCAGATATCGTCACAGAGTTGTTCCAAGTCCATGATGACTATTCCTTTTAGAATGGGTTTGATAAGGGTTGTTGCATGGAGAGACAATGCTAATGTTACCGTTTGGGGTTTGGGCATTGTCGTTTACTGGTCTCATCTTAGGTGTGTCCGGGTTAGGAAACAGTTGGGATTTTGCTAGTCAGATTTCCCTAGTGCAATGGTAGGTTACGCTACCACACAGATTACAAACCACCTGTCAGGGTCTCTCTGAGGTCAGTTACAGAGGTAGGGACAGCCAGGTGTTTCAGGCTATATGGTGTCATCCGTGCTGTTATTTACAACGATCTTGCTGTCCTAGACAAGGGAGAGAGAGTCACTTAGTGGTTACTGGGGTAACAGAGTAATTGCTTGTGTTAGGAGGTACTCGAAACTAAGATCAAGCTGAGGCTTGACTGTAGTTTCACACTACTTAAATACAAGTATGCTACTTCTAATAATAAACTATTGTGTGCTTGCTCAGTAAGCTACGAGTCAGCGCAGAGTCATATAGAAGTATCTACAAGTCATTTAGAAGCTTACACAAGTCACTACGAGTTAATAGAAGTAGAATGCAAGTCATATACAAAATGTGTATGGGAAATAACAAACGAGGCGGGAACACGTTGCGCATGCGTTCTAAAGTCCAGGGAGATAGCACGTATCCGGATAAGGTCATAACACTTGATAGTAAGCATGTTGAAGTTGTATTGAGGGTAGGAAGTGGTGTCAAGGTATTGCTGAGTGGTTTCGAAGGGTTTGAAAGGTTGAACTTGGGGTTCCCCTTACAGGCTTGCCTTCTAGACCAGAATCAAACTGCTAATGATGCCTTTCATGCTGCAACCCAACCTCTGTTCTTAGTCCCCATAAATCCACCTTGATCCACATTCACTTTTCGCACCAATAGTAATCTTCTATCCCAACCTCAGTTCCCAGTCCCAGCTGCATCTGTGACTGCCCCTAAACCTCTTACAGCAGTTTATCGCCCCATTCCCATGGATGTTGATGTTGCGAAACGCCGCACCTTGGCCTCGATGACATGTCGATGTTGTGGTGAACCAGGGCATCTTGTACGAGAATGCTCAAGGGCTTTTGACATTTGATACATATCAGGGGAGGAACGAGAGGAATGAATACAACACCTCCTTACTACAGCAGATATTGCAAATGCAAACCCAGAGGTTGAAACAGCCCTTGAAACACAGGACATCGCAGTGGGACTAGCAGAGGAGGATTTTCCCTCAAGCAGCAGGTGAATAGTGCACTCCCACTGCTTGTAACAAATCATTTCAGTGCCCTTGTTGTAGAAGATAGTCATGAATGCATTTCTGATTGTGATTCTTCTATGCTTGAGCTCGAAACAACTTATGTTGCACCAAATAACCCTGCCTCGATATCTCATTGCAAACGTTGGGAGCACCTGCTACCTAAACAGTATATCATTGCCACCACACCTAGCCCTAATTCATTATACCTAAAGGTAGAGATCGAGATGACCAACACACACAAACGCAAGGCAATCCGAGCCCTACTTGACAGTGGAGCAACTGGCCTGTTTATTGACTCTGAGTATATGAAATTGAACTGGATTGCAACATGCAAATTGACTTGTTCAATCCCTGTCTACAATGTTGATGGCTCTCCCAATAATGCTGGTGCCATCTCAGAGGTTGTAGATGCCATACTTCATTTCAAGGATCATACTGAATGTGCTCAACTTGCAGTCACGAAACTAGGATGACAACACCTCATTCTGGGGTATACCTGGCTTCGAGAACACAACCCAGAGGTCGATTGGTCTACTCAGGAGGTCAAGATGAGTCGCTGTCCAGCACAATGCAGTACCTGCCGTGCTGAAATGAAACAGGATTGTGTGATTCGACAGGCCAATGCTTGATGCATTTGAACCTGTCAGTCTGGCCCTGATCCAGTATTCGATGATGTTGAAACAACTCTTGAAACACAGGATGAAACTCCATTACTGGAGGAGGGAGACTGCCTTTTTGCCACCTATATGAATACAAATGAGCAGTATATTTGTGCAAGTGCAACCACCTCACAACGCTTGGCTGAAGCTTTGCAAAAGGCTCTTGGGACTATTCCCAACAACATCCCAGAGTATCTCCAGGGTTTCGAAGACATCTTCTCCAAGACATCCTTCGATGCCCTTCCAGAATGAAGAACTTGGGACCATGCGATCGAACTCGAGCCAGGTTCGAAACCAGTATCAATCAAGGTTTACCCTATGTCCCCAAATGAACAAAGTGAGCTCAACCAGTTCTTACAGGAGAATCTCACAACAGGTCGCATTCACCCTTCAAAGTCACCTATGGCTTCACCAGTCTTCTTTATCAAGAAGAAGGATGGATTGCTACAACTAGTACAAGACTATCGAGTACTTAATGCAATGACAATCAAGAATCGATACTCTCTCCTCCTCATTTCAGACCTTGTAAACCAACTTCGTGGTGCACAGTACTTCACTAAACTAGATGTAAGGTGGGAATACAATAATGTTTGCATCAAAGAGGGAGATGAGTGGAAGGCTGCATTTTGCACAAATCATGGGCTGTTCGAACCCCTTGTCATGTTCTTTGGCCTCACAAACAGCTCCTCAACCTTTCAGACACTCATGAATGAAGTATTCCACGACCTTATTATGCAGGGTTCAGTATGTGTATATCTCAATGACATTCTTATCTACACCAAAACTCTGGAAGAGCATCAAAACATTTCACAATCTGTTCTTGAGAAACTGTGTGAACACAAACTATACCTCAAACCTGAGAAATGTGATTTCGAACAAACACGGATTGAATACCTTGGTCTCATTATCTCTAAAGGCCACATTGAGATGGATCCAGTCAAAGTTGCAGGAGTTGCCCAATGGCCCAAACCAAACCACAAGAAGGAGATGCAGTCCTTCCTTGGTTTTGTGAATTTTTATTGCAGGTTCATACAGGACTTCTTGATACTTGCTCAACCCCTTTTTAACCTCACCAAAAAGGACATGCTATGGCAATGGGGGGATGATGAAAACTGTGCATTCAAGGCTCTCAAAAAGGCTATTACTTCCACACCTATCTTAATGTTCCCTGACAACTCCCTTCCTTATTGTATCAAAGCAGATAGTTCAGATTTCGCAACAGGTGCAGTGCTCTCACAGGTTTCACAGCATGATGACAAGCTACATCCCATTGCCTACTTCTCTAAAAGCCTGAGTCCTGTTGAACAAAACTACAAGATTCATAACAAGGAGATGCTTGTCATTATTCATGCTCTCGAAGAATGGTGACACTTTCTTGAAGATTCAAAACACAAATTTGAGATCCATACAGATCATAAGAACCTAGAGTATTTCATGTCAGCTAAGAAACTAAACCACAGACAGGCTCAATGGTCCCTCTACCTGGCTCGATTTGACTTTACAATGCACTATCATCCAGGTCAAACCATGGGTAAATCTGATGCATTGTCTCGCAGGGCAGATCATGGTACTGGCAATGAAGACAATTCAAACCTGATTCTCCTGAAACCCGAGTTCTTTGCAGTATGAGTGCTTTCAGGTCTGGAACTCACTGGAGCTGAGCACAATACACTATGAGACATTCAAAATGCCTTTTGCAATGGCAATCAAGAGGATTTGGTGGCTCAGGCTGCTCAAGCACTTGAAAAGTCAGGAGGGTCATCTGTGTGCTCTGCAGAATGGTCTAAGTCTGATGGCCTGCTCCACTTCCGAGGCAAGATCTATGTGCCTCGAGACCCCAAACTTTGACATTGCATTGTTGAACAACATCATGATATACATATCACAGACTATTCTGGGTGCTGGAAAACTCTTGAACTAGTGTCTCGCAATTATTGGTGGCCACAAATGTCTAGGTATATTGGGGAATATGTAAAGACTTGCAATCTCTGTCTATGAACCAAATTGCAGCATTGAAAACCAATTGGGGAGCTTCATCCACTCCCCATACCAGAAGCTCAATGGGACACAGTTAGCGTCAACTTCATTGTTGAGCTCCCAGATTCTCATGGCTATGATGCAATTATGAATATCGTCAACACAGTTTTGAAATGTGCACACTTCATTCCCACAACCACTACAATCACAGCCCTTGGTGCAGCTCGCCTATACCTACATAACATCTGGAAACTGCATGGTCTCCCAAAATGTGTGGTCTCGGATTGAGGACCACAGTTTATCACACAGTTCACTTGAGAACTTTATTGACTCTTAGGGATCAAACTTGCAGCCACTACTGCTTACCACCCTCAAGGAGATGGTCAGACAGAATGAGTCAATCAGGAACTTGAACAGTACCTGAGGCTCTTTGTGAGTGAAAGACAGGATGACTGGGATGATCTACTGCCCCTAGCTGAATTCCAGTACAATAACCATGTCCATTCTGCAACTCAAGAGACTCCCTTCATGCTTAATACAGGTCAAAACCCTTGCATGGGTTTCAAACCACACCAAACTGCTTCGAACATGGAGACAGTTAATAAATTCAAGCAATGAATGAGTGAGTCATTGGAAGAAGCAAAGGTAGCACTCTCCAAGTCAAAGAAAGAGATGGCACGATACTATGATCACAGACATGAACCAGCTCCAGTCTTCACACCAGGTGACAAGGTATATCTAGATTCAGATGATATTTGAACTACTTGACTGTTACTGTTTGGGGTTTTAGCATCGTTCTTTACTAGTCTCGTCGTAGGTGCATCCGGATTAGGGAGCAGTTGGGTTTTGCTAGTCAGATTTCCCTAGCGCAATGGTAGGTTACACTACCACACAGGTTACAAACCACCTGTTGGGGTCTCTCTGAGATCAGTTACAGAGGTGGGGATAGCCAGGCATTTCAGGCTGTACGGTGTTGTCTGTGCCATTATTTACAACGATCTTGTCATCCTAGACAAGAGAGGGAGAGTCACTTAGTTGTCACTGAGGTAACAGAATAATTGCTCATGTTAAGAGGTATTCGAAACTAAGATCAAGCTGAGGCTTGACTGTAGTTTCGCACTACTTAAATACAAGTATGCTACTTCTAATAATAGCTAAACGTGTGTCTGCTCAGTAAGCTATGAGTCAGCATGGAGTTATACAGAAGTATCTACAAGTCATTTAGAAGCAGACACAAGTCACTACAAGTTAATAGAAGCAGAATGTGAGTCAAATACAAAATGTGTATGGGAAACAAGTAAACGAGGCAGGAACGCGTTGTGCATGCATTCTAAAGTCCAGGGAGATAGCGCGTATCTGGATAAGGTTATAACACTCATCATATGCTTTATATGTCATGTGCATTATGACTAAGCATGTTCTTTGATGTTCTACAACATTCTACAAGGAACATGTGACTTATGAAACTATCTAGCATGGACCACTATTTACAAATATGCACATACAGTAAATCTGTATATAAGGACTTTGTACTTTGTACTATGCCCCTTGTCCAATTACATTGGTAGTAGTCAGTATTAGCCTATAAGCACAATAAGTAAGCTCTAAGGTAAGGTAGTTCCACTCCACTGTGTGTAACACAGGGCACTGCTCAACAGGGCTGTGGTCACTGGAACTCACCATTGTCCATTGCCACAGGATCTAAATAACATCTCTGAGACAATGATCCTGCTGATGCAGACATGGGATGACAAAAATGATGCTGCATTAGGCAGTATAAAGTCAAGGTTATCCTCTGAATTAAACTGGCTTGCTGCAAAAGACAAATGTACCTCTAGTAGTGCATTGTGGACTTGGTTAGTTGCATAGTATGAGGATCATAGTTTGGGCATCACCTTGAAGCTAGCTCAGAATATAAAGTTCTTCAAGCTTGGTGGTGGAGATCCCCAGACTAACTTCTTCTGCCTTAGCAAGATGTTTAGGAGACTGGCAGATGAATCATGTGCTATTCCTGAATTATTGCAAGCTCTATGGGCTATGACATCTGTACCAACTCACTGGCAATCTGTCCAGGCAATGCTGCTGCAAAAATATAATATGCAGACCTTGACCCTTCACGACATCACCAATGTAGTCCAGCATCATTATGATGTTGAGCAGCCATGTGTGCAAGACACAGTGGAGGAACTCAAAGTCTTACCTTGTGCTTACTTAGTTCACACCTTACGGTTAGTCTTACTACTACTACCTATAGAATAGGACAAGGGATCTATTCTGCATAAGAGTGTCCTTATATACAGTTCTAGCTGTATGTACATATTTGTGTAAGGGTCCGTGCTATGTCCGTCATAGTCACATGTCTACTTCATAGAACCTTGTAGAAGGTTATAGAACATGTTTAGTCATATTGCACGTGATGCATAGGGCATAGGGCATATGTGAGTATAGTCATGTGACACATCATGTGACATATCATCTGACTTATCACCTGACGAATTATGTAATCCATCATGTGATCGTGCTGACACAACACACCCCTTCACTTAGTACACTATGTGATGAGATAACTCGAATCATTTAGGTTCTAAGTGGATACTTAATAGTATTAGAGTCAGCAACCAGATCACCTAAGCTTAGTGCTACTAATCTGCGATTGAATCAGCAAGACGAGCATATACAAGCATTTGGATATTTCGAAGTGCGACTGGGTGGGGGGATGCAAGCCAAGTCTGCGAATATATTCAAGCAAGGTGTGAAGTATTTCAGCGACCTGCGAATGTAGCTTCAAGCAGAGCTGCTTTGTGTTTTATCAAGCAAGTGCGATCAAATCAGCAGTGCGATAGTCCAGGGAGCAGTAAGTGGCGCTTCACTCTTAGAGAAAGATAAATAAGACAATGGAAAGCGATGTAATCAGCTTAATCCACTGAATGGAAACTCAATACCAAGTTTGCGATTTCTGCGACAAAGTCAAGCAAGAATTCAAGCAAGTCAGCACCTGTTTGGGCGACCTTAGTAGAGAATCAGGGGTGCACTTTTATTTTTGTCAGCAGATGCGCTAAGAGCAGCAATCGCGACTTCATGTTGAAAGGCTAAAACTCATTGGAAATGGGGCTTACAAGGATTATGGACCTCTAATGCCCAGTATGATATGATACGTTTCTTAAAATCTGCAGCTAGATTTGACCCTAGTATTATCGGGTGTTATCTCGAGTATTGACTAGATTTCAACTCGTTGGTTTATAGTCTTTAGCGCTGATTTGCTATATTGTTTTTAAAGTCTTTCCAGATTGGATATAGCTTTTACCAATAAGACTTGATTTCAAGATTTTTTAAGGTGGTCTAGAGAGACGAGATAAATCTCAAACAATTAAGTGAGCCATTCAACACCGCTGATGGTGGAGACGGAGTAACATCATCAGCATCAATCTCAATCTAGGTCTTATAGATCTTTACTTTCTGATTCTCTTAACTTCTTGTTTATGAGTCTAGGAGAAGACCCAATGTCTGGACAATTAAGTCATAGTCAGCAACCTCTCATGGGCGACAAGACAGACATGTTTGTACTAGATTATGAGAGTCAAGATCTCATCAATAATCTATCAAGTATTTCTTTTGCGCTAGTAATGAGCTGCATAAAGATTTACTTCCTTTGTGTCCTTGACATCATATCTTTTGATTTCTTCTAGCATATCTTAGAAGTTTAGTAGCTTCTTCGAAGTGCGAGATATCTGGTGATAGAGTCATGCAATTGTTGTAACCATCAGGACATAGTTACTTGCATCATTCGTTCTTCTTATCATCCTCAACCTTGGTGTAGGTATCTTATCCAGTAAACATTGCGTTCGAGCAAGAATAGAGTAGTGTGAATTTCTCTATCTGCATCAAGAACTAATGACTTAGATTTGCATAAAAATGGTGTGAACCAAATGGTGGAAATATCGACGATGCAAAGCTTTAATTATCGCGCTTAGAGCTGCGAGTGCAAAGTCTGTTCACCCCTCATCCTGAGCTAGTAGGCTCATTGTGAATACAAAATCCATCTCCTAGTGATATTATCAGGGAGTCAACATTTAGTATGAGCAAGGTTGGCCGGAAAGGACAGGATGCCGTTTCTTTGCCTATTTCCAGAGTGGTTTTGCTGGAAATTCCTTGTCAATGGACTCTGAAACCTGAATTCAGTAATTAAACCAGAGGTTTTATGCGACCATATCATAAATCACTTTCGTGACTAGGGAGCTTTTTATGTCTCAACCAGATTATTCTAGCAAAGTGTGAAATATTTCAGCGACCTGTGAATTATATCTATATCTGCAGCTTGGTATAGGCACTGATATTCCTGTTTGGGAGACTAAAGTGGATAGGAGTCTCGTCAGACTCTCCTATGGATTAGGATGTTGGTGTCCTTGGGACTAATTGGGAGAATTTTTTGTGACAAGTAATATTTTAGTCTGCAATCAACTAAGTTCTCAACCAATTGTCTTAGGTATTTCCCTAAGTTTAATGTTTGGATATCGGAATCAATAGATAATCGAATGTTTGTGAGAGGGCGAGATAACTCAAAGCCATCACGGGTGGATCTTATCTTATGATGTAAATTTGCTCGTTTCAGATTTGGATTTTTTAAGTGAGAGTTATTGTTGTGGATTTGCTTTTTAGGGCAATAGTCCATATCTCCATTTCTGGGTGTTCAAAAATCGTCATCAACTCTTTGGAGCAATTAAATCATCTGCAATTAACAGAGAGACAATAGTTGAATCCACTTCAATAAAATTTGAGGTAGAAAGAATTTCCGATTTTAACCATTTAGATTTAGATCATTTAAAGTAACTTTGACTTCCATCAGTATATGGATATGAAGTATGGGCAATACGCTAGGACACTTAAGTCTTCTGGTCGATTTATACGCTGCCAAAATTGCACAAGAAATGCAGCAATCCAGTGATACTGTGTCTGCAAGTTATGCATCGAATGGTGGTCACCCCTTTCACTGATCAGCAAAGTATTGGTTCATTTCGTAATACACCCCTTCAAATAGATGAATGCATAGGCAGCTTGGTATAGTGCCACAAGCATGAGACTAATTGTAGTCATCAAGGGAGAGATTCTACTTTGATACTTGCGATAATGAAATCTGCATAAATGTCGGTATAGTTGACCAATGCAGAAGCTGTGTTTCAAGCTTGGGAAGGAAAGTCTTACGCATTTAGCTTTCCTCAGAGCAATATTGCGACAGAATGGATGATCTGTTCCAATTCTAAAGGTGTGGATTTTCATCTGTGCTCAAATACTCTCGGAGTCTCTATAGTAGAGAATCCAATCGTCTATGTTATGACCTTATCCGGACTTACGATATCTCCCTGGACTTTAGAACAGTTTAAACACACACGTCTTCAACGCGTTCTCCTCATGTTTACCATCTTTAGCACCTTGACTCTTGTGTTTCACCTTTTGACTCGCGCGCGCATCTATTTGACTCAACGCGTCTTCTATATGACTAGTAGCGCTTCTATATGACTTGTAGGCTTAGTGATACGCCTCATTGTAGGCTATTCTTAGTTGTACAGATTATGTATTTAAGATAGCGCAAACTACAGGCAAGCCTCAGCTTGACCTTAGTTTGAATACTGCCTAACACACTTGATTATTCTGCTACCTCTGTATGCACTAAGCGAACTCTCCCTCCCTAGTCTAGGATGGCTAGCAAGTTGTATATAATGGCACGCAAGACAGCAAGCAGCCTGAAATGCCTGGCTGCCCCCTCCGTTGTAATTGACCTCGACGAGGCCCCCACTAGTGGCAAAAGTAACTAGTTCGAGGACTTTACCCCTCGACGCGCTAGAGAAACGTGACTAGCATTCGACTCGACTCCCATTTACAACAATAACATGCATAGCGGTAACAAAAGGTCAAGCTGATCGATTGTCACTTCTACAAGCCTGACAAACCCCTAACACCATTAACCACCGTGCTCGTTTATGAGCAAAAACCCCCAAACCTAACTTCGGACCAACTTTCTCATCATCATCCAGATCCACCTACTCCGCACGGTCCCCACCCCCTCCTCAACCACGACAACTAGACCCCTCGTTCAGTCCAAACCCAGCACCTCCACAAAAATCACCATCCACCGCATTCTCCAACCTTCAACACAGACTTGAAGAACAAGCAGCCCAACAAAGACTACAACCCAAAACACCCAAACCACCCCCTCCACCACAACCAGAAGAAGAAGAAGGAGACGAAGAAGACTACGAACAAACCACCTTCGAAGAAGCCCAACAGTCACCTCCTCAACAACAACAAGAAGACCCAGACATAGAAATGTCCAACGGCAACACTAAGGAAATTAACGTTGGTAGACTGACACCATTCAATGGAAAGAAAGAACATGCACAACCATTCTTACAAGACGTTCAAATTTACTTGGACATGAATGAAGAAATCTATAATGACAATAAGAAAAAGATCTTATTTACCCTTTCATTTATGAAAGAAGGAACCGCGGCAACATACCGCTCAAACATTATAGAAACTGCCAACGGAAGATACGGCAAATGGGCCGACTTCAAGAAAGCCTTCCTAGAAGCTTTCCAAGCACAGAATGTTGCGATGCAAGTGAGAACCAACCTCGCCAATCTATAGATGTCCGGCAACAACATCACAAAATATATTTCAGAATTCAAGATACTGTCTGCACAAGCAGGCATCCACGAAGACTCCTCCCTCATCAATATATTCATGAGAGGATTAACTGATGAAATGGTCGAAAGATTCTATAAATTAGATTCATTCCCAACAACAATGGAGCAAACGTACCGATACGCGTTCCAATTTGCAGATCGCATGCAACGCATGAAAGACTTCCTACAATCAAGAAGAAGACCCTTTGCTAAACAAAGTCTATTCCCAACCAGAACCCCAACAAGAGATCCTAACGCCATGGAAATTGACCAACTCAACACAGAAGAACCAGCCCTCGATACAGAAGAACTCGAGGAAATCAACAGAATGACATTCGAAGAACGCAATAAGCATCTCCTAAACGGGCTATGCTTCATATGCCATCAAAAAGGACATCAATCTAAAGATTGCCCCAAAAGGAAAGCCCTGAGAAAGAACACGCCACAATTTAGATTCCAAAAACCTAAAACGGCTAAAGACATAAAATCTGCACTCAGAATGATGGTTGCAGATCTAGAAGAAGATGAACAAGAACAATTCTTCCAAGAATGGGAAAGCGAGGATTTTTCCTCCGATCAATAGTGGCAACGACTATTGATTATCCAATTAGAGTCCTCATCCCCACTACCATGACTCAAGACTCTCTATACATCCCTTTACGTTTCGAAGTGGGAAACGACACTATTGGAAAAGAAATCATTGTGATCAGAGTGCTGGTAGACTCAGGAGCCACCAAGAGCTTCATCAATTCAGAATTCCTACCAAAACTAAGAAGAAAACCAAGACCTATACTTGGAAAGAAAATAACTGTCACCAATGCAGACAGATCCCAAAATGGACAAGTAACGCATTATATCCAAGCACCTCTCATGCTCAAAGGAGAAGCGAACCACCAAATTACCCTATACATCGCGAATATAGGAAGACAAGATATTATACTAGGAATGGATTGGCTAAAATGCCTAAACCCCACAATAGACTGGAAGAAAGGCACCCTAGATCTCCCAGAAGGATCACCCTTAGCCCAGATAACCACCGAAGAAGCAATGCTTCAGATAATTCAAGAAGATCACAATAAAGAACTCCTCGACTCTGACGGAATCACACACTATCTCAAGTCAGACTCCGAGTCAGAAACAGAAACGTTCCCTATACGGGTCAAAACAACCCAAGCACAAACAATGGCAGCCGAAGCCAAGCCTAAAGAAGAAGTAACAATAGAAGAGAAACTCCCAAGAGAGTTTCATCTATTTAAAGACGTATTCAATAAACAAAAATCCGACAGAATGGCAGCAAGAAGAACATGGGATCACAAAATTGATCTCAAACCCGATTTCAAGAATAAAGATAGCAAAATCTATCCCCTCAACCCTATAGAGGACCAAAAGATGCAAGAATTCATCAAAGAAAATTTAACAAAAGGCTATATTCGGCCTTCAGAATCAGAAATGGCATCACCATTCTTCTTTGTCGTAAAGAAAGATGGAAATCTCAGACCATGCCAAGACTACCGTTACCTAAACGAAGGAATAATAAAAAAACCATACCCTCTACCCCTGATCTCGGAACTCCTCACTAAACTAAAAGGAGGAAAGATATTCACAAAACTCGATATCCGATGGGGATACAACAACGTTAGAATCAGAGAAGGCGACGAACCAAAAGCAGCCTTCAAGACTAGAATGGGACTCTTCGAGCCCACAGTCATGTTTTTCGGAATGTGCAATTCTCCGGCAACATTTCAAAACATGATGGACTGATATATTTAGAGACTATCTCAATGAAGGATGGCTTACCATTTATATGGACGACATCTTAATATTCTCCGAGACACCAGAACTCCAAAAGGAAAGGACCCTGAAAGTCCTAAAAAGACTAAAAGAACACGACCTCTACCTAAAAATAGAGAAATGTGAATTCAACAAAAAACAGGTAGAATACTTAGGACTAATCATATCCGAAAACAGAATAGCAATGGACCCAGTCAAACTAAAAGGAATAGAAGATTGGCCACCGCCCAATACGGTAAAACAAGTCCGAAGTTTCCTCGGATTCGGAAACTTCTACAGAAAGTTCATATACAAATTCTCAGACTTAGCGCAACTGCTAAACGAATTACTAAAGAAAAACAAGAAATTTGACTGGACCAATGAATGCCAGCAATCATTTGAAAAACTAAAGAAAGCGTTCACAACCTGCACCAGTACTATAGATGCCGGACTTCAATAAACAATTCCTGCTAGAAACGGATGCATCCAAATATGCATCAGGAGCAGTCCTAAAACAAAAGGATCTAAACGGGCAATGGCACCCATGTGGATTCATATCCAAATCATTCACGGAAACAGAAAGAAACTACGAAAATCTACAATCGAGAACTCTTTGCGGTCATCTGCACTCTCACAGAATGGAGGCACTTCCTTCTAGGATCAAAATTCCCAGTCATCGTAACATGCGACCACAAGAATCTCACTTATTACCAAGCACCCCAGAAATTAAACAGAAGACAGGCCAGATGGAGCCTATTCCTATCAGAATTCAATATCATCTTAATCCATACACCTGGATCACAAATGATACAGAGTGATGCACTCTCAAGAAGACCGGACTACATTCCAAACGAAGATCACAACAACGAAGACATTACCATGCTCCCAAAGAACTTGTTCATCAGAGTCATTGACACTGAAATAAGGAAAGAAATACTCGACTCTCACGAGAAAGAACCAATGGTGCAGGAAGCCATTGACACCATAAAGAAATTCCCTAACATGAGAGCCGTCTTACCGGATTGGAAGATAGAAGATGGACTTATCTTCTATCAGAACAAATGTTACGTTCCAATGAACGAAACCCTTAGAAGGCAATTACTCCAGAAATACCACGATTCAACACCAATGGGACACCCTGGAATACTCCGCACCCTAGAACTTCTAAAAAGAGACTATTGGTGGCCCGGTATCCACGCGTTCACAAAGAACTACGTACAAGGCTGCGCAACCTGCCAGCAGACAAAGATTAACAGACACCCAACAACACCACCATATAATCCTATCGGAACCCCAGAAAACAATAGACCATTCACACAAACATCAATAGATTTCATCACTGATCTACCAGAATCGGACGGCTTTGATTCTATCATGGTCGTAGTAGACCATGGGCTTACAAAGGGGGTAATCCTAATCCCTTGTAACAAAACTATCGACACAATCCAGACTGCCCAATATTTAATCAACCACGTATACAAACGCTTCGGTCTCCCAGACAAGATCATATCCGATAGAGGACCCCAATTCGCTTCAAAAGCATTCCAAGAATTCGGCAAACTCCTAGGCATAAAATTAGCCATGAGTACCGCCTACCACCCTCAGACAGATGGAGGAACAGAACACGCAAATCAAGAAATCGAAGCATATCTTGCGATCTTCTGCGCAAACAACCCCCAAACGTGGAACTCTCACCTTCCACTCCTAGAATTTTCATACAATCAGAAGCCCCACGCACTTCGGGACAAATTCCCATTCTTCATAATGATGGGATACGATCCACCACCATTCCCCACAGCATACAACAAAAGCAATGTGCCTTCCACAGAAGAAAGACTCAAGTCAATTCAAGAAGCACAAGATGAAGCCAATGCAGCACATGAACTCGCACGCCAAACAATGATCCATCGAGTCAAGAACAAATTTAAACCATTCAAGAAAGATGACCTAGTATGGCTAGAGTCGAAACACCTAAAACTCAAATACCTAGAAAAGGAAACTAGCACCTAAACAGGAAGGACCATTTCCTATTATAGAAGTCCTTGGCCCCTTAACATACCTGACTAAAACTTCCAACCTCATGGAAGATACACCCCATGTTCCATGCCTCACTCCTCACCCCATATCAAGAAACAGAGGTTCACGGACCCAATTATACGAAACCACCCCCAGATCTTATCGATAACACCGAGGAATATGAGGTAGAAGACATTGTAACACACCAGAACAACGGAAAGAGAATCCGAATACCTTGTCAAATGGAAAGGCTATCCTTCCTCAGACAACTCATGGGAACCAGAATCCCATTTGAAGAACTCCCCAGACATCTTAAACGCATATAAAGCAACGCACAAGATCCCTCTCCCTATTCCATTCAACATTCAGAAATGACCAGTAACAAAGCAATCCTCCCCCCAGAAAGCAAAGACTCCAGAACCTATACCCCAGACTCCCACTACTCAGTCCGCTCCAGCAACCCCCATCCAACGAGAACACAGCATATTTATACAACCTTCAGAAATCTCAGTACCTCCCCCAGTATCACCACTCGCGCCTCCCACAACAATTGTACCACCACCTGCATTATCCCCAGCATCACCCCCAGCACCAGCTCCCTCTCCCGTCTCCCCTCTCATCAAACTCCCGTCCCCCACACCAGTCTCACCACCACCCTTGCATGTCTGAATCCAAACCCCGGTCATACCGAGTTCCTCAGAATCAGAAAGTACCACCTCTACTGGACCTCCCCATCCCAGAGTCTCCCCGACCATCAACTACCTCAAACTTTCAGACATCAAACGTCTTTTTAAGGAAGAAGATAAATGCCTCTTCATCAATAGTTGGCTCGATAAGATCACCCCTCAAAACGCCCCTAGATTTCGAGAATTATACACTTCGTTCGAAGTCCACGAGAAACTCCAGCAGCTCACCACCAAAGTTGTTGAGCTCAGCACCCTCCAACTCGACTCTCTTAACCTGCGACGGTCTCACCTGATCAATTGTCTATGTATATCAAGCTGGAAGCCCGGCAATCCACTCCTTGACCGCCGCATCCACTTCACACCCCACAACGTACTGAACACCATCCAGGACGACCTAGAACTTCCCCACCACCACGTCCACAGAAACCCATCCCCGTCGCAGACCGAGTCCGAGCAGACAAATGCTTCCAATGTGGATCAGAACTCCACTGGGCAATGGATTGCCCTCGTTACCGCTGCACGTATTGCAGAAAGTATAAACCGGGACATTACTCCAGCAATTGCGAAGAAAAACAACAGTATCCTCAACTATAACGCTAAAGAAAGAAGAATTCGAATGATCGAATTAAACCAAGAACCCTTCCACCGCCCCCACTCCCCTGATTACGGTTTCCACGAATGGGACGATGTTGCGATGAGCAACATGTCTGGTGAACCCCACCATTAAACAGATAAAAGAATTTTCTTGTATGAAGATTAGAAGTACTGGGACTTCTAACGTACAAAAGGGGTAATGTTATGACCTTATCCGGACTTACGATATCTCCCTGGACTTTAGAACAGTTTAAACACACACATCTTCAACGCGTTCTCCTCATGTTTACCATCTTTAGCACCTTGACTCTTGTGTTTCACCTTTTGACTTGCGCGCGCATCTATTTGACTCAACGCGTCTTCTATATGACTAGTAGCGCTTCTATATGACTTGTAGGCTTAGTGATACACCTCATTGTAGGCTATTCTTAGTTGTACAGATTATGTATTTAAGATAGCGCAAACTACAGGCAAGCCTCAGCTTGACCTTAGTTTGAATACTGCCTAACACACTTGATTATTCTGCTACCTCTGTGTGCACTAAGCGAACTCTCCCTCCCTAGTCTAGGACGGCTAGCAAGTTGTATATAACGGCACGCAAGACAGCGAGCAGCCTGAAACGCCTGGCTGCCCCCTCCGTTGTAATTGACCTCGACGAGGCCCCCACTAGTGGCAAAAGTAACTAGTTCGAGGACTTTACCCCTCGACGTGCTAGGGAAACGTGACTAGCATTCGACTCGACTCCCATTTACAACAATAACACGCATAGCGGTAACAGTCTATGATAAAGTCATCAACCATGATAATGGGAGACAATCTCTACTATATAATATAGGAGATATCAATGAGCAATGGAATGTTTGCGCTCAAAGTAGCATCACCATTATGAATTTCACCAATGTTAGATAAAGAAAGCATACTTTTATATTTCTGCGACTACGTCAAGCAAGAAAGAGACATGCCATGTCATCATTGATATACTCTCGTCTTTCAACTGAGAGAACTCTTTGAGAGTAAGTAGCGGATCAATCATTGAGTAGAAAAGAATCTCTTTGGAGATCAACTTTCCTTTATCACTTTGCTTATTCAGCGGTATAACTACTTGTGACAAGTTAGTCTGGATAATAGTTCTCAAGCTAGTCTTTTGGATAAAACTGCGATAACTATTAGGTACTTCGGAGCTAGTGTTATGCTTCAACAAAGTCCATATTATTCATTTATGTGACTTAATCTAAAAAGATCTCTTACGATTATATGAATCGGAGCTCTCTGCTTTTCCCAATCAACTTTAGCATCATTAAACAAAGTCTTATCATTAAACAAAGGATATATGTGACAGGGTAAAATATCCGTCCAGTTACTGCTAGCCGTTCAGATTACTCGCTGAAGAGGGCGCTGTAAGTCACGATCAACTTTGGATTACTTTGGAGCTTTAAGGAGGTACTTGCCTTTCACTCTCATTGCCGGCTTCCAGAGCATCTAGGACTCTTTCAATGCCTGCAGCTTGCGCAATCTGTTCATCAACTTCCACCTCTGTTCAACCGTTAGCGGGACATGGATATTCCCAGTCCTCAACCTCCGAACCAAGAGATACACTATCACCTGAATCAGATCGTGCCAAATAATGCACTGGTTCAGGGGAGGCGGTTCTTAGACGTTTGGCGGGCGGTTCACTTACCTCTTCTGGTACTTCTTCTCTTGTAGTGAAGGTGGAAGGTTCAACCCTCTCTCGCAGCAAATATGTCTCCTCATGAGTTCGGAGATGTCTCGGCTGACGAGGAAGACCTTGAAGGTCTACAAGTTCCCTACTCCTCTTTAATAAAGGGTATGGAGTTTCAGGGTGCTTCAACGTCTGTGCTCCTGTGAAGGTGCTAGCAATGGGCGGAGCATAAAACTTGTGGGGATTTTCCCAGAGAAAGGAAGGCTTAGGGGTAGGAGCCGACCTAGGTGTCTCTAAACTACCCTCAAAGGATGAAGGGCCAGCTATGGCCTGACTACTACTCTGAGCAGTCATTCTTGCAGCAGGGGAGTGCGCTGTATCACTGTTTTTAGCTGTTTGTTTTTCTTTCTCTCCATGAGTTTTCTTACCCCCTCGCTTGTGCTGCTTCTTCTTATTTCCACCATCTGGAGAGTCTTCTTTAGTGTTTGACGGTGTAGATAAGAGAAGTATAGGGTTGTTTGGGCATATTACTCTATGTGCTGATCCGCTCGAAGAGACCGAAGTCATCTGAGCATCATAAAGATTCTGGACCGCAGCAGAAACATCATGTAGGGTCAAGGTCTGCGCAGTGTATTTTTGCAGCAGCGTTGCTTTGACATTTTGCCAATGGGGTGGTACAGACGCCATAGCCCATAGGGCCTGCAATAATTCAGGGACAGCGAGGTTTTCATCAGCCAGTCTCCTAAATGTCTCGCTAAGGCAGAAGAAATCTGCCTGAGGATCTCCACCACTGAGCTTGAAGAACTTTACGTCCTCTGCTAGCTTCAAAGTAGTGCTCAAGCTATGATCCTCGTACTGAGCAACTAACCAAGTCCACAAAGCACAACTAGAGATACAGCCGTCACGAGCGGCAAGCCAATTTAGCTCAGGGGATAATCTCGACTTTATACTGCCTAGCGCAGCTTCGTTTTTATTGTCCCATGTCTGCTGCAGCAAGATCATCATCTCAGAGACGTTATTTGGATCTTGTGGCGACAGACGACGGCGAGTTCCAGACACCACTGACCATACAGCTGCATGTTGCAGGTAGGTCGTCATGGCACTTTTCCACTCAAGCCAGCGCGCTCCAGCAAATACAAAGGAAACAGCTTGGAATACAGTGTGTTGCATGTTGTACTTGATAAAAGTTGGTTGTTGGCGAGCTACAAATTAATGTTGCATCAGCACAACGTTCAACTCAGTGTAAAGACACTGTCAAGACACATAAGGCTTGCATAGATTTATTGTCATGAACAACGTTCAGACTCAATCACTTGTAGAGTGGACAAGCCACCAATGCTTCTACCAATTAAGGGAGCATGGGGGAGTCACTTCACAAGAGGTAAGAGCTTTAAGTCACTGTCATCATAGGCAGCGACGAACGCGCCATTGAGACTGACAACCGGGGCTCATAACCTGTTGAGCAGCCATGTGTGCAAGACACAGTGGAGGAACTCAAAGTTCTTACCTTGTGCTTACTTAAATCACAACTTACAGTTAGTGTTACTACTACTACCTATAGAATAGGACAAGGGATCTATTCTGCATAAGAGTGTCCTTATATACAGTTCTAGCTGTATGTACATATTTGCATAAGGGTCCGTGCTATGTCCGTCATAGTCACATGTCTACTTCATAGAACCTTGTAGAAGGTTATAGAACATGTTTAGTCATATTGCACGTGATGCATAGGGCATAGGGCATATGTGAGTGTAGTCATGTGATACATCATGTGACATATCATCTGACTTATCACCTGACGAATTATGTAATCCATCATGTGATCGTGCTGACGCAACAAGGTTTAGATGTCCAAGGTTTCAGAGGTGTTCAGATCCTGACACATGTTATGCGCACATCCTAAAGTCCAGGGAGATAAGTGATATCCAGATAAGATCAGAACAGCAACTTCAATGAGCTTGTACCATGCTGAATCAGCAGCATGGGTTATTTTCTTCTGTGGTTGTGAAGTTTTGGCTTGAGTATGAGTTAATATTTAGCAATTTGGATGTTCAGACATTCTTGCCTGAGGCAATTGAGAGCATCATGCAATCTCAAATTTGGTTGTCCAGGCTGGATCTGCAGCTTGAGAATCTACTCCAATCCATCTTTTATGATATCTCTTCTTAAAGTAGCCTGTCCTGAAAATCCTAACTCTAAATTACCTGTACATCTGCTTGACAAGAAATGTAGTAGGCACATTGTGGATCAACATGGATTTCACAGATGAAAATAAGCACTAGGATTTCATTTAGTGGTACTGGTGCTTTAGGAGGACAATATTCCCATCTGTAATACCTGATTTAAAGATAATATTGCGAATAAAGGTGTAAACATCATGTATTGAAAAGGGGAACCTGCCAGTATGAATACTACTGAACTATAATATAGTGAGAAGTGTGTAGTTTGTCATTGTCATCAACATGATCAGAGTTGCTTTTGAGCTCTGCATCTTTCACATTCTTGAAGAACTGAAGAAAATGATGTGATGGCAAGATGGTGTTGAGCAGCACCCTGTTTAACACAGTAGAGGGGACTGATCTTACCTTAGAGCTTACTTAGACTTAGAGACTTAGAACTAGTACTGACTACTACGAATGAAATTCGACAAAGGACATAAGGTCCAGTAGCTCTACTTATATACATAATTGCTGTTTGTACAGCTTTGTACAATGGTCCGTGCGCAGGTACACTAACATATCATGTGACTACATATAGAAGGTTATAGAACCTTGTAGAATGTTTGTGGATATCACGTGCCATAGAGCATATGAGTGTGAGACACGTCATCAGTCACGTGCTCCATCACATGATCAATTATGTAATCAGTCATGTGATTGTTGCTGTCGCAACAGATGGAAGATAAGATGCCTTGAATGCTGTGAACAGAACTTGAGCAACTATTAACTTGTCAGATGTTGAAAGTTGAACATACTACCAAGTGACTTGATAGTACTTCAACTAGAGAATAATATCAGTGACACAAAAACATCTATATGACGGCTTGTGCTCACATCCGCCAAACAAAGAATCAGGGTGGCAACAATCCGGATCACTTTGAAAATTTTCAGTCTTGTCAGCCAGGCAATGAAAGGGCTTTACTGACCGAAATTGAGCTACATACTCACTGTGTCAGAAATTACTGATCAGCAATATAAAATAACTTACAATATAATAAACCGCGCCATCACGAATTACACTGTTAATGATTTGTTTATCTGATGAGCGTGGTGTGTCTAAAGCATTCACAACCATTGTGACAAGTTGAATTAGATCCCCGACAGACTAGCAAAATTAACTCTATGCGTTAAATTGAAAAAATTTGATGATGCTTACAATTAACCCCAATAACCACGGCATGATAGGTATCCTTTTGGATAAGAAGCAGATTCCTCCGATAAACTTGTGGTCATGAGCCAAATGCAGAATGCTCATTAATTCTATATGAGTTGCATAATAGAAAATAGTAAGATAGTATGTTAGGGGTGGAAACCAACACACCTTGCGCCTGAATGCCCCCCCACACACCTATGATACAGATAGATGTAAATATAGTAAACCAGAACAGGGTGAGCAGATATGTCAGCTTCTTTCTGCCCACCCATAAAGATTTGATGCAAGTGAGAATAGCAACTTGAATTAATATATAAGATTAGTAATACCAGAGAATTGAATGCTACCTGTGCTTACTTTGTCGGAAGAGTGCCAACACTACAGTAATGATCTCAGATAGCCATATCCAATTTACACATCTAGTAAATCAATGGTAAGTAGGTAATTCGAGAACAGAGTTGGATAGAGATTATTCAGACTCCTGTCAGAACCGTTAATCTATGCTCAAGATATAGGAGCTATGAAAAATTCACTCACTTGTACAGTGATATTCGGAGAAATGGATGTACCTTTAATAATAAACTCTGATAAATCACTATAGTCTGGAGAATGGAACTCGACGTACAATATGTACCATATGTCAATGTAATATGGACGAGATAACGAGAAACAATATAAAGTGCTCGACTCGCACAGTTTTTATAGTCTTTGGTCCATATAACGTACACTTCTTCCTCAAAATTGAGTAGGTGATGCCATATGGATAGTGTCAGGGCGATTCCTGTGTTAAGAAAACGATAAGCACAAAGATTCATATCAGCAAGGGAAAACATACAGACGTACGAATAGAGTACAGGTTTATTGCCGGTGAGATCGAGTTCAGCACTTCGGAAGTCACAAGTAAGGCATGCGAATGTAATTCCATGTTCCAGAATGGACTGTCGTGAAGGTCTGAATTATTAGCACTTGTCACTTATGTATGATTGGCGGGACGGATACGATCTGTTTCATGAGCTTAGCACGCTGCTGGAATTGTGAAAAGTGTTCTCATAAATGATGGTGATATAGATAGGTTCTCATCATGGTAGGTTCTCATCATGGGCTTTGTGCGCCATTTTGATATCAACAAAACTAGTATAGCGTCTAAGGGAGATCACAAAGAACAAACTGGTCTTTTATCATAATAGCATGCATGGTAGATGGGATCCCTATAAGTATTAGATGTACTCCCTTGATGAATACTGCGAATTGTAGTAGAATGTGCTAATCGAACGGCTGCACAGGATTGATACTCCAAGCGCCGATTAATTGCTGCTGAATTTCAAAAAGGTTACATTGTTGTAACCTATGGACTAGTCATATCTGAATCCCGGAAGAATGGGGCAACTGAGGTTTCACCTTGCTTTGCTCAAAATTCTAAAGGGTTAGTCTCATCTGTCAGCGATGTGATGAAGAGATACCATCATGCGAATGGTACGAAATTCTTGATTATTCGATTACAACTCGATGCATACGACTTTGGTGGCGCGATACCGAGTAAGTGTCTTGGTACGTCTTACATATTTCATATCAATCCAGCCAGTAGATCAGCAAGATTTTGGGGTACCTCTGGCGGCGGTGTTGAAGGAACCGAATTTTCCCGGATGTACCAAAGTCCGACACTCCTCATACATCAAAAGCAAAGGAAGTCTAAAATATATGCACAATTGCATTGGGTGGATCGCGTTCTTTGCTGGGCAGGAGACATGTATTCTGAAAGTCGTCTTAAATAAGCAGAGCGTCGTGCCATCCCGCCCTTCTTGGCAAAGCTTACGCTCGACACTGAGACCCAAGGGTGGGGTTATAATAATT
The DNA here is from genome assembly GCA_009739215.1 of Floccularia luteovirens. Taxonomy (NCBI): domain Eukaryota; kingdom Fungi; phylum Basidiomycota; class Agaricomycetes; order Agaricales; family Squamanitaceae; genus Floccularia; species Floccularia luteovirens. The sequence continues at coordinate 358,087 of VSJF01000011.1, forward strand.
GACTTTCTATATGTTTTCATTCCATACTAGTTACAACGCGATTATGTAGCACTCACGTAGTCTTAGGAACCTTCTGCATACTTGAAAGGCATCATGTTATACTGCACACTTAAAGAGCACAGTGAGCAACTAGTTTACAGTATGTAATGGGCCTAATCTCATGAACCAGCAGGATCGATGGTCAATTTTCACTAAGTTAACATGTATTGCGTGGGTCAACACACCAAGACGCAGATGCATTAGAACCTGAGTGTAATACACCTCCATGTTTTTGCCAACTGTTTCGTATGCAATGATCACAACATTCTTATAGCCTGGGAAGGGCAATGAGGCTGTTATCACTATACTAGTAGTTGATGGACCATCGCGCGGGTACTTTGTTTGCAAATGATATAAGTGATTGATTAGTATGGGGGGTTTGGGGGTTTAAAACGTTCAACTTTGTGTTCCGAACGTTGCGCACTAGCCAAAGAATGGATGTATGATTGGTATGTGTGCTTCTCTCTTTCCTGTTGGTAGCCCTCACAAATTTATTTTCGCCATTGCTGATTCATGCTCAGTTCCAATAAGTTCTCTCGCGTTTTCTTGTCTAGGCATTCTTTATCCTCAACTCGCTTCACTTCATATATGCACAGCGTGTCTTAGTCCCAAATACCTGTTTGTACCATGTGTCGTCCTGCTCATATCTTGCAAAGGACGCTAAAGAAAATCAGCGTGAGTTCCACAATGTGTGCCACCAAATGTCCCTCATCACAAGATTTCTGTACCTTCCAATTCCTCCAACCACTGTCATACATCCCGAAAGAATGGGTATATGATATATCATCATTCGGGCATTGATTACTCCCCGAGTTGATTCTAGGGTGCGCATTGACAAATATCAAATGATACTTCACCGAACCGCAGATGAGTAAAGCGGGAGCAGCGATATTATGGAGGTGCCAAGTTTTAGAGTGCCAGCGCAATTGAAGTTCGGAGGACCAAACCTGGACGTGGGTGTATTCAGTATTTCAGAACCCGGCATGACCGACTCACAAAAGGGCATATATGGTATGATATGGGGTATGATCTGAAGCATAAGGTTGAAATGTGTTTCAAGTAGAAACACATTCTGTGATTCGTTCTAGTTCATATTATCCATAAAGTCCTCCGAAAACTTGTGAAGGAACTTCCAGATACAAGAAGCGCATAGCTCTACTGACGTACTAATCAGTGAGCTTGCAAGGGACTAGATGGTTTAAACATTCATTATGGTAGTGTCGCTACGTATTATGCGTCAAGCATTCCTGCATAGGATGTCACTTGTTAATGAACGTGCCTCAAAATACTATTACAAGGAATTTAAGCGTACTTCCCTGTCCTACTAAAGAGACTTCTTCTCGATTTGTGGTGCTTAAAAAGGTTAAACAGGTCATCCATGAATAGTATTAAGGTACAGAATTACTTTGGAGCGTTAGGAATACCCATTGTCGAATCGCCAACCCCCGGTTGGTATGCTAGTCGCCGTAGGAACCCTGCCCACAGAATTACGTTTGGTAACGTACCGCACCAAACTCCAAAGAGTTTTGTGCACTTTGGAAACTGTAGTTATGAAGTTTCGGCTGGGGGATAAGCAGTGACATCTAGCAATTCGGACATTCGGACGTTCTTGACCGAGGCAAATGAAAGCACAATTTGAAATTTTGTCATCTAGGTCGGATCTGCAGCTTGAGAATCCACTTTAATCCCCCTTTTCTGATATCCGTTCTTGGAGTAGCCTGTACCTGATCATCCTTACTCTAAATTGCCTGTACATCTTCTTGGCAGGAAATGTAGTAAGCACAACTGAGTGGATCAACGTGGCTTTCACCGACGGAAATCAGCACAAGGATTTCTTTTAAAGGAAACGGTGGTACTGACGCCCTAGAAGGACATTATTTCCCCCCCGAAACAAAATTTGCAGGATGTCCAATCCAATAACGTTCGTGATCTCGTAATAATGATTGTATTTTCAAGAGTTCCTGACTTGCATGAGGGCACGAATCGCATAATAGCTTATCTCCCTCAGTTTTGCATACCATGCTTCTTTTATGAAACAGAGGTACCCCTGGGTAACTACTAAACCTGTTGGCCGTGCCTACAGGAAAATAAGGGTATGAAAACAGTGAGTTTAGGGCCAATTGTAACGGATTGACAAAGGATCACCAGCATGAGTGACCGCCGCAGAAACTGGAATGACGATGGCCACGTCATACATGTATGTCGCATGAATTTCTAGATCGTCAACTATTCAAATAGCGCACCAAATATCGAGGTTTAGATAGAAGTTGTTACTCACACACAATGCTGGCCTAGTCTAGGTCGTTTTGGAAATCACGCCATTTCGTACATTCTGGAAGTGGGTGGTAGGGCTCAAGAGCCCGACATTTTAGTGTAAGAAAAATCCATATGCGACATATTGATAGCCATTGTGACATTTCTCCGAAAGATGATCCAAAGCCAATCGGTGATTGGCCTGCAACCAGCCTTGTAGGCAGAAATGCCTCAACTGTGTGAATTGCTGTCCATTGGAAGTTCCATAACTTGTCAACGGTCTTCAACGTGTTTACCGCGAATCAACTAGATTCTTTAATTTTAACCCACTTGAGGAGTTTTCGATATTCATGATCGCGGGAGGAACGAAAGAAAAGATAGCCTTTTGCAAGATCGATTTAAGCGCGCGTTGCTAATTTCGGCCCTCGTTCTTAGCGGCCAAGGAATAATTTCTTTCCAAGTGCTCAACAGTAACGTTAAGCACTCATGATCTACAGAGAACGTATTTAGTGCACTCTTTAAACTAGGTACTGGGTAGTAAACATACCATATATTTCTACTGATCTGGTTTTGGGATGTTGACCTGTAACTGCTTCCGAAACACAAATATATGCGCAACATTTGTACTTACCACTCCCGGAGTACTTTGTAACGCCTGTTCCTAATGCCCAGACTATTCAACGCCGGGCTTTGAGTTGTGGTATAAGACCCAAGCCTCGACTACAGCCAAAAAGCCAAATAGGTACCGTGATGCAATCAAAAACGGGCCGAGCAAATCAGGTACTAGCCTCAAAAATTTTCTTCATGCAAGTTGTTCAACTTCTTCGCGCTCGAGTCAATTCCTCCCACTATTTGAAAGAGATTTCGGGAAAGCTTTTTTAGTGGTTGCAGGCTCTCTTGCTGATCTGGTGTAATTTTTTTAATGGCAAACCAAGGTGTGTCTCACCTGTTTCATCTAGTCCATTCCAGTCAACTGCGCACTTCTATTATTGACATATTCTTCAATCCAAGCATTTGGATCTTTCGATCTTTCCCTTGGCTCCCCCGGTCTTTCTTTTTCATCAGTTCACTTTCTTACGTTGGGTTGTTTTACTCCCTGGTATACTCCCTATTGCTTGGACTCGGAGGTCATTGAGTTTTGTATTCTGCTAAGAGCTGACATTAGATACCTTGGACGGCAAGCCTTTGTTAATTGATCCTATCTCTTCGTGGACTTTGCAATTGCCTGATAGTTGTTCCGACTGCTGTTTTGCTGTGCTTCGCCCCAAACGGAACTGAACCCAAACCTAGTCTTTGAGAGTATGATGTCATATAATAGGGGCCGATGGTGGTATAAAAACCCTGTGGCAGTGCAGAGGTCTTACTTACCTCCTTAATGCCTCGAATCACCTCTCATAGCCTATTCGCAGCCATCTTATTTTCTACGGCAGTAAATGCCCAGATCGTTGCAAGACGACGCAGAGTCAGTATAGGGAGGATAATCGCGGGTTCCGTTGCTGGTTTGTACATTCTTACTCTTCAGGGCCCAGCTTCTAATTATTATTGATATCAGGCGGGTTGTTCATCCTCATCCTTTTGGCATCCTTCTGCTGTATGCGCAGACGTCGAATCAACAGGTTCCGAGCACATACAATACCAGCACCTACCTCATCTGGAAATAAACCTTATCCTGGAGGTTCTTCTGCAACGGGAGCTCAAACAGGGTATGGGCCGCCAGCTGGGTCTCCACCTGTTACCTACGGTGGATATTCCAGTGGTCAGAATGATTATCCTCCACAACATACATATCCTTCGTATAATCCAGAACATCTCTCATCAAATGCTCCAGTAGCTCCACCACCATATCAAAATAGCTCGGACGTGGCTTACAAACCTGTACGCATTTTAAGCTATATGTATTTCTTCCGCATCGCCTAACCAATTACTCCCCACAGCCGTCCATGCCCCCTCCAGTACATGGCCAATCAAATCACAATAACGGGAATTTCTCCGTAAGTAACACGTACGTGAAGTATTTGCCCATCCATTAATTCGCTTCTAGCCCACTGGCGAGCCTCCGTCAAACTATGGCACGGTATGTTAGATATTCTGTTCCATTACTTTATTCTTATTTCCATCGCGGCAGGGCCGAAACAATGATTTCGTCGGCGGCTTTAGGTCATAAATTTCACCCGTTAGCTCGGGGAGGATTGTTTTGAACACTTGGGTCAACTCGTGACTGAGGAATATCATTCAACCCTTCAACCCGCAAACTCATCAAGTTCCAGTGTCACTACAGTTAACCACACGACACCACCCATGTATTACTGTCTGCCCTGCTATAATTCGAACCTTAGACAGACTATATGTTATTGTAACATCTTGTAAAACATATAGTATACTACGTAGTTATCGTCTCACGGCAAAGATTGTAGATCCAGATACATTAAATAAAGTTCTCACCCCTTACGAGTGTTAGCGTGTTTCTGGTTGTGCATAGCTGTATTGCTGTGACATATATACGGCTTTGAGATATCTATAAAAATCTGTATGGGGAACAGTATGACTGGGAAAACTTTAACATGTGCCATACTTCTAGACCACACGATAAATTCGGACCGCCCGGGCCTTAAGAGATGGCCTTGGGACATAAAAACAACAGAATGACCAAGATACATCCTCGAGCTCTTCTTATCTGTATCTTGACTGCCTGAGTAACATCGATGTCTGTGCCAAAAATCAAGCTCAACAATGGGATTGAGATTCCTGTAGTTGCACTTGGTATGTATTGACAATGGTGGAATGATCTATCCACGAGGCATCTCAGCAGTGCTGCGTGGTAGCGCTCATGACCAATTGACACCTATGAATTCACATGGAACTTAATGTGACTGATATATGTATGTGTTGGCAGGAACCTGGCAATCCAAACCTGAGGAAGTGGCTTCTGCCGTTGCATATGCCTTGAAAGAGGCGGGATATAGACACATTGATTGTGCTTGGTGAGAAGCGGGCGAACTCTATATCAGGAATGGAGTCTCTGACCATGTCATGACCCTGGAATCCAGGGGTTATGGGAACGAAAAGGATGTAGGGGAAGGAATTCGGGCCTCAGGTGTCCCTAGGTCTGATATCTTCGTAAGCTCTTTCTGGAATAGACTGAATCAAGTTGGTTTGATTGTAACACTTGTTATGTTATGCCTTAGATAACCAGTAAATTATGGGGGACCTGGCATTCTCGTGTTGAGGAATGCCTCGACCAGACACTTGCCAACCTTGGGACTGATCATCTAGATTGTACGTGAGCATGACATCTTTTTTAAGGGTTATGTGAAGAGCATCGGAGGTGATAACACTAACTACTGTCTAGTGTATCTCATTCACTGGCCTGTCCCTCTAAATCCAAAGGGAAATCACCCATTTATCCCACTCCTGCCCAACGGTAAACGAGACGTTGATCATTCATGGGATATCAAAGATACTTGGAAGCAGATGGAGGCCGTCCTAAAACAGGGTGAGTATTTCGCACTAATTCCATACCTACTCTGCGTCATAAATTCAACTGACTTGACCTACCTCGTGCTTCACAGGCAAAGTCAAGGCAATCGGCGTCTCTAACTTTTCGGTGGCAAAGCTTGATGAGATACTTCCCACTGCTGAGATTATCCCTGCAGTTAATCAGGTCAGCAGTCCTGTTCATGCGTTGTTGTTTATTTTGTCATTTGGTTACGGTGCAGCTGGAACTACATCCTTACAATCCCCAACATAAATTGATCGAATATATGAAATCGAAAGGAATAGTCCCGGAAGCATACTCCCCGCTTGGGTCCACTAATTCACCATTGTTGAATGACGAGGCTGTAATCAGTATCGCGAAGAAGCACTCAGTAGCACCTGCAGATGTCTTGCTTGGATATCATGGTATGTCAAAAGAAGCGTCACATGGAAACCTCGCACTGCTATTTACAAATTTCCGTTATCCAATTCAGTCGTAAAAGGTACTGTTGTGATTACCAAGTCGGTCACACCAGCGCGAATTGCCTCCAATTTGACGGGTGCAGTAAATGCGGCCCAAAGATTGGACGCAGCAGATCTCGTCACGCTTGATGAGATGGCGGCAGGCGGGAAGCAGAAAAGGTGCCGTTCTTCATCTACATGCCTATACGCTTGTTATGTACTTACTACTCGATTGATTGGATTCTCCAGATTCATCACCCCTCCCTGGCGTACGTGTTGATTTGAAATCAAGGTGTGAGAAAGGCATTTATAGGCTGACCCTTTCTCGTTTCTTCCTTTGCCACAGCTGTCGACCTTGGGTTTGACCACTGGCCGAAACTTCTGTAGCCGATTCAAATTTGTGGGAGTAGGAATATCTGGACGGAAACCGGATTCTATTGGCACAATTGATTCCTTTGACTCGTGAAGTGACATAAACAATTGTACCCCAGATAATTAGCCTCGCTTAAACTCCCTAATGGTTGCTCCCGCTTTTTGCCACACAAGAAATCCACAATTTAATATATTATCCTGGTATTGCCCGATAAAGTGCAAACTACTAGCAGCGATGCACTCTACCTGGTAGGAACTTGAGAAAGGTAATCCGGAACCTAACGACAACCGCGAATACCGCGGAGTGAATTCGTTGGAACCTTAGGGAGCCTGATAACGTTGCGTTCCAGGCTTATGTCATGACCTGGGAAGAAATATGAGAATGTACAATGTGGCGGTACAGCATTGGATTCTGCTATGATCAATGAGCCTGCCACAATATGGAGCATGTATACAAACTTGATTGACAAGTCAAAACATTTTGCAAGATAGGCAGATGGCAGTCTCCGTGATGTCAACTGGCCATCAGTATATCTTCAAGAATTTGGATCTGAGTTATGAATAGCAATGCTTACATGGATGTCAGGTTAATGAAAATATCCCTTATATGTTCCAAGCTTGATGTGAAGGTTCAAACGTTCACGGAACATCGGTAGCATTTCGGGGATTGACGAGGTAGACGTCCCTTCATGTCATAAAGAGTAGTAAAAGGGCGACACGCTCCAAAGTCTCCAATATCAACTATATCAAGCAGGAAACTATTTCGTAATTTTGAGATTACCATCTGAGTGTGAGTAGTAAGTTGATTAGGAACCATTCGGACTGTACTGTTGTTGGGAACAAGAGAGAAACCATATGATTCGGCAGAGCAACATGGTGATAGTAACATTGAATGACAATATAGAACACTGATGGTTATTGAACGTGGCGACAGTAGAGCCGAGCGGTAATTGTAAGGATACTGAACGATGTGAGCATCACTCACGGTGGTTATGGTTAGAAATGGAGAAGATCAGCAACCATGCGAGAAGACTGAACACGTGGCCGGTTTGTGTGCCTCAGCCAAGATCAAACTGAAGGATCAGATTCACCGTTAACATCAGCGCGAACATTCAAATGAGCTCTAAATCAGGCTCCACATCGTATGAAACCCAAAATTTTATTATCCAGGCGGTGAACTTAGTATTCGCGATTCCCCTGCTAAAAATCCCGTTAAGATCGCCGATTCAACGTCTCTTTTAATCAACCTCAACTACTCCGAAATCCTTCAAATACCCCTCCATATCCTCCCCAAATGATACCCAACGCCTCACAACCCCACAGCCCCACTTCTTATCTATCTCTTACCTACTTCATAACACTTCTTTATCATGCCTGGCACCATCGTCACAGGTCGTGAACTTGATGCCACTTCTGACGCCGTCGACGAAGGTTTGTTCGTCTATCGGTGTTAGGTTTCCTTGTCGTAGTGCTGACATAGTTTCAGTCAACGTCCTCAAAGGCAAGCTGTGGAACTCAAAGTCCGAGTTTGACGAAGGAAAGGACAAATCCCAGTTTAGGGACTATGAAGCTGCCTGCGATCGCGTAACGGCCTTCTACAAAGAACAGCATGGTCTGCACAGCATCTGATACCTATCGCTGTTGTAACGCTTATATGTATTTGTTGACAGAAAAGCAAACTGTCGCTTTTAACATTAAAGCTAGGGTTGACTTCAAAAACAGGCGTCGTACACGTATGAGCGTCTGGCAAGCTATGGAAAAGCTGAATACTCTGATCGACGAATCGGACCCTGACGTTAGTAAAGGCAGACTTTTCGAGTCTATTTTATGCACTGACATGACGTCAATATTTCTCCAGACAAGCTTGTCCCAAATTGAGCATCTACTTCAAACTGCAGAAGCCATTCGGCGGGATGGTAAACCTGAATGGATGCAGGTTCGTCAATTATCTTGCCGTATAATCTCAGCTTTTTTAGTGATACCGTTTACGTGATAAGGTAACTGGCTTGATCCATGACTTAGGCAAGTTATTATTGTTGTTTGGATCAGAGGGTCAGTGGGATGTCGTCGGTGTAAGCTCTGTCCCTATCTTCATGTAAAACTCTTCTCATTACATCCCTGCAGGACACATTTGGTAAGCTTACTACTACTAAACATCCTTTGTGATTTCATTGGTTTACGGTGACTAGTTGTCGGCTGCAAATTCTCCGATAAAATCATATATCCAGAAACGTTCGAAAATAACCCGGATCTACACGATGCCATATACTCGACAGAATATGGTATCTACAAGCCACGCTGCGGTCTTGATAATGTCATGCTCTCATGGGGTCATGACGAGGTGAGACGATCCACCATATTTCCCACGAAATCTGTCATTTATGCTTTATGCCTTTCAGTACCTTTACAATGTTGTGAAGGATCAGAGCTCGCTACCAGCGGAGGGCCTGGCCATGATTCGATACCATAGCTTCTACCCTTGGCATAGGGAGGGTGCATACCAACATCTCTGTAACGAGAAAGATGCCAAGATTCTAGCGGCGGTGCAAGCATTCAATCCATACGACTTATACAGCAAAAGCGATGAGCCCTGTGACCCAGTTAAACTGCGGCCATATTATGAAGGCCTCATTGCCAAATTTTTCCCGCCTGTCCTTGATTGGTAATTACCCCATGAATCAAAATCTCGGTCCCCGTGTTTTCTTCAATGGCGTATGCCATATTGCTTCAATTTCCCTTAAACAGGTGTTTCATTTTAGATGCTGATCAACTTATCTCCTCACTATCCGCACCGTTTCATAGACCTGCATAGAGTCATCAGTTTCAATTAGTATTTTATCAGACATAGCATGATATGCGACGCACGTTTATTTTTTGTAGAGTTTTCAAAAAGTTGTATCTATTATCCCATCATGAATTCGACCTCGTGACTCGATTTTTGTCAATATGATTAGATAAACGCCCCAGATTTGTTATACTACCTAGGTCTCCTCATCATCAGACACCTACAGCAACTGTTCCGCAACACTCGCCAAAACTGTAAAAAAATTAAACTTCCAATGTCCGAACGAGTACCACCTGAGAGTGCCTTACCGTACCCACCTATTCACAGAGACAAGAAATTTGTTGTTCTTTCCGATTGGTTGGTCTTGCACACATTAGGAACTTTGTACCCTGTGCAGAATTCAATCTTATGTTAATCTCCTTTCAGGGATGGCACGATCACTACATTCGACTCTAATGACTGTAAGTGGCTCTCACGGAAAAAATTCTATTGAGAGTTTTATTGATATATGTTTTAAAGTTATGACAGATAACCTTGGCTTTGGAAAGGACAAAAGGAGAGAAGGTAATTTAGAGGTCCTATCTGGACGCACCACATTTAGGTGAACTGCATCGCCAAGCATGGAAAATTTAACACGTTAATGGAAGCTTGTTTACAGAGACTCCTTTCGGGGAATGTTAGAGAGCGTATCTGCTAATGGACGCACTTTCGAGGAGTGTACAGAGATCCTTCGGAAAAGTACTCTACTACCCTATTATGCTCTAGCGTTTCCTGATGTATACGTGGATCCTAGATATCAAGCTTGATCCAGGATTTAGAGATTTCCATGCATGGTGCAAGGCCAACGATGTGCCTATCATCATTGTCTCAAGGTACGGATGTATGCGTCACATATTATCTGTCCAGTACCTTATGATGTATCCAGCGGAATGGCACCACTCATTCGCGCCATTCTTTCAAACCTTATTGGAGAGGCGGCCGCACAAGAAATTGATATTATTGCAAATGACGTGACCATCCACTCTGATGGCAGGTGGGATATAAAATTCCGCCACCCTTCGAGGTGAGTTCTCATGGATATTTCTTTGATGATCGGTCTATCCTAGTTTTCTCATTGTGTTGACTGTTTGTCCAGTGGATTCGGGCATGATAAATCACAAGCGATACTCCCATACCGTGAACTCCCCGATCCACCGACACTATTTTTCTTCGGGGATGGAGTATCAGGTTAGTTTTACGACACCCCTTGTGGTGACGCATAGTTGTCAATCACGATATACTTTCTAGATATATCGGCAGCCAGATTCGCTGATCTCCTTTTTGTGAAGCTTAAAGATGATGGAGAGAATGACCTCGCTGTATACTGCGAACGGGAGCACATTCGACACATTTTGTTCCATGACTTCTCAACTGCGTTACCAACTGTACAATCCGTCGTCAACGGTGAGAAGACCATTGAGCAATTAGTTGGCGCATCTGCCCTATAAACCTCGTTGGAATAGAAATCTAGATACAGTGACATCAATTTTAGAATCCTTGGAACATCATACAACCAATCTCATGGGGATTCATGAACATCACCTGGAAACATATCATTTTTGTAAGAACAGGAAATATTTGTCCTTACGATTGGTCCGCATTCTACGCCCATAGTTCCCAAATCTATACAGTGGCAAAGGCAGGATAGCGTTTAGGTTCCCAAGGGTTGACTAAACAGAATGGAGGAACCTCTTTCAGCAAAATCGAGGGTTGTTCATTTCATGCCTCAGAAAGGTGCACAAGGACACTGATCAAGAATTACTTTCATCTCCAGATCTAAAGGGAGGTAAGATGTGATAAGTCCGGGATAACTCAAGCCAAACGGTAAAATTATTGCAGACCGGTGGTTTGGCAGCTTCCAAGAATATCAAAAAGTATTAGTTGTTTGAGGCCCTAAATGGTGTCGTAATACGGCGCATACAAACTGGGAGTGATAAATTAAATCCCGTAATGTCGTATGGCCCCAAGCAAATAAATGAACTAGTTAATGATGCGCAAGCAGGAGCTATTCAATGTCGTCTCACCTCACCAAGAGAAGATGTATGCGGTCATTCATTTGAAAATTGAAAAACATGACTCGGGAATATCTTTATCAATTATTCTCATTAATTATATATACATATGTATGTACTGATGATAATAACACAACTCCAGACGACATGACATTAATGAGCGGCAAGTCCATTTAAAAATTTTGCGCTTGCGCCAAAGAGAACCCCACCAACCCAAGCACCGACTCTCTTCCAATCTCTAACTTGTGAATGTACCTTTCCATCGAAAAATATAGAAAACGGCGTAGCCCCATTTCTACCTTTAGTACCATAAACTGCCATTGCAACGCCAAGGACTAATACCACACCCGCTAAGAGCGTACGCCTTTCTATCGTCCTTAGTTTCCGCAGTTTTCTATGTTTCCTCTTTTCGAGGCGGGTATCATTCTTCTGATCATTATCAGGAGGTTCTTCAATGTGCGGGTAAACGATAAGCTCAGGATGGTTCACCATCGCTTCAGCTAGGTTATCGGAAGGTAGTTCGGAAATTGATTCAGACCATGTATAGATTACACTCTGAGGACCCATGATTGAAGAAAGGGAAAGAAGGGGGTGAGTTGGGGGATATTGCGCATATAGTAAATCAGCATGTGTAAGGAGGGTAGCAAGTGTTATCTGTGTTGAGTGGGGATGGTGGTCTGGGGGCTCTTTCGGTTTAGCAGGGTTATTCGATGGTGTTGGAGGTGTGGATTCTGGCCGCGGTAAGTCATCTAACTGTGTTGTATGTTGTTCCGCAGTTTCGGCGGGAGTCTTCTTTGTGCCCTCCGGTACGTCTGATACCTGCTCCATACTTGAGGGTTTGAAATCTAGAGTCATCTCGGGCTCGGCGAGTTTTTCGTTTGTTGGCAAACTTTCCAAGACAACAGGATCCGGCTCACATCCTGGATTGCTTATTTTGTCTTCGCTCATTGATGTATCTTCCGAATCTTTCAATGCGTTTGATTCAAGATCGTATTCCTTGGTAATTCCACCATCCAAGCCGTTATTGGCCGTATCAAGGCTCGCGTCCAATTGCATATCTTCTGGGACTTCGTCCGTAATGACCGGAAGGCTACTAAGCAATGCATGAATCATCCCTTCCTCACCTTCCTCTTCCAGTCGCTTAACTTCATCTTTGCGGGATAATATTATCTGTAGCATGTTCCATTGAGAATCTGGTTTCAGGAAAAACAGCAACAAAAAGACTTACAGCAGTGGCTAAATACACAATAATGATTGGTGGTCGGCACAAGATATAATCAAAGACATGCTGTATAAGGGGAAGCGTGGGCATGTCATGAGAAAAGAGTGTGAGCAAATTCGATAAGGCAAAGAATGGAAAAGGTGAACTCCTATCAATGTTATGGTTACGTATAGTCGTCAAAACAGTATGATACGAACTTTTCAAGAGTTTTTGCAAACTCGTGGTCAGCTAAACGAAGCAAGTTTCTCGATACCCTTCACCGAGATTTAGTGTTCGCAGAGAAATGATGTGCAGTAATTCTCACCTCAACAAACCAAGCAAAGGTTCTAGACCAGTGCCCATCGAATCTCTGACTCTTTGAAGGCTCAGTTTCTCAGCACATATGAGCTGCAATTCCGGGGGCAATGTCAAAAATAAGATGGTGATGATGTCGTGATATCCCTATGGAAGTTTTGACCCTATACACTCGGAACATCATCATTGCCATGATGCAACCCACCTGAAAGTAATTCAATGTTGGGTGTTTGCGAAAGATGGATACTAATAGATCGTGCAATTTCTCCTGAAGCACGTCCTTAATATGACTGAGCCCTGGATTTGTACTGATTCATAATGCCGATACTCATGGAAATGAGGTGGAGTATTACCTACTGGATAAAGAACGAAGCTACGATCTGTGTCAAGTCTGATTTGGCGCTCATCTCTATGTGGTTCTGAAGAAGGGGGCTCGGTGTTTGATGATTGAGCAGTTACGTTGTCATATGAGACGTGAAGAAGTTTAGGCCTATGTGGTTTTTTGTAGTTTTTGCCTCTTAGCAACAGAACAACACATACCATATATTCACTCTCTCAGAACCAAAACCTCCTGGCTGTAAACTTTGAACACGAAGTTCCGCCCAGTTAACAGACCCTCGAGTAGGCTTCTCAATCGCCGAGTGTTCATGCGGTGTCTGCATGCCTCCGGCCTGTGCAGACATGGCCTGCCAGGGTCGCGGGGTGGTGGTTACAGGAATCCTCGTTAGTTTTCGATCTTGTTCAAAACAAGAGTACGGAGAAGTGTGGACAGTTACTGGACATTAGTCAGAAGACATTGGATGGGGGCAACGTGCCGATTTGAACTCCACCCGATTCGGTCATGTACAATCATTTTCCACACGCATCAACAGTATACCCCCACTGCCTATGTACAAGACATATCACATCACGGCAGCACTTTTGGTGACCATTGCTTCCTCGTGTGTATTTCTCTGATGAGTCTGGACCTGACTTGATACGATTTCTACATATATCTATCGTCAACTCCCATGCTCAGGTTCAGCGGTAGAAGCCACACTTCAAAGTTTCTATAAACCTAAACGAGTTTGTTATCTTTCATGACAAACAGCTATTCCAATCTGGGCAGGGGAATCTGCATTGATGCCAGTATACTTACATGTCGAGAATTCTTCTCTTCAGTGTGATAAAACATGTGGAACAATTCGTCATAATCCAAAGACAAAATATCAAATTTCTTGTACAATATTATAATCTACAATTTTCAGAGAAAATAATCACTTGAACAACTGCGAATATGTTCATAGTTATGTGTATGACCGCTCAACGTTCAACCTCGTCAACTTCATTGTTGATGAACATTTTGAGTTATTCAACTCCGACGAATCAAGCGACCAAGTCTTTGTGCTAAACTTCTAACTATAACATCTAAAATAGTTGAAAACCGGACGGCGGTTTTCCCTTTCTTTCGAGTGGACGATAATCCATAGTGATATCTGCTCAAAATCTGTGAACCTGAAATGGCGATGAGGCAGCCAGTCTTTCCGCGGTCCGGCGTGATTGTTCTGGGGTTGAATTCGGTTCATTCTCTGGTTCCTTCAACAGTCACCGCACAAGTCGAATCTTTCCTGAGTAGTCATAGGATAGAGGATGCGGTGGAGCTGGCAGACCAGCGAAGGAAAAGGGTAGAAGGAAGTCTGTCTGTTGATGAGGATGAGGTATGTGTCTACAGTCTCTATTCTTCAAAACATCACGTACCAAACCCACTCAGGCAGATGAACTGCGCTACGTTTACCAACGAATAGGTTTTCAGTGTTTTGCGGAGACTCTCTTTGAGGATGCCGGCAAAAATCTATTCAATGGCGAACTTGACCCCCGAATCCTCGTCAGCTACTTTCCTGACCTGCGTGGCTCATTCTTTTCTCCTACGGATCAAGTAGATATGTTCGCTGGTGTAGCAGCTAATATGTCCAAGGAGGATTCAGTGGACGACATCAGTAAGTGACCCGTAGACCCTCCTTTCTTTTTTCGTCACTCGTTCATTTTGAATTCCCCATCGTCTCCTTCATTGACTTGTGCTGCTTTGCCCTCGTTGCACGTTCCTGTTTTGGAACTGATACTAGTTGTAACGAACCTAGTCAGGAATTACTCTCCTCATTTATCTCCAAATACTCGATCAGCACCTCCCACCGCGGAATTACGCAAAATATTAGGCATGGCCGCAAAAGAAATGCTGGAGGTGTTCCTACGAAAGTGTAAAACTCGAAGGCAATTGAATCCTCGTCATACAAAAAAGGCGAAGGACCCTCTGAATGCAGTGGGTGATAACATTCTCATTTCTTCGCACACTGTACTTAATTGAATGGTTAGGTCATAGATACTGTTCTTGCAAAGCTCTACGCACAATTGGAAAAGACCAAAGAACTCTATGCTCTACTAGAAGGACCTAATGATGTAGATTTGTCCGAAGTTGAGATACTGTTGCAGAGTACGGGACAGTATAACGCTCTATGTATGCTGTATAAGAGGTATGGTAGTGACTCTAAGCTTCTTGAAGCATGGGGAAAGTACGTCCAAGCATATCTATATCATCCTTTTTTACTTAATGGTGCATAACAGACTTATAGACGGTGACTGGACCGACGAGGACATCAAGGATCCACTATCAGACATGATTACTTTGTTGGATGAAAAACGAGACGATAGTTTAACAAAGCATTGGGCTCTTTGGTTGCTAAAACGAAACCCAGAACGTGGTATCAAGGTAATCTATATTATGCTTTTCCTCATAGATGAGACTTATTTCTTTCCTAGCTTTTGATGTCTTCTAATACTGGCAAGCGGAAGGACACATCCGAAGAAGATATTAGCATGTTAAAACAAATTGAAGAAGCAAATCATGCAGCAAGCGAAACGTACTTGGAATATCTTATCTTTCAAAAACGAAGTATTGTGGGTATTCCATACACCTTTGACTAGGGCAATGCTGATTGAGATCTATTAGTCACGACAGCTGCAATCACGATTCGCATTATCATGTGTCGATCAGCTCTTGAAGTCGCTTAGAAACGATGCTGTCTCAAAGCTCTGGCGTGCTAAAGGTTGTTTTTCACGAAATTTCGTAAATGAAGGACTACTGAAATATCTTATAGCATCTTCATATGCTTCCAGTACCAACGATTCTTCCTTTCTGTCATATTTCACATCGACAACACCTGATTCAGAACATAAACGAGTCCGACTAAAAACCATCCTCCTTCTGGCTGGGTCATCTTTTTATGACCCAAACGTGGTCAAAGCACAAATCCAGGAATATGAAAAAATCTTGAAATTGGAACTTGCGATACTTGAAGGCAAGGTAAGAAAAATTCATACCTCCACTATTTTTATTATCTATATGATCTGGTCTCACCATCTGAATAGTTAGGAAATCACCGATCAGCTCTCTCAATTCTGGTTCATGACCTTCATGACACAACTTCCGCCGAGATATATTGTACCTACGGCGGTGATATTGTCCCAATCAAAACTGCACAATCTATAGCTGACAGCTGTGATCTACAATCATGGGCTAATGCCCTATTTACTACTCATGTGAAAGGCAAAGGCTCGAAAGCAACACCTGTTCCTCTTACACGACAAATAACAACTGACGAATCAACACGGAAAGATCTCCTGAAGATACTCCTTGAAGTTTACATGTCTGATGAGTGAGCTGAGCCCTTGTGATAATGTTGTGATATCACACAAACTTCGTGTAGACTTTCAGGCGCCCAAAATGCTAGCCGTTTACTAAACTCGCAAGGAGTGAATCTTGATTTAGTAGATGTATGCTCGAAATTATTTTTCTTAGCAAGCTCTATACTCATCTTTAAACAAACAGATCATTACTCTTGTTCCCCCAAAATGGCCTTTGAATACGCTTTCTTCTTTTCTTGTTCGGTCCTTGCGACGGACCGTTCACATACAACAGGAGGGTGCTATAGTCAAAAATATAAGCTTGGGACAGAATATTGAGGTATGCATTATCATAAAGATGTTTTTTTTGTTATTTATGAGAAATCATCGGCGTATTTCCACCAGGTCAAGGACCATTCTTGGACAATACTACGAGAAGATGGTGCGATAATAGAGGAGGCTGCTGATGATGATGATGAAAGTAGCAGCCAAAGTTACCGCGAAAAGATTGGTTTTTCCGAGAAGTTGGATCAAGTGAAAGCAACCGAACTACCCCTTCTTCCGCAAGGAGTTACGGAGAAAGAGCGGTATGAGACACAACCTGATGGCACTGCCGAGGATGTATAATGCTTTAGGTGACCATTCCTGTGATTCAAGGGGAATATGACACTCTATTTTGACGCCTGGGAGGTGTCATCCAAAGATTTCCATTCAATGGTGTTTCAAAATGCATTAATCATATTTCCTCCACCATTCCTGGGTTCTAAAGATGCCAATGATCTCCGATGGCCGAAATACCAAGTTCTGCCTCACAAGCTTCCGTGAAAGCCGCAGGCATTCATTCAACAGTGAACACTGATAGAGTTACAGGCATTGCATTGACATTGCGTATACCTGGGTCCATACGTCACGAAGATCATGGTCAGTACTTAGAACAATGCAAATTGTCGTGTTCTAGACACCTATTGTAAATAGCTCATATGCCGACATTTTTGAGCCGAGAAAGAGAGGTTCCCTGTCAACCACTCCTATCCCTACCTATTACCTGATGTCAGGACCAATCCCGAAAATGGACTGTTTGAAACAGCGGATTCAGCCGTACCGTGCATTTGGATAATCGTGGCACACCAGCATGATTTCGATTTGACAATCGGGAATGTGTCTTAGTTCATATGAATGCGGAATCGTAAGATACATGGTGTCGAAGTTATATGTGGAGATGACAGTGTTGATGCCAGGGATCATCATGGAGCCCATCAAGATCAAGTCGTTGCTTGCCACTTGACAATGGCCAAAGCAAACACTTTCATCGCACGATAAGCGCTTGTGTAGCTGCTTCACAGATATCGTGTATGAGCACGCACATGCGCAGACAGGGACCTATTCTGGTGTCATCAGAACCCGCTTCTTGTACATGGTACATACACAGGATCTCTTCTCCATCGATGCGGCATACTTCCGCCGTTGGTACTGGAAGGTACAGAATTCTTGCACAGCATCAAGCTATGAATTAGTACAAATAACGTATTCTCAGGTTTGGGAGCGTTAAGGTTACATTGGTCGTGACATCTTCCTTCTTCCTCAATCACCAAAATGCATCAGAACTCTGGTTATAGTTTCCGTACCCTGTACGTTGCTGCGGTCTCCTGACGTTACGCTCGTTATCGTACCTTAAGATATGGAAGCTTCTATACATGACTCACATTATCGCTTCTCAGACCTTAGATAGCTGAAGAAGATCGATTTTTTAAATCTCTTACTTCCCTGTTCAGTAGGGGTGATCTCCGAAAACGATGAAAAAACATAGCGCCTATTCGGGAATGCCCCTTGATGCGCCAACATTGAATGTATCAAACAGACACCGAATTGTCTGTATGCACTACGCTGGCAGAGTTTTTTTAAAAACAAAGTGAGGAATAATTCAATGATAGCTTAATGATGAGTGCTGATATCCGAGAAACCCGCGTCATTCAACTTTATCACATTACTTTTACTGCACCAGCACGAATCCACCAAATCCTAAGGTCTTTGGCCCAAGATTTCACACCTTAGGATTCCAGGTGTGTGCACCCAGATACCCTATTCAGGATCTAAGTTTATTTGTGACCATGGCAGTGGCAGGATGATCTGTAGACTCCGGAAACGTCAGCCTATCTCCGACAGCAAGATACCGCAAATCTATCAAGATGGTGTATGATTTTGGACATGATAGGTCTGTGTGGGAGGAGCCCTGCGCACATGTTTAGGAATTCGAAGCCGGGAACAACCATGTACTTCCTACGGGTCCTAGACTATTAGGCTCGCCCGTACATTTGACCCTCGGTTAGTGATCCGTGTCTCGTATGCTCTATACAGTTCAAACAACTAATTCTAATATCCATGGTAAAAGATCAGATCCCATGTAAAAATTTCTGAATTACGGCACCACTAAGCGCAGTTGCTTGAGTTGACTAAGCAAAATAACGCTCATTGCGATAGTGAGCGCACCTCGTGTCGTGACTGGATAATTGAAGACGCGAATTTGTGTGGCGACTTGTTATCTTTTGATTCAACCCTGCTGTGAGATTTTTAAAACATTTTATTCTTTTGTGAGTAAAGAAACACGATCTTGAAACTTTGACTTTCCCCAGCAGCTAAAAAACCACAAAACATAGGAAATAGAGGTCTGTTATCGGGATTATTTGATTTATGGGGCATCTCTGACCTATACAAGTGATGTTATCTGTAGAGGGATGATTGCGGATGACAGTGTGTGGAAAATATTTTCGCATTTCATCAAAAACGTGCTCGCCCTCTGAGATTGTCAACACGTATATATTGACATTGAAATCATAGAGACGTGGGTAAAAATATCACAAGGTACCAGAAGGATACCACTACAGACTCCAACTGGAAATTGGGAGCGATAATATCTCAAGAATCTAAAGATTTTGGAAAGTCTACTCATTCAAAAAGAACATGTGGGACACGTCAAAAAAATGAATGGTTTGTGGGGAATATTGATAATACCCGGAATTTCGATATAACGATAAATGTGCCGAATTCTGGTTCGGGCCAGTCCATGTATCTGAAACAGGCGCTTCCAGGTCGCTTCGAATTGGCTCCTCAAAAATAGGAAGGCGGCGGCTGTTATGGAGCTCTATCCATTCGACTTTTTGAATATGAAGGAAAAACAGAAGCCTTCTTGGAATCATTGTTGGAGATTCAAGTTGGACTGCGGAAGTGCCACACTCCAGGGCCGACAACATAAGTTTTTATATGATGTGCAAATTGTAGCTAATGTTTTGCTCGTACGGGCTACCCGAAAGACCGGGGGAGGGAAATTGCTTGGAATACTTGCTCAAAGCGATATCGCTATGTGGGGGTTAATCTTGTAAACAAAGGAAATTTTGAAAATGAAGTGAATAGCATGTTGAAGAAGAAAGCACACGGTTGTTATAAGAAAGAAGAAAAGAAAAGGTATCAAGACCCGTCGGAGTAAATTCCCTTATTGTAATGATGGTTGTACAGCTTGTATTTCAGACTCATATTATCATATCCATTGGCACGTACTAAGTATAGGGTAAAATGCTGGGTGGATATGAGATTGTTATCATTCCGAAAAGCAAGCAAACAAGAAGAATTCGACATGATATGAAGTGTGCATGTAAATATTTGAACGTTGTATGGGCCGATCAGTCGATTATATGGATCGTTGGACATTTTACTTACAAGTACTTCCAAGCTCTCCCACAGTCGTGCTCAGAACCGCTAGCCAGTGCTTAGGTATCTTGTAAGTAAACATATTGTAAGCAGGTTATCACAGCCTCTTATGTATGTGCTTATTAGCAGCTACCTTTTAGTCTCAATTCAACATCGACACTTCTACCACACCTGATACATTCTGTCCCGATGGTGAAATTAACACGACCGATTACCTCAGTGTTGACGCTGGGGAGCTGATATGTGTTGAGAAATGTAGTCCTTGTGATTGAAGAGGTTGGAGTTTTTCCATATGTACGTAAATGAAGACCAGACTTTCTGCCCGGCAGGATCCGCTAACATGTATAGTGAAAAAAATCAAACGAGGTGAAGCAACTAACGAGTTCAAAAAATGTGTTCTTTAAAATAACGACGTACAATATAAGTGCCTGATGAGCACCGAAATCGAAAACAGATATTGTCAGAAGACAACGGAGTCCAAGGGGGCTATAAAAATTGATTTAAGATAAAAGGAGGCAGTTAACCCGAAGGACCTCATCTTCGGAGTGGAAGGACCTGGGATATCGATGCTGCCATTGACGTCCTCCGTCGCTTTAAGTTCCTTAGCATTAGAGACATGGAAAGTATCGAAGGCGTCGGTGACTTTGGAGGAGCATTTATCGACATTCTCGGGGCTGTTAGCATTGTGCCCATCCATGTTATTATCAAAGGAGGTTATGTTCATTGTAGCGTCCGATTCTTCAAGGACCCTGATGCTATGGGGCGTTACACCGATAGATCTATGTAATGATATGCAAGGAGATGAATAGGATGTAGATAATTGAGACGAGCATTAAACCTTTTCGAAACTATCATTAAATAAAACCTTAATTATATTAGCTTACAGCCAGCCAGTATAGGTGATATATCCAAATTCCTCACATTGCTACTTGGTCAACTGCGGACCCAGCGACAACCGTATATGTAGCTTCGGTTTTGTTGCTATCAATCTGGTCATTTCATGCACAACGTCGTTCGAATCCCCGGTTACTGTTGAGATTCGTGAATATTTTCAAAGAGCTCCAATTGTTATTGGTCAGGCCGGCGCAAAGTTCAACCTATAAGATAATACAAAGGCTGACCACGTCTAGATGAAGCAGGGGCAAGCCCTCAGGCCTCAGATCTCAAGGGGCATGTGAACTTCCTTATAAAACTCATTTGGGCTTAGTTCATAACATATGACTTAAAAGCATAACTTGATAACATGCGTTGAAATGTAAAGATCGTAGACACGCAGGGGTCGAGGGGGTTACATTCAATAACTCGTAAGCCATGTACGCCCGTGGAGGTAGAAGATGCACCAGAGCCTGACTGAATCTCCTCATGCTGCCGTCTTGCTGTGGGCTGCCTTTATAGCCGCAACCTTTGCCTTCTTCTCTGCAACGCGCTTTGCGAGCATAGCACTGTGATTGTGTAATTTGAGCAAAAATAATGACTAGGATCATGGAGTCACTTACTCGAATTCTGCCTTTTGCTCTTTTTGTGCTACAAGCTTACGACGTTTGAGTGCCTGCAGATGACGCCTGCGCTGTAGGCGGACGGGAGTGACTAGTCTTTGGATTTTGGGTCTAACATGATATGGAGTTAAGATCCAATTGAAGCTGGACACAGTTGCAAAAGAACTCACGCTTTGGTGTATGGCTTGGCTTCTGGATTCTTTGCACTCTTTACTTCTCTCCTTACTACGTATTTTCTAACGTCATCCTCCTTGTTCAAGTTGAAGAATTTCCTGATCTTTGTGGCTCGTTTTGGACCAAGACGTTTAGGTAGGACTTCGTCTGTGAGTCCAGGAATCTCATTGTCGCCCTGCTTGACGACGACGAGGGACAAAACTGCAATGTCTGGACCAACGATGCATCCACGCACTGACTTGCGCTTACGCTCTCCAGTACGACGAATACGATAACACGATTGCCCATTTGACAATAACAGCTTGACACGATATGGCAGGAGTACTCCTTGTTTCATGGGAAATCCCTGTTTGTCATTGCCTCCTGTGATGCGGAAGACATAACCCTTCCATTCGTCACCGAGCGAATCTCCAGGGACTTCTTGGGCAATCTTCTTATCATAGAATATGCGGCTTTTTGTAGTAGTTAGATAAGGGAAGTATCGGTTAAGCAAGTAACATACTATTTCTTCTCCTCATCGAGGTCTAGGAGTTTTTGAGCCCCAGTGGCAGGGTCTACACGACAACTGTCAATCTCTCAGCCAAAACAGCATATACACATGCTTACTGGCGATGTTAAACTTCATACTGAAAATTTACTCAGTAAAGAGCTCTAGATAACCTTGCATATGAATCGCACCTTGAAAATGGGCTTTGAGGTCACCGTTGGCGGTAGCAAACCTCTTGTGAAGAAATACCTGCTGGATTGGTGAGTAACACGCGTAAACAGGACAAGATTCTGAGCAGCATCACCGCTTAAGGTTTACAACTATACAGTTTATCAGCCGCAATTCCGGCATGCCCGGCCTGCCTTTTTCTATCACCAATATTGTTGCTCGTTACACGCTTTCAGACACTCTTCAAGACTTCACTCCCCCGCCAAATTGTAAGTTTATCAAGGATTATATGAAAGATCGTCATTAATCACTACGTCTAGCTTCATCATGGGTCGCATGCACGCTCCCGGAAAGGGCATTTGTGAGTATAACACAAGTTTGAGTAAGATATACTGTATTGATACAACAATACTCAGCGTCCTCCGCACTTCCTTACCGTCGCGCTCCTCCACATTGGCTTAAAACCACCCCCGAAGATGTCGTTGAACAAATCATAAAACTCTCTCGCAAGGGTCTCACACCATCTCAGATTGGTGTAACTCTTCGTGATTCGCATGGGATTCCCCAAGTGCGCTTTGTCACCGGTAATAAAATCCTGCGTATTCTGAAGTCCAATGGTGCGCCCCGACCATTCTTTCCTTTCCTTTGCGCTCATAGTTTTACTTTCATTTTTGCTACCTTCCCTTTCCATTGTTTACATCTCTGTGATGTATAATATGCCTTTTGTTTGGGGACAGGTCTTGGGCCGGCCGTCCCTGAGGACCTTTGGCACCTCATCAAAAAGGCGGTCTCTGTGCGCAAGCACCTTGAGGTCAACCGCAAAGACAAGGATTCGAAATTCCGCTTGATCTTGATCGAGTCAAGAATCCACAGACTTGCTAGATACTACAAGACCAAACAACAAATCCCTCCAACATTCAAATATGATTCAGCTACCGCATCTACACTGATTGCCTAAGGATTGTTGTGAGGTTATGGAGCGCCATATATGCTGTTAACCAGACGCATGGTTTTATGTAATTACCTCAGGTGTCTTACTGCAATAAAATATGTAGGCAATATGATTCATGTGGAAGGGATATTAAATGGTTGTATACCAATTTCAAATACCCCTTAAGGTAAGAAATTGCCTCTTATTAACAGCTGAAAATGGGTAGTTTGTTCGAGGTTCGGGGTATGGACTTGTATTGTTCTGGTTAAGTTGCTGCCGTTGTATAAAGTGCTTTCATCTTTATACTTATGGTTTCCCCTTACAGCTGCTTTGGCGGGGCCCCATGATGGGAGGTATCTGCATACTTCCTTTCGATTTCTTGCCAATGAAGTCCACGGACAATTCAGCATTAGATCGAGCACCCTGCCAGAGCATTACCGTCAATGTGATTATGATGCGCGTGCTTTGGGAACAAAAGATGGTAGGAATGAATCTAGTTCGGGATATCTTAACGCATTGCTGCACTTGCAGGCCATGCGAACCTCGCTTCAAGTTGTGGCTTGCGCGCGCATTATGTAGCCGATGTGTAACACACTACCTCGAAAGTTCAATCGTTGATTCCTTCCTACCAAAAACATCCAAACATTCAATCAACAAGAATGTCTCTCACTAGTTCATGAAATGTCTCGGTGTATCCGATGTTCCTGCAATCGAGCAATCAACATGTGTTGACTGTGACTAACCTTCATCACATTCCCTTCTCCCGACAGTGGAGCTCAAGCGCGTCTAAGCCGTCTGATTTCCTGGGCCGTTTATGGTATCAGAAGGATGGGTTTGTAGTATTTAATCCCTTCCCCTATCTCTAAATTCGCCCACAAAGTAGCACCATGTCGTATCAAGGAGCATGTCTTTGCAAAGGAACAACAATAACTATCGCCAGGATAAACACAGATGTGGTACGTGCTCATTAATGTTTCAGAAGAAATATATTTTTGCAATGTATTATAATTAATGAAGTATACCAGATTGGGCATTTTATATGCCACTGCATCGATTGCAGACAAGCTAATGGCTGCGCTTTCAGTTCAAATATACTCGCGCTCGCAGATGATGTTAAAATAGAAGGACCTACAAAAACATTTGATATACAGGCTGAGAGTGGTCGGATAGGTGCGTCAACACTCCATGATGCATCCGTTGACATCCACTCACGTGGCACATTTTGAAGCTACCCGCTGGTTTTGTACCGGATGCGGTAGCGTGATCGGTCATAGGTCGTCATTCATGGGACCATTAATGGCAATACAGACTGGAAACATTAGTGCATTCAGCAACATTCCAGTTGTCGCTGAATGTGAGTTGACGCAGCGCTCCGAATTGTTCGTATATCCACCATTGCTGACGCGGTACAAACAGTATATGTGAAAGATCGTTGGGATACTTCCTCCTATCAAAGATGCAGCACAAATCAAAGGTATGCCACCACCAATTTTCTAAATTGTATGCCGTATGACAGTATTCAAATTTGAGAGTGTTTCTAAACCCCACTCATCTCGTCATTTCCGGGAGGAAAACAATCGGATTCACATATTCTATCCGCACAAGCATGATCGGATGGGGCTTTGGAGATTTTTTTGTTTCGGTTATCAACTCTTCTCCTAATTGAGTCTTGCTTATAACTGACGATGGATTGAGTTCCTTTCAGCATTCAAACTCATTATTTCATACTACATCTGCACCTGCATCTTTTTTTATGTAAGTTGCTTTTTCGTATCACAGAGTCACGTATTCTAACATGGCCCCATAGCTTGCATTCACATTTACGACTTGACACGATCAGTTATGATATTCAAAAAATCTGCCAAACTCATGCCCACAACCTCATCCCCTTCATTCGAACCATATACAGAATTCTCATATAATTCATCTCATTCCTCGTTCTCTTCCGATGAAGACGACCAGTACTCAACATCGGATTCATTCGGTTTTTACGGTCACGAACATATCAGTTTGTTGACTACTCAATACATCACCGACACTTTCGGCTGTTCAACAGACCCCGAAACGTCATTCATATTATTACATCCTCAACTCCCATTTTTCATCGCAGAAACCATCTATGCTACGAATCTCCCCTACTCTGTGATAACTGCAGCGCTCGTACTTCTTCAACATCCGCACAAACGGTTTGATAAGAAATCGAAGTTGACTAATTCGGGTCACCGCTTGTTCTTGGCTTCGTACATCATCGCGGCTAAAGAACAAGACAAACGCGCAACCATTCACAATGATAATTATTGGAGTCGATTGACTTGTTATCCTATAACAGATATCATGGAGATGCAGCAGCAACTGAAAGGAATTATTGGCTTGTCCAATCGTCGGAATAATGGACTTGAGCACCAAGCGATTTTGAATGCGATGAAAAAACATTCAGGCGAACTCAGCACCCGTGAATCTTCTGCGCTTCGCCATACATTGGCACGGAGTAATTCGTCTGAATCAATTTCTTTATATTCAGAGGAGTCATCCCCTCTTTCGCAGTCATCACAGAAGAAGAAGGGAAATCCGGTGAAGTTGGGGATACGAAACTTTTTTAAAAGGAGACCACTGCTTCTCAGGAAGGGGGGTAGTTTCCGTCTGTAGTCCTTTCATAGTTTACATATGTAACAGTTATAATGTTTTTATCAATTGCCACCAATAACACCCTATTTAACAATAGTTCGCATCTGTGCAAAATCTGTTACTGTAAAAGTGCAACTTTCTCCAGAGGAGTCGTGGCTAACCCTAAATTTGCCCATGAAGTTTGGGGATCTGAACCTAAAGCAAGTGAGGGGCGGATATATTTCGGCTGTTCTACACATCAACGTTCAACCCCTATTCCATCGAAAAAACCAACAAAAGGTTCTCCGTCTGGAATGAAATCAGAAGTTGATATCATAGGTATAAATAATCGATAGTATGCTATAGTTGTTTCTAACCAAGGAGAAATAAATAAGTTTGCATCCTACATACCGGGTGGACAATTGGAAACTCGGACAAAAAATCGTGTGCGCAGTATCCTCTTGCATGCCCGCTGACCACGATAGACCGAAATTAGTTATTGAAGCCGGCGCCGTGAGCTTTGTTGGCTCTTATTGAATAAAAAATAGAAATTGCGAACTGAGAATTCCATATCCCGATTTCCATCATGATTATTGTAGGATCCAATGATGATTTTGGATTTAGTTTCACAAGGTAGGCTGACTCCACCTATTGTCATTGTGGTCACCCTACAATAGATTGACCGAAATACCCGCTCACGTCATGGAGTATTTCACTAACGAGAAGAGTTATATGGTGTAATAAAAATAACTATGATCTCGGTAAGTATTGGGTCAACTGACATGTAATTATATACTAATACTTCCAAATGAAGTCATAACAAGTGGGTGTAACATGTATGGCCATACTTCATGGTTCAATACTGCAGCGCCCTAGTCTTTTCTGTACACAAAGGATTGCGCTTTTTATAATCACAAATTGAAAGTATGCTTTTGCCCCGTTCTTATGCCATGTAATATCGCGAAAAAGCGGGGGTACACGCTCCCAACGAGTAGTAATGTCAACTGAAATTTAAACTGTTTACATGTCCAAATAACAGAGTGTACTAAAATACGTTCACTGGAGAATGTTACAGCAGGTACCCAGTGGTATTCGTTTGTCAATAATGCGCCAGTTATCGACGGTGCTGGTTTCATATCTATTGAATTAAGCGGTCCCAACTATGTTCTAATGTCTTCTCACCTACAAGTGATATAATACCTGACAGTTTGACTTTGTTCATTCTTGCCTTCCAAACAAGAGTAGTACTAACCACCAATTGCAAGAAATACTCCGATACGTATGACCTGATCGAGATAAGTATAGTTTGGTGAATATGCGCGTAATTATATACAATCCAAACCGCTGGCCATAGTATAATTGTATCAATTATCATGGAGCGAGCAAGATACCACCTTTGTCCGAAGTATGTCAAGGGAGATGGAGAAGGTAGGGAAGCGAAGAACGAAATACACCTTGTTGGCTACCAGAAAAGCTATGTTTTGACCGATCGAAAGCCAAACAAATGTTATCTCATCCTGGAGTGCGTATGTATTCCATGTCTTACTTTCTCGACTATTCTGGAAACACTTTTACTACTTTTGTGTATGTTTTCAATTATTTTTCCATTCGACCATATCGTTATGATCAGGCCTCGGAACTTCCGTTCCATGGGATAATTAGGGTTGGAGGAGAACAGTTTTGAATGCGCTGGACGCATATGTAATAACTATGATCTCGGTGCCTTTCAGGAGAGGCCGCGGCAATGTGCATGAATGCATGAACCTCAAATACTTAAGTAACATGACGTTTTGTTATCAAGTGACAAAAATGGAATTGTGAATATTATTCGGCAAATCCAAAGCACGAGTCCAGGATAAGGTCGCATGCTTGATAGGTTCGGAGTCAGGAACTATAAGATAGATTACATATACCTTAGAAAAGTTTCGTCAAGAAAAGACCACCATCAGCAGGGCTGGAGATTTGAACGCACCGTTCTGGCTTTTCATACACAGGAAGGTGTGCTATTCTCCAATTGTATGCAATTTGCATCTGGAATATTCTGGATAAAGGGAAGAACGGCCTCAGGTTGTATTTCATCTTTAGGAGAAGTACTGATTAGGGTCGGACATCTGATATTGTGGAGGAACTCAATGATGGACCAGATGCTCCTTTTTAGAGTTCCTGTCAAGTGAAGCCCTAAAGGACCCATCCTATATGCTCATGAATCAGCACCATACGTTGGTTGAGGTTTATAACAAAACTTACATCGTGGAATACACTGTATTGTCGTCCTTAACGCAGTCAAGGGATGTAATTCAGTCCAAGTACAGATATATGTCTTAATCAACCCCATTATTAAATTTTGGTATTCATGAGAACTAGTAGTTCCTTCGTTCTCATGTTTCTGCATAGTGCGTAAGAACTCTTTAGGAAAGGTATTGAGCAATTATAGCGGATATCCTCACCTCCCCATGAATGGCCTAGCAAGTCTAAATCCGCTTCAATCTCAAACTTTATTACAAGATTTTCGAGTTCGTCCACGAACTGCTCTGGAGTCCAGAATTCTTCTGAGGCTTGACTGAGATGAGATGACCGACCGTTCCCAATCTGATCGTACAAACACCAGAGGTATCCTATGAAAGGTCATAATCAGCCTTTATATCGCAATGTAGCTTCCTACGAACCCTGTTTGCAAAACAGAGCTTTGTGTGGCCTATATTAAATCGAAATCACTACTATATTAGGGGATTAGTGAGGCTAAAATCGACACAGCCTTCCTTGTTTTAGATTAAAACCCGCAACTTGGAAGAGGTCAAATCACAGATCTATACAACTTGTTCCGGAGTGATCCCTATCTATAATCTGAAGTGCAACTTGTCAGGTGAAAACAAGCCTGCTGGAATCTGTTGACAAGCCTGGAGTAATTATAGCATTTGCTACTGTGACGCTGATAAGGGTTGGTTAAGAATGTTATTTCCTTTGCGAGCCAAACAATGTGGTAGCGGGTTTGTCCGCTCAGTAATTACTACAGTAGGGTATAATATCTGTAGTATTGGGGACCAGGTATGTTAGTATAATTTGTGGGACCAAAATTGATGAAAACATACATAAAACTATCATCCATTCTTGCAATCGAGAACGAGTACTACGAAAGAAGACGATTTCATTCGTCATTCGAATTTCGTTCTGTAGCTTCGGGAACCTAAAGAAACAGGTTCTGAAGATTCTATAAATTGCAAAAGATTGCTAATAAACCTGGTTTTCGAAATAAATTAATAATCATAACATGTTAAACATTAAGAACACCGGCATTACCTCTCAGTTTCTTCAATGAAAGCAAGTCGGGTGCTCTCCATCATTTCTATCCACTTAACCTTTGGTATACGACTGACCATTGGTTGTATCTGGCTTGTTTCCTTCGGGGAACCGAATATCAGGGTGGGAGACGAAATTTTATGGAGTATAGGCCGCAAATCCCAGTCGCTTCCTAGAACTCCTCTGATACGAAAAATATGTGGCCCTCTCCTGTACAGAAGTTGATAACAAAATTCAGGGTATATAGTTAATTAACTTACAAAACACGCCACATTGATGGGTTCCCCATCATGCTACTGAATGATTCCTCCACGTAGTCGGGCCACGGATCTAGGGCGCATAGCTGTTTCCTGAATAGGGACCTTTTTTGCTGCCTGGTATTCCTCCGAAGTGTCAGTCGTACCCGCAGACTCATGTTTACGCATCATATTGACCAATTCCTCAGGAAGCTTGGGAATCACCCTGGAGTAGATTTCATCCTCATACATCTTTGCTGAACAGCCAGGACTACCGAGAATCAAGTGTTTCAACCCTTTTGGATTGCGTCCAGCGGCGAAAGTAGTACTAATGACGGCTTTCCCTCGATATCAGCACTTTACACTTCTGAAGTTAGCACTTGAGACACACCTCCCCAACCTTGACCAAATAAATCAAAATCTTCGATTTCGAGGTGTTTCAACAGGTTCTCAAGTTCATTAATAAATAGTTCCATTGTCCAATTTTCCTTGCGAACGTCATCAAAAGGGCTTGATCTACCACAGCCGATCTGATCGTAAAAAACCAGTGGTATACTAGGGGTGATAATAGCATTAAGTTTACATTCAGTTGGATCAGTGGTTGAAAGATAACAACTTACTTAGCCTCTGTATAAACTGTTTTTATTGGTCTAGATCAAATCTCAGTGTCAGGTAGTACAAAGAGCGATACCACATACTGGAAATAACGATGGGTACATGCGGGACCGCCGTGGACTAGTACTAGAGGTCTACGAGTGCTGGATTTGAGAATTCCAAGGACTTTGTACCACGTATGATATGTATCTGTTCCGACCTGAAAGTCCGCTTGTCCGATTGTTTCATTGGCCATAACGAGGGAACTCATTTGTCGAGGAACTGATAAATCGCTTTTATCTGGCTTGGGTTCGGGAAAATCGGTGAATTTTTGTTTGTGTATGGGGGTAATGAGCGCTATTGGGCTAATTTTGGTATGGATCAGAAATTCACAACGTGGGACAAAATGCCAGCTGACATATGACGGACATAATCGTCACTATGCCCTTTACCTGCGCATATCCATGAGCATTAATGCAAATGGACAACAGGCATAAGAACGGGCCGATTGGGCCCCATAAAAGACCGAACCTCGTAGAGAGTAATGAATTTAATGAATTAAGTGCTTTGGCATCTAAGCTATCTACTTGGCAGGCCCGGAGAAAAAGTTGATCAATGCAGTGAACATCTGCAAGTTGAGATTATTCAGTAGGAGCTAATGAGCCGTAACAAGATGGAGAATCCCGCGTTCCTGCTCACATACATAGGACAGGCGATCCTACGCAAGATAGACCATTTCCTGAGGGTTCGCGTCATGTACAGGGGAAAAAAACGGAACTTAACAATATAATTTAGTGATGTGAAAACGGCGGCACACGCAACTTACAACATACTTCCTACGACAAGATTCTGAAAAGCTTCGTATGCAGATCTTTGGGCCAAGGGTCTAATGCGTAGAAGTATCTTTTATGGAACACCATGTTAATATTCCTTGGAGCTCGCTATTCCTTTAGTCTTGTGTTTGAGGGAAATTTTGGCTAGTAATTTTCGACGTACGACTTCATAAAATTCAGTCGAGCAAAGTGGGGTTACAAGAATGCGACATTGCAAACCCTTTCGGAATGTGTCCTGCAGCATATTGCGAAGCGAGCATGCCTGATACATAGATTCAATAATAAGTTAACAACTATTCAATAAAAAAGTGGGCGGGATCCAACTCACACCGTTTTCTCATATAAAGAATTGTGGGCTCTAGAGGAAATGTTTATAGCATATATGATAAGTCATGCCGAAAATTCCATGAAGTGTTCGACTTGAGCTTTCCAAAGTATGATATTTTCTGGGGGTATTTGAATGGGTTTGACGTTTTACTAGTTATGATATTGAGGATTTTCATCAATCGAGGTACATTTGAAATAGTTCCCAACAAGTTTAATAATCGGTGACTAAATGGAGCACATTAACTTACTATCACTGATATATACCATGTGGCTTGCCTTGCAGCAAACACTTGCGATGGGTTACTATATATGAGAAAAGTGCACTTCTGTCGCTCGAATACAGTTATCTTGTCGTGTTCTGGGCGAGGTTGAAACAAAATAAGTAACTTTTTATACTGAAAAGTGATGAACGATACACCACGTACCTTAAAAACCTCATGTATTTACCCGATGTGATTATAGACTGAGGTATATTGGGTGTTTGCACGAAGTAAGTGAGAGGGTAAAGCCTTGCCATTCTATACTATACCTTGCAGCATTTCGCTTAAGTCATGCAAACCACTAGTAAGCAAACGAGCCAGCTTGACACAACAAGCGAATTCCGGAACTGAAAGACATCGGAACGCCGGAATGTCCTGGCTATGGGAATTTTTATCGAAACATCCAGTTGATCTAACTATACAATTGAAACGGAGATTTTATAAGGATTTTCACTTGATCTTTTGTGTGGCGTGTTCTTATGAAACCGTCTCATAACATCTTTGATCCAATGTCATTGTCGGTGCATCTATCATTTGTTGTTTGTCTTCTCCAAGTGTTCGACAGCCCGACCCGGATCGTCAGCGAATCAGTTCACGAGAGTTAGCGACCAGAATATTCCTTATCAGGACTCCCATCGGGACCCTTTCCTATTACCGGGCCTCGTGGTAGCTCTGACGTTCCAGTATATCATCCGCAGAGTCCACTCTCTTCGTTGTTTCGACCGAATCATCCCCTACCCTATGACATTAGAGCGTGAACCATGGCTCCAGTATGGAGGGCCGTACCGGAATATTCAGGATTTTAGTATACCATGGGTCCCCAGTCCTGTCATTCCCCCACTTCCGGACATCCAGGCAGAGTCAAGTTCTTCCTACAGAAGTGGTCATCCCCAACACACCCCATCCGCAGATGGTCCGTGCGTTTCGACGAAAAGACAAGGGCGATCCAGATGGAAAAGGATCAGGTCTAAAAACTGGGGTCAGTGAAATTAGCTCTTTCCCCGGCCACGCACTTGATCTTATTTGTACCTGATAGGTCCTCTCAAGAAGATATTTCCGGGAAGGCAGCACGAAGATAGTGAAGATTCCGAAGATCTACCAGAGCGAGTTGGTAACCATGAGTGGAAGGCTTGGGGATACTATGTTCGACCAAAGATAGACGGAGAGTATCACCGAAATTCCCGTTAGTTTTTCCAGATCAAGATTGAACGGATATTTATTATCTTACAAACTTCTTGTGTTTCTTCAAAAAGCCCATTTGCGACAAAACAGTGACGGTCAATTTGAAGAGGATAGTCCAGCGCTACATCCTGCCCTCCCTCCTCGCCCCAAACGATTCAATAGATTGCCCCGACCAAATGATCCGATCACTCCTCCAAGTAATTGTCAACTTTGTCCCTTCCTCCGACATGAAAAAATTGGCCCTGGACCCATATTCTGGCAAATGATGTTCTCTCCTACCTCCATCTTATATGGTGGCTGTTCTGTCGCCATCCCACTCTCCGATGCCGATATGATGCAACCTGCTACACACCCACTTGTTCGCAAAATGTATATCAATGCCATTGCGGATGACCGCGCCACACACTTGCCCTGGCCAATAAAGGTCGAGAACTCTGAGGGTTCTGAATACGTCCATTGTCTTGATGTCTTCAATGCCGTTTACAAAAATTTCCAAGAGTTTATCTCACGACAAGAGCTTGATAGTTGGGATCCTATACGTAAAGAGCAGGCGGCATGGTCCTTCAATAAACGTAGAACTGATCAGGCTCGAATGGGGGTGGAGCTTGATGAGTGGTCAAAACGGATTGATTATCTAGGTTTTCGCTATATGTTCCGTGGATTGGAACCTAATCCAAGTGGAGAGGGTTGGATATTATTCGTTGGCAGCTGAACATGCACACTCGCTTATTCCTTTTTTTCGTCTTAGGTTGTTATCTCGCATGGCTCTTGTTATTTCTCTTTCTTATCATTCTCTCATCATCACTCTCCATCTGCATCTGCATCCACATTCACTCACATCACATCTGCATTTCTCATCGAGGAAACCTCTCTTGTACTTTCTAATTTATCAAAAAGCACGTTATTGTCCTGGATTCTATAATCAAATGTCCCGGGTTAGTAAGATTCATTACTCTGGCAGTCATGTAACGTCTGGTTGTAGGATTAACATATACGTGTATGCTACCAAGATATATCTAATGTATTGTACCACTTATTTGTTCTTCTTTCATTCTTACCTGGCTTGTTTCCTTTGTACGGCCGGCGGGATCCTCACACCTTGATTTCTCATTGCTTTGGGTGCCGGTGGCCAATGTTGTCGTTGTTGTACCATATGTTGTTCATTCCCCTTCAATAAATCAATATCCCCCTTCATTTCAAGTGCCCGTTGCTTTTGTCGTTGTCTTGCACCACGTCCTTCGTCTACGACCTCTCTTGCGGCTCGTGCATCTTGTGGGTTCACCCTTTGTCTTTGGGCTGCTCTTAATTGCATTGCTTCCCTTTGTTGTTGCTGTTGCATGGCTAGTCTTTCGGCACGTTCTTGTTCCGCTCGTGCCGCCTGTGCGGCAATCACTTCTCGGTAAGGTCGATTGTCATGAGGTACATGGACCAATGGGTTGGGCTGATAGTGAGGTCTGTACGGATAAAATTGTGGCTGGGGTGCAAATGGAACCTGAGGGGCAAACTGCATCATTCCAGGTCGGAGTGGAAGTAGTGGTGCCACAGGTAGGTCAACTTTGATGTCTTTCTCATCAACGTCTGGGTTGTCAAGTTTATATTGTCCAATCGCCTTTTCTGCGGCAGCTTTGACCTACATTAGAAAGTTAGTCCTTGCCAGCGGAACACAATTTTTATGTTTACATCATCAACATGACGTTCTTCCGCTACTTCCCATAAAAGGCACTTGCTTGACATACCATTTGCTTGTGGGTGTCCTCGAGGCGCCTGTAATTTTGTTAACGTGAAAATAAAAAAGTGTCTGTGATTATGGGAAAACATCGAGGATAAACGCTTACTTGATTAAAATGATCATATCCATTGATGACCTGACGACAGACATAGCAAGACATAGTATGACAATTCGGGCATATCATTTTGTTACACTGCACCAATAAAAATTTAGTAAGATATTGGAAAAGATATTAAAAATTCAACCCTACCCCGCTCTCCTTTATGAATGCTTTTTGACATTTAGGACAATTCCGAACAAGAGCACGGCCTATGATGTTGAAAGTTGGTAATGTATTGCGAATATATGAAAGAAGTCGTACTCATTGCCTCCTCAATCGCATGTCGACCATCCAAATGTCTATCTTCGTCTGCTTCTGGTAAAATATGTTAGTAAAACAACATGTACACATCGACGCAATTACCTTTGCAATTTTTGGGTAGGTGATCCTATATGTAATAATATTGGTCTTACGACTCGCCAGTGATCGCTCCGAAAACCTACCAGTTTTTTACATTCTCTACAACTTACAACTCCGCAACCTCCATCTTCATTCCCGCACCTGAACAACTTATCTTCCTCTTTGCTGACATCAAAAACACATTTCCATTCACAAAATGGACACTCCTCTAATCCTTCCAAATTTGCAGCTTCGATCTCTTTCTGCTGCCTAACTCTTTCATACAGGCTCATTAGTTTCGCAGGTAAGAATCGCTGGAGCTCGGAAACGGGGAAAGGTAATTTGCACCCAGATTGGTGCATACACACTATTGCAGGGTTATGTTCTCCTAGCATGTTGCTGCAATATGTTCGCATACAACTTTTACAGAACAGGTGAGCTTCGGGACATTGTACCATGTCAGACTAGATGAGAATTAGATAATAGAAAGGCAAATAACCGGGGAAACGTACAAATGCATATTCAGTAAAACAGCACCCACACTCAATACCCTCACCATCATCAAACGGAACATCCTCATTTACAGCTTCAACATTTTCGTCTTGCTGTGATGCAGCCAAGCCCTCGGGGTTTGTGGTTTGTTCGATCACCCACTCAAGTTCACGCTGGAATTCAGCATTTTGAAGCATTCGATTTTTTCCTTTGGGACGATATGGGGTTGCTTTGTGCACGTAGGGCAGATTTGTATCTCCACCTGCGTAACGTTTCTCAAGGTCGCGGAGGAAGATGTATGTAGGCGCGTACAAAAGCTTGTGTATGTGTAATGCCTGACGAACGTAAGGTTTGGGTATCAAAGGGAAATCCACTTGTAATTGATTCTATAGCAGGTTATACTGTTAGAAAAGAGGTATGAAGTACGGACTACATAACGTACAAGAGTTAACTCGTCATATCCCTCCCCACCTACATAATCGCGTGCCAAAGAAAAGTAATCCAATTTAGCTTTCTTCTTTTCTTTTTCTGGTAGCAATTCTTCTTCTGCCTTTCTCTTGCCTTTATTCTTCGCGACGCGAGGATAAGTCGGATTCTCGAAAAGGGTATGGAGTACATGCTGTACAATATCCCCCCCATAATCTTCATGAACGTCTTGTTCAACAAGCGCGAGAACATGGTCCGAGTCTACGTCGGGAATAATCTCGCGCACTTGAGTGACAGAGAGAGAAACAAAATCAATTTCTGGAATTTGCACACTTCCTGATGTAGCAGTTTGAAGTAGATCATGATTAGCTATACCCTGGCTCTCTTTATTTGTAGGCCGATCGTCCTCGTCACCAGGAATAAATAGGGGTTCTTCAGATTCGAAATCGTCCTTGTCATTGCTATGCGGCACAGAAAGTTTATCATGTCGTTCTGATTGTAAAGTCACGTCTGCATTAATACCAGACGATCCAGCTTCTTCATCAGATTCAGGCTCGGTAAGTTCAATTACATCTTCGTGCCGGCTCGAACGCTTCCTTCCCTTATGATTGCGAGTTGGTGGATGAAAATGAACACAAGGCAGAGGATCGGGTGAGGATGGTATTTCAATTACATCCATGTCCTAAGGTATGAATTCGGAGGATTAGGCGCTGTATAACGCGTCGAGGAGTGCTTGTGAATGTTTGAACCGTATCACGTCCGCCGTTCGAAGCGACCAAAAGTTTTATAAGCCTTTGAAAGGTTTGTTGGTAGCAGCCTTGGAGTATTCGAAGGTGTAGAGGAGATACGAGTGCCAGGCTTTGTTATATAGCTATGTGCTTGTCAATTAAGTATTAGAAGGCAGAAGTATCATAATGTGTGAGTTTGCATGCAGCACCAGACCCGTAAGCAAGTCATTTCACCACGACATATCTTATTCCCACGCCCTTCGTCGTTTAATTTACTCAGACACAGTCAGTTGTTGATACCTCGTTGTACATCAACTCTGCCTCCATCTCGAGTCAAATGACTCGATTGAAAACTTAATCATGACATATTCTAGGTAACTTTCGCGTACAACAAAGCAAGTCAATCGCAAATGATATATCAAAACCTTCTGATTTCAACAAGCATAAACAGTTCAAAGACATAGCGTCCATCCCCATCGCCAGAAGTTATAAGTGTGTGGGTGTTACGGAAAATCTTGCAAGAGACCCCGGGTTTAAGCTGCCCTATTCAAGTAGTAGTAATCGCTTAATAATCCTATAACTTACTTACTCACAGCCTCAATCCGCCGGAATAGTGGGCGCACAATATTCAATTTTATTAATTATTGTCAATATACAGCTTGGACCCTTTTCAAACCTATTATGATGGTATATGCACCATTGACGTCTATAGAGCGCCCCAACTTGTGGATGATGTAAAACCAATGAGAAGATATGACATTTAGTCAAATGTTAAAGCATTCACTTTCTATCCCATTGGCGCCTACCCTTTAGTGATTTTTCTTTGCCTCTTAATGCGTTGGTCTCACTGTAGCGCTCTACAAGGTAACAATGGTCTAAAGACTTTTGAGGGACTAGTTAATCGGGGAGATTTTCTGTTACTTTAAAACAGTACAACACTAGGAAAGCAATGGTATACGATGGAGAATATCTCTCCTCCGCGGGATGTTACAACAGTAGATAAGGAGGACTCGAGTCGTACTTTAGGGTAACAACCTTGAAGGGCGCTGCTGATTGAATCTTGCCAGGTTCAAGGATAAGAGCTTATAAAGATGTTCGGATATTCCTCGACTGCACTATCTAACGCCTCCTTTTCCAGATCCGATGATCGACCACCCATGGACATGGGTGATACAACTTCCCGCCCTACCAGTTTGCTCCAATCCTCGATCGCAATTGGTTCAAGAATCTTGGAAGCCCGACCAGATTTACCCAGATATGCGTCTAGCGCATTCAAAAACTCCGTTGCATGATGTACACCAGAAGCATTAGGAATTGTGTTCATGATGAGGGGATACACATGGACCATACCATGCACGCAAGCCTCCACCTGTAATGCAGGAATCTCCGCCGTAGATCTACTTAACCACATTTCGAGCTCGTGTATAATGTCAAATGAAAGATCAACGTGTTCTGTGTGCCGGTGTGATGAAAGAACCAAGTGTAGAATTTTCCAGAATGAGTCAATGTGAGTGACGGCTATATTATTATTACTTTGAACAAGGTGTTTGATGGACATGAAGAATTTAGAGATTGTTTCTTTAAGAATATACTTGTCAGATTACCAAACATACCATACAGCAAGAAAATGGACATACCCGCTGGGAGACTGAAAATATCATGAGTAGGCCAATGTGAAAAGGGATAGACGACATGTGAGTTTATAACACGAATAACAAGCTCCAAGTGTGCAGATGCTAACTCTGGATAGTTGCTTCTGTGCAGCTCCAAGAAGAACGCAGAAACAATATCCCTCAGTTGGATTTCAGTAGCAGGTCCGATCCGCTCAAGTATCTTTTCTAAGCTGTCATGATCTTCCGTATAGCGAAACTTCAAAATTTGTATCGACAGTTTCGAAGGAAGGCTTCTGATGCAGGAGTACGACATGCGCACATGTTTTACGCTTTCGCTATACTTTTTGTTGACCCAACGTAAAGCATTGACAATGTCTGGGCTCTTCGAGTCCGTATCGTCTGATCCTTTGCGGCGTCTCCACCACCAGATGTCGTAATATGCCCAACTCAAGTTAGTCGACAATTCCCAGCACCTGCTGCGCTCCTGGACGCGGCCGATTCCCTCCTGGGGTTTAGGTTTGGACGTTGTACAACAAATGATCACTGTTAATATGCGATGAACCATCCAAGACTGCGGAGACTTGAATGGGCATTGTGGTACACACAGTCTTTCATCTACCGTCCAGAGTAGCTGAAAACTTGGAAGTATCGATGTTATGAGAGTAAATCCAACAGCTAGACCTGCTGCTATTGTTACGAAGATGGCGACAGTGCGGTCAACCGACCAGAGAAAGTCAAGGAGACCAATGAAAAACAGCACCAGTGATATGTGCAAGAGCACTGGGAGAAAGTAGAGGATTTTGAATACCCCCCAGAATTTCAATCCTTCCAAGCGCATCTGACGAACCGCAATAGCGTCTTTGTGGGGGAGCGTAGTGTCTTTTGTGAATTCTCGCAGCCATTGCATGCAAAGAATACAGACTAGTGCGGTGCCAAGACTGCAAGTCAGGCTCAAGAAGTGAAGGACGTTGATTCGCACTGAGGACGGTGTTGGAACAAAAGGCTGGGGTTGCAAAGCTGAGAACGGAGGGGCTGGGTTTGGTGATCCCATGGTGCTAAGCTGCACGGAGAGTTGGTTGAGTATCGCGATGGTTGTGTCCGTA
Source organism: Floccularia luteovirens (assembly GCA_009739215.1). Classification (NCBI taxonomy): domain Eukaryota; kingdom Fungi; phylum Basidiomycota; class Agaricomycetes; order Agaricales; family Squamanitaceae; genus Floccularia; species Floccularia luteovirens. Next base: position 397,517 of record VSJF01000011.1, read on the forward strand.
GGATGGCGAAAGCTGTCACAACAGCGGAAAATAAACCTGCCTGATTTGGGTAATGAGTCCTTTCGAAAGTATTCAAAAAAAATACACAGTAGCTTACGAAGACCAGTAAAAATTCTACCTCCTTTGTCCAGGCTTCGACCAATTCTTTGTCATATTTCTGGATTGTTTCGAAGCATTTTTCCCAAGCATCCTCATCTTTGTCGAAGTTATGGGTATATTTGTCGCCGCACTTCCATGCACTGGCATTACCCTGTAAATCGCTGGGTTAGTGGAAGTTTAGCTGGATATGATTGTCAATAATTACGCTCGTGCTTCCTTTCCCTTGAAACGACTGATTATCACAAGGGTCCGTTTCACTTTTATGCGAATCAATTGGCTTGTTAGACATGTTTTTCTGAATAAATCGTAAGGGGGAGTGTTCAAGCTGATGCAAGTTTACGGGGCATTCTCCACGTCTCCCTTAAGATCTCTCATTGCTGTGATCACATGGAGTAATTTTTACTTCTGTCGGGACAACAATGACCTCCTGGGTAGGTTTTCTTAGAGTCTGCTCCACATCACAGTGAGTGAATACACACCTGTACCGAAGAACCATAATTGGGAAAATTAAGAGTTGCGATATTTTTGAATCAATTCCCACTTGACAATCATATCACTGCTGATTTGGGCGGAGATTTAATATCGAGCAAGCCCAAAGGTATTTAGTAATGACTTGAAATTGACGCAAATGGGGTATCAGGCCTCAGGCCTTCAGGGCGCAAACAGTAGTCGGAATCTATCACCACATCATGTTGCAGAAGAACTGAAATATTGAAAGCTCGTTCTCTTTACCTGTGATGGACTTTGAAATATTCGGTCACACTTGCAGATATAAATTGATCGACGAAATCTGTCACCGAGTAAATATATCCCAAGATGGTTAAATAAGATTGATCAAGCTAGATGACGGTACACTTCCATTGTAAAAAATATGTATTTGTGTGAATGTAAATGGAGACAGCATCAATCCCATGACCAAAATGCGGGACCGACTGCTGTATGTAGGATTAAAAAAACGGAAGGGTGTCTTGGTCATTGTATGTATTCCAATGTCACTGAAGTTTCTCCCACAGATACTCAGTCGGGGTACCTGGTAATGACATGCATTATGTACAAATTCGCGCCGCTGGTTTCTAATGTGAACGCCCGGAAGAATTGTGGGAACTGATTGCCAAAACCATTTCATTTTGACCGGGGAGCTGCGTTTTTTTTGCCGTTAGGACAAGGAAAGTTTGGGTGGTGACAAGTATCATTGTCATCGTGATATGCCTCTTTTGGATACTACATCCTTAGACTGGACACGCACCACGCCTTTTGCGCAACTTGATGCCAGTGCCATGAGCATATCGTCCACAACTCCTTGACACAGATGGTGCAGTTCAAGAACCAAATGACGTAGCGATGTGAATTTGGGATGGGCCAGTACTGCATCGAGCGCGCGCCAATCATCTATATCAAACCCGACATTGGTCATACGCAAGGCCATGATGACTTCCTCGAGCGGCGCTTGAGGCGGAAGCGACGCCAACAGACGTACGAACCATAACACCGAGCTTTGTTGTTTCCCAGCAAAGTCTACGACCGTTAAACCCATGTGGAGCGATTTCAAGTTAGTGAAGGACCCCAGATCAACGTCTAAGGAAAAAGGCTTGGCACAGAAGGCTGATCATGTCCCAATATAAATTAGAGTAAGCTCTTGATTCGGACTTTAGAAGGCTTACTCACGAATTGAAAAGTCATTCGCAAGTGAGAGGTGGGTTAACGAATTAATGCTGAGCTTTTGAGTTTCCACAATCTTAATCAAGGGGCCAAGTTCACAAATGTTAATTGTGGGGAGGTGGAGCATCCGCAGGTGGGTAAGGTCCATTGCGGCCAGAAACGAAGTATGCCATTCACCTGCAGTGGAGAGAGTCAAGTCTTCGATTTGATGGTTCGGGTAGCGATCAGGCTTGGCGGGGTCTGTACCCAAGAGCCAAACTGAAGACAGAGTAAGGTTCTTAAGCCCTGTGCATTCGTCGAATAGTAATGACACTTCTGTAGGACAATGAAACGCGATATTTTTCAATTTTATGTGTCTCATAGAAGGCAGTCGAAAGGCGTTTAAGAGAGAATCTCTCAAAGTTCTTGGCATATGTGACCAGACGCGTCGGGGGCCATCTTGAAAGCCGAGTGACAACGACTTTAGCCGGATGAGCTTCTGAAGAACCAGTCCGAGCGTTTCTTCCTCCATTACCCAAGGGGGGCCATTCATCGAAGGACCTTCCCAAGTTTTCAACTGTGGAAACACGCGACCATCAACAACTTCTAGTTTGCGCACGTATGGAGCGAGATGAGGGGCTGAGTGAAGGAGTGCATAGAATTTTTTGCACATACAGACTTGACGTGATCTGGAGAGTAGTGCGGGGTTCTGGACGTCAGGGAAGGGTAAGAGACGAATGTTAGCGAACAGATGTGTACGCGAAGAGTGCAAAAAAGCTCTTGAGGCAGCAGCACACACTCTAAGTGAGGAAGGGTGGTCATGTAATTCGTTTACTATAGTCTCCAGGATTTCCAGGGGGATATATGACATGGCGGGGTAGTGTGGGGGTAAGCAACTATGCGTAGCCTACTTTATAATTGTGGGGTGTAAGGCCAAGAGTAAGTGGGCACGAGGAGGTGGGAGTACATACCGCTTATAAACCATATGACAAGATCCGTTGTTCATTTGTTAAACGTAAAAGGCCGGAGCATGGCAAAGGCCATGGGTTTCCATTAACCTTCACACTAATGACAGAACCCAGAGTCACGAGCACAGCTAAGTACCACACATGTCATAGAATCAGATCAAGCCATTAAACTATATCATTGCATACCTACGTTATGCACCGAAGGTAGCTGAAAGAAGGCGAGGTAGCGAGAGCGGGGCAACTCCTATAATAAATGGTGCTTAGTTTAGACAGGGGCGGTATACTTTTTTCATGTAATAGCCACGGGACCGCACAGGCTTATTAGACAAGTCACCAGGTCAAATTTCGACAGTGCCATTCATGCTGTTCGTCAAAACACGATGACATTAGTAGAACACCATGTACATATGTACCTGGAAATTCTAGAAATTCTGGAGTTTTTGTTTGCATTGTTTATGGTCGACATCGAGTGCCTGACGTTGCTAATGCAACGCTGTTAGAAGGTGTGCTACAATTACTTAAAAGTGTAAGTATAGCAGATTCTAGGATTAATTAGTGCAGCAAAAACTGTAGATCTGAAGGGCTGAAGTAGTAGCATTATTGATGATGACGTAGAAGTTTGATAGGAGACTAGGTGACATGTAGCTCGTATAGTCGTCGTGGTGGGTATCATTCGGCACGGTTTGGAGGATGCCGTGTTAAGCCCGTAGTGACAGGTGAGATTCAACTTTTTCCGCGCTGGTGAGAAAGGGATCAAAAGACAGGGTAAGTCCAGCAATCGATAGAAGCTTGGAGTAACGCGAGGAGACCTATGTGTATAAATATCGTCGCGGGTGGTTGCGTTTGTGACAGATACAGAAAAGTAGGGGTATCAACGCTGCTCAAGTACAGTTTCATCACAAGGGCTCACATGAGCCATAGATTCAAACGACAGTCTGGCGGAGTATAAGAGCTTCCGACATCAAGTTTGAGGGATGAACGTCATGAAAGGATACCGATTCACCCTGGCAATCACAGAGAAAGGTACAGCTTGTGAAATACCTGTAGGAAGTTTGATGCGCATCGTAACCAATGTCGTACAATGTCAGTAATGCGATGATTGTGGAGACAAGCGGAGTCCTATGAGATTTGGTCGGAGAAAGGAGAGTGAGCTGAAGCCCATGAACGCGCCAAATTGGTAGATAAGGCCAATAAGATAACAGCCGCTGCACTGTACAACAGCAAGACTGGCAAGATTGTTAAATGATTTTGTGATTAAAGATATGTCGATGGTGTTGAGGATGGTGCACGGGCGTTTCGGACTGGCCAATAAGGTTCAGATTCGCACGTGTCGTCTCGCCCCAAGTCAACAACAGCGGTCCTGCGGTTCTTCTCCTCCGATATCCTGCTTTTTGCCAGCCTGTCCCAACGCCTTGCTGCCCCTTCCCCTCCTGCCTCCCTCATTCAGCACACTAGGCTGGGAGAGCATCTTTAGCTCTCATTTGCCACCTTTTTGAGTCCAAGAGCGGACCTCGTCCAAGTCTGAGCGGCGACGAGAGCGGAAGCTCGCGGTTTGAGTCGGAGTGAGCTTTTTTCTTACTCATCTAATTCACTTGTATTCTCTTCATTTTCTTCTTTTCTCTCATCTTCAATCAATCTCTCATTATGTTTCTCTTCTTCAACTGCTCTAGCTCATCGCTACCCACGTTTGTCTCACTTTCTCACATACAATGGCCACCATGACCGAGCAGCCCAAGTCGACCCCTCAAAATGACCACGCCTATCCCCCTCCTGTCGTTCAGTACCCTCACCAGCCATTCAATGGCTCTGGATACCCACCACCAGGTCCCCCCAGCGCCTACCCTCCTTTCTTTACTTACCCACCTCCTCCCGATGGAAATCATCCAGAGAACGGCCAGAATGGCGCTCCTTCTGGTCCTTCCTATATGATGGCGTTCCCCCCTCCTCCTCATGGCATGGTATATGCGTATCCTCCCCCTCCTCAAGGCCAGGGTGAGTAGCGTCATCTTCACACTTTATTTGACTCATTATCTCGGCAGGATTTGCTCCTGCGCCGGCACCACAGTTGCCTCCCTTGCGCCCGAAACGTAAACAAGTGAAGATGGCCGTATGTATCTCGTTAGATCAATCAATCCACAGATGTTGATGATTATTTGATCTCACAACAGTGCACTAATTGTGCTGCTGCTTGCAAGCGTTGCGATGAGAATCGTCCTTGTGAACGTTGCCAGAAGTATGGTATATCAGATACTTGCGTTGATGGACAGAGGAAGGAGAGGAAGAAGGGCATCAAACGTGGGCCCTACAGGACAAAAACGAAAACTGCAGCAGAAAGTTCGGCGGCTTACTCAGGTATGTCTTTAGATGCGTTTACTCACTATACCTTAGCTGAGATATGGCTAGGTGAATGGCCACCCAGCACTGGCGTTCAGTCGCCACCGTCTGCCGCAACTACTACTGCAGCGATACACGCTGTCGCACATCAATTTGGTGCCCCAGAAGGGTACTATCAAATCTATTATCCTCCAGGTCCTTACCTCCCTCCCCCTCCCGACGGTCACGACGGCTCGGCCACTGCCGCCCATCCCGGCGGCCAACCCCCCATCCTACCTTTCTACATTCATCCAGGGGCTTATCCTCCATTTCCACACTACCCCGCGGTATACCAGCCTCCGCCCGGCCAGGGGCAGCAGCTCCCTGGGCAAGAACAACAAACGACTATGGACCCGAGTGCCGCTGCTGGCATGAAGAAAAATGACGATATAGGGGCAACCGGAGGAGACGGTGGGGGTGGTGTGGAACCTGCTGCTGTTCAAGGGAAAAAGAGGCGTGCTGGCAAAAGTGGAGACGAGAAAAAAGGGAAGAAGGCAAAGACTGCTCGTGCCTCCACTAATGGTAATGGTGATCTGGCTGGAGATAAAGAAAAGGAGAAGGAAAAGAATGGAGAGAAGGGACGAGAGCTAGGGGGCCCCCACGAGACTGCACAGAATCAGGGTGAAGGTGATACGAGCACTGCTTAGGTTCTATACAGTGATGTGCGATGTTTGACTTGTGAGTAGTTGGCCCTTCTGTCCTATACCCGCATACTCATTACTTTCAATGATGTATATAGTTTAATTCATTGGACTTTATCTGCCATATTTTGATGGCAACTATACACACAATGTTGCAATGGTTTGATTCTAATTTTTTTAACAATACCCAAAGCTTATACATGGGTATCCGCTGGCTGTTTGACCTTCAATGGGGCCCTCATGTGGCATTACAGGATAGGCTGCATGCTGACCCTGTTGCTGCCAGTCTAACAACCACAGGAAAGTCAATTTTATTCTGTTCTATTTCATTTTTTCCCTTCCATCCATACTTGATATGATTGTTGTTAAATTTTTGTGATGCACCCTTGTAGAAAGACCTGCCTTCTCATAAATTGATGCCATGATATATTTGACTTGTTTCCTTTTCAAAAATATGTTCAGAACTCCGTTACTTGTCTATTGAAATCTTTACACACCTATCCCTTTCATGTTAACCTTGATTTTCTGTTTGTTGTTGAATTTCAGTTACTTTTATGGTGTACTTGTATCATGGAGATGACCGAGGTGTAAATGTTAAACAAGACTTGTATACATAAATGAATCTGAATTCTATTTTAAAACCTAGTGGGATTCTCATCTTTTGTGTTCGGGCCATTAATTTTGGCGTGGCATAAGTTATGCAAATTTACTAGTAGATAAATATGATTCTACGTGATACGAAACATAATGCGGCTACTCAATGGTATTACTTTGTGGACGAATTAAACGAAACCTCTCGGTATAAAAGAAGAATGCTGTCCGCTATCATTCCAAAGACCAGACACGTCCATCCCAATTAAACCTATCAAAAGGGTCCACAGGCGTCGGTAAACGAGGTGGCATGGGAGTACACTGATCGTATAGGAAAGGCTGTACAATATTAGGGTATGTGACTGCCTCAATATTGCCGCCGCTTACAATTCCAGATCGCGATGCAACACGATGCATCGGTTGGAAATATGCGGGTAGGTTTCGGTTGAAGTTCGAAGTGAAATCCTGAATACTATGATCCCCATAAATAGGATAGTACGTGGGGGGTGATTGATGTTCCATAAGTGGAACAATGTATGCTTCAGAGTTCGAGTTTGGCAACTGAAAACCAGCTTCAGTTGGGCACATCGAGTCGTTCTGTGTTTGTTTAGGTCGAAATCAGCTTTATATAACTAAGTAGCGAAAAAAGGATGCTTGTACTGACCTGGTGCAAAAACGTCCGAGATGGAGCAATACAGTTACCGACGTCTAATGGTGGAAGTAGAGGGCTACGAAATGGAGCGGCCTCGATTCCGACAGATACTATTTGAGGGCTCTCATCACTAAAATCTTGGCCCGTGCTATTTGGCATGGAAGCCTGTTTGTGTCCATCAATTTTCTTCTCAGGTTCTTCATTGGATAGCTTCATGCTCTTGACAGCATCAGCTAACTCGATGCCTTGCTTGCCATTCAAGAGGAGTTCTGCTACCTGTCGGCAGCGTAACAGCTCATCAGCTCCGTTCCTTTTCACGTTGCGTTTCACTGGCTTCTTTGCGCGAGGGCCAGGACTAAAACGGTAGTCAGGATACCTACGAATGTGCTCGAGCTTTTCTTGTGCGGCTTTGTGTCGCCACACGTCCTTATCGGATTCGGACATCTGATTCCAGCAGTGCGCGACGATACGACTGATGTGTCGATGGTCACGTTCCACGCTACGCGTGATTTTCTCGCCGGCCCAGAATTCGGAACGAAAAATCATGAAAGCGTTGCGTGGACGGGGCACACGGTTCGCTCCTCTTCGCCTAGGTACAAGATCGTTGATTTGTCCACGAGATGGAATAATCGAAGAGTGTGTCCCCAAAGAGAATTCAGTATTGTCTGTAGGTGTAGGTGGGAAGGAGGCTGCTGTTACAGGAGAAGTCGGCGATACTGATGGGCTCGGAGAATTTAGGTGGACCAATCTGGTCATACCTGTTGCGGTATTCAAGAAGAGCTGTGGTTGTATATCCGAGTTATATAAAATCTGTTGAACACCTGCAAAGCAAACTAGGTTAGACACAAAGGATGTGTAGGTCATTTAGTTATTCTGAAGTCACCCTCAAATTCTGGATACTGGAGTTCATCCTGGAATACGGACATTGGCATTTGGAGGCCTGAGATGTCGCTGAAGGAGCAGATCGTCTTCAAGAGTACTGTGCATCGGAACAGTGGCTTTATAGGATGAAAGTAAATACATGGCTGCTAATGGCATCCCTTTGACATATCACATTCGTCACGGAAGTTCAGGTACATATCACACTCGCCCAATTTGGTATAACTCAACCTCGATATAATCACATATCACCTGTTTACAAGCACAAGTGAATGTCACAATCGAAGGGTCCCCATTTCCAAGTTGAAGATCCTGACATACCATCTTTGAGCAATAACATATCACCAAACCGGAACCGACTATGTATAAACAACTACTGGCCACTCATACCCCAACCCAGATGGCTCAATTGAACTGCCGAACTTGTACACCCTTAGGAAATCGATGTAAACTAATTCTTTGATGTGCACCAGATGTCATATTTCCACCTTGGCGTCCTAATATAGTGAAAAACTCATTGGACAAGAAGAACCAATGCAATTCTATCTCTCCTCGGGTAACGTTGCTACGATTGGTGTTCAGATTTTCGCCACATTGTCTTATTCCTCTATGACCCTCAAAATCCTTCTATCCAGTCCCATGTCCCACCTCACTGGAACAACGCGAACGTGATGTCTACTCGGCCTATGGTTTCCATTGTAGTTTGGACTGCCGTTCATGGAGTAGTGGTATTTAGCACACTTCATAACTTCCATTCCGAGACCTTTTTTTCTCTCCTCAGCAACCGAGTCGAATGTACTTGTACTCTTTATGCTCATACTCATTTAGACCTGCCCATAGTGAACAAGATGCTATGATGGTAATTAGGGTTTGGTAGGTACGTTACTATATGCACGACAACAAGGACCTCGCAACTCCTCATTCCAATCAGATTATCAAGTTTTTGTTTACCATTTTTCTTGACTGAGGTGCAGTGGAGGGAAGTTGATAGATAAACGAATGTAATAATAATGTAGACTACGCGTCGTGTATCTACTTAAATACTAAGGAATGTTATAGCCTTTTGGCTGTTCTAATAAATATAATACCCAAGCACTGATAAGCAGTGTTAGGCGCTACATATGGATGCGCTATGCGAGGCGCTACATGGGGCGCAGCCTTTGAGTGAGGCTGCGCATTGCTATCTACTGCGCGTTACTACCTACAACAATTTTCTGTCGAGTAGAGACTATGGTCGAAAATGGAATTAATTATCACCTGACAGAACTCCCGAAGCACACCTCCCAGTGTTTCATTGACCGGTTTGATAACGAGCAAAAGCTTTTAATTCCAACGTTTCGGGTCAGACAAGACTCAGTACTCAGCTTTTGCACACCACATGGTGCGCCGTTTAAGTATGTTATGATGAAAAACCGAGTCTCATATTCTCCAATCCAGTTTCTAGCGGTCGGGGATTGTATATTGCAAGTTGAACGGGTACCCAATCAAATTGGAGCATTCTGCGGTCTTAAAGAAGCGTTGGTTGGGAGGCACAGGGTAAATTTCCTATTTCTTAAGTCGTTACAGTACTAGAGATACAGCTGTATTGTCTGAAGAGTCTGAATAAGTACTTAGCTCACAGCAACTGGTGCATAAAATTTTATCCAAGTGCGCTATTATGATCAACAAGATGGGCGTTTTGGTTACTTACTGGCGAGGTCATAGTAGTCAACATAACACATTCAACAAACAATCCTCTTACGATTCAGATTAATGAAATATGAATGATAAGGTACTCACCAACTCATGCGCCTTCCGAAGCACGTCGCCTAACTTGATTGCATTCCCACATCCACGCGACTCCAAAACGGCAGGGTCATGTCGAGGCAAGTGTCAGCCCCCCTCTCCAAATGCAACGTCGTGTCGGTTCTGACTATGTAAGCGGATATATGAGAGATTGTCCATATCCATTCTAGTAAGTACAGCCCAGCAATCATCCCTAGTCATCTACGGTAATCTTGGACAAGAATAGCTTTTGAAACTGATGTTGGTTGAGGATGAAATTTCAAACACAGGATATTGGCTGCGCGAGGTAGTCTCGTCCCCAGACGTTCAGTGCGGTCGGTCCTGACGAACCATGCGGAGACAGTTGTACTTATAAGTCTCTCACGTCCTACTATAGATCCGACGTTGATTAAGTATCTGATGCCATCAGTTGCTATAAACATAGTATTTACTTATACAACAGCCCCAATCGTCCTTATGAACCGTGGGGTATAAAAGGCGGTGGGTCAGTTATGGAAAAGCAAGCATATTCATTTCTATCTTTCCGTTCTACGCTCCCCCTTTTGTTTTTACATATCGGGATATGGACGTTGTTCTCACGCTACTTTGTGTACACAATTGAATTCGAAGGCTCAAGCGCCCAAGAGCAGTAATCATTGTAGTTTGCAATGACCATATCACGCTCATGGATAGTGATCAAAAAAAGTCAAGGGAATATTAATATAAGTACAATTGCTGTCCTACTGGATCGGATATGTGCCGGAATGATTGGGACTTGGCAAAATAATTACTATCAATCACCCGCTCCCATGTAAAGCAGCCCCCACACCGAATGCTTGGAGTCACCGGTCCATTCTCGAGACGGACCATACTTAACCGTTGCTTGTTGCTTGGTTCTGTGGCACGACGAAGGATGTCCTCTGAAGGTTATATAAAGATTGCGGGATTGCAAGTACATATTTAGGGAATGAATGGCGGTATTAACGGTGGATTTGAATGGTCCAGAGCAGTTGAAACTCAACGGAGATATGAATGGGCTCCGGGTCGACCACAACAGGTCTTAAGTGCCTCCGGAGATGTATCATCGTCGAATCGCCGAGGGACACGAATAGTCATCTTCAATTTTTTATCATGAGTATTTGATCAAGAAGGATCATGTAAGAGTAACATATGGCAGAATCACTTATAAGCGAGGAGATTCTATGCATTAAAAACGTGCGTTTGTAAGATAACGATTTTAGTGGTTTTTGAGGGTACCTCGGGTAGTGGACCAGGTCCAAGCACACGGAAGACAATGAGCAGAGAACGGGCACACGTTCGCAGAATAGCAGTGGGTTAACCTCGGAAGCGGACGATCGTCGGTGAGGACGGACGGTGAACGGGGAAGCGTGGGAAGATTAGATTGAATGATGGAGTGACTGGATCAGGACAACCAAGCCGCAAATAAGGGTGGACTTCCCAGTTTAGGACTTGCGGTCAAGTATTTGCCATCGTCCATCTCTCTCAATACTTATCTACTTCATCCTCCCCCCCTTTCTTTCCTTATCCCAACTTTAAATGGATTCTTTCAGTGAACCATACACACGTCTCGGCGACGACGTTTCCATTGCTGATGTTCGTACAGCTATTGCAAACCTAGAACAACAGCACAAGCAGAATGGTATCCCCCTTTCAGGTCGTATCATCCACGTTTGCCATTACTTGCCCATAATCGCATCGTTAACAACACAAAAACCTCTTCCAAGCCCTCCAGCAACACCTCCAACCAAACCCGCCCAAGTAGACCACAATCCATTCCCTACAAATCCTTCACCGCCATCTACGTTTGAAAGTACTGACTCACAAATCCACCAAAAATGGATCCTGAGTCCTCGCTACGGTCACTCTGCCATGGTTTCCGGTATTCGTTCGCTCTCTGCGACACATGAGCAACTCGTTATCGGATGGACTGGTGACATTCTTGCGGGAACTGAAAAAGTTTCCGCAGACTGTATTAATTCTGCAGACCGTGAAGCATTCGAGGATGCTCTAGCACAATATCACCCCAAGGAAGCTGAGGCAGATGATGAGCGCCGCACTCGATTTGTCCCAGTATGGCTTGACGACAAAGTCGCCCATGGACACTATGATGGATACTGTAAACAGAGTACGTCATTTATGTGTATTTTCGCTCCTTGCATTTGCTTAACAATTTCTTCCCTTACGTATAGCTTTGTGGCCTCTTTTCCATTATTTATTATGGCAAGATGTCGCAACTGAGTATGCATCTGCCGATTCGCACTATCCTTATTATGAAAGCGCCAACGCGGCATTCGCCCGTCGCATCGCAGAGGTTTACCAACCAGGTGACCTTGTATATGTGCATGACTACCATCTCTTATTAGTACCAAAGTATGTTCGTTTGCAATCTATCCTTTTAACTGCTTCATTTAATATCTTTAAATCTCAGGATGGTGCGAGAATCAGTTCCTGACATCGTACTTGGACTTTTTGTGCATACTCCTTTCCCAAGTAGCGAGGTGTTCAGATGTCTTCCACGTTCGTTACTTCCATTTTTCCTACCTCTACCCTAAATAAATATAATGCGCATATAGGTCGTAAAGAGATACTTGACGGCATGCTCGGTGCCAATCTGATATGTTTCCAGGTAAATGAAATCACCTGCGTCCCTGTATTCTTTCCCCTTCATTACCCCTTTTTTCGAAACTAAATTTTCAACCCTCCTTGTCATTTCATTTTGATATCCAACCCGTATTTACTTATCTATGAGTGATTACTGATATTACTCTTTTTTACCAACTTCTTAGACCTATTCATACTCGCGTCATTTCACCTCGACTTGCATCCGAGTATGCGGGTACGAGACCACTTCTCGTGGAATCGACGTAGAAGGACATGTTACGGCCATCATGCATTGTCCAGTCGGTGTGGATGCTGAACGCGTAGCCAAAGACATGTAAGTCACCCACATATTCTTTTTCAAAAGATATCTTTCCATATTTTTTGGGATACAATTTGGCACGAGTGCTTGTCTCAAGCAAGATTGCGATCAAATTCGTGACTTCATGTCAACGCAACGGTGGTCATCAAAACAATACTGCCTTTTGTCATTTAGGGATTCATATTCATAGAGTTACTCGGTTTCTCACGGGGTCGAGGTCTTTTGATGTGATCACGATCGTGATCGGCAAATGTATAGCGAAGGCTATTTGTGTTTTCCTTAGCCGTGGCGTGTGTATCGGTGCCGCAGAAATCACACATATCCAGCACTTCTGTCTTGGCTTCTGTGCTCCATGATTTTTTGTATTCGTCAGTTTCTGATATATCTCATTCTTACCTTCCACAATCAGCTTGCGCCCCGGAATTCAGCCGAAGCTGGAAGCGTTGCGTACCTTGTACGAAGGAAAGAAAATTATTGTAGGTCGAGACAAGCTTGATGTGGTCAAAGGGGTGCTTCAAAAGGCAAGTTTATCTTTTGAGACTGGTTTACATTACCCAATTCTCCTCGTCGTATCAATGCCTGCTTACGTATACATTCAGCTCCGTGCTTTCGAAAAATTACTTCAAGATTACCCAGAATGGATCGGAAACGTTGTCATGATTCAAGTGACCAGTCCTGCGCTTACCGACTCTCCTAAGCTTGAACGGATGGTGAGTGAGTTGGTGGCGCACATAAATGGAGAATATGGGAGTTTGGACTTCATCCCGGTGCATCACTAGTTTGTCGCTTTCCTTTCTCGATTTGTCTTTATAACTGAGTGGACTCTTTTCCATAGCCACCAAACCTTGAAAAAGGACGAGTTCTACGCACTCTTGAGTGTGGCAGATCTAGCAGTAATAACACCACTCAGAGATGGAATGAATACTACAAGCATGGAATTTGTCATCGCACAGGAGAAAACAAATAGTAGTCCCGTTGTCTTGAGTGAGTTTATGGGCATCAGCAAGAATATGGAGGATGCTCTGTTGGTCAACCCTTGGAACCTTGGGGTTAGTTGTTACCCGTAGTGTTTCTAATGTAGTGTGACTGATGGCTGCTTATTAGGATGTAGCAGCTGCCATCAATCAAGGGCTTACGATGTCAACCGACGAGAAAGCAGAGCGCCAGGCCAAGCTACACAAGGTAGTTACTACGCATACATCCCACACATGGGCTGCTGTGCTCGTGAGGATGCTTCTCGAACAGATTGGACGACAAGGCATGGCACGTTCAACTCCTTACATACCGAAGTCAGACCTTGAAGGATTGTATGCATCTGCGAAAAAGAGATTATTTTTGTTCGATTACGATGTCAGTCACCCTTTTTGCTTTCATTCTTGCCTATGTATTCATCATCTTCTCCCGTATATAGGGCACCCTAGCGCCAATCGTTAAAACACCATCTATGGCCATTCCATCCCAGAACACGCTTGAAGCACTTGAGCGGTTATCCGCAGACCCCCGCAACATTGTTTATATTATCTCTGGCCGGGATGGTGCGTTCCTTGACCAACACTTGGGGCACCTGAGGAATGTAGGATTTTCTGCGGAGCATGGTGGATTTGTGAAGGAACCCGGAACGGACAAGTGGACCAATTTCACCGAAAGTTTGGATATGGGTTGGATGTCAGAGGTTGAAGAAGTCTTCAAATATTATACGGAGGTCAGTTTTAATTATTCATTGCGAGTAGATGATTGCTGAATCCTGATATATCACCTCAGAGAACAACTGGTAGTCATATTGAGATGAAGAAGAGTTCTATTACGTGGCATTACCGCGGAAGTGATCCAGAGTGGGGGTAAGCGTTATAATCGTTATAGCATACCCTCCTTTCGTTTCTATGCAACTTGGGGCCCGAATCATCATTTACACCCTTAACATAGGTTATTCCAATGTCGCCAATGCCAAGACCTCCTTGAGAACAACCTTGCGCATAAACGACCTATTGAGGGTAAGCTTGACGTTTGTAGACAGGATTGCAGCTGACACGCTTAATTTTCTAGTGCTCGTGGGCAAAAAGAATCTCGAAGTCAGACCAATTGCTGTTAACAAGGTGAGCCAATGTTTCACTTCCAATTTTCTATCCACATTTCGTCAATGCTGTCATGCTGACAATTCTCTATAGGGCGAGATCGTAAAACGGATATTGTACAAGAACCCTGACGCTGAGTTTGTTTTCTGTGCTGGTGATGACAAGGTATGTCTCGTTTCCTTTAGTTGACTTTACCTATGCTTCACAATTCTAATGATTATGCCTGTCTAATAGACTGATGAAGATATGTTCCGTGCGCTCTTACTGTTCCCTAACGGAGTTACCAAAGCACGACTCGATGCGCCTCTGTCGGTAACATTAATCGATGGTGAAGGAGCACCTCCGATCGATCTCGCCATTCGTCCAGAAGCGGTGTTCACGACGGCAGTTGGTCACAGGAGCAAGCGAACCTTGGCTAGTTGGCATGTGACGACTCCTCAGGAGATTGTTGAACATATGCTGGACTTGGTAAGAAATCAAGAAGGAGGAAACGAGGATAATAAAGCACATCTATGAACACGAACAACTTATGAATCATGTGATTAATTTCCCTTTGCGTCTCGTTATCTCTTTCTAACTCTTCTGCATTATTAGCATGCTACTTTTCTGTCTCTATTTGGTATTTGATTTTACGTTCAGTACCCAATCCAAGTATTAAATTCTCACCAAAGCCTCGTCGTTTCTTTGCTCTTTTTTCTTTTTCTTTTTACTATTCACATGTATCATCAAATGGAACGGATAGGTTGTATGTTATGTAAATAGATGGTCTTAGATTTTGCAATATGAATGCCGCAAATCGCAATTATATATCTTTGTTAAAGACTATGCGGTTTCTCGTGGACAAAGCATGCTATACGAGACTGATAGTGATATAGCAATGAGAATCCGGCATCCTCACTCATTAACCACTCAACCAGCATTACCATCAACTATACAATTTGGGTTGAGGCGTAAGTTCTTGCAGTGAGGAGGAGGGGACGAGAAACGGATCTCTGTAGCCTCCAACTCTCTAGAGCTTGCATATGTTTGACTAGATTTATTTTATTTACGTAACATACAACCTAGTATGCTGAAAATAAAAGGGAAAGGTAACGAGCGGGAACCTAATACCTGGATTGGATACCGTAAAATTAAATTCCAAATAGACAGAAAGATGGCTGCAGAACAGTTTAGGGTGAATATATGTGGGGGGCTATGTGATGAACTTGTATATTCAGTCCGTGGCACTGTTCACTTATTTCATAATTTTTGCAACACAATCAATAATATTTGGGAGGCCTCCCTTGACAAATTCACATCATACAAGCAAACTATTACAACACAACACAGACACTAAAGCTCAAACCGTAGGGCAAGGAATGGTTGCGGTGGCAGTGACACCATTGAGAAACGGAGTCAAAATATTAAGGAGACCACCAGGAACGGCACCCGTGCTAGCGAGGAGTGCCCCGAGGCCAGAGACATTGGCAGTAGTTGGCATGCACCTGAGTTTGAACACAGTCAGTACCCTTTTGTGATGTAGCAGCAATGTGACACTTACACGCCTGGAACGCCTGGGGCAGCAAAGCAGCACTGGGTGGCCACACCGCCGACTGCAGGGCCTAGAAAAGAAATGTCAGTTAGTATGGTATTGGTCGGAAAACGGTAGTGTTAATACAATCGGTCGAATCATCACCTATGCGTAATGAGAAACAGGCTCGCGTCAGTGCTCAGAACGTGTTAATGCACATAGACCACTTACAAGTAGCACAGATGGGCCCTGGGAGTTGTGCCATGGTAGTGGTAGCAAGAGCGAGAATAGCAATAGCAGAGAAGGCTTTGTTGAACATCTTGGACACACTGGTTGAATGAAGAACTGAGGATATTGGCTGTACGAAGCACTGGATTTATAGAAATTCTTGTGGCTGGATTTACAAATTTGTCGACTGCAGTGTGTACAGTATGTAAGTTCTTTGTTTGTGGCTGCTGAGGATCACCTGCCAAAATGATTGCATTAGAATTTAATTCTGGCCGCCGTTGAATTATGGAACGCATGACAATGAATTCTTCTGTGGCTTGATACACTCCGTCTCCAACAAATATATTGATCAGGAATGTTTCCAATCATATTCTGCAACCATTCAAATCGGGCTGAGCTGTGGATAAATATAGGAACACAGAAATGAGGCTTTCACCTATTCAAAAGAACACGAGTAACCCTAGCGCTTATAGAGGTGTATTACCACCGAAAGTCTGAGTGCAAGACATAAACGTGAGTGATATTATTCTGACTTGTTTACTCAACCATCTTGCTTGGTAAGGATATCATTGGGTGTGTTATTGTGAATTTGTCTGTGTAAATTCCTATTAATCATACTTGGATCAGTGAACCGGTCTATCAATTGTCGACGACAACATTGGAAGGAATTACCACAATGAGTGCAATGTATACATTTCCACTCCGCGAGTCAGACAGAACGCACCGGACCGTCGGAACTACAGGCACAAACATTATTCCTATTGGGCCATAGATCTAAGCTTGTGGATATCTGGTAACGAGATTTTCGAGTTAAGATTTGTCAATTTTCATTGTAAACAAAACACTCGGCAATCAATTAATCACAATATGAAATCGTGGCCGCAATGTTCTCGTTTGTTACATAACTTGAATTGACCCTTGACATTGATGATGTCTTTTCTTCATCATCTTCACAAAAACAAGGCTTTCTTGAGAGTGTCTACTGTACCTCCAGGAAAGCCTCTGGTCGGGTGAATGAATAGCTGTTTATCTCGGGGACTGAACGGATGATGAAGTCCCTTCATGTGTCAACTGCCATCATTCCTTGAGGTCCATAAATTGGGGTGTTAGCCGAATTAGAGTGAAGTTTGAACCCGGGCACTCCAACAGAGGTATTCGCGGGAGGATCGATAAAAAGATCTCTTGAATTTGGGTCTAGTATAATGAATAGAAAGACAAAGTTTTGCAGAACACACCAGCAAACACTTCAATATATGGCAATGGACGAATGTTAAGATCGTATATTTCGGAGTTTCAGATGAATAACATAACAGTTCAAGGGATGATCCACGGTCCTCGTCAATTATATTTACAACTGGGGTTTTCGTTATGCCGCTCGCAAAATCTAAAGCATCTAGCCCCATTGAACAGTTCTTCTCGGCGTGAAATTTCGAAAATTTCGATGGAATGGTGACAGCAACTCGGTGTACTATTTCATTATACGAGAAAGACTCATCTGGAAAAACATGAGCTAGTTTCATGGAGAAACTGACGGCGGCTTGAAGAAAGGGAGCATCCTTCGCCATTTGAATAGATCTGCCATAAGGCATTAGTTCGAAAATTGATCGGAACTCTCGACAGAACATGAATTACCGGTTATAGAGATAATCAAAGTCCATAATGCATTCCTCGGAACAATTCTTGGGATGCTGCAAGTATTACCAGGCACTGGTGGATGATACTATGTATTTTCTAGCTCGGTCAGGAGGAACAGATTCAAATGGAAGATTATAGCTGCGTACATGTGGACCAAGATGCACAGTTTTTTATACCAGCCTGATGCGGCTATGTTATATATATTGACATTCGACTATAGTTATCTGAATATGTGATAAGTCTGAAGTTGAAAGGGGCGTTTAGTGGCTGCAAGATGTGTTGTAATTGAAACAAAACATAGCAAAAACAGAAAGGCGGAATGCACACTTTAGTAGCAAATACAAATATTGCCCTGTATAGCAAGGTGAATACACATGGCTTATCGAAAAGTTTGATCACCTGTTCATGGTATTCCCTGCTATGTTCGAGCTTGCTGTTGCGGAAAGGCACATCTACACTAGTCAGCTCTAGGCACCAAACATGTAACACTAGTTTCAATACTGGATCGAAAAACTCACAGAAGTGAAGGTCAAATGAACCAAGTCTTCAGAGTTGAGATTGAATCTATTTCCCCGTGGTAATAAGAGGAGTACCATAGAAACTATCACCTGTTAAAATTATCAGTCTATCACCGGGAAGAAGGGAAGAAATTGGCGACCAATTTACCAAGTTCCATTGAGCCCATTGAGCCCGGCCTGCAACACCCTATTTCCGCTTGCGTGACCTAGTTAAACATAAATGGATAGGAGGTTCCTCCAGACTGCAAAAACGAGGCACAGGTATATCTTCTCTCGCCGCCATAAACATATCAAAACAGATGTCCATTCATGATGCATGGCAGTGTGCAAATGGTTTTTTAGGGTATGATGTATGGCGCATTCCATTCCATCATATACACACCCAATGATATCCTTACCAAGCAAGATGGTTGAGTAAACAAGTCAGAATAATATCACTCACGTTTATGTCTTGCACTCAGACTTTCGGTGGTAATACACCTCTATAAGCGCTAGGGTTACTCGTGTTCTTTTGAATAGGTGAAAGCCTCATTTCTGTGTTCCTATATTTATCCACAGCTCAGCCCGATTTGAATGGTTGCAGAATATGATTGGAAACATTCCTGATCAATATATTTGTTGGAGACGGAGTGTATCAAGCCACAGAAGAATTCATTGTCATGCGTTCCATAATTCAACGGCGGCCAGAATTAAATTCTAATGCAATCATTTTGGCAGGTGATCCTCAGCAGCCACAAACAAAGAACTTACATACTGTACACACTGCAGTCGACAAATTTGTAAATCCAGCCACAAGAATTTCTATAAATCCAGTGCTTCGTACAGCCAATATCCTCAGTTCTTCATTCAACCAGTGTGTCCAAGATGTTCAACAAAGCCTTCTCTGCTATTGCTATTCTCGCTCTTGCTACCACTACCATGGCACAACTCCCAGGGCCCATCTGTGCTACTTGTAAGTGGTCTATGTGCATTAACACGTTCTGAGCACTGACGCGAGCCTGTTTCTCATTACGCATAGGTGATGATTCGACCGATTGTATTAACACTACCGTTTTCCGACCAATACCATACTAACTGACATTTCTTTTCTAGGCCCTGCAGTCGGCGGTGTGGCCACCCAGTGCTGCTTTGCTGCCCCAGGCGTTCCAGGCGTGTAAGTGTCACATTGCTGCTACATCACAAAAGGGTACTGACTGTGTTCAAACTCAGGTGCATGCCAACTACTGCCAATGTCTCTGGCCTCGGGGCACTCCTCGCTAGCACGGGTGCCGTTCCTGGTGGTCTCCTTAATATTTTGACTCCGTTTCTCAATGGTGTCACTGCCACCGCAACCATTCCTTGCCCTACGGTTTGAGCTTTAGTGTCTGTGTTGTGTTGTATATGTTGTGTTGCAAAAATTATAAAATAAGTGGACAGTGCATCAACAATGACAGACTGAATATACAAGTTCATCATATATGAACTATGCCAATATTACATATATTTACCCCTGCTTTTCTGCATTACCAGCATGCTATCTTTCTGTCTCTATTGGGATTTAATTTTACTTTCAGTACCCAATCCAAATATTAGGTTCCCGCCCAAGGATAGTCGTTTTCCTTCCATTTTACCTTCAGCGTAGGTTGTATGTTATGTAAATAAAATGGGTTTATATCTTACGCCACGAGCTATGCACGAAACGGACAGGTAATATACAGATGGTTTTTACAAACTATACAAAGACCGGTCCCACACAAAAAAAAAACTAAAAACGCCGGCGGAGCTTCACCTTAGAAAATGCTGGAGTTGTTATAGGTTCGAGCAAGAAATCCAGCATTTTCTTCTTCTGATCCTTTAGAGACATGTGCTTCAATTCATCAGGTATTGATATCTCGTATAGCCTAACCATCCGAGCTATCCCACAAAGGCATTCTGTTATTGCGAAACGTTCCCCAAGGCAGCTTCGTGATCCGCGCATGAACGCCGCAACTGCAAAAGGAGGAAATACTTGAGAATGAAAGTTGATCATTTCCATGAGATTAACGTACATGCATCACGTGGCCAACGGTAGGTTTCCGTATCAATAAACCGCTCAGGTCGAAATTCTCCTACGTCCTTTCCCCAGTAGATCGCTGAGTTTGTATTAGCATATTATGTTATGATGACCTAGGAAGTGTGGCTTCATACGATTCATTTGCATGGCATAGATGTCCAGAACCACTGTGCTTCCAGCTTTGACTATGACTTCTTCCTCAATAAGCTCATCAATCTGTTCGCCATCCAAAGGAGGTATAAACCTAGTGAATTTGAGGGGTGTGTCGACAATAACCTCTTTTGGCAGACGACGGACGGCAGGGTAATGTCTGAGGGTCTCATAAAGAACCGCGAGTGTGTATTTCTAGTAATCAAATGAGCGAACGAATGTTAACTGGAAGAAGAGACCACAAACCAAACTCGCCATGCCTTCGCTATACGGCTGTAGCCAATCTGGTCAGTAAAATGGGAATTGGTGACGATGATAGAGCTCACAGTGTTATTCTCATTGTAAGAACGTTCATCTGGCCACAGCTTCGTTGCTTCTTCGAGAACAGCCTCCTGAACGTCCGGATAAATGGCTAAGAACAAAGCGGCGAAACATAGAGCATTGGCTGTAGAATCTGTGCCACATAGCAATTTAGGCATTTACTTGAAATATAAATTATGTCATGACTGACCATGGCCAGCTGCTAAACTCAACTTTTGATCGGAAGACGGTGAGTGGCCGGATAGAAATGTTAAGGTATAATAGATCTACTCACAAATATGTTAGAAACAACTTCTTGCTTCGTTAGCCGGAGATTGTTATCTCCATTTTGAGCCATATTTGCTGCCACAAAGTTATGAAGGAGGGCTCCATTCATTTCCGGAAGATGTTCCCCTCCATCATTTATGTCCTCTACGGAGATGATTATAGTCAGAAGGTATGCCTGAAGTGTGTCATATATATTATTTGTTTTCCGAAGTAAAGGAGTTAGGAACGGGAGATAAAATTTCCTAGAGCACTCGAATATCCAAGGTGGAAATACAGCTTTGATCATCAGATAGTCAAGACTACTGATCACAGCTGCCTTGAAGGTCATGCTGGAGCCGGGTGGCACCGCTTCATCTTTACTCTCTTCCCAGCAGTCAGGGCGACCGAATGCTGCTGTGAGCAGGACAGACATGGTGAGCTGGTGAAAGCGTAAGGAGAAGACAACGTCAGATAGAAGAGCACTATATACTCACTCGTGTAAATCCCATTCCGACATCTACAGTTGTTTCACCCTCTGCAAGGCTTTTATCTATTTCAGCAAACCATTTCTTTATCGTACGCATGGTAGTCTCCCAGACAACAACGTTGTTTCCCTGATACAAAGATTATTGGCTGAGTTAGTTTGACTTGGATAGCAGACGCACGTCACTGAATGCACTTCTAGCTACAGATCGATATCGTTTCCATTTATCACCGTCGGCAGTAAAGATATTGGGTCCATAGACATTGAGGAATTCATACTACATTTTTTCTGCGTCAGCATTTGGTAGTAGTAAACAGCAAGAAAAAAACCATACATTTTCCTCTCCTTTGACGAACGTTAATCGTTTACTTGAAATGGTCTTGAAGGCTTCTGCATCAGAGAACCAGTGAATTGATGCGGCATTCGAGAACGCAATCGTTGACAAGTAGGTGCTCCCTGCCTTTTGGTATGCTTTCCAGGGTTAGATTTGATACTTTTCTATCGTTCGATATAAAATAAATTATTCACCTAAAAATCCGTCATACCAGTTGCCTATACAACCAGTCGGAGGGAAAAAACGTGCTGCGAGAACTGCTACAGGATTTAATGGAGTGAACCACAGCACATGCTGTCCGGGATGTCCTCTAAAATTTATTATATCAGTATATGACCGACGTATAGGAGATATAAATACTGCAGTGTCCGCCGGGTCTTTCGAATTGCCAAGGCTCTACGGATAACATATGTCGCTAGAAATATAGCAAAGACAGTAAGTATCCCTTGGAAAGAAAGCAAGGGCAAGCGATAAGGCATTATTGGTTAGGTAGACGCTTCTTGCTATTTTCCGAACAATACAACAAATCTGCTTTTATTGGGTTGCGTCAGTCTTGAGAACAAGTACTTGCAGGGTGACGGAAAGAAACTTGTCGGCATTGCAGAAAAGTGGTACCACCCACACTTATGGAGGGGGAAAGCTCCAGATTTCCTTTGTTCTCAAGGATGTAAGGGTCAATCCAGGGGGGTATTCGGCACAACGTCAAGATCTCATCGTCATCAGCAATGATTCCTAATCACCTTCTCACAAAACTATGTTTGGACTCGCTTCCAGCCGTAAAATGATGCACCATTATTAGATAGTTGGTCTACACAAGTTTGAGTAGATCACCCAACACTCCCATCGCAGTAACAGCAGCACCCGCTCCTGCGCCTTGCACTATAAGTGGCCTTGGGCTGTATCTCTCCGTATGGAACATGATGATGTTATCGGATCCTCCGAGCGATGTAGCAAATGGGTGATCAAATGGGTATCTGGCAATGCGATCAACATCGTGTATTGTTAAGCCAATAAACATGGGCCTTACTTTGCCAAGCTGGCTTTTACTTCCCCTCCTTCGACATCTATGATCCCTGCGTACCGTAAAACTTTACCCTCAGTCTTGGCTTCATTTCGCAGCTCAGAGAAATGGCTGTCAAAGTCGGGCAAACGTTTAACAAACTCATCCCCAGTTGGGATGCCATCCAACGCAGCGGGGATTAAAGACTCTGTAATTACTGATTTGAAAGATTGCAACGTCGGAAGAGCTGTCGGAGAAGCCCTTGATATAATACGGGACAGAATAGTCAACTTCCGAGCAACGTCAAACCCATTGAGATCGTCTGCTGGATGAGGTTCCTAGGACAATGGGGATACTTAGGGTCTATGGGTAAGTGTAAGAGAGGCAAATACCCACCGTATACCCGTTCTCTCGCGCAACACTAACAACAGAAGAGAAATTGGACCCATTGGGTTGGACACCCGAGAATTCATTGAAAATGTAACTCATTGTCCCTGAGAATACGCCCTCAATTTTGATTATCTTTATTGGCAGTTATTAAGTTTTCCGTAATCCTGATGACAAGCCCTTACTTTATCGCCAGTAGCCAATAGTTCTTTGAGCGTTGAAATTATAGGCAAACCAGCTCCAACTGTTGCTTCGTTTAAGAAGCGTGCCCCGCTATCGATACTTGCTCCCCAAATCTTTTCATACAATTCCATATCCCCCGAGAATGCCTTCTTATTCGGTGTAACCACGTTGAATCCCTCCTTCAGCCAAGTTGGATACATTGCAGCTACATCCTCAGATGAGGTATTATCCACGACAATAACACGCTTGTTGGCGTTGACCAACTCTTTCAGCCGTCTTGTGAGATCACCTAGATCTGATTTCAGTGGAGAAGAAGAGAGAAGAGACCTCCATTGTGTCCTATCCAGTATGGGAGACTGTGCATCAAATACGGTACGCGAGGACGAAGTCAATGAGATAAGACGAAAAGGTGATGTATGCGAGGGAATTGATAGAAGTTGGCGGATGAACTCTGATCCAACCAGGCCAACGCCAACGACTGCAACATGGAATTTCGATTGCATTATAGTCGTATTGCTACCAGCAATCCGATTATGAGCTGAACACAGTTATTCAAGTACAGGGGCGGGCCGTTAAAATCCGTGTACCGCCACAACGCACAAAGCCGGGCGAAATAACAAGTGTATGTAGTTTATATGTATTCCGGATGAGGGAGGTATCGCTTGAAACATTCATATAATACGAGCAAACTATTGAAATCTGTATCACATCAAGGCCAGAACAGAAATCAAAGGACCCAAAATGAATTAATGACACCCTGGTAACAAGGAGTGCTGCAAGGCTTCAATCTAGTCATCTACTCGGTATATGATGGGTGTTGAAGATTGTTATATTTTGCTCTACTTTTGAGATAATCATAAATCGGTGGAAGCATTTGCGGTTGGGATAACTCTCTTCGCCATCTTGATTTATAGGGCAACACATTTGGTGTTACTGAGAAAATTTGCAGAGTAGATAGTGTATTCGATGTAGGAGAATACTGATGAGGAGGGCCGGGGAGGGTAGGAGATAGTTAGGGTGAGGGAGGAATTGTTGTGTCTAGTGTTTGAATGCGACCTTTCTTTGGATTCTTTTCCAGTCTCTTTAATAGCACACCGACGCAACTTTCCAGAGCGTAAGCCTCTTCTGCAGTCGCATCTGCACATCCCCCCCAGCGAACCTTAAGATTCTCGTCGACAAGGTAAACATAGCCTACT
Source organism: Floccularia luteovirens (assembly GCA_009739215.1). Classification (NCBI taxonomy): domain Eukaryota; kingdom Fungi; phylum Basidiomycota; class Agaricomycetes; order Agaricales; family Squamanitaceae; genus Floccularia; species Floccularia luteovirens. The sequence goes on from VSJF01000011.1 coordinate 422,359, forward strand.
TTGCTATTAGTCATGCCCAGGGGATCTCGTACATACTCCATGTTTTGACTCGATACCAGGTATGTTGGTTGTAAGTCCGCTGGCACCATTGCTTTGAGTTTCTTTGTAAAGAGATTTACCAGAAAAGATTTCAAGAGGTTCTCTTGTATATTTATTTGAATATATTGATAGAGAGGATTCGAACGGAATCGTGAGTGTGCGTGGTCCACAAAGCTTTTAGCATGGAGCTGTGAAAATTGTCATTGAGGTTCCATTTGCAACATTCATACGAAAAACATACTTCCGATACTTGCGTCCCCAGCATGCTTACGATGGATATGCGACCGTAGCACATCTCGGTGGTGTTCTTTTTCGTCTTATTATCTAGACTTGTGCCAGTGATATTGGGCATGTATAGTGATTTCTGCATCTTAACTAAATATGGGGTGTATTAAAAGACATTGAATATTGAAACCCACATCTTCCCGTATAAGCACCTTTGGAGCGACCCAAGTTTTACCCCCATGTTTTCGCGTCATATTCATATCATGGAAGTATCCTTTACTTGCTTCTTTTATTCTAGGGTATCACTGAGTAATGACATTACTGTGTTGAGATGCTAATTGTCCTACAGATGCCGTCTTTCCGCAAGTAGTATGTCATCATCCATCAAGTCTTTGATTCTCTGCGTTCTTGTTTTGCGAAGGGTTGTCGGACGCTCTCTCACCCCAAGCGGTCGGTTGAGAGGTGGTAGAGCTTCGTTAGGTCCCGCATTTTTTAATGGTGTGTTGTTGGCCTTGAGCTGGGCAGCTTCATTCGAAGCTGAGTTTGTTGTACAGATATAACGATGTAGAGAGATCAGGTGATTAGACCTTCTACCCAACAGCTCATGTACTGTATAGGAAACACGCAAGGACATGGTCAATAAACAAAGTCACGACTTTGTTTATCGCGGAAAAAGTGGGAGGCGCGACTGGTCACGTGACTCCGCAAATAGAGGCACATAAATTGACGCGTTTGTGAAGAGCTTGTTGATTCATACTCTTCATCCCAACTATCATCATCCTTACCTCTTTGCTCCCTTTGTACATTTTGTATATTCTATCACAATGGTACGCAGCCCTACTATCTGCTCCAGTATGATCAACTGAACTTACCAACTTTTTTGCAGAGCGGAAAGGGTATGTCCTCCCAATCACCACTTTCGCAATTCTCTAAATTCAGTCATTTTATCCAGGAAAATCTGGCAAATCTTCTTCAGGTGGCAAGGCCGGCGGTGAAGGAAAGTCTCAATCTCGCTCTGCGAAGGCTGGTCTTCAATTCCCCGTTGGTCGTGTTCATCGTCTACTCAAGAAGGGCAACTATGCCCAACGTGTTGGCGCAGGTGCTCCTGGTAAGTTCTTGTTTGTTGTCGCCTTATCCAGCATTTCATATCTTCCGCAGTGTACTTGGCTGCTGTACTTGAATATCTCGCCGCCGAAATTCTGGAATTGGCTGGTAACGCAGCCCGTGATAATAAAAAGCAACGTATCGTTCCTCGTCACCTTCAACTCGCCATCAGGAACGATGAAGAGTAAGTTTTCATGATAAAAGTGGATTGATTTATGCTTGATATATTGTGTAGATTAAACCGGCTCCTTGGAGATGTCGTTATATCGCAGGGTGGTGTTGTACCCCATATCGCTGCTGTATGTCTTTCAACAACTGCTTTACTATTGCTGTCTAATCGGGCATTTTTCTACAGGAACTTCTGCCCAGCAAATCAAGGTTAGTTTGAGATATTTTACTGCATAGTTGACAGGTATACTGATTTTGTTGAACAGCAAGGGCAAGAAGGATGCTGAGGAAGCTTGAGAAGAGAATTCTACAAGTCGTATATATTTATTCTTCTGTTGCTTTTGATAACGTAGTTGTCACTGTATTTCTACCCTGTAATACGTTACAGCCTTTGCTTCGGGCTCGAGGGATCGTTCTCCAAGCTCCTGTCAATGATTTATCAATATGGTACAGCATACACGATACAACAGAGTGATTGAAATGCTGTTTTCCGTTGTTTGATTCGGAGGTCGAAATCAATCTGATACATGATGCGTTTCAAACCAAGCAAGCTTGGCAAAGTCATTTTCATTACGCTCTTTAACCTTACAACTGCCGGTACCATGTCATCATGGTTAGCACCGCCAGACAGACGTGAAACTATACTCATATTTCTCTGTCTCTCCGCTTTTTTCTTTGCTTATAATATCGACTCTTCCATCGAACTCATTCCACTCGAATCTAAAGGCTTTGTGCTAAATCATCTCGGTTTTGGAAGACCATCTGTTATCGGAAAAGACGGTCTGAGACCAGCTGGGTGGAGGGACAAGCTTGAGACGAGGATATTTGGGGGTTGGGCTTGGGATGCAGGGCATACCGCTGGTAATGGGGAGGAGAGGAGTCAAAGGAGAGGTGCTGATAGGCATGGTGCGATGTGGTTGGGCAGGAAAGAAATCGGAGACGTGGCAGGCCGTGTCTTTGGAGAATCTAGTGTTGACGAAGCGTTGACATGGTGGCGAGAGGATATTCCGCAGACAGAAGTTGTGAAACTATGTGCCCGGTGCGTGAACAAGTGTGTTTGATTTTTCTCTATTTTACTTATTAACCTTTATACATGAAGGATATACTATCCTGGACAATGTTTTCATATTCAATGGTACAGTCTATCTTGTGACGGATCAAGCAAATACGTTTCCACCTTTAGCATCCATCATCTCCTCCACCGGTGCTGGGTTTGGCGAATGGCATGTATTGAATAAGTCACAAGCTATTGGAATGCTGGGGTCGTATGGCGGAGTGTATGTCTTCTTAGTACCTACACCTCAACCCCAAAATCTAATAGTCGTGCTTACAGCATCCGAGGAGTAAGTTGGATGCATGCAGACAATAATTTACCTCGTGAGTAACAATTCCTCGATCCCGGAAATTTTCTCTTAACAGCCTTACTAGACAATGCGACGCTTTTTTCGATGTGGCGTTTGTACAGCACCTTGGATCCTGAAATTGATGAATTTGGCCAGACCACGCTAGAACCTCCGCATCGCCTTATATATCCACATCGAACATTCTTCACCGATCCCAACCCTCCGATTTTGGATCATTGGATTAGACGGAGACGTACAGACACTGGCTTCCACCCCTATCTTGCCAAAACCGCTTTCCCCCAACTCACCGTCATGTATTCTCAAGATTGGCAAGACTATCAAAAGATGCAAGTACCATTTTTCTTTGAACGCCTTCTTGTGGCAGATAGGAAAGCGGCAAGACGTTCTTTGGAGTTGGGCCAGCCCTCTTTTTCACCCCCATTTGAAATGGATGCTTCTATACATTGGTGGGAACCAATAAGAAAGACGTTGGCGGAATCTCTACTCACAGATGAAGATGAAAAATCGAACAAGGTCATCACGTATCTCCACAGACAAAATGAAAACAATGGTCCAAAATTGAGCGAAGAAGATCATAATAACCTCATTCACGCTCTGAAAAAGATCAAGAATGCAGAGATTAATATTATATCTACATCAACTGAAGAAACGGATTGGAGTACTAGAATGAAAGCAATCTCGAGATCAACGGTGCGAATTCATTTATATTGATTTGATGTCCGTTACTGACCTTGGAAATCTTATGAAAGATTGTCGTCGGTGTTTACGGGAACCACCTGCTTGATAGTGTGTTCATGAAGATAACGCCTCATACGACATTGATGGAGTTCTACCCCGAGGATACATTCATGGGAGACCAAGTTCTTGCTGTGCACTCTTTAGGAATGCAGTACCGTGCATGGTGGGGTGACAAGTACGTCATTGTTGGTCTGTCACATTTTTGATATTCTTATGCGATTTGTGTCCAGATACGTTACACCCAACAACCTGCCACTCGTTTCAGACTCCAAAACAAACATAGTACACGTTGGTGCAGAAGCTGTCACCCGCGAAATCAATTCGATACTAGCAACCTGATTATAGAAAAACTCAGTCAGTTTGAACTTCCTTTTGGTATATAGTATTGAGGACAACCATTGCCTTACAATTTGGGTGGATATTTTTGATTTGTTTTGCATGAATGTGAAACATTGCGATGTAGTATGATTTGTTCTCCGAGGTACCCCGGACAGCTTTGGCTTTTCACGTTTCCGCGGAAACGATAGGCTCTACTAGTACGATGATAGGGCTGGTTTGGTGGGAGTAGAGCTGTCGCACTAAGTAAGAAGTTTATATAATACACTTAGTATAGAAATTGGGATCCATGGGGTCCACGGGGATGAACACATGATGCAAAGTTTCCAGCTCATTGTAAGTACATCGTCTACTTAATACCGTGAGAAATTGATGGTTGTGGTCCCTGCTTACCATATGAGCATGACCTACCACTGTACTTTTAGCGGAACTGTCTAAATACGGTCTTCGTTTCTCAACCGTTTACAAGGCATTCTAGCCAAAACCTTTCTGTGAATACCTCGATGCATTCTAGAAAGTATATTTCATCGAACTACACACTACATACGTTCAATCTACTTTCATTGCCGAGGCTATTTGTGCGAGTACTAAGCAACTACAAGCTGTGTCAACATCCACAAAGGAGCCACCTTCGTGTGGTACAGTTGAATTTGACAACATTACACTTTCATTTCGGGCCGATCTCGGATGTACTTTGACGAAATGACCATAACGTATATTCGCGGTTCTTTCGGTCGTCTCGTTTATAAGGATGACCCAGTTGCCGGCTTCATGTTCCATCTTTACCTGTTCTCTTCCCAATGACCGGAAACGGTGAAAAATCGTCACCCCACCAAGAATCGAGTCCATCATATACTTCAACACTGACACCTGTTCATTCTGTAGAGAAGACAGAAACTTCTCTGGCTCCTGGCAGTGGTGCAGAATCCGCCTCGTCGAAAGACAAGAACCAGGAATTCATCGAGAAGCTTGAAGAGGAATGGGAAAATGACCCTGAAAATGCGAGGAATTGGTCGTGGGGAAAAAAGTGGACAGCTGCTGCCATCGTGTGTCTTTTCCATTTTTTGTAGAGTTGGTAGTGAGCTTAAAGTGTTTTATTGATTGACAGGTTTCTTTTTACACGTTTGTGTCGCCGTTGGCAAGTTCGATGATGGCTCCGGCCCTACCAGAAGTCGCCGAAAAATATAATATAACGGATCCAACAATAATTGCACTCACGCTATCCATTTTTTTGTTATCTTTTGCTCTTGGTGTAAGAATAACTTTATTTACATTTTTTAATTTCAAAACTCAGATTTATGTATATCCAGCCTCTGGTACTTGCACCACTCTCAGAGATGTATGGTCGGACTTGGGTCAGTAGAATAATCTACTCTGTCGATCAGTATACAAAGAACTGAGGGTTTTATTAAATAGATACTTCATATCGGCAATCTCTTTACCCTGGCATTCAGTCTCGGATGCGCGTTCTCACCTACAACGGGTGCTTTGCTGGGCTTTCGGTTCTTATGTATGTCCCATGCTTCAGCTGTAGGACCATTGTAGTAAATAAATTTCTAGCTGGCTTAACTGGCAGCGCCCCCATCGCCTGTGGTGCTGGTTCAATAGGTGATTTATTCTCAGCGAATGATAGAGCATCCGCTATGGCAGTTTACAGTCTCGGACCACTCATAGGTACTTTGTCCTATCTATATGTTAGATTAGATCCGGGATTGACCCAGATCTACTTTCAGGGCCTGTCGTCGGTCCAATCGGAGGAGGATTTATTGCACAAACCATAGGGGTCAGATACGTTTTTGTCGTCATAGCAGGTAAGTTTAAATTAGTACACGGGATCTGTTCGACCCTTTGAAACGTGCTCACGACTTCGGTAGGGGTTTGTGGGGTAGCAAGCGCCATTGGGATACCTTTATTAAAAGAAACCTATGCACCTATCATTCGTCTCAGACGGGCGAAAAAGTCTGTAGATGTGGAAAAATATCCAGATCATCCAGAGATAGCAAAATCTAAAGAAAAGCTGCATCAAGTCTTATGGGTTAACCTGACGCGACCTATCATCCTCTTGTCGCGAAGTTTCATTTGCTTCGTCCTTAGTCTTTACATGGCCTTGTGAGTTTTTTAGATATTTGTGGTTTGAATTTATATTTACAGATATGACTGGACATTGTAGCATGTATGGTCAGTAGCGCTTAAAGCTTACTTGCTGGTCATCTCACATGCAGTACTGATTTTTTTTTCATATTGAATAGGCATATATTATTTGATGTTCGCAACTTTCGCAGATTTCTTCGCGACTACTTATGGCTTCAAACCTGGAGTCGGTGGGCTGACGTATTTGGGACTCGGTGTTGGCTTTTTCTCAGCAACTGTATTCGGTGCCAAAATTGGTGATCAAATATACAAATACGTAAGTCCAGCCATAATCTGTTGGTTAGTTTGTTATGCTCACACTGTCGATTTGGTTCTTAATGTATAGTTATCTGATAAAAATGGTGGTAAGGGTACTCCAGAGATGCGTATGCCAGCTCTTTTCTTCGGTTCATTTTTCGTTCCTGTTGGTATATTGTAAGTATCTTGATAACCATCTATACGTTAAAATTCATCATTTCTACAGTTGGTATGGCTGGTCGGCACAAGCTAAACTTCATTGGATAATGCCCATTATTGGTTCTGGTATTTTTGCATTCGGTTAGTGCTTGTTTTGCTCCATCTCTATGAAAACCTTTTGACAACTGTTCCAACAGGAATGATGACTACATAGTAGGTTTTATCTGTACCATTGTTTTGAACTTTTCCTTATTGTCATATAGCCTACCGATTCAACTCTATTTAGTGGACGCCTTCACATATGCAGCTAGTGCGATTGCTGCTGCATCTGTAAGTTGTGCCTATTTTCCACTCAATGATATCTAATCGTTATCTCGCAGGTTTTCCGATCAATGCTTGGGTTTGCTTTCCCATTATTTGGGATGCAAATGTTCGATGCTTTGGGTTTAGGAGGAGGAAATTCTGTACGTGCCACAATATCTCCACTTCACCCCGCATTCCTGACCAGAATTACAGCTCCTGGGGGGCCTTGCTATTGTGCTAGGGATTCCATTCCCTGTCTGGATCTACTACAGAGGTGCAGCCATCCGTGAAAAGAGTTCCCTGTCTCGACGGTGAACTAGGTAATTCTATTTACACCTCATACCCCCACCTTTTTTTTATTGGGGCATAAAGCCTTCACGATATATACAGAATACCCAATTATTTCTTTTCAATTTCACACGCTGACCATAGCTCAGCCAAGATATACAAGCACGAGCAGATGCATGAATCATGATAGAGTCAAATTGTATTAACGGTACTATTGTAACAAGAAAAATAGCGGAATAGAACATTATAGTATATTTTAGTGTTGAAATTTTTTTTTGGATAAGGAGTGCCTCGGATGATCCTAGCAAATCGGTACAAGTTAAGAGCGTTAGGAGCAGCTGTCCAATCAGGACGAAGGCAAGGCACCAATTGTCGTCACATACCACGTTTTGTAACCGACGTGCTCAATCGCTGGCAGCTTTTACAAAAACCACCGGAACCCGAGGCGTATAAGATTGCAAGCGTCTAAAACATCACTATCACCAGCCAAGTCAATGTGTTGAATGATCAAGCTTCCTGTCACACAAAAGTAATGTCGCACAAGCCTGGTTCTTCTAGTCGGCTTCCTGCGAATTCTTCATTACCGGGTCGTAGAAAGCCTCATTCGCGTCTTGCATCTCTATCGGCTGCTGGGAGCACCAATGCTGAGCGCTCGTTAGGGCGTCGAGCTTCAGTAGCTGGCCTAACCTCTGCGCCAAAGACCCAACGAACATCGAAGACATCACAAAAACTCGTTGTTCTTCCCTCTGCACCTCAAACGAAACCTTTTCCTGTAGAAACTGACGATGAACTCACACTGGGTCATGAAACGGATGCGGGAAGGAGGGAGTACAAAAGTCAAGCAGAGCGGATGAGCAAGCAACAGCGGAAGCAAGCTGGGTACAAGAGATTAACGGCGTATTGCGTTGCAGAGTCCTTCAAGATGAAACTTCTTGCGTCGTTTTTGAAACGAGAGCATAATGTAGCTCCGAGGATTTTCGATGAAGCATTATATGTTGTAAGTTCATCTGACAAGATGTCATAGTGTTGCCTTTAATCTCCACCCCCTGCCATGTATAGATGTACCATATGCCATTACTCCCAGGGTATGGCCCAAACGCCAATATTCGGTCTTCAGCTCCAGCTAAAACGTCTCGAGGCAAATCACTACTCTCTCGCCTCTCAGAAGCAGAGGAGAATGGGTACCAAGGAACATACTTCACATCACCTCCTATCCGTTCTCCCACCTCTTTACGAGATGGTTATATCTCCGGTGCTTCCCCTGTTGAAACCAGGAATGCACGCAGAGATCCATCACCTGAATCTGTTCGCACCTCTACGGAAATTTCCAGACCCTTGCTTTCTCCCAACTCTGTTGAAGCACAGACTCCGGCTTCAGACTACGAGACTGGTTTAGATACTGGTGCCGAAACTGGTGCAGATACAAGTTTTGAAAACGAGACTGTGCATACAATCCAACCATCAGCTGTTCCGTTTATTGAAGAAGTCGAGGTTGCACAATCACCTGAGGTCTCTGATGAAGATATCGGGGAGGTAGTGTTTTTCGACTATGGAGTAGTGGTTTTCTTTGGATTGGCAGAAAGGCAAGAAAGAGATATCCTGGAAGACGTTGAAAATGCTGGCATTCTGAAGAGAAAAATTGACGAAGATGATTGGGAAGTTGAAGAATGCCATTTTGCAGTACGTGAATTAAAAAGTCTGTCGAGGCTCACAGCTAAATCATCATAAAGCACGATCCGTACATCTCATATCCACGCATATATAATGATTTCTTCAGTAAGCTGCCAAATTTTTTCAATTATCTTATTTCTGATTCTTTTGTAAAGCCTTGAAATCTCGTTCACATCTGCTAAAGTTATCAATAGCACATGCGCTAGCACAATCCACACTCCTAGCTCACTACGAAACCACTGCGCAACGTGTTCTTTCATCACCACTAGCTCTATCTATACCTAAACAGTTGGCAAAATCTGGTGGACTACGTTTGAGGCGCCATGACGCTCTCAAGCTGACTGGCCGTTTATTCAAATTACGCAGGGATGTTAATCTTGTCTCTAATGTTCTAGACGTTCCAGAATTGTTCTGGAGTGAAGCCTAGTTTGAAGGATTTATACGATGCGGTCAGAGAATATATGGAAATTAAGCCTAGAGTGCAGGTTTTGAATGAGAAGTTGGGTGTGGCTAGTGATTTTGTGAGTCTTTCCGTTTGGCTCTCATGACAATCTTCATTTGACGTTGAACATACAATAATTGAAGCTTGATGCTATACATGATCATCTCAATAATTCGGCGATGGAGAGAATAACATGGATTGTCATTTGGTATAATCAAAATTACTGACCTTGGCTGTATGAAGTGCTAATGAAATTTTCAAGGCTCATCGTTGTTGCTTGTCTTGTAGAGATTGTGAGTCTCATCAAAAAAAAAAAATTCTCGTTCAGCCAGTTGATCAACCTGAACCTTTACTTAGGGCGAAGTTATTGCACGTCTTGTGGTTCACGAATCGATAGAAGGGAGACCTACAACCATTCCTTCGCCAACGATTTCAAAAGAAGATGCATTGAGAACTTTGGAGTTTATGATGACGGCTCAACACTAATCAAATTACCCATTTTTTCACTTTTCGTGTCTTTCAATGTTTTATCCTTTTGATTGTGTGTATGTTTTGGATCCTTGGAACTGACTCTAAAAATTGGATGTCTTGCATGTGATGGCTACGGTACTGTGAGCTTGTCCTGGTAGTCTACCGTAATGCCTTCGTGTTTCGTGGTCTAGTATGAGAGCCCCTTCAAATCTTGTTTTAAATAAAGGGTATTGACCCAGCTCCAAATCACATCTCTTGAATTTGAATGCAGCGCTTCCGTAGAACCTCACACTTCTAATGTATAATAAGTGGACGAAAACAACTCACTGGCCTTCCTTGTCAGCTTCGGCTACTTACCAAAAAACCGACCCAAATCCTTTTTCCCATTAAAGACTCGCTGCATCACCCACAGGATGCGATGACTACATAATTAGTTGATTATTGACGCCCCTGCGAGCAGCGCACACCCCCAACAAATAAAAGAACGAAAACTATGTGGTTTTGTTCTACACAAAATTACTGCCACCATTGGGCCGACTAAAAGCCCTGGGCTTGTTGTTTAAACGTTTACGGATCACCTTATCTCCCACAACAAACAACCCCATTTTCTAACAGTCAACGGCTGCAGAAACAAGTACCCACAAAGCACAAAATAGCAGCCAAGACGAAATTTGAAGTCAATACCAATCATACCATATCAAGAAAAACTGCAAATTGGGTGTATGTGATACGTTATGACGGGAATAAGGGTGCCATGATGTTCTGTTAAGCGTCAACCTCTTATTTCCGTCTCCATTTATATAGTTGACCTCTTCCAGCACGGCAGTAATATGGCCTCATCCTTTACAAGCCTCTCGGTCAACTCAACTCAAGTTCTTCGGGTATCTAGTTAGGAGATCTTTCGCTACCATATGCTATAGCTCCTCCCCTCGATATCCCTAGTCGTCATATCGCGTATGTCAAACCAGCTAACAAATACTCATGTCATTCTCTCTGATACATTTATGTTTTCATCAATGTCGTCCGTTTCGCGCGGTCTCGTGCGATGTTACCGGTTTTATTTTCCCAAATTGATGTGGGAAGGTACGGAAGTTTGACCGAATTAGCATCATTGTTTAAAAATAAGCATCATTGTTTATCAGGTCAAACAGACTTTCTTACCTTCATGTTGCTTTTATTTAAAATTTTTGTCAGAGCGCTCTTTTTGTCCCCGACCCTGATTATTTTCAAGCATGGAACTTTATGCCACCCCTCTGTTGTAAGTAGGGGGTTGACATATAACCTAGTCTCTTGGGGCCGGACTTTTATAAAGTCGTTCACCGGATATCTTGGTATTAACCATCATGGAATCCTCTGGTGCCCAAGAGCAAAAGGAAACTCTCGCGCCATCATCTAGCGATGTGTCCTCAAATGCCGCTAATGATCCTCCTTCACCGACGACGGAGATAGGTGATAGCTGGGAACATGATCCAGATAACCCGAGAAACTAGTCTTTTGCTAGAAAATAGGACATGTATATCTGTGGTATGTACTCCTTCAACTCATATTGCTTCCGACTGACGAACACAGGTGTCTCTATATGCCTTTATCCCTCCCTTAGCAAGTTCGATGATGGCACCCGGTCTACCAGAAGTCGGCGAAAAATATGGCATTACAAACTCGACAACACTTGCGTCAACTTTAACAGTGTTTTTGATCTCGTTTGCACTCGGTGTGAGTATTTGTTCTATAGTATTCATTTTGGGATTATGTGAACTTCGAATCAATTAGCCATTATTCCAAGCACCCTTGTCGGAGATGTATGGTAGAACATGGGTAAGTTCGTCTACACACCTTCTTGACACTGACTTCAATAATTATTTGAAATAATCTTAGGTGTTGCACATCAACAGTCTCTTGACTCTAAGCATTCAATCTGGGATGTGCTTTCTCTCCTAACACCGCTTCACTTATCGTGTTCCGTTTCTTGAGTACTATTGCCCGCTCTTATAATGAGAAGATAACTCTTTACTCAAATACGTCTATTTAGCTGGGTTGTCTGGAAGTGCTCCTATCGCAGTCGGTTCTGGTTCGATAGGTGATTTGTTTTCTGAAAGAGATAGAGCTTCTGCGATGGCTGTTTCCAGCTTGGGTCCACTGCTCGGTATATCACGTTCATTGGGAACTTTCATTCAATTGACACATTTTGTTCAGGTCCCGCACTTGGTCCAATTGCAGGCGGTTTTATTGCACAAACAGTCGGCATAAAATACGTGTTTATCGTTATTGCAGGTTTTTATAAATCTCAAAGAAATTGTACTCCACTTTCTCACAAAGAATTTAGGCAGCTGCGGTGTGATATCCGCCATTGGAATCACTTTCTTGAGAGAAACATATGCCCCTGTATTACGGCTTAGAAGAGCCAAACGTTTGGGAACAGATCCAGAAATGCTTGCACGGCTCGGACTGCCAGAATCCAGTACAGGGAGTAAAAAGCAATTGTTATGGTTGAACCTCAGTCGTCCGATTGTTTTACTTTTTCGCAGCTTTATTTGCTTCATTTTGAGTCTTTACCAGGCTTTGTGAGTTAAATTCTTCTCGGGTGTATGTTGTTGACTCATAGAACCAATCTTGCAGCTTGTATGGTGAGTTCACAATATATACGCATTTCCATAATGCCAAAATTTGATCAAACTATAGGCATATACTACTTGATGTTCGCTACCTTTCCGTCGTTCTTCAGTGATACCTACGGGTTCGGACCAGGAATCGGAGGGTTGATGTATCTTGGATTGGGTATTGGCTTCATACTTGCCACAATACTCGGGGCAAGAGCAGGGAATTCGCTTTATATATATGTAAGATCCTCCATCTTATTCGCTTATTGCTATTCACACATGCATAGCTTGTCCAGAAAAATGGTGGACAAGGCAAGCCAGAGATGCGCATGCCTGCCCTATTTTTCGGTTCCTTTTTCGTTCCAATAGGCTTATTGTGAGTAATGATGGTTCCTCGTATCTCCTAATCGACTACAAGTTCTTTGTGTTCTAGCTGGTATGGTTGGTCCGCGCAAGCTAAGCTACATTGGATAATGCCCGTCATTGGAACTGGATTTTTCTCATTTGGTGGGTGAACTTTGTTCACTGGTTCAGAGCAAGGTTTTCATCACCCTTGGTTGCATCCAGGAATGATGACTGTATAGTAAGATTGATTTTCTTTCCAGTTCCTTATTTCAATGTTGAACATCTGCTAGCTTGCCTATCGGTCTATATTTGGTTGATTCATTCAAATATGCTGCAAGTGCAAGCGCGGCTGCAGCTGTGCGTCTCTTATCATGTTTCGGTTCCCTGATCTCTCAATACTGAATCATCTGGTTATCTGATAGGTATTTCGTTCTTTGCTAGGATTTGCTTTCCCGTTGTTTGGAAGTCAGATGTTTGATAAGTTGGGTCTGGGTGGTGGTAACTCTGTAAGCCTGACTATTCTATCTTCTTCCCAAGGCTGAGTTAACATCAACTGACGGTGGATGATGTAGTTATTGGGGGGTCTTGCCATTGTCCTCGGAATACCTTTCCCCGTATGGATTTATTACAAGGGAGAAGCCATCCGAGCACGCAGTGACCTTTCACGTTGACGGCTGGCAGTTGATGTCTCGGGCATGGATGGAGGGGCTGATTTCATGGCGTACTGTAAGATCCTGTTTAGTAATGATTCCATTCAAGACGACATAGACGGTTGAAGTTTATTTTCATGATGTATACGATTATCACATAATGACATGTTTGTGTCAAAGTACTAATGAAAATATCCTGATAGATTCAAGTTCAATTGTTCCTAGTAAAGTCCCTTTATACTAATTCCTAATTTCAGAAGCGGCTCCATTATACAACGTTCAGAGTGATGTTCAATGTCTCGGAAAATAACTGAGGTCCAGCCTGTATGAAAAGAAGGAAGTTAACGAGGGGTAGAGGAAATAACCAGAGGAGTTATTGTACATACCCCTATCAAGGATACATGGGCTACAGCAAACTGGACAAAACCTTGGAGGTTCGAAGGAATAGTAACCGTAAAATTCTGGTGGGGTGGCTTCTCATCATGACTCAGAGCTGGTGCATACGGTCCATTGTATAGAATTCGGCCAAGAATGTCATCGGGTGATGCACAGATTGGAGTGCAAGCTTGTACTGCAAGTACTACACCAACTTCCGTAGAGGCAGAAAGCGTGTTCTGTAAAGACATTAATTAATGAGTATACTTGGATTCAACGCCATGGCACTTACAGGACGATCGATCTCAACTGTAAGCTCAGAACCTGCGGTAACAGATGTGCCATCAGCAGGGAAGCCAATAGCCACACGCTGCGCAAGTGCGGTAGACGAAAGCAAGGCAATTAAAGCATAAGTGAGAGTGAACTTCATGCTGTAGCAGGTAATTGCAATACTGTTGAAAGGGTTAGGAGCAGTAGGGGGTGGCTCCTCCGAGAAACCATCATCGGCTCTTTATACCTCAACTAAGATGACGATTGGAAGGCAGTACAAGCGAGGTGGAAACTCGGACGAGAATAGAACAAAACATGATGTATACGGCGACTGTATTCCATGACAGATGTTTGTGAGTGGAGTCTTGCCGGCCGTGGGTCTGCCCCTGGAGCTAACGTACTTTGTCCTGAAAAAAATGGGTAGTTGAAGACAAAGCATGCTCCTTAACGTTTCGGCTTGTTCTTCATCAAAGCGCTACCGTAAGGTTTATTTAGAGAGTTGTCGGCAGTGGGAGAATGAGACCCAGAGTACCACTGATTGGAAGTTGTGCTTTGTTTGTGGAGCTGCTACTTTATGAACATCTCAACTTCTTTACTCCCTCACAAATTCACTAACAGTCCTGAAAATCCTAACTTTCTCATCCACGACTTAGCTAGGTCTGAAGAAATCTCCAGAATCATCTGGAATCATTCACTCAAAACAATTCAATACTCAGCGCTGTAACCCCGGCAAGATGAAACATTATTAGACTTAATTTGAACTATCGGGCACTAATAACCGAATCGTGCTGCCGTCTACATTTCACATCAACATGACTTGAAATTATCAATAAGATGCATAGAAAGGCAACTGTTACGTTAAAGCTGAAAGCTATGCACAGGAATCATAATAAAAACGTGTGCTGTCGCACTTTTTATTAATGTGGGCAGATAGGAAGTTATTCGTTTGCTTTAGAATGGTGGAATACATTAATAACCTTTCTTTTCGAACAGTTTGATTTCACTGGGTGACCATAACTGCTCTAATCAACCAATCATTTTGTTGGTATGTATTTATTTCCGTTTCATAGGCGATGACTTATTGAATTTATTTTTGTTGGGGGAATCATGATTTTGTTGTATGCAACTTTTTCAAGATTTGATCGTTTACTCAGAATCAATCATATTTCCTAAAGATAACAACGCTTTTCTCATAAGTAATGCTGTGGTTAGTGAATGAATAACTGTGATATCCCCACTGGACAAAAGTGTGTTTGTGAATTGAGGAGTTTTTCTTTTCAGAAAGTAAAAATACATATAGCTTTGGAGAAGAAATCATCTTCGTGGAATCTCATCGTCGGTTTCCATTTCCATCAATAAAACACCCACCGCCTAGCTTCACCAACCGAGCACCAGGTTGTTCATATTATGCGTGGGTATACTCAATACCACCTCATGAAAACATTTAATCGTATTTCTGATCTGAGGTAGTAACTGCCGTAATCGTGTGGTAATAATATCTCTAACTTCAGCAGTTTCCGAAGCTTATCCCTATGCAGCATCAAGCAGTCTAACAGATCATCATTCCTTTCAAGAAACTTCTGGTCTGCCATTTCTGTTGTCTGGATTATATATAGCAATCTAACTACCAGATTCCCATACCTCCTTCAACATATGTTGTGGTAAGCGGTCTTGTCTGTGAATAAACAGTCTTCAATTCTACTTATTCAAGCAAGCCTGTGCTGATCATATATGGAAAAGTTTGAAGGTAGCGCACAAGCGCCCATGGCTGATGGATTTACACTTCCTTACGGCATCGGATATACTTTTCTGGGCCCAGGCTCAGAAGATAATATCGGAAATTACTTAACTACCCTTGTATCTTCACGAGATGTGAAATTGTAACCCGCTCGGCTACCACGGCGTAATAACCATTTAAATACGCAATGACATCTACCTCACGACATATTACTTCATGCTATCCGAATATTACTGGGGTTCGGAGGTTATAACCACTTGCCGGCCTCGGTAAACATACCTAGGACCTACATTTGAGAAATAGCCTCATTAGTTGAAGTCATAGGCTATTGTTTATTTGTGCCGGATCTGATTCTCCTTGTTCCAAGGTATAACTCGAACCTGAACATGGAAAGCTTTCCAACATTATTGTGATAAATCGGTCTTCAGAAACATGATTGACGCTATGATTATAACATATTATGTAGTCATTACTATAGTTTTCCAGAAGCCAGCTTCTACCAAGCAACAACAAATCTATAAATGTGCCTTGACAAATTCCGTAGTGGCAGGGACCTCAAATTCCATCTCTTTGATGATCTCCAGGATATCCCCAGCACACCCAAATGACAGTGTGAATCCGGATCCACCTTGCCCGTAAGAGTGCACAACCCTGCTACCCTTCTGTCTGAGATTACGTTCGACACGGACGTTGTCAAGAGTGCATGGGCGAAGACCTTGAACGAATGGATAGGGATCAAATTCGGCGTTCTCGAGTCCTGGAACGAAATCGTTGCAGCGTTTGCGCATACGAAGAATTTCTGGGCTATCAAGGTTCAAGTCGAGGGTATTTGCAGTTTGAGCAATACCTAAGTGGAGAGAAGATGTGAGTTTGGAGCAAGACATAACAGAAAGGATTTGAGCTTACCTCCCAAGATGAGGGTTTCATCGTTGCGGGGAACAATGAATACGATGTCTTCAATGTCCTTTCCTTGCGTATCATCATGGGATACACAGAGTGCTTCGGTTACCTTGGGGAACTTCTTCCCGTCATTAATTACACGGATCAATGCTCCCCGGAGTGGGTATACAGTTGGGTCGGATGCCAGATCGGCAGCACCCAAGCCAGACGCGTTAACAATTGCGTCGACATTGTACTTGGTGAGGAGGTGCTTCTCCTGCTTAACGAGATCACCAGTGATCTTTTCTGACACGAGTTTACCACCTTTTGAGGTGACAACGTCCCGCAACCAGAACATATAGCGGTCAGTATCAATGACGGGGGCATCATGTTTGTACGAATCGACGACACCAGCTTCCTGGTTAACTTTGTGCTTTGTGATCAGACTGCGGTCGCGGTTAAATCCTTGGATCTGCAAGATGATAGTTATAAGAGCATGTCGTCAGTGCATAGATCTTAATTAATACTGGCCTCAGGTGTAGATTGTATCTCAATCATTTTCTTCATCTGTCCAGGCATATTCTCGAGAGGTTGTGAGAAAAAGAAGTTAGCAGTTCGCATTCTGATGCCATGATCCTCAACGGGGAGGATGTGCATCATTGTCTCGAAGTTGCGGTAAGAGGTCATGCACCATTCCTTGGATTTCTCAAGAGAGATATAGTTTTGGTGCTTGCCACATACTGCAGGTGGCCATTCCCAGCTAGCAGGTGTTTTTATGAGTAGGGAAGAAGAGGAGTCTTGTGAGATGCTTACAGGGCACCAGCAATTTGGGATGTGATGCGCTCAGGTAATGCCGCCCATTTTTCGGACGCTACGGTCACTCCGTAGCCCGCGTCGAGCAAGCTCCAAGCGGTCTAGCACATTGGGTTATGAGTTGGTTTGAACACGTCATAGTTGATAATTACCGTCAATCCTGTCACGCCACCTCCAATGACAAGAACATTTTTGAATTTTGGAGAAGGCTTCGCTGGGTTTGGACCATCGAAAAGGATGAGCTCTTTGCCAACGGGAGCGAGATGGAAGTTTGTGTTAATAGAAGGCATGTTGTCTAGCGATTAAAAGTGGAATTAAACTGGGATTAGATGAGATAGGATTAGATTGGATTGCTGAGGCTTTCTAGATGCTTGGTGCTGGCCCTGTGATGTCGAATGAAGTGGAAATTGGCCTTTAAATACGAATCAGACGACACCATGAGAGAATATCGCTTGCGAATATTGTTCTGGGAGGTAAGGTGTAGACCCAGAAGGAATTTCGGAGCAAGCATCTCTGAAACTTCCTAAGCGAGAAGTCATAGTCCGAAGTGTAGACTCATCAGTTTCGTTGGGTACTAGTGACAAGGCACAATGTTCATAGCATTCCCTCTAGATGTTGGCTTGGAACGGTGGTCGACAAACAACATAATTCCTCGGTTAGCACTGAAATTGTACAAGTTTATCGGTCTGTTATCGGCACCAATCAGTATTTGGTGTTAGGCCCCACCATTGTGAAGTGAGAACTTCAACATGTACGCAAGGACATTAGGTAGGATGTGTCAAGGTGCGAGGATATCCCTATGGTCAAGTGAAGTATTATGGGTCCGTTGGAGTTCCAGACAAAGCAGTTCCAGGAATCCGTCCGAAATTCTGATGGTCCAGAGCTGGCGCTGTGACAGTAAGATCCGAAGTTCGTTCAAAAAATGTCGGTAAGATTTATTGTCAATTGATCACTTTGCGAGACAACTTGAAGCAAGCAACCACTAGTTTTGTCATGACAACCTTAAACCCAGTATTCAGTACATAAGTGTGAACAAGCCTGATTGTTTGATGAATAGCGACTTCAACTATATTAGGCCCTGGACTTCTTAGATCTAGAGCCTGAGCGGTATGCAAAATATGTAATAAAGTAGTGGTGTCATAAGAAAATGTGTATGGTGGAGAATCGGGATGCTCACCAGGAACTGGGCGTTGAAACATACGTCACATGTTTCGTTTGTGAGAACAGGTGTGTGCAAATGTGGGGTAAGGATACTCAAAAATATCAATTTGAAAAAGCCGAAGGGCGGGGATCCCGAACAAACAAGGAGTTCACGACATGCTACTGATTAAATGGTGATGAATACTGTTACATATTACATCCATCTATAGCATCACATTCCAAAAGAAGGCTAGGGGTGATAGTGATGATGGTACGAGTTTAAGTCGTTATGAAAAGACGTTGCAACATGCATGACAGGTAATCGTGTACGGTATAGAGGAACAACCTTGCATACCGTTACAATTGGATGGAGGTTCAAGTTTATATGCTCAAAAAAAACCAAGTATATCTATATTTATGTTGACCAGTATCAATGTCAGCAAATGGGATGTTTATTTTCCGCCTGAAGTTTTGAAAAGAATAAGACCAGCGAGTGCGATTGAATAACCTGGATATAACAGTATTAGTATGTCGTACAAGTATTTGCAAATCAAGGGTGATAAAAACGTGTCGGAGGAAGAGGATGAATATGGCGAATAAGTACCGAGAGAGATATTTGTTTTTGCCTTCAAAATCGATCGAGAGAAAGACAGATCTGACAAAAAGAAGGGAACTTACCAAAGATTTGTAGTGGCGTAACTTGTGCGTTAAAGATAAGTACCGAACCTGTGATAAGTAGAATATCCTACAATAACAAAAGATCTGATCAGTCTCCACTCAAAGTGTTTCAAAACTAATAGAATAAAAACGAAAAAAGGTGCGAGATAAATCTCGCGTGTTGAGTAGTGTAGTTAGGGCCTGAGATCGAGAGCTGAGGTCCTAGAAAGGACCAAATGGCCGCCTGTAGGAAAAGAAACAACGCCAAACGTTGAATGCCGCATCAAAACGAGGTTGATATCCAGCGCATACGCTTAAGTGAGTATGGCAAAAGTGATAAGCGATCGCAACCGCATTTGGTGACGTGCGGTTGAACTCTGTTTTCATGGAAAGCCGTTTGAAAATGACATGAGAAACGAGTTGTGATGTAGGGTAGAGCAGACCCTGACAGTTAACACAACGCCTGTCCTAACGCAAGGTCTTGTATGCGCTTTGAAAGCGCATGTAGGGCGTAAATCGCCCGAACAGCGAGACAGAATACTAATAAGTTGGAAATTGTATGTAAACACACCTTGAATACTCCAGCAAGGGTCAGCACCAAACCACTACCCACACCAACAAGGAATACAGCTGCGACATTGAGGAGGAAGGCTACGGCAGCATTGCTGATGAGCACAAAGGCGCCAAGCTCCCGAAGAGCATAGAAAGGGGCTAAACCCTCTGTGAAGGGTATAAAGCACAAGTTGATGAGCGCGCATACAGGCGCGTAATAATGCAAGGAAACCAGAGGGTCCATCTTGAGGTTGTGTAATAGCAACTGAATCATCACCAAACGTGATGCTTCGAACTGAGATAGAGCGTAAGCTTAATTAGGTATTCATAAGCTCCACAGGAATAGATCAAAACGCACGGCAACCGCAGCTGATTGTATGATGAAACCCACGAGGTTGAAGTGCATCTCACCATGGGAAGCGAGTGCAACTCCAGTAGATATCATGAATACAATGATAGCTAATTTTTTGTTCGGTTCTTGTATGCGGAATGTCCATGAGATTATCAGAATTGCTACGGGTGTGAAGGCCTTGTGGTAATATATGGATTTATGAGGAAAGAGTGCGAAGACGCCGAAAGGTAAGTTTGAAAGTTGATTCAAAGAACAACTTTATTTAATTTGACGCACCTTGAGCATCTGGATGTATGAAACACTGAGATACAGGTATGCTGAGTTGCTGAGAATAAGACTACCAGAGAAAAGCAGTCCAATTGGAAGTATAGAACGCGTGAACATCTCGCGGGACATATGCACATCGTTAACACCATCAAGGAGATTGGTTGTTCGTTGTAATACACGGGTACCCACAGCAGCAAATGTAAGATGCCATGTCACTAGGAAGACAGGGAACTTGAACTGGAGTGTGTTGTAGAGGTAGTTGTTATATATAATGACTGCAGAGGATAGTGCTATCCATATGGGAATGATTACAGCTGTCGTGACCTTTGGTTTTGATTTGTGTATGATACTGGTTGCAGAAACGGGTGGTGGAAGGGAGGAATCATCAAGGGAAGACTTGACCTCGAGAAGGGCGTGGTTGTCGCCCAACTTTTCTTCGTGGGGAGTGGTCGAAGACATAGGGCACGACGAGAGGGGACAACAAGGAAGGAGGTGGGCAACAAGGAACGAAGGAGTGAAACGAACTGGATTAAATGGCAGTGCTGAATTAATTTATCGTTGCAGGCCCTGTCCGCAAAGCACTTGATCCACCTAAGGGATTAGGTAAGCCTTCTCCTTTTTGCATTCCACCTGCCGCCCGTCCACCTTTCCATTTCCTTAGGTTTTCGGCTCACTAATGGCAAGCCTACAGGGCTACGTCGACCGTCGCGTCCTCCTTATTCTCCAAGATGGACGTGCAATTGTCGTTAGTCTCTTTCTATCTTATCATGATGATCCTTCTCTTACTCTCTACAGGGTGTCTTGGCTGGCTTTGACCAAAAATCAAATGTCGTTCTCTCAGACTCAACAGAACGCGTCTATAGTATCGATGAGGGTGTAGAAGAGGTCCCGATGGGTCTTTATCTTGTCAAAGGCGATATGATGTTCGTTTTTCATCAATCAAGTTCTCCTCTTCGTTTATCTCCCTTACCATATTTCGTGGGCTCATTCGAAATCGCAGTGTTCTGATCGGTGAAATGGATGAGCAACTTGACAACGCCGTTGATCTTGCATCTATCCGGGCCGAACCCCTTCCTGCGATCAGGTATTGATACCCCTCTATACAATGCTTGACGTTTTATCATCACGATTGCGTCGACACCCGCGTCGACATGATTGTTCCAGCTGGTATGAGCCCTGGGAAGCGTTTTGACACGTAATGGGATATTTGCGGATGGTGTCTTGATGATGCTATGATGAATGGAGCTGATGAACGACGCCAAAATTGCGTCGACCAAAGAATTAGAAAACGAAATCGCAGGATGGCTTAGCCGAAGGAATCAGAGTATAATTTATCGATCAACGAATATACCACTCAGTCGATGATCGACTATAAAAATCCCAGCACCATTCCAGTCGATTATCTTAAGGATCCAATAAAAAGGATTACGCCTACGGTTCGGAAAAAGTTTCCATACTTCAAGGCGTATAATATGGATATGTGTATCTGCACATCGTAGTTCATCAAAATGCATTCCTGTATCGGTTCCGACTCTTTGTTTGTTTTTTACCATATCTACGAAGGTGTTGTGAGAGTATTACCCTTTGAGTCTCAATTGGACAATTACTATTAATGTGAATTTTATTCAAGAAAGGGGATTTTTTGTACGCACAGATGGGAAGTTATTACATGGCTGGTCTAAATGAGAGATATTCGGTGAAAATTCGAAGTACTCCAAGGCTTCAGCCTGCTTTTAAAAAATTTTTAATCTCCATATATTGATCATTGGGGACGAGCCTTATGGAGATTATTGCATGAGCTTCTAATATACAGCTACCGGCATCTACTAAAGTGGGTTGGTATATTCTCTACATTGTCCGCTATGGGTTCAGTGACGATTGCCTACTTTGGTGTGGTTTTGTATTCTCTACTAGTAAAATTCAACCTCTTGCGTTTAAAGAAGACGTTCTGCGTGGGTGGAGACCACACGCAAAGTTTTCTTATGACGCACAGACCCGGTCTATTCCTCGCTTCCCTCACAAATAAAATATCTTCAACTCATGATTATTCGGTTTCGTGCAGCTCATTGACATAAACTATATATATGCGCTTATTCTCATCTCTCAAACACCATCATTTCTCTCCTCGCTTTCCTTGTTCATTCAATCCCTTATCCTGTGACAAATGTTGATTAATATAAATGGATGATACATGTAATAAGGAATACTTGCGGAATTTTGGAAGTATTCTATTCAAAGTAAAAAAAAAGATGAGTACAGCTTAAACAGAGTTATAAAGACAGAAGCACCAACTTTCACGCTGCTCCGCGTCCTTCGTCCATTCTACTTTTCCACTTCCACCTACAGAAGACATTCCCATTGGTTTATCTTCTCCAGTTGCTTCAAGAGGCGGAGATTGTGTCCCTGAACCAATGTTGGATTTGTTCAGGGCAGCATTGTTGGGCTGGGAGGAGATGGCGGCTTTTGATACTGATGACATGGTAGTTGTTTTGTTTAGAGTGGTGTTAAGAGAATGAAGGAAAGAATTAAGATGTGATGTATTTATTCATCTTTGAACCATTCCAGAGACACCACAATGTAATGACATCATTTGGCTATTTTGTTGATTTTTCTGCCCGGAACCAAACATTGCCACATTTGTATGTGTCAATCTCAATGGACAGTGCTCATCGTCATGACCACACATTGTGGGTAAACCCCACAGGTTGCTCGTAAGAAAAAGTATAGATGCCTATGTATGTTAATGCCAGCCTATGTAACATTTAGAATTAGTAATTATTTCTACACAGCTGGATATGTAACATCTATTCTTTTATTCATACCGTGTCGCCGTAATCCTCCAAGTAACTGATACGTGCATATGCGACGCGTGCAAAAGTAGCATAGAGACGGTCAGACATTAGATCTCGAATGCCCGGAGGTTTTTAATGCATAGTACAAATGGAAGTGGAACTGGGACAGGCTGCAAAGCATATATCAACAAGCTACTTAGCGACAGGAAAACTTGGAGGTTCTTTTTCAGATACATAAACGCAACCGGAAGATTCAAGGAATCCTATGGCAATCACCAAGGACCCACCCCAGAGAGACCCAAGACTGAGAAATACATTATAAGTTGAGATTAGAAACTCTCCATATCCCAACACTGCATCACACCATCATCACCCCCAAGCACAATATACCATTCCGGCTCGACAATTCTAATCTCTCTTTCATTATCTTTCATTATTTATCTCTATCTCTCATTATTTTTCTTTCACCATGCATACATAGACAACGGACAAACTCTCTTTCATACTAACACTTTTTCTCTCATAAGGTTGTATTCCAAACTAATTACATACCTAATGTTCCGCCTCTCCATGTAGGCTATCGCTATCGGCATCCTACCGGATAATCTAGAAAATATACTATATTCATTAGTGGTTTTATAGGATGTACTTACAACGCATGTAATGATCGACATAGGGCAACGCCCTAACAATCAATACGAGTAATAAATAATTTGATACGTGATCTTCGTACCGATTTTGAGATCGGAGCTCCAGAAAGTTGTCGAGAGATGAAACGGAAACTTAAAGCCTCTTGAGAAACACTAAAATATTTTTGACAATGAGACGAAAAATGATATTCCAAGTCGGGTGACCGGGTCATGTATCGGTAAAAACCAGTCCACCTGTCAAGCACGTGCTGGAAATCCATGTTTTCCTAGATCCGCATGAACTTGGGTTGATAACACGTTGACTTGAAGACTCGACTCAGTGTTAGAGATCCACAATCTGCTATGCACACGCATAACTTCCCACACACGCACGCAAACATCAGTATCGTCGCTAATCAACATATTGTCAACTTGACATTTACCGGCGGTAGCTCTGAACATGAGAGAATGCATATATCAGCCGTGCCACCGTATCAAAAAATAGAACATACAGACCCGGTCAATATGAAAGAGCGACAGAAGACAATCAATAGCATACTTGAAAGCCGACTTGCCTACTAAATTCCTTTGATCGGCATATAACATCGAGAAGTGATGCTTTGATGTCTGGTGGGTGCAGACACTATAAAAAGAGTCCGAACAGAAAAGCGCATAGGTGCCGCAATCTGGTTGGTGCATTGGCGTGGGCGTGGGTTGGAGTTATGATACTGGGGGAGTTATGAGAGCGATAACAGAGGTTGATACAGCAATTCGTGGGTTGTTAAGTCGAATGGAATGTCTTATATGTTGCAAGAGGTGAGTTTGGATACCAATTTTCGAAGTTAAGGTGGAGATGAGAAAGGAGATTATGTTCAAGAAACTAACCAGAATCTGAAAATGGCCACCAGTGATCTCGATTCTGATCATGATCGCTCGACATTCAAGGCCTCAAGTTTTCCAGACCCAAGCGATTGTCTTTGTTCCTCCTACAAAGAGGGTCTTTCAGATCCATCCTGTGAGTTTACCACAGATTCGAGGCCTCGGCGATATTAAAACAAAGAATTTCATTTCATGAGAAAACGTCCGTGATCCGAAGGCAATAAAGGTGACATTCAGATATTAAATGTGGTGCGTCTTGCTGGCGACTTATGAAAAAGGAATAGAAAGGGGCTGATTCCAAGCAATAGGTGGCTTAATCTTCGGTCATGTCGAGGTTGGGAGTCTAAGAAGGCATATCTCTGGATCAGCTCACGCGTCGAGGAAAGTAACATACACCCCACAATCAAGAAACTTACTGGATCTACTAATATGATGCACGATGCACCCGCCGCGTGTTCTATAGGCCGTGTGAAAAGAATAGAAAAAAACCACACGGAGTTCACTTCTCCTTACTAGGAGTGTACACCAAACAGTTTCTTAGAAAACCGTTACACGTAAACCTGTAACTACAAATCAATACGATCAGACAAGCATGGGATTGATTCGTTTTCAGGTTGGATCTCCTTGGTACAGATACTAACGCAGAGCTGTGTTGAGCAAATTGTTATGGACACAAATGTCGATATTAATACAAGTGAAAACTCCCACACTTTTATTGCATTCTACTTTTTCAAATACTCAGACCACCATTCCTCGAACAAAGATAGTCCAAGACCGCCTTCCACACCGAGGTCCTCCGTTTCCTTAGTATAAAGATGGCAATCTCGCGGGCGGGTTGTTGCACCTTCCCCTTTTGGTGGTTCTTCATCAGAAATGATGTGCGTGTGTGGAAGACCTAGGATTCTGGCAAAGGTGAGACAAATTTCATATTTTGTATAAGGTTCGTCGCCTGAGTAATGAAGAACTGGAGGTATTTCCTTCTTTAGAACTAATTGGAAATAACTGTCAATCATGATACAAGTACGGGAACAGAAGGGAGGCAGGCTGACCTGTTAGCCGCACCAGGAAATTTGCAATGTCAACTACATTTGTAGGGTATCTCGTTGCATAATGATCCATCTTGTATTGCTTTCCTGATTGGTCTTGGACAATGTCAAGTAAGATGTTTATCGCAGAATCAGAATTTTTTTCAGCAGGACCATATCTGTTTGGGTTGGTGAAAAGAGATCAATTAACGAGTATTGAATTCGTGACTGACAGGACAGGAACACGTAGGACAATAACTTTAGCTCCATTAGTGCCAAGGACTTCGAGTTCGCCGTCTCTTTTACTCTGTCCGTAAAGTTGTAGAGGGTTTGTAGTAGAAGAAGGAGTATAAGGTGGGGAAGTTCCATCAAAGACATAATCTTTATGAACAAGTGCTTATATGTTTTGCCTTGTACTACTGCTAACACAACTACTCACCAGTAGAAATGTATACTAATGTGAACTTGAGGGTCTTCGCAAGAGAAGCAAGGTGTGCAGGGACTTCTACATTCAACTGACATAAAGTTTGTAATCTGCACCAACCTATGTAAATTGACCTACTTTACGTGTTCCTTCCGGGTCCTGTAGGGAAATACGATCAGTACCATTGTGTCACTTACGAAAATGCAATAAATTCACTTTATCTGCGACATCAGGGCGTCTCTCAGCAGCACAGTGGATTACCCCTGTTAATTGCCAATCAAGAGATCAATATTAAGGAGCCACAAAGCCGAAGGGTACACGAGCAACGGGGAATTTGAAGGCACTAGAAAATTTTACATACAATCAGGTCTGAACTCTTTAAAGAAACTGTCAACATCGCTGTTGTTCGTAAGGTCAAGTTTCAGGAGATCTCCTCCTGATCGAGAGTTCGCAAGACCGATAACATCATACACAATAGAACTTTGTTTGAATGCTTTTTGAACAGCCGAACCAAGGACACCGGATGCACCTGAGATGGTACGGCTGCAAATTAGTCCTCGACGGCAATGATTCGGTTGGCTACTAGCCTGTGATTATGATCCTCATTTTTACGGAGTTCCTACGCAGCACGGAGGCACTTGAAGATGATTTTGATGAACAGTTCTATCGCGACACACACCAATCTTATCAGGATACCTAACGGAGGTGTTCTGCCACCGGTTCAGCTTGTGTTCTACCGTATTCCCAGGATCCATTTATGGAGCGAACAGGTGATGTTGGATGTGTGACATATGTGTCACTCCAACCCTTTCCCTCATCGCAACGACTCCCGTGAAGTTGCCAAGAGACGGCCTCAACTGACACTTCTATCTTTTACCGTACAGGTCAACCAAGGACTCTTTTGGTCTTGGTCGTAGTAAAGGTGCAGACTTTTGACAATTTCTGGTCACATAACGAGCATCATAGTTCTGCTGAATCGGATGAAACCGTGGCCAGCTGGACGCAAATACCGCCGATATTACCTTCCCATGGTTTGGTTAGAACATCGGACTTTCTGTCCTATGGAGACTGTACTTGTTTCTTCCTCTTTAGTTGACCTTGACGGTGGTTCTTTCAATTCCTGTCGCGGATATTGGCCGCCTGGGACGCTTTTCAACCGCTCCTAGGTAATTATGTATCTGGCGAGGGAACTACGGACAAACCATCAAGAATAACAGAAGCTTCTGCGACTTCCATATGTATATGTGCCATATTTTTTTATCTCTATCTACTGGCTTGATGTCGACAATCGACAAATCGATGCTTTATGTCTCACTGATCGTGGTCGCTCCCGCAGGACCTCATATATTAGCTCCATTTTTCCCTCACCCTATCACGCCTAGATCAATGCATTCCTTCCTACGTTGGAGACATTTTCTTGATGATGATGTCTGGTGACTCTTTGCTGTGAAGTTCAATGTCCTTTTCAAAAAAACTTGGGGGGAACCTATATGTCGAGTTCCCAAAACATCTCCACCCTGGATTTCTTGTCTTACGCTGTGCGAAAGCCGCCCCGCTTTAGGGCCAAGCAATTCTATACCCCTTTGAAATTTCCTCTTAGATATTGTGGTGCTTTCCCTAGTCCGCTCTCTTTATCGCTTATCGCCCAACTTAAGTTCTATGCACTGAACACACGATTTACCTTCTCCCGAAACCTCCCTTCAATACTATTTTGCGATGTCGTAAATGCCCACTTTGGTGTCATGACCACCGCCTATCACCTCTTTTGTTATTGCTTGCGCTACCACTCCTAAGGCCGCGTGATACCACTTAAGTCTTCCTATGGATTTATTATGCAATTACGCCCCTATTGCAGCCTAGCTTTTGTAGGGTTTACTTCACCTATGAACCGTTCGCCGCCAATCATACAATTTTTGTGGTTGCCTCAATGACAGTTAGGGCATTCCTGTTTTTGGTTTTCAGGGTTATTGGTGGGTTCGCTCGTCGCCACCAGGTTTACTTCCCAACGAATGGCCAACTCTTTGCAATCCATGCCGGTGATCCTGTTGTCAACGTATTGACATGTTGAGTTTTTATTACTGGGTGTTCAATGAAATACGATGTGTCATGCTTCTAACTTAGAGCCTCGGAATATCGGGCATCATCTAACCCGGCACTTCTTCACGACACTTCTTCACTTAACAGATGTTATGAGGATACGGGAAGTGTGGCAAGAGTACTATCTCCATGACAAATGCAACGAATGTACAACTAGTACAGCCTCAGATGAACTAAAATGATACATATCTACTCTCCTTACTGCTTTTTGTAAAGCAGCAAAGTAGGATCTATACGTAAATTTATACAGTTCTTTTTCTCGGCAAGTACTCGATCATATTTCCCTGCACTTTGTCATTTGGTCGAATCCCACGCAGGATTTGACGCTGGCGTCACCACCCCGAATTTTTTAACATATAACCCTTCCTGATCCGGTGAGCATGGCGGTAAGGGCCAACAACTAACCTCCAATCTCGGCATTGAGGGTACTTAATAGTGGATGTTTTGATCAGCCAACCGGAGTGAGAAGTTCCGATGATGGAGTGAGTACTCCTTTTAAACTTTTCGATTGGATGGATTGAATGTGGCCCACGGCTAAGGTATCGCGTAGTGAGTGCCCGAAGATCTAGGAATTCTATGTGATCAAACCGAAGGTACGTCAAGATACAGTGCACTTTACGAAATCCATGGGTAAATCTATCTATATAAATACACCTCATTGAATGGTTTCTCCGGATGCTGCGAATACATTTGAATGCAACCAACTGGCAGCTTCTTCTTCCTTGAAATCATTTGTTTTGACAGAGATCACGCTCAATAGTCACCTGGCGTAACTTCGAAGAACAATTTCTATACCCAGATGACTTCACACGTGGGTAACATTCGATAAACGAAAGCTTGATAGTTGTTGGAGGTGAGATCATGGATATATACCGTTGTTATGGCGTTTCCCAGGGCCGACATTTTAGGCCGCATACCCACGTGTTGTTGTCACAGACTCTAGTCCCACATACTCACTCCTTGGGGTTTCCCCGGCAATCTGCAAAGATTTGGATTTTAGCTAAAGATTCACTTAATGGTAGAGCAAAAGTTAGCTCAAAAAAACACTTTGAAAGAATAGCAAAAAGATACTAGGCTATGAAGGTTCCTGGATGTCACATCTCTTGAAAATGCTTGGAATTCGTGGGATCGGTGGTGAACGAACGAACTCTAAACACCATCAGAAGCGGACATCAAGCGGTTGACTTTCAGGGCTGGGAGCAACCGCTAAGTCGGTCGGGACATTTTTAGGTCTGCGAAAGTGAACACACAAAATTATATTCCTTGATTCCTGTTTGAACTAACATACTTTTTTTTTCTACGCGAGTGGAAGAAGCTGACTGGTCTATGTACCTGATGGTCCGTTTTCCCTAAGAAGACGTTCTTGATTGCGGGTATAACACTCCTCTACTTATTAGATGCTCTTCCTTCAAGTTTCCTAACTCCCGCCTTTTGCGGCCCACTAACTGCAACCGATGCAACCCAGGCGCCGACGCGCAGAGTCTGCCTCGGGAGCGCACATGCCTCCTAAAGCTGAACAACGCCCAATCTATTCACATGTATCTACATACCGGTAAGTATATCTTCAGTGATTCACTATTAACGATAGCTTATACACTTTGTTTTTTGAGCAGCTCTGCACAATTGGAACTTCAGCTATACAGCCCTTCACTTAAGGTTCATGACGATGGCAGAGGACCTATAGCAGTGTTTGGTGAACATGATCATATTGGCGGAAAAGTTCTCCTCGATTCTAGTTGCTATCATTCTGGGCGACTGACCATTTCCGTAAGTAACTAAGTTGCTGTACCTGTTTTACCTTCATATACAAAATCATCTCTAAGGTCCAAGGGATTTTTACATATCCGACCCCTACACTGTGGAGTGATGAAACCGATAGCAACACCCGAGCTCAACCAACTTTTCGCAAGAACATATTTTTCACTTCGTCAACAACTATCAATGTGTCACCCAGCTTAGACTCTTATTACCCTCGCTCAGCTTTTCGCGAGGCTTTTGTTCGACGGCGACCAAGTGCACCAACAATGAATATGAAACAAGGATATGCAGAGAGGACGTATCCTTTCACTTTTTATTTACCCCAAAGCTCTAGACCTGGCGAAGAGTTACCTGCTTCTTTTTCAACGACAAAAAATGCGCCATCTTCGTCCATGTCTTTTGAAGTGGACTACAAAATAACAGCCGTATGGGAACCCAGTACTCCGGAGTCATCAAGTTCAATGTAAGTCAGTTTACCCTAATTCCGATAGGAGGTAGCAGCTCAGGTGTCATTTCAGCCTGGAGATTCCTATCATTCTTCAGCCTGATGCGGGTTTTCAATCAGTAGATGCAACAGAAGTGAAACCTGACGCATGGTTAGAAATGCCCCTTAAGGCTGACCGACCCATGCCCTATCGATGTGCGGTAAGTGAAAACGCCACTTTGTTCTTGATGAGGGACTCACCACGAGGTCCAGGTAACCGTCCCCACTTCTGTCACATTCTCTCGGGCTTCCTCGGTACCATATTTTGTTGTCTTTACTACAACACCCCGATCTCCCTCTTTAGCAAAAGAAATCGCTGCTGATTCAAGTATTTCTGTGTCGTTGCTCCGACAAATCACTATCATTGAAAAACCTACCCCGCCCTTGTCCCCGACACATTCATCGTCATGTAGTGATGATAATGATAAACCCCGACGCAACCTGCTGAGGCGTGTCAGGGGCAATCATCCGCGTATATCTTCTCGAAGCCAAGATCCCGATAGATGTCCAAGCCCTGATGAGAAACCCCTTCCTGCGTTGCCTCCTTACTCCAGTTCTGTTGAATCACAGTCCCTTCATACTGACATCTGCATCGGATTTCCAAAACGTCCTCGGCTACATTGTGAAACGGACAGCCATCCGTCGTTAGAGTCGTACAGCTCACTTCCTGATGGACTGTATAAATCAAAAATATCTTTGAACAAGGAGATGTTACCCTGTATCGACTGGGCCGGAATTAATGTCAAGGTTTGTGTTAACTCCTACGGCGACCTCCCCCTGACTGATCTCACGATGTGCATCAGTATTACCTTGATGTATCTGTTATGATAGGCCAGGAGGACTTACATGCTCGAGTGCCGATACGAATATTGTGAAATTGATTATTTGATGATACGCCTTCGTTCGCAGCGCCACCCCCTTTTCTCCAGTATGTATTTCCTATATTTATTTCCGTAAATATCAATTGGTCTGCTACCCATATGTTTTACCTACATCTAGCTGTCTGTATCTACCCATCAACTGTATCATTGTACTTCGTAATTGTACCATAAATATGGGTTAAAATTAGAATTTGATCATCGACGTCAAAATGAATTAAAACTTGCTCCAGGATATGACTTTATGTCAATGATCCTCAAGCAGGGTGGGCAACTGCGGTCCGAATCACTGGGCTGTCACGTGTTGTCGTGTTCGCTGCTTGTCGTGACAAGTCGCTGACAGCTTGCGCGTACTTAGAGTTCTATGAAACTCGTTTGAGCCTTGACCAATGTCTGAACATCCAACTGCAACATGGCAAGCGATGCAAGATGGTAGCGTCTTCTATAGACGACAGCAGCTCTATTCAATACCTGGAAAACTTCCGGAATTAAGTGATTACATCGTTGCCGGGTGTCGAAATGGTGGGCCAATTGGTGAGTAAGTCGTCGTCAGTCACCAAATGCAAGCATAACATGATCTCCAGCCCTCATGCGCGACCCAACAAAGTTAATTGCAGTTGGACTTTCTACACCAGTATCTAAAAAGACCCAAATACAAGTGTATTCACCAGCGGGCGAAGGTCTTCTTCTATTTAGTGTGGATGACTCCTTTGTTACACTGTTGTTTCAACTAAACTCATTCACTGATTGGGCAGTGGGATCAAGGCAAAATCATACGGTTCGGCTGGACATTGGACGAGAGGCTTGTTGTTTTGAATGAGGAGGGAGTTTACAGAATATATAACTTGGAAGGAGACTACCAACAATATTCTCTCGGGAGTGAAGCTTCGGACCTCGGAATTATTGACGCGCGTATTCACGACAGCGGCCTTGTTGCCCTGACGGCTACGTTGGCTCTGCTTGAAGTTAAGAATTGGGAAGGTGGAAGACCCCTAACTTTGGCAAATCCAGGTTAGACCATCTACATGAATTCCTTTGGTTTACTCTCACAGTTAGTTTAGCTCTTTCGGAGCCCCCACATGCTTGGTCTGTTATACCCCCAGACCTCAATATATCCAGACACGTCGAGGTTCTATTGTCTGTGGATGCGACTATATACACCGTTGACAATCTTGAGAGTGTGGACCAGCGTCTTTCAAGAGGTCCATTCTCCCACATTTCACCATCTCCAAATGGAAAATCGTTGGCTTTGTTGACAATTCCTGGTACTCTATGGGTGGTTTCCAGCGATTTCCAAAGGAGCCTGGCGGAATTCGAAACTAATACTATTGTTAATGCTACTGGTCTGGTCCGACAAATGGAATGGTGTGGAAACGATGCTATTTTAGTGACATGGGATACGGCGGTCATTCTAGTCGGGCCAGGCGGAGATTCTCTCGAGTACGATCCCTCGTTTCTATGCATAATTCAAAGGTTAATCCCTCAAACAGGTTCATGTATTTTGGTCCAACGTTCGCTATATCGGAAATGGATGGTATCAGGATATTGAGCTCCGAAGTTTGCGATCTCATTCAAAAAGTCCCAGGTAGGTCAAACATGAAACAATGCCTAAGATCTAACTCATATGCAATAGCATCGACTCTATCCATTTTCCGCCCCGGATCGACCTCCCCTTCCGCTATATTGTTTGATGCGTGGGATAGCTTCTTGAGACGGTCTCCGAAAGCGGACGAGAGCGTTCGTAGTATCCGCCCTGAGCTTGCAAAAGCGGTAGACGAATGCATTGATGCCGCTGGACAAGAATGGGAACCACACTGGCAACGCCAATTGTTAAATGTACATTCGCTTCTACTCCTTTCCACAAGTAAACGGACATTAATTCAGGTTCATAGGCAGCCAAATTTGGGCGTGGATTTCTGGACTTCTACAATCCTACTGACTTTGTAACTATGGGACAAACCCTTAAAGTACTGAATGCTGTTCGATTCTACGAAGTTGGTATACCCTTGACCTATTCCCAGT
Organism: Floccularia luteovirens; assembly: GCA_009739215.1. Classification (NCBI taxonomy): domain Eukaryota; kingdom Fungi; phylum Basidiomycota; class Agaricomycetes; order Agaricales; family Squamanitaceae; genus Floccularia; species Floccularia luteovirens. The sequence continues at coordinate 455,678 of VSJF01000011.1, forward strand.
ACGTATTCTGTTATAATTTATTATCTCGTACTACTAACACAGTTGAAAATAAAGGTATCTATATGCGTCACCTTCACATGTAATTGCTCGTCTGACATCCAGGAACTTACATCTTTTGGCTTTACGTATGTCCAAGTTCCTATCACTGAAGCCAGATGTGGTTCTCAAGCATTGGGCGTCTGCAAAAATCTCAAAAACCAGACCAACTACTACAGGATCTGGCAAAGACGCGGAATTGGGCGGGGATGATGAAGTCTGTAAAGTGATCGTAGATAAATTTGAACAGCTGGGAGGAGGTGACGTCAGCTATTCTGATATTGCAAAGCGTGCTTGGGAAGTGGGCCGTGTGAGATTGGCAACCAAGGTATGAATACCAATTGAATGCGGTAGATTTAACTTGACATATTGCATTCTAGTTGTTGGACCACGAATCAAGAGCATCTGATCAGGTGCCCTTACTCTTGACAATGAAGGAAGATCGATTAGCCCTTTTGAAAGCCGTGGATAGTGGGGACACCGATTTGGGTAAGTTATTTATTCAAAAGCAATTTCTTTTGATCTAACTCCCAAATGCACAGTATATCACGTTTTACTACACCTTTATAAGCGTCTTCCACTTGGGGACTTCTTCCGGCTTCTTGAAGATGGTGGATCACACCTTGCCTTGGCAAGTAAATTGCTCGAAGTATATGCCAGAGAACAGAATCGAGAAATGTTACGGGACTTCTACTACTCAGACGACAGACGAGTTGAGAGTGCTGTGCTATCTTTGGATGAAGCATCAAGAATGACGGTATGCTAAATTTTTACGGCTTTCTATGTATTGGCTCAACGAAAAGCATTCAGGATCCAACTGCGAAATTATCTGCAATAAAAGCCGCTCAAAAATTTTTCTCCGAAGACAAAGACCGAGCATTTGAAGCAAAAGTATGCTATTTTTTTAATAGTCTGATATTGATATTTTCTTTCTCACTTGAGATTCACAGATGATGGATGAAAGTGCTCGCTTACTTTCCTTGCAACTACAACTTGAAAAAGATGCAGACGGAAAGATCTCATTTTTGGGCGGCAGTATCAATGAAACGATCCACACGTGCTTGTTAAATAATTTGGCAAAAAAGGCGGATAAAATAAAATCTGAATTCAAGGTCCCCGATAAACGGTATGATGAAACAACCTCCTTGGGATTTCCCCTTTTTTTTTGATCTCTTGATCGGATATTTCTATCAGATTCTGGTATGTGAAAATAAAAGCATTGGTGGAAGCCAACGATTTCGAAGGGCTTGAAAACTTCTCGAGATCGAAGAGAAGCCCAATCGGTTATGAACCCTTCGTTCGTCATCTGGTAGAGAAAGGACACGCGAAGGATGCAATTGCATATGTAGCCCGTTGCGACTCTCACAAGCGGACAGATCTATATATAGAATGTGGAGATTGGAGAATGGCTGGGAGGGAATGTAAAGAACGTGGGGATAAAATCAAACTTGAGTTCGTCATATACTATTTTTGATAAAGTTTTTTGCGACTGATTCTTTTTCTTTTCCCTTTCTCCGCAGTGAGTTGCTCAAGAAAGCTCCAAACAATTTAATTGCTAGAGAATTGGAATTAATCAAGTCTTCTATGAAGTAATAAAAACTGATTGCGTGCTGTTTCCTTAACTCCACGAATTTAAGTAATATTGAATTTTTGATGCTACGGAAGCAAAAAGAAGGGGAAGTGGTGACGTCGGTGGTATTAACAAATATGTATTCAACGGAAAATTTTTTGGATGCAGATATACGGGGATAATATAAAACTAACCGGCTAGGAGATAAGCCATGTGAAATTAGGTGACAATGAATGTGCAAGGAGAACATACGAGGGAGCAATAGACAATAATGAATATACGGTAATAAACGAGAGTGAAGATCATGCACGAGAGCAGATTTTAAAAAATAAATGAAATAGTGCGTCAAGATACTTGTCCATTCCTGGAATGAGTAGAGTATGAAGTTAGTCCCCGTGTTACCGCGGAGTTTTCAGATCTATATCGTCTGGATCGTCGCCATCGTCCTCTGCACTATCTTCAATAACGTATGGCAGGGGCACTTCACGTGTAATACGATATTGATCCATGTTTCCGAGATGTTCGTTTTCCAGACGATCTATTTGTGATTTTAAGCCTAAAAATACAAAATAATAAGGGAACGATACAAACAGAAATTCCATTGCCACCGCCTAAAAATTTCGAGGAACGCCCCAATAAAAGCACGTAGTTGCATATCTGGACCTTTGGCAGGGATGTATATGACAAAGGCGAACCGGATAATTACGTTCAGAATCTAATTGATGTTTAAGTCCACAACACAGAAATAGGGAAAGAGTTATTTACAATTGCAACATAGTATAGCTGTAATGCTTTGTTCAGTAGTGATAGTAGGTGATATATAAGGAGACACGAACCCCAACGTGATTAGTGTAGATGAGTTCTGACCTAAGAAATCGATATCTTGAATGTCTTCTCAGCACCGACCAGTCCATCAAGAGATCCTAAGGTGTGTCAGCCTCGTGAGCAGTGAAGAAAAAGGAGCCTATTACCCAGGATGCCGCATAGATAGCATAATATGTATTAAAAAAACACCATAAAGCAAAAAGAGCACCCTCGTGTTTTCCTAGAAAAATATCAGACCCATCTTGCACCGATTTGACATAGATTAACAAACCATGATGACGCCATATATAGAAGAAAAAGTAATTGATGATGCCGGAGAGGTACTTCCCACCCTGATGATCCAACACATGCAGGTCAGAATTTAAATGAAAGGGAGATGAAGCCCACCCACATTAATCATATGTGTGATCAAGCCTGAATCAGCATAGCGCTTAATACTTTGCACAAGGCGAACTATGAAAGGCAGTGATGCCAAAACAAAAGCTACTGGCCAAAATCGGGAAGTTGCACCGCATTTCCTCCAGTCGCTCCCAAATCCGTTCGCATAAACGCACCCAAATAGATACATGTTCGAGATAGGAAACACAAGACTGCAAAACTGATCCCTAAAACGCTAAATTAATATAACCTCATTAATTTCGGTGATCATATTGTTACCCCAGCCAGAAATCTGTAAACTGAAATAAAAATCAGTACCTTTTTAATAAAAATAGAAGGATTAACTTGCCTCCACACGTTTCAAGCCAGGTAGAAGCAATTTCCCAGTACTCTTTAAAAACCAGAATCTCGAAGATCTGAATAACAGAGGGAATGGATTGATCATGACAACAGCAACAAAGCCAAGCCACACGAGAGGCCAAACTGTCGGGGACACCGTCGGAGCACCAATGCGAGAGAATGATAACCAGAATGCGTAACATAACCCAGCAAGAAGTATGCTTGGAGTCTACATGATTCTCTGTATTGAGACATGTTAAATACGCAAGAGTTAAAGCGAACATACCTCAAAATACTGTCGATAGTCCAACTTCGAACGCACGTTCAGCTCTGAAGGATATGATTAATGGAAAGCATGATACAATCTTGGAAGGTTCTTACCGAATATAAATGGGTAATTTATCCTCGAACGCGACCAGATCAGTAGATTGACGCCAACGAGCAAGGAGAATAATGTCGGAATGAACAACATGCCATATACAAAAAGTAAACCGTCCCATCCAGGGATTGCTTGATGCGTACTCTTGCGAAGGCCTCGTAGAGGGATAAATTAGTGTTCATTACCCTAGAGAAATACGAAGGACCCTACAAGAAACGAGACCGGATATGAATGCTGGGAGAGCAAGACCCAAGAAAGAACCGGATCTGAAAGTACTGAAGTGATGACTCTTTGTGTAGTTTCCACCTCTTAGTCGTTTTTTTGTCTTTTTCAGATCACCACGAACTGAAATGGCTGATATGTAAATGACGCGCTGTAACTGCACATGAACTACTTACGGAATGCCTTTGCGTACAAGTTTTCGATCTCCGTCATCATGTCACTCACAGCCCTATCCGATGCGAATGCGCTTTTGTCGACCTATCCAGTTGTGTAAATATTGATATATTTTAAGATACGAAAAGGGTTACCTTCTCGGACATATACTGTGTCTGAACTGGAATCTGAAGTTGCATGGTCAATTTTTTACTTGGCATTGCTGTCCATTATAAACTATACCCTTGGTAACCTTCTCAAATTTTTTTAAGGACTTTCTAAAGCCAGTAATGTTAAGAATCTGTATAGACTTGGTTAGTCTGATCATCTTCGCGGCGTATTAACTTACCCTGTAGTCGTGTAACACCTCCACACCACTGCAGCGATAGACTTGATTAGAATATCAAACCTTGAAGTAGGAATGTAGTTACCGATAGTGCTCTTGTACAGCTTTTTTCAGCCTTTTTTTAGCTTGAAGATACCCTTCTATATCGGACGACAGAGGAATACCACGTGTTGATATGGTATGCTGGCCTAGACTCCTCATACTCGGAGATTTAGGCAGTCCTTTCTCCCTTTCTTTGATTGTCTGGGATTTCGATTTTGATTCTGAACTCTCCTCATCTTGTGATGCCTTTGTTTCTTCAACCTTTCTATTTGTCGCGAACCTCGATTTCACTGTTTCGAAAAGCGCCGAGGTCCAGCTTGGATCTGGCCGATCACCCTGAAATCAACGTTAATTCTACGTCATATAGTGACATAAAAAGACAACTAACTTCCACAAGCTTCTTATGAATATTTAAATCATTGAACTGTTCTTGTAACATCTTGCTTCTATCAAGCATCTCTTTTTCTCGTGCTACATAAAATGATTCGATTTTATCAAGTTGTGCATCAAGCATCTTGAAAAACGAGACTTCGATCGGAGATAATTGCATTATGAGATCTCGAAGTGGTAGGGGTGTAGGGGGGTGTGACACTGACAAAGGGCGTTTTCCTTGGTGTATATTAGCATGTTTCAGTAGGATATTGAATCAATGTATACCGTGATATAAAACACTCTTTCCACGGCTTCGCCTGATACTATTCGTTATAACCTGCGCAACGGTTGATCTTCTTTTGGGAACTGGGGGTCGGTCTATCGTTTGCAGTTGGATTGAGGGTTTTTCTTTATCCCATTTCTGAATTGATGAATCCCTCTGCGAGTCTGCATTAGGGTTGAGTGGGGCCGAGGAACGAGAATGTGGATTTTGCGATATGGGACCAGCCTTCTCTCCAATATGTTCACTTACTTCAGGCTGTATACTAGGCTGACTCGAGGATATTTGATGGGACCTTACAGATAACTCTGATGCGAAAGCTGCTGATTGATGGTAATGTTCAAAATTTCGTATAGCAGTGATCACTTTCTTGAGCCCTGGGTAATCGCTGTAGAATTTGTCGTAGTTATATCATCAGTTCTAGCTGAGTTTTTGAACAAAGCTCACATATAAGCCCTCTTCCACTCTGGGGCCTGCGTTTGGAGCTGATCAGACCAAGTATACATAACTGCGTCAAGCATTCATACCTGAGTGTCTTTGAGATATCTGCCGTAAAAAAGAAGTATGTCATTCAGGACTATTAATTTACTGCATAAGCAAATGGTTCTTACCGGCCAAACTTCATCAATACAAGTTATGCGTTCGACACCGCCGCCGGGGGGATGAGGTGCAAGAGGACTAGGATTCAAAAGTCAAAATTATTGCAGTGAAAGTTTTAAATAAAAACTGACAGGGTCATGATGTAATGTCTTCGCTTATATATCGGATCGGATGCATGTTGCATTATAGTTAATACTAACACAGCCAAACAACCACTATTAACCTTGGCAACTCTTTGTCAATCATAAAAGAACTCTGCGGTGTCTTCGAAGATGTCTACATCAAACCCAAGTTATCTTGTTATATACTGATATATGATTTGATGGCACGAACTTGAAATTTTCTGTTGCTCTCCATCAGAACATGAAGGGGGTTGGAGCAAAGATTACTTCATAGGCACAAAGTTCTATCGCTTCCTGCTATTCGCTTCGAATCAAGCAGAGCCAAACATCCGTTGGAACTGTGCAAATTTAAAGATTTTGATAAGCATAACCACCATTCACTACTAGACTGAGCAAATTATTCCTGCCAGAAACAAGCCTCTCCACACTCACAGCATTCAATGATCCCCATTGAGATTGCTGAACCAAATTGCTAAGTAATACAGTATTGTAATCGACCGCAATCCGTGGGAGCATCCCCATTCTTACCGCTAAATTTCATGGTCCGGCCCTTACTTGGCACAAGATGATTCGAATGTTTCGCTAGAAACCCGCATATGCAAGGATACAATGAAATCAGTGATGCGCCCGTCGAGCAGCGTGAAGTCTCGCGATCACCATAGCCACCCCAAACATTTCCTATAGATATAAGTACCATATATCAATAAGAATACAAAAGTTCATACCACCAGGTCCCAGAGAATACAGCCGCTGAGCCAAGTCGACATCGTGACGTAGTTATTGACATCACACGACCATATCTCTCCTCTAAGCTAACGAGAATTGAACGTTGAACGTTGAGTACTTGAGTACTGAGTACTGAGTGCTAGTGAGTTCTTAGATTTTAATCCTAATGAAAACTGGCTCTGCGCTGATCTGAGTAGATGCGGAAAATCTGGTCTCCGCCAAATTCAGCGGCGGATTATAGATGTTAATCCGAATTTTCTGTAGCAAATTCACTAACCACCTTTATTCAAGTTTGTAACGTTACGAACATGTACATATATATGCATATGTACATGTGTGTGTGTGTACATGCGCACTACTCTGTAATCTAGTAATCCCCAACTTTTACATGTACAGTGTTAGCATTATCTGTACTATCCTCTGATTTGAGTCGTTTAATCTTGCTCTATAAGGTTTTTAGTATCGGAAGCATTGAAAAAAGTAGTCTACTACATACCAAGACAGGATCGGCATCACCAGTGCGGTGCTCAAGTCTGCACTCTTCAACACTGCAACTGATACTCGTGATACGGGGGTAACGTCTGTGATATATGGTGTACACAGCTGTTGCATGGGCAGATGTGGGGTTGCCTTCCAGTTAGTGCCTTGATTTGCATTGCATATTGCTAGGGCACTCGGAGCGGCTTTGTGATGTGGCGGATATTTCTGCAAACAAATCCAAACCCATATTTTCGAGCTGACCACACCAACAATGCCAGAACCAAAAGTACCATGTCCATGTCCTAGGTGTAATGGTGCTTTGGTAACAAAACGAACACGACACAATCACATACCATGCATCCAATCAGCTTCCTTGACAATACCCTCCTTCTCGGAATGGGCTGCATCAAATTCTCGTACTCATCGCAACGCTGCCCACACAACTTCTGGCTTGTCAGAGAAAGATAGCTCATGTGATAGTGATTCTAGTAAACTGAGTAATAGTCGGAAAGACAGTAGCATATACTCGAGATAGCGCTGGGTTTGTGCATGCCTAAGATGAGGTCAGTGAGAAAGTTGTAGCTTACCTTCTTGACTACAATGGTGGTAAAGTTAGGTGATAAAAATAAAAATTGCAGTTGCTAGAGCAAAAACACAAAATAATCCATTTTTAACACCATGAAGGAGTGCTTTTTGAGCTATGAGACATTCCACCATTGGAAAGTACTCGAAAAACTGAAGTAGAGCATATTTGACCTAGGCTCCACGATTATTTCTTGAGGAGTTTCGACGTGTCTGCATCACACCTCGAGATTCAAGATCGTTTTTTTCCCTATTTAGACTTTTGATGGCTGACTCGGCTCATTTATTATATTACTGATATATTACTGATCGAAACGCGCAGTCTCAAGGTTTTCCGAATCAGCTGTAAAGCTATAAATAATATATCAATGCCTAAGTATAGTTATGGTATATTAAGCGATACTACACGGATATGCACGGAAGTACACATTACCAATATTACAACGGATTACGTTGGTACTGATTCCATTCAATGTTGCTGTTCTTCGATTCCAAGCTTCACAACACACAATAAGTTTGAATTTATAGCTATATGCACCATAATGAATATAAAAGTACCTTCCAATGCACCGTTGACTCTCCCCTGGTTTGCGTCGTTTCTTCCACTGCCCAGTAGAAAAGATGAAGATCACGACTATTCTTGGATTCTTGACATTCACACAAATCTCTTGCTCACTAACTCTAAAAGATCTGATTCCAGCCGAGGCAAGGTTTGGACATGGAGACCTGGAAGTACTTAGGGAACAAGTGAGTGTATGAGCCGTCCAAGTATCACCAAATTAATGCAAAATACAGGTGGGATGTGATACGTTCTGTCCGTTCTTGCACTGGCAGAATTACTTATTGATTAAAGCCCCTGGGATGGAAAGACTTTGTCGACTCACCCGCACCTAACGAGGGTCATTCAAACTGCTGATAATCCCTCACCCCTCCCGATCCTAACTCCCGCATAGATATAGACGCACATCCGATTGCACCCCACAAATATCCCGGTAGTAGTCGTGACCAAGCTCCCAGACTTTCGTTGTCAGTCGATAAATTATACCGTCTGGTCCAGCCCCAAAATCCTGCTTTTTTTAGGAAGTAAACATAATTAGTTCGTCAGAACAATTTATTTTTTATTATTATCATAGCGTGTTGCTGGAAAGACATGTAATACTATACCTCCCTTTGTAAGCTGTCCTGTTACTTATTAATGTTGGCTCTCGGTTCCAACTCCTGGTGTAATAGTTCAGTCGCGGTCAACGTCCATTAGCTCATATCATAAACACTTCGACGGAAAAAATAAATCATCAGAACTAACCGATTAATTGAACTTGGTTTTCGAGCGGCGTCGAATGTGGAGATTTCAAATACATCCTGTTCTGTCTACGGCAAGTGTTCGACCCCTACATTGAGGAAGTTTTACTCTCCACTGCTACCATTTGAGTGACCTTGAGCATATGGTGATGGCCATCTGTTGAAGAATTGGCTATTATCCCTGTACGGCGGTGTCATTACAATTCCGGTGAACACAATACCTTTCCGAAAAATTAGGCTGTGTATGCACAACAATCCATCTTCGCAATTGAGAGCTTGTTTATCGGTCAGATCTATACATGAATGTTCCCACATACTTACTTATACTTACTTATACATCTTTGGGACGTTCAATCTTTTGTCAGGACTGAATTACAAGTATAAAAAAGCTAATTACACTTCGGTGTAACTATCGGAGAACCTCCAGTTAAATACTTTAAGCCAGCAATTACACACATACGTAGGTTGCTACTCACAGTTTTTCCGAAGCATTTGAGTCTATAATATCATCGCGCAATTTCAAACATGGCATGGGGAGCGCTTAAAAAAAAACTCCGTCGCAATCATTGAACCAAGGATTACTTAAATTGACATTACCTGAATTCGGTACCTACCTCCGTGTTGTACAACTGCCGTTCCAAAACCCTCAATATGTTAGTTTCGTTCCCAGACGTTCGGTGCTTGCCGCGCGGAGTTGATATCTGAGAGTCAAAACTCAAGACCAAATGTGCACCAGAACGTCTGGTGCACTTCGTATAGAGAACCCCCCATCGGTGACAGTGTTACCGTGATTGTAACAAAAACATAACTCAACGTGATGTACACGTGATTGATTATCATAAACGTGATCAACGCGAATGTGATAAACAATAACCTCACCTGCCATTTCTAGCCCTTGTATGCTAATTCTGAATGCGCTCGCCACGAGGCGCAACACATCCGTTCGCAGGCGCTTTTGCAAAGCGCTCGTGCGGCAGCATTCGAAAAAAATTAAGTATAACTCAGCAGAAACACGGGCCGCTCTTCAGGAGATATTCCTGGCACGTTTTGGCTCAGCACCATATGAGTGTGGTGTCACATTTGTCACCGATACAGGGTTCCTCTATACGAAATGCACCAGACGTTCTGGTGCGGTTTATGTTTTCAGTTTTGAATCTCCGCACGGTCCGTCAGGACCGCCCGCACCGAACGTCTGGGTACGAGACTACAATATGTTGCGGTTTTGCAGCACTAGGTGAGTTTCTTTGCCTCACTGCACCAACATAAAATTTAAAGACGGCCTATAACCCTCTGAATAGTCATCTTCAAGTTATTCTGTAAGTCTTAAGTTGAATCGAGCGTATTTCTAGTTACTGAAAATATTGCATCACTGGGTGACACTGAAGGTGCTGTTATGCCTCCCAAGTCTGACAAAGACCCCACATGGCGCCCTAAATGCAACAACATACTTACACTTGATGGGAGTAATCAGTCAGCATCTGATTTATAAACGCAACAAAAATACGCTATCACCTTAGTCACCATACTTAGTGAGATTAATCAATAATAAGCATACACATCAGTGACGGTTGCAACTAGAATTTACATATCCCTCTTGCTTTGCTCAATGTCGGGTGTTTTGGTAACGTTCTGCTTTCGATGGGTAATTAATTCACAGCTGTCGGTGCTTGCAGACTTACCGGCTGCAGTCTGATTCACCTAGCTAGTTCTATCACACTTCAGCTTTTGAATTCATCATGAAGGGTCATAATCCTAATTATAACCTCCATACTATGATATAAATGTAATCACTCACAATTTGCGATCGTACTGCCTCCACTTCCAGCTCCTCTTCTCGGCGTTTTCTGTCATGGATTTGAACATCTGTAAGTGTTGTTTTGTAAGATGAACTACTTTTTGTGATACCGAAATCTTCCAGTCAACAACGGCCTGCTTGCTTCGCAAGGCGCTATTATCGCCACGGCCGGGCTGCTTTTAGCGTTCTTTGCAGCAATAAAGGCATTCCATGAAAGATCGAAGGTGAGCACATGTACCAAGCATAAACGTTGAAGTTAATTTTGTGTGTAGTTGAGTCATATTCCAACAATTGGACCTTCTGGGATTCTATCATCGTACATCGGTGCTCTCAGATTCAGGCACCACTCTCAAGAAATGATCCAAGAAGGTTATAAGAAGGTATCTGAACGCGAGGGGCTTTGTGTTTTAAGCCTATTTACATGGACAACAGTATGGTGGTCAACCATTCAGAGTTCCAACCATGTACCGGTGGTTGATCTTTGTGGGCAAGCCAGAACACATCGATGATATGCGTCAAGCAAGCGAGGAGGTTATGTCTTTTCGTCGCAGGTGTAATGTATGTAAACTCCTTCCCTAACTTTTTATCTGCAATGCTAAAATGAAACTATATAGCCCGTTCAAGTGGACACCACGGTTGGAAGGTACATTCACCCCGAACGTTACCATATTGGTACTTTGCGAAACCGCTTGACGAGGAATATTGGCCCTCGTTTTGATGATATTGTGGATGAACTATTCACAGCATTTGCAGAAGTTATTCCCATGAAAGGGAACGGCGGTATGTTATCCTCCAATGATTATTGTCGATTCTTACATCATGGAATAAAAAAGAATGGACAACCGTTCCCGTTCTTCGTTCGACAGCAAAAATTATTGGTCGCACCAGCAACAGGGTCTTCGTTGACCTACCTTTATGTATGTAAGAGTCATTCAATACACCAAACGACAGTCCTGACCGAAGACATTTAGGCAGAGACCAGGGCTATCTAGCTCTACTTGACCAATTCGTGATTGACCTTATACAAACCTCGATGTTCCTTAATAACTTTCCTCGGGTCTTGATACCGTAGGTGGTACTAATTTAATCGAGTTAATTAACAGTGCTAACAAACAAAACTACGTGTATAGATTTATCGCACTATTTCAAACGAAAGTAATGAACTGTGTGGACAAAACCATGAAATATCTTGGCCCCACAATTGAAGAATGCCTCCGTCATGAAAAATCTGAGGGAAAGGACTGGCCAGGAAAACCTGCGAGTGCTGTTCGGAACACTCCATATAGTAATACTGAACGAGAATTTTAGAATGATCTTATCGGTTGGTTACTCGATCAAGCCAAAGGAACTCAACGCACAGCACGCGAAATAACAGCACGAGTTTTGATTACTAACACTGCAGCCATTCACACGACCTCTACAGTGAGTTGACTGATTGACCTACTAAAATATACGTGCTCAGCCAGCTGTGTTACTTGTCAGACGTTCACCCATGTCATGTATGATCTGATCGCGCATCCCGGGTACTTGAAGGGTCTGCGTGAAGAGGTTGAGACCATCATTTCGGAAGAAGGCTGGACGAAAGCATCGGTAGATAAAATGCACAAGGTGGACAGCTTCATTAAGGAGTCCCAGAGGCTTGCGGGTCTAACGTCCAGTAAGTTCACAAAACGGGAGAGTCCAGATTAATCCTAACCACCCCCCACAGCGGGCATGGACCGAAAGGTTCTGAGGGATTTCACTTTCTCTGACGGAACCTTTATACCCGGGGGCTCTTATTTATCTTTTCCAGTTTGGCACATTCATCGGGACGAGGTGAGGCAAAATGTCGATATCAGAACAAGATTAGTTTAACCACTATACAGAAATATTACGTAGACCCATATAAATTCGACGGCTTTAGGTTTGCAAATTTGCGAGCATTACCTGATGGAGGCTTCAAATATCAGCTGGTCTCTCTTAGTGATGAGTTCATCGCTTTTGGTAATGGTAGATCAGCTTGGTCAGTCCCTCAATTTATATGTCGTGTCGAGATGTTGTACTTATCCGTTCGTATCTCTCCAGCCCTGGTCGATTCTTTGCTGCCTACGAAATGAAGTTAATGCTTGCCTACATCGTCCTCAATTATGATGTCAAACTTGCTAAGGGTGGGCCCCGACCTGAGAATAATTGGCGTGCAAATTGGATCATTCCCCCCAACGCTGAAGTCTTGTTTCGTAAAAGAACTACTTGATGGTACCCGATACACTGGAACAGCACTCGTAATTAAACCTTTTCCTATTTTCCCGCGATGAGGACATCTTGCCGTATCTTCTTGTATAGCAGAGACCTCTGTTTCTTATGTTTCAAATGTACTTCTCTGTGCCACCATAACCACAATGATCAACTTATGAATTCTTTGTTCAGAAAAAAAATGATGAGTTTTCGTGTTCAAAAAATGGTCAATGTTGCATCAAAGATGGCGGTGTCCCAATCACAATCATAATCCTCATAATCGATCAACAATGAAAAAAAAAATAACAATAACCATTAGAATAATACCAGGACCCGATCTCCACTGTGACCCAATGAACTAATCGAGATACACATCTCAGCACACAAGTTTCTTTCTTCTGCTTCATATATTATCATTTTGCAACACGTGACGCTGCGCTTGCGCTTCCCCAGAGATGTCGGTCCACTGATGTGCGCAGCGGCCATAGCCACGAAAAACCATTTCCTCCACCATTTCCTTGTTCTTGTAACTACGGGAGGTGTTTGTGGTCGAGCTGGCAGGTTTGGAATCATCTTATCCGACGCCCCAATAGACTTTGTCTAACATCAGGTCCATCAACGAGGGTCAAAAGGAGAACTATGGGATTTGGAGAGATGAGTTAGAATGTAATAGAGGACTGTGATAAGCGCATACACGTACCGTATGTAGAGGGAAATGGAAGCCGAAAATTCTATCAATCCTGCAGATATTACTGAGTGGATTAAGAGAGCCAGGAAGAACAATCACGTACCAGCTGGGGGAATCTATCGACGGCGCGGAGATGCGTAAACATATCGAATGTGTACTTGCCACCACGTAATCTGTCCACGTAGTTTGGTGTTTTGGATCACAAGGTTAACTTCAAGCAGAAGGGAAGCGAATGCAAAAACGAGAGCACGCACATCTTCTGTACCTCCGAATGGTGAAATCGTACCTGTTAGGTACTAAGTGGGGTAATTGAAGTATGATTAACAGAACATACTCCCCGACTGAACTATTGTCTCGTTCTTGTCCGCAACTACGAACTAATCAGCACTAATTCACAGATGCGGCTTGGATGCGGCATCGAGAAAAGGATTGTTACCTAAAAAGGAAAAATTGGAATTGTTGCACGACATGATCAAATAGAAGGTAAAAGTTTTTTTGATCTATGCCTTTCGCAGCCACTGATTATTACACGTTAGGCCAACCAGGCGACATCTGAACCCATCATTTTAGAGCGTTTTATCTGGACATCAAACATGGCGAAATGTGATTGGCGAATATAAAGAGAGTAAGGGAACAGTGGGTATTCCTTCACCATTTATCTAACCTCATGACAAAGATACAACTTACAGTCCTTGGGGCATTCTTCGCTTTGGGTCAACTTGTCCTTTCTCAAAGTCTGGATGATGCATTTCCAGCCGAGACGAGATTTGGTTTCAGAGACTTTTGTAAGTTGATCCCATCTTTGTTTTTCCGTTTCCCTTAACCTTTTGATCTGTCAAGGTGGAGAAGCTGCACCCGTACTTGGAGGACAGGTATGTCTTACAATCATGTTTGGTTGATATAAGCCAACCCAATATTTTTACAGCTGCAATGTAAATGCCTACCCTTGAATCTATACCGTCTCCCACTCACCAGCGATTCACAGGCAAAGACCCCACCATGATGTGCTGCGGTTTTGACCCCAGTATACTTCTCAACTTACCTATCATGAAAGAAACAATGTCCAAGCCAATTGCAGGATTTATCGGACTGTAAGACCAGACTACTGAAGTTTTTGTGCATGGACTCATATCTTGTGTCAGATGTTTGGACGACTGCAATGATTCACCTTTTTGATCTCGGCATATCGGGGTGATGTTGAGAGGATTCTATATCTTTTATTCGACAAAACCCAACTCAATGATATACTATTGTATAACTGATGTAAGAACCTACTTTTTTGTAAGCAAGCTTTAGTAGAGGCGAATCATACAACCCCACAATACCTGTTCTATTGTTCACAGATAGAGCCTTCAAGTGCAAGAGATTACAAGCCGAGTGTCACGCACTTTGCATGAGGCCAGGCATCTAACTTAATTTGCCTAGACTGTGAATACAGGGACTCACCATGAGCCTATGCCCACCATTTGTGACTTTAAGGAGCGTTAGGGGGCAACTAACTTATAGTCCCCAAAACAAAAAAGCATAACTGAAATCAAAGTCATATTGAAAGTAGTCGCGTTTGTGCAAGTCATTAATTCTCAAAGTCCAGATGACTAAATCCCAGATTTCATGTGTGGTCCGTTTGGTATAGACTTTTTGATGTTCTAGATTTTTGTTTTAGAAACATGGCTAACCCGCGACGATTGTGAAACATACCGGCACCTAAACTATCATCTTCCATTCAATATGCCAAACTAAAGGAGGACTACACAAACCTTCCATTTCATGCGATCGTTCTGTGCGATCTTAGCCGGGCCAACAATAATTTCAATCATGATCCGTGCTACCCAGTGAGACGTCTATATAAAAGAGTCAGGTTTGCCCCAATACATCATTCAGGTCTTCAAGTTCCTATTGCATTGAACGCAATTCTTTCCAAAATTCGTGACCAAGTATGAATATGTTGCTATCAGTGCCCATAATTTTTGCTCTTGTACAACTTTCCTTCTCTCAAAACTTGAACGAACTGTTTCCGGGAATAACAAACTTTGGTGGTAAAAAGTACTGTGAGTTCTTGGTTTCTTGCCATTGAATAACCTTTTTTTATTGATTGACTATTTTCAACGCTAACTTCAGGCGGTCCTACGGCATACCTTCTTGGCGGGCAAGTAAGTTTCTGCACTCAAAAAAAAAATTGGGCATTGCAATTCTGAACTCAACGATATCACAATCTCTAGGAATATTGTAATAAATCCTTTTCCAGATCCACACCTTCAGAATGCTCATCAGTCAATCACAGGCGCAGAACGTGGAATGCAATGTTGCATGTTTGATTTCGGCCAATTTCTAAACATTGGTCCACTCAATGATGCATTAGACCCGGTCCAGAGCAAACTAATTGGCTTGTAAGAGAGTTCAGTTAACTTTGTGCATTGGATTTCAAGGAATTCTGTTGTAGATGCCAGGTTGACTGCACAGAATCCCCACTCGGACAAAAGGCTAATAAATAACTATCTAAAATCTAGAGAAAGAAAATACAAGATCCACCCCTGAAGTAAAATAATTTTTAATCAACTTGGGGCAGTAGCCTGCAGCTCGACAGAAGTCTCAGAGGGTGGTAAAGAGTCATAGATAGGGCATAGTTGTTTCCAAGCATCTACAACAATGAAGTCAACATTGAATAAAAGAAAGGGCTCTTGTCATTCTTACCCGGAACTGGAGAAACAAATGCGGGTGTGTCTTCTGGATCTTCGGCAAATACAATAGCCAGTCCTCTGGTTAGAAATCAGGTATCAATTAAAGATTCATCAGTCCGCGGACTAGAAGGCATACGTTTGAAGATGCCAGTCAATATGGCTACATAGGGACATATGTTAACAATCAACGAGGATAATATAAATGGAAACCGACTTACCAGTGGAGGAGCCACGGCCCTGGATTATCTGTAGTGAATCTAATAGTAACTGTATCGTTCCCTTTACTGGTAGCAACCACATCTCTCCGTACAGGATTCTGAAAATTAGGTTCTGACCCAGCGCTCTTGACGACCGCAAAGGAATGCTATCTGTCCGTTAGTCGCATATCATCACCAGATATAAATGAACCTACACCATGCAAATGGAACGGATGCTGCACGCAAAACACTTCTTAGCCAACATGTCACACGCGCAAGGAATGAGCTGCTCACCGGCCCACTAATCAACCCACCAGGAATGTTAATCTCAATAGCTTTATTCCTGGGCAAGGTGTACACAGACCCTTGTGGAAGGAGGTCTTGTGCTTTCTGAACGCCACTCAAAATCTGCAAAAGTACGGGTACATCTGGGGGAACGAAGGATTTGTTGTTGATGAGAAATTTGATTGACGCTGGGTCGAATCCGAGTGTGAGATTGAACGTCAAGTCAGCGCCTCCAGGAAAAGCGCCTCCAGGAATGGGAGCATTGGACAGTGACATGAGGTCTGACTCTGACAAAGCAGTTCCGTTCGTCTGGGTTGAAGTCGGGTCCTGTTTCGGAGCACCTTTATACCGCAAGATTGCAGAGTTCAAACCACCAGCAAAACCACTTGGGAGATCTCCACTCCCGCTATTAGGAAGAGCACGAATCCAGTAGTTGTCTACGCGATTGCAAGCGTTTAGGATGACTGAATATCGCTGACCTATAAGAGTTACTGTGTTACTTTATCAATAGTATTTGAACAAATCACACGTACCAGCGAATATCTGGATGCTGTCAACAGTATGTGGCTTCACGTACTGTCCATCTACCTCGATGATAGTCAACTGATGGCTATCAATAGAGAATATGAAGTTGGGGTCGCAAGATATAGAGACAAGTCGAAGTCGGTATCTTTTTCCTGGCTGAACATTGACGACAGCCAAATCAACAGGAGGTCCTCCAGAAAAACGACCCTTTCCATTGATCAATGTAGTATTTGCAACAGGGATTGACTGTTGAATTACGGGAGCCGGCTTGTGATACCTTTACAACATGTTAGTGATACCGTTCAATCTAGGTGAAATTTGATTGGTACCAATCTGCAAGTGTGATAACAGTGGATTCTGCGAGATTGTTAGTGTCATGTGGTGTTGTCTATTATGAATAGTAGCACTGACCATCATCGACTATAAAAAGAGAGCGTCAGTCTGGATGTGGAGTATCTGTCAAATGCCACATACCATCATATAGAAATAGATAAGGATCGAATGGATCGTATACAACAAATGGTCCACGAAGACCATCACAATACTGGGTACCTAGAAAGAGGTTGTCAGTACATAATCCTTGGTTACCATCAAACCCGACATTGTTACATACCGAAATGAGAATGGTACCAGAATGTGCCAGCTTGATTATCCACGGAAAATTGATAGAGGAAGGCATGACTTGGTGAAATCGGGCACTGGTTCACCCCTACGGCACCATCTGCCCAGTTAGTTGTCTTCTGGAGAATTCCGTGCCAATGCTAGAATTAAAATTAGGGTCCCGATCACCTTATTACGGAATGATTGATGGCACTGACTATACTGGTGCTGCGAAGCATGGTCGGGTCCGTTAGTTTGTTAACCACATTCAGTCGGAATTTATCCCCCTAAAGTTGTATTGCCAGTGAGAGAGAAGATTTTTGTCTGACTGTTTTGTCCCCACCTTAATTCCTTTAACCAAAGGAGCTGGGAATATGCCGTTGACAACAACAGCTCTGGTTAGATATTGTTAGGAAGAACCTAAATACATAAGCTTATGCACGTACGAACGGTTGAAACCATCCGGTGCAACGACCTTGTTGGATATAATCAAAGAGGAAGAGCTTTGGACACTCAGCGGAGAAGCCGACACCAAGATGGCGCCGAATGCTACAGCTGCTAATGCTGTCCTCATTGCTGAAAAGCTTGTAGGCCACCGAACGGGAGGGCTTAATAGTTCGCGTTTGACCTAACGAGAATGTAGAATAATCGAGAAAAGAGTGAACTCGTTTTGTGCTACTGCTTCAGTTCTTAAACTTTATATACGAGAGTTATATGTTATTCAATTTATCCCGTACCGTACTTCTAATTCTACACACTAATATCAAATTATTCAGATACATGCTATTAGTCGCGGAGCAACACACCCAATTAGTGTATGATACCGATGGCATTCTGATGCCCTCCCCATAAGGCCTTAATCCGAGGCCATGTTTTGCCTTGTAAAAATGTCGGCGCGATTGTCTGTTGTGCTTATATACAGAATCATTAATCAGACTTCATCAGAAAACAGGAACTCAACAATACTTGCATCTTCACAGCTCCCAGGTTGCAATGAAGCTAACTGCAAGGGGGTGTCATAAAATTAAGTATAGTATCGGTTTCTTCTTTTAAAAGGTTTTGGGGAAACTGACTTATAACTGTCGTGGAAAATATATTACTATATGGGGCAATTTCACGACATAGCTCCTACCACCCTGCATATATTTGTCTTTTTTCATAGTAAGAATTCCATACCTCCTGAGCAGTATTTTGTGGTGGTGCATTTGACACAAATTGGTGCATTCCTGTATGTCTGGATTTTCTGGGTCTTTTATTCCAAATGGAATATTTCTGAAGCTAAGCTATTAAATCTGGGAATGACGTGGCTCAGGGTGCACTCAATTGCTGTGTCAGGGAGAATGTCAAAAACGAAATCAGCAAATTTTGGATGACATTACCGAGGATATAAGAATATGCACTATGCACTACAGTTGATGCAGGTGGGGTTGAAACTTACATACATACTTAGCATAAAAATGCATAACAGATCCAGTCACATCAAAGAGACCCAGACATGTGCATGAACACGGATGGGGAGCAAAAGTGGTGAAGGCGACCCCGCTTAGTGCAGAATGACTTATTTTTTGTGTCAGGCAGAACACTAAGTGCAACGGGTCTACCTACGTGAATGCTCCCCTGCCTTTCAATTGAATTGGATAAAACATCTAACATTTAAGTCTGGCGGCTGCAACCATCATTCCAGCTTCAAGACATCTGATACTAAGTCGTACCATATTACAAACCCTCTCAAATAACTTACAATGTTTCATATAGTATCCTCGCACTGAAGATGAGGTGTCTGTGTCTCGGCTCTGGCGGCGTTGCCATAGTATTTGTGACATGTATGACCCATGTCCCGGAGTTGATGTGATAGGACTTTCTGGCAGGCCTCGAGGAATTCCGCATACATGTGTTCTTGTAGGATGGTTGTATGAACTGTCATTTATTGCATGTATTGACAAAAATACCATATAAACCGTACATTCATGCCAAGTACATCGCCCCTTCTCCTCACTATGGCAGTAGTATTGGCATTCAAACATGCTAATTTCGTTTTTGATATCCTGCCTGACACAGCTAACGCAATGTACTATTTTTCTTCGTGTATTTCTAAGGCTTTATTAAATGTCTGGTTACTTATAAGCATACATATTTGATCAATCACAGGAGCAGAGCACATGCTATCCGTATGACTCGGATTGCATAGCCCTCTGTCAACAGGGAAAATTATTTTTGAAGAGCTATCCAAAGAGTAAAAAGAACCAAACAAAAATGACTGAAAATACTGAAAATATAAGATATCATACATCAGAGACAATACGTTTTAATCAACTTGTGGGAGTAGCATTCAGCTCAACAGAAGTCTCGGAAGGCGGTAAGGAGTCATAGATAGGGCATAGTTGTTTCCAAGCATCTATAACAATGGGGTTAAACTAGGGTTACAAGAAGAAAGAAGGATGCTCGTCATTTTTACCTGGAATTGGGGAAACAACTGTGGGCGTGTCTCTTGTATCTTCAGCAAATACAACAGCCAGTCCCCTGGTTAGAAATCAGGTGTCAATCAAAGGAATCATCGATACACAGCCCAGAGGACATACATTTCAAGATGCCAGTCAATATGGCTACATGGGAGCATACGTCAACAATCTGAAAAAATAATATAAATCGAAATCAACTTACCAGTGGAAGAACCACGGTCCCGGATTATCTGTAGTGAACCTGATAGTAACTATATCGTCCCCTGTACTAGCAACAACCACATCTCTCCGTACGGGATTCCTATAGTTAGGTGCAGATCCAGCGCTCTTGACGACGACAAAGGAATGCTATGGGTCTGTTAGTCACGTATCATCATCACCAGATATAAATGAACCCACACCATGCAAATGGAACGGATGCTGCACGCAATACATTACTTAGCTAACACGTTGTACTCGCAAAGAATGAAGTTCTCACCGGTCCACCAATCAATCCACCAGGAATGTTGATCTCAATAACTTTATTCCTGGGCAAGGTATACACAGACCCTTCTGGAAGGAGATCATGTGCATCTTGAGCGCCACTCAAAATCTGCAAAAGTACGGGTACAGTTGGGGGAACGAAAGATTTGTTGTTGATGAAAAACTTGAATCCAGGTTCGTCGAATTGGAACGTGAGATTAAATGTCAAGTCAGCGCCTCCAGGAAAAGCACCTCCAGGAGCAGCTGCATTGGTTATTGGGGCGAGATCCGCTTCCGACAGAATACTACCCTTCGTTTGGCTTGTAGTCGGGTCCCGAATCGGAGCACCTTTATACCGCAAGATTGCAGAGTTCAAACCACCAGCAAAACCATTTGGAAGATCTCCATTCCCACTATTAGGAAGAGCACGAATCCAGTAGTTGCCTATGGGATTGAAAGCATTTAGGATGACTGAATACCGTTGACCTATAAAAGTTCAACATTGTTATTTTAAGAATAATATTTGGATCGATCACACACACCAGCGAATATCTGGATGCTGTCAACAGTATGTGGCTTCACATTTTCTCCATCTACCTCGATTATAGTCAACGGGTGTCTGTCAATAGAGAAGAAATAGTTGGGGTCGCAAGATATAGAGACGACTCGAAGTCGGTATCTTCTTCCTAGTTGAACATTGACGACAGCCAAGTCAACAGGGGGTCCTCCAGAATAACGACCCTTTCCATTGATCAGGGTAGCATCTGAAATAGCGATTGCTTGTTGGACTACAAGAGCCGGCTTGTGATACCTTTACGAGTATAACATGTCAGACACTGTTCGATCCAGGTGAAATTTGAATGGTACCATTCTGCAAGAGTGATAACGGTGGATTCTGTGCGGTGGTTAGTGTCATGTGATATAGTCTATCATGAATAGCACTGACCATCATCAACTATAAAAAGAGAGCGTTAGTCTGGATGTGGAATATCTGTCAAATTGCCACATACCATCATATAGAAAACGATATGGATCGAATGGGTCATATACGACTAATGGTCCACGAAGACCATCACAATACTGAGTACCTATGAGAATGTTGTCAGTACATAATAATCGATTACCATCAAACCGGACATTGTTACATACCGAAATGAGAATGGTACCAGAATGTGCCAGCGCGACCGGCCACGGAAAATTGATAGAGGAAGGCATGACTTGGTGAAATCGGGCACTGGCTCACACCTACGGCACCATCTGCCCAGTTAGTAGTTTTCTGGAAAATTCCGTGCCAATGCTAGAATGACAGATTAGCGACCCGATCACCTTATTACGGAATAATTGATGGCACTGACTATACTGGTACTGCGAAGCATGGTCGGGTCCGTTAGTTTGTTAATCACATTCAGTCGGAATGTGTCCCCCTGTTGTTGTGTTGCCGGTGAGAGGGAAAATTCTCGTCCAACGTTTTTGTCCTCACCTTGTTCCCCGTAATCAAAGGAGCTGGAAATACGCCATTGACAGCAACAGCTCTGGTTAGACATTGTCAGGAAGAACCTAAATGCACAAGTGTGTATACGTACGAACGATTGAAACCATCCGGTGCAATGACCTTGTTGGATATAGTCAAAGTAGAAGAACTTGTGCCACTCAACGGAGAAGCCGATGTCAAGATGGCACTGATTGTTAAAGCTGCTATTGTCGTCCTCATATTGGAAAGGTCGTCACAAGAGGCAGATGATGCAAGACTATCGAAAGTGAGGGCCTTAAATAGTTCGCTTCTGACCAAAAGAGAGTATTGAGTTACCTTCTCTGCAGAGACCTAAGACATTGATTGTAGATATTAATCAATACGTATCATGTCAGCACTGCCATGGTCATATGTCATCAGTTATCGCACAGTACATTGTTTTCCATGTGCTGCTTTGGTCCACGGGAACTGAAAATGTATCCATATGTCGGTGGTTGTGTTCATTCCAAGAATTTTACGGCATACAGTTGTGTTTCAGCTGTTCGGGTGTTGAGCAACCTGTCTAGCGCCCTCTCAAACTAAAGCAGAGTAGATTTTGCCAATTGACCATATCAATAATTGAACCATTTGGGGAAGATATCTTTCACATCATTTCTCGAGCAGCCAAAAGTCCATGGGAGTCGGGTGTTGTCCATTGGAATATTGAAATGACAAAACCCTTCCACATGAACGGAAACGGAAAGTATAAGGTATGGTTGCCAAGCTTGTGGAAGTTCTAGGAACCGAAGAATGCATCGAAGTGTGGTCCAGAACAAAATTCAAAGAAGCTCAAGCTGGGCCAAGAAGCGTGGATGATTCCATAAGAGAGCAGGCGCTATTTTTTATCGTGCCCAGAGCATGCCCGTACAGCTGATCCTTATACACGACATCAGTCATTCATTTACAAGCATGAGAACGACACTGACGATTCATTGTGAAGAACTGCACAAAGTTCCCTGTAATTTTTTTTAGATAACCGTTTCCAATCCCATATAGCAACTTCCCCGGTCCTCTTTAATTGCATAGCCCTGCGCGCTACCAGAGGAAGCCTGATCATGCAAATTAAAGGTCCGGAGGACGCGCACAAGAAATGAAACAGTCTGACGGGTTGAGATTTCATCGTAGAGGATGACTGGGACCATATGGTGATAGAACAGCTCAAGAGCAAGGGGATCAGCTCAAAGATCTGGACGATGATCGGGAGCTCACAAGAGTTCACAACAGTAGTAAACTCGGCGCTTCAAGCTTCAGCATCAACGAACGGCGAGATTCAGTACATTGAAATTGAGAGTTTGGCGACATGTCAGTGAGGATTGGTTGAGACTTAGGCTGACTTGACCGCTACAGAGCATTTCTTGTATCAACTGTGATTGATGCAATTAATAACGATGATATTTGTTTATTTTACCATAACCGAATCTAGTAATACGTTAAACCTCTACCTTGATGAGACTTCGCACTTTCACTGGCCAACAAGTCCTCAAACAAAGGATCAACTTTCAGCGCCATACATATCCGTCACAAATACTCAGGTCCTATGTACACACGCCTCCTGCACCGAGAGGACATCGCAATAAATTTCTCTCGCCATTCTTCACTGGTGTTCTAGTTGTGGGGATAGCAACTACGATATATGGCGTGTGAGCTGAAGCATCTTATCAATGGTTATATCATGATGAACGGGTATATGTGTAGCTATGATATCTATGATACGATGTCTATGTGGCCCGTTGAAGTTCGTAAAGATCTGAAGGCTGGGTTGCTTGCGAAAAATAAGGGGGATCTTGAACTCAGTAGTCAATATCTAAGAAGGTATGTACGTATGCACAGCTCTCACTCATATATTGAGTATCTATTTGATCAGAGCATGGAACACTGCTCAAGAAATGCAGATTGAGGCATTCAAAACAGATCCGCTTCTCAAAACCTCTGGAATTGCTATTTCTCTTGCAAACGTTTTGGAACTGGACAATAAACTAGAACAAGCGTATGACGTCTACGTTCAAGCGCTATCACAAATCCGGGACTATTCTAAAAAAGTGCGGATAAGTGATGTAGAAAATATGCGCGCTGCAACTATTGCATATCGTCTTGGGGAGCTGGCGCATGAGCTTGAAAGGCCAGAGGGGGAAGAGGAATGGTTAGTAGCAGCCGTTGAAACTATACTGAAGAACTTCAAGACTGTAGAGCCTGTGGCAATGGACAAAATCAGACAACAAAGCAGTGCAGAGATAGAATCTATGACATCAGGATTGGATTTACCGAAGTGGGTTGCAAGGTGTGATATTGCTGCAATATTTGAAGCACTCGGGAGCTTTTATGGCCGTGCAGAAAGATTCGAGTGAGTCCCGGGATCATCATAGTTATTAAGTATCAGTATCTTAAGTTTGCTAAACAGTTACGCTGTGCCACTATACTTACAAGCAGTATCAATCTTAATTCCACCACCACCTCAGCAATCGTCAGCTGAGGATAGATGTCGAGGTGTGTTGTTATATCCCGAGTATCGGAAAGCTGAGTGGAGGTCTCAACATCACAACCGCCTCATTTTAGGTGCTCAACTCATGGGTAATATGTCTGAACTTCTTATGAGGAACAGCTTAAGCGCGGATAGCCTGTCTCAAGCAGAGTCATGGGCTAATATGGGACTTGACATAATCAAAAATACCAGGAAGAGCGAGTTAGACAAAATTGACGTATGCGAGGTTGGATATGGTTTTATGTTATTCAACGTAGGAATGATACAAGAGGTTCGTGGTCATTTTTCTTCTGAAGTGTCGCTTAAAAATGACTGCCATATGTAGGCGTTAGATAAAAAGAAAGAGGCTCAAAATCTGCTAACACAAAGCTTGAACCAATTCAAGGAAATAGGTTCAGAAGAAAATATTATCCATGCTCATCAAGCACTGAAAAAACTCAATGTTCCATGAATGTTACCCACACACAAGGAAGGCATGCGATAGATTAATACCGAATGGAAATATAGGCAAAATTTAAACATAGAGAGAAAGAATAGTGTCACAAAGCTAAATTATCATGCGTCCTCGTCCTCAACCTCCTCAACCCTGGCACTTCGGCTTCGTGGTCGAGAGTCCGACGATTCATCAACTTCCTCAATGAAAGCACCACCGTTTTTGGAGAGTTTATCCGCATTTGACTTTCCCTTGTCCTTGTCTTGTACCTCTCCGTTTTTGTCTCCCTTTCGTTTCTTGGTCTTTTTCTTGGGAATATCCCATTCCCACAGAGGAATAAATGATTCGACCTAGTCAAGCAGTAGATCAGCAACAACAAAGCTTTCTCTTTGTTGAAAAACCCACAAATCCGACATCTGCAAATAGTTTGGGGAATATCCAAATTCCCGGACTGGCAACCACAATTGTGATGATATAGAATATCAGCCTCACAATTGCTATAGCGAAGAATAAACCGATAAGACCAAGCATTCCGATACTCAAATACCACACTCCCAACCGCATAATGGGTGGCCATAATGGGAACATTACACCCGCCAGCATGATTGCGACCATTAGTATCCCACCGGCATATACTGTCCATTGCGAGCCATTATAAAACCATGCATAATAGTCGTCAGGAGTGAATGTCTGTTCTTGGATGATTTGGAGTGCTTTTGGAGATGAGGCTGAGGAGCCTGTCGGTCCACCACGTTGTACACGGAGGAAGAAGGCGAAAGCGTTGACAGCTGAGAGGATCGTCTGTGCTTCAGCCTCAGTTGTTACTTTTGGTACGCCGGTGATTTTAGCGTATGCTGGGGTGAGTAGTGCCTTGATGGCGGACTTTCCTGTATATTAGGCTACGTCAATAAAAAGTCCTTAACAAGTAATGACAAAATACCTTTGAAGTAGTCAATCCGCTTTCCATTTATTGCGCCCACTCGGATTTTGATACCTGCATTTCCACTACGCAAGAATTGAGCAACTTTGACTATCTCAGGGGGTGCTTTCGTCTGTTGATTCATGGCAAAGGGTTCTGTCCGCCTAATGACACACTATCCGATGAAATTTTGTGAAAAGCCGGCCTGGTCAGACAAACAAAGAGTACAGTCTGTAAGTCAACGCGGTGATAGACATTTTAGCTTATAATCACCGTTTAAAGATTATAGAGACGATGCACGGAGAGGACAAAGAACGTGAAGACAGGAAATGACAAGCTGGTTAGAGTTTAGAACAAATTGAGTTTTCGATGAGCTGGCCAACTTTTTGGACACGTCACACACTAAATTAAACTGAGCGTGACACACCCACCCACCCAGTTGCACCGCCACTACGACAGCATTGTAGGCGGGCAGTGATCAGCCCTCGAAAATCTACGTTGTTGCTAGCTAAGGACCCATAATAGAGGATACTACGATTATCATATGTGGTAGAGGCTGTCTCAAAAGTACCCTGGTAGAAGCTTATGATCCTGGCTGTTTCAATTAAACCCCTGATATCCATGGATCCCATGAACAACGAGAGCCCCCTTCGGTCATCCCGGTTCGAAATTTGCCTCTCGTCGTTGCTGCGTAACCCTTTGAATACAACTCACCCCTATGTTTGCATCACAAACTTTCATACTTACTTACAGCCTCTGTGGTTCATTTAGACCTCGAATGAGCGATCTGCGGCCCGCGGACTCGGAATGGACCCTCCCCGATACCCGGTTTCGCAAAAGTCGTAGCCGTCAGGAAAAATGATGCAGTGGGTTCTTTCATCACGGCCAAGGTATACGTACAAAAAAAGTCGTCATACGTTAGTAAATGCAGATAGGTCGCTTCGATGAAACGGAGACAGACGAGTTTGAGATGTAATTAATCAATTTTCTTGTTGAGCATTCTGAGGTGCTGAGGTAGGTATCGTGACTGATACCAACAGTGGCTAGATGTTTCAGAGCGTCGCGTTGTTGCATTTCCATTTGTCTTAAATGCCCAGAAAGGTGCCTAGTAGTGAAGGCCACAAGTGACAACAGCGTGTGTGTTGACCTTACGAGTTTATAGATATGTCGACCTGTCGAGGCCACATCTCCGGTGGTTGGAATGAAGCTTGCGCGCATCGTTCACGCCTGCCACACACGAGGAGTTCCATCCGATCTGATTGACAGTTCGACAGTCCTTACGGTAATACATGACTCCAAGAGAACATACATAGACGGTCAACGGGCTGGTCGAAAAAAAACTTCGGCATTATACTGATGACAATATATTTAGCATCTGGGGAAATTCATTCCCTATAGCTCTTCTATGAGCTGTGTGTAGTGGGGCCTGTGTAGTCGCATGAGCTCATGATTTCTCAAGAGAAGAGAACCTTACAAGTAATAATGAAACTTCTTGTGGTGGTGGGCAAAATGAGGGCTGAGAAGATTGTGTTGATGTATTAAGGTTTTATATAAGATGTAGCCCATCACAGAGTTCTCAGTGGGAGATGGAACTCCCATCAAACAATGTTGAGTTGACAGACAACAAGGACTCGGGTATAGACAGATAAAGCGGGGTTTATGTTGACCTCAGGGGTCACAGCTGAACATGCCCAGTGTACTGGGCGAATAAGTATGAAACCGGAAGTATGGTTAAATAATTGTTGTGTAAGAGTTCACATGTCGGGGATTGAGAGGAGCATCTTGACTGTGATAACATCAGATTCATTGTATTCTAAGACGAGAAGCTGTAATGATATTTTTGCGTTGCTTACCAACGGTACGGCATTGCCATGGCAAACTTGCGGCTTTGAGGACATCATAATCATTTCAAGGCTCATTAAAGAGTCCGGGTGGGTGAGATCAAAAGAAAACGTGGGTTCCCCTTATCGTACTATTTAAATCCAAAGAAAGCAATTGTTGTTATTGTCTTTTCATTTCAGCCTTTATAATCCTCTCTCTTAACTTTTCTTTCTTGAACCACTTCCCGTCGTCTCTTTCATTTCTTATCACTATGCCTGATCCAACCTCACAAACACAACCAGCGGCAAAGACGAAGAATGCTCATGCTGCTTCAGCTACACAACCAGCACCAAGAAAAGTCCGCTTCAACGTTGGTAAGATAAAATCTTTGTCACAAACAATTTCAAGAAAATTTATATATCCTCTCTCTTCAGGAACACAATACCAAGTTCTAGATGTCGTCGGCGAAGGAGCTTATGGGATCGTTTGCTCTGCTATCCATAGACCGAGTGGCCGTAAAGTTGCTATCAAGAAAATCGCGCCGTTTGACCATTCCATGTTCTGTCTACGAACACTTCGAGAGCTGAAATTGTTGAAGTTCTTGAGCGAGGCCGGTGTCAGCGAGAATGTAAGCCACAGCCTTGTTCAACTAAATGACCATCAACCGATATCAGTTGTGTGAAGATCATTTCGATCCTGGATATTATCAAACCTCCATCAATAGATGCTTTCAAGGAGGTCTATTGTAAGTCAATTTCTGTTCAACGTGTGTTAAATCGTACAGCCTAATGCTGTGCCTTGAAAGTAATCCAAGAACTGATGGAAACCGATATGCATCGTGTAATTCGAACTCAGGACCTCTCTGATGATCATGCCCAATATTTCATCTACCAAACATTACGTGCCCTCAAAGCCCTCCATTCGGCTGATGTTATCCATCGAGACCTCAAACCATCAAATTTATTGCTTAATGCAAATTGTGATTTGAAGGTTTGCGATTTTGGTCTCGCACGATCAGTCAAGACGGCAGAACCATCTGGAACTGAAACAGGGTTTATGACTGAATACGTTGCGACGCGATGGTATCGTGCCCCAGAGATTATGCTTACTTTCAAACAATATACCAAGGTAAGCATAATTGATTTCTCATTTTTGGTATTTAATCATATGTTTCAGGCTATCGATGTGTGGTCTGTTGGTTGTATCCTTGCAGAAATGCTTTCTGGAAAGCCACTTTTCCCAGGACGTGACTATCACCACCAGTTGACGCTAATTCTTGACGTGTTGGGCACACCTACACTGGATGAATTTTATGCCATCACTACACGGAGATCTCGAGATTACATTCGTGCACTGCCATTCAGGAAACGAAGACCCTTTGCACAGCTTTTCCCGAATGCGAATCCAGCTGCTGTTGACTTTTTGACCAAAACACTGGTTAGTCCTTCTCCCGCTTGTCAATATCTTGGTAGTTCCTGTAACTGACGAATTACAGACGTTTGATCCAAAAAAACGGATTACGGTGGAGGAAGCATTAGCCCACCCTTATCTGGAAGCTTATGTATGTCATTCCCTGCATGGTTTTTTTGGTTCCTTGACTAACTAATTTTTTTTATCGCGCGCAGCATGATCCAGATGATGAACCAGTGGCACCACCCCTTGATCCAGAATTCTTTGAATTTGATTGTAAGCAACCTCTTGGTTGGCTGTGTCTACGTCCGTGTTCACCTGATGATATCATTTTTCTACCCCTATAGTGCACAAGGATGATATTAGCCGAGAACAGCTGAAAGAACTCCTGTACGAAGAGATCATGACTTTCCAACCTGCACCCATCACATAAAGAGATCTTGTTAAACTATTCATCATTTGTAGTAGAATCATTTTTTTTCCCCTTGTAAGTGTTGGCTGTTCTTGTAACTTAGTTAGTAACTCTCCTTGATTGAACTTGTTTCAGTATTCAGTTGCGGACCGTATATCACATTTGAGGTTGAGGTCAAATGGGTGTGTTAGCATTTGGCATGGGAACGGGACAAACAAAATCACTATTTTTTGGGGTCTGCATGGTAGCATATATAACGTAAATGGTTTTACGTATACATATATCCCGGCCGGACCTGAAAATCTTGTTTTTAATAACATTACATACACACAAGATGCATGAAAACTGGTTTTCATGTTACTCTCTCGCACGTTTCTTATATATATGTTCCTTTGCTAGTAATTTGTACCATTCAAGGCAGTTGTTGTAAGTTCATCAAACAAAACAAAAGATAAAAATATACTGCATGTGAAAGCAAGCAACAACGATAACGTATACCAACAAAGTATGCTAATGAGCAAAAAAAAAAGAAAACACAACAATGAATTGGATCGTAAAAAAGCGTAAAAGATACGTAAAGAGGGAGATTGCTTTGTTTTTTATTGATTTTTTTCTTCCTTCAAATGCTTGGCTTTTCTGCAACAAAGGAATCGTACCCCCCCCTTATACAATGTGATAATGCTGGATATGTACGTACGCCTTGCAAAAAAAAACAGAAGAGATAGAGAATGTAAACCGGCTCAAACCCGAAGCACGGCTGCCAACTCTCATCATCAATTTTTTTTATGACACGCCCCCACCAAGAAAAAGAGACATCCCGATCATAACCACATTCCACAACACACACGCGCCGAACTCTATACCCTACATGATTATGATGGTTTAGGGCCAGATCCGCCCCTTCCCCGTCCTCCACCCCTGGTTCCTCTGAAACCACCTCCACCACGACCTTCGCCATTCACCATAGGCGGGCCACCTCTCGTCCTACCCTGAGGCCTATCCCCACGCTCCTTCTTTGTCTCAATGTAGATTCTCACCTGACCAACTTCCCCACCAACATCAATCCAAACACCACCTTCACCACCCTGGTTCTGAGACAAACTCGCAGTAATAGCACGTTTCGCAGACTCAACAGTATTGAACTCAATGAATGCACATGCTTTCGAGCGCACAATCTCACATTCCTTGATAGGTCCGAACTTTGAGCTTAGAGTATTTGTGAGCATTGTCTGGGAAATGTTCTCGGTGACACTCTGGTAAATGATTGTTTCATATAAGAAAAGCAAGTTTATGGAGACATGTAAAACTTACCTTAATAAAACATTGAGCTGTATTCACGCTTTGAGCAGTCGCAGCACCAGGATGTTCACGTCTCTCGCCCTGATTAGATTGTCCAGATCCGTGATACTGACCCTGATGATGCTGATTTCTTTGTGGCTGACTTGCAGCAGGGGTTTGGGTGCCACTACTCGGAGCTGGACTGGATGGTATTTCCGTAATGCCCCGTGATTCCTGAGCAACGGTTCCCCATTTCTTGGAATTTGTGGCGGCAAGAGAAGCCCATGATCGTGCTGCATTGGATGCGGAAGGTGCAGGAGTAGCAGCAGGAGTAGCGGCTGCGGGTGCGGGTGCGGATGCAACAGTGGCAGACGGTGCTGGTGCAACTTGGGTCTGAGGGGTAGAAGTAGAGGGAGAGATTGATTCAGCGGCAGTTGAAGTTGAAGGTGTAGCCTCAACCTCGTGGGTGTGGATGCCGTTAGGTTGAGAGAGGGGAATGGAAGTGGTAGAAGGAGTGACAGGTTGTGGTTGTGGTTCCGGTGCGGGGGTGGGAGTTTGGATAATGTTAGGCTCAGGAACGTCAGTGGTAGGTGCCTCGTCAGTGGCGTAGGTAGGGGCAGGAGCAACCGGTGCGGACACAGGTGCAGGTGCCGGTGGAGGGGTCGGCTCGCGGGGTGGTTCGTAGACAGACTCAACCGGCGCGGGTGCGGCCTGGGCTGATGTAGGTGTCGACTCGGATGCGACAGGAACAGCGTCAGTTGCTTCAGCTGCCTCACTAGTATCCTCACCTTCAACAGTTTCCTCTTTCAAGAAGCGGAAAATGTCGTTGAGGACAAAATACCCGTTTGGTTGCTCAGCGAGGAAAAACGTCTGCACGAATTTTCGCCAGGGGTCACCATGATTTGACAATTCACCGATGACCTGGATAATGATACCGCCGTTTGCAGAGGATTGAGCGTCCACTGAATGGATGAAAACCTTGCAGTCTTCGAAACCAATGGAAGTAATTTTATTATGAATTTCCTATCGACGTCATCAGTATAATTGAAAGAAAATTGCGTGGAAAAAAATGAAAAAAGTGGCCAAAAATGAAAACGTATCAATTTGACACATGGAGCCTGCGAGATGCAAAAACATGGCTGCGCGAAAGCTAGCATGCATATACATCACATCTAGAATAAAGACGTCGGGAGTGATTTCTCCGATATAATCAAATCGATTCGAATACGGGTATCATCAGGGATACCAACGAATTGAAAAAGGACAACAAAACAGGAAAGGAGAGCGTCGTGGAAAAAAGCTCACCTGTTGACCGTAGCATGGCTTGCCGTCCTCTCCTTCAGTGCCATGGATGAAGGTAGAGCTTTTAGTGTAGAAACAGTGCAAACGATTGGGCTGCTTGTTAACAAAGGTATAATACTGAGGAACAAATTGCCATCCGACTTCGGAAGGATTGACGTGCTCATGAATTGGATTCGAAGCCGGGGCAGTCGAAGAAGTAGTCATGGTGCTAGTCGAAACGAGGTAAGTTTTCAAGAAAAAAGGTAGCAGCAAAAGACACACATGGAAGATTAAATGGAGTATGAAATCTAAAAGAATACAGCAGAGACGGACAAAAGGCCGCAAAACCAGCAAGGTAGACGTGTGGGGAGAGTGCCAACGATGACAAGCAAATTGCAACGCAACAAAAAAATATTCATGCCTTCCCCTCGGCTACTCCCGGTGGCTGTGCTTCTTTCCCACAAATTGTGGCTCATATCCTCCGTTCTAAACTTATGGCTGTAGCTGGTACAGAAGTCAGAGTACCACCCTTGACCCGGAGCAGATGGTTTGGTTCATTGCAGTACTCCGTTGGTGCCGGTACCTGGACAATTAAACTCCTGAGGGAGTATACAACGCAGGTAGCACGGGACATGTCTTATTCACAGCCTCCGAGCCTTTGATCGCTCCTATATCAGGCTGACTGCTTTTAGCTCCAATCTACATTGTGCCATTCTTGCCCTTTACAATGTCAAACAACCAATCTGCCAAGCTTCTCTTTCTCCTCGTTTTTATATTCGCTTTCTGTCTCTCAGATCATGGCGTATATGCTTTTGGTGCAGGAAACATTCCCTCGTGTGTGATTACCTACCGGCAGATTAGCCCCGATCTTAACAAATGTAATCCAGATTCGCCTATATGGAAGGCAGGGCATTCAGACATGGCGATATCGTAAGTTTGCCTCACCACCACGGGCGCCACCACTGATCTGAATGTAACGCACCAAGGAAGACGCGCTTGCCGAATTAGCGAAAAAGGGTGCTGGTGCTGGTTTCGCTCTGACTTCAATTCTCAAGGGAAGCAAATTCAATGGGCTTGATATCAAGCGCGTGTACTTCGGGTATGTGTGACCGTGGCAATTCTTTGATTGGTTGTTTTACATGCTCCATAGAAATTGGCTTCGCGACTACAGTCAGGTGCGCCACCATTTTAGGTAGAAATGGCTGTATTCGTGCTGACTGGATAGATAGGCAGTAGATGTGGCTTCTTTGAAGAAATTACAGCTCCAAGTTCGTAATTATTTTATCATAAATGTATACGATATACAAACCCACAACCCTTAGACCATCATTAATCTTTGCATGGTCCTTGGCTTTATGGTGAGATAATTACTGTTCAGGGTGTCTCCGTCATAGCTGATTATTTTTAGGCACATGGATATGCTACTCATGAATTCGAAGTAACGCCCGAACGGCTAGGCGTATATCTTCCTGTATGTGACACGTGGCATGCATGATATTCTTCCGTAACCCAGGAATACCATAGACGGAACACATTGACAATCCTAAGGGATATGCTGATGGTGAAGATGCAAGAAGATATCATCCTAAACTTCGCGGACCAGTTGATGTACGGCTATGAATGCTTCTATGTCTTATACCCTTCTCAGTTTCATATGAGTAGCCCCGGGAACTAGAAATCGATCCTAGAACAGGAATGAAAAACTATATCGCAAATGGTAAATTTTCTGTCATTTCTTGATACTTTAAGCTACACAGTATTGTTAGAGCAAGGGACTTGGGATAACTCCAAAAATTTGGTTCGACGGACTGTTGAACGTTGCATCCACATTGGCCGCAATCACCGCCAAAGTGGCCTGAAACAAGATGAATACGAAGCCTACAGGTTGTTGGGCCAATCTGTGTGTACCACGCCTTCTTGCAAAAATCGTATCTAATAGCAATTTCAGCTGCATACACTCGAAGACTTTCCTGCCCACTCCAATTTTTGCGAACTGGCGCTTGTCTCAATGGGTCACACAGAAGTTTTCGTTCATGTCGGAGACCAGGCCCGCATACAGGCGCCTCACGGAAAACGTGTCGCACCGCTTGTTACGGGTAATTACTTACCGACTTATATCTCTTGGCTTATGTGACATGTACTTATAACTCTCAGGAACATTTGGTTCAAGTGACTTCATTCATTCGTTATTGGGGGGTGAGTGTATTCAACTTTAGGAAACACCTTGCTCACAACCCACACCAGAGGCAACCGACCATCTCGTACGTACTTCTGATTTGATTGTATGTTGATGTTGACTATACGTCATTGGTTATCCACGTCAGAGCGAAGTAATGCCTTCTGTTGTTTCATTTCAGATCATCTTCTTAACTCTACATTACAGGCATCAGTATCAGATCTCAACAAAGAAATAGACAAAGCACGAACAAAGTCTCTGCAGACAGAACGTTCTGGCCCTGGTTCTGGCCCAGCGGATCCGGCAGACGTCCTTCGGGGGCTCTTATTCACGCTACCAGGAGGCTCTGATGGTGAAATAAGTCGTGATTTAGAAGCAGTTCAGAAGATTAGGGCTGGGCCACAGCAAGGAGGCAAAAGACCAGAAGATATGAGTCCTCAGGAGTTGCATTCGGTCCTGTGGCAAGTGTTAACTTTTAGAGATTCAGGTAAGTTATAAATCCAGTGAGGACTTGTTGGACCTGACACAATGCCTGCACACATAGTTGTAAAAAAGATCTCAAAGACAATTGGTATGGTGGATCTTATCTGTAACTTACTGGATTGATTAACCCTAATACTTCTCCGCAGAAAAAATTCCAGGCCTTGGTCCTCTAATCGAAAAAATTATGGATTCTATTTCAGGTGGGTTTCATGCTATCCCTCGCGACCAGATTCTAACATTTGTACCACTTAGTTTTCGTTTTCACAACTTTGGAGGTAATAGCCTCTTCCCTTTGACGTCAATCCATAATGGTTTTTCACCCTTGCACACTTCAGCCTTTCCTCAAGCCCTTATTGAAATCTGCAACGACCGGACTGCAAAGTGTTTCAGGGGAGGTGATCGACAATCATGATCAATATGAAGTTTTCAATGACCCGCGAGCTGTATGTTGCTATACTTCCCATTTATGAGCAGCACTGACAGTCAATGTCATTAGTCCGATCCAACCCATTCATTCTTAAGTAAAGACCACTTTGTAAGTAAAACAACCTGCACACGCTGACACAAACTTAAGTTTCAACCCAATAGAACTTGATTCTTAACGAACCCGCTGGACAGCTTGCACGACTCATTGTTGTATGTATCCATTCGTTCTAAGGTCCTGGGAGCCATCTCAATTCCATTTAGGTCCATACTGTAAACTTGGTCACTAAGGCTTGGGATGATAAGAATGCCAATGTAAACCACATTGTTGAAGAAATCTTGCAATGCTTGTATGCTAAATTGATATTCTAATACCGATGATTCAATCGTTAACTGCTCCAATAGGTTCCACCCCGATTTCCACAATCCAAACTCCAAGATTCAACGCGAAATGCTACAATATATGCAAACTTGGGTTCGGGGGCTCAAAAACCAAAAAGCCGTCCTCCAGCGCCTTTCGAAAAATGCTGTACGAAATCACGAAAATATCCGCTTGGCTGGTGAAGGGGGTGCCGCCGCATCCCAAGGCTCATACGCTGACAACCAAGCGCACCAATTCCAACATACTTTGCAAGGCTATACTCAGGGAATTCCTGGAGTTTCTCAAGTGCAAAATATTTTTGGAGGTGGTGCTGGGTTCGCGAGAGATGGTACTGGGCCAAGGTCTGGACCCGGCGCACCAGGTTTCCCCGGACAAGGTTCAGCCAATACCAACCCATCACCTGTGAGCGGTCAAGCAGCCTCGTACTATGGTGGTAATGCCAGACCATCTGGACCACCAGGGTCAGCAATCAATACAGGACAATATCCGCCGCCTTCTGGGCCGCCTCCACCAGGCAACATGGGTAATTACGCCCCTCCATCAGCCCCCCCCTCTTCATTCACTAGCTCGCCCTCAACTCCTGGTGCGGTCCAGCCTCATCATCACGCAGGGTACTCTCCATCTTATGCTCCGTCTTATTCTTCTCCACCACCGGCATTCCCTGGAAGTGCGTCACCTTCATTCCCGGGTGCGCCTCCACAGTTCCCCGGAGGACCAGCTCTTGGAGGATACGCACCGCCATCTGGCCCACCTGCATTTCCTGGTGCGCCTGGAGGATATGCACCGCCAGCAGGTCCGCCTCCGTTTGGATTCCCGGATGATCGATCTCCTCCACAGTTCCCGAATATGCCAGGAGATGCATCCGGATTCCCAAAGACCTTTGGAGGTAATGACGGGCGGTGGCAATGAAGTGTTGTAATTCAGAGGAAAATTGTATGAAGAAACGTTGCATATGTGTATAAGGTTACATAGAATTTGTTCATTCGGCCACTTGTCGATTCTGCCTTGTTTAGCTTCTAGTCTTAATGGCTTCAAGCTGGTTCAGAAATATAGGGTTGAGTGAAGCTGTCAGTAATGGATTTCAAAAAGAGAATCTGAAGCGGGACACTGGACTGCAAGTCCGGTTTGTCGGAATTGAACAAAATATTCAAACTTCTTATAGCTCATAAAGCCCGAACAGCTGTACTTGCGAACATCGGAATAAAACTTATCAATACACACTTCATATGTGGCGATATCGTTCAGAATTGTAACAACCCATCTGGTCTGTTGAAATTTGAAGGGTGGTTCTGGGCAGTAAGTTCATCCGAGCTCTACGGCAACAAGATAGCTTGTGAAGACTGA
Source organism: Floccularia luteovirens (assembly GCA_009739215.1). NCBI lineage: Eukaryota > Fungi > Basidiomycota > Agaricomycetes > Agaricales > Squamanitaceae > Floccularia > Floccularia luteovirens. The sequence continues at coordinate 492,683 of VSJF01000011.1, forward strand.
ATGCCTCAAACCCGATTGTTTTACCTCAATGGCTTTGGAGGTTTCGTAGTCATAGAAAGAATGGATAGGAACAGTAACGGAAGGTATGCACAAGTGTTTTCCCCATGGGCCACAGGACTTTCAGGGAGATATAACCAGAGTCTGCATAATTCTCATCTTATGCAGCATCTACTAATGCACTTGCATTCGCAGCGTACCTGCAATCTGTGAAGCCACTTTGAGGCTGAAAGAAGGTCACCTGTTGGTTATCCACCGAAAGGTAAGGATCAACCTGGCTTTAGGTAGGTGTAGATGGAGCAGGTCCTCGACTTCCATGTGCGGATGGATGTAACATTTGCTTATATATCTGATGATACGCGTTTGAGCAAGGATTCTGAACATTCCATATATATAGGATTTCTTCGAAGACGATGTTTAAGTTCGTACAACTATGGAATTCAATCGATTTTGAAGGCCTGATCATAGTCCGTTGGTCGACTGTAGGATTATGTTTCACATAGGCCGGATTATGGCTACAGATAACAAAAATCCAAAATGGAGTGCCAAAGCTTCCTCATCAGGAGCAAGTCGTGGTTATTCTACAGAAGAAACTCTCGGTGTCTTTCCGGAGGTGAAACAAAAAATGCACTTACGAGTCAAAATATGCATCCCCCTACCATGTCCCAACAGGTAACTGGTAATGATTAGAATATCTTCAAGATGCCGAAGTATTTGATCAAGTTGTCAAACTCACTTGGAATAGTAATGGGTTCACAAATTCGACCTGCAGCACATCATAGATGTGGGACCCATAACTCTTTCGAATTAATCATAAATAGGTATGTGCGTACGAAAGAACATACAAACTTGTGTACTAAGATAGTGTAGATTAGCTATGTACATAGAATAGAACCAATCACATACACTACATATGTAGTTAGATACCATATCGGGACCACCTGAGAGTCTGAGACCGTGAGATGAGGGAAATGCGACCAGATTTCATGTTCTCAATAACTTTGTATCATGCCTGACGTGTCTTTGTGTTGACCGTGAAGACCTTAAAGCTGTTGGTTGTTTCGTCTGTCGTTGCCATGATTTCAGAGTTTCAGATATATGAAGCTTGTTGAAGTATGAGTGTAGGATAGTATCTGTGTTAGACCTCTAGTCATTTATTCGTTCACTAAAGCGTCATGCGGTCGTAAGCTATCTGCATATACTCTACTAATTAATAGTTGATCTTGGTTGAGGATTTGTAAATACCTCTAATTCAAAGTTATGGACGAAAAGGTGTGTTTGTCCCACCGTGGGTGTTCGCAGCTAGAGCTCATCAATCATCAGCTATAAATAATAGCAAGGAGTGTTTAGCGTGATATATGACATGTATGACTTATTGTTGTGATGATCTTGCAATGACTATAAGCAAAACAGACGGTAGTTGATTAGTAGAGTTCGATCGCATTGTGCAAGAGACAGAGTACTAGATTTAATGTTGGGTTAGGCTAGTACACGGAAAAGTCACTTAGTTTCTATAATTTCCTACTTTACTTATTTCAAGAATTGTAAAACAGTCCTTTCGTATCTAAAACGGATATAAGTTTAGACATCAGCCCCTCCAAACAACAATAAGAAATTTACCTTTCCGGTTCTTCGTAAGCAGTCATGTGGGTGGATTGATGGAACAGAACATATTTGATATTCTTGATAAGATTAAAAAACGGGGTCATGTTCTCAGGTTGTACTTCATCTTCCACGGAACCGCCGATAAGTAGTGTGGGGACAGATATATTCGGTAGGATATTTCTGATGTCCCAATATTGTAGTGTCCCTTTGCAATAGTATTCTGAAGGTCCCATCCTATGGGAAAAAACACAATTATTGTCAATCTAAATTGGAGGAAACGGATGCTAGGACGTACATGGAAGAATAAACGGTACTATCGCTCGAGAGATCAGCCATTGACAATTGTAGACCTTCAGGCCATGGCTCCAGATTACATATGTATTTGTGCGCGAACATTGTGACCACTTGTACATACTCTGGATCGTCGTATGTTCCTTCTGCTTCGTGTTCCTCTATCATCTTAACGACACCTTCTCCAAAATTGTGGAGAAGCTTGCGCAGCCCTGCGTAGAATAATTCGGTCGAACATATTGGACTTGCGATGATCAAATGCTTCAGCCCTTTATGGTGATAGCGCGTCGCTGCGTAATGTGCCCCTAACGCTCCTGAAATTATGGTATATTGATACCGATTTTCAAAGAGGAATTTAGAGATGAACATGCCTCCCCAGGAATGTCCCAGCAAATCGAAGTTGTTTTCAATTCCAAGGTGCTTCACGAGATTGTCAATTTCATTCATGAATAGCTCTGGAGTCCAAAATTCCTTTGGAACTTCATCACCCAAGTGGGTAGATTTGCCATTGCCAAGTTGATCATATATTATTATAGGGATTCTATACGTTCTGTCAGTTAGACTTGTACTATGGAGAACAACGAGTTGCGTACTGTTCTTTTTCCCATAATATTTTGTGCACTCTGTGGTTCGAATGGATTATTAAAATGTTATGCATGGGTTCAGGATAATACGCACTTCATGTAATGACTTGTTAAGCCTGGACCACCATGTAGTGTAACAAGTGGAGTGCGACCAGGATTGAGATCTCCATAGATCATGTACCAAGTCTGATACTTCCTTCCTTCAACGATGAAATCTGCGTAACCAGATGCTTCATTTTCCGTCATGGATTTCCAAGTGTGATATTGTAAGGTGATGAAGGTGGCCACAACACCTACGGTAGTAATCAACCATCAAACTAAAAGTAGCATGGGGGATGATTAATATTTAATTTCCAGTTCCCATTTTTTTTCGTTCCATGGGACATCGAGTTTCTATAAATAACACAAAAAGCCGCGGGTAAGTAAGTTCTGAAAACAAAATAGTCACCCCACTGTGATACTCTGAGGAAGGAGAACTTTGGGAAAGCAGTATGTGGAATTAGAAGAGATGCGCAGCGAAATAGCCATTTTTGCACACTCGGAATTGTATAAAAGAGAGAGAGTAACAGAAGATGGCAATGATTTGAAATCTCAACTTGATGACATTTTTCCCACCACTGCATCGATACCAATGACAGGATCTATCATACATATGAAATGAAATGGAGAAACATCCGCTGTGGATGTTGGAGGCGGGATGGGGAAAGGGAAAGGAATTGATGGGATCAAGAGACCCCAATAGGAAATCGTGTGAAGGAGAGCATAGCCCTGGGTTGAGACTCCCTTGATTTTGCCAGCTTATTGGTCTCACAAGACGCTCCTCTTCTCTTTGCAGTAGCGTCTGAGAGGTTCAGCCCCTCTTCCATTCACTATCCTTATATTCTTATCTCCTAACTTATGAAACCTCCCTTTCATCTCAAATACTCTTTCTGTTGAGCTCTTACTGCAGAGCAACCAACATCCACCAGGCTATATACATTCACTGCCTTCCTGATTTTTTTTTGTCTGTGCATACCTCTCTTCTTTTATGACCGAACCATCAGGGTCGTCATCTCTTGCGCGTCTCACTCGTATCGGTTTAACTCTCGGCTTGAAGTCCCATCCTGGTTCTCGGATATTCGCAAAAGACCCTAGGAAGCACCAGCAACAGGATGACGACTGGTATATTCCCTACAATGGTCCATACGAGCCTCCCCGCGAGCCCCGCAAGGAGAAGCAGAGGGACAGTTGGGGTGACCCATTAAACGGAGATGATGAAGACGAAGAAGACGGCTCGCTTCTTCAGGCTAAAGAGTTACATAATCGATACGGGGGGTACACCGACTTTGCACAACGGAATGATTTCAGGCATCCAAGCAATGAATCCAAGGGGCGAGGCCGCGACAGGTCATTCTCTGCGCTATCAGGACGTACTGTTTCTTCAGGTGCTGTCGACCCTAGTCAAATGAGCGTAGCGACGCAACGACGTTCAACTATCTCTTCCGGAAATCGTCCCCCTGTTCCTTCATTTATTCACCTTGACACTTCAGGCGGGGTTGGAGAGGCACCGATGCCTGTTTCACGCAACCATAAGGATAGCGGTATTCCTAATAGGTTGAGCATCGGTACTTTTTTCAGCTTCTCAGGGCAAAAAACACCCACATCTCCAGTTCCTCCGCTCCCCCCAGACAAGGGTTCAGCAAGAGCTGTGTTGCATAAAAACTTACGCCGCGACACAAAACAGCAGAAGTTGACTAAGCCAACTGTCCACTCTTCTGTAGTGGATACACAAAAAGAAAAAACTGTACTACGTGGAAGGCTTGGGCGTCCTACACATATGGAAGTCCCGACTTCAGTCGTTACTGACCAAGAAGAATATTATAATTCGTATTATTCAACACTAGTTCAAACTCCAAAAAATGAGAGCCCTTTGCCCAATTCTTTTGATTCCCATCAATCATCACATCCCTTTCACAGTACATTAGAGTCTAATTCATCCACTTATCAACAACACCCTTACGCATATGCATTCCCCGAGCTAGAAAAAAAACAAGAGTCACCCATAGAACAATCCGGCGACAACCCTTTCAACACATACCAGGACCATGGCGCATTTGAAAAGCGAGGGGAACCTTCCCGACTCACCTTCTCTCAGCCCGTCCCACAAAAACACGCACCTCATTTCTCTCTACCACGTCGTATGCAGCAACTAAAAGGTTCTATATCCACACCTGACCTTAGAGTTGCAAAGTCAACCCCAAGTTTCTCCAATTCACGCGTTGTTGCAGCCCAGAGAACAAAATTACCGTTCCTTCCTAAGGGTAGGGAACGGTGGCTATCCGCTGAAACTTGGTGTGACGCTCTTCTGTTCCCCAGACCAAGGTTAAAGCTCAAGCAAGATAGCGATGAAGTAGCATATACTGCCAGTGGTCGAATAGTTAGCCCTCCTGGTAGTCCCCTTTTTGGATATGCACCAGATGACCAAGGTGTTGCTTCGAGGGTTTTGGCGCATTCGAGGTCTCTTTTAGATTTTGAGAACGCGATACGGACTTCTTCGGAAAACATTCAACCCATCAAAGCCATGACCAGTAAATTTAGGGTTGGCCCTGGGCCATCAGAACCTCCCAACCCCATACCTCAACCAACCCGAAAAGAAGCTAAACCACGACGACCTAGGAGCTTTGCCCAAGATGACTTGGCGCTGCTCAGTCCAGTGCCGTCATTAGCGAGGTATGTGTTAATTGTTTCGACCCGCTCACACAACCCTGAAGTTTCTGTCATTGCAGGGTTATTGAAGAGGGTGAAAACCTCGAAACGCAGCGGGAGAAATGGAAGATTAAAGCAAAAGAGTCATTTGGGAACAAACGCTCACGTAGTCTATCACGGAGTCGATCCAAGTCGCTGACGCAGAAAGGAAGACGTAGAGTACTGAGCGGTAATGGTAACATCGACTTCCTTGCTGCGCGAGCGTGCGTGGGCAACCAAGATGTCGTGCCCGTGTCCCAATCGGCCTCTTCCCGCCGGCAAGCGAAGAGCTCTACGAGTGACGCGAGTTATCTCGCCAGAGGGGAATCTCATTCACATACCACATCCATCTCCAAGACGTTGTCGAAATCATCTAAATCACACTCAAGGGGCCATTCACGCACAGATTCATGGAGCAAATCCGCATTAAAAATGGCCAAGAGCACCGTTAATATATGCGGTTTCTCCGCGGATGGTTCTCCTTCTATGGAAAATCTTGGGGATGAAGTTTTAGGTTTAGAGAGCGCTTTGAGAAGGAATGACACTAGGGTGATCCGGCTTGCGGATCCCGCACAACTTCCTGTGGACCATAGTTATGGTTCTGAACTACACGGCGAGACAAGAAACGGGATTTCTCCAGTACCTTCTGCACTCAGCGAATCAAAAGTGGGACTTGCTGTGTCTACGTCTCCCTTGCACTCCGAAGAGTCGTATGATCGCGAATCCATTCGGTTGCCATCCCACCCATATGCGCAAGGAGGATATTCCCTCATGCCTCCAACGGCCACTTCGCACCAACACAAACAGGAACAAGGCGATGATTATGCGGGACCTCACCGCTCTACCCCTATCAATGCGAATCTTTCGGATGTACCAGAAGTTCTCGCTAGACACAGGTATCCCCCACATGTAGTACTCCACCCCTATGCGCAAGCATCATCGACGACGAGTATGTACAGTAATTATTCTCCAGAGGAGAAGCTTGTCCCGCAGCCCAGACAAGATAGCACCGTACCACCATCCGATAAAATGTGGGCCCAATTATCTCCTGGTGTGGTCAGGGAAATCCTTCCGGGTGACATACAATATTCGCCTTTCGCTTCGGATAGAGGGGATGATTCTCCTGCGGGTCCTTCTCCGAGATTCTCAACACCTATATTTGACATGATTGGTGTCGGAAACGCCCTAGTAAATGCTACTAGAAATGATAAGGGCAACGTGGTGCATGGGAGAGAGAAAGGAGTTTTAGTATCATCGGATGAGATGTTGAATTCTCAACCGGAAGATTCTCCAGAACTGATCTCCAGAATCCACCGCCGACCTGTCCAATATGGCCCTACCTATTCAGGAGTCTCGTTGAAACCGTCGAACACTTCCACAAATCATACTCTTGCATCCTCCCCGCTAGTCACCGCTCCCGACCCAAAGCCAGATGGTGGCAGAGACATGCTTGCGGTTTCTGGTATGCATGCTTCAGAAATGTCAAGTCTATCTCCAGCTGTGACCTCAGAGAGTTCCTCTCCTGCACAATCTCCCCGGCCCCTGGGTAGTCCAAACGACCTCGAAAATTTTCCGTGACCTATTTTACAGGCCAAGTCCAAGGAAGAAGGCCAGTGCAGATAGGATTACGCATGAATCACCGACTCAGTTGTCACATGTGCCTTGGGATATTAGCGGTTCGCGTAGTAATCATCAAACAGGAAGCGGATTGACGACTCTTGCGCGACAGTTAAGTAAGGAGTTTGAGAATATGGCGGTGGCGGCTGCGGTGGCGGCGGAACGAGAACGATCTCCTTCCAGTGGTACTTCGAGTCCTCGACGTCTAAATCACTCTACCAGTGTTGATGAAAGCATGGTTGGTAGTCCCACTGGCAGCAGTAGCAGCGTATTAAGAAGACGTATTGATGGTGGTAGTTTGAAGTTTGTTTTCGAGGAACCAAGACCAGAATCATCGACCGTTAGCGTGCGGGAGTTGCTCAGTCCAGGTAGCTTAGGGAATGAACATGAATCAATTATGGCTTTCAGGCCGTCATCGGATAAACTCCCAGAGGATGTTGATGATGAGTCTTTGAGGGCCTCATCTTTGATGGAGAAGCCTGAAAATGAGCTAGAGGATGATGATGATGATGATGATACGGGTGCGTTCTTTTTATACGAGCGCCTATGAAATAATGAATTGAATTGTTTTTAGCTATGTTCCGCGTTGGGATGGTTGAGTCTGTATCGACGCCTCCGATCGTTCATCCGGATCACCATCATCGTATTTCCTTTGCTGGGAAATTGTCATTTGATATTAATGATGATAAGCTTGGTGCGTCCAGCAAGGACGGTAGCATAAGTCATAACAAGGATAGTAAAGGGAACGACGAACCTTCCAGTCCAAACTCACGGACAAGAGCTTTCTCCGGTCTGCATCCCCCGACCGAAGCCACACGTAGTAGTTACATTACTACAACTTCAGATGCATCACGTATGTCTGGTCTTTCGGATTTCCCATCTCCACCAAAGGATATGCTATCCCCCGGACGTATGTCGCTTCTCAGCTCATATTTCGACGAGGCGATGTCACAAAGCGAAGCACGTTCCTCTGAAACTCGGACACCCACACCGCCTCAACATGAATTTATCGAAGATAACCGTCGCTTCACTTTTGGTGGAGACGGATCTGACCATTTGGAAGATTTCGCCGATGCTTTAGCTGCTTCAGTTTCTCGACACCAGTGATTATTTAATAACGTCCCATCCGCCTTTTTTAAAAAAATTCAACGGTAATATTATCATTATTACACAATGCATATGCATAAGTAGCGTTACATATCAACTCCTTTGCGCTCATTTTTTTTTGGATTTCCCGCATCAACATCTCTCTCTCTCCCTCTCTTTTTCTCCTTCAGCTCTTTCAAAAACATGTTTTTGTTTTTGTTAAGATACAGTATCATACGGATCTCCCTATATCCCTCTCCCCCCTGATGTCATCGTCAGTACTTAGAAGCAGTTAAAAAGTTTTTTTTTTACTATATATGTTATTGTTGTACAGCTTAGAATATTGCTTGTTATTTACCTTTTGGTTTCCCTCTAATATCTGTTTACTTTTTTTTTACACTTCTGAATTCCTGAATTCCACGACTCCAGTTGGGCGGAATGAATTTATTCCTTTTCTTGGATTATGATTATCAAGTACCCAAACGACCTTGTGTGATGAGTAAAGGGTATTTGACGAATCGCTGTGTTCAAAAATTGAAAATCGTGTCAGAAAGGCTTATTATTTTAACGCCCAACGATAACACGGTGGGGAAGCACTGGGTCAGCAACCACAAAGAAACTAAATTCGCAAGGATAATTCAACGGTTTCCGGATTTGAGGTCTCCAAGATACTCGAGTATACACTTAAAGCAGCGAAAGGAGGTCCGTCCAGAATGAGTTAGTAGTATTTCATGTTGTCCTGCTGGAATGGACTCCATAAATATACATATGGGCGCTATCATTGTGGATATGGAACATTTTTCCACATGGAGCTAAGTTAACAGAACAAATCACTCAATTTACATGTGATTGAATGAAAGTGCTAAAGACTACTGTAAATAGTGTACTAGGTTTCTTAAGCTTGTTATAGGGATGAATTGTTTAACTACTTAGTTTCTTCTCCACTCATTAAAAAATTCACTATGGAATCCGTATACCTGCAAGAGAGTCAAGGTTAATTCAATAGCATAGAAAAACAAAGTGGAGGCTGTAGCTTTTCTGGTTCTTCTATGGAAAAGTGGATACCGTTCTGCATCTCAACGTAACTCACTTTAGTCTGTATGCATTCCAAAAGACCATCGACATGCGCCTTATTGATGATTGAAGTGATAATCAGAACAGGTTGTGCAATTTTGTCGAGCTTATCAATAACATTCCAGTTATTTGGTCTCCTTGAGAGGTTGAATTCTGAATCTCCCTTCCTGTTGCAAAAAAAAAGTGTCAATACATATCGCCTAGTTAAGGTTAACGGAACATGCATGGCACGATAAACAGTTTGGTCAGAAAGTTGGTATGTAAATGATGTGATAAACTCCTCTGGAACTTTTCAGTCGACGGCTGCTTCACATAGAAATCTAGCCTGGACTGTCGATACTCCGGAGAGTCCATGGTTCCTTCCATTTCATGCTTTTGAATCATATTGAGGTAGTCCTCAGACAACTTCATTGTCACGTTGCGGAGGTCGGCTTCGAACTGTTCCATCGAGCAAACTGGATGAGAGAATACCAAGCGTATTGCGTTCTGCAGAGAATTGCATTGCGGACATCGTTGTACATTAGATTATATCACCGTTAGCTTTATATTAGGTTATAATACAGTCAGATTATAGTTTACATCCCCAGTTATGGCCGAGCAGATTGAAATCTTCCTTAATTCCAAGGTGCTCAAGCAAATTCTCGAGTTCGTCCATAAACAGTTTAGGGTTCCAAAAATCTTGTGGGACATCGTGAATATGACTTGATCTACCCCCTCCAAGCTGGTCGTAGAATACGACTGGTATACTAAACAATGGAAAGCTGGTGGGTCAGAATAGCTGAACACACTACCCCATTGACAATCTAACCTTGCTTTTTCATTGACGGCTTAGACTGATCTGAAGTATAGTAAGGTAAGGATGTCAGCGTTTAGATTACAAATCAGAAGTAAAAACCTAAATACAAAAGATAATCATGAGATCCTTCAGGTCTGCCATGAACCACGATGAGGGGCGCATGGTTTCCGGATTTTAGATCTCCAACAACCTTGTACCAAGTCTGATACGTATTTTCTCCCACCCAAAAATCGACTCTGCCTATTGTTGCTTTATTTACTGCCATGATTAAAACATGCTGTGAAACCTGTTAGAAACGCATTCAAATTTCCACATGCAAAGGAAGCACTCAACATTCACCCGATAAGATGTGGAAGAAATGTAAGTTTGAAACAATAGCACATCAAGACAACGTGCCTGGTGAGCGGTTAAAAGGACCGTAGCTTAACCATTTGTTCCCATGAACCATAATAGTACAGATATCGCTGAATAGAAGTTGAACATGGAGTTTTATAAATATATCAGTATGGGCGCGTGCTGTTGAGTTTATCATTTGTGAATGAATACTAGTGTATCATGGTGATATCGATTTCAAGGCCGCGCTTACTTGGATTCAACAGACTTCCAAAGAAAGGACTTCCGGGGGTGTTTGAGCACAAGAAAAGTATTTGATGGAGACAACTTTATAGCAGGTCATCAATGTATCACCAGACAAAACGTCGTCAGGTGCGAGAGATCGAAAGGGGATATAATCCATCGCTTATAGCAAGCGTCCTTGCATGTTCAAGTGTAAGGCCTAAGGTCTAAGGTCTCTAATTTTGGCCATCTGGAATTCTTTAAGTTGCGGCATAGTATCCAATATAAGTATATCGTTGGAAAACCGATCACTTTTCTAGAATCGGCAGGTAGTTGGAATATGTGATATCTCCTGCACAAACTAAAAATGTTTTATAGATAAGTTTGAAATGACTGAGATTACCATAAAGATTGGGTCGTAACTAGCAACTTTCCTAATGGGAGACTGCCATTGGCAGCGGGCAATGATAACTAAATAATCTCCGTAAAATCTCGCAGAAGAGGTGCTGGAAGGTACTGGGAGTTGATCGGGATAAATTTGGGAGTGCTCGAGTCACAGTATATCATCAGATATAATTATAAACTGCAATTGGAATGTCAGGAAATAATTAACCAGTATGCAATCAGGCTCCTAAAACTGGCCCCCTCATTTAGGAGCCTGGTATGCAATATACAATACGCAATATTCAGGCATTGCGAGTTCACAGGGGGCCATCTATAATTCGAAAAGTTTAGATCCGCAGTCCCACTTAAGCGGGACAATCAAACAATAGCAATACAATTTCTTTTCCCGACTTCTCAGACTTGTTCGCATTTTAAGTTATGTCCAAAGCTGCAGAATGCCATTGTTGTTGGATGTTTGTCCGAGGGTCCTTCCGAATTTTTGTGCTAGTAATTGCTGCGCACGCGATACTAAGCGTGCTCCTCTCAGTTTCCGAGAAATTGGTTACACACATAGTGAACATAAACTACAAATAAGTACATCACCTGGAATCTAAGCTATTAACCCCGTGAATGTGTTTGCCTATATAGGTGTGGGTTACGTAGCTTGTAATTTATGAATATTCCAAATCAGCTGGACCCTTTTCAGTGAGAAATTGTACAACAGCATCCATAAACTTTAGGAAACATCCTCATCAGACAAGGCCATAAAAAAGTTGGACGATATACTTCTTTGGCTCTTCTACCATTGAAATGTGTGTGCTATTTTGCATCTCTACAGTTTTCACATTGGACGATCTAGGAGTGTTTGAATATGTGCTCCATAGTTAACGGGACCAATAGCTAGGATGGTTGTTTGACATCCTTTAGAATACCTTTAACATTCCGATCGTTTGATTTCACCGAAATGTCAAGTTCTGTATTCCCTTGCCTGGCGGTGTGGAGACATCAAAGTTAAATTCGAAATTTGCTAATAAAGTATGTATAACATACATTGACGCGTTAGACGGTTGGGTCATCCTGCTGGTATTTGAGCGATGTTCTAAACTCCTCCAGAACTGTGTCAGTTGTCACTGTGCGTTTTATGTAGAAATTCTTCCTGGCTTCTAGTTATTCTTGAGAGTCGGTGGTTCCTGCTCTCTCGTGCTTCCGCAACAAGTTTAGTTGGTCTGTAGGTAATTTCAGTATCATGTTGCAAAGATTGGCTTCAAATGGGTGGGAGAGGACCAAGCGTTTCAAGCCCTTTGGATCGCGCTATACAGTGAATTGAACGGTGAACATTGCTAATCACTAAATTGCCTTGAGCTTTAAATTGATCTGACCAAGTGTTTTTCACCCACTTCCCCTGTTGTGCCCAAGCAAGCAAAATTCTTCCCATATATCAAGGTGCTTGAGCAAATTCTCCAGTTCGTCCATGAAGAGGTTAGGATTCCAGAAGTCCTTCGGAGCATCGTGATTATGACTTGATCTACCTTCTCTAAGCTGGTCGTAGAACACAACCGGTAAACTGCGGAGAGTGTTAAAATATACTATTAGAAGTTGTAGATATATTAACAGAAACGAACTTGGCTATTGAATTTACGGTTGATATTGATCTGGTGATATGTCAGCTTGACGATAGACCAGAAAATGTAAATGTAAATCATGTGCAAAAGATAATCATCATGGGCTTAGTCCAGGTCCACCATGTAGTGCGACGAGAGGCGTATGAATACGAGGTTTGATATCTCCGAAACTCTTATACCAAGTTTGATGTTTTGCCTTTCACTTGGAAATTGGCAGTGTCCGCTGTGTCACTTGGGTCCATAGAACCGGTGTGTATATGCTAAAGGATAGTGGCTTGCAGAGCTAGATGTGAGGGATGCTGGCACCAATGACCTCGGCTACCCTAATAAACGGTATTGATTAACTCCGGGGTTTATTCCATAGGGGATGGCACGATGGAAATGATTGGTAATCGTATAGAATTGTGCCCGACCAACGAAAGGGAGATTTCGTAATTCTATGTATAGACGTGTGAGTGTGGAGGAAGGAGGCTAAATTTGTACCATTAACAAAGCCTTCATTTGCTGCTGACACCAGCTACTATGTTTCTGAGACGAAAGGTTTTGTATATTCTTCATTTTCTACCAATAAAAACACAGCTCCTTCCAAGACATCATCGTCAGCGGATAAATGGCATAGATTAACATAAATTTGGAGCAATCGGCTCGATCTGTGACAAGAATTCCACAACAACTTCAATGAATCTAGTTATGAGTGATTTGGTGAGTTTTGAATTGAGAAGGGTACAGGTAACGTTACCTTTCTGGTTCCTCCTGAATAGGCATTCGTGTGCTATTCTTTAATTCAATCCATTTGACCTTAGAGATATGTTTCATCATTTCTGTAATGTGCCCATCGTATACCGGTGAACTGATAAGTAGTGTGGGGCAAGTAATCTGGTGAAGTTTATTGGTAATGCTCCACCTGGTTTCGCCATAGAAACCTGTGATATTGAACTCTGAATTGCCTCGCCTGCAAGACAGTAAATAATAACCTCGGGTTGCAATACGTGACACCTACATCGCGTGGAGAACAGTCGGGTTGTTGAGCATTTGGTCTATAGAATCACGTAGATCGTCGGGCCATGGGTTTAATGGGCACAGATGTTTCCGGTAGAATAACATGACTGCTTCTTTACATTCCGGGGAATCCATGGTTCCAGCCGCTTGATGTTCCAGCAGGGTCTGTGCAAAATTTTCTGTTGATTTTTGAAGTAATTTGCGTGTGTATTCTTCGTATATCTCAACGGAACAGATGGGGGTCGCCATGATCAAGCGTCGTAACCCTTTCGGGATACGCAGTGCAGCGTATTGGACAGTGATGGTAGCTGTGGGAGATTCAGTTGTAGCTGCAGCAAAGAATATAATCCGTCAAACAAACCTCCCCAATATTGCCCAAGTAAGTCGAAATCTTTTTCAATGTCAAGGTGATTTAAGAGATTTTCAAGCTCATCAATGAACAAATCGACGTTCCAAAAAGCTTTTGGAGCATCATTGACATGGCTGGACTTTCCACAGCCAATCTGGTCGTAGAACACGATAGGAATCCTGAAAACCTGATGTTGCTTCAAGCTATGAATGAATATACATTAATACGAACCCTGCTTGTGGGTGTACAGCTGCTAGTGGCCTAAAGTCAAGAGTTAGACAACAGGAATCGTAGCATATGTATGACGAGTTACAAGAGATATTGGTGTGTCATTCCAGGACCACCATGGACTGTCACGAGAGGTCTGTGTGTGGTTGACTTGAGGTCACCATAGATTTTGTACCAAGTCTTGTAAGTCACTGAACCAACTCGAAAATCTGCAAAACCGCTTGTTTCAGCTGTCATGATAGAACAAAGTGTTAACGGGGTCTATGTTTGAAATATACAAAGGACAGGTATTTATAAGGGATAAGCGCAAGCTATCGATGAGATATTCCATCCTGTCCTGGTTCTGGTACCTCACCGATTGAATCCCCTTTAATTCATAGCTCAAAAACGGGTTTTGATAGCAAAGATTTACTTTTTTGGACTATCAGGCTAGTACTTATTGAGATTTCGGCGGTGTAAGGTGACGTTAACGTGAGAATGGAGTTGTTGTGATTTATTTGGTAGCCCGGGATGCCCAGCTGCTTGATTTATTAACGTACATTGACACGTGACACGTGATTCGACGCGTCAAGTCTTTCATTGTCAACATTCGTTTGAACAATTGCAATTTATCAATTATGAACGACAACTTTGAGCTGCAAGATGAAATCGATGCCATTCAAGACAATGTTGCAGACTATATAATCCAAAATGACCATGACTTAAGCTCCGAAGACCCACAAAGGCTATTGGAAGGTTGGTCAGACCCTGGCACTTCACGATTCATTTCATACTGAAATGACTTTTACAGCCGCAGTTGAAGCAGTAGCAGATGCCAGTGAAGCGATTCAGGATCCAGAGGTGTTTGACATATACCGGAGCCTCCTAAAGTACTCCGAAGTAGTTCCAGGAGCCATCATGAGCAAATTACTGGATTCTATCACTTCCGCATTGCAGGTAGAATTGGATGCCACATTACGCGACGTCGATACAGGAGATCAAGATCGTTACATGGTCCACAAAGCACCACTAGAGAAACTCGCGTTTCTTCTGCATTGGTTCGTTATTGTTGTCCATAAAATGAGACGATCGGAAGAAGAAGCGCCTCCTCCTGCAGCTGCAAAATCAAGGAGGGGCAAGGGAGGAAAGTCTGGAGCTGGAAGGGCGCTGGCGCGTGGGGCGACAAACAAACGGGGTGAAATGTGGTCATGGGAAGAGCAGGTCCCACAAACTCTAGCTCTGAGCAGCAAGATCCTCGGACGTTTGCAAACGCAACGCATCTGGACAACAACTGTGGAAAGAGATGCATTCGTATCGTGAGTTGTGGTTTTCAAATACATGTTCGCATTTTTATTGAACTCGTCAGATGTTTTACGCGATCTGCTTTCCATATCATCGAGAATGAACAATACATGAAATCAGAGATGATTAGGTTGGGAGCTTATAAAGTGATTTGTCTCGCCGTCAAGCATCACGCGCAATCTCTCGCCGTACAAATATCCATCGTACAGCGGATTCAATTTTATGAACATGTTTCGGAACCCATGGCGGAATGCCTCACCATACTTGCTCAGGAGTACAATCACATTCAACTCGGCGACGAAATTCTGCGCGAAATTGCTGGAAAGTCTTTCAATGCTCAGGACAACAAGGGACCAAGAGCATTCGCGAGATTCTTGACTAGATTTGCAGAACTCGCACCGAGATCAATACTCAAGCAATTGAGCCTGTTGCTGGGGCAACTTGATTCTGAAGTAAATATCTATTCTCTCGTAAAAATTGTTTTCTAACAAGTTTGTCGGACAGTCATACCCGATGCGCATCTCCATTGTGGAGGTGATCGGTTACTTGATTTCTGAATTAGCCAGCATGGGCGGTGAAGAGCCTGATGTTAGGCAATCTCAAAAGCAGATTAACGGGTTATACGACCTTCTTCTGGAACGCATGATGGACACATCGTCGTATGTTCGGACTAAAGTCTTAGCTGTCCTATCAAAGCTTTGCGAATTGAAGACCAAATTTCCCAAGCAACGTCTTGCTGTTACGAGGGCAGCTGTAGGTGCGCTAGAAGACAAGGCAGCAAGTGTTAGAAAGAATGCCGCCGCACTACTTGTGAAATTGTTGTTGACACATCCATATGGACTGATGCACGGTGGAGTGTTGGAACTAGATGTTTTCGAAGCAGAATACAACTCTGTAAAGAAAGATTTGAACAAATTGGAAGGAACGATGGGAAACGCTGTTGACAGGCCAGAAGGAGAGGAAAACGAAGATGGTGATGAAGATATGGAAGAAGGAAGTGAGGATGGGGATGAAAATGAAGGAAGGCCCAAAAAGAAAGAGTCAAAAAGGTATAAGAATTAATAAATCTACCTATGTGTCGCTGATAGAGTATACAGTTCAAAGAGCACCAACAAAACGGGTGACTCTATGGACGTTGATGGTGACGAAGAAGGTGGTGAGGGGAGGGATAACGATACAGAAGAAGATGATACACAGATGGATCTTGATAGCGATGGTGACGATAGCAGTGCAGAAAGGTCCACAAAGACGTCATCCAAAAAGAAACAATCCAAACTGAAACCAAGGAAATCACAACTCGATGTTACTGCAGTATCAAAAGAGCAAGCTGCTTTAGCGGCCCTTGAAAGCAATCAAGTCCTACATCTCAGGCTCCGCAAGAAATATTACGCTGAGGCGCTGAATTTCATTCGCCAGATTGAGGGCGCCATGGATATCTTGGAAGGTTTGTTACGTTCTACGAACAAACCTGAAGCTCTCGAAGCGATGGAATTCTTCCGTGTTGCGCATGAATATAAATTTGAAAGTGCTAAGGTGATTATATGCGTTATATTTCAGTTAGGATCTAACCTGCTTTATAGAAAGGCATAAAAAGCATGCTTCATCTGATCTGGACCAAGGATAATAGTGGTAACTCGGCTTCTGAGGACGGAAAGGAACTTAAAGGCGTTCGCCAGAGACTACTGGAATGCTACCGGAGTTTATATTTTGATCCGCTGCCTGATATGGATCCAAAATCTCAAATCAACCGTATCGCAAAGAATTTAATTGAGTGTGTTCCTTCTAGCAAAATCATCTCATAAATATAGGCTAACCAGGAGTACAATAGGAGGACCTATGATGCTACACTAGCCGAACTTACGAGTTTGGAAGAGATGATGAGAATCATGATGGAGGAAAACCAGATCCATCAAGACGTCATCAACAAATTGTGGCAGATCTATAGTACGTTGTTCGTCGAAATGGAGTACGGTTCTATCTAAGAAATCTGCATCAGGTGCCGACAAAGCACTACCGAAACCCCAGCGTCGAGCTGCTATTATTATCCTTGGGATGTTGGCATTGGCCAAACGTAGTGTTCTGGCCGATCGTGTAGATGTTATGCTTCGCGTTGGTTTGGGTCCTTTAGGAAAGGTAACGATTTAATAGCAAAAGCTTTCGGACCGGTACTCAGTACTATTGATAGGCTGACCTCACGCTTGCAAGATACACATGTGTCGCTCTGCAACGCTTGAATGGGAGTGCAAAGAAAGTTAAAGGTTCATATGAACCGATTTGTTGGTTGTGAAAAATCTGACTGGAATATACAGGATCTCTTTTGGACAAGACTCTGCGAATAGAAATGGATAATATCATCTTCCGCAAACTAAAGGAGGCTGTTGAATACCCCTGCCGATCTAAAGAATGGTTTGGCCTGGCTGAACAAGTTATCAACACCGTCTATGCATTGGGAGAGCACCCAGACGTCTTTTGCGATGCTTTTGTCAAAAAATTAACCTTGAAGGCCTTTGCGCCTCGTTCCAAGTCTCCAACAGGGACGCAAGCTGAGAAAGACCCCGCTTCCATGGAGGAGGATCAACCCGTAGAGGCCACTCAAGGTTCCGACGACTATATGCCACCGACACAAGCTTCCACAGAAGGCAGTAAAGAAGGCAGTAAAGAAGTTGGAGATGCTTTTGAATTGAGCCAATTATTATTTGTTGTTGGACATGTTGCCATCAAACATATAGTATTTTTAGAGCTCGTGGAGAGGGAATGGAAGAGACAGAAGGACGAGAAACAAGCAGGTGAGACTTCGCTTCAGGTTACTGATAGTGGGCTAATGTCTTATTTTGTCATCGATAGTTGAGAAAAGAACTCAGGCAGATGCAAGCCATGCATCCAAAGACAAAGATAATGAGTTGGAGCAAGTTGCAGGGAACGCGGAAGACGAGATTGGTGATCGAATCGCTGGTGTTAGGGAGACAGAACTTCTATATGGTCCGGAATCATTGTTGGCTATATATGGACCCATGCTTGTGCATATATGCGGTAGTCCGCATAAGTTCAAGGTGACTAGATCGTTGTTTAGTCAATCACAGACTACTGAACTAGTCTAATAGAACCGTGTTTTACGGGCTGCTGCAACACTATCTTTCAGCAAATTCCTCTGTGTCAGTTCAAGGTTTTGCGACCAGAATCACCGGCTCCTCTACAAAATTCTTGAGACATCCAAAGATGCTAACATCCGCAGTAACATTGTTATAGCTCTCGGAGATGTCGCAGTATCATTCAGCAATATTATCGATGAAAACAACAATGAGCTATACAAAGGACTTTCAGACTCGAACCTCATCGTCAAGAAGAACACCTTGATGGTACTCACCCACCTTATTCTCAACGGCATGATCAAGGTTAAGGGACAACTTGGAGAAATGGCGAAGTGTTTGGAAGACACAGAACCTCGGATTTCTGACCTAGCAAAGTTGTTCTTCAAGGAACTGTCTACGAAGGATAATGCTATTTATAATAACCTTCCCGATGGTATGTGTCTGACAATGCCTTCCCCATCATCGTTTAATGCTCTCTACAGTTATAAGTCACCTTTCGACTGGTGCACATGCTGTGGATGAAGCAACATTCCAAACTACACTTAAATATATATTCACTTTTATTGAAAAGGTTGATTCATCAAATCTGAAATTTTTACAACAAACCTCATGCCTTATCCCATTGTAGGAAAAACAAGCCGAAAATATCGTTGAGAAATTGTGCCAACGGTTCAGATTAACAGAAGATCCCAGACAATGGCGTGACATAGCATTTTGTCTCTCGTTGCTTCCATTCAAGTCGGATCGATCAGTCAAGAAACTGATAGAAGGCCTACAATTTTACAGAGACAAATTACATGAACAAGGCGTATACGAAAGGTTTACCGAGATTCTTGCCAAGGTATTTGCTAATCTCATGACCTCTTACCTGTCTAATCGCTACATTTTCTATAGGCTCGGTCAAATAAATCCAAGGACAAGCCAGATTCGGAACTCAACGAATTCGAACGGGTGAGAAATTTAATATTCCTTGTAACCACCTAGTAATTTTGACACTTTTTGTTAGATTTTGGAAGAACACAGACAGCAAGGTGAAGAAGATCAAGCTCTTCAGCGTCGTGTAGAAGGAAAGAAGGCTGCTGCCAAGAAACGTGCAACCCGACGAAGTGAGTCACTCAACCCACTTATCATGTTAAAGAATTTGCGTGATCTGACTTGTACTGTCATATTCCCTAGCAACCCGCAAGAAGGTTGTCCAGGAGGCAGATGATTCAGAATGAACGACTTTTGTACAACTGTTTGAACCCACTCTTGTTGTTACAATACATCTAATTTATAACATTATAATGATCTACCCAATGTATGACATAAAATCAGGAGTCTGTTATATCTGTGGAATTGGACTAACATAATGAAACATGGAACAAATTCATTAGCATACGAACGCATTTTTCATGCAGAGAATACAAATGACACACTGAAAATACTTTAAGCGTGTTTTTGCGCATGTTAATCACGATTACTACGCAAGATATTATGGACTCCCACAAGAACACTATAATCCATCACATTCAGAAATTCTGCATCACGCTGCAGCTGTCCCGTAAGTAGAACAAGCATTTTCAATTTTGTAATGACGTGAACTACAACACTTTACGCCTAGAAAAGCCCTGGAGTTTTGTACATGCCCGGACCCTGGGATGGCACTCGAAGTATGATTCGTACGTACCAGCTATGTATGTAGCTTAGGAGTCCATCGAATTCCCGATAGCTGCAATGAGTGATGATGCTATGCTTTCCGGTTTCAATAATTACTGAAAATTCGGTCTGTTGCACTGTTCACTTATTTTATAATTTTTGAAACACAAACATATATTTGGGAGGCCTCCCTTGACAAATTCAATCATACGAGTAAACTATTACAAAACAGACATTATTCAAAGCGCAGGGCAACCAAAGCCCGCGTTGACAGTAAGCCCATCGAGAGCCGGGACAAGCGGGGCCAATACGATCGACAATGGAGGAGTAGCGGCACCCATAAGGAGTGTTCCAAGGCCGGAGACATCGGCATTGCCTGGCACGCACCTGAGTTTAATACAGTTAGTGTCATGTTGTAATGCAGCAGCAATATGATACTTACACGCCATAGCAGCAATTGAAGGTCACACCGTTGACTGTGGGGCCTAGAAAAGGAATGTCGGTTAGTAGGGTATCGGTCCGAAAACAGTAGTAGTGTTAATACAATCGCTGTCCACAACACCTATGGGTAATGAGAAACAGGCTCGCATCAGTACTCAGATCGCATTGATGCACCTAGACCACTTACAAGAATCACAGAGGGGATCTGGGACTTGTGCCATGGTAGTGGCAGCAAGAGCGAGGATAGCGATAGCAAAGAAGGCTTTGTTGAACATCTTGGACACACTGGTTGAATGAAGAACTGGGGATATTGGTGGTACGAAGCACTGGATTTATAGAAATTCTTGTGGCTGGATTTACAAAATTGTCGACTGCAGTGTGTATAGCATGTAAGTTCTTTGTTTGCGGCTGCTGAGCATCACCTGCCAAAATGACTGCATTAGAATATATTAAACATGGCCGCCGTTGAATTATGGAACGCATGACAATGGAAACTTCTGTGGTTTGATACACTCCGGCCTCATCAAATATATTGATCAGGAGTGTTTTCGATCGTATTTTCTGCAACCATTTAGATCGGGTTGAGCTGTGGATAAAATATAGGAATACAGAAATGAGGCTTTCACCTATTCAAATGAACACGAGTAACTCTGGGGCTTGTAACTAGGTGTATTACCACCGAAAGTCTGAGTACAAGACATAAACGAAAGGGATATTATTGGGTGTATTGCTATGGACTTGTCTGTGTACAATTTTCCTGTTAATTATACTTAGGTTAGTGAACCAGTTTATTAATGGTTGACGATAACATTGGTAGACTTTACTATAATTAGTGCAATGTATACATTCACACTCCGCGCCACAGACAGAATGCTCCGCGATGTAGGAACTACAGGCACAGATAGTATTCATAATAGGCCAAAGGTCTAGGCTTGGGTTTTCGATTTCTCGATTCTCATTGTAAACAAAACACTTGCCAATCAATTATGAAATCCTGATGGGGCCGCAATGTCCTCGTTTATTATATCAGCTGAATTGACCTTTGTCATCAATGACGTCGTTTCATCGTCATCTTCACAAAAACTAAGTCTTTCTTGAGAGTATTTACTTCCGGGAAAGCCTTTGATCGAGTGAATGAATGACTGGTTATCTCAAGGCCGGAACGGAGAATTAAGTCCCTTCATCTGTCAACTGTCACTATTTATTTTGTGAGGTCCAAAAATTGGGGTATTACCCGAATCAGAGAGATGTTTGTAACCCGGCACTCCAACAGGGGTATTCGCGGGAGGATCGATAAAAAGATGTCTGTCACAGTATGGGTCTACTATAACGAATAGAAAGAAGACAAAGATTTGGAGAACACACTAGCAAAGACTTCAATAATATATGGCAATGAACGAATTTCACGATCGTAGATTTCGGAGTTTCAGATGAATAATATAACAGTTCAACGTTCAAGGGGTGGTGCGGGGTTCCTGTCAATTATTTTACTACTGGGGGTTTCGTTATGCCGGCGCGAATTCAAAAACATCCAACCGCGTTGAACTTTTTTCTCGGTGTGAAATCTCGAAAACTTTGATGGAATAGTGTCAGCTACTCAATGTACCATTTCATTGTACAAGAAAGACTCATTTTGGAAAGTATGAGCCAGTTTCATGGAGAAACTGGCGGCTTGCCTGTGGAAATGGGAGCATTCTTTGCCCTTGCCTGTTGCCATTTGAATAGAACTGCCGTTAGGCATTAACTCGAATGTTAAATGGAGCTCTCGACAGACCAGGAACAACCAGTCATAGATAATCTAAATCAACAATACATTTCTCAGAACATTTCTCGAGATGCTGCAAATATTACCAGAGGCACTGGTGTAAGATACCATGTATGGCTAGCTCTGTCACGAGGAACACGTTGAAATGGAAGATCATAGCTGCATGCATGTGCACCAAGATTCGCATTTTCCCCGCGACAGTATGTTGCGGCTGTGTATAGAATGGAATTACATGGTGTAACAAACAATGCTCACATATATCATTGATAAGTCTGAACTTGAAAGAGGCGTTTGACAGCTGCAAGATAAGTTGCAATTGAAACAAAAAAGAAGGCTGAAAGCGTACTTCCGTCCCAAATACAAACATTGCCCTGTACAGCAAGATGAGTACACATGGCTTATCGAAAAGGCAGCCGCTTGGATCACCTGTTCACGGTACTCCCTGCTGGCTTCAAGCTTGTTGTTGCGGAAAAGTACATATCCATACTAGTCTGTTCTAGTAAACACAGAACATATAACACCAGATTCAATACCTGGTTGACTTCAAGCCCACCATAGACTTTGTACCGTGTCATGTATGCCATTTCTAAATAACCCGAAAATCTGCTATAACCGGACCATATATCTTTACTTTTATTTGAAAGGGGTTAATTCATCAGATTTGATTTTTTAAACAATAGAAAACACCCTACCCCATTGTAGAAAAAACACGCCGAAAACATCGTTGAGAAATTGTGCCAACGGCGGTTCAGATTATTAAAAAATCTACGAGAACGGATGTGTCTTCATTGAGAATGACACAAAACAACCCGAGAAACCCTTCCGTGACTGGTTGATCCCGCAAACAGATTTGATGCGTTTTTCCAAATGGCACTTTTTGGTATACTCTATTGAAAACAGCAATAACAGAAGATCCAAGACAATGGCATGAGACAGCCTTTGCCTTTCTTTGCTTCCATTCAAGTCGGATCAGTTAAGAAGGTCTCCAATTTTATTTGAGACAAATTGCATGAATAGGGTGTTTACGATAGGTTTACCATCGAGATCCTTGCCAAGGCATTTGTTAATCCCATGACCAACCTGTCTCTCTACATGTATTTTCTATAGGCTCGGTTAAACAAATCTACTTATAGACAAGCCAGATTCAAAACTCAGCGAATTTGAACGGGTGAGAAATTCAAACTCAAATAATTTTGACACGTTTTTGTTAGATTCTGGAAGAACAAGGTCAGCAGGTGAAGACCAAGCTCTTCAACGACGTGTGCAAGGAAAGAAGGCCGCTGCCATTGAGAAACGTGCAGCATGATAAAGTTATTTTACCCACCAATCATGCCAGCGGATGTGTCTGACTTGCACAGTAATATCCTCTAGCAACCCGGAGGAAGGTTGTCCAGGAGACTGTCTCGGATGACTCCGAATGAACAACAACTTTCGTACGACCGTTTGAACCCAGTCTTGTTGTAGTACATCTAATTTATAACATCGTAATGACCTACCCAATGTATGACAGATGTCAGGAGTCTGTGATACCTGTATTCTTGTATTCTATTTAGAATCACTTGCAATTTAAATAGTAGCATAATAGATAAGTTGCAAAAAGGCAAATAAGAATTAAGAAACAGCCGGGGTGCAAGCTGTATGCACTAAAAACAAGGTGTAAGCGTAACCTTCAAGTACATGATTAGATAGTAGGGAGAGGGTCATTCAATGCCACGATTCGAGTAGCAGATTGTTGAAAAAGAGCGAGCACTAGCTTATAATAGTAACCAGAATCAAAGGGAGACTCGGGCCCAGAGTTAGCAGTGTCCGAATTATTGCTGGAAAAAGAAATGACGAAAAAAATAAAAAGTTGAAAACGTTAACACCGTGTCGATGAAAGGAGTGTGTGGTTGAGGAGCATGTCGAGAGTTGCAAAGGAGTGTGTTCTGTCTGTGTCCAGAGAGGTTGATCTGCATATATACATATATACATAGCATAAAGGAAACTGCAAAGGAGTGTGCGGCGACAGTGTCGGAGAATATGACATTTGCGAATGGAGATGGCGAAAGAAGGCGAACTGGGGGGGGGTAATAATGAGTAATTTCGATGAGACGGGGAAATGAGGAGAGGAGGGAGAATGCGACCAGTATCCAGAGTGCAAGTGTAAGCGAGGTATGACTATGAAGTATGTAGTATGGTATTGAGGTTTATGTGAACTTGATGCAAAGTAAAACATGCGTGAGAGGAGGAGAGCCCTAGAAAATTGCGGGTGGTATTTATTAAGGGCATGATATTGTCTTGGGCGGTAAGATAACTTTGCAGATTAGACAGTTGAAGGATGAGAGAGCGAACCACAAGAACGTCGTGATCAAGAACAAGGGTAGGAATCATGTCTACTCGGATTTGAAACGGGCGCCGCCTTCGCCACCGCGCATGATAGGCCTTCATGAATGAAAAGAACCGGTCCGAATATTCTGTTGGTGGCACTGGGCTGATTTTATGCTGTAGAAATGTTGGTAAATTATACAAAAGTACAAGAGAATAAACCACCCACGCGATCCGCTTTCAGCCCTTTCCAGAAATGCTCCAGGCGTTTCACGACGCCATATGGAGTAAGTATATCTATAACACCGAGATAGTATATTTTGTCCAAGGGTTGATTCTCTTCGTCTGTAGCGCGAATGCCACCTTCATCTTGGTAAAACACAAAACCTCGCCCTTCACCAGGGTCTGATTCAGGCAGGCGAATAGTGCCACGCCCTAACCGTTTTGGATCTGAAGAACGCATGGCGCGACGCATTGCTACAGCTTCCGGGGAGCGGCTTCCTGCCTTAGCCTGGGATATCCGTGGAGCATTTGGAATGTCGGGCTAATATAATAAGACATGGAAAAAAATCGTTAGCATACAAACGTATTTTTCGAGTGGAGAATACATATGACACACCGAAAATACTTTGAGCGTATTTTTGCGCAAGTTATCACGATTACCACGCAGCATATTATGAGTTCCCACAAGAAGACTATAATCCATCACATTGATCTTCTTCAAAAATTCCGCATCACGCCGCAGCTGTTCTGTCAGTAGAGCACGCTTCTCCGGACCAAGTTCTAACTGATTACCACGATTGATCCAATTCAGATCTTTCATCACAGCACGGGGGTTAGTAGCAGCGCGTTCTTCAGGATACTCACGCCCAATAGTACTACCCTTTAGATCATAAGTCTCGTGAATATCTCGATGAGGGGGAAAGAGGTTGTTCATGATAACGAAATGAATCTTGTGCCCACGGGGTAGTTTCACACGGTGCAATCCATAGAAACGGCTCAGTAAGGTATGGGGGTTTTCCTTCACGTGCTCGAAATAGTCAGGAAGGATCGACAAAAGGAATTTGTGCTCGGAGTGACGGATCGTCTTGATAATAAAACGGTAGTCCCGCGAAAAGTAGAAAAAAGAACCAGATTTTCCAGGTGAGCCAAGCTCCGATAGGATATACTTTGCAGTTAATGATAGCAAGTAATCCGCTGGATCTAAATTAAAATGGTCCTCGCGCAGTGTACGGAAGACCCATGGCGCATAATCTTTGAACTTGAAATCATATTTGGCAGATGGCGTGAGTTCATTACCGACACTGACGGTGCTGAATAAAACTCTGACTGGGCGTGCAGGTAAGGGAATACTCACATATCGAATGAAAATTTGTGACGTGCTTGAAAATCTTCTGCTTTAAGCTCGCGTTTGATTTTCGCCTGACATCTTGAAACCTATGGGTATAAAAATTAGACACAGAAAGAAAAAAGACACTCAAAAACCAATACGTACACCAATACGAATCCCCGTTAACATATTGTACATTAGCACATAGTTCACATGATCCTCCCCAATCAAATTTCCGACAAGAGGCACATCTTTCTGGTCCACTGTACTACTACCTCGCGTACCGGGACGCGTTAGTGCTGCTTCTGCTTCTTGTTGTTGCTTTGCACGCTTTGACATGCGTTCACGACGAATTTTCTCTGCGTGCAATTCCATATCTGATGCAAGCCCGTCACTTACCTCCCCGGGTGTTGCATCGTCCTTAGAGAAGGTATGTGTAGGAAAACTGGTACGTGAAGGAGATGATGGGACCAGGGGGGTGGATCCAGTCGTATTGCGGCGGGCGGGACGATGTAGAGGTGCAGGTGGAGGGTGTAGATGACCGTCTGCGGAATGTTGGGTGGAACTTCTAAGTTGGGAGGTTGATGATTCCGCAGGCGCTTGTGAAGGCAGTGATAGTACGTTGTGTCATCCCTGAGTCCCTGGTTTCTATAGACGACCGCGGCTGCAAAGAGTCGGTTGTGCGTGATGTGTAGTGTGAAGATGTCGATGCCTGCCGTTCGCGAATAGGCTCGGACTCAATCCTCGATTTCGGTAATGGAGCCGTCGGTTCTGACTGGGACGAGACAAGGAACCTTGATGGCCGTGGCTCGGCCGTTTCGAGTTGGACTTGTTGATTACCACCCCCAGCTTTGTCCCTGTAGTCAAATTCCCGGTCCATACTGTCTGGCGGGGACGGTGGTGGTTGGCCCACATGGGCGTCGCCGTTGGGTAGTTCGGTGTGTAATATTGACCGACTGACCTTTTCGAAAAAGGTCTCGGATACTGGCCCAGCCTCCAGTTGAACAGTGTTATTAGTGACTTTCAGGATGTGAACTTCCTGCGAAGTTGCAATGGTATGTATGGGATTTACTGAGTCTGCGTCCTTTCCAACTTGATTGACCGTGTGAGCAGACGACGAACGAGAAGATTGTGAACGAGATGGCGCCGTAAGAGGAGCAGTTTTGAAAGACGTAGCTGAGGAAGAAACTATGCTGTGTGAAGAGAGGTGGCTCAATCTTTGGTTATTTCTGGTGTTGAGCGACGACGGCGATGGTGAGCTGCGGACAGCGGACATCGATGGGAGCGACAAAGAAAGCTGTACTTTCGTTGTTGTTTAAATTGTCAGGAAATACCACAGGTGGCTGTGCTTCACGTGGAAGACCCCAGTTCGTTTCTACTACAACCAACACTCCGGACGTCTCTGACTTACGGTCAATCATCAACGGCACTCTGTTGTCATTTAGCAACCGTTTCATGTTCTGTATACGTATCTACTTGGTTGCAGAATCAACCAAATTGGACTTTCACATATTTACAACATGGAAGCATTAGGAACTGCCCTTTGCTGACCCTGACCACTCCTATTCCGGGCCGACACTCCATTGAAAATAAACTTTCATGCTCCATTATACTATCCTATCATTAGATTCAATGCCCCAATAACATGTCGCTCACAAGTAGAACGGGATCCCGTACACCACTGGGGCAGCTCCAGTAAGATAACGTAGCTTACAGACATCCCGTGACTGTGCAACAGCTGCCACAACTGACACACTGCCCTTATCAAAATTTCCCTTCACAGATCCTTGTGCGCGCCGCTCATCCATCCCGCTAGATGATAACCGTAGCTTATCAAACACTGCATGGGAGAATTTATCGATATCACGATCCGTCACATCCCATAGATTAGCAACCAGCGTTGGGCTAGGTATTGGTGTAGGTGAGAAAACCACGTCATAGAAAGTAAGACCATAACTCACCATCCAGCAAGCACATAGTTGTTTGGAGTCCCGACTCCGTCGAATTCTCCCATATCACGCAACGCACCAGAAGAACAGCCCCATAACATCGTCGCCGCACAGCGCGGTAAAGACCGAATTTTGTGGGCGCGCACATACTGCTCGCCACCCCCATGACCAAAATATCTGTAAGAGTTGTGTAATGAGGTTCCAACCAACAAAAATAGATTTTAAGTATAACGTACACGACAAGATCCCGCGTCCGTAAGGCCTGCAGGAATTGCTGTTCACTTATTGCTTTCCCGACCACTCCGTCCCACCCTGACCGTCGCATGACACCTACCCAATCCTTGAAACGCTCCTCCGTACGTCCGAGGTCCCCACTGGGGTTCAAGATGAAATAGCCATTGCTCGCATTAACTGATGCTGTAGCGGCCATATCGCTCTCCAAGTCCGTGGGCGCTGCATCTATCGCAGCCCTTCTTCGGCACTGGGCGAGGTCAACACTATCGCGCAAGAAATCCAGGCTTGGTATGCGGCTAACGCTCCTTCCACGCAGCACTGGTATACTCTCCCATGGTAAAGCTTGCACATTCCTATCAAGGACTAAGAACAGGTGCTCGTCACTGTCACATTTGCCTTCCTTGCTCCTAGAGCCTCCCTCAAATGAATTCGCTGCTGTGTATTTGCTAATCCGTGCCCTGTGTTCCTCGAGTGCCGCACGCAAATCGACTACTACCTGGGTAACATCCACCTCCGCTATCGCAACAGTTACGCCATGGAATTGGTAGAGATCAAGAAGGAAGTAAACCAAATCCTCCAGCTCCTCATCCCTACACTTCGGGGACAAGGTTGCAAAGCATTGCATAAGGGTTTCGTCTAGAGTTTGTTGCACTCTTGCTTGAGAGGCTGCACGTTTGCTCTTCACCTTGGGCTTAACCTTGGATTTAGTTGTTTTCCCTTGAAGATGTAAACTTTGTTGGAAGATCTTTTCAAAGTGTGCCCGGAGTTCATTAATTGCATCTGGCAGGATGTTTTGGTGGGGATTTAGGATTGTCTTGGAATAGAATCAAAGTCGTCAGTCAGAAGGTATAATCTTACTGACATATCAACATTACCTTGAATGCTCCAAGCCAGCAGAATTCTATATTTTCGAGCAACTCCCTCATTCTTGTGTCTAGCTCCCCACGTTGCTTCCACCATTCTGCTCTGGCTTCGTCATCCTCTGTTCTCACATGAACTGCAGCTTTTGTCCCCTCATTGCTTAATCGGACAATATCGTGAAGCTCTTCCAATGCATCATCAAAAGTCAACTGTTCTTCTCCATCCTCTCCACTACCGTTGTCTCGCCGGCCTTTCAACGGGACACGAAACACCAGCGGGGCATCAGCCGAAGGACCGCAGTTTTGCCGTGAAATAAATAGTGTGCTCTTGTCTTCTGTCACTGT
This sequence comes from Floccularia luteovirens, assembly GCA_009739215.1. Lineage (NCBI taxonomy): Eukaryota > Fungi > Basidiomycota > Agaricomycetes > Agaricales > Squamanitaceae > Floccularia > Floccularia luteovirens. The sequence goes on from VSJF01000011.1 coordinate 521,830, forward strand.
CACATGAATTACCGTCCAATTTGAAGGGAGGTTATGAACTTCTGTCGAAGCGGTGGTCGATTGATCGAAGGTCTGAGACTCATATTTGGCCCGTATGGATTCCCAGTACGCCTTTAGGTATTTCTCATCCCTTTGGCAACCGCCGTCACTATCATCGACTTCGCCAAATGCAGAGCTAGAATCATTGAAGCCCCCTTTAGACTGTTTTTCATCGAGGAAAGGAAGATGGACCCCATCCGGTGTTATTCGGGGCCATTGGAGATCTTCACGAAAAGCCGGGAATTTGGCTGAGCATACTTCCGCCATTTCACGTTTTAATGTGATGGCCATTGCATTATCTATTCATGTTGTCAGTGGATATCTCCAAAGTTTAGACCCCGCCCTAAAAACTTACCCAAAAGCTTGATAGTGGAGAAGATCCCCCCCTCACTAAGCTTACCCAAGGAAGTTTGAAACGCCCGAACCAAAGCTAATGAAACAAGCGTATCTCGGACAGAAGGAACGGTTCCTCGACGAAATGAGAATTTCAGGTTTTCCCAATATAGTTTCTCTGTCTCATCCAGCGACTTCATGATCTCGTAAGCAACAGGTGCCAAAGCTACCTCTTGATTGCTTGACATCCCCATAGGAAGCGCGATTGCTATGAATCTATCAGCAGGTCGACATCATTCTATACACATTTTGAACGTACCAGACTCAGCCAACGAGCTCAAGAACATATCTGACCGGAAGCGTTCGTATACGCTATGTAGCGTCAACTTAGCCATCAATGCATGTTCTTCTGCCTAGTCTAGATATCAGCACCCATATCTTCATGATTGACAAAGTCCCAACCTTGATACTAGATGAGTTTGACAATGTCATAAATCTCTCTAATGAGACGTCCAACCCCTCGCTGTTTGTTTCCAGGAGCAATAAGACTAGAAAATAATGACTAAAATATTACGAGTTGGGACTCTATTGGACACGTACTTTGATGACGTAAAGTTTTTGCAAAGAGGGAAGGTACTAAACATTCACTTTTGGCGGTTGAGCCTGGTGAGAAGCCGATAGATTTTCTTTGGCTAGAGATATCATGATTAGATTCGTTTCAGAGATACGCACATCCTTACCCAGAAACATCAAGCCCCTTAAAGGTCGTATCGAGGTCGTCAAGTATAGCGATGGCCTCCCTGTATAGTTGAAGTGCGTCTTTTGGTTGAGCTGCACGCTCACTATAGTGTCCCCGAAGGCGGTGGATATCGGCGACATGAACTCCGGGAACGTCTTGTAAAAGTTCCTCAGCTCTTGCCAAGATCACATAAGCCTCCTCAAGTAGACCCTGGTGCAGAAGAAGTTCTCCTTTCTTTGACAGGGCACGGCTCACCATCGAGGAAATATTCAGAGCACCGGCAAGGTCTTGCGCTTGCTGAGCGAAAAATTCTGCTTCACGTGCTGAGCCACGTTCCAGGTAAGCATCGCAGAGTGCGAACATGGTCGTCAAGAGTCCTTCAGATATACGCCATTCCAATCCATCCATCGATTTTCTGATGGTGTAAGTTTTCTTCACTAATTCCGGTTTCTGGCTGTCCGTTAGGGCATCTTTGAGGTCTGACATTTCAAATGGATTTGATCCCCCTGGTTCAGCTATGTTTGAGGGAGATGGATTGAGTCGCTCCAGAGTTTCAGCTGCACGGTTCCACAGGCGCAAAGATTGCAACATGCTCTGTAAGGCGGTTGCCATATTTTCCTATACCTCGGTTAGATCAAGTGCGTGTCATCTTTTATGAACTCAAACCTTTGAGTTTTGTATCAATCCAAATACATGTGAAGCTATCGCTGCTCTTTCGAGGCGTTTGACTCGAGTATGAACACGATCAATAGTTGATAGGCTTTTATCTTCAAAATCAAGTCGAGGGGCAAGTGATAAGGCTTCGCAATACACGGCACAACTGCCAAAACACGATTTTAGCAAACCATATCGTAGAGGCAACCATAGATACCTTTTGGGCACATTCTCGAGTATAGCTAAGACCTCTGCATAACGTAGAAAGAACATTACGCAGGCTTCATCGGAAGCTTGGCCACTGTTCACTGAATCAAACGCTTGGCTGAAAATTGTAGCAGCTCGCTTTATCTTCCCCAGTTTGCTATACTCATATGCGAGGTCAATCGATGACATTATAAAACCTATATTTGTAGGTGAGAGAACAGCAAGGCTTTAATTTTGCTAACACTAACCATCACTTAATGAGCCCATGTGCTCTTCGCATAATTTCCGTGTTACAATAAGTATATTGGTCTTGGATAGATTTAGCGCCAAGAGTCCTAAAAGTCGTGCTGTCAACTCTAGAAGATTGATAAATGCATTAGCATTCCGACAGGCATTGCTACAACGATTAAATGCCCACGCAATAGTCCTAAGAACTTATGAAAATTCTCGAAAACATAGGGTGACTTGAAATTGCAAGAAAGGCCCAGTGACTCCCTTGGTGGAGTCACATTCACGGAGGTTTTATGAGGGGCTGTATTTCTGGGTTAAAGATGTTTGTGTGAAAGTATCCATAGATATTGAACTTACTGGGCTTTGCCTTCGCTTTGGGGGTTACAGGATCTTTTCGGACCATTTTATGCGCAACCTTTCTTGGAGCCGATGGCACGCGTTGCACGCGCGAGGTCTTTGGAGATCCAACGGTTCTCCCGAACATCACGCTTGCCTTCGGGCTCCGATGTACGCGTCTGGAATTATCTTTAACAATATTCCTGCCTGCTTTAGGCGTTCCAAGACTCTTTCTCTTTGTTGCCCCAGCAGAAGATAATAACTTTTTCAATATTGAAACGGCCGCGTCAACATGCGTCTTCATCAAGCTGGTCTGGTTTGGACTTGTCTGGCGATGCTCGTCCAATGCAAGCCATAGATGAGCTGAGATACGATACTGCGCACAATAATGGGCAAGCGAGGAGTCTAGTCCTAGATCCTAAAAAATAGGGTTCGAATCAAGATGAATATATATAAATAAGCAGAGATATACTTCTTGTGTAAGGATCCTCTCCATTTCACTGGATAATTCCTGGACGCTGCCAAAATCTATCCCCGACTCGGTTCTACGGTGCTTGAAGTTCCAGACAGCGAAGTAACACCCTGGCTCGGCGCACCGGCATTGCGTTCTTTCCAGAACCACTGTATACCTCTAGGGCGTCCCACAAGAGCTTCTCGTACACCTTCCTTACACCCTCCTTCCATAGACTAGATTCCACTGACTCCAGCTGCCTCTCAAGTAATGCCCCAAGCACGCATAAGTCGGTCTCTATTGAACTATCTTCAGATAATCCAAAGGTAGCAGATGAAGTTGAAGATCCAATATTCCTCAGAGAAATTTCTTCTGCATTCAGGAAGAATTCGCAAGCTCCCATATATGTTACCCGTTCTATAATCGTGCCGAGCTGAGTGCTTTGGGGGCTCTTAAAAATTCCAGAAGGGCCAATAGTGTTGCAATTAGAAGCGAAATCAGTGGACGAAAAAGGGAATGTCTTGATATACTGAATGAACGCCTTATATGCATTCTAGGTAGGAAAATGGTGAATAAAAGTTATGCGGAAGATTGGGTTTTTCATACCTGTCTATCACCATTTTTTGCATAACACACGCCAAGAAGTTCCCAGCGACGACACAGTTGCTCTTCGAGGTCTTTCCAAGCAGGGCTCATCTGTCTGCTCCGTCTTGCTCTCCTTACACACGCCGCGATATAGAGCTATTGCTTTAGATCCAAGAATGCAACCTTCTTTGAGAAATGGAACCGCAGCTCCATAACGACCCCCCTGATATAACTTTCCTGCCATGTTGTGAAATGCGCCCGAGATGCACCGCACATAGTTTGAAAGAATTGCGCTATGATCCTCTTTTGTCAACTTTGGTAAGCTTAGTTGTAGTGCAATGCTACTCGATGCACGAGACAAATAATCAAAGGTAGGAGTATACGTCCGAGGATCTGCGACATTTAACATTGTTTTCGCAAGGATAAAAAGCGTGTCGATTAATCGTGTAAGGTTGTTGGTCGAATGCTGAAACCGTTACTTCATTTAGCAAATACTCATAATGTATGTTCCGTAACTCACGGTATGCGAAGATTCCTGCAGAATATCAGCACAAGTCTCCAAGATCGTTCGTACCCCATCAGCCATGATTTCTTGCGATGAAGTGTCATCTTCGATGAATTTCAAACCCATCCTGCGCATTCTCTCAAAAGCACGGTCAACTTTTCCTTGAATCCGACAAATTTCGTCAGAACCGTCTCCCAATTGGGGACCCAATAGTAGGCTCAAAGATTTTGACTGTGTCATGGCTGCTTTACAGTCTCGAACACATTTATGGAATTCTTCACGATTACAAATTAGTTGAAATAAGAGCAACAACCCGCAAGAGACACACCTTCCTCTTGATTCGGTGATAGATCCGATTCTCTTCCTTTTCCTTTGCGCTTTTCAATATATGCAGCAAGCTGAGCGAAGGAGGTGCATATTCTGGTTCCATCCAGAATAACACCCTTCTCTGTTCGCCCCATGCCATTTTCCTTCACCTCGACCTCTCCTTCTTCACTTGAGGTTTGACAAGGGGTGGGAATGTAGGGAAAATTAGATGTTCCTTGGTTCATGAAAATTCTGACACGCTCTAATGCATAGATATCTCCAGCCTTGGCGCTGGATAAGTGTTGGAGATTTACTAAATAAAATCCCAAAGCTCACCCTCTTGGCAAAATTGGTCCACTGTTCACAAAAACCGAGAAAACCGTTTCCAGTCGAATTTGTGGTACCTAAAACACACAAAAACACATCCTTATCAGGTCTTGCTTCCGCTTGAGCGACAAGATCCGCGAAAACTGTGAGAACGTGATGAGTGACACGCTCCTCGTCTCCCAGAACGCTTGCTTTCGTAAATGCTGTTGTAAAGCGAACTGTCTGACCCCAAAACATATCTGCACTAACAGCACCAGGAGATGTTTTCACAAGACAGGAAAGTCCATATATACGTATATTGAAGGTCGTTTGTGCATCAGCAAATGTAGCTGACTTTTGATTTGATGTAGTAGATGTAGAGCGCACTGAAGACAATGATTTATTGTTAGATGCAAGCTTTGTAAGAGTTGTATACGATCTGATCAGTAGCGTGTCAATGTGTTTGGAAGTGAGGGTTGAGAAGGAGGGTATCCAGGAGAGTAGCGTTGGCATTGAAGGTGACATGAGCGTTTGGGATATAAGGTCTATTGGTGTTTTAGATGTAGATGCGAGATTGGTAAAAATAGAGATTGCGTGCGAGAGGTATGTTGATATGAGTGTCAAGATGATTGTATCTGAAGGTATTGTTGACGGGAGAGGTATTGCTAGAAGGTGTATATTCGATGATTTTGATGGAGGTCTAAATGGATTGACATTAAGCAATCCACATATCCTTGGATACATGTCTTGCAGCATAGGCAAAGCATGGCCAAACTTTGCAAGTGTCAAGATTAAAGATAGAAATAAATTTTCAAGGAACTTACCATTTCTAATGCAACCAGTTTACCAAGAACACTTGCTGCAGCTCTCTCTACATCAATTTGATCCGAGCACAACCGCCTCAAAGCACTTAGATGCTTTGTGACAGCTAACGACGACGAAGTAGCCTGAGTGAGTGCCGTGTCCACCGTGCCAGAGGGGTGTGTATTGTATTTCCAACCAGACTGAACTACATTGGATAATGCCTGGGACGCAGAATTCACGGCTCGCATTGCGCCTATCCGGAGGTCTTCATTTGAAGCTTGTCCAGTAGCTGATGGTTCGACGGCCTTCTGTTTTCCCGTTGTATTTGTAATCTGAAGAGTTGAAGATAAAACGTCGGCTAATTCATCTGTACTTATCGTCGATTTCTTTGATGCTTTTAAACTTATGGATTCTTTAGTGACCGAACGAACATGGGCGCGACGTGCTGTTGTAGTCATTGGTGCCTAGTTTTGCGTGTATGCGTTTCAATTTGTAACGCTCTTAGTTAGGTGCAGATGGGTAAAGATGTAAGTCTGTAATAATACAAGCTTGAAGTTATACACGAACAGGGCACGTCACGTACATAAAACGCGGTCACGTGCTTACAGTGTAACAGAGACATATTTGCCAGTAGCTTCCGAAATACACATCTACAAACATCCACATCGAAATTTAAGGTTCTTTGTCCCCAACTATTGCCTTCCAATGCTTCAGCGCATCGTCAGCGATAACAGTCATTCTCAACACTGCTTCCTCTTCCAAGGTCCTTCCGATAAGCTGTAGACCTACAGGGCATCCAGTGAACAAATCCGTTTTATCTGTTTTATCGTGGAAATCTCATCAACATGAACCTGTCCCATTTTAAAAGCATAGAGATAACATACACAGCTTATATATAGCTTCATCTTCGTGGTTGTAGAAATCGTGTGGCTCGTGTGGAATGTCAACCTTTGGATCAACATAGGTCACCGGAAATACGGAAGTCGTATAGTCCATTGCATTACAGAGCGTTGTATAAAACGAATCTCTGTGACAAATTAGCCATTCAAGCAAATAATTGGGGCTACAAAGCATACGTATTCAATCCATGGGGTACAGCGGTATATGCTACAGCTGGCGAAATGATCGCGTCGACAGGTCGGCCGGTCCCAGTGCGTGCTTGTGTTCGCTCCCAGTGGTCCAAGTGAGACTTTCGCAGCTCGCGCTTTGTATCATGAAGTTCCCAAAGCTGCAATACAAAATTGTCATCAGCAAGCTCCACCGCGATTATGTATTGCTTTGGTAAATTTCAACAGCAGAAGAAAAATAATACTGACATCATATGCTCTTCGATGCTCTGGCTGCTCTCCGACTAGCAACTTGACCAGTGGTTTAGGTGCTTCAAATTCGTATCCTTGAGACTCCTCCTCCAAAGGCAACATGGTTTGTATAAGCGGCTCCCCTGACTGTGCACACTGAGTTCGATAGTCATGATTACCATCAGCAACAAATATCGTTTCCTGCGGGTCGCAAGTGTTTAAATCATCATTCAGTAATTGATGAGGCAATTATGCCCACCGCATTCTTGTAAATTTCGAGATGCCTGTGCGGCTCCCAATCAATGACTGTTGTGCTAGTGAATAGACGGATTGTCGTTGGGGCAGTTTACACAAACCTTTATGACCCGCTAATTCCAGTGCTGCTTTCGTCATCCGCATCGCTCTTGTCAGCGGAGGGTGTGGACGCACTACCTTATTGTCCCACATTATCGCAAAACACAGCTTCCCACCTTCCCCGCCATGCTCCGATAACTTCCACTCTTCGTCGCTCCACTGCTTCCGTATAACGACAGGATCTAAGCGCCAAGGCCTAGCGTGTATGATTGCCTTCGTGAATTCAATAACACCTGAAAGTGTTTTTGCCATTGGCCCCAAGACAGACGTAATCGACTCTTGTCCCGATAGTGCATTTGCGGCGCCGTAATATGGCAGGCGGTTGTAGGAAGGACGGAGGGTGTAAAGTCCACAAAAAGCGGAAGGGATACGGAGGGATCTATTTGTAATCGAGTATATTCTCATAACAAGCAGAGTCAGTACTTACCCGCCGATGTCAGTCCCGACACCTAGGGGACTACCATTCATGGCCAATAAGGCACCTTCACCCCCAGAAGAACCACCGGGAGTGAGTTCACGATTATATGGGTTCAAAGTACGACCAAATACATGGTTGTAGGTCTCGCCCCACTTTCAAAATCTATTATCAGATCTTGTCTAGATTCAACATCGATATGTGCTGTTACCATGAGTGTTTGTGGGACATTTGTGCGCACAAATAATACTGCTCCGCATTCATAGAGAATATCTACAAGAGCGCAGTCCTTTTCTGCATACTTCCCAATTCCTGAGACATATCCTAACAACCTGAAATGAGGACAATCCCGCAATATCATATAATAATGCAATGATTTGGCTTACCCATGACAGTTTCTAGGCCCTTTATAGTAAACTGATCTAATACACGTTTCGAATGAGCTTGCCAGATTGAATGAAAACAGGATTACCTTTCAATGAAATGGGTAGACCATGAAGAGGGCCAATAGTCTTGCCCGTAGTGATGAGAACCTCATCCAAGTACTTGGCCCTTTCTAACGCACGGTCAAAGAAAATCTCTGTTAGGCAGTTAACCTTAACCACAGTAAGGCATTATACTCATAATAAAACTACCTGCTCACAAGCTGGTGTGCAATGACTGCCCGTTTGTAAAACGCTATTGTCACTTCACAGGAGCTCCATTCTCTACTATGCAATTTCTGAAGGAGAGTGGTAACGTCTCCCTCCGTGATTTCGAGCTCGCGCTTCGTTAATAACCCACAATTTTCAGGTACATCAATAACATTGCGCTGAGTCACAGAAACAGGTTGGGTCAAAATCAAATCTTCTGAGATAGAGGCTAATTGCTTTGCCCGTTTTTGTTTGCAAAGAGTTTTCCAATCAACTGGAGAGTTTTCCATGATAGAAGGAAGAAGGCAGAGATTGGGGTTATTATGATTGTCCAGATGTCATTGGAACCCGGCCCGGCTAGTTCCGGACAAACGAGAAATTTCCTTTTGACGCTGACTCCCACCTCCATTCAACATATACAGCTCCAATTTCATTTCTCATGAAAGGGGGCATTAGGGAATACCAAAAAGCCTAAGCAACAGCATCATGTTAACTACTTTACGACACGCGCCTGCTTTAAGGCATCGTCTCCAGTTCCTAGCCTCCCAGCCTCGATGCTATACTTCTTTACCATCCGATGCACACAGAAAGTGGCAACTTTCAAGCGCAAGCAGACCACGTTCTATTCTTGAAGATGATGAGGCAGGCATTGACTTATCTGAGGACAACGAAATTGTCAACGGCACACGCCCAAATACACCGTTGGCTCACCTTCGCCTTCCCCCGGATAAACCTACCCCACACGAATGGCGTGCACATCGCGAAGCAATACGGAAAGAATTTCCACAAGGCTGGTCGCCACCGCGTAAGCTGTCGCGAGAAGCCATGGATGGGCTACGTCAATTGCACCAGTTGGACCCAGAAAAATTCAACACCCCAATGTTGGCAGAGCGGTTCAGAATTAGTCCAGAAGCTGTCAGAAGAATACTGAAGAGTAAATGGGAACCATCGAGAGAGAAGAGGATGAAGCTCGTCCAGCGAGAAAAGGAAACGAAGTCGGAGAAGATCAGATCGCATAGACTAAAGGAGCAAATCGAAGCTAGGCAACTGGCAGATTTGAGGAAAATGTCAAAAGTTTCAGGAGTTCAGGGAACGGATGCGACCCGCTCCACAGACGACTTTACGTTTGAGTAGTGGCTTCGAAGTTAGGTACTTGTTAAAAGTACGCTTAGATTCTATAATCTATTAATGCAATGTAGAAGACAGATTTATGACATCTACTAGTATAAAACCGTAACACATTTCTCCGCCACACAGAACGACGATTAGGTTGATATAAAACTAGTCCAACCTGACTCTAGCGTCCTAGAAAATTCCTGATGCTGTTATCGCAGTAATAGTCCAAAACCACAACTGAAGGACACGAATATTTGAACCCTGACACGAGCATTCCGAATGAAGTTATAATGGAAGGTGAAAGCATCAAATCGTAACTACAAGTTTCTCCTGACATCAGTTCAGTGTCATCTCTGAGCTCATCTAACGTCTTTTCCGAGGTTGTCGGTGTTCTGTATTTTCACATCGACGTCATAATGCCAAATGGGAACATTCAGAATACCAGATTACAGCAGCGAGACGGTAGTTGTTCTCATGTATAGCCGAAAACACCAACAGGTGCAGGTCAATATTTCTCTAGAGTTAAAGCGCTGGCGTTTTGTGGCAAACATAGGAATCGTCTAGATTTCTATGAATAGATTCTACTTAATACAAAAGGTATATCCTTCAAAGGACCCCCTAATTTGGGTCCATCAAATCTGTAATACGGCCGACTCTCGCCGATCTTTTTAAATCTCTTCAATCCCAATCTCCGAAATCTGTCAAGTAAACTACCGACAAGCCAGGTGCAGTCGATTGCTTTTTTATCTCTCCGAGAAGTTGAAAATATCCAGTCATTGTAGGAGATATTCTCGACTTGACCTACTAACAGCACAGTGTGTCTCCATCCCGTTGCCGTCGTACAAGATCCAAAATATTTATTTGTTTCAACAGTCACAATTCAAGAAACAGGTACATATTCAACGATACGAATGACATTCGGTACTACGGACAATATTTGCCTCATCCATTAAAGGTTGAGATTAACGGGGCTGCATCCTACGGTGATGAGTCCACTGAAGGTGTTGCCAGTGCAGCAAGCCGCTTGCTGGGAGCTATTGAAAAGCAAATTAACGATATGACAAGTTGCAATTTGTTAAGTGAAAACCTACCAACTGGTTCCTCCAATGATAGGGGTGCAAGTCACTACATGCGGCGATTAATTTCTGGTCTATCAGTGTCATGCAAAATTACTCACAGCCGACTTGGCCAGTAAGCGTGCCCAGAACGATGCCAAGGAGGCCTGCGAGTATTGAAACGAGGGAGCTGTTGCTCTGTAAATGTTCATGAGATTAATACTGTCAACTTCAAGTTGTGTATGAAACTCACATCCTGTACTGAGTCGCAGCATTGAAGACTGCCCGTGCTACATTGAGTAGTAGGGGGAGGAGTGTCAGTGCGGGGAACAGCACTGGCGGCCGCAAGGAGAGGCAATGCGAAGAACAAGAAGATAGCAAAGGTGGAGATGCGAGCGAACATTGTTATTCTTGTTACTAACGGTGGGTTTGTAGTGAACTGAGTGAAGAATTAATGGCCGTCTCACTCACCCTTTATACCTTTTCCAAGTCCCCAGAATAATTCAATAAGTCCTGCACCATATCGACTCCAGACGCATGGCATTTGTTGGATTGTTGGAGCTTAATGGGGATATCCTTGCACTTGTTATGCTGGACGTGATACATCTAAAGTTACCTGATTAAGTGTAATCATTGTTCTATCCACCGCTGATTTACTCATTCCCAGCTATGAATAACTGCGTGCTTGATGTTGATATATTGATTAAATAAGAACGTGCACAAGGTCGGTGGGGAAGATACTTTATTTTATTGTCTCATTACTCGTGCACAGCTCAAAACCCTTGATACATTGGTTTAATACATATCTAAAAGGTAATATTTGATCCGGGATGTATATCTAGGGACCGAAATCTTTATTCGCAAATCGCCGGTCATGCGGATTCTGCAAGGGATCAGATGTGTCGCACAATGTCCATCGGCAAGGCCTGTACGTTACGTCCATCGAAAAGTGTGTTTGTGGAGCGTTGTGGAAGCGAACAAATTCACTCTCTCATGTTTGTACTTCTGCATCAGTGATGGAATTCTGGCTCCACACCTAGCGCTCCGAGATTTTAGATGACCGTCTAAGGATTCAACGCCTGTGGCGCATCGGTTACTTTTGAATGATTGAGGTTATCAAAGTCGAATGTTGCTCCAGTGATTATTACTTAGACTTTCAGATACTGCCTAGGACATTTAGTGTGTCCTCTGTCAATCAGACGGCATATTTCTTCTTCTGAACTGATGGACAGTTTTCTCATGCCTCATGTCAAGAAGTTTTGTTCAATCAATCAGCTATGGACCGCATTATACCCTCTCATGGACTGACGAGTTCTGGAGCTGTGCAGCTCATTGGAAAAAAGCAACGACAGAAGATACAGCTACTCCACCCCGCTTTAGACCGTAGCGACTCACACCTGTCCTGATGGTATTTTCACCCTTTATCTTGACATTATGTACACCTCCACAGGTTCTGCGTGGTCACCAGCTTCTGCACTTGATCGGCTATCAACTCAATTAGGGTGTTATGAATTTTGTCTGATTCCGAGTCTGTGGATCGGACTGCGGGAGCTTTTTTCAAGTAGCCTTTTTCGAGTACATGTAGCATAGCGTAACTTATTTGCTAATGGCAACCCCCACGCGTATAAAACATCTTTACCGAACTGTGGCCGTTATATATTTCCTAGAGCATTAAATTCCCTGTACTGGGGGGATCAAACAGGAAAAACCTCTATGATCGAAATAGTCGTTGTAAATTCCGTAGCATTGGCTCAACACAGCCACCCCCTCCTTTGTTAATTTCCGCACGGCAGTATTCTTCAACAAGTCGGCTTTCTGGGCACCGCGCATCGTATATTATTCCGTGGTCATAGGACTCAAGTCAGCCAATAACAACCTCGGTTCTCGCTTTGTCCAAGTATACCTCTGTGTATTCATCTCGACAATGCTGCCAACATCACATACTGTTCTCCGAGGAGTGTAAGTGATATCTTCGTCTCTAATTGCCTCAAAAGTCATACTTGTCTCATGATCATGATATTTTTACTCACTAGGGGTTTTATATAATTGGACCTCCCTGCAGGAACATTCATCCTGTGTCTAAATTTTTCGGAAATAGTAGGGATCACATCTGGGTCAACTACATTGTTCTGGACCAGCAGTTTTAGAATGATCTTCCTACAGTGGAAATTAGTGTTCAGAATGGGAAATTCTTACCTACAGACCCCGCGAAAGAAAGGTAGTTATGATCGGGCCACAGTGCGTGGGGAGTGAATGCATCAAAATCAACAAGCCATGGGCTATGAACAGAGGTCGGATGGAGTGGTGTGGGACAGTTTCAGCCTTCAATGGGAGAGATTCGTAAGACCCGTAAGCAGTATGACAGACTGACTCTAGCTGGTCAATCCACGATAATCTGATTACGTGAGTTCTGATCAATTGTAGACCAACGGCCTCATCTTGCCCGTGTTTTATTGTGCATCCCCCTCGATTGTCGAGAGGAGTATGGAGCTTAACTTGGAGTGAGAATAACGACAGGACCTGTGATTAGAACCGGCAGGAAACATGGAATTCTGAGAGTGATGAGGGATGTACACAAGGTGAAAATAAAATAAAATAAACCTGTAACACTTTGCACAAACATGAGGCGTCAAAGATGTCAATATAAGAATTTTGTGGGTCACCATTGACGTCGATGACTATGACAGCTGGAACGGGCTTGGCCTGTTGTTGTGGAAAATTGCCCATTGCGGTTAAGCGGACGAAAGTTGCTGACTGATTTACAGTATTCAGATGCAATGTTGGCGATCCCTTCAGGAATTGCCGAGAAATCCCCAATATTAAGACGCAATGGTCTGAGTTACCTTGATACTCGATGGGTATGACCATGATACTTACTACAGGTTGTTAAAACTGTAACGCTAGACAAGTAGCAATGGCAAAGGTTTGAAAGATGATTGTCTTTGTTAGAAAAAGAAGGGCTTAACAAATACGTTTAAAATCTTTACTCTTGATGATTATGAAGTTAATCATATGATTAACGCCTGTGCTTGCACACTCCCTGACCTATCGTATCATTCTAGTGAATATCTACTAGTTGGATGTATTTATTACTGTCCATTGATGCATATGGACTTATCGATAGCCAGATCGAGGATTCCCACTTCTGAGGAAGAAAAAGAAACTGGTATGTCATTCTCCTTCTTGGCAGTCCCACACTGGATCGAAGCGTTATAGCGTTATAGCTGACTTCAGAAATATCACACCCGATGTAACATGTACATGGATATCCCCATCAAGCTCCCACGATTTATTGAATTACTCTGGGGGTTGGAAAAGGTATAAATAGTGAGCGAGACAGCCATTAATTCTTCACTCAGTTCACTACAAACCCACCGTTAGTAACAAGAATAACAATGTTCGCTCGCATCTCTACCCTTGCTATCTTCTTGTTCTTCGCATTGCCTCTCCTTGCGGCCGCCAGTGCTGTTCCCCGCAATGACGCTCCTCCCCCTACCACTCAATGTACCACTGGCAGTCTTCAATGCTGCGACTCAGTACAGGATGTGAGTTTCATACACAACTTGAAGTTGACAGTATTGATCTCATGAACACCTACAGAGCAACAGCTCTCTCGTTGGGATACTCGCAGGCCTCCTTGGCATCGTTCTGGGCACGCTTACTGGCCAAGTCGGCTGTGAGTAATTTTGCATGACACTGATAGACCAGAAATTAATCGCCGGCATGTAGTGACTTGCACCCCTATCATTGGAGGAACCAGTTGGTAGGTCTTCAGTTAACAATTTGCCTCTTGTCATATCATTAATTCGCTTTTCAATAGCTCCTCACAAGCAGCTTGCTGCACTGGCAACACCTTCAGTGGACTCATCACCGTCGGATGCAGCCCTATTAATCTCAACCTTTAATGGATGAGGCAAATATTGTCTGTAGTACCGAAAGACATGCTATCCCCGTTGAATTTGTATTGCTTGATATAAATAAATACGTTTGATCTTGTACGGTAAAGTCGTGGCAAGCAAGAAACGAGACGCACTATGATATTAGCTGGTCGAGTTGAGAAATTTTTTTGCAGTCTCTAATTTCTCAAAGAGATGAAAGTACTTTAATCGTGCCAAAAGAATTAGGCGGGAGTCGGGCCGGCACAATTGAAAGTCCATTTCAAGTTTGGTTGCTGCAATTCAATCGTTACTGAGTCAAAAATAAGATAACCCTTGAAGGATATAACTCATACTAAAGCTGGCTCCATGGGGATCCTAGACAATCTCTATGTTGACCGCTTAAAAGTTGGCTTCGGGTGAGTCTGCATATTAATCTCCCTCAGTTGGTGTTTTGAAGGGTTAGAAGGGTTAGAAACTGGACAAGGCGGACCCGCCACAAACAGAATGGACAAGTACTAAGAAATGCCTGGTTGAAAGTCTTGAGTTTTAGTCTGACTCAACTTATATGAGGGGAGGCAAGATCTTTGCGAAGGTTGGGGAAGAAATAAGTTAAAGAGTGAAATGATTGCATGGACTTGTTCACAGACCCATCATACACAATGTGCACACTGTGCCTGGAGGGAATCAGACCCCGCCTCTCGGCCATCAATGCATCACATGTCGACAGACCATCAGTCAGTCAAAGTCACACTCTGTTTATTTAGAAACTTTGGACGTGAGGCAACATACCATACTATCTAATCCTCCTAGGTGTTTTCTTTTTAGCTAAGGAATAACACAGAGAAACGACTGAAATGGTGTCTAATAATTGCCATAGCAGAGTTTGATTTCTAGGAAATGGTGACAGGTCGAGGTGACCGAGAGGCAGAGCTCGAACAGGCCCAGATCCCTCCCAAAAAAAGTGTGATCTGGTGTGAATGATTGAATGATGAGATGGTATTCCAAAAATGGCTCACAGGCTTAGACTGTGGAAGATATACTTTGCGAAGTCTAAAACGAGTCCAGACAGAAGCCAGAACTTCCAGTTCGCCAATGATAGGATCAATACATCCATCATTGTTACAGGCACCTTCCACCCAACCCACAACCCATTCACCCCCACTCAACCTTTGGACTAACATTGGCTCAAGCTATAAGACTGCCAGAACGGAAAGGTTACCCATAAAATTGTTACGCATCGAAAGAACTGCTACAATCATACTTAAACTGCTGATATCACAGAAGTCCCACCAAATCTACCAACTTGTTCTATTGTTCTAGATCTCATGACCATGATATTTTTATTCACTGAGGGATATACTTGAACCTCCCTCATCCAGAAACATTCTAAATTAAATTTTGCGGAACTAATAGGGATCACATCTGGCCCGACTACATTGTCCTGGACCAAAATTTTTTCCTACAGGGTTCGAAATGGAAGTTATTGCCTACCTAATAGAGCCCGTGGAGGAAAGATGTTTATTATCGGGCCTGAGTGCATGGGGAGTGAGTGATGCATATTAATACTGGCATAAATAGAGGTCGCACGAAGTGATGTGGGGTAGATTTCTTTTTTCATCTATTAGTCTTCAATAAGGGAGGTTTTCGCAAGAGCTGTAAGCACCTCAGCTGGTCATAGACAATAATCCGATTAAGATTTCCTGGTAAGCGGTCATATACAAAAATAAGGTTTTGTTGAACTTTATATTTCACCCAAACTATGTTCATTCCTCTCGAGTGTCGAGAGAATTGTGGAGCTAATTTTGGAGTGAGAATATGTCGGGACCTGTGAATGGAACCACCAGGAAACACGGAGTTCTAGAGCTGATGAGAGGCATTATGAAATAATGATTTCTAACTTCTGACACATGAGGCATCAAGGATGCCACTAAGTTAACTTATCAGAAATTTTACGGGATCTACCGACCTCAATGTTTATGACAGTTGAAACGGGCTTGGCCTGCTGTTATGGCATTCTGCCCACTGTGGTTAAGCGGACGAAAGTTGTCAACTGACTAAATTATCCAGTCGCAATGTTGGTGATCCCTTCAGGAGTTTCTGAGAGACCATCCCTAACATTGAAGGCAACACTATGACTTACCTTGATGCTCAATAGGTATGGACGCGATATTACAGTTTGTTGAAGCTGTAGCACTAGGCAGGTAACACTGTAAATTATTTGAGAGACGGTGAAGGCCTAGGGATTTGTAGTTGTCTTTGTTAGGAGAAGAAGGGCTCAACAAATATGTGTAAAATTTTGATTAGCTGAAGCTGATGTCTACATATAGTACTCCCCGACCCATTGCATCACTCTAATAGAAAAATCCACTGGTTGGGTATAATATGGTCATTCATTATTGTTCGTTGGTCCACAAGGAATTACTGACATAGTGCTTCCCACTCTGACAAAAGTAAAGAAAATGATACTTACTGAAGAGATGGCACATACTACCCTAGTGCCTTCGTTCGGTTGGTCCCGGTGATACATCGGTTTGTATCTATATCTCCACTTCCTCTGACTCTTTCTCTTAGCTACTTAAGATAATAATATTTGGCTTATTACTAGCGTAGCTACGTAATAAACAAGCTTCAGGCAGTTACTTGTCAGAGCAGAGTTTGGAAGGATCGCTGACAAAAAACCCGTGTCATTCTCACTTCTTCTCAATGCAAGCCAAGCAGGAATTAAATCGTTGATAACTGGTATGACATATCCGCAACAAATCGACAGATGGGACCAACTGAAGGAGGATAGTACTTAAAGTCCATCACCGTTCCAGTGTCAGTAATATGTAGTGTAGGCTTTGTTTCTTTATTCTGAGAAGTTGGAAAAAGGTATAAATGGTGAACGAGACAGCATAATTCTTCGTTCAGTTCGCCACAAACCCACAGTTAGTAACAAGAATAACAATGTTCGCTCACATTTCCACCTTTGCTATCTTCCTGTTCTTCGCATCGTCTCTCCTTGTAGCCGTCAATGCTGGTTCCTGCACTAAGACCCCTCCCCCTACTACTCAATGTAGCACGGGCAGTCTTCAATGCTGCAACTCAGTAAAAGGGGTCAGCTTGATACACAACTTGAAGTTGACAGCATTGATCTCATGACAACATACACAGAGCTCCGACCCCGCCGTCGCTGGGATAGTCGCAGGCCTCCTTGGTATCGTTCTGGGCGATATTACTGGACAGGTCGGCTGTGAGTGATTTTGTGTCTGACGCTCATAGTCTTGAATTAACCCGGGTGTAGTGACATGCGTCCCTATTGTTGGTGGAACCAGTTGGTAAATTTTCCATGTAACGACCTGCAACTTATCATATCGTTAATTCGCTCTTCAATAGCTCCCAGCAAGCAGCTTGTTGCACTGGCAACACCCCCAGTGGACTCATCACCGTTGGATGCAACCCCATCAATATTAACCTTTAATGGATGAGGCAAATTGTCCGTAGTACCGAAAGACATTCGTATCTTCGTTGAATACGCACCTGTTTTCTGAATTGTTACTGTTGAAATAAACAAATAAACAGTGTTGATTTTGTACAAGCAAGATACAAGATGCACTGTGCTATTAGTAGGTCAAGTCGAGAAGATATCCCTGCAATGATTGGATAATTTGAGGAAGAGATAAAGGCATTTGACTGTACCTAGAACGTCCGTATTTTACTCGGTAGATTTCGGAGATTGGCATTCAAAAATTGGCAGGAATCGGCACCATTTGAATTGGAACAAGATTGAACAGTTACGGGGTCAAAAATTAGAGAACGCATTAAGGGATGTAACTCGTAAAGTCGACTCATAGAATCCTAAATAATTTGTACTTTAGCCAATAAACATTATCTCCGAAAAAAAGATTGACCCACGTCAATTGACATTTTGCTCATCAAACAAGTCAGTGGTATTTCATTTGTTAGGCAGAACAAAAGAGACCGTCTCAAGAGGTTTGTTACTGGGGTAGGCAGACCATAGTGGCAGCTGTTAAATCTTTCCCGAACGAAGGATACTATCCCTGACCCATCCATCGGCCAGGTCTCCCCTCCGCGCAGCCACAGGGCGTCGCGTCCCCTAAATGGCAGGAACGTGAACTCCATCTGTCCAAAAATCAGGTATGCAGGAGACACATCAAGGTCAAATCATGTCAGCTGATATTCAGGCCCAGGCTCCGAAGCAGCCCGCAACAGCAAGCGTGACAGAAGGACAGATTTTACTTTACAATAACCATTGCAACTCTTCTAATAGATTAAGAACATGCACTAGAGCTCACGTATCTGAACTCAACAGATCAAGAAATGAGCGAGTTGATTGGATGGGTCAGGGATAATCGATAATACTTAGTACTGGACAAAAAAAATGGACAAGTTGGAGAGTGTTTTTTGTTTAAAGTTTGATTTAATATTCACTTATATGTGCGCAACACCTCAGGGATAAATAATACGAAAGAGTGAATAGACTGCATAAAATCACTTTAAAGTTCCAAGCTGACGAAAAGACTAGCCAATACTTCCGCTGCGTAGACCGATATTTATATTCACCCCACAATTGTAGAAGTGCGCCGACCACAACGCAATTACATCTGCAAAACACGGCCGGGCAGTTTACAAGCTACGAATGCTGGACCTCCAATGGGGAGAATATGCGCCAATCACGTTCTCGGTACCTCCAGCCCACTCTGGCGTGCCAAATTCTTGATCCATTCACCCTATGCAACCGTTTACCTACACTTATAAGACCAGACCAAAACAACGGTTCATATATGCAAAGTACAACTGCACCCTAAAAAGCTCCAATAATTTATAAACTTGCTGGGAAGTTACTGCAGGGCTTTCTTTAAGAACATTCCGACAGCTCGGTTCCAGTGGTAGAATAGTGGAGATATATTAAATAAATACACGTAATACAAAGCTAACGAAAAATGCCAAAAGTACTGAAAATGTTTACTTGGTTCCCGCAGATGAGAATTCTATGGTTGAGGATCAGTGGATGTCTCTTGCCAACAGAATTTGAATAACATACTAGTTACAGATTTCGTGCCTTCCGAAATGGCGTGTTTGGCAAGTTCTCCTGGAAGAATCAATCTCACAGAAGTCTGAATTTCTCGTGATGATATGGTAGACTTCTTGGAATATGCAGCAAGTTCTGAGAAGTTGTATTTATCAGCATGTGCACAACTTAACATGATAAGACGTACTGGAAGCTTCAGTTGCAATTCGCTCAAAAATATCATTGACAAAGCTGTTGAGGATAGCCATTGCTTTGTTTGATATACCAGTGTCCGGATGGACTTGCTTGAGCACTGGATCCTTTTTAGTTGCAGTGCAAAGCAGTCGAGGAAATAACTAACCCTTATAGATGTATGACGAATAAGTCTCCTTTCTAACCTTCTTACGTTTCTTTTTTTCACCATCCATAGCTGGTGCAGCTGCTTTAGAAGTTTTTTTTGCTGCCTTTGCACCTTCGGTTGATTTTGCAGGGGCCTTTGAGGCGGTGGTGGAAGAAGCAGGAGCTTTACCAGCAGTGGAGGCGGGTTTAGGAGCCATTTCAGTATGTGTTGAGAGTAAAAGTTTTGAAGAAGTTGAAGATAGTTGTAGGCGGAGGAAAGTGGTTAAATCAAAAGGGAAAGTGTTCCTAATGTTTATATAGAGACGCGCAGGTTTGGCAGTGTTTTGGTGCTCGTCGCGTCTTTGTTTATTTCATCAAACGAATCATCATCGAATCCACGTGACTCACATTTTATTTACGCTTTGACCATTTTCAGTAGCGTATAAATACCGCGTCTCAATGAACGCCCTCGTTCAACTATACTTGTACCTACCCCACCATCTTGCCAATTCTTTGAGCCCTTCAGTCAGTCTTGTTGACTTCAAAGTATTACACCAACCCTAAAGAAAAGCATTAACATGTCCGGAAAAGGAAAGGCTGGCAAGTCTGGAGGAAAAGCAAGTGGCGAACCATCCGGAAAGTCTCAATCTCGTTCAGCGAAAGCTGGTCTTCAATTCCCTGTCGGTCGTGTACATCGCCTCCTGAAGAAGGGAAATTATGCACAGCGTGTAGGTGCCGGTGCCCCTGGTAAGTTCATGTTTGTCATACCAACATTCTATGACTCAGTTAAAACCTTGCAGTTTACTTGGCTGCTGTGTTGGAGTACCTCGCCGCCGAGATTCTTGAGCTGGCAGGCAATGCTGCACGCGATAATAAAAAGCAGCGTATAGTACCCCGTCATCTGCAATTAGCCATTCGTAACGATGAGGAGTATGTTTTATCTTTTGATCGACCAAATTTTTTTTTGTCAACCTGTTCATTTTTTAGATTACACAAATTACTGGGGAATGTGGTTATTTCACAGGGTGGTGTGGTGCCACACATTGCTCCTGTGAGTCACTTTGCTTTCGTAAATGTTAAAGGTCTAAATTTATATGCTTCAGGAACTATTACCCACAAAATCGGGAAAATCAAGAAAAGAAGAGGGTGGTATCAGCCAGGAGGTTTAAGTCAACCCGCGCCGACCTATCCTTTTTGTTCCTCTTTTCTACGTGTATATCATTGTACTCATTATTTACCAATTATAATGCGCACGGTTTCTACATTTGGTCCGATGTTAATTAGAAGTTTTCAAAACAAATCAATTTCATCTTAGACACTGAGTAGTCTTGGGAAAATCTCTCTGATTGTACTGATGAACGAAACTGATTGAACATCCCCCCACTATAGTGCCATCTGTTGGGCGGTCTAATTTGAAGGGTAATTATAATACTAGAAGTTATACTTTTCTTAATAAGTCTGTAAGGCCGTGCTTCGTGAATCCTGCAAGACCCACTACCTAAAGGTAGCGGGAATTATTCCATACCTGAAGTCGCAGATCCAATCAGAGGAGTTCATGAAAATGAAACTGATTAGGGACTAGTTAGATGATAGGTTTTTGAGCTTGTCATCTGTTTATGCCAGCTGCAGGGTCGTCTCGCTTTCTAATAAATGTATCGCCAATTGAATGTCAGGCTCCTAAAACCAGGCTCAAATATAAATATGTACAACGCCAATGTTTTAGTATGCATACTGCAAATACGTAGTTTTCCAATACATCCGTAGATACATGATCTTTTGGTAATGCTGCAGAGTATCTATAGGCTTCTGAAGCATCCTTCATAAGATGTTCTGCAAATAGTAAAATATTTGTGTGACGCAGGCCACTTCGGCTGATCCGACGCGTCACCAGGACGAAGATACCATTTCTGGACCGGCCTTAAGAGAGTCAAGGATAGATTCCCAGCCAACTTTTCCTTTGCCATGTCTCAACTAACTCATACTACTTTCGATGAAATCGACAAAGTTTGTCCCCCACCGAATGGCCCTTCCGTAAATTGACCTTACTTATTCTACAGATTCACGCAGAACTCCAGGAAGGTTTTCATTCCGGGAAACTTCGCCCCATTGCATACCGCAAATATCAGCTCCTTCAACTCGCATATCTCGTAAAAGATAACTTGTCCCGTTTTGAAGAGGCTTTGGAGAAGGATCTAGGGAGACCAGCTTTCGAGTCTCGCTTGTGAGACATTCTATTCGATACAAATGAACTTTAAGCTCATTAGACGCGTATCAAGCCTGGAATTAGCCCCAGCCGTGACAGCATCTAAGGATGCATACAATAGTGTAGAACAGTGGACAAAGCCAGAGAAGCCAGGTTTCAGCCTGAATTGGACGCCAATGCGGCCTGTGATTTACAAAGAACCTAAGGGCGTCGTATTGATAATAAGTCCATTCAACTACCCAGTGTACCTTACACTGGAACCATTGGTTTGTCACTCGTGTTCTGTTCCATGGGATACTGACAGGACTGTATTAGGCTGGTGCGATCGCTGCTGGAAATGCAGTAGTGATAAAACCATCAGAATCGACTCCAAATGTTAGCACCTTGTTTGCAGAACTTTTTTCCAAGTACCTCGACCCACAGTTAGTCCGTGTGGTCAATGGCGCGATACCAGAGGCAACAAAAGTAGGTTTGCATATGATTATTGTTTCTCCGGCAAACTCTCACTCCCTTTCACAGCTTCTTGAACTTAAATGGGATCACAGTAAGTAATCTCACACTTTGCGTTCAATCATGTTGATAAGTCGTATGTCATAGTTCTATACACCGGTACGTGTGAATCGATATATCCAGCCAATGTATACCAATATCCGGACAGGTAGTGGAAGTGTAGGGAAGGTTGTTGCTACGGCTGCTGCAAAGCATCTCACACCCGTATCCTTGGAACTTGGAGGTGTGTATTTTTATATTTTTTAGGGTTATCACATGCGTCTGTTTATTGCATGTGTCTTTGTTCGTGTTCCTGAATGTCTTTCTATAGGCAAATCACCTGTCATCATTGATCCGAAGGGCGACGTGCAACTTGCTGCCCGGCGTGTGCTCTGGGGGAAGATTGTCAACGCCGGCCAAACCTGCGTTGCACCTGATTATATACTTGTACCACGCAATTTCCAAGACACATTTGTGGATGCTCTCAAACAAGCGTGCGTGGTGGATTAAGTTTGATAGAAATTCAGAACTGATTGATACGTCCCATCCAGATATGAAAAATTCTACCCCACCGATGCGGGGGCTGCTGCACCGGGAGCGTACAGCCGCATAGTTACGACAAGAGCTTTCCAGAGGATCAAAGGCCTATTGGATGCGACAAAGGGCCAGGTTGTGTTAGGTGGTAATTTGGATGAGAAAACAAAGTTCATTGGTCCGACGATTGTGAAGGACGTCAAATTCGACGATTCCTTAATGAGCGAGTGAAGTGCTCCTAGATATGTTCATCCCTGGAGGATGGAATCCTTATATATTTTAGGGAAATCTTCGGACCAGTTCTTCCCATCGTTCCCGTGGATAATGTAGATGATGCGATCAACTACATAAATTCGAAGTAAGTGTCTGCTCTATTCTCAGATTCACGTTGACTGATCGGATTCAAAGAGGTCGTCCTTTGGTGGTGTATGTATTCAGCCAGGACTCAGAACTCAAAGAGAAGGGTAAATCCAGTTATATATTCCATTAATACAATTAATATCCTGAAATATATCTTAGTATTCCAAAATACGATGAGTGGTGCTGCAGTCGCAAACGAGACAGTCATTCACCCCGCAGGTATGTTCTTGTCAATCATACTTCACCTGGCGATACTTAGTATATAACAGGTGCGGGTTTGCCATTCGGAGGTACAGGAGATAGTGGATGTGCGTGCTCTCGTTTCTCTAATTGCTCCTGTGATCTAAAATATTCATCAACTTGATAGATGGAATGCATAATGGCAAGTTCACGTTTGATATGTTTACGCATCTGCGCGCGTCGATAGACTCACCTGGCTGGTATGTAATAAACTTCCTGACCTTCTTGACCCGCCCTTAAAACAATATATCCAGGCTCGATCGGATTATCGGCTTCCGTTTCCCTCCATATTCGGTACGTGTATGCGCTTATACAAGGTCAATTATTGCATCCGAACTCAATTATTTCTCTCTCCATTTCTTTCGACATCAGAAAAAGTCTGTGGACGCAACTAAACAGTTTATGCCAAGCCTGCCAGCTCGACCACAAGCACCTCCCACAATTACAAGTAAAAGTAAATGGTGGGGAAAATGGTTTTTCTTGGCCATGGCTGTTGCGCTTATCAGTGGACTGACATCTCGAGAGAAGAGCAAACGCAGCGTCAAACGTTGAAACAAGTGATAACCATGCCACGGGAATATGAGACGATGAAGAACAAAAAACTTGGGGTGTGTTTGTGTGCTGGGATGCGTATTGGCTCATACTTGTGCGGTGTGTGGTGTCATGGTAGCATTTTTATGTTTTTTCCATTGCAACTGATCCCTAATTACGGAGATTATTATTTTTATCATGCTTTGATAACACTTTTGCATACTTCTGCGCAATCAATTTACATGACTCTGTCCACAGAGAAATTATGTGTTATCAGACTATCCGGGTAACATCCCCTTTAAGATTTCTTCAACTGCACAATTCACATTTCCTTCTACAAGTACAGTGTTTTACCGGCCACTGAGACACCAAAATTTTGTAGGCCCTCGGAATAACTTGCATTGTTTCAAAATCGGGCAGACAGAGATGATAGATATGAATGTAAAGAATGTTTCTGCACACGTTAATATGATGGTTTTTGTGTTGACGCTGAGGAATCTGAACATCAGTGTGATTTTTTCTTATCAGTTCAATTACGAGCCAAAGAGACAGTCACATCACAAGGGCAAATTTCCATATTAGGATGTATTTAATCTAATCACATCACCATCATCACTGTGCAAAGGCATGGCGTGACACTCGCTTAGCTCGCTTAGGTGGTCCCCATGTACCCTCCATCTCTTCGACGGTATCTTGCTGTTGTTGGGCTAATGTACACAGATATATACAGTCCGTTAATGTTTCGAAGCTTGTGTTGCTGGTACACCAAAAAAAGGGCGAAATATTGGTGATTTTTGGTTGTAAATTCCAAATTATGTCATTTTTGGGTATAAAATAGTTTCTCAAACTTCAGGTA
This sequence comes from Floccularia luteovirens, assembly GCA_009739215.1. NCBI lineage: Eukaryota > Fungi > Basidiomycota > Agaricomycetes > Agaricales > Squamanitaceae > Floccularia > Floccularia luteovirens. The sequence goes on from VSJF01000011.1 coordinate 546,637, forward strand.
TCTCGAATTAGAGGTTTATACTTGAGTCGAGGGTAGCTACCATAGTTGCCGTAATATTAGAAAAAAGTCCGAGGGTGTATGTTTGATGACTGACATAGGAAAGCCAATTGTATCACTGACTAATGATGTCTCAGTGGCCGGTAAAACACTGTACTTATTTGAGTCCCAAAATTTCACTTGTATTAAAAAGAGCATAGGCGGCAGCAACTAGTGGCTGTGTTGAAATCAGATATCAAGCGCCCATTTAATATAGCTCTAGTGAATGCTAGACAAACTAGCAATAGAATTAACCTCATTTGTGTAACATTTGTACAGAGTTACGTGTAAAGCTGAAATGTCAAATGTAATATGTAATGATGGAATTTTCGACAATGACGAAATGTTTGGACATTACTATCATGATTGGTCTTGGGGTAAAATGGAAGGAAGAAATGATAGACTGCTGTCGAGAAGAATAACGTTAAAAATTAAAACGTTGGATACTGTACAGTCTAAGAAATTTAGAGATGTGCAGTGGTAACACAGCGGATGCCAATAGTGTAAACCGAAACGCTGCTCAATCTGTTTCAGATATATGTCCATTTGAACCATTGACGCCATTCGTGCCATTCACTGGTTTCGGCGATTGTTCGGGTGAAACGGGTTTTCCACGAGATAAGATATCTTGGACACTCTTCTTGACGCCATCGAGGATGGGGCTGACCCTCTCCCTGACTTCGTTGCTGACACGTCCAACTTTCTCTTGCATTGGTAGGTCCTTGGCCGTAATAATACTGGCTAATTCTGCTATTGCCGAAGAGAGATGGTTCGACAATTCTATATATCTTTCTTGGATGTGGGTAGGAATTTGTGCTTGGATCTGGGATGTAGAATTATGGATGGTGTTTGCAGCAGATGTTTGGAGGGATGCGGATAAAGAAGCTGTGGATGCCTGGAGCTTTTGTAATTCACACAACATTTTATCCGAAAGTTCATATATGCGCGCTTGAGCCGACGAAATGGAGGATGTAGCCGCCGTAGAGATAGATTGAGCTGTTTCCGTTGCCTTTTGACTAGAACTAGAATAAACAAATGACTTGCATATTTTGGAGATTTACAACTTACACAAGAACTGATTGCGCTTGTACTTGCTTCAATTGGTCATTCGAATAAACATAGAGGTTATCTTTAAGCGTTTTGGAGAGTGCGAGGGCTCGTTGATACTGGTATTTCGTGTCTGCAGGCTGGGTCGAGGGTCCGGCTTCCGAGGTGCCAAGGCGTGCTACGGTAACTTCGAAATAATCAACAATGGGGGCAAATCGCTGATGGGCAGAATAAGTTTGACAACATTCATAAAAATTTGAACATGTAGACACCTGATCTATTCCCTGCGCAACATTATATGCGGGACTTCTAACTTTTTCATCAATGGCCTTGTTAGCCTCGCTTACGCGCTCATTCATATACTGCGTGGCGCTCTCCCGACGTCCGCGAACATAACTAGCGACCTCTTCTGGCTTGGCTTTGAACGGATATGGGTAACGTGATTCCACAACATCAACCGCCATGTTGGCAATATCATCTGCCCGAACGATAAGGGGCGCAAGACGAACCTGAAGTGGCTCGGTGTACTTGTAAGCTGTAGAAGATAAATCTTTGGCGGTTGAGTAAGAAGCCCGCGTATATGGGTTTCTGGAGAGAGTGTCGATGATGGACTCTAAAGAGGAGGAAACCATGGGAATTGATGCTACGCGAGATAAGAAAGTAATCTCTGGGGGAGATTGGGAAGGATTCTGAGTCTCTGTCGCTGTAGCCATTGTAGAGGATGGATGTGAACAGGAAGGATGAATTTTGAGATAAATAACTAGGCGGCGAGCTTTAATACTTTCCTTGAATAGTCTGTCTCGCATGTGATTCTTCAAATCCATATATCACGTGATCTCACTGACCTCCCGCGATCTTTGTGTCGTCACAAACCAGCACATGTAATGATATGTTATACTCAGTTTCATATGTCTTGCTTGCTCTTATCGCGTCTTATCATTCTGATATCCAATTATCTCGATGGAACCCAAACATTATTGATCGCCTTCGGCTACCAGACAAAATAATGCGTTAACAAGGAAAACGTGTGGGGACCCTAAAAATTCCGCGCCTCGAAATCAAATGGATTCGAAACCCTTTTTCTGAAAAACATTTTCAGAACGTTGTTAGTACGGGGATCAGCGTCGCTTACGTGAGTTATTTTTGCAGCAAGTTAAGTTAATGGGTTTAGGCTGAGGTTCGGCTCCGTCCAGTAGTCAAACTTTTAGGTTTCGTAAAACCCGAGCCCTCCAGACCATCCTGATATCTGTAGCTACAGAAGCTAATTTTATAAGAACGCTGGTGGTATTATCACTGTTACCTTGATTATCATCTTTACTAATGTTTCTGCGGAGGGTTTTCCTTTTCTGGGTACCTATTACGAACACAAAAGCTTCGATGAATCTCTATCTCGGGCTCATCCCCATGCTTATCTATCCACCTTTGTTTCCAGGCCAAATACGGTCAAGGGTTTCTCGCGCATTTGGGCCGCGTTCACAAGATATGGAACATAGCTAATCTAATTGCGACATTGAAGATAATGCTTAGCAAGCAAAACGTGCCGAGGCTCACTTCTGAATTTTACTATCCTTTTCCAAAGATTTCTAGAAAATCAAAACGGATTCGAATTCAACCATGCACAGCAGGTACTCTAGGATATGGAAAATAGATTCACCTCACAGTTAAGTACATCATTCAATCCTCCCAAGCAGGAAGAGTGGTCAACAGCACCTGGCATCATTTATCCAACCTAATAATATCATATGATAAGCTACTTGTATTGCTCTGAATTACATTGTATCTTGCTAAAAATCTGTCAGGAGTTCAGACCAACCTCCCACGTTTGATAACAACGAAGTACGACCTCTGAAAGTCAGTATCCGGTAATTTCAAGGGGGTGGGTCTATAAGAATCTTCCTTTCATGGGATGAATTGATGAGCAACGACTTGAATTCGTACTTCGCGGTGATAAACAAGATGCATGGGAGTCTCAACTTTCTTCAAATCAATAGCTTCGGTGTAGACGCCATTCCGATTCACAGGGAAACAGTGCTCGTCAAGCTTCGTTACAATTACTAATGTTTGTCTCGCCACGTATGAGTCGTTGATTATATTGAGACCCTACGCAATGATTACAACATATGTATCCTATACTAAAGCTAAAATGTACACCCAATCTATAAACTTTAAAACAAGAAAGGTCTAAGGGATCAATAACGTGTTGCCGCTACAAGATGAGAAAAAGGTTATATGACATCAAAACCAAGGATCTGGGATCTTCTCCAGATGTTAACAGTGTGGGAGGGGTAAAGAAAGTTATGTCACTATAACTTGAATTGAAAGAAGATCAAAAAAGGGCTAATATGATACTGAGTAAATTGAAATGAAGCACGAGACCTAGAATTTTGCCACCATGAGGCCGAGAAGGACATATAGAATGGTGGCAGGAGGTGTAACAATACAATATGCCCAGAAGATCGTGCGACTGATCAATCGCTCAAATGCATCTCCAGAAGCAGCTTGTGTTATCTATCAACGAAACTTATCAATATATTGCGCAGAAGATGAGCTGTTTTTTGCATTACCTGGGCTAGTGTCAAAGCAGGAGGTGATGAGATAAGGAGAACATTCGCAAGGATGAAAATAGGACTAGAAAAAAATGGTGAGGTTAGATCATAGGTACAGAATATGAAAAGTGAGTATTCACTCGTCAAATACGGCTTGTCTGTGATTGCTCGCCACTATTAACATGATAGGCATCAAGAGCAGTGGAGTTATAATCATTCTTGAGACCACGGCAACTAAAACGGTCTTTGTCTCGCCGGGCCTGGAAGTTTTGTTTTTCGGTGTCTCGTTATCCGAAGGCTGTAAATGGAACAAACTCCGAATCCGATCAAGTAACGATTTCGGAGCCGTCACCGCAGTCGACAGTCCGTTCGCTTTTCCAGGTTCATTGTTATTGCTGTCTTTAGGGGCAGGATAGAAGTACGCGCCAAGCACAACAAGGGTTACAGGAATGGAACAACTTCCAGCGGAAGAAATAGCTCCTTTCACAGGTTGCATGTCATGATCAAGCGCGTGTTGCAGAGGCCCAATACAAGCGACAATCAGCGAAGCGAGTGCCGCCCATAATGGCACAGTCATAAACTCGTTGAGAGTCGCCCATCCCCTGGCAATCTTTCGTTTCACCCGACCGAGTCTCCGTAAAACGCCAGGAGATTTTGAGGAGCGCACGTGCACAGGAAGTGACGAACGTGCATGGTTTACGTGGGGCGCCCCTTGATTAATATTATCATCTTCTGCATCTGAGAACGCCGGACTCGTGGCTAGGGATGAATTGACAGAACCGTAGGCTGCCAAATCCATACGAGATTGATTGGGTGAATTTGGAAATGACTTGTAGAAAGTTGTACGGCGCCGCGGTGGAGGGCGGAGTCTACGAGGTTCTGGTTGGGAAACGATTGATCTAGTGTCAGCTTCGCTGCCGTCGCTTTCAACCATTGTAGCAGCCGAAGATGGATGCGACACATGGATGTCTTCATGGCTGTACGAGCCGAGTAAGGGACTTCGTTCGTCAGCGATAGTGCTGGTAACTGTAGTTGCAACGTTTTCTGTATCCGCTTGAGTAAGGAGTCTGACACCATAGCTCCACCGAAGCTGAGGCATAATGTCAAACAGAATCGGATGTTGAGTGTGAAACACGTACCACCATGCCCAGAGTACTATAGAGTACCAGGTATGTTAGGGCACGACCGAGCATTGAGTCCTTACTATCATACTCGTCCCACCGTAGATCAGGGACTGTCACAACAAGACTTTGCATTAGAGCGATCGGTAATGAGTTTGAGTTCATAAACATTGCAGCTGCCATTGCGAAGCTCCTAAAATACTCGATAAGTAGTGATCAGTAACTAGAATAACTCAATGGTTACCTCTGCGATTTTTTTAGTTTTAGCAAAGATCCAAGGATATATGCAACGGACATTGACACAGTGGTGACAATGACGAAAAATATTGGGATTGTCCATAATTCTCTCAATTTTTCTAATGGAGGTTATAATTTTCTTCAGCATGGGGGTTAGGCAAAGGACATACCTGGAGATAGAAAGAAAGCAACTTTGGAGAATAGAAGGGCGGGTGTGAAGAGTGACACATTGAGACGATTAAGTTGCTGATCGACGTTCGAATGAGTTGCTAAGGGTGATTGAATTACTGTTGTTACGTACCTTCTGCGTTTTCTTATCAAGGATGCCTCGACCGGCAAGGATATATCCCGCAAGACATAGCAGAAAAACTTCGAGGATAGACTATGGGTTATTGTGTAAGAAATGTGAGACAAAGCGTTTAAACCACGAGGAAACAAGTTTACAGTAAAGACAACGAGGAGAAGGGGGCCAAAGGGGGTTCCTGAGCGATCAGCGTAGTCGTCAATATCGGGGTCCATGAAGAGATTATATGTGAGAAGTGGAAAAACTGTGAGGAGAGTAGTAGGCGCAGGCACCGGGCAGGCTAAGCATTTGAGAGATGTTGACGCTTTCTTTAAGACTCAAATTCAAAACTCCCTTTTGGATCGCATCGCCACCGATCATTTAACATTTCAACACATTATGTAATACTTATCCCTTGGCTGCCTTGTTCGCATCTCGCACTATTGCTTATCCGAATTGTTGGCCTTCTCTGCAGGCTGCATTGCCCTTGCCCAAGTATCCATTATATTATATATTCCTTGAAACAACTTTACTTCAGTAGCGAATACAGGAACTCCAACGATCGTTGTACGTTGTGTGTGGGTCATTACAACTGTTGAATGTCTCAAAAGATGATGCAATCAGCCCCACCACAGCAATCCGGCCGTGTCACCAACTAAGGCAAGGGGTACACTTGTTAAGTCTCGGTGCGCCATCTACACCATCGATACAGGTTGCACATCGTTTCCACAGCAGTTTGAAACTTCGATTCTTCGAGCGATAACAGCTTCTCCAATGGCTTGGCGTTGCAGTGGTTCAACCAATGCTGAACTCATTAAAAACTTGGCAAATAGGAAGATAATACACTCGGAGCGTGTTATCCAAGTAATCATCCTTACACTTGTCAATGCAACATTCATGATGTTCATCATGCAATTGCAGGCTATGCTGAACGTTGACCGAGCGAATTACGTACACGTCAAATCGGACGCCTATCAGGACTCGCCGCAGTTCCGTCTTGTAATTTCCGTCCATGGGTAGGTCATGCTCATAGTTGCGTAAAACAGGTCGATATCGTATGGAGCTACCATTAGTGCTCCACACATGGTAATATATACCCCTTCACATTGAAAGAATACTGAGCGAATTCGTGCAGCATGCATATGCATCGGAGGCTCTTCTACCCTATCTCCACCCAGGTGCCAAAGTTTTAGACGTTGGTAGTGGTTCCGGATACCTGGTGGCTGTTTTGCACCACCTAGTTGGCCCGACAGGAAAAGTGGTCGGAATAGAGCACGTTCCAGAATTGGTTGACTGGTCCGTGAAAAATCTAAATGCCGACGGCCTAGGCGAGTTCCTACAAAACAAACAAATCGAAATGATTGCTGGTGATGGTAGAGAAGGCTATGCCAGCGGAGGTCAGTTTTCAATCAATCAATTACAGATGGGAAAACGTCGATAACTCATTGTGACTTCAATATAATGATCCGGATAGGGCCGTATGACGCCATACATGTTGGCGCAGCAGCACCAACTGTACCTTCTGCGCTCATTGCGCAGCTCGCTAGCCCTGGCTTGATGTTTATCCCAGTTGGCACTTATTCACAATATATTCAAGAAATTTTGAAAGATGAAAATGGAAAGGTAACACAGAGACGGGTCATGGCAGTATCTGTGAGTGTCTTGCATTGAGAATATATTTCGTCACTGAGGGTCCCGGTCTTGCAGTATGTACCGTTGACGGATCGAGAGGTACAAGCGAGTCGACTAGGGTGAGGGAGTATTCAGTAAAAATTCGCCTATGTACATATAACCTATAAACATTGTATGGCCGCGTGGTCAGCGGGAAGACATTTTGCATTGACAGAATCATCAGAATTCTTTCGGAATTCATTTGTTCTTCTTTGTGCCTGTCTAAGGGGCGTGGGAAAACTTGCATCCCCTTCTGCCAAGTGCAGTTGGAATTTTAACTTATGTTAGTGAAATATTACTCTTGCATAGAGTAACATTTTTTATGCATATGGACCTACCACAATCACCAGTTTTTTCTGGTATTCGCGAACAACGCCAGAATTGAATATTCCCGCTACGTTTAGGTAGTTCTTACAATTCACTAAATTTCATTGTCCGTGCTTGGCAGTGTTGTCATTTGTGTGCCTTTTCTTCGTCATTTCCTATATAATAATATACGTATTTCAGTTCCTTCTCACTCATTTCCGCCTTTCTTTTTCGATGTTATATACAAAGTTCAACTACAGTGAAAACTATTCCACTGCATCGATTTGTGATGACGACGTTTATTGGGTTTTTGGGAACAGATGATGTGGTTAACTTTGATGATTCATCATCAACATCGACTTCTGGATTAATAAAGATGTCATTAAAAATTGTTGCTGAGCCGCGTGACAAATGTCTTTACACCTATTAAAATGTATATGATACTGTATGTATGATACATAGCATAACTAATGTACCACAAGTACCGGTACCTCAATATACATCGCACTTCAACTAAAATCCCAAAAAATAACCCGTTGGTAGAGGGCACTGCCGTGCAGAAAGGAAGGATTATGGGATTATATATTGAACAATTAACATATAAGCGCTCACAGGGACAATCCCAAAGCGGACTGACGGGGATCGGAAATCAGATGCGGTGGGGCCTGTAACATAGAAATTTGAAAAGATTTTGTTGCCCTGCCAGCTGCAACCTCCATCTTTCACCCATCCATTTGCAAAATCTCTGGCACATCCTCATGAGCACGTATATCTCCGGCTTCTACGAGCTACAGCTCTGCATACTTGCTATAGTCTGTTTTCTATCATTATTCACAGAACGATACGTGTCACGCGGCTATAAGCGGTTGCAAGCCAAGGACTCTGCTGAGGAACAGCTGGAAAATGGGAGGGTTAACAATGGAACTGCTGCATCTGTGCTTGCTAGAAAATATCTGTTGGTATATGCGGTCGTGATGGGTATGATTCGTCTATGTTGAGACTAACCCTAATCTGATATACCACTTTTTTGTGTGTGTGATTGTAGGAGCCGACTGGTTACAAGGCCCATACGTCTACTCTCTCTATCGTGAACAGTACCATTTCCCAGAACGTCTGGTAGCCGTTCTCTTTGTCACCGGTTTTATTTCCGCAGGTACAGCCGCTCCTTTGGTTGGAGTTTGGGCAGACCAGCAGTAAGTGACTACTTTTGGTCTGGCAAATACAGTTATTATATATTAAGTGCTTTACTAGCGGTCGCCGTAAACTGTGCCTTGTATTCTGTATAACATATACCCTAGCATGCTTGTGTATCCTCGTACCGGCCCTTCCTGTGCTTCTCGCTGGTCGATTCCTTGGCGGGGTTTCCACGTCCATCCTGTTTTCAGCATTCGAATCATGGCTAATTTCATCGGCGAATTCAGCAGCTCTGTCGTCAGCCGAGTTGTCTAACATCATGGGCAGGGCTACTTTAATAAACGGTTTCATTGCAACAGGCGCTGGGGTTATGAGCAACCAGCTAGTTGGAAGCACGAAAAACTTTGCTTCCCCGTTTATTGCAAGCGGTGCCTTACTAATACTCGCGTGGTTCATCATCCGTGGAACTTGGCTTGAAAACTATGGTAGTGGGGGTGGGGGTGGTGGTAAATCTGACGCTGATATATTCCAGCTCAAGCGAATGGGTCAAGCGTGGTCAATCGTCCGCAAAGGTAGCCATCCTCTTTGGGCACTAAAATCTTTTACTCACTATATAATAGATCCACTATTACTCGTGTTGGGACTTACTCAGACATGTTTCGAAGGCTCGATGTATCTCTTCGTATTCCTCTGGGTCCCTGCATTGCAAGAAGTATCAGCTACATATATCTCACCCCCGCTTGGATACATCTTTTCGTCCTTCATGATATCGATGATGCTCGGCTCCCTTGCCTACACTGCAATCGTATCATACTCACAACGCGATATCTCAAAGCACGCAACGAAACTCTCTTACATTACACGCAAAACTCAGCAGTATAGTGTGTGCAGTCAGTTCCCTTGCCCTCGCCAGCAGTGTTGCATCACACGACATGAGGATCCGTTTCTGGGCTTTTTGTGCCTTCGAGGCTTGCGTAGGAATGTATTACCCGGTACAAGGTATGCTTCGTGGTACACTCATTTCCAACGAACACAGAGCCACTGTGAGTATCGCACTACATATTCCTTAGAAGGAAATATCTCTACTGACATAATAATGTGAATTTCAGCTTTCATCAATATTCCGCATCCCCCTCAATGCATTTGTCGTTATTTCACTCCTTACAGGCGTCTCATCAGCGAGATATGCAGTCCTCACTGCTAGCTCTCTTATGCTGGCATTCTCTTCTATCATGACTGGTCTAGTCATTGTCAATCATTCAGATGGAGCAGCAGCAGCAACAACTAACGGTGACAGGCGGTGAAGCTGTGGATAGGGAGAGTGTATAAAAAAGTATTTTTTCATTTCAAAAAGTGCAAGCATGCTTGATGGCTGCTTGTATGGGAGGACTGAGCGGACTAAAAAATCTAATCATATTTATATAAGCCTACAGCACAATAAGCTTTATACCCTGTATATAATACTTCCATAAGACATGGAAAATTATTATATTCACTCAAAAACGAAAGATCAAATTTGGGATAAAGGAAAAATCATAGTAAAAGCAGTGCTACGTATGTGTTGAGAACAAATTGAACATACACTGCAAATATTTCTGTTTGTAATAAAAGTACTTGTTTTGTGAGGGACAATATAAGTTCATGGTTCAGTAAATTAAATGTATTGACGACCACTACGACCAATACAAATTTTTTTGGGGACTCAAAAACTTTTTGATCAAGGGGGATCAAACCACTTCAGCCTGCAAAGGTGCAATCTGTCCACCTTTGGCTGCAGTTGGTGTGAACGTGTGCCAACGATCATTAAATCGAACGTCTAAATCACCGACAATTAATTAATTAATTACAACCCGTCGTCAAAACAATAACAACTCACCCAGAGGACGTCCACCATACATATACTGCTGGAACTTGGCTAGGAGAGTTCTCAGTTCATAGATTGATAAACAAGAGCAGCAGAATAAACAAACCAATAGCAGTCTCTGCTTCGGCAACCTGAGCAAATTGTACAACACCACACCCTTTGGAGCGAGTTCCATCAAAGAGAATCTCAGCCAAGGTTACCTGTCCTGTGGTCTCGAATAGCTCAACCAAATCTTCGTTGGCTGTTGACCATGGCAACTGGATAATAGAATTAAAATGTTATATTGTCAAGAAAAAATTTGTGACCCACATTGCGAACCATGATCTGTTGGCTAGGTTCAGGCTCAGTGTAGTTCGCACCTCCATAGCCGCCAAAGCCGTGACCACCACCACCACCGCCTCCTCCACCACCGTAGCTGTCCATTCTCAAACCACCACCGCCGCCACCTCCCCCTCCTCCACCAGCTTGGTCAGGACCATTGTAGTCTGCATACAGCTCTTGATTGGAGAAATCACGACCTCCTCCTCCACCATAACCACCACCGCCACCACCGCCACGGAAACTACCTCTGAAACCGCCTCTCAAGCCACGGAGACCACGAGGAGCGCCACGGAAGCCACCCCGGAAACCCCCAGGTCCAGAAAGTCCGGCGTAACGGTCCTGTTTTATATTGGTACCAATGGAAATGTTAATTAATTGGCGAGCTCACCTCCCGAACTTCCAGTGTACGACCATACCAATCGAATCCATGATACATAGCTGGATATTTATCAGGAATTAAAAAAATATCATTATAACAGAAGGCTCACTAATTGCTTGCTGTGCATCCTTTGGTGTCTCGAAAACAACAGTTCCAGAACCTTTGGGTCGACCATCAGCACCGATATTAATGTCAGCACGAATAATGTTTCCAGCGGTACGGAAAAGATCCTTAAGATCCTGCCAACCGGCTTGATAAGGCAACTGTATGATAAATCCTCTCTTATCGTAAACTTCTCTTTTGAAAAATGGAAACATACGTTTCCAACGTAAAGTTGGTTTCCAGGGTTTTGCTGTGTACCAAAATAGTTGTGGGAGGGTGGTCGAGGCGGCGGGGCTGCGTTCAAACCTTGGCCAGCCATGGCCATACCTATTTTACCTGGAACAGGTGTAGCACCAAATCGTGCTTCGTTTTCTCGATCCTGTAGAAATAAGTTAGACCAAGTAGTTTTGCAGAATTATGATATTCAACCTCTCGAATGAATACTGGACGACCTAAAAGAGGTTGTTCGGAGAGTTCGCGAATTGATCGTTGAGCATCCTCTGAAGAAGCGAACTCGACGATACTATGCATGATCTATTAGTTGTGGCTCATAACTGTTAATGAGATCAACTCACCCGCAGCCCTTCGAGACTCCGGTAGGTGTGACGAGTACTTCGGCGAAGAGGACCTCACCAGCTGCCAACCCCAAAAGAAAACTCCCATCAATATCATCCTCTCAACAACTCAACCATTCCAATAAAGAAAAAAGAGGCTATTGTCCAAGCTCACTCTTCCTCGCCATAAGCTTATGCTGCGCGAGAGACCCGCTCATTCATGCCATCAACAAGGCCATTGGCCATAAAAAAAACAGAACCACCAACTCCCGTGTCACATCCCCTTGAAAGATAGCGAAAAACTAATCTGAGATTCCCCCACCCACCTCCCCTCATAAATTCCATTAGGTCACGGTACTTGACGTCGTAACTCAAATTGCCGACATAAACTCTGTTTTCTCTCTTGCTGATTTTGGCAAACTCGACGGCTTCTTCGTGGTCTGCATTCATGGGACCGCCAAGCGAACGTGCAAATGGATCGTTCCCTTTACGGTCGCGGCTGCGTGAACGGGTCCTCGAACGAGTCCGTGAGCGCGACCGCGACCTAGATCGACGACGGCGACGAGGTGAAGCAGACCTCCGCCTCGAACGTGATCTGGAACGAGTCCGAGAGCGCTTACGGCGCTTTGAGCGCCAGGAAAAAAAATCAAGTCAATACCATGTCATTCAGTCAAGATGAAAGATTTACATCACCACCACCACTACCACCATTGCGTCGGTCAGGCTCCCAATGGTCACTTACTCTAGGTCGGCTAGAACGACCTGATATTTGACCGTTCATAACGAATCTTCTCATAAAAGAGCATGAAACTCGCACCTATATCCCTACGGTCACGATCACGATCCTTGTCCCGCCTGTCCCTATCTCTGTCTCTGTCCTTGTCGCGGTCATAATCACGATCCCTATCTCTATCGCGGTCTCTGCTGCCGCTGACTGGTACAACGATAGCCTTATCATCACCGTCGTCTTTGTTCTTCATGTCAAGATCCATGGTTTTGTTGGTTAAGAGATGAAAGTAGAAAAACAAGGAATTAGTAAGGAGCAGAAGAAGTGGTCAAAGAGAAGACCGAGTCTGAGAATTTTCACAAGCAAGACGTGTGGGAAACAAGCGGACTCTCAATTCTTCTCAAAATAATACGACGTCACTCAAACTTAAAAGTGAACAATCTCATATAGTGGATCTCTGTTGAATCGTATAGTACATAATACATACTTATGATTACTAGTACCCTGCGCAGGTCGTCAATCATTAACATGAAGAGAGAGAATCTTGGTACACACTCAGTACTCAGTACTCATGATTGACTCTTATCGTACAAAACCAAATAGAGCCAAACTTCTAAGAATACACCTCACAAATCTCTATTTTTTTTTTCTCAACCACACCAGTTCGAAAGCCACGATTGCTCACTCCATACAAGATCCCTCCTTAATTGCGAGGCGTTCTACTTTTGTGAGCGGGCTAAGGTCTGAGTATTTTAATCTCCCTCGATCGGCTCTCGCTGGGCCCGGCTATAATCTGGCCGAACGACATACCAGAAATACAGCTGACCGTTCCGTTGTTCTTCGGGGCACGCCCAAAGATCCTGCTTTGACAGAGGAGGGTATGGAATAGGATTTGCTTTGGGAAATGTCGTGGAGATCGGGCAGGTGATATGCTTTCTAGCAACCTAACTTCAGGCCCCAGTCCTTCGGAGCTGTGGGTGGAGTTGGGGTCACCTCGTCCTTCAGTTCACTTCGTGGCGCATTGTCTTTAATACCCGCCGAAAGGTGTGGAGAATGGCATTGTAACTCGATTCAGACTACTCTCGGACTGGTGTGCATGCTATCAATTTTTTGTATTATCCTCCCCTTGGGTGAGAGATTTTATAGTGGACTTTATTGGTCGGTAGGTATGTTGCTCTCTCTACATGTTCAGCTCAGACTAATCTTGTAGCCTAGATGATTATCAGAGTCTATATCGTTGATCCTAATATTGACTGGTATTGTTCGAGTCATTTTGTTATCTATACTTAAGGGTACACCGATATGTTCTCTAAACGATGCTCTATATGCAGTTGATCGATTCGAGATCCAATATATCTGAAAAATCAAGAACAATAATGCAAGAACTAGTAATCCATTCAGAATTTATTGCTCTCTGGTATTGGACCTTGGTTTTAATCGTGCTCGCGATATATATTTTGGGAACTTTCCGCTTGAACATGCACACTGGATTTCCGTCGGAAGGAAACACTCAGCTGAGATATTTTCGAACCAAGTCTAAGAGGGGAGAATGCCGGGACATTACGTTGCCTCGATATACACCGTGATAATAACGCTCTTTACCCCCAATCAAGAATCTTATCCAAGCCATCAAGATGTCACTTGAGCTCGACAGAATTGAGGGCTCTCATCTTCATGTTCCACTGGATCACTTTCGATTTGACCGTTCTCTGAATGATCCCTACAGACGATTGAATAGGGCCCCAGCTCAGGAAGCATGGAACATAGCCTTTGATGAGGGTGGTGTACAAGCATGGCTGACAGCGTTTAGGGCGTGAGTGTTCTGAACTCGAGTATTCATGAAGTGTGCTGTTACGAAACGATATAATTCAGTGCTCTGGTGCAATTTACCACTTTCGGGTGAGCGATTTCTTAGTTTCATTCCATCTCTTACCTTCTGACTTTGACAGATATATTCCTTCGGAGTGTACCAAGACTTTTATGTCCGTAGATATCTAACAAACTTTACGCCAAGTCAGATAGGGTTAGCAATATCCGTAACTTTCGTCCCCACCACAAAGTAAAAACGATATTTCTTTAGATGGATTGACGGCACACAGCTATGTCTCAACTTGGCCTTGGGTTTTGTTTCTGTAGAGCTTTCGACAGAGGTTACTAGTACGTATGGTTACTTATAGCTCCGGCAAACCAACCCTAATCAGTCACCACAGCCATCACCACACAGCTCCTGGTGGAATCTTTCTACCTCTTTCATGTATTTCTTCATTTAACCGAGCCCTTGTCCATTTCTCACTTATGAATAATTTCAAGTATTTATGCTCTCCCTTTCGAATGAGAACTCATATTATCAATTTACCTCACCCATGGCGTGTGTTTTGGTATTGCTTCTGGTCTAGTCTACCACCCAAGTAAGTTTATGTTTCCACATTTACAAACAACAACCAACGCTGTATGGTTTCATCATCTAGCGTTGAGTATAACTGGACACTATTTCATGCAGAAACGAGTATTGGCAATGGGACTTGCCTCTACAGGATCAGCGCTTGGTTAGATGATACTCTCACCCTAGTATGTCTCCGTGTTAACAATTACTCATAGGTGCAATCATTCACCCTATTATCCTCAACAAGATTTTCAATGGTCCCATCGGTTTCCACAATGGTGGGCGGATTAGTCCAGGGATGAACACTGCCTTGTAATATTTTTGCCATGTTTTGCATTCGCACATGTCTACCTCCAAAGACTGGGCCTCCATCCATTCCGTTTAATCTTGAGCTTGTCTCGCCATACACCTTATGTGTTTGCTATTTTATCGTAAGTTCTCAGTTGATCAAAAGGGTGTATAACCCCTTGAATCCAAAATTAGGAACGTCTACAGTATAGGACTGTTCTTCCTGATTTTCAATATTCAACTCAAAGCAATCCTATCTGGAGTGGACCCGGGTCTAGCCTTCTATTCAGCAGGTCACTGGTCACTATCATATGTATATTGGCTTCGACTTATCTGCTATTGCTTATAGGTGTCTATTGTTTATCTTGAATGCTGGAAGTTTTCACGGGCGACTGATTTTCGGGTTGCTTGCATCAACATTAGGTGCATTCAACCTCTCTGATATCACGACTACAGGTGTTAGTGTCCTGTGCGTTATCATGCTCATCGTGGACGATATGGTATCGTCAGCCATGGTTGCATTATTTTATGGGTTCTTTGCTGGTGGCATTTTGTATTTTTCTCTTTTTCTCAGTCAGGGACATGGTTTGAACGGCTCGACTTTTTATCTAGCAATTGCCGTGTGCCCCGCTGTCATCTGTATGTAATATCATTGCTCATTTATCAGTCTGAAGTTGCCAACTTGATTTCCTTCAGCTCATTTGTCAAGAGATACAAGTGAGATAGGTATATTTATCGAAATATACGTATATGGCCATTGCTGGTAAGCACTGTCATTTTTGTTGAAAGGCAATAATGAATGTTGAACTTGTCAGGTATCATGTCACTTGTCGGTAAGGAGACATTTAACTATAGTATTTGACCAAAAATTCAATAAATATAAACATAGCACCTCCGGTAACTGGGGCGTTATTAACAAGTGAATATCACTGGGTACCTGCCGTCTCATTTTCAAGTGTACGCATGCTACATTCTGTTAATTGGACATCTAAATAATTCAAATTTCAGGTGACATTTTTGCTTGGAAGCGCGTTTCTTGGTGTTTTTTGCTCATGTCTATATGTCGTTAAACCCGTTATGATAATACCGAGACATGAAGTGTATTTTATTGAGAAGTTTGATCTGTAATATCAATTGAAAGAACCAATCAAGATGATTTAGCTTCACCCGCTATTGTTATGTTTGATACGATTTGTGTATAGTTAGCTGTTTTAAAATAGCCCATCCAGAAGCTACAATACTACTCTTGGCGTGAAGAGTTGGTCGGGACGGTACAGTAATCATGACTGTATCTCAAATATATTAAAATTGAGCAATCTAATATCTTGATATGCTCTGGACGGAAGCTTTCTGAGTTAATGCACTGAATGTGTATATATGCTACTAGTGAATTAATGACATACGGGTTTGATTACGGTTTGATTACATACCTTCACTTCACATTTGACATTCAAGATTTAGCGCCTAACGACCATATCTGTCTCGCCCTACAGGTTTCTTTGCTGTTCATCTCGCAAGTCTCCTATTTGTTGAAACCAACCCTTGTTCCAAAAATTCATGGCGGAAACCAGCAAACCACCTCGCAATCAGTGAAAGTCACAAATCGAGCTGTATGAAGTGACCGAAACCGATACCGCCCTCACAAATGCTCTTATTGCGTGGCGAAATGAAATGGCTCTCTCAATATTTGACATTGCCATTATCGACACACTCGGCTGCAAGTTGTTCATGACAGATATCACAATCACTCAGTTGGTTGGCCTGGCACGGAATTTGAATATACTGATGACATTCTACGCGAGACAGACTGGACTCATGAAGATGATTGGCTTAGTGTTTATGGGGACTCCCTGCTCAAGATCCTTCTTATTTCATACCCATTTGAAACACCAGACACCCCCAAACCAACCACTGTCGAGGAAAGTGCATCAATCACTTGTAGCGTATGTCAGAAACAGGACGGTCATGATGGTAAGTTCTTCTGTCAATTTCGTTTACGTGACTAATAATCTAATAGCTGAAAAATGTCCGGATGCCACAAAATCATATCTTGATCAACCATTGCAACCTGCTCAGACTTCCATTCACAACGAGAACATACCTCCAACACCGTGACTGCTGGCAGATGGCCAGGTTGTCGGCAGCCGATGGGGTGAAGGATAGAAAATGGAAATAAAAGAAGCGAGTTCGATGAAGGATGTTCGTGAAGATAGATTATATGCTAGCTTTCACATAATCTTACTTATGGTTATAAGACTAGTAAAAGTCGGGGGTCTGGTTGTATTACATACATGGTGCCGCCCAGGGACCCTGCTTTTATGTGTAGGATTGTATTTAGCCCTAAAATGCACTGCTGTACTCGTTATAATAGACTTACATTTCAAGCTTTCAAAATTCCAAGCTTAACACTGGAGTGGTCCGTTTGCCTACATGACGTACAACACACCGTGGAGACTTGTTCTAAGTTGCTGTGTCATGTTACAAACAGTTGTATCTACTGGTTAACCGAGTCTCGCACGCTGGTTCTCTGTTAGGCAACTCCCCCTATTCCAACACGCCTTTCAGCCAATACATTACAAATCCCATTCTTGATTTTGGGAACTTTTCAAGCTGTTGCAACGTTCTGCCCTCAAATCTCATATAAAGTAGATATGGTAAAGTAATAGAGATTTGAAGGAAAAAATTGTAACTTTTGACAACGATAGTATGAGAAAAAAGTCAACTATATTGATCGCATTATTCTTATTACCCTGAACAGGATTCGGATTAGTAGGTAAACAATAGGCTAGCTTCTCCGCAACCCACGAACGACACGACCCACACAAAATTGTCATTCAACTTTGCTACCACAATACAGCAACGAATAGCGTGTCCTATCATAGCATCAAAGTTCTAAGGCGTTCAAGTTATCTTGCTGTCTTTTGTATCTAAAGAAGATAATGTCTGGCGTAGAATCAGCTCCCGCGTGAGTGCAATATTGACTTCCTGTACTGCAGCGCCTACTAACTATGATCACCATACAAAGGCCATGGACACTCAATGGTCGCATGTGGATATTTTTTCTCTCCAGTATAGGAGCGAAGTCCAGTTTTCCAGCTGGGTTTGCTGCTCCTTACGAAACTGATGCTCTGGCTGAAGGCGGCGAGTTTATTGCGGGGCCAGGAACTCTACAGGTGAGTTGCTTGGTACTTCTGTTTTGTAATAACGACAAAATACCACACAGCTCGTATCTTACACGGAGAGTCCTGTCGGTGAGAGACCCCTTATGCACCAGGTGTATGTTCTTGGAGAGCTAACGGAATCTATTAAATGCGTGTAGGTCCTTGTGGGTTAACATTCTTGTCCAGAAGATATAACCTGACAATACGATAGATGATGAATTAATTTATTCACCTGGAAGATGGAAATATTCGGATGGTCGGACTGGTTTCCGCGTTACGCGCATATTCGTTTCAACGAAGGAATCAACTGAGAACGGTGAGGCTTGGGTAAGCATTTTTATGACCGATCCTGTTCTAAAATCATCACTCAGGTCGACGAAATTGGAATATCCCCAGTAAGCCTCAAACAACTTAGAGCGCAAAATAAGCATTATAACTTATGGCTATCTTGAACCTTGTAGAGCAAGTTGCCAAGTTCGACTACCTTACAAACCAAGATGGTACATCATCCTTCAGTGTCACTTTGCCGGAGGCTTCAGAGCCTTTCTTCAAAGCGTCAGTCGCGCCAATTTCACTTCTCTCCTCCCTTCCTTTCAGGTACAGATCTGGGATGATGGGAAAATATCTGCAACTCATCCAACCGCCTCTTCCGGTTGGCAATAACCCAGAAGAAGTCGCTACAAAACAATGGGCGACCATCGTGCCAGATATAAATGGCACAGCTTGTTTGATGCGTTTGACCCCTGGCTTCGAGGGGGGTGCGGTTGGGGATGGGATCAACTTTCCTGCTGTGCAGCCATGGAGCATAGGAATGTCTGTAACCGATGTGACCCTAAAATTTGGTGAGGCTGAATTTTCTGATGCGATGTGAATTTTGTACTTGTCTGTGTTCCTATCTGATAATGTAACTTCTTCCTTGACCTTGATCATGACCTTCAAAAAGCTACTTACTGAACGTGTGAACTTGCTGATTGACGGTTTCTATGTAATGTTCGAACATTACTGATGTTACTTTTGTTAAGGTAATTTGTGTGGAGAAGATGTTTTAAAAATAAAGATTGGGATGCATTCTATTTCTATCTGCCGTCAACTGGTGTTATTTTTAACAACATTTGAAACCATCAACATTGTTCATACTCTTGAAAACCATTTCAAACTATCCATAATGCACAAGCCCAAGTGAGACTCTTCACTCCACAAGCCAAGAAACAGCTAAATTAAAAAATTTTGCAGCCTTGGCTTCCCAATCTACGCCTTGTTCTGTTAATCGGGATAACTCGGAAGCTTGAAAACAATGAACTGAATATCGAGTGCTCTTTGGAAGTCGTTCAACGATGCTGGGGCATGACTCCTTGTTTCTTTCTCATGGCAGCAAGAGGAACACAGGGCAGGGCATAGCCGGTGTACATGAGATTCTGAACGCGCTAAAGAATGAAGCAGCCATCAAAATTTCTTTGTCATGACAATTCATTAGCTTGGCTTTTAGCTAGTCTGTCCCTGACATTTTCTGGTCATTGTTCACAACCATCCACTCCACGTTCCTTACCTTTATCTCTTTCGTTCCTTGCCTGGGTTCACAGTCCACAAATACTGTGCAAGTTTATTCACCCACTCTTCTAGAGTGAACAGTTCTTTATTATGAGTCGACCATTCAAGCATCAAACAAGTTCAACAACCAACTTGCTACCTGGCACATCAAAATCCCCTCTTTCGAACAGTGCGAACGCTATAATTCGAGCTAATTCTTCAAGTAGCTTCTCAGTATGTGTTATTTGATCCTTGAAACCTGGTTGCTTATTTTCATCCTCTAGAGTATATCAGA
This sequence comes from Floccularia luteovirens, assembly GCA_009739215.1. NCBI lineage: Eukaryota > Fungi > Basidiomycota > Agaricomycetes > Agaricales > Squamanitaceae > Floccularia > Floccularia luteovirens. The sequence goes on from VSJF01000011.1 coordinate 566,619, forward strand.
GAAGGCGCGCAATTGCGATTCACAACTTTTCCCAATATATACTAAACACTTATCTATTTAGTACTCACTAGCTGCTTCGCCTGCATCATGGGGTCTACCACTGCATATGACAACTCCTGAGCCAGATGATCCTCTTCACAATCCAGATCCTCGAAGGGACAGGATCAACGACAAAGGAGGACATATTTTTACAATGCGTGGTATAGCAAATCTTGGGTGCCTCTTCATCCTCGCCGCGGGTTGCTTGATGCTATTGTCAGTAAACTGCAGATTCCATGTCCAAATATATTGACGTAATTGTGACTCTTATACTTTTACAGCGCTGGTAAGTCACTCGTAATCAACATTACAGAAGTTTTTAGTTTTCTCACTAATATCAACAGGCTATCCTATATTGTCACATTTTACTCAGAAAAAGCAGACAACTCAGGGCGGTTTCAACCTTGGTGGGATCAATGCTACTGGGCAGGTTCCAAAGATGCCTGGGAATTTTGCTCTCATAGATGCCGACACACCAATTGAGGCATACACGAAGAAATCTTATCAGACCGGAGAAGAATTTGTCCTCGTGTTCAGTGATGAGTTCGAAACGGATGGTCGTACGTTTTATCCTGGAGATGATCCGTACTGGGAGGCCGTTGATTTACATTACTGGGGAACTGTAAGCTGTCTATCTTACTAAGTCATTTCTGGTATCTCATTCAGCTTTTCTTTAGAATGATCTAGAGTGGTATGACCCGTCAGCAGGTAGGTTTGCTCTTGAAAATTGTCAACACAATCACTAAACTTTGTGGTTTTAGCAACGACAGAAGGAGGTGCTTTGAGGCTTACACTGTCGCGGGTTGACGACAATGCTACAAATCATGACTTATGGTATCGGTCTGGAATGGTGAGATAGAAGAATTCTCTGGTGTTTTTTTTAAAGGTTATCTGATGAGCTCATCTGCAGATTCAATCTTGGTAACATACACTTGGAATTTCAGGGAATGCTTGGCGATTGATATTTTTCTGTAGGAATAAGTTCTGTTTCACTGGCGGGCTCATTGAAGGTAATTCACTGTAAATTTCTTTTTCACTTCAATATATAATCTCAAATCTCCAGCATCCGTCCGTCTGCCCGGAGCAAGTAATGTCAAGTACGTTCTCAAGTTGATGATGATGTTCTATTGTGTTGAAATTTTATTATTAGCGGACACTGGCCTGCCATGTATGTGAACCTTTCATCAGTTGTGTTACTAATCTGACCTTCCGCACAAACAAAGCTGGACTATGGGTAACCTAGGTAATTGCGTCTTGGTATATTTTTGCCCGTTTCTGATGATCCATTGTGTTCTAGGACGTGCTGGATTTGGTGCAAGCGTGGAGGGACTTGTAAGCGGTCCATATTTTGTAGTTTGATGTTGATGTTAACTATCAACTTTCTAGTGGCCATATAGTTATGATTCCTGTGACGTTGGTACATTGCCAAATCAAACATACCCTGGGACTGCAACTCCGTTAGCTGCTGTTCAAGGCGGAGACCCTCAGCACGGTAACGTTCTGGTAACATCATGCATCGCTCAATTTTGTTCTTTCAATAACATTTTCTTCCTTTAGTCTTATCTCCCTGGTCAAAGACTATGTATGTTCGGCTTGATGATTTGTTGAATTGACAAACAATTATTGATCTAACTGTCAGCTGCTTGCACTTGTCCTGGGGAGTCACATCCTGGACCCATGAGACAAGACGGCAGTTATGTCGGTCGGGCAGCTCCTGAGATTGATATTCTCGAGGCCACTATTGAAAATGGGGTAGGAAAGGTACGTGGTTTGAACTTCTTGATTATCCCTGGAGATTTGACCATGATGATAGGCATCTATGTCAGGACAATGGGCACCCTTTAATGTAAGCTAGAATATTATTCCAGAAGGTTTATTCTAAGCTGTTTGATTCTAGGCTGAATATAAATGGCTGTACAATGACAGTGCAATCTTCTATGATCCGAACAGAACAGTATTAAATGCTTATGCTGGAGGTATATTAGTTCATTTGCTGAAGAAGTGAATCACTGACAGTGGTTTCAGGCGCTTACCAACAGACTACATCGGGGTTATCTACTAATAACCAAAGCTGCTATGAGCTCTCTGGAGGATGTTATTCCGTCTATGGATTTGAATATAAACCTGGGTTAGTGTTTCAGTGTGCAAATTTCACCAACCTTGTTTCATTGATCTATACTCAGATTTGATAACGCTTACATCACTTGGATAAATGACGGTGTTCCTTCTTGGACTTTGTTAGCTCCTGGAATGGCAGCGGATCCTGCCACGGAGATTGATAAACGTATCGTGTCGCAAGAACCTATGGTAATCCGATATCTTACTATAGCGATGCTTGGAGCTGACCTTCTTGCAGTATATAATCGCCAATCTAGGATTTTCTCAGAATTTCGGTGATATAGATTTCGAACGCCTCGTGTTTCCCGCTACGATGAGTGTGGAATACATTCGGGTATACCAGCCAAAGGATGCAGTAAACATTGGCTGTGATCCTCCGGATTTTCCAACAGCAAAATATATCGAAGCGTTCGTGTTTCCTGTTCAAGTTTCAATTATTACCACCTAATACAGGGAAATTTAATAACAGGTACAAGAGGGTTTACACTGACAACAATCTGACGGTTTGGAATTCAGAACAATATCCTCAGTCTTGGCCCAAGAACCGTTTGGATGGTGGTTGCTAATCGAGAAGTTTATTGAAATCCAAGGCGGTCTTTACCCAACCAGCCATTCCACCCAAGATGTTTGCTAGAGTACACAACCATATAATGTGACTTCTTGAAAAGGGACGATAATATATACCATGCTTGTCGAAACTACATACAATAGACAGCTACAAACTTGGACCTACATTGTATTACGTAACTACTACCTTCAGTTCACTTTGCTTGTCCCGATTCCAGTAGCGACTTGATACACGAATTTATCGTCGCTTCCTACCTCTTTAATACTCCACAATGGACGTTGTAAGTTCAGCGTTTACATTGTTAAATGACTCATTGGTAACATGTTCCATTCTAGGATATGCAATCGACGTCGACGGGAACTACCTCTTACATTGCATACTTTGATATGTCCCCGGCGAATTTCCCGTTTAGAGAGCCTCGTCCTGATCAAATAGAGAGTCGGAGAGCTATGCTTGGAGATGTTCTCATCTACGATATTGTGCTTACGTCTGGAGGTATTCGGGAACCTGATACGTTATACCCACCTCGTGACAAAGATTCGTTGGAACGCCTGCTTTCTGCGATCGAGAACTGTCGCTACGACGCGTTGAAGAAGGATTGTTTGGTGTATTTCTTGTTGAAATGGTATCAGGATGGAAGGGAGGAGAGATTCCAGGAGGAAAGATGTATCCCACCACAATTTTCCGCTCTCGCCAATGCTTACTGGTTTCTTGATTGTGGCACCAACATTCCTGTAAGTTTCATCATGCTTATATGGTTATTTCTACATACATTGACGGTAAACCTCAGCGAGCTGTCTCAATCCTCTCAGATTCCCGTCTCAATAGGGATTATGCGTCCAAAATCATACAAGCAATCACCTTTGCTCCCAATTCCGCGCCACTTATACGCAAGTATATTAGGACATCAAAGCCACCCCTCACGGAACCAGATGATCTCAACATATATACGCTGGCGTTGGCAGACTATAGTCTGCTCGAGGCGTGGCAGTTCCAGCGTACATTTGATGAGAAAGATGAAACACGACCGCGCTTGTTCAAGAAGATCTTAGAGTGGTGTATCATTCGTGAGTTCTTAAACATGGATACTGGAGTCAATGCTGAAAGTATATGTAGCACAACCTCGAACTGTTGCTCTAATACAACTTATCTCTCTGCCTCTTTCAGCATACGAACAATGCATCCTTAATTCGTATGCTTTGAACCCACCATCTTCAACACCTTTTTCGGCTGTAGCAGTGCTGCAAGATCTGATTTGTGTGCGCCTTGTTCAGTCTGGGAAATATTCTGATGCTATCAAACTGGATCGTCAATTTATTGCTATGGCTCCTAGCAAAAATGCAAAGGAAACACAAGGACGCATAAAAATGATGCAAGATCTATGCGCTGCTATTTCACCCATAGAACGTGACCTTCTTGATGCTGAACTGATGCCTCCAGCAGCACAACCGACTGCGCTTTCAAATGGCCGTTCAATGGATGAAGACCTTGACAGAAGCATCTCCCAATCTTGGCAAGACATTCATTCCTCCGATATTCTGCCTTCCTACAAGAATCCAGCTATAAACCTTCCTCCGGCGCCGTCAATACCAGAACCATCTGGTATTCCACGCTTTAGCAACCGCATACCTTCAACGAAAACTACGACACCTCAAAAACCTCCTATGTTTTCTGGGTCTTCAAAGACCAACAATGCTTTCTCTGCCTTACCTCCTACTGTACCAGTCTCACAAACATCAGACTTCAAAAAGGCTGCAGTGCCCCGGACATCACTCAGTGGTGTAGCGAACCGCATGATGATATCCACTGGATCAGGGGTAGTGTCTTCTCCTATCACCGGGATGAAAGTTTCTCGCCCATCCCTCACTGGATCTGGACATGCTAAGATTACACCACAAGCGTTCACGTCAGCCTCTAAACAACACAACGCTTTCTACAAACCTCCACCCGCTAAATTGGATTCTACCAAACCAACATTTATCCAGGGGGGACCTGGGGCGGATGAAAACGCCTCAGTTGAAGAGGATGACATTCAAGATGAGCGGGTTGCTCAAAATCCGGGTGACCGGAACGCCCGCGATAAAGCTGCTGAAGGTGATGCAGAACTACAATTCTCCGTATTTAGCGACATAGCACCAACAACCACCACAAATGTTGCAAGTCAACCTTCGAGAACACGTCGAAAAGATCCTCCTGGGGCTTACACCTCAGAAGACGATAATGACGAGACCGAGAAACATACAGAGCGTCACCATCAGGTGTCCAGAACGAAAAGACACCATGATCATAATGATGATCAGTCAAAACGTGCAGCAAAACTTGAAAATATTGATTCGAGAAAAAATCGCTTGCGGCAATCCGAAAAGAAGAAGAGTTTACCTGGCTCCCTTATTGATGAAGATGAGGAAGATGAAGATGACGAGATCGCTCCACTTAGAGCAGCCTCTCCGCCAAGACGAATTTCACGCAAGGCACGGTCGACGGCTTCCTCAGACGGTGGTGATGGTGAAGGTGAGGGAGTACAGACGAGACGCAGATCCTCAAGGCTGTCGACAAATACCAATACACGTGGAGGATCTGCAGAACCACTTTCTGTTGGCTCAAAGTCTAGAAAACCTGCCAAAGGTAGCACGACGAAGAGAAAGGGGTGATACTTCAAACTCCTATCACTTTAGATACATGATTTCGGTTATAATTTAACGAGCTTTCCATCCTCAACAAATATGAATGTGTAGAAAATGGAATTTTCGCCACTATTAATCCTGGAGATTTTTTGAAGAAATATTCTACGCATAATACTGAAAAACACTCGTTTATGTACATTTCAGCCATCTTTCAGCCATCCATAACTACCACCAACTAATAACCACTTGAACCAGCTCCAGTGACCTGCACAAATCCGAAATGCGTCATTATAAATTCCGAATTTCTTGACCGCAGAACACTACGCGGGAGAAAAAACCTGCCGCGGCGTCATTGGGTCTACGTGCTACTTACCTTTTCTTTTAAGGAAGAGATAAATTGCTGATAGCTAGGCAAGACATCCGCGCGATCCTGGATAAGTGAACTGAGTGCCCACAACCTGAGTGGTGCTTCTCCATCTTCTTTAACAACATAGAGATGAGGATAGTACACGCCACGCCGTATTTCGCGTATTTTCTGTATAACCGCGTTTACCCTCTGAGAGAAGGGGTTGTCCAGTACTGGAAGAGTCGTCTTTATAGCTCGAGTAAGCACTAGTAGCCTCATGAGAGAAGAAATGCACAGACTTTTCCACCTCGTAGAACTTCATAACTAGGCAAGTTAAAAACGTCCATGATCAACTGTGGTACTGCGTCACGCCCAACCCATAGGAAGAGTACTTGACCATCTTCAATCAAAAATAGACCATGCCTCTCCAGACGCTCCGACGTCAGAGGGAGTGGAGGCGGTAAAATTACACCCTGTTCGGTGACAGTTCCAGCCTACATACCAATCAGAATTAAGGACCGCATATTATTAATTTGCTATAGCTTACCTCAGGTGGCATATTATGTAGGGAGTAGAAAGTTGGATATATGTACGCCATAAGAAGTTGTGCCGGTAAAGAAGTGAGGAGAGCTTGAGAGTAAGCGCGGATGTCTGGAGGAATTTGTGCACTTTGTCGAACGCCAACCTGGATAATTCAAGTCAGTATTGCATACATGAGTATTTTTTTTTAAATCACATTTTTCAAAAGCCCAAGAACTAGCACTGGTAACATTTTCATGTTATCAGATATTGCCAGCTGTGCACTAGCTCCAGCCCCACCAGAAGTCATACTGGTTTTGTAAGCTATAAGGATGTCAACGAGCTTCTGGAACACGTAATCACGAGCATCCTCCAGCTTGTGTGATAACGAACGCTCGACTGCTTTGTTCGCAAGTAACGTAGCGATTGCAATTTGATCAGCCGATGCAAAGACTTCAGATAAACTGTTTGTAGTCGGTAAAGCAAGAGTGACGACACGGATTCGGCGCTCGCCTAAGATTATTGGTCGGTTGGACTAATAGTGATATGGAGTAACAAGCACTAACCGTAACACGTGGTATGCAATACAGCGGTCTGGAAAACAACAAATGGAGTTGTAAGAGCCTCTTCAATCTGGATTTCAATGGCATATGATTGATCCTGAGGCACAGCAGGCATAGCGAGCAGGTCTGTGGACCGAACGAAGAAATTTCCGTGGAAGGAAGCCATGCGAAGACCTGAGAACGATGTCAAAAGGTCACGCAGACCACATTCATCAATAAAACCTGACCTCTGGATGCACGAACGCGCATAACCGCTTCCAACATGATAGGCATTGCTAGAACTTGACTGAACTCGTGTGCAAATTTTATGGCATCTTCTGTACGGACGGCGTTGAAAGCAGGATAATAGTATGTCTGACCAGATGTGTAATGAGGTAAACAAGCTAATGCATTTTTAGTGAGAGATACTACAATATTCCTGCTGCAACTCACCTAAACTTGCAACATCCTGATAAACTGCACTGAATAAGAACATATCCACAGATACTTGTGCCCTAGAGCACTCAATAGCGAATGTCTTATAGAATGGGGATGCCGATTGCAGAAGGTTTGATTCCTAACAAATAAAAATCAAGTCAGAAAACTGTTAATTTCGTGGATGTTTAAAGAAAACCTTGGTGGTTCCGAGGATTTTTGGATCTTCCCTATTTTTCAGAGCTCCAGGTCCCACTGACGGTAAAGTAGAGGAGAGAACAATTATTTTACCACCAATCGGTGACTACAAGTCGATATTAAGTAAGAATAACCAATTTGATGAGTGTGGAAAACCAACCATTAATTTGAATCCCGCTTGTAGTGCGGGTCCCATAGCACTTCCTATGATGCTGTTATCCTGGAACATATCATTAATTCTACTGAGAAGGGCTTCTAATGAAGCACGACATTCGGCGAGATTGACAAGGAGGTCGGTTGGTTTTGGTAGGAAAACGTCATCAACATCGGACACAACGAGCATAGTAGATTCTGTCGTTCCAGGCTGTGTAATACCAAATTAGTTATTGAAAGAGATGAATCAAAATCACATACAGGTATCGAGAAGAAGTACAGAGAAATATCGTAGCAAATAATAGCAATTTTCGTTCGTTCATCCTCGTCAGGAATACGATCCAAGTTTTCAAGGATGGTACGTGTCGTAGTGGCAACCATACCTGAAGAATATATCATGTCAACAATATAGCCCCAGCATGGTAAGAATTTGCAGTCGTACCTGACGTAACAGCAGCATGGCTAACGTCGATCAAAAAAACGTAGACAGCAGGTTGAGGCGGTCGAACCATATATTCTGTAGGTGCTACAAATTCGACAACTGAGTGATTGAGCTCCGCACGCGCCCAGCGATCTCCTGGCTGGTTGCGTGCTTGATCCCAATCGAACAATTGAGGTACTTCATTTGACATATTACACATGCAACACCGCCATCTTAAAAGACTCTTAGTTGGAAAAATCGAAAAATTAAAGTGAAGACATACCTGTTTCCTCCATCAATGAACTGAACATATGGATTAATATATGTTCTGCATCTTCTGCAGCGAGCGATCACTGTGTCAGTAACCAACGGGACAGGCTCGTCTCCTTCTTTCAAAGATCGATAGGGCGTCAATACAAGAGCTAGAGGGATCTTTGCCTTGCTCAGGAGGGAGGACGTTGTAGGAACTGCATTTAATGTACAGCGCTGATATGAAGGGTCCGCGTTAGCAGAAGGCGAAGGTGAAACAGACGAGTTGGGCGGCAGTCTGATTTCTGGCGGTGGTCGCTGTAACTCTCGTGGTTCAGGTGGCGATGTGAGAAGGTTTGTGGTATACAACTGGAACTGCTTCAGACCACCCATTCCCATCTGACCAAACTGGTTAGCAAGCGCGTCTACTGGCTGGGCGTAGGGCTGTTGCGGCTGTCCATAAGTCGGTCCATTGATATATTCGGTCTCGGACGGTGGTGCGTAGTACGGAGCCTGTGCTGGTGCCATTGCGTGAGCCTGTTGTGCTTGAAATTGGTTATCATTGACAAGTCCTGGTGTAAACAGCTGTGTAGGTTGTTGGGTTTGTACTCCAGGAGCACCAGCATAGCCAGGATCATTGAGCCCATCAACCGTCCCATAGTAAGCTTGCGTCTGACCAGCAGCATATTGACGCTTTTTTCCCGAATGATGGTGAGCGGGTGGTGGAGAGACGGATGGAGCGTTATCGGTTATTACAGCAGGAGAAGCACCATGCATCGCCGGGGGCTCCCATTGTGTGTGACCGGTAGTGTTTTCTAGTCAAAGTCAGTAACTTGACCTGTATTTACATTGAATATATCTGACCGATGAAAAGATACCGCTGATTCTGCTGGTCCCTGCAATGCCATAAGCCACATGTTATTCAATGAAAAGAATAGATACCTACCACTGTGCGGACCAGCCAGGGGGTAATTGTTGTGCAGGGGAAGCCATGATAAGTGAAGTACGAAAAAGTGGGGAGCTGCGCGACAAATTATGCAAGTCCTCTTCTGTGTCAATCGCCACGTCCTCGACAAACAACCATAAGCAGGCTGCTGCATAATAGCAGCAAATACACCTCTATTCTCCTATTATCACCTGACTCCCGACGTTGCGTTGACTCTCAACTATTATCATTTCATTAACGACATATTGAACTCTGAAGGTATGAGCTCTGCAGTTGTAATGTATGATATTGCACTAACAGCTATATGTGCAGTATATATGTTGTATGCGAGAGGTTCAGATTAATTTTGAACTGAGAAATGTGAATGAATAGAAAAGGAAGATTTTGTGCTCACCACTACAAGTACATCAGTTTGATCGACTGAGTTAATTACCCACAATAATTTTCCGCTTAACCACGTTTTGGACATGACCAAAACACACTCCGTGTAACATGTGTTGTTGACGCAGTTATAAAAACCCTTAGAATCAACTATTTCCACTGGAAAACTATGCTCTATTCCAACAGGCTATGCTTGAGTACGCCTGTCCAAGCTTTTATTTATCTCACCCTGCTTCATCTCGTATACGCACGAACAATCCTCAGCCTAACATCTCGTGACTCCGAACCTGTCCCGTCTGGCGACAATGTTACTCCAGTCCAAGAAAGAGCAATATGGCAGATTATTTGGAGCTGTCTGGCTACAACTTTCGCTTGCACATGGATTGCGGTGCATCCTAACATTCCTTCGCCGGATGACACTAAATTTGCTGTCATGAAACGACGACTTCAAATAATGTTTTGGAGTATTGTAGCTCCTGAACTCGTTCTGGCATGGGCTATGCGGCAGTGGAGCGGAGCATGTTGGATTGCTGAACGTCACCGAGATGTATCTAAAGTTCTACTTCTCTGCTTGTGATATGTGCTCATTATTATTAACATCGTAGAACGCGGTTGGACTGTGACACACGGTCATTTTGTGCAAATGGGAGGCTTCATGCTTCAAGACGGGAAGTACATTCATGTCATTTCAATGACAGAGATGGAGAGACTTGCGAAGGAGTCGCTAATCTATTGGCCAACCACCACAGAAAGGGAAATCAAAGATAGAAGTAAGGCAGATTTTCTCGATAAAGGTCTTGTAACTATCCAAACAGGATGGTTCATGGTACAATGTGTGGCGAGGATGGCACAGAAACTAGTTATTACTGAAATCGAACTCACCACATTGGCTCTTTCTACTTTGAATGGCCTGATGTATTATTTTTGGTGGTGCAAGCCCTTAGATGTCCGCTGTCCCATCATCATTCACCAGAAGGTTCCACTCCAATATACTAAACGAGTAGATTCGCAATCCTCATTTTCCAGTTCCTTGGACGAAAACGACTCCCCTGAATCTCATCTAATACCAAAACCCAATTCTACTACAAAAGGGTCGTCAAACAATCATGATGACTGGAAAAACGGCAATCTCTTTGAGCACTACATCCTATATCCCATGTTCGAGATGATGGGTCCCGATTCTGTACCACCCAATTCGATCAAAGTGCCGAATTTCTATGCCCAAGACAAAGGCAAAAAAACTACGACCTCACGAGTCTGACCAGCCCTCTGACAGTTATGGCTGCAGCTTCTCTTTTTGGTGCCCTACATTGTATTGCCTGGTGGTACCAGTTCCCCTCTCGTGCAGAAGGAATCTTGTGGCGAACATGCTCTGTAATCGTTGTGGTCGTTCCGTGGACCACAACATTCCTTTTTGCCATTAGCCCAATGATCAAAGGGTGGCTCACACCGAAGGTGCACAAGTACATAAACATGTTCTGTGCTCCACTACTTCTCATCTCCATCCTGACTTACATCCCGGCACGATTACTCCTGCTTATTCTTGCTGTCGTGGACCTCAGGAATCTCCCGCTTGAGGCATATCAAGATATTCAATGGCTTAGCTTTGTACCACATATATAGCCAAATACAATACATAGCCGGTAACCACAAAATGTATATGCAACAGAAACGTGGTGACAGTTGCTTGAACATGTTCTTAATATTCTATTCAGTAATACGTAGATATGGCTCACAGACTGAAACTATTTCATGCCAGGCAAGTAGTATAATATTGCCAGACTTCGTCTCATTATACTTACTATGATAGGACCCACCATAGAGATTAAGGTCGAGGTCAGTATCACACAAAACTGTAACAAAGCACATTAGTACCCACCCCATCCACAATGGAGCTCATGTTGACCCGACTATGTTGCCTCATCGATAAACGCATAAACCGTAGTGCAGTTCAACCAGTATTAAATATAAACTAAGTTATTTTTGGTGTTATTCCACCTCATCAGTACCAGTATATTGTGTCCACGAGTCTCGGCTTCAAGTTGAGGCACAGAACTGCTTTCCAGAAATCGTAATTATAAACATGATCGGGAGTTCACTAGGCAGCAGTGTCAACATCGGTTTCAGTCACTACGCCGCCTACGGAAAAGATCAAATCCGAGGCTTACATTTAGGAGATGCAATGTCATCTAATGATAAAAGTATTTCTGCCCCTTACCAAATAATAGCCAAAACAATGTATCAGACCTATAGAGATGGATACAAGGAAAGACTCACCTTTTGTACGAAGTTGTGTAAGGACTGCAGTCAGGAACGAAGGAAGAATTATAGACCTTTCAAGTTTACCGTCCATACTGAGTTCAGCGAAGTGCATCCTTGTCACTAGGCACTTGCAGTATTGTCCCAGAACGAGAATAGGAAGACAGCTAAAAGAGAAAGGCGCTTTTGTGGGCTTTAAAGTGATACGATATCATTAGACCCTTATATGTAGGAAGAATAACTGGAACGGCATCGTTAAATCTTCGATAATCGCGGCATCTGGCACGAACAACTGTGGTTCCATGAAATTATGGGTTACATGTTAGACTCATTTCCGCGAGTAATTATTTACGATGTATAGTGACAAACGAAGGGGCGGCAAAGAGGGACAGCCTGGAGGTTAGAATACAATTGATCAACCTGTTTGGTGTACAATTTTAGGGGCTTTGGTATGCATTCCAGAACGCCCTATAAGGGTACAGGACCCAGTGCGCTGTGCGCAGAGGTGATGCAACTGGACTCTGATAATAGTCTAAAAAAGCTAACCTTCCTTTGATCCTAAGTCCAGGTGGTTCAAGTGAATTGGACATTGAATATGATTGCTTGGAACATCATTAGTGGGGAACAACACATATATGCAACTTGAGCCGAATTGTCACCTTGTCATGATCAGAAACAAAGTAAGAAGTAAGTCAATGCTCAATAGGAGTGACAACTGCATATACGCAGCCTATCTGTAAACACCGTCTGAACGAGAGTTCTGTGATAAGTGAGCGACAGGTATATGTTAGGCAGGTACCACCTTGCATATGCTTCAAAATCCCACCTCTAGTGGCTCATATCTCTCCCTGGTCGAAGGGTCTTCCAGTCTTCCGCCAGTTACCACAAAACTTGATATATAGTTGGGGTCGTCATCAGATGACTGACGGCCCGGAGCTACGAGAGTAAGAGTACTCATTAACACCGCTGATCATCCTGTCTTGAACAAGTCAGACTTGGCGGAAGCAGGTCAACTCTCATTATGAAACTTTGGATAGACAACAATGGCACTGCCTACCTCGAAATGACAAATAATGCATGACGTTGGAATGATGAAATATTTACGAGTGCACTTGTATTTTTTATGAACAGGGAGAAATAACTTCCTTGGATATGCGGAGTGTGAAGTATCCTGGACAATTTTTGAACCCGAGATGTGATCATGCTGGTTCGAAACGGCTTGGGCGGGGAGGCGGAGCGTACGAAGTTATCATTCCTAAAATTGACGAATTTTCATTATTTGGAAAAGCCAAAAGAAAGATAGAATGGTAATCCTGACAAGAAGGAGTATAGATATGATCTCTGATCGTTCAGCGCGTCTTTTATTAGCCTCAATTTTGACTCGAGGAAGAATGGGCTTGTCGTCGGTTTCGGCCAAGTTCCGTCCATGGCGTGGTCCCAAGCGACGTGAATTTTAGCCTACAAGGAGAATTGTATTTTTATGGCGATGTCACACTCACCATTGTACAAATCGGGACCTATTTGAGCAGGAATTCACGGTCATGCTGTTTTTTTTTTGAGTTCTATGTGCCTAAATATTACTCAAATCCCGTAGTCAAGCTCCGGTCACGAAAAATTTGAATTAATTCTATGGATATCCGGGTCCCCACTTCCCCGCGTGGGAGAGACGGTCCTATCAGTGCTTTTAATTAAATATGCAATCAGATCCGTCTTTCTTTTTAGTATAATCTGAAAGAGAAAAGGGTATCCGTTTGGGGATTTGTATTGGGGTAAGCTGGGTTTGGTGATCGGTGCCAGGCTGAGGGTTGGACAGTCCTGAGTATTTGATTATTATTGTACCTTGCAGGTTGTAGGAGATTGTAGGTGTTATCAATATCTAAGAGTAAAGGGATGGATAAGCAAGAGCGAGTTCATGTTGGGTTCGTGTACTTATCAACCGTGCTTACTTATCAACAACTTGAAGTGGATGTCCCAAATTGGGACATATTTGGATTCAGTGGGTTTTGCCAAACTAAAGTTTTGTTGCCGTACCTGTACAAGTGCGGAAGTGTACTAGTAGAGCCACCAACAAGCTGGTTTCCAAACGTTCTTTGAAATCCTTCCTCTATCTTTGTCATGACATCGTCAGAAACGGCCTCACAGGAGGAGCTCAAGGCAAAAAGAGTACCTCTGGCTTGGAGAGATCAATGCTCTGCGTGCGCGTGCTTTTTTGCAAAATCTTTATGGTTCAACTAACTAAAGCCCTCCTTGTTTAACATATGGATTTCAAATCGTCAACTGGCATACATTTGCCCTACCACGCGCTATCAAATATGTAAACCATATTGGTCGCTTAGCTTACTCATTCCTCTGAATGTGTGTCGCAAGAACAATTATTACCTACCCTGGGAGTGCGACCACGAGAGGCATACATACGAGAAGTACACGGATTCACTAATTGTTTGTTTATCTTTTCTTTAACTTGGTGCATTCTACGCGCACAGATGCCAATATGACGAGTATGTTCAACCTGCTTAACTGAGTCGGGTGTGTCCGGAGTGCTAACATTCACTCTAATAGTTATATCCGACGGATGAAGGAGTTATCAAGACTAAGACAAGTGGCGGTAGAAGAGGCGTCAGAATAGAGTTGTCGCTTAGACATTCATTATGTTTGGGACCACACTCCCGCTGGACTGGATATACAAAATGTGATTTTTTCTTCTGTGATTAAACTGGGGTTTGGGCACATCAGAGACATACTCAGGTTTCCAGATGTTCGGCGCTTGTTAACAGGGGACGAGTAGAGTTTCTCGCCTGACAAGGTAATATCATTGTCGATTTTACATTCTATAGACAGTACAGCTACTCGATTGGCGGTTTCTGATTATGGAAGCTCTGCATAGTAGATATAACTGGTGCATTAGATATATTGTCATGATCCATGGCACACAAGCGATAGGATATATGATCTGCTGCAGCCAATGGTTTGCAAGGCAAGCAGAATATCTGAATCATCATCATGCATCAACATTCAGCCTTAGGCATAAGTACTCTAGTTGAGTAGCACGCTAGTAAGTCTTGTCATGGTATAGCACAAATGCCCCAGAGCCTCTAACGTGCAAGGAAGTGAGATAAAGGGCAATCATGACAGGTTGAAGTGGTGTTCAAGGGCTCAGAGACACTGTTTGGCAGTAGTGCTGAGAGTGACATAACGTCACTCCTTTCACTTTGCTGTTGCCTGCCATAGGCTTCTATCATCATCATATCACAATTTACCAGACACTTTAGTCTGGCTTCATCTTCACTGTCCAGCCTATATATCTTTGGTTTGAAACATAGTACCTGGTGTACTTGCAATGTTGCACATTTGTCGTGCGGAGGACGGTCAGATCTTTCAGGTACCTAAATTCACATTATTGTTTATCTTTCTATTGAATAACTATGAACGTGCTAGGTTAATGCATCTTTACGGGACATAGAGAGGTTCGGTGGCTGTTGGTGTTGTTGGTAAAAACAGCTAATATTTCTCGTAGAACGGGGAGTATAGAAGTCTTTCTTCATCAAGAAACGGGAGTGAATCAGGAGGCTGCATTAGCGTATTTCTCAGATGGTCGACGTCTTACAAATGCCAACATACGCGAATTAGCTGGGACTGCAGACCAGGTGAGTTATATACTACGTGGTGTTATTCATTTTCAGCTAATGACATCTCAGACAATATTTGTCTTCAATAAGTTTTATCTGGATTATGAATTAGAGGATGTGTTGCAGGAGTTGTTTGTTGAGGCACCACTGCAACCACCAGCAGAAGGTACGTCAAAGCGTCTTGTTGAATTTTTGGAATGTTTGTAACACTAAGTTTCTATAGATGGGATATCCGCCACTCCCCCATTTCGTCCTTCACAAATTGCGGCCTCTTACTTGCGAACGGCCCACATCTACCATGACTTCGTCAATCGAAATATAGTCTCTCTTCACTACCAACTTGAGGCCATCAAGATAGCGTCTAGTAGTCTTGACCTCAATGTTCTTGCTATCGTCGATACATATGACACAGTCGCCATCAACTCAAGACGGGAGCTGGAGAAGCAGTCTACTTTGTTAGCCGGATTAGATTCCGACCTACAGCTCATTAGTAGAGTGAGAATTCATATCGAATTCATGTCTAGTGCCGTGCGGAAGTCGATAGAAGCGGGTGAGAAACCAAGAACACTAGGTGACTATGTGTCAAATGTGAAAATGAAACAGGTCGCGGACACATGTTGGCGAACCCATGGTATGTGATGGTATATTGAATTTTCCTTTATTCCTAATGTATTATCTATAGAGGATCTCTGCACGCGTTTTCAGCAAGTAGAACAGGCTGTTACAAGACTTCAACAAGGAACTGATGAAGTCCGCTCAATAGTAGCTGACAAGCTGTCAGTAGTGTCGTTATTCAACATCTTGTAACTTACTGATACATTCTAACAAGACTCCTGGAAGATGCTGAGTCGTCAGTGCGCCGTACGCAAGAGCTATTCGATAGGATGACAGATAATGTCACAATGCTTGAGAGTCCGTCTCTTGTCAACATTAACTTAAGGACTACGCCTGATCAACTTTGCAGCCCCAGCATCAAACTCCGACGTCATTCTACAAGGTAGGTATTTTCAAACAAAATGCCATGTGTCCGGTGACGTGAATTCACATAATTTAGAAATCCGCCATCTCGACTCACTACTGCGAAATGAGGTTGAGTTCATTGCTGAGAAAAAGGTAGTCGTCCAATCTGAACAGTTCACCGGTATCATTCATTTATCGCCACAGTTTAGAATGCATATACGCAGCAATGCATCACTACCCTTCGCAAAATCAGCGTTCTGAACAATGACATTGTGAATATCCCTTCAATTCTAGCAGCATTGCAAGCTAGTTTTCGTGGCAAAAATAGTTTCTCGCATATCCAACGGTTGCACAGCATGCTCTACGCATACGGAGCGACAGTCATTGAGATCGTTCGTCGAAAGGAATTTTGTGAGTCGCTACATGATTATGGCCGAAACAAGGCTAACAGCGCCAAATTATACAGCGAGATTCTTCTACCAGCGAGCTCAAAGCATACTCGAAGTCATGGCAAAACTTTCGTAAGCCTCTGGACAGAATACAATTTATGGTGTAATATTGATGAAATTTTACCCACCTATAGAGCCAGTGAGCGCAAACGGCGTCAAGTATATCGTGGCGAGGTCCACGGGCAATTACCTTTTGAAACTCGCGGGATGGATGATCCTGTTCCTACAATCGACTTTTCGCCTTCTGGAAGTCTGGATACTGCCTATTCACTAGAACGTGATGATGTTGATGGTATCTAAACCTGATTGGCTATTTCCCTTTCAATTTAAACTAACATATATATCTTAATCAGGCCATCTCCATGTTTTAGACGATCTGGAACAGTTTGCGCGATCTTCTTCTGATTCTACCGCCTTGAAGGCCGTACAAGAGTGTAAAATTGGATTGGAGAAGCTCATTGTCAAGATGGATAGTCTCGAGGCAGGGTTTGATCGAATAGCTGAACGTTCATGTGGGTGACTCGGACTCTTTTAACCCTATTTTAATCACATTATGCCTCATCTAGTACTATCGGCATCTCGTATCTCTATGTCACGTAAACGATGTAAGTCCTTTTGTTGATTCAATTGTCCACAGGAAATCTATACTAATCAACCATTTCAGCGATTGAAGCGGAAGAACAAGCATATCAAGAATTGACAGAACGTCTTCGCCTGACACAGGATGCAAAAATACATCAGGACAACGTATTTCAACAGGAACGTCAGACACTACAAATGGAGATCCAGAAACTTCGCACCCAATTACGGGAAGTGGATTCAACTGCTTCCGGCGAGCAGGACCGCGCGGACCGTCTCGAAAGGGAGTTGCATCAGGTTCGCGCCCAGCTGGAAAGTGAGATGACTGCGCGTCGGATCGTGGAAGAACGCAATGCTGACATGGCAGTTGACATCGAAACCCAACGTGCCGCCCTTTCACGGGCACTCGCGGACGCCACTGAACAATCGAAAACTTCTGAACATCTGAGACAGGAACTTTCACAAGTTCGTGCCGAGTTTGAGGAGGTCAAAGAGCTTGAAGCCCGTAATGCGGACAAGGTGGCTAACCTGCTGGAGGAACAAGCTAATAACCTACGCAACTTGGAGGAGGCTCGTGCCCGAGGAGAAGATCTGGAAGCACAGATCCAAGGTGTTAGAGCAGAAAGCGATGATGTGCACCACGCACTGAAAGAGGCAAGTATGGAAAAGGACCGGCTGCTACGCGCCCAAGCCTCGGAGCACGACCGAATTATTCGGGATCATATTGCTGAAGCTGACGGGGACCGCGCAATCTTGGAACGTCAGTTCTTTGAACTAAAAGCTGTTCAGGATCACACCGAGCGACAAGTTAAAGACCTTCGAGCTGAGATTGAGGTGGTCAATGCAGACGCCATCGGTTTACGGGAAGAATTACAGCGGGTCGAACATGAACTTAGAGAAGCTCGCCATGCCGAACGGGTGCTAAGGGACGATTTGAAAGCGGGACGAGCTTCGCAATCAGATTACGAACAACGTTTAGAAGATAGTAACCGTCTTGTCGCTCAAATTCTGGATGTTGCTATCAGTTTCCGAACGTCGCATATGAAAGCTCTTAATGCTGCTCTTGTGATGTCTTCTCATCCCACATCATCATCTTTAAAACATACCTCTAATGGACTCGCCGAATCAACGTTTTCCTCTGGCTTGCGCAATAGTATCATAAGTAATATTGATGAACCTCCGCCTATCGATCCTTCTGACCCTAGTTCTGCTCTGGAAACACTCCGTGAAATTGACCACGACCACTTTTTGGAAGCGATAGCGAAAGCAGGCTCTACTATTCGAAAATGGCAAAAGCAATGCAAAGAATATAGAGAGCGCGCCAAGGGCAAGATATCTTTCCGAAATTTCGCCAAAGGAGACCTAGCCCTTTTCCTGCCAACGCGAAACTCGGTTTCTAAACCATGGGCCGCCTTTAATGGTAAATAAATTGATTATGAAACTTGTTATTACTGATTTCCGAAATTACTCCTCGATCTGTCAGTATCATTCCCGCATTACTTCCTTCAAGCCACAGGACACTTGGCAGAACAGCTCAAGACTCGAGAGTGGATTGTAGCTAGGATCACATCAATAACAGAGCGTATTGTTGATCATCAAGTATGTTTGAGTTATTCGGGGGTATTCCTTATCTTACAATTCTTGTTGACAGGATCCAACAAGCAATCCATATGGTCTAGGTGATGGCGTCAAATATTATATGCTAGAAGTCGAAGATTGGACCCAACCCAGCCATAATAAGCGTCGTGTTTCATCAAGGAAGCTTTCAGGCGATAAGGAAAGCGTTGAACAAACTCAGACAGTTCAATCAAAAGCGAACACCTCAGTGCTTCCCCCGGGTCCACCGGAATCTGAGGTTGAAGAAACATTTCAAGTGACACACCCACCCAACTCCCACCTATTTCCGGTGCGAACACGGGCTAATTCATCACCTACCGCACGGCCATCTTCGCTTTCCCGACTGCTAGCTCAAGCCCCTCCCACACAAGAAATTGTGCCGGAAGCTGAGACTCTCCCACCAACTGAAAGTGACCCTTCACCCTCGAACACTTCTCCGCCTCTTCCACCCCCATCAATTAATACGGCGTCTGTGGCACACCATGTGCCAATGATACCTTCTCCATTGAGACCTGGCTCGAGGGCTTCACGGATGTCATCAGCCTCAAAGTTTTCCGTTGGCCGAATTCCGGTTTTAGGTACGGTCTCTAACGGTTCCTCGGGGGCAAGCAAGGCCGCCCCGACAATCGCACTAACAGATCAGCCATTGATGTCCTCTCCGTCTTCAGGGGACGGAAATCCATTTGGTTCTCCAGTTACCCCTTCTCCAGAAGGATCGATATCTGATGGTATGACAAATGTTATCACACCTCGAAGGAGGACAACGTCATATCATCTGCCTCGAACGTCTCCTCTATCAGCGGTGAGCACACCACAAGGTAGCGCGGGTCCCACAAGACCAGCGTTGACTGCCTCGAGCACATTGGCGACCCTTGCGAGCGGATGGGGAGCCGCGTTTGGGAGAAAGAAAAGGACAGATATTATTGGGGGATTACCACCCCCTGTTGAGTCGGTAAATGACGAAAGCAGGGGAAGTGTGGAGGAAAACACAGATCCAACAGCTAGCGAGATTCTAAAACGATTCTAACCATATGACTATAGGTTACCAACACTTTTTTTGATATATTTACATCGTTGCTTTTCGATACATTTTTACCAACTTAAATAACATCAATTATTCCGTATGGCCGAAATCACTCACCATATATTAACTCACTATTTCATTCTTCTTTCCATGATCCATAAGCGACGAAATATACAGATCATTGCCACCAGAATAACTACCACCGCAATCTAAGGTTATCATATCAAAGTCAATGGCGCTGTTAATGTGGAGAATGCATCAAAATAACAGAGTTTGGATTGCATTGTTGTTATGGCTTGTGTGACCTTTTTTTATTTACAAAATGTTTAATCTTTACAAGTACTAACCTTCTTGGAGTCAGGTTTGGGTTATTATATGCTCACTGATCGACAAACAGTATCGCTCGGAAAAACAATCTTGTTAGATCTTGTGGCACTAAAACGAGGGCTGATTCGCCTTGGTAGCGAATCGATGAAGCAAGCTTACAGGGAAATTTCCCAGCATCGGAACATCGTCGGAGAGTAAGGATGCTATTTCGGGAGTGCGTTAAGTAAGGTTCCATGGGTTAACTAGGTGAGATGGAGTAGAAGTTTATGACTGGGGATGAAAATTTTGGGATAATAATGATTTTAATGATCGGAAACGCAGAAACAAGCGGGGAATTTCACAGGGCTGGAGTTTTACCCCAGATTAAGAAATTCTCCACACCCCAGGCGGGCGTGTGTGCGTGGAGAAACCTCGTGGAAACCATTGGGATTTGATTGAATATGTGTGTTAATGGATGAGAGATGTGAGTGAGGTGAGTAGAAGAGACACAGAGGATATGATATCGAAGAAAAACATATAGAAGAGGAAGAGAGAAAGAAGGTGGGAGCACGGGATGACAGAGAAGATGGGATCGGGGGAAGGAGAGACGATTGAAAGATCGGTGTGACGACTTCCACATTAAGTAAGTGCATGCGGACATGGACCCAATGGCTCAACTCGTCCTTTCGGAAAACGGCGTACCTCTGGAAAAACAGCGAGACTCCGGTCATCTGAGCACTATCCCCCCCAGATGGTACTCAGTCTCTCCCAGATGCATCTCTATAAAACCCCCTCTTGGCTTCTCGAGCTTCTCATCCCCTTCCCCACACTCACCAACCTCATCTACCTCCAAATTATTCGATAATGGGTGGTGGTGCTGTTGCTACAAGCAGTACGACTGCAGCTTATGGGCATGTCCTCGATCCCAACAGGAAGTGGTACAACAACAGGAGGTTCGTCTCGACCTACTCTGCTTGTTGTTTCCTACCCATTTACTCATTGTTTCATTTCATTTTTTATTTATCCAGGATTATAACTCTCAATGCATGGATTGTTCTTATGTGAGCTGTCAAACCTACCTGTGTTCTATTTTTTTCCTTGGTTACTTATCGTGTGCCCCATCCACACCTAGGCTTATTACGTCTTCGACGAATGGTTACGATGGAAGTATGATGAACGGTCTGCAATCCCTGCCTCAATGGGAGGGATATTTCAACAACCCCACCGGTGGTAAACTCGGACTTCTCAATGCTATTCAGGTGATTGGTTTTTCCTTATTTTACTCTCAGACATTAACAATTGAGCAAAATTCCTTCCTTCCTATAGAACATTGGTAGTTTGGCAGCATACCCAATCTCACCCTACATGTCAGATGGTCTCGGACGTCGCCCAACAATCTTCATTGGCGCTGCTATCATGTGTATTGCTACAGCCATTCAAACCGCCTCTCAGTCTGTTGGCATGTTCATTGGTGCTCGGTGAGTTATAATTAGCTTTAGCCTCGCTGGCGCCACTTTCTCACAGCCTTATTTAGTTTCTTGATTGGTTTTGGTCTTACGTTTGCCGCAAATGCTGCTCCTATGTTGGTCACCGAGATCTCTTACCCTACCTACCGTGCTCCTCTCACCTCTACCTACAACTCCCTCTGGTATTCTGGAGCTATTGTGTAAGTGAAGTGCCACCCTATTTTTACCGTCTCCTCGGCGTTTAGAGGATCACATCGCTCATTTGTTTCTTTCATTCCATCAGCGCGGCATGGACAACTTTCGGCACTTTCAAGATCAACAACACATGGTCGTGGCGTATCCCCTCTGCTCTCCAGGCTCTCCCCTCGGTTCTCCAAGTCGTATTGATTTGGTTTGCACCTGAATCTCCACGTTGGCTCGTCAGCAAAGGAAGAGAAGACCAGGCTCTCAAGACCCTTGCTTATTACCACGCTGATGGTAATACGTGAGTTTTTTGTATCATTTCGAATATCTTCCCTGAAGATCTAACCAAATGGGACATCAGTGAGGACCCCCTTGTGAAATACGAGTTTGAAGAAATTAGGGCTGCTATCGAGTTCGACCGTACAGGTTAGTTTCATTTTTATTCATTTTCAAACGCTTCTTTTTCTGATTCGCATCCCATTTCTTTAGTTGCCGCCAACGTTGGCTGGAAGTCACTGTTCAGCACCCCCGGAAACAGGAAACGTCTACGGATTATCGTTGCCCTCGCCTTCTTCTCACAATGGTCTGGTAACGGTCTTGTCTCATACTACCTCAACAAGGTTTTCGACACCATTGGTATTACTGATCCAACCATCCAGGTAATGTACCCTGGCAACTAGTTTCCATCAAATAGAACTAACCCAGCCCAATTAGCTTTTGATTAATGGTATCCTCCAGATCTGGAACTTGTTCTGGGCCTTATTGGCATCCAGTTTGGTTGACAAGCTCGGTCGTCGTCTCCTTTTTATGTCTTCAGTAGCCGGCATGATTGTCTTCTTCACATTGCAAACCGCTTGCTCTGCTACATTTGCGAAGACTAAAAACACTGGTGCGGCCCACGCTGTCATTGCATTCATCTTCCTCTTCTACGCTTCTTACGAGTAAGTTCCCGATTCAATCTTTACGATATCTCAGATATTAATTGCGCTTCCATAGTCTCGCATTCACGCCTCTTATCGTCTCTTACACTGTCGAGATTCTACCATTCGCCATCCGTGCTAAGGGTTTCACGATTTTCAACTTTGCCATCTCTCTATCGCTTATCTTCAACCAATACGTCAACCCCATTGCTCTCGGTATGTAACTCTCGCAATGGTACCTAAGATCCAACCCATTTAATTCTCCCCTTTCCTGTAGACCACCTGCAATGGAAGTACTACATTGTTTACGTTTGCTGGCTCGCCTTCGAAGGTGTATTCGTATACTTCTGTAAGTCCTGTTTTGCCATGAAATATTACCCAAAGCTTATTCAACTTTCCTTACAGTCGTCATTGAGACCCAGAACCGTACCCTTGAAGAGACAGCAGCACTATTCGATGGTGAAGAAGCTACTGCACAGATCGAAGCTGCTGCGCATGGAGGCCTCGGAAACCTTACCCCTGATAACGCTACTGACGAAAAGTCATCCGGCTCGTTCCACGAACAAGTCGGTCTTGAGAAAGCATAGGGGACCGTCTCAATTACTTGAACGTATCACCCGTCTCCGGTCGGGACTTAGTTTTTGTTTTTGACATTCCCCATTTATTAAAGAAGGTTAGGGATGGATAATAATATATATATCCCGTTGATCGTAGACCGGCCTTTCTCCTGCTTTCTTACTCTCCAGTTTCTGTTATTTCTTTTACCCACCTACCATTCGGTTTTTTATCCTGTTGGGTGTGGCTTGTCTGTGTACGATGACCTCCATCCTAAGCATACTATTTCCCCCTCCTATACCGTCTGATGATTATAAAAAATCGCTTTGTACCTGTAATACGAAACTACCATTAACACGATGTATGCATACATTGAAATGATATTCATACGTTTCCCATCTCTCTATCTAGGCCCGGTAGCACAGATTTAAATTCATGCTTAAATTATAAAGCGTAAAAGCACCGATGAACATCACATTGAAACTAAAATTAGAACTCTTGACAACCAAAAAAAAACTTTATGGCCACGAGATCAGCGCTATTAAGGGGGATAGAAAACAGCTGACACCTTGCCAAATATAGTATTC
The DNA here is from genome assembly GCA_009739215.1 of Floccularia luteovirens. Lineage (NCBI taxonomy): Eukaryota > Fungi > Basidiomycota > Agaricomycetes > Agaricales > Squamanitaceae > Floccularia > Floccularia luteovirens. Next base: position 590,689 of record VSJF01000011.1, read on the forward strand.
TTGGGGTACCATGTGCTTACCGCCCCAGCCACTGGACTTACAAGGTACATAAGGCAGGAGATATGGTTGTGTGTCCTGAGCTTCTTTTTGCTCTTGTCACGGACCTCGGTGACATATTATGATTAATTTCTGTCATGAAGAATAGTTTTTCCTCTCCTCGGATGCCATATGTTAACAAGATACATATGTAAGCAGGCATTCCCGGTATGATCGAATCAAAAGTAAGAAAGGGAGTTAAATAACACGGTCATAACCTAACCCATTCTTCTGAGTTTCAAGGGCTTTATGGCGCAAAGTGGCCGATAAGATAACAATGTATGTTCAATCACCCATACCCCGTACGATTCTTGGTCTTTCACATGTAAAGACCCTATTAGTGTCAGCTCGTCAGGTATCATGTCAAGTCGCGTCATGATACGACGGGTCGAAGACAGAAGCCGCCAAGCCTCTCTAAGTCTTCGAATTGCGTAAAGATTCTCTTCAGAAATCAAATCCGAGTTTGAGGTTCATTCATTACAACGAGTTCTAACAACAAAGAACATCATTCATCTTCAATCCAATTGACAAACCAACCAACCCACCAGCCAACCATCATTCTGAATTGAGTTGCATACATCTAATCCACTGCACATGGAATGGTTCAAATATGCTTCAACATGGCTTATACATGATACGCGAGATGCGTTACGTATCATGTCGGATTGGAAAAGCGCGCACAACCCCGGTACGGAATCTATACGGCATTACAATACAGCTTAAATGAATAGATAAAACAAGAAACATTCCCAGTACCCCAGTCACAGAATCCCATCCCCACCCCCATTCCTCCAAAGAAAAATACACGGGCCCGGTGAAATTCGGCGTCCCATCTTTTAATAAAAGTATACGTACAGTTCGTACGGGACGTAATCACAAAACATATAAAACGGTCCCAAACGGTCCGTATTTTTGTCATCTATCAATCAATCATCCCCATTTCGTAAACAAGTTATAAGTTGGTGTATTGTACATACTTATATATATATAAGTGAACCACGATATCCAAATATGCTATAAATTGATGAAGTGAACGGGGAAGCCATTATCATATGCATGCGTATGTAATAGTTACCGAGATGGTCAATCACCCCACCGAAATCCAAGCAAGATTCGCAAAATGGGAAGTGGCGGAAAGGGAATTAAAGTGGGATCATGAAAATGTATAGTCAATTATAGTCAATTACTAAAGGAGTGAGAGATCGTGTTACAGTATCAAATGCACAGGTTACCTTGTTTCACTTAAATTGTATTAGATTTTATAACATATCGTTGCTTTTGAAATCATACTTTGTTTTGATTGTTTATGTATTACAAGGTAGGGAAAGGGAAAAGAAAAAAAAGAAAGTTGAGGGTAACAAAAAAAGTATATATGTAGATAGCGCCACAGAAAAGAGAATGAAAAAAAAAAACAATCACAAGTGGTACTAAAAATAATTGTAATTGTCAACAAAAATGGTACATGTAATTGAAAAGAAAAGTAAAAGAAGAAAAAAGCAAGTGTCATTTAGAAGAGGGATGAGAATTAACGTTGGGTTGACATTGTAGTTGACGTTTGTATTACTGGTACTGGTACTAAAAACAGCAGGGGACGTCCAAACGAGGCAAGTGTGGGCGACGAGGGGGTGGGGTGCAGGGAGTTAGCTGTTACGTGGCAAGATGGACTAAATTTATAAACAACAGGGAAGATGAACCAGCCTAGGAGAAGTTCTGTTTTTTTTGGGAAAAGTGTGTATATCCAGTTCTTTGTTCATTCATTATGTGACGGTCCGCAGTTGTCCGCCTCTCCCCGCTTGTTTTCTCAAAAGCCACAACCCTATCCTTTAGAACTGCTCCCTGCCTTCCTCCCCTTTCCCCTGTCTTCTGACGTGGTGACAAAAAAATACCTCGCCTCCCCTTAAAAACAAACCAAAAAAAAGGATTTCCTCACACGAGCAACATAAATAAATAAATGCTAGGAGCGCTCGTATGTGTGTAGTCCCTTCTGTTGTTGTTATTGTTGCTGCGGTGCGTGTAAGTCCCCCGGCTCGCCGTCGGCCCTCAACGGGACGTATTTTTCAGGCGTTAACCTATTTGGATACCAGATCGTACCAACATCGATGAATAAAAAAGAGAACCAAAAACAGAAATGGGTAAAAGAAGGCAAAAGGGAATGGAGAAAGCAGGGGGAAGCCGTGACCAGGTAACAAGCGATAAGAGACGACGGATAAGTGGACCTGTATCCCAGCCCCAGAATATCTATCCCATCTTGTTGTCTTTCTTCTTCTGCTTGCGAGGTGGTGTCACAGGCCGACCCATGTTCATCCCACCATATGGATACTTCGCCTTTTTTTCTGCTGGTTTTAGGATCTGAGAAGAAAGGAGGTTGGTAATCAGACACTTCTTTGCAAGACAGAACAATCATACCTGGAAAGAACAAAGTAGTGTTTCATCAACACTCATCATCGCCCCAGCGTTATCGAATTCTCCACAGTAATTTGGTGCCGAGAATAACGTCACAAGGTGCCTCTTTGCAAAGAATTCATAGCCGTCTTCAACGACCTTAGGATATCAGGTCAGTTGTTTGGTTCTTTGTAGTGAGCAATGACGGCATCGAAGCAGAAAATTTCTGCTCCACAGTCAAGACAGGAAGGGGGTATCACACACCTGATGCGCTCGACAGATGAGGTCCATATCATGCTTTTGTAGGAAACGAGACACCACATCCGGACCAAACGTAAACGATACTCCTCTGTCGTTTTCTGACCACCCTGTGATATCCTTGTCGGGATCTGACCAAAGAAGATCACAAAGAAGACCTAGACACGTGGTATTTTTGTCAGCACCCGTTCGACGACAATGACACAAATGAGGGATAGTGTCGAGGCTCACCAGTATCAGGAACATCTGTCGGTCGCATGACCCTCCGTATCTGCTCCATAGACTGAAGATCTGGACTCAGACCACCGTGCATTGTGAAAATTTTTTCGTCTATAATTGCAGCGATAGGTAAACAGTTAAAGCAATCTGTAAATGTTTTCCATAGTTTGATGTTGTATCGACGTTTGCCTTGCAATGAAAATTTTATGTTCAGTTTTCCATGACTCATTATAGTAAAACTGGGAAAACTCACATTCATCGTAAAAGCCGTATATCCTGTTGATGCTAGCACATTCGTGGTTTCCCCGAAGGATGAAAAAGTTTTCAGGATATTTGATCTTGTAAGCGAGTAGGAGACAAATTGTCTCCAGTGATTGTTTTCCTCGGTCTACGTAGTCGCCAAGGAACAGATAGTTGGCTTCTGGTGGGAAACCACCATATTCAAAGAGTCGGAGGAGGTCATAGTATTGTCCATGAATGTCGCCTGATCTGGATGTTACATAGAGCATCCACGTTAGGAATAAGGACACATACCACAAATCTTGATGGGGGCTTCTAGCTCCAATAAAATGGGTTGATTGATGAAAATCTCTCTGGCTTTCGTACACAGGTATTTGATTTCGTACTCTTGTAATTGCACAGGCTTCCCTGGCCGATTCCCTCGTACTGTTACAAAGCAGTATGAGATAGGTGTTCATTTTGCAAAAAGAGGACGAGAAGTAGAGAATGTCACAGGGAAGATGTGTAAAGTACAACAGCAATGCGCTGTCATGCATGACATTTGGACACAAGGGTGATGAAACAATATCACACCCCTCATTTGGTTGATATATTCCCAACAATGAACGAGTGGTTACAACCAGCACAACCTCCGCCAAGCTGATTAAGGTGGGCAACGTGTTGTAAGGGGTTCAGCGAGTGGGTGGTACGGTGCTGCAATTCCGAGACACAACATGTGTATGCCAGCTCACCTTCAAGTAGACGGTCAATGACCGAGTCCAGGTCGATCTCTGTAGCTGTCTCTGCCATTTCTCTGATTGAAAGCCACCAAAGAGAACTCTAGCCCGCTGTTTTGGATTGTAAAAGACTTCTTAGGTCGTTGTCCGGTAGAAACGAGGTAAGAAAGGGAGTGTTAAGCGGGGAGTGAAAAAGTGAGTCTTTCAGGGGAGGAAAGGTAAAGTATGTCGCGGAGGACGAAGCGAGGAAAGGAGGTGATGAGAAGAGAGAGAGTAGGATGGGAAGAACGGTGAGGAAGGGCTGCTTTTTGATTTAGGACGCAGCTGAAGAAAAGATGAAAATCGATGAGGTGGGCGGTGCAGATAACAAGCGAACTGTTGATGAATTCCAAAACCGGCTCTCTTCGGAGTCTCCCCGTGGGAATTTTACTCCAATCGTCCCACATATAAAATCTAAACAGCACTGCACCGTTTGTGTTTCGGATCTTCCCCTCTTTCAACACCTTCACCTACATAGGCTACAACAGCAGCTTGGGTCATCGATATCGGGCCGTTTATCACCTCCAACAAAAATAATCGGTATATATGCATGTCATTATTATACGAGCTACTAATTTCCACAAGAAAAGTGATATATTAAAGTTAAAGAATAGTTTCTAGGTGTAGATCCTGATGAAATCGAAAGAATGCGATAAATAGTAAGCAAGCGCGCTGTACGTCTTCATAAATGAATCCAGAAAGAAAGAAAAAGGAAAATGCCATGAGTGTGCATATACGTTAACATGTTCCGTTTGATGTGATAGGGCTCCAGTTGCTTTCCGCAACAAATACTCCTTCGTTACCTCCATTGTGTGCTTTGTCCTATGTTATATGCTAATGTGAAAATATAATTATCAAGTCTCCACGCGTGACGCAGCAATGGCAGCTGCATAAGCTGTATCTACCGCTCTTCTGCGTCTGCGCCTTCGGAAATGAGTGAGTTTTTATGATCTCCCTTCATTGTAACAAGGGACGAACCTTGGGAAGATAGGGCCCCTTGGCATTGGCCTCTCATCCAAATCTAACGCAACATTAGTCGCAGCTTGCAATGCCTGAAAGTAAATAAATCAACAAAAAAGGAAAGGTATAACCAAGAACAAAAAAGACCTACCTCAATCCACTCAACAACTCCAGTAACATCTTTTGCCTGCAATAGAAATTGTTCACCCTCAAGTCGTACACGAATCACATTCTTCCGTTTGACATAATCGTTACCAACCCCACTCTCCGCATTCTGCATCGTATAGACGCGAAGGAGATCTTCGGGGTGAGGTTCTGGTATTTCGTCGTCTCGATATGACATGTGGCCAGCAGCGAAGGTACCAGATGTATGGTTAGCTGCCGAATTTGAGGCTCCTGTTGCAGTAGGAGTGGTATAGGAGGTATTTGTGGTATAAGAAGTGTTCGTAGAAGACGATGAATAAGAGTAAGCATGAGAATGCGCGGTTGGGCGCGGAGATCCCGTTGAAGGAGGCGATCTCGTAGCCGACCCAGTATGTTGGACACTGGTGCTTGAAGAAAGTGCAGATTGAGCTGAAGGCGATTGTCGTCCAGAGAGACTACTCCCACTCCCATTTGTCGGGGTTCCGGTTCGTGAAATGTTTAGTGAAGGTCGGGGTTGATTTAATCCACTGAACGCAGGTCGCTTTGGTGCTTCACTGTGCGACCTTCCATGCTTGAAGAAATTAACTGCAAGTCCTAAAGCCGACCTACTCGTAGGCAGAGGTGCAGATGAAGGTGCAGGGTCTGGGGATGGTGATTGGAACTGTCGACCGTGATGATTAGCTGAAGAAGCAGTCGATGAATCTGGCGATTCAGACTGAGGCGAAGAGGCCGACAGTTCAACCTGATCAGAACCGAACGCAACTTGTTCTCCAATCTTCGGAGCCGTGCTAACATCACCTTCTTCACTCAGCTGTTGTGCTTGCCGCAAAGCAAGTGTCTCTGCAACACTGGGTTCCACTGAAACATCGCCTACACCGACTTTCCTCTCCCACCACCCTCCTAATCGGGATACACCAGCGATGGCTTGGGGACAGTGATACACTTTGAAGGAAGTGCCTTCCAAAACACATACAACACGCCTCCATTTCCGGTCTCGTGCTTGCACTCCCGGTGATGTGAACTCCATTTTGCGGGGTAGGATACCACGTAGATAGATTGGGTTGCTGTAGGGCGGTAAACGTTCTTTGCCTTCATCTTCACGGGGAGTGATCACTCCAACTTGGCCACTCGCATATAGCTTTTTTGGTGGGACGTATGGAGGAGGCGTGCTATCCGGCATCGAACGACGACGTCGTAGGGGATAAGCCTGGACGAGAGTCTCGTAGGAGGGTACTTTGCTTAACCTAAACTGTTTCCCTTGTGCTTTCATTGCCGCAATAGCTGCATTTATTGCTTCGTCACTAACTTCCCCGTCTTTACCTTCACTGTCTTGCCCACTACCTTCCTGCACACCAGCCATGGGCCCTACACGCGCAAGGCTCGCTCTAACAGAGGCATTCCGGGACACCGCCGAAGCTCGTCTCATCAGCTCTCCTCGATGCTCTTCTTCCACAACCATCCTCTCAACCGTCTCTCGTTTCGCCTCTGCATGTATATCGATTAAACTTCTCGAAGCTCTTTTATACATGCTAGATCGGAAAGGAGTATCACCTCCGACATTAGGAGTGTTAGCGTAAAAGTTAGTTGGAGTATGGAATATACTCGGAGGACGAGATGATGAACCGGAGGGAACAGCATGGAATGTGTGTGGAGTACGATGAAGATCAGCTCCTCCTTGCGATGAGTGTAGTGTGTATACGCTGGTACTTGGGCTTGGTATACCCCCGTTTGACGTTGGGGCAATGTATGTGCTACTTCGCCCACTGGAAAACAAAAATGTAAAAAAGGAATTCATCAAGAAATTGGGATTACGTACGGAAGGACAGCTCCATACGACATCCTTGAAGAAGCAACACTATGACCCGTCGATGGCCGTTGTTTTAGAGACGAATAAACATTAGGCGTATCTTCCATCTTCCCTTTACCCTTCCCGCTGCCTGTACCGTCAGCCACACTCAACGAAGATGGTAGATGAGAACGTAAATCCAATTCCGGCTTGGCATTTGTAGGTGTTAGTTGCCGGGCGTCGTCGATATCGAGTCCACTAGTTGGTTTGTACCATGAGGTTGGTGTTCTCGTGATAGACGCGCGAGGGGTCCTAGAAGTCGACGCACATGAAAGCATTCGGTCTGCGCTAGAAGATCCCGCTTGAACCGACTCGGATGTATGATATTCACTGTCTTCATCATCACTAGCATCACTGTCCCTCTGTTCGTCACCCTCCTCAGTCTCCTTAGGGACTTCTAGCACGGTCTGCATATGCTCTTGAGTTTGTCCCATACTTATATTCATTCCATCATTTTCCGCTATCAAGTCAGCCACCATCTGCCTCTCTCTCTCCCTTTCAGCCTCCTCCAATTCATCATCAGTGTCACTTTCACTTTCCTCCTCTCGCGGAAGGATATATTGTCCAAGGTGCGGTAAAGCAGGCATGCTCCTCAACCCGGCTCGTCTCTCGATCCTTGCTTGGTCCCGGATACTTGCCGCCCGCAACAACTGCGAACTACTATACGCACCCCTCATACTGGTAGGTGATACCCCGCCCCTTAGATGGTTAACCCCTTCCCCAGGTCTAATCACACCGATAGTCGCATTGCGCCCAATAGAATCTATCCTATCCCGCGCGCCTTGAACCCTGCTACTGCTTTGTCTCCCCACAATCACAGACTTCGATCGTCCAGGTTCATTTGCGAGGTGACTCATCCCAACACCCAGCGCACCGGGCGGCAACGTAGGTAAATTCATAAGTGGGAGAGGTGGGGGCCGCCTCAGTAGGGTTGGTGAGAAACGAGCAGAACCACCTGGGGTATGTAGACTAGCTGTTCTTTGGGGCGGTATAGCAATGAGATTCAAGCGTGGAGGAGCCTGTGCTTGTTTTTTCGTTGTAGGAGTGGCTGTAGGAGTTCGGAGGGATGATGGTTGTAATGATATGGATGTAGAGATGGGTATAATCGAGGCTTCTGTGCAAAATCAACGTTATATTAATTGGTTGTTGGATTAGAGCAATATTACGTACCTAAATCTTTGTGAGGGCCAATGGGTGTTGATGAAGCCAAAGGGCGTGCGGGCTTTCTGTGAGGTGACTTCTGTGAAGGCGGCTCTGTCCCAAAATAATCATAACTTGAAGATTGTTTGTGTGTCCCTTGAGAGCGCAATTCCACTCCATCCGGTGTGCCATTCTTCTTCGGAGTAGACACTTTAGCTGCAAACTTCCCTTCCAGAGCTGCCAACGTAAGTGCAACAGCAGGTGGCGTGGGTACATCCTTCTTCTTCGTTTGCTGTTGTGCTGTTGCTGAAGATGTCGTAACAAAGTTGGAATATGGATCAAAGGGACTATCATCCAGTATGGTAGGTAATTGTGGAATTGCTACAACTTCTGAACGCATAACCGATTCAATTGACTCCTTGTTCCGGTTCAGCGAGTCTAAGGAGGCTCTGGAGACAGGGGAAGCAGGTTGGACTTCGACCCTCGGAACGGTCGATTCATTTCCTATTTCGACTTGGGGCACTAGTGATAGTGACGACGATGAATTTCTTGTACCCGAAGCTATTTGGTGTGTTGACACACGTTCACCACCCTCATTCTTATGTTGTGACAATGTTACTGAAGTCCGCACATCTTGTGTGGGATCCACAGAGCCTTGAGATATTCTTCCATTCTGTGATCGTGCGCCTTGGGGACGAGAGATGGACCGTGTAAGTTGGGACTGGTTTGCAGTTGATTCCGGTCTTTTCGAATTTTCCGTTGTCCCAACCTCGTTTGTTCGACCTGGAACATTTGGAAGTCGGCGGATGGACCGGTTTGGCGTCAGGTTCGGTGTCGGTGTCGGTTGAGAGCCTATTGATGAAGTGGGAGGGTCAGCTGCTGGAGCTAGGGTTGGAGCGGCATCAATCGTTAGAGGATTATTTGTAAGTGACGGCAACGATATACGGGGGATGAGCGGTAAGGAAGATCGTACACTCGGTGTGGGATTAGAAATCACCGGTGAGCGATTCACGGGAGGGAGTGAGGATCGGATATTTGTTTGTGGCAATACGGGTTCTGTATGGGTGGGCGGCAGGGAATTGCGTGGTGACCGGGGACGTGCACCTGAAGAGGGTAGGTTGCCGGGTGTTGGAGGCAGTGCAGGTCGCGTGCCAGCTGAAGACCTGCGTGTTTTTGTGGAATTGGTATTCGGTACTATCGGTGCTACTGGTGCTGGTATTTCTTGATGAGCGAGGGTGACAGCATCGGACGGCTCCAGCGCCGCGTTGGAGGGAAGTAGGGTACCTGTAAGTGATGAGGAAGTTGATACACCATTGATGCTATTAGGATCGTTCGAATTATCAGAACTATAACTTTCAGAATTATATATGGTGGTCGTCATTTCCCCCGTCAGCTTAGGAACTATCGTATTCCCATTCACTGCTACGGTTGTCGTAGCGGTCAGGTCTACAACGCCCTGTTGTAAACCAGGCACCCCAATCATAAGTGTAGGCCCTTCAGTACCCTTCTTGCGCAAAGGTTGGAAACGCTGAGGATCGTCGGCATTATCACTTCCACCAACTGTGCGCGTCGGTTGATGCTGAGTAAGGCGCGTCGGGTTCTGCGACCTGATCACATCATCGGGCTTGTCAGCTTTCACATGCCTTCGAACGTGCTCCGCTGGCTGAGCACTATCCTCTTCACACTCAACCTCCAATACCTCGCCATCAGCTCCAATAACCTCTGTTTTATCCGGTTTCGCGGACGGCATGTCCAGTGAGAAAGGGATACGTGGTGATGATGCCGTCGAGGGAGAAGGATGGTGTTTGCGGCCTGGTAGACGCATCAACCCTTTGAACTGAGTAAAGATGGGGGTTGACTGGTAGAATAATTAGTTGGCAGTGTTATGTCCGGAAGTGTGTGAGAGCTATAGATAGGGAAGCATGACTTACGGGGTTGCGAATATGGAAGACTGCGCGTGGCTGCCGGTGAGGATGGGGCTGGTCATCCATGATATGTACAACGAACTAGATATTGTACAAATGAGAAAGAAAATGAGAAGGAAACCAACCAGGGATGGGAGCTCGAGAAGTTATAGGAAGTGGAGGCGATACTTATGGTTAGCAACAACAATTATTATTATTTTACAGATAATATTATTTTATTAACTACCCTTCTCTACCTGTACTCCGTCCCCATCAAATTCATCGACATCGCTCGGTACTGCCTGCTATCCACACTATAATAATAACTCTATAGTTGCCTTTCATCCACCTCGACCTCGATACTTACATTCCCTGACTCGCTACATCTTTTAGTACCTTGCACGCCACTTCAGAATGCGTGATTGCCCTTCCGGTTGTGGATACTATGTTCATCTTTGCGAATGACTGCGCACAACCTGGACCCAGAATTGCATACTAGGATAACATAGCCTCTGGTAACTTAAATATCCACTATAGGTACTTTTAGCTCCTACGCAACGTTGTAAATTTTTTTTCTGTTCATAAAACTATACTCACTTATCACTGATATATTGTTTATTTTTGTTCTTATCAATGCGAATAACATCATAAGAACTTTAAAGCATCCCATTACTGTAGCACAAAGTAAGTGCGTGCTATATGACTGATAATCCCTGTTCGTCTCCGTTCTTTGTGCTATATTTACTTTAAAACAGGATCTGTCCAACTCTTTCAATATTACTGACATGCACGCTTAGTACAGAAAACTCGACAGCCACACACCCACCCCACCCCTCTGCGACTCCTCAGCATTCCAACACTCCGCTCTTCCCAATGTCTATTGCGCTGCGGATGTCCATCATCATCGTAACCCATTAACATCACATAATACATCACCACACCGTTCGTCATCGATTCATCACCAATCAGTCATAGAATTTGCAATTATAGACGCTTCCTTTACACCTACCTTACAACATAGCTAAAATTATCCGTATCTGTGGGGAATGAGCTTTGAGCTTACGGTCCGAACATAGCCACATTAGAAATACTACATCTAAGGGTCGCATTAACGTAAGTATTACTCACTCCTGATTGATTTTGCACTATATTTTTATCTGCTCATCTCTTTCATCTTGTAAGTATGTGATTCACTCATCAGTAGTATTCGTACGTGTTCGCTAAACTTCAAATACCAACTCTATCACCAACTGAGTAGTAGTTCCATTATAAACGAAGGCTATGCCTGGTACATCTGATAACAACACGTCTAGGATTCGGAAGGAGCGCCCGCCTTGTGTGTCACAATTAGATTGGCGAGCATCTAAAATTCATCAACAGCTCGACGATGCATACAAGGCCGTTAAGAAGGCTCTAATGCCTCGTACTGCCCTCTGGGAACTAACAACGGAGGTGAGACAAATTTCTTTGGCGATTCTCCAAGTTTCTTTCCAACCTTATTTTCATTCAGGATATATCCAATGCTGACGCTCCAATGGTTAAATCAGAGCAATCAGAAGATCTCTCCGAAGAACACGCACTGGGATTAGGTTTTTATCTGACGCCTCCATCCACATTCTACTAATAAATTTTCGTCTGTAACAGCCCTTGTTCGCGAAATGCTTGCTGTCCTAGAATACATGATAACACATCTTGGATTTCCATACCTCGATATCAAGCCGTTGAAATCTGCCACAGAAGAAAATATATAATGCTATTTTAAATGAACTCCTCGGTGCAAATACCAATCCTCCCAGCTTGATTTCGGAGCTAGTAAATCAATTCCAAGAACTGGATGTAGGCTCCCACAAATTGACCGTAGGAAGAATTGTTGTACCTAAATTCTTCCAAGACTCATATCTTCCAGTGGTACAAAGAGAACTTCAGAAGAATCTTGGGACTCGTGAGAGCATCAAACGAGGTATTTTGTATTTCAAAATACTTTTTTGAGATGTTTTAAATCTTTTACTTCTCATCCAGGTTGATCCAAACCCAATTATTTTCGCTACTCTGAGAAACATCCTCAATGCCGCATATATCCCCTACTTCGACCACCTAACTGTCGCCCAAGCAGCGATGGCTGTCGAGTTGGTTGCTCGGCTCAATGGTAATAGCACGACAAGTGCAGTACTACCTACGACAAAGGCAACCCCCGCTATCCACCCTAAAACACTACCAGAATTTTGCCGTACTGGAATTCTTATTAAGTCGAAGGTTATGGAGCTCGCTGGCAAAGACAGCGACTCTGTAGTAAGATCCAGCTGTTATTCTCCTTCCTAAGAGGCTGAGCACAATATTCCGGAATCAGAAACTCGATGAACCATTACGATTTTTCGAAACAATGCCGGAATCTACAGGCGTCAGGAGTCAATATCCGTCGATGGTGGTACAGCCAGTATCATTACCCACGGCATATTGGGAGACCAAGAAATGTTCCAGTTAACCGGAAGGAATGACGATAAGATGCGTGAAGCTTTCCTTGAGGCGCGGATACTATCCGGACTGGAAGATGGGAGATATAACATTCCTGGCTGAATCGCGACATACATCGGAATAGATGGTAGATTTTGGGTGGAGGTGGTAAGGGATGCACGGGAAGAGGTTGTTGCTGTGAGAGTGAATTTGGTGGATGGTTCGCATATTGAGGTAGAAGAACAAGAGGAATAAAAATTTGGTGAATAAAAGGGACCTGTATGATTTGGTGAGGATAGGGAAACCTGTCAAGCTCTGTATGAATATTCATACATGTTACCACTCCAGAGACTCAAATAGCTGGTACTTGCCTTTCAATACCAGGCATCTGTGCTAGACATACGGCGAACGATTTCTCCATGATAATCAGTTGCTATTCATATTTCATGACTTTTTTTGCCAGTCCGAGGACCTATGCATAAGATGCTGCTGCAAAATTCAACAATCTGACAATTGTGCGGGATATTTGATGGGTTTTAATTTAATTCCCTGATACTTTGCGGTCAAATCGACTTCATTCCTTAATCTAATTACACTAAAGCAGGAAGTCCACAGATTTGTCAATTGTTGCGAAATACGATTTTCAATTTTTCTCTTCCTTTTTGGTTGATCATGCTACATTCTCTGTTTGGATGGTATCGGCATCCCACAAGAAAGTAAGCACGATACGTCCCAGCAGCTGGAAGAATAAATAGTAACCGACCTTCTCTACTGTCGCGGCAGACAACAGCAACAGTATATGTGCTGGTCGCCAGTGGATGAAACCCCATTCCAATTACTTTCTGGATGTAGTCCTTGATCTCGTTGTCATCACTTTAAATTACCCGGAGTTACATCCCTGATAAATTTCGTGGCATCGACTAAAATAGCCGTATCAACTTCGTTAGAAAGCAGGTGTCTCGATCGCCGGATGAAACAGTGGGTCAGCAGAACAAGCGTTTATAGATCCTTTGGAGAATAGCTGCAACAAAACAAGCATGGGCGAGATGATCAACCTTGAGCAAAGTTCGTTAAACATTTGTCGTTGGATATCGGCATAGAGGATTGCTGGAACTTTTTCTTTCAACAAGGGAGATCACCAAGCCAAGCAGTGCATTTATTTGAAAGCTAGAGCCATTAAATGCGGAAACATCTTTTCGGATAGTATGATATATGTATCGTTTTGTTCGATCATTTTAAAAAGTGCGAAAGATTAAGCGGCGCAGAATGGTACCATTAGACCATCTCACTCATTCGGCAATTTTCGGGAAGGATCGGATTTTAAGCTTTAAGTTCCGTAAGCAGAACGAACGGAAACTTACGTACTAGCGCTCTCTGCACCGTCCTGGCTGCTATTGCAATTTTGTGGAGCTTCGAGGTAAGGTATAGATCGGTTTCGGAAACGTGGTAGAAGTTAATGTTCCCGTAATTATCATTTGTTATTACAATAGTACAAGTAGAGTGTCTACCTCTAAAGAAAAGTTATATTTCCTTGAGCGATTTCGATTATTATCAAACAAATAATAAAAAAGACTTACAAGGGTTCAAAAGTTCATTCATATACCCGGTAGATCGGCGATCATTGGGTCAGATTATAGGTTTCCATTCATATATTTATTATATTGGCCCGTTCCCAAATCTTTCGGGTCCTGAATTTATACCGTCGAAAGCTTTCGGTAGACTTGGTGATATGGTGCAGGGATGACTATTCATTGAAATAGCAAATTAACGCAGTTTCAAGAAGTGTCTTGGCTGTTATTTCCAATGAAGGGTTTTTTAGTTGATGCTATGGAATTTCTACCGCCACTTCATTTGCTGACAAGATGATCCGTCGCAAATTCGGTCCAGACACACCGAGAAGTTAAGCATACCAGTTGTCGACACGTTGAATCAATGATGGTTTCAGTTGCCGTATGTATATTCGTTTTGGAAAATATATACATTATAATTATATTCTTGGAAACCAACGGGTTCCTTCAGGAAATTTAATTAGGTGCAAATCCAAACCTTCTTTCTCCATCTCAAGACATATTTTTACATAAGTATCATCCTCTCAGGATGCTTCCTTACTCAGCGTCGCTGTGCAATGTATTATTTGTGTAATGCTTTCGTCATAGGGTGCCCCATCCCCGGTGTCGCAATGCAAGTACTGACGAATACTCGCTCTGACCTTGAAAATAGATAGCTTGGGTAGTAGGGAGGGAACATTTAGAGGGCTGTCTAATTTGCCAACTCTCAGCCGGATATATCCTCATGAAAAAGTTGTCGGTCCATCCACTTGTTTTGAATCCCAACTGAGAGATCTCCGAGGGTGTCAAGTGCAGGGAGTTGTTCGAACAAAGTGACATATCCTGTTCCTTAGGATCATAAAAGGAGATGTTCTCAATGGACAATCGGATGAGAGTACTCCAACACATTGAACGTTTGACGAAGTGAGTGATGACTTTGAGATCTACTGATTTGTTTGCACGCCACCTTGTGAAGAAATGAATTCTTAATGCTTGTAGAGATGATGCCGTGGTTTTTATTCATGAGTAATGTCCAGTTATCGACAGATCTGAAATATATATCTCGGTCTTTAAGATAGGAAAAGATCATGTCAATTGTGGTCGACCTCCTGAATGACATTAGGAGCTCGCAAGATAGTTTCCGAAGGTTAGACAGTTTGTCGATTAGAGATAGTAAGACTTCCGTTTGCTGCCATTTACATGAAGGGTTTCAAGTTGATGCCACGGAAACCCTACTGCCGCTTCGTGTGATATTTGCCCTGGTAAGACGAGTCGTCACAATTTTGGGACATCCCGGAGTACAGGGAAGGCAAGCACTTTTTCGCCGATACGTTCAATCGATGGGTAATTGATTTCTATGGATTCAAGGTTTTGTAGTCTGCTAACCGCATTGTTCAGATAATGGATGTGATGATATTTGGGAACAAAAGTGCTGAATGTATGCCACCATTCCGCATGGTTGGAAATAGTTGGATAATATATGTGTAGATTTCTTTCTGTTCCTCATCGAATTCCCCGTCAATGAATCCACTTGAATCGAGACCTGGTCTGCCCATGGATCTGTTCAACCACTCCTCGAGTAGTTCAGCGCGTTGACGCATATAATAAGTATTCTCTATAAATCTCAGATAAAAGTATTGCCATAGGGCTGGTTCTTCCCATGCGATTTCTCGCCAGGCTTTACAGACCACACCAAGGCGAAAGGGGTTGGTAACCTTCATGTAATAGATGAGCATGGTTTGGAGAAGGGGGTAAAGGGATTTCAAAATTGGCACTGTATGTTTCGCGATAAAGTTGGAAGATATATAACATCAACTCTGTAGATATTCGAGTAGCGGAGGTCATGGCATTTGTGATTTGTAGAAATGGCATGTTGGTTGAAACAAGGAATACCACATTTAAAAGCGCTTGATCACTTACATAATAGGGGGTTTCTTGCTGCCATTTTGAGATTTTCAAATCATTTTTGATCAGAAAATGACCGAAAAAATGACTGAGATCTGATGCCCCTTCAATGTAGGGAGACCTCTGAGTGATTGCCACCAGACACTGACTGACTATGCACTGCTGCTGGTTATACTGGCGCCCACAGTCAGTTTGTGAAACTGATACGTGCACAGACATAAGCATAACATGATGGACTTTACATCAAAATAGTCAAGAATAGTATCGTTACGGTCAAATTGCAAACTTGTAAGACTGCGCCCAGATTACCCGCAGACTGTTTTGATAAGCATTTGACATCAAGCGTTGGTTTTACTGATCCATAAAGCGTATAAAGAACAGCGCGCGCTTGGACGTGGTACTAGTTTCATGAACAGCGTGGATGTGAAACATAATGATCACGTCAAGGGTTCAGAAGAAAGGAATCGAAAAAGAATCCACATTTTTGTAGATTGTTAAACACCGAGGTGATGCGTAGATTTTTGATGGTGATCGATAACGTTATACATATGTTGTTTTTTCGTCGAATATTTTTTCTTTCTGTTTTGTCTCTTTCAAGGTAGGCAACGTGAAAAATTAGCTGAAAGCGGAATGTTATTCGCATACACATATACGTCATCTAAACATATCATATCGATCGCAATGACGACGATATTAGTTCAGAAAATTAGCGACTAGTACAAATGCATTCGATCCCCAGCAATTTTTTCGTACCTCACTTCTAGTTCTTGCTTCTACGGGGCAGACGGGACAGTGTTTTCTTTCTTGGAGGGCAGCGGTATTTTTATATCTAAGTTTTCCGACTATTCATACAGACGAAGTGAGGGAACAGAGCATCTGGATTGATGCGGTGCTATGGGAAGAATTTCGCCATTTGGTAATTGTGCGGTAACTTGGCGACAGATGCATAGAAGGGAGGTGAGGGACATTTCAAGTACGATGTCTGTGAGGGGGACATGTCGGAGACAGGGAATGGAACAGAGATTTGAAGATCAGACACAAAAGATGTGCCTTGACAGGTGGGAGAGAGCACGTGGGAAGAGATTTAGAAATAAAGAGAACCTTTCAAGTACAGCTGGACCCTCTTCTCCCTTGGGTTCATCAGGTTTGTACTGCTGTTCTCGTCCAGTCGAGCTACTAAATTTTCTGATCGACTTCCTCAGTGCAATCACCCAGTTCCCTCTTGTCTCGATCTGCACGGCATTGCTTCTTGCCATCACTCACCCTCTTTTTATACTACCTTCCTTTATATACTTATTCACAGCACCCTACCCTCCGACCATATCATGTTCACTCCCCCTCCTTCCCCAAACCCTATCCCCCAATCTTCACACCCTTTCTCACCCTCCACGAAAACCTTGCCTTCAAAGTCACCGACACCGTCACCCATGGAGAAGAAAAGGCGCACGGGAAGGCGCACCTGTTGGGCCATCTTCGTGGTACCTCTGGTCCTTATTTTTATTACGCTATCGTCGCGGTATGTGACCCACCCTGCTTTTTTTGATATCTTCGCAACATCCTCGGTTCCTTCTGTACGAGACATTGTCAAAAAGGGCTCGGATTGGACCCTACACAGAAGACATCCCCAAGCAGAGATTCAGACAATCCCTTCTATATCAGCACCTTCTGCAACCCCGTCATCTGTATCAGTGAACAGTTCGAGTTCAATGGTCCTAGAGAATTCGGAAATGCCAACAGCGACGAATGTTACATCTGCACCATCTTCCACCATAGCAATTACTGCGCAATCTCTTCCGACGATACCCTCTACACCTCCTACTCTCCCCACTCCTTTCCCGCAACCATTCGATGATGGCAGTCTCTCCAGTAATTTCACGGTGCAATGCTTTAATTTCTTCGTGAACATGACCAACGATCTTGCCTTCCGCCAGTGCCGCCCATTTTCACTCCTCCAAATGTCTTCCAATGGATTTACATCAGTGAGCATGCAATTTCAAATTTTGATGCATCCATTATTTATGCAACTTTATAGGCCCAGAACAATTTGACGCTGCTGAATTCGATCATATGGGGGACGTGTAATACTACTCCTGGAAAACCTCAATGCGTTTCAAATATGGAGGGATTTGCGACAAGAATTAAAACAGAGTGTGCGCAAGATATTTCTGCAGAGGTTGCGGTGGCAGTTGATACACTCACAGGTATAATTTGATTCATTCGTTAGAAAAAGAACTTTTTCATTGACCATATTCTCTTCATTATCTATTAGCTATTGAAGCATATTCAGTTATGTTTGAAGCCGCATGTTCGATAGATCCCACATCCAAATCATACTGCTACCTAAGTGCAGTGAAGAGCACAAACTTAGGCGATATATCGGTTTACCAGCTTCCACTCGGTCAAGATTACCCATCAGGCCAGCCGCTCACTTGCTCTCCGTGTATATCTGGTACTTTACAAACATACTCAGCTGATATAAAGGATTCTTCGATGGAATTGGATGGATTATCGAAGACTCTACCCGACGCGTTAGCTGCAGCTACTCAGATCTGTAAATCTGACTTTGTGCAGCCTACTTCAAATGGGAATCTAATTGGGCCGTGGAGGTTTTGGTTATTGCTGATCATTGGGACGAGTCTGTTGCGCGGATTTGTATAATTATGAGCAGTTCCCCCGCTATCGGTACTCTCGGAAATTTTCAAACTCTCTCTATTGGGTCTTTGGGATTTAGGTTTTCTTTTCTTGTTTCATTCTCCTATGCTTTTTCTCCTTCTGTTTTCTTGCTATGAACGCTTGTGTGTATTTAATTGCTTTCAAAGAAGGGGTGTTGCCATTTTTCCCCTATTTGTTTCTTCTCTTATTCCCGTGCAGAGTTTATTTCTTTATTGGAAGTATGCCAAAATATTTATTTATTCATCATATATTCTCCTAGTGCCCATATTTTTTCTTTTGCCGTTACCCATTCTCCCTCCCATCACTCTCCATTTAGGTTTTTAGTACAATTTTTTTTGACGAAACTGTTATGTTCATGCATATGACCACATCCCCGTCTATCTATCACCTATCTATTCATCCTTATTTCTTGTCATCGGAATCTTTGTTCACTCGATCTGCGGCTTTTTTTCTGGGGTTCAATGGTTGGAGGGTTAGCGGGGATATTTTTATCCATTAGGTAGCGGACATGTACTATTGTGGATTCCACGGAAATTGGTTCACAGATTGGTTGAGACGCATTCTCCGAACTACTCGCACACCACTCAAACATAATCCGACGGAAATCCAATCACATCAACACATACATCTCATCACCATCAAAATCCACACAACACCCGTTCGCATGCATCACTTATACCTGTTATCCCGTTTTAGTCTTATTAGGAGGTTGTTCTTCCCACCACTTCAACAGGATATTTTTATGGCACGTCGTCTTACGCACTATCTGCCCTCCTTTGATGTCACTGCACTCGGATATTATGGTGAACGCAATCTTTTTCCTACCAAAAAAAAATCAGAGCATACACGGGTCTCCTCTCCCTCGACTATGCGCATTCGTAAATGAGTCCATGCCAACATCGATTCTATCACTGAACAGTTGATGATCACTTGCTGTTCTATACAAGTCACTTGGGATGATCAAAAGTAAAAGATTCCGGCCCGTTAACCATCCCATCTCGTGCCTACCCCTTCACCTCGCATACTTCTAATGAAGATATTTATGGTGGATTTCATACCATATCGCATTACAGCTCGCAATCATAGCAATAGAACAACTAGCATACTATCACCCACCTTTACTTCTATACTATCCGAACCTTTGCACTACGAGGGTACGGTTTTCTCTACCATGTCTATTCACGGACGATATACACGCTCGCTTTTTGATTATTTTCGTATTGATATTTTGTATCTATACTTGAAGCATCCGACTTATTTGCGAAGATGCGGGGTGTACTGGGAACAATATATATATATATATATATCTGTGTCGTATTTTTTCAATTGATAATTATGACACAGGAATCATCAATATGATAATTGAGAGGAGAAATAAATCCTGGACTCCATGAAAAATCAAAACAGATAAATGCCTCCCGAATTTTTTCATCACAGCCTATTTAGGAGAAATCACTTGGAACACACCACCCACGCGTCCGAGGATAGATTCTATTTAGTCGCGTATTTATAGCAAAGCGCAGCCGCGCACCAAGAAAATACGAAGTGAGTGGGGGTAAAAGGGTTTTATTCCCATTCACAGGAGATAATGCGAAAAGGCGAAATGTGTGTGATGAAATGCTTGTTCTTGTAATTTCTTCCGTTGTCGTTGTAACATATCTTTGCAGGGTCTTGACATTTTCGTACATGGTGAAGTTAAATTAAATGGGTTGTGTAAACTGTCACTAAGTAACATCGGCGGCGGTAGCGGCCGCAAGTCTGGCATCTTCCAAAGGTACTTCATGTAAAAATTTTCAAATGCGGGATAAAATGCCTGTCTGTATATTCCATAATTTGCAGCTGATGAGAACATTGTGTTGTAAAGCCTCGGTTGGAGAAAAAAAATTTGTCACTCAGGTCGTCTTCTAAATTTATTATATATTGGTCCGGAACTATTTACTACATAGGGAGAACTTTTTTCTAATGTCTTCTTTGCGAAACCCGCTAGAAGCAGAAAAGGAAGGACGGGATGTGAAAAGATCTTATTATACAATCTTTTCGGTCCGTGTCATCGGTCATGATGCAGATCCATCTTTTTTTTTACCAAGTCTTTTGGTTGTGGAAAGCGAAGTTCTGTCAGGGTTTGAATGCAGTAGATGTCTGGATATTTTTAATACTTATGGTAAGAAATTACTACCCACGCACCTTCTCCCGTTTGCCAGCGCTGATATGTTCTTTTGAATGAATGCAAGCAACAAGTTCCAAATAAGAAATTCTTGGTCAGTCAGGGTGATTGAATGACCTGGAACAACGCAGTGGTAACTTTTTTTTTTTGAATAATCTTTTCACGATTGAATCGAGGTGATGCGATAGCTCGCTGTTGAATGTTGAATGCTGTGAGCTGAGACCTTAGTTAGAACTACATATAACTATACATGAGCCCGAGCAGGAAGTAACTCTCTACTGTTTTATTACACACACTTGCTTGAGTTTCAGGTTATGCATGCAATATCCTGGAATACAAAAAATTTGGCATTTGACATATAATACATACAACCTCGAGGCCCTAGGGCTGCACCCTATTTCTTTGAAGTAACCTGAGTATTCGGGCTTTTCGGTTACATTTGGCCAAGGCTTGCCTTATTCCGAATTCGAATTACAGGGAAAGGCAAGTTTTGCATGGGCCAAACGTACCAGGGCTCGGGAGCTGTGCATGCGAACGCCCATATTCGTCCGATCACGCCAGATAACATTCAGAATGAGCTGATTCTTTGAGGCGGCACGGATCATAAGCACCATATTTGGAAGGGTAGCACGCAGCTGATGTTATGATTGTGAGCGCTTGAGTTGTTCTGTACCTAACTATGATGATGACAGTTCTTTGTCTCTCTCAAGTCTTCTTGTCGTGTGCTGTTGGTCGTTGTTAGCTTCCAGGGAGTTTGGAGCAACCGGTCCAAAGATAGAAGAACGCTGTGGTTGACGACCGTCATGCTGTGTCATCGTTTGCTTTCATGACGATGGGCCATGGGGCACTACAGCGATATCACATGACCGCACCTCAGCAACCTTTTTGTCTCTAAACATCGACCAATTGTCTTTCATAAATCAATTAATCATTGTCAAGACATGTTTTAGAATGCAGTTCCAATGGGACTGGTACATATGTCATAAATGTAAGTGCCTAGTTGTGCAGCAGTCAGCAGGCAACAGGTCGTGTTGATGCATAAACATATCAGCAGATTTAATAATAAATCGACTTCCAATAATACATCAATCTGGTCTAAGCTGTCTCAGTCAGTTCTACGTAGCTTCTCCGCAGTATTCCGTTCCACATCTCTCTCCACTTTCACCATTACTCTTAGCGAGACTTTCTGCATCGTACCATCACCCTTACAGCTGCTCTCGTGCATAAAAAGACAAAAACCTAGCATTGGAAAATCGCACGTCTTCTCAACTGAACATAATCACTCCCAAGCAGCCCAATCTAGCATATCAACGCATCATTGACACAAAATGCCCCAACGTCTTCGCGTTCTTGCAGGCACCTCTGCGACGACAATGGTTCCAGTCACCTGAGCTGGTGAACACAGGCAACGCGCACCCTTTGGTGTCTGAACTCTTTGATGGCGCGTTAGTGGCATACATAAAGGGGTTCGATGGAGGAAGAACAATGGATGGAAACGGCAATGAGGAAGGAGAAGAAGTGGATGACCCAGAGTACTTCGCGCGTCCAGATCGTCAGAATGTAACGTGGAGCATACAGGTGCAGGGTAAGTCGTTTTTTCTCAACCTCACCCACATCGTTTCAATTCGCACAAGCGAGTTGTGTGTGTGTGTGTATGCACGTAGGAGGTTTAGCCTTTTCAGTGCATTGTTTCCGTGTTATGTTATTCCTATCATCCTCTTCGCGTCATTATATTTAGCTTTCAACCACGCTGACTGCGCTTAATTTCCTAGGCAGGTTCCTTGTCCCTTATACTGCGGATGATATCTTGTTTGGAAACACTTTTGATCGTCCGCTTAAACTGCCTTGGGGCACCAGTGCTGCGCTGAAATTTATGCAGTGAGCTCTTATCAAAAGCTTCATTTTATGTTAAAACTGACGTCCGTATCTTCTCTTCG
This sequence comes from Floccularia luteovirens, assembly GCA_009739215.1. Lineage (NCBI taxonomy): Eukaryota > Fungi > Basidiomycota > Agaricomycetes > Agaricales > Squamanitaceae > Floccularia > Floccularia luteovirens. Next base: position 613,250 of record VSJF01000011.1, read on the forward strand.
CTGTTTGTTACTTTAGTTATGTAGATCCCACACTTGAGCACGATCTTCAGTCACAGAACAAACCATGGGCTTTATCCCCACTGATAGCAACAATGCCATATTTTATGCACACGCGCGTTTGTGAGCAGAAAGGTAGAAGTCGAACCCCGTCTTTTGCAAGCTCGGTTACAGATGCCTCAAGTGAGAGCGGCCATGAACATGTACAACAGGATCACAAACACGAATTAGACAGCAAAACCAATGACGAAAACAACATGCTAAAACCACCACAATCCTCACGCACTAAAGCGCACAATCTAGATGAGAAACGCCATTCATATCCACACCTCCCTTCCGTCGCCCCACCCTTCCCACTACCGGCACCACAATCTATTGCAGAAAATACATCACAGTTATGGCTTACTCTCCCTGATACACTATCCTCCACAGGGAGTGCTTCGTCCTCAAGTTCGTCGTTAAGTGGAGGAGGGAGTCGCTCACCATCTCCAGGATCTTCTTCTTCATCTGTTGCTTCCACACGCACGTCTGCATCAGCAGCAAAGTCTAACACCTCGAAAAGCTCCTTTGGAATCAGAAATGCTATGCGCAAAGTAGTAGGAAAGGAGGCTGGTGTCGCTAATGGTAGTGTCAGTGGTGAAGTCACCAATGCCTCTTCCAGCGGGAAAAGTTTGAGGTCAAAGCTCGGGCGTAAATCCCGCAAGATACACGAAATGAATTTCGAAACATCAGCTCAGCGTCGCGCTTATTTCCACGAGACGGAGAACCGGAAGAAAATTGTGTTCGGTCCCCAAGATATTATTACGACAGATTTCTGTTACGGATTCATGCGATTCCGGCCTTCGCTTTCTCTCAATTTACCTGGTGGGCTTTCTTTCGATATCTCCCGTTATTGGGATGGCCAGCCAGTAAGGTTCGTGTGCTGCGCACGAAAAGGCGCGAATGGGATATTAGAAGATGAAGACGTTAAAGTTCATGTTGATAATCAAGGGCAAGACGGTTCTGATGATAATGATGAAGTTCCATGGGGAAAGATATTTTGGTGTGTCTCAATTGAATTGGTGGATGATCATCATGAGAGTGAGTAATGACCATCGATGATTTGTTGAGTTCGGCTTCTAGGTTCATGATGAACAATTCTTCTATTCATTTATTACATCTGCACGCGGCGACTATCATCATTCATAGATTTGTATCAATCACATACATAGTTGTATATAATAATTATAATTTTTCCCAGTACAATTTTAATCCATGGGGTAGCACATAAGTACATGTACTCGGGTATGCATGTTGACACCCAAAAATCCAATCACCCGGTAAATATCAAAATGTTTGTGGAGATGCTGGAGATGCTAACGAACACGCCAAATAACTTTTCCTGTAATTGTAGTATAAACCACCTTCTACTTCCATACCTACCCACGTGCACAAATACAAGGTGAAGGCGTGATAACGGGATATCATCGAGGGTTTGTTGGTCCAATAATATTCGAAACACTTGAGATTACCTCCCAGGGGTTTGTGGGTCCATATTTATTTGCCTCCAGATGATAATACAACCATCAACTCTTTTGTATTCCTGCTTTGCTTAGCATAATTCACAAGGGTTTCTCTTTTTCTGTCTTTTCAAATAAATCGAAATTGGGGGCGGGTCACGGCAGCCTGGAGAAGAAAACACAAACCCGAGACATGCCGTAGTGCATTCACTATGGGTGCTAGGACGACTACATCCGATGCGTTCCCGAGGAACTAAATGAATTCGGCAAACAAGAGGTCTTATTCTCAGACTGTATCGTGACATATATGCAACAAGTCCCTTTGATTGGCTCTTATTGTACTTTTTTTTCTTGCAAGTGTTTTCTCGGCTCGTGGATATTATCGATTTAGGGACAACCATCTGCCACCCCATCTCTCACTTGATGTTTGAACACGCGAGACAACCGAAAACTCTTGTCTCTGGTTGCTGCCATCTTGTTGCCCCGATCCCGTGCTTTTGTCTATCGAATGGACCCACTTTGGATTGGAAAATAATAAATAGTTCGTGCTATTATCTGGACATTCCTTAACGGCCTTCGTTACGCTTTCACTGCTGGACAAGTGCAAAGCTTTCATCTTTTCTTTCCAGCTTCTCAGACAGGTTCTGCTTCTAACAACTTCTAATTCAAATCTTGACTAGACGTCATTGAACTTATCTTATTTCCTTCCAAGTTTTTTGTTTCCTATCCGATATGCTCACTCCCAACTTCTACGAACAACAGAAATGATTATTCGCCCGTTCAATCGGGTACCTACTATCCACAAACTATCGACGCTCATATTATGGCAAAGACACAGCTGCGCAGTCGCCTGGAAAGTGGAAAACTGGTGAACATGCCTGCTGGCTTCCCTTTTCACTACGTATTCGATGGGCACGGCAGTGCGATTCTCTCTTACGATTCATTCGAGTTCGCAGAAGAGTTGTGTATTGTTTCGAGTCCGGTGTCTCCTTCGTTTCATCCTCATTCATTGGCTATGGATCCAGTTGGAATGAGTGGCTCCATGCGATGTGCCGGGCATGAACCGCTGCGTTCGCCTACAACTTCTCAGAAGCAGACTGCGATCATTTCTCATAAATGTCCGGGCAGGCTCCCAGCGTGCGTGCGCAGATCCAGCATCACCGGCACCGGTAATGAGACACGTTATCTCTCCTGGGATGTATCCTTGCCTTCTCTTGACGATTTTTATTTGAATACACGCATACCTAGTACGTTTCCTTGTCCCTTATAGTAAACTACGATTTAATATCTAGTCTGACTATTACTTCAGATCGGGTCTCCATTGCACATGTGCAGGTAGACGAAGCAGTGATGCAAACACCATACGGGAAGTGCATTTGCACAGATCCACGCATTATCCTACGCGCTCTAGCCATCTCGATCGAGTTCGGGAAACTTATTCGAATCCAGATGGCAAAAGTTAAAAGCACGGAGTCAAATGTTTATTTTGGTACCTGCATGAAGACAGACTTGTACGGGAAAGGGAAGCACGACCGCTCTTCGGCGCATCACAAACAGTCTCCTGGCACGGTTGAGTTTGTTGGAGTGAGTAATGACGGTCATATAGAAGTTCTGCATACTGTGGAAGCTGGACCCTCACGCCGAGCAGAGACCTGGTATGCATTTATTTCTCTTTCATCTTACAGCATTTCTAATATCATCCTTGAACAGTACCACTTGATTCTATACCCTACTCTCTTACTAATGGCCGCTATAATTCATTAATTAGCATATTCACATTTTTCGACAAGCACGAATGGACAATAACACATCCTCCCTTTCATTTTTTTTTCTTTCTTTCTGGTATCACATAGACCCGAACTCGGTATTCATAGCATCGTCAACTATACGCAACATTCCTTATATATTCAAAACAACGACTTCACTAGGTTGTGATTTAGAACAACAAGGTTTTTCGCTTTGGTGAAATGTTTGCTTGTCAGCCTTGTTTCTTTGATGGAACCCGCGCAGGTCATGCTGCCAAATCTGAGGCACGTAAATTGAAATGTCGTAAACTGGACAACAAGGCCGTGTCTGCGGCTTGATGTGCAATTCATTAAACAGAGACTCCGAATTAGCCGTAATATATATACATATACATATACTTACTAATGTTACTATTACTAAATGCTAACGTCAAGCTACTTATGTTCTTGAGTAAGTCATGGCCGGAAAAAACATAGATTCAATCAAATTTTGAACTTTCATGTTGTACATCGAACACCAATATATATTCCAATGCAATTCATAAGGATTGCTTTCCAACACGCATTACTATTAAGTATTATAATAAGCATACGAGGGCGCTGCGTCATCCGGGTGACGCGAATTGTTTCCACGTATTTGTCAAACCGACCCTTTTCCTTTATTATTTTTACAAGCTTAAGCTTGAGTTATCCCCACTGATACCATGTCGATCGACTTAATCCAAGTCGATCTACCCCATCTACCCAAATTAAAGGATGACGGTTCCAATTGGGCTACTTACAAGGAATACGTCGTAAATGCATTGGCCGTATGCGGTCTAAAGCGACACGTCATGGGCACTGTTCAAGTCCCTACAGAACTTGTGATCAACGAATACGGTCAGCCTATGGCACGCGGAACCGACAAAGTAGCAACCGATGCACAAATTGATGCGGCTGCCCCGCGTGATTGGCTTGTATCGCCTGAAAGAAGCGCAGGTCCGAGAGGTCATACACTACACCGTTAGTCATAAGACATTCCTCAAAATTAAGGATCAGCCAACGACAGCGAAAATGTGGTCTCGCCTCGCTGAGATCAATGAGAACGAACAGCTACAGGCTGAGACATTTGCCAAACTGCAGAGACTACGGTATAGGGATGGCAAGAACATGCGCACACACATTCGGAAGATGGTCGAGCTTCGCGACAGGCTGGCCCTAATGGGTTTGGCTATTCCGGACGAAATATTCATAATGTTCATTCGCACCTCTCTTACTCCATCGTACCAGCCTCTCTTAACAGCTTTGAGCTTTGCATACCCTTCATTCCGGATCAGCGTTTACGACTTCATACAGCATATATACACCGAGTTTGACAGTAAAAGGGAGTCAAAAAAGCGACGAAAAACACGGAAGTAATTTACGTTCTCTGATAGTCAGAAATGGAACTAGCATTCACATAAACCTAGACTCTGTATGCATAGCACTGTAAACTCTACGCAACACTCCTCACACATTCAAGATAACGATTTCTCTCTGTCGTGATTTAGAACAACAATGTTTTGGCTTTGGTAGGATGTTTGCTTACCAGCTCTTGTTTTTTTGATGGAGCCCACAGGGCATGCTGCCAAATCTGAGGCACGTCAATTGAAATGTCGTAAAATGGACAACACATCTGTGTCTCCGGTTTGAAGTGGACCTCATTTCACTAAATAGAAGTTCCGAATCAGTCGTAATACATATATTCATTGACGTTACTGTTGCTACAATTCCAATGTCAAGTACTTGGATGTTAGATCTTGAGTTGGTCACCGGAACCAATTTTCAAATTTACATGAATTCAACTAAATTTTTGAACTTTTGCGTACTTTGTATTATAATATTCAATATCAATGTACATATGGATCAAGCTCAAGAGTTGTACATATGGGAGCATTGAGCGTACGAGCCGTAGCCTATGTCCGCACGAATTACTTTTACGTATTTGTCAAAACCGAACACCTTTTTCCTTTATATAACACCCGTCCTTTTGCAATAACACATCTTAGTTCTTTCTCACAGACTCTCCACAGATACCATGTGAATTCATGCCAATCTACCCAAATTAAAGGATGACGGTTCCAATTGGGTTACTTACAAGGAACGCGTCTTAACTAGATTGACCGCAAGGGGTCTAGGGCGACATGTCATGGGCACTGTTAAAATCCCTGCAGAACTTGTGGTCAACGAAGACGGTCAGCCTATGGCACGCGGAACCGACGAGGCAGCAACCGATGCACAAATTGAGGAAGCCGAAGTCGCGCTCGCCTTGTTTCACCGGAATCAAGCGCAGGTCCGAGAGGTCATATACAACACCGTTAGTCATGAAACATTCCTCCAGATTAAGGATCAACCAACTGCAGCGAAAATGTGGTCTCAACTCGTCGGGATCAACGAGAACGAAGCGTTGCAGGATGAGACGCTCACCAAGCTGCGGAGGTTACGGTATACAGATGGCAAGAGCATACGCACACACATTTCAAAGATGATCGAGCTTCGCGAAAGATTGGCCCTAATGGGTTTGGTTATTCCAGACGAAACGTTTATATCGTACATTCGCATATCTCTTACCCCATCGTACCAGCCTCTCTTAACAATTTTGAGTGTTGCATACGCCTCGTCCCAAATCAGCGTCGACAACTTCATACAGCATATATACAACGAGTCTGACTTTAAAAGGGAGTCAACAAAGCGACAGAAAACACGGCAGTAGTAATCTGACAGAAAATGGAAGTAGAATTATGCTTCCAGTTATTAGCATTACATTGATCTTAGCTTCGTAATAATCCTAGATGCGTTTCATCCTCAATAGACAGCGAATAATTATTTATTTCCCTTGAATCAAGAAGCATACGATGTCTTTACTACCTATCACTATTTTTCTAACAACTTACAAAGGGGGAAACGTATTGATCAGCGGATACAAGACTGTCAACTAACTCAGCCGTCATGAATCGTCGTGTTCACCTGATCATAGGTAAAGAAATGCATTCCCCCCTCGCACCTGTATCCGCCCTCTTGAGCATTGTGCCTCCAGGTATATCCCTGAGGACAGCGTTGGCGTGGAGGTAGCTGATCGTTGAGTGATTTGATGGCTTTCTGTACGTGTGCACTTGCTCGTGGAAGAGCAGTGTTCCTGGTGTCTGCTTGTACATTTGGAGGAGCATGCTCGATAAACTCGATTGCCTCGTGTTGTGTGTCTTTTTTCGACTTGTTTTTCGACTTCTTGTGTGGAAACTTCTCACTCAGCGACTTTAGCAGGCTTTGCCTGCGATGTACATCCTGTGGCCATGCTGTACCCTCTGCTTCCTGCTTCAGTTCTAACGTGTCCTGTTTCTGCACGTCTCCTCCGCAAGGAAGCTCACGTTCCTCCTCCCCTGAGCATGCCTCTGCTAAGTCCATCCCCAGCCCGACTCCTGCTCCTTTGACTGGGTATTCTTCCTCCTCGGCCTTCTTTCTCTCCCTTTCAGTGGCCAGAATAGCTTCAGCCTCTGCTTGTATTATAAGCTTCTTCTGCTTTTCTTCCGTATTTTCCAGCCAAGTTGCATCGATCTCTATAGCAATGGACCGAGGGGAGAGGGCCGAGATGTACTCGAAGACGTGGAAATATAAATACAAGTTACTGGGGGCTGTTATACGAACATTCGGGGTCAGGCGTTGCTGATCGATGTAATGGTTCCAATGTTGGCTCCCATCGTTATATTTGATATCAGAGATAGATGATAAGAGTATGGATGAGTTGCTATCGATAATCCTGGGTCCGAAGCCGGATTCATTTCGATATACCGTTTGAGCCGAATATTTAGGGATGATTCCAACCGGACAGGACATGGTGGTTATCAGTGTATCTGTTTGGATGGTTGAATTCCCCATATCATTGACTGTTGCGTATTTGATGATGTAGTCGAGGCCAGTGAGTGTTGGATTTACAAGATCTGAGGGCATTGGTACAGAAATGCATAATGTCCAGGTATTGCCGCTATTACTCATAGGTCTTGACATGGGTTCGTCCACGTATGAGGCGTATGTGTGTTTTATTCCATTAGCCAATAGAGGAAAGACTGAAGGTGCCCCCTTTGGCGCAGAATTGAAGATCCCGCGCGTCGGAAAGGCAGACTGCGCCATCTGGGCACCCACCATTGCCCTAGAGCCTTGCACCTGGTGAGAACTTACACCATAGCAAGCATGTAATGCGCTGCACAAGTGTAGACATGCGCAAGTCATCATACAGGAGCAGGAAATGGCAGGCATTATAGGGAGCATCGACATAGTTATCACAAGAGAAATACAGACCTGATGATATATAAGCAATTGGTGCAGCGTTTACATTAACATCACGAGACTTTGGTTGTTAAGTTTCCTGAGGATCCTGAAGGGAAGCCTGATACTTGAACAAAAGAGTGTAGTATTCGCACAAAGTAGCGAGGCAAACTTCTTGGCCAGATAGTACAAGGTAGTGGTGAACGTGTGAGCTTTACCTCATATAATCAGCACCAGACAGTCCCATTCTGGAAGTCCTCTTGAAGCATAGAAAGCTAAACGTATTTGAATTAGGTCCCACGTATTTGAATTAGGTCCCACTAAAGTCCAAAGTCAGATGAGTAGTGCAGATTATTGCTATGGTGCTCGGGGTTTCCCTCGATCGATATTGAAACAATTCATATATGAAGGTTATAATACGACATAACCTCCAATCCAAGAGAATTCCATCTTCAAAACACGGCAGATCCCCCTGGAAACCTTTTGAATTAGTTTCTCAGAGATACGTATATGTATGTGGATACCATCAATGACAATATCAGCACCAGTAATATATTTTCCCGCGGGGCTGCACAGCATCACGATCGCACCGACCAGTTCAGATGGATCGCCCATTCTGCCCATTGGGATTCTTTCCAGCCAGATTTTACGTGCCTCCTCAAGGCCTTCGCCTGCATTTAATATAGTATCCATATATCCAGGGCTTATGCTATTGACGCGTATGCCATGGCGTGCCCATTCTGCTGCGAGTGATGCGCGAAGTTGGAGGAGCGCGCCTTTAGAGACGTTATATGCGATTTGCGGTTGAGGAAAGTTGACCCTATGGGCCGAGATGGACGCGGTGAATATTATGCTCCCACCTGTGCCTTGACTTATCATTCGTCTGATGATTAGGGTGAGTTAGCTTGAGAGATGTTACAGATGAACTATGCTTACCGACCAACAGCTTGTGCACAAAACCAGCTGCCAGTCGTGTTGATGTCGAGAACGCGCCGCCACTCAACGGCCGTTAGCTCCTCCGAATGGACACAAGACACTACACCTGCAAAACACAAAAGTATGTGGATAGCACCCAATTCGGTGGCAGCAGCTTCCACAGCATCAGCGACGGCATTCTCGTTTGTCACATCAACAACGAGGGTAATAACACGCGAGTTCGGGAAGTCGGTACAAAGCGCGGTTATTGCGTTTATGGAAGTGTGGAAGGAAGGTCCAAGGTCGAAGAGACAAACGGCAGAACATCCATGCTCAACTAAAGCGCGCGCAGTTTCTAACCCGAGATCACCTGCGCCTCCGATAACTTATGACGGTGAAATAAATGGAAATACTTGCGTGGTATTGCAAAGCATGATATACAACACTGACCTATAGCATTTCCGCTAACTTTAAACCTGTTTCCAGCTCTTTCAGCTGGACTGAGACTCGAGTCATTGGTGGTCACAGTCAATGGATTGGAAACGCTTGAAAGTATCATTTGCGGCAAGACTCTAGAAGTTAATGCTTCTCGTCCAACCTGTTGTTGCGACATTCTCGGTAGCTTAGTAGAGGTGGAGTGAGATGTTTGATGAAGAAAAGATGGAGAGATTGAAGAATGTGAGAGAATGGCGAAGAACTTGACGCTTGAACTAACGTTAAGACTGAGAACATCAGTGCTATTCTGGGCCCTATCATATCGATAACACTTTGTTCGGGCAGTGGGCGGGTTTAGCGTGACTTGAGATAGACTGCATGCAAGCCGTTATCAGCTACGACTTTGACGACATTGAGCCATCGCGAAGTTCGGTACTAGAGGACTACTTGAAAATTAGTTGATTGTGTATACATGGAGGTATGATACTGACTTGATAGGGTAGAAGATGGGAATGAGCGTGCGAAGAAATAATTAAATAAATAAATAAGAAAATGACAAAAGGCAGTTTTTTTCTTTGAACCAATCCACGTATCTGAGTCTGCAAAACAACGCCTACTCTCTGTCTTACCTCAACAACTCAATCCTCTTCTCAGTATATTCCTCGTAACCGCTCACCATCATCCAATTTGTCCCCTTTTCTCTCCCACAAAACATAACCTCCCGAGCTGACCGACTGCTCCTACGCTCGCCACACGGCTCAAAGAACCAACTAAACTCAACCAACCATCATGTCACAAGCTGCCTCATCTACATCATCAACGTAAGCGTCTGAAGCCTAGTAGAACTCTATCTTAAACTGACTGAATGAACGGACTGCACAAAAAAATGATACCGCTACGCAGACCATCCAACAACCACAGTCTCAACAATGACAACTGGAAGACGGGACTCAATGCCCCACCAAAAGATCTGCGTCCCCAAACTGAAGACGTAACAGCAACCAAAGGACTCGAATTCGAGGATATGAATCTTAGGCGCGAATTGCTCATGGGCATTTTCGAAGCCGGTTTTGAAAAACCCTCTCCCATCCAAGAAGAGGCTATTCCCGTTGCGCTCACAAAACGTGATATTCTTGCCCGTGCTAAGAATGGTACAGGCAAGACAGCAGCATTTGTCATCCCCTCTCTACAACAGATCGATATTAGCAAGAATAAAATTCAAGCAATTCTACTTGTCCCTACGCGAGAACTCGCCCTACAGACGGCACAGGTGTGCAAAATGGTTGGAAAACACATGGGCATGCAGGTAATGGTTACGACAGGTGGTACCACCCTCAAGGATGATATTTTACGTCTATCGGAGACGGTTCATGTCCTCGTGGGCACACCTGGCCGAATTTTGGATCTTGCTGGGAAGAATGTGGCTGATCTCAGCGAATGCCCTCGTTTTCGTCATGGACGAGGCTGATAAACTGCTCTCTCCTGAGTTTGCACCTGTAATGGAGCAACTACTCGGATATCTCCCGACCGAACATCAAGTTATGTTATTTAGCGCTACGTTCCCGATGATTGTAAAAGACTTCAAGGTATGTTTTCATATCATGTGTGCGTGCAAATGTGCATGGCTCATTATGTGTTATTAGGATAAGCACATGAAATCCCCACACGAAATAAACCTTATGGATGAACTCACCCTGCGTGGTGTAACGCAATATTATGCCTATGTCGAGGAACGGCAGAAGGTCCACTGCTTAAATACCCTTTTCTCCAAGGTTAGTTCAATTCAAACAATCTATCAATCATACCAGAAGTTAATGTATGTATGTCAACCGGTTAGCTGCAAATTAACCAGTCTATAATTTTCTGTAATTCCACCAATCGTGTCGAGCTGCTCGCCAAAAAAGTGACAGAGCTCGGATACTCTTGTTTCTACTCACATGCCAAAATGCTACAATCACACCGCAATCGCGTATTCCATGATTTCCGCAATGGGGTTTGCCGCAACCTCGTCTGTTCAGATCTTCTCACCCGTGGTATCGACATACAAGCTGTCAACGTTGTAATCAACTTTGATTTCCCCAAGAATAGTGAAACATACCTTCATCGAATTGGTCGATCTGGTCGTTATGGACACCTTGGGCTGGCTATCAATCTTGTTACATACTGAAGATCGATTCAACCTCTATAAAATTGAACAGGAGCTAGGTACAGAGATCCAGCCTATCCCACAAACTATTGACAGAGGACTGTATGTTGCGCCGAGTGCATCTGAGACTGCCACTCCGAGGTCCAGTTCTCAACAACCTCAGCAATCCCAACCTCAGCAACAACAACGACAACAACAGATACAGTCGAGGCAGCAAGCGGCATCCGCGCAGGTGCAGGCACAAGCACAGAGGAATGGTGCACCACAACCGCCACCACAGCAGCAGCCTGGTGGACAAGTCGTTTATTCAAGCAACGGTCAGCAACCGCAAGTGCGCCCGAATGGGAGGGGTCAGCCGTCGTATCGTGGGGGTGTACCTGCTGGGCGATGAGTCTTTTATTATTGGAGAGTAAGCTGGAGGGTGGGGTCTAAGGAGAGTGGTTGAAGGGGTGAAGAAAGCATCGGGGACTTTGAGAAATGAACATCACACAGCGACGTCATATAAGAGTAACCACAACTCTCTTTTCTTTTGGCGATAAACACATGAAATCGGCCTTTCCAACCCTATACCATACCTTTACGAGACGTATTGCAAAAACCAACTGCTTCACGTTGAGACTTTTACCTGTCCCTGTGCTTACCTTAACTCCCCATTCTGTGTCCTACCCTCCCCTCCCTCAAATGTCATCATTCGTTGATCCGTTGCCGGTGTGGACCACCACTAATTCATTTCTGGGTATTTATATCGTGAGGTCCACCCTTCCATCCATGTTTTATCTCTGTTTTCTCGCTCGTGTTTTTATCTATTATACTCTCTCTTACTCTACGTTACCTTCCATCCTCCCACTCCCCCCCAGTATTGATAGGTTTTATCGTTGTGAAAGATCTCATAAGGCCGTACACGCTCTTTTTTAGTCGCTCGGGATGTTATATTTGTTCTGGTTGCTGTGGTGGTGGTGATTGTGTAGTTAGAGTATTAGTCGTTATGGTGAAGAGTTGTTGAAGGTTGAAGCTAAAGCGTTGAATGGTCGTTTTTAGATGGTTGTTCTAGTACATGACGTGTAGTTGAACGGCTAATTACAATGAAAAGATCTTTGTTGTGGTATACGTGTCCAATAATAGTTACCAACAGAGAAAAAAAATTAGACCATCACAAAAGTAAATTAATTTTAAGTTGTTCCCTGGCCACCTTTTCGAGGAGTAACTTGCACACTATCACCCAACCATGCTACGAGGGGATGGCCACAAACATCTACCTATGTACGCCTACTCCTCTTCTACAGCACCTCGTCAACGTTTCGCAGCTCCTCTCAGCTCTCATTCATTCCCGACGGAACTAATCGACAACGACTCCGAAAAACACAAATTATCCTACTTACGACCACCATGGATTCGGAATACCTTTAGATTTCGTTCCAATAGCTCACCTCCATATGTCAAATCACGGACTTGTCTCATGTTTCTGGTGTTTGCTCTTCTAGCTACGATATTTATCCTTCTCGTAGGGTGGTATATATACGAGCCTCACATTGAGTTGGCGTTCTACAATCGGTCTTGGGTGCATAGGGAGATTGAACCTGTGTATCCACTTGCTGGGTGTTTTGAGGAGGAACGTGTTAGTCCGAGGTATAACGTGTCGCAGTATGTACACGGACGGAAGCGGACGGAAGTTCAAGCTGGGATGGCGTTGCGGTTGGGATTGGATTGTTATGATTTTGCTGGGACGATACAAAAGTCTGATTGGGAGGACTCACAATGGGATGGGGAGGAGTCAAGAGGTGGGTATGATGATTCACAACGGACGTTATATCATACATATTGGAGGACGGATTTGACACCGTTCGGACCACGTCAAGAATGGATGCTCAAGTCATTTTTCGCAACACAAGACCTCGAAAACTCACGACTTATTCTATGGTCTAATGGGGACTTTGGCTCGAACGAAATCCTAAAAAAATACACGAGGCTATATCCTGACGCGTTTTCGCTCCGCATTATCGACGTTCATGCTCTGGCACGTGGGACGGAGTTAGAGGAAATGGAGTTGTTGGATAGGAAAGATACAAAAGCATGGGTGGATGGTGATTTAATCAGACTACTCTTGTTGTGGAATTTCGGTGGTGTATGGGTTGATATGGATTCCCTCCTAACGAGAGATCTCCACCCACTGCTCGAACACGAGTTTGTTACACAATGGGACTGCTATGGTACGCAAATTCCATCTTTCCGACTTTTGATAAACCTCTAAAATAGAATGTACTTGATCATCACACACTAAAAGACAAAGTCTACGCCCCACTCAATGGCGCCTTGATGCGTTTTCGGCAGCACTCGCCTTACCTGTGTGAAGCATTTCGAATAATTGCTACGTCACCACCTCCAAGGGAAGGTTCAACGGATTGGGGGATGCTACTCTATTTCAAGCTATGGCGAAGACTCGTGGCCGGGTCAATACCCCCCTTTAAGATTCTCCCATTTTGTTTCAGCGATGGCCGATCATGTAGGCTGGATAACCGGCTTCCCGATCCGTTTGCACCGGACAATGAGGCAGGAAAATGGACCATGGGACTTGGGCTAGAAGAGGGAGGAGGGTTAGATAGGGTGCTGGGCAAGGTGTTTGGTGTGCACCTGCATAATCAATGGGAAAAGAGTTACCCTGTTGGTGGATGGGTCGATAGGCTGCTACTGAGACGATACGACGCAAAACTCGGGTCAATTGGGAGTGTTGAGGGAGTCGAGGGCAGTGCTTGAACGTTTGAACGTTCCTTCTGACGTGCGTGTGTTCTGCGTAGGATCAAAATCAGATTGATTTTTACTCGTTGTTTCTCATTTCACAGCTCTTCGCAGGGGTGATATAGCATTTCTTCAAACCAGTATTATTCAATTAATCATTACACTGACGATCTGGGAGGACTAGGATAGAGTATCTACAGAGACAGAGAACTAATTGTATACAGCGAGATGGTGTGATGTCAGAACGCTAGTGTCACTGTCATGGTCATGTCATGGTAATATCCTTCTCATTACGGCGGTCAGCTGACTTGACTTTCCCTGTTCCCTATTAGATTGCTCCAACTCTGATGTTTAACCGTGTTCAAGTTTTTTCCTTTACATCTTATTTAGTTCCAGTTCTCTTCCCTCTTCCCCCTCCAATTGATCCAACAACCCAGTCCTGACTTCTATCCCTCCGATTCAATGTCCTCAATTCACTCTCAAGACGATGACAAGATAGATGTGCTCCCAAATTACCAGAATGATATTTATCTCTTTGAAGTCATGCCCCGAAAGATGGAATATGTCCTGCCAGGTATTCCAGCAAAAGACCGTAAATGGCGGAAGGTCATATGTGTTCTTGAAGGTACTGCCTTCAGGGTATACCAATGCCCCAACGGCCCTTCAGCACTCTCCCGACTCACTTCATGGTGCCAATCTAAATTATGGGCTAACGCGAAAGCCAACACACGGCCAAAAGCAGAGATTCCAGACGAGACGCAACTTTTGGATGCGGCGGCGCTCACTTGTTTTCAAAGGACGCGCTTTATTAAAGGAGGGACGTCGTTATCTCTACAGTTCGCACAATCCATGCCCAACCTGGCTCCTCCTCGAGGTGATGCTCACTCCCTATGGAACTTGTACACACCAGGAGGCGAAGCTCCGCCCTATCCTGGATACGAAGCCTCGGATATAACTGCTTCAGCCAGCGCCTCTGTGACCTGCCACGGGACATACTCAACTGGGCATGGTCATTCAGGTACTGAAACGGAGAGTATCTCACATTCACATCTACAACCCCCACAACGTCACTCATCAGTTCAGTCACACACGAGCACACAACGATCTCGCGCAACGTCCATCCAAACGACCAACAAAACTTATGTGATGAATAATGAACTCCCACCTGAGCTCGAATATGCTACCCTGTTGAGAAGTTACACGATGCAACACGCGGAGAGTGGTGTTGGTATTGATTATCGAACAAAAAAGAACGTGATGCGCCTGAGGATGGAGGGTGAACAATTCCTGTTGCAAGCCAGGGACTTGGCGGACATGGTCCGATGGATCGAGGTAAGTAAAAGGAAATTCACCCAAAAATTCGTTTTTTTCCCCTTGCCTTGCAATTACCTCCGTTGCTCCATTGCACCCCTTTGCTATTCTTACTCATCTTATGCTCCTCCGAGTTGCATGGGATAAACTACACGCCACTTTCATTGTTTTATCTTCCGAATAGGAGCTGATTCATTGTAACATTGCAGGGCCTGCAAGCTGCGAGTAATATTGCCCTGGACCTCGATGTACGGCCTATGCCTCGTGAACCTCTTAGGTATTATAGTATTGTACTCTGGATTATATTTGGCTGAAATGACTACTATCAATAGGAAGCGACGCCGTATGCGTTTAGCTGCAGCTGCAATGGCACGGCAGGAGAATCAAAGTAGGGTCCGATAGTCTGTCCTTTATATACGATCAGTTTCACGCTTTTCTTTGGCTTTCTGTGGTTTTTCCTATCATTTGTCATCTTATGGTTTTTAGAGCTGATATACTTGCTCTCTGTACTTCTTATGTTTCTATCACCCATCCATTTATTCGCTCATACTGAAATGTTTATCTCATAACACGGACCTAGCCTCTCCCCATTTGTACTAGCTTACCCTTCTGATCAGATAGAGTTCTCCACTTCACTTCTCATCCCATCCCATTCATTGTTCCTTATGATAGCACTTTGTATACAAGTTCATTATAGAAAGCCTTGGCCGGTTTAAGACCTTTAAGGAAGTCTTTTATAGCACTTATGTACAACATATCCGCTGTATTCTCGGGGGGACCGTCTGATGCGGCGAAAGAATGACCATCCCCATGTGATTTGACATATATATTTGCTGCCTTATACATAAGAGGATGGTGTGTTGTACCTATCCATGCGACTGCGATGATAATGGAACGTATTTATACCATCTAATCTAAAGTATGATAGCCAAGTATTGTTGAAAAGGTGTATGTATCTAGATGTTTCCCGTTTTGTTTAACGGAGAACTTACACAAGTATACGGGGAATCAATACCGGCAGTTTATCAACTTGGCGAGCCACATCTGTCTGCTATGTAAGTGCTGGCATCTTTCGAATCACCTTCCCTTCGTTGCTCGCGTGAACCCTCAGTTTATTTAGGATTTCTGATTTGGACCAGCGTTCCGGCGGTGTCCGTTCACCAGTGCACCAATAATATATATCCCAATCTGCTTCATCCAATAACTGAATCCCACATATAAAATGAAACGGAAATGGAAAGTCAAGGGAGTAGAGTAAGGAAAAAGTAGGAATTCAATTAGGAAGTTTGCATACCTTATCATATTCCCTCAACTCCGTCTCACTCATTATTCCCAAATTATCTCTAGCAAAAGTACTCAAAAGGAGATCACTCTCCAGAGTCCCGCGTTTCCGACTTTGATACACTAGCCGTGATCTCAATTTTTCAACTGACTCATTGGGGCGGGGTATAGGTGGTATCGAAGAAGCCTCGGAAGGTGTGACTGTTGAAGCTAGATGTTCAGGTGTATGTGGGAGGGGCCATGGGTCGGCAAAATGGCGGCAAGAGGTTGTAGAGAGAACACGATATTGTTTTGTGAATGAAAGAGCAGTTCTGGGTAGTGAGCTTGTGAGACGAAACATATTTCTTTTCGAGTTGGTCAAAAACTCGCGTCAAGTTGTCTGAATGCCAATATCACGTGCTGTAGAGATAATTCAAAAGTTTTATTTGTTCGTATTAGTTTTGCAGGGTGTTTGATCAATCAATCCGGTGGCAGTGCTACCAAAAAAACTATGAAGGCGAACTACAAGGTATGATTACTTTTGTATTAAAATTCATCCTCCTCAATGTCTTTGCTCTTTGACATTTAGTTCTCCAATATATGTGGGACTGTATATCGTCAAGGAAATATCCTCTTCACACCGGATGGGAATACACTGTATAGTCCTGTTGGAAATCGGGTTTCGGTATTTGACTTGGTGAAGTGAGTATTCATCCTTTTAAAACGTAGGTATATTAAATTTTAATATTGCAGTAACAAATCACATACATTTGGATTTGAGAACCGAAAAAATATTGCTGCGATTGCGCTGAGTCCTGATGGAAATATCCTGATATCTGTAGATGAAGGTAAGTTTCTTTAATTTTCTTTACCGTCGCTGCTTCGTCGTAGAATATCCTCAGAATTTCTTTCAACCCAGATGGTCGCGCGCTCCTCGCAAATGCACGACGAGGTGTGATTCTACACCATTTTAACTTTCAAAAGCCAGTAAAGGCTATCAAGTTTTCTCCGGATGGCAAGTATGTTCGATCTCCCTTTCATCGAATATCTTCGTTTTTTAATCTCTTGTATTACAATCAGCTATATTGCGGTCACTCATGGCTCACATATCAAAGTATGGTGCACACCCAACCATCTGGTGCGGGAATTCGCCCCATTCAACCTACATAGAACATACACTGGTCACCACGATGAAGTCTTAAGTATTGAATGGTCCCCCGATTCCAGGTATGCCCATTTTCACTGATTAGCCGGTTGTTGGGTACTCAATAATGAGGGATCAGTTGTTTTATAACGACTTCTCGTGATATGACTGCCAGACTATTCACGCTGAACCCAGTAGAAGGGTTTAGGCCAAAAACATTTGCAGGCCATAGAGATATGGTGCTAAATGCTTATTTTTCGTCTGATGGCGCAACAGTAAGTTAACTTGACTCTTATTCATAAACAACTAATTATAAAAAATGTGGAGATTTACACTGTTAGTCGGGACGGGGCAGTATTTACATGGAAAGCAAAGGAGGATGAAATGGACGAAGCTTCGGATGATGAAGAACCAGTGGCTTCAACATCAAAAGAAACTCCTCGCGATTCAGCTGTCTCAAATACTATCGTCAACACTCGCTGGGGTGTCCACAAAAGAAATTATTTCAACCTACCTGGAACAAAAGTCGTCTGCACCACCTTCCATTCACCCTCAAATCTCCTCGTCATCGGTTTTTCCACTGGAATCTTCGGACTTTGGGAAATGCCAGGATTCACAAACGTACACACACTCAGTATCTCTCAAGAAAAGATCTCCTCAGTCGCTATCAATTTTTCTGGGGAATGGTTGGCTTTTGGCGCTAAAAAGCTTGGACAGCTTCTTGTCTGGGAATGGCAATCTGAATCTTACATTCTTAAACAACAGGGACACTATTTTGATATGAACACTCTATCGTATGCGCCCGATGGACAGACGATAGCCACGGGTGGGGATGATGGAAAGGTCAAAGTATGGTCAAGCTATTCAGGTTTTTGCTTTGTTACCTTTTCCGAGCATAGCGCCGCCATCTCCGCAGTATCTTTTGCCAAACATGGGAGTGTACTGTTTTCGGCCTCACTGGATGGAACGGTCCGCGCATACGACCTTATCAGATACCGAAACTTCCGCACCTTTACATCCCCATCCCCAGTTCAATTCTCATGTCTCGCAGTGGATCCTTCAGGTGAAGTGGTAGCGGCCGGTTCAACAGATTCCTTCGAGGTTTTCCTGTGGTCGGTGCAGACAGGGAAACTACTAGACATAATGACAGGCCATGAGGGTCCTGTGAGTTCACTCGCATTCTCACCTTCCGGAACCAATCAACTTGCGAGTGGATCATGGGATCGTACAATTCGGATATGGAACGTATTTGGACGTTCGAGGGCAGTTGAACCATTTTCATTGACCTCAGATGCTCTGGCCCTAGCATTCCGTCCAGATGGGAAAGAGTTGGCTGTATCAACGCTTGATGGGCAGATTACTCTTTTCGATATCCAAGAAAGCAAACAGACCAATGTAATTGATGGGCGTAAAGACGTTTCTGGTGGTCGAAAAGCTGATGATCGTACAACAGCAGCAAACAGCACTTCCGGGAAAGCATACAACAGTCTTACATATACAGCGGATGGACAGTGCATCCTTGCAGGTGGAAATAGCAAATACGTTGTCTTGTATGATGTCCGCGAAGGCGAAGGCGTTATGGTCAAGAAATTCACAATATCGCAGAACTTATCATTAGATGGCACAGAAGAGTTTCTCGACAGTAGGAAAGTTAACGAGGCCGGTATCAATATAGATCTTATCGACAGCAATGGTGATGCCAGTGACCTGGAAGATAGACTTGATATGAGTCTTCCAGGAGCGAGCCGAGGAGCCGGGGACATGTCAGTCCGGCGATTCAGACAAGAAGCGCGGACAAAATGTGTGCGCTTCTCACCAACAGGACGCGCCTGGGCTGCCGCATCTACCGAAGGCTTATTGATATACTCCCTGGATGAGACTGTTACCTTTGATCCGTTCGACTTGTCAATCGACCTCACACCCGAGTCTGTCGTCGAAGTATTGGGTTCTCGGGAATTCCTCAAAGCCCTGGTGATGGCATTCCGCTTAAACGAAAAACCACTCATACAACGTGTATATGAGAGCATACCTCGTGCAGATATACGTTTGGTAGCCCGTCAGCTGCCCGTTATGTATGTCCCCATGCTGTTACGGTTTGTTGGAGAACACTTGGAGAGGAGCCCGCATTTGGAGTTTGATTTGTTATGGGTGAATTCTTTGCTTATGACACATGGTAGATTACTCAGGAATCGATCCGGCGAGTACGCGAGTGTGTTCAGGGTGCTGCAAAGAGCCTTGTCTGATTTCGAACAATCAATATCAAAAATGTGAGTGTATAGATTTTCTTTCCTTCTCACGTTTTGCATTACTTTTGCTAATGGTCATGCTCTTCGCTTACTGTACAGATGCTGAAGAGAACATTTCCACATTGTCCTACCTTATTGACCAATCGAAAGTTAATCAACAGAAGGATGTAGATATGGTAGCCATGTCGTAGACCCTGAGGCCGGTTTCCCAAACTTCTGGAGCTGATGGGGTTTCGATTTAGATTGATTACTATATGTATGTACGTTCTATTGTACATGTTTAGCCTTTTTTGGTCCTCCCTTTTCTTTACAGCTATGAATGCCAGTACATTACCTGACAAAGTCAACCCTTCCCACCCGACTGACAAATTCTGGCAAGGGTGAAGCCCAAATTAATAGAATTGCGGGGGCTGTATATTCTTGGTTTATCTCGAACTGTTTCATAGATTGTGTCCGTGGCAGGTATCAAATGTATTTCAGGTTACGCTCTTTGAGTGTACTTTCTCGGACTCCCTAGCTGTAGCCCTATCTACAAACATACCGACCCTTCCTGATGTTACGCATGGCCGCCGCCCCCCTTGCCTTTACCGTAACTGTCAACTGATTAGCTCTTTGCACCCACTTGGAACCAAGAACAACTCTCCCTTGAGTTATGAACCATGTAGCGTACAGGGTTGAACACCCCAGAAATGTAAGTTTTGGGGTTCTCAGTAATAATTCCATTATTAACTGATCAAAGAATTACAAAACTTTATAACGGGGGTATGCGAGATAACATCCCAAGGATAAGGACCAGGGTTTCGTTGGAGCTGCTGTAGACGAACGCAAGGGTGAACTGATGTCATTCATGAATCGTATCGTTCTCACTTTTCTCATAGGATTGGCCTAGTTTTCTTCCGCTGTTCTACCACACGCACCAGACATTATCGAGAAGTTCTGTAAAAGACACTATTCACACTCCAACTTTGAAATTGATCGGACAGTCCAAAATTAAACCTTGACAAGGCGGTTCAAGGGAAGTTCTTGTGTTCCACTGTCCACGAGCACCCACAACCCAGATCGGGATGATGCACAGCGTGTAAGTCCTCAGGTTCTCCTCGGAAATGGATAGCTTTACATGTGGTTACCGAAGTTTCTTGAAGCTACAAGTTATTATCCTTACAAACAGCTAGTAGTCCCCAATACCGTCATAATGGATGTCATAATGGATATCACTATGCTTCAGAAATTATTTCCAGCATTTTCCACTTGCCTTCGGCGAGCGTTAGCTACGTGCTCCACAACCGTCTATTTTGAACTGATGAAAGCAGATCATCCACTGTTCCCAACTCTTTAGGAAACTTCCTATCTTGAATCTAGCGTGCAATCTTTCCTTGCGCGACAGGGAACCATTTGGTCGGGATAACAAGTTTTGACAGAGTCCGAAAATAGTTCAATCTCCAGTGATCGCTATTCAATAAGTATACAATGAATATATTTTGCTAATAAGTACAAAAACGTGGTAAAACTCTGTCATTCAGAAGCTCTTTTTTAGATGGGAAACGAGGCATTCTCCAAATGCGCATTCAAGACATTACTCGCTCACTCCACTCGCCGAGATACTCCACCGATAACCATGCGGATGCCTCACTTTCTGGCAGCAGGACCTAAGTAACCCAAATTAATATCGTACTGTTACGAATGGTTGAGACAGCAAATACTTACCAGCTTTATCTGCATTCCTTCCTTCGGCTCCCCATCCAGCATAATAGATAACGGCGGTCAGCGCGGCAAGAGCACCCGCGCCAATAAGCTGGTGAGCACACTTCAAAATACAGACCCACGCAAGTTACTACTGGAGCAACGTACTATGTTGTTATTTTTTTGGTTTCCACTCAATTTACCTCCGTTCACACCACCAACATTCCTCAGCATGCGGGAGGCTAGCATTTTAACTTTCTCGCTGTAGATGTTCAGGTACTGCACTTTTGGGATGATTGCAAAACAGGATCACAAAGATGTTTTAATCCCCGCCCTTGTGGAATGAGAGTTTTATATTATATGTGGTGCGTTGATGTCATCATGAAGACATTGTTTACAGTTTACACTGGCAGTCTCTCCCTTCTCGTCACGTGGCTCGAGCTTTATGCTAGTTATTCTCTGCTGAACGTTTAGATTTACGACGCTACGCAACATTACACGTTACCAATTCGTTACTTGACACTCAAACAAACCACCAAGCGGTCGTATCCTTCTCCGAGGCGTATCACTGGATTTGATTGAGTAGCCTTCCTTCTCTGCCGCTGAGAGTGGATAAATTTACAGGACTGCAACATGTGTTGCGCGCGTCTTCTTGTACCTGTACCCTGTGGTAGGTTATTCGCCTTCGTTACACGTGTTTTACCAAGACACTGAAAATCATTGTCGTTATCTTTGATCCAGAGCACCAACATTTTAGCTGTAAGCACAGTGAGGGCTCTCTATGCCTAGAACCAATATATTTCTTGCCCAGTTCCCCAAGTTCTTTGGCACTTGCTTTGTGATCGCGACTCTTCTTATCATTTCTGAAAGGAGCGTGAGAAACAATGACGAGAATCATACAGAGGGAGGTATCCGGGATCTCACACCTTAGACATAACACTCTTGCATCGAAATGAGTAGTCAATCTATTTCTATGAACACGAAGACGCAAGACCACATTGTGCATCTTACACCTCCTGGAACGGTGGCACAAGCTACTGAGCAGTTTCGTCGATTGGGTTTTAAGTTAGGCACCTCATTATCATATATATGTTCTAGTTTGACTATTTTTGAAGTGTTGTCCCGGGTGGCACACACTGCAGATGGAATGACAGCGAATGCCCTTGTAGTAAGTAAGTTCAGCATTTTGATTGTTACGCAGGTGCTCAACTTCGTTCCGTCTCAGGTTCTCGCTGATGGCGTTTACCTCGAGTTGATATCTTTTGTCCACCCGCCTTCCTATTATCCGCCCGACTCGCCAGAGCGAAAACAGCGCGAAAACCATTATTGGGCCCGGAAGACTCCAGGTTGGATTGACTACGCGTTTCTCGGGAATGGCTCCCGCGAAACTAGAATCTCAGATATCATCAATGAAAGGGCCCAAAGAGATGGCAGTGGAGCTTTCTACCATAAAGAGGAAGATGGCGGACGGAAACGCCCTGACGGAATTGTACTTGAATGGCTGGTGTCTAATCCAGACCAAAATAAGAGAGGATTATTACCTTTTTTTTGTGGTGATATCACACCACGCAACAGGAAGGGTAAATATTCTCCACGAAAATATTGTTTATTCAACTATGGCTTACTCAAGAATAGGTTCCTAGTGATCCTCCTTCAAATACAGTGCACACGAATACAACACAGGGAATCGCTCATATCAGGGTTCTCACTGATCAGAACTCATTAACATCCGTGGCAAAGCAACTCATATCTGTTGTTGGGCAGAAACCTGAATCTTCCACGACCAAAAGGGTCGTGTGGAAGTTGGACACCGTCAATCTGGGAAAACAGCCCCCAAAACTTATCCTTAGTACCCCAGTACACGACTATCTCGGATGAAGTACAGTTTGTCGGAGAGCATGGAACCTGGGAATCTATGAGATTCGGATTTCCGTGTTCTCAACGGAAAAGGCCCGCTGAACGCCACGCCGTATGGAAAAGTTGTTTGGGTTCAAGATGATACGGAGATCTACTAAAAATTGTTTATCTGTCAAGAGATGTCGAACAAGAAGATCTTAAAATGTATGCTGTCAACCTGGGAACTGTTGAGAAAGTAATTGGACCCCTCTGTACTTGTACAGCCTTGATAAAATTTGCGATATCCGGTGAAATCAAAAACACTTTTCGTTACACCTCAAACTGTCCTCCTGTTATCAAGCTTCGGGTTTTGTATGTTCCGGACTCCCATTATACACTATTTGGAAGGCTTCTGGAAATTCTTTCAGCGCGGAAACCGCGTCTGAACATTTGAAGAACCATGAGTACCTCCTATCTCTCTGGCAAGGAGGATGGAGGGAACTTTACACGATCACTCGCAATCCTATAACAAACTACTGACCGGATATACCTGCTTTCTTATTGTTCCGTCGTGTATTCGATCCCACAGCTCCCGCGCCGTCCTCCGAAGAAGTAGCGCTCATGTCGAGTAGGTGGTCGTAAATCAGACATTTTGCTTCCCCACAGTCCCACGCTCACGTCTCTCATCCCACGTCTCCACGTCCCTCTTTATTCCCTACTCATCCGTCTTTTGAGCCGAGCACCATCTGTTGCGCAAAGAGAACTCAATTGACAATCAGTCTATTTCTTATCACCGACCCACTTATTTTGGCACCTCTCGGTTAGAGTGACACTGCGATAAACGTGTTCCGCCGCTATCGGTTTCGGTTTCGGTCTCAGTGTCTTTTTTTACTTACAGAAGATAAAGAATCCTTCCGCCACTATGGGCTTAGTATTTGGATGATTGTTGAGTACTGAGTCCGTACATATGATCGGACACTCACACACAGTCAGTGTCGGAGTATTTGTAAACATTGCGAGTCGTCGGGGCGTTTCTTTTATTTCGCCTTTGCAAGATGGTGTTGGTTCCATCACAAGACACTTTATGTAAGCCCAATATATTGGTTCACTGAGCTGGCCATTAATGTAGCCATTAAAAAGTAGCTATACGATCAAGCACATCACAATTTTCGAATTACGCGAGCGCCGAGTTTTTTTACTCATCGTAACCGTGCTCATCAAAAGCTCAGCAGTACATACCACATGGTGGCTTTTATTCAAGAGAGACCTATGTGGCATTGCTACGTTGAATATTCCGCGGGGCCAAAATATTGTCCTCGTTCCACTTTATTTTTTTTTCTCTTTGTCACTGTGACTGGTGATAACATACTTCCCACTTCGAGAACCCAGATGCAAAAAAGTCAGATACAAAGATGTCTTATTTACCCCGCATTTTCCCTGCAAGTGTGACGCATCTTTGACGCTAGAAGCTCCAACAATCGAAATCGAAATTTTGAACCTCCGCGAATCCCGAAGTCAAGCTACTGCCACATGCATACCTGCTGACTGGAGCGGCAGGTCCCTCGCAGGAGCTTTGTTCTTTGTTCGCTCTCTTCAAATCACTTGACAGATGAATGTGCACACATATCCGAACAGTCTGTTATAAGCGAGGATCAAAAAACGATGGCTTTGTATTAAATTGGAAATATGAAGCACCCTTTCCAAGACAAATGTAACGTTTGCCTCCCTTCAAAGCCTCATTCGTGCTAAGTGCATTCCCGAATGATCGTGATTGACTGATGATATTGATGGCAGGAGAGAAGTTGACCCTGCTTTCTCATGTCAATGAGAGTTGCTCCACAATTTGTTCTCTGGGCTTTCCATATACAGTATTAAATGGTAAATCAACCTACGGTTCCCCAGGAAGCAATTGTTCAACTCATATGATACACCTCCTTGCTGAGATCTAGAAGTGGGGGAAGAATACACTCAACTTGTTATCAAAGACTTTAATAGCTGACCCGATACCTGCTGGTACACTAAGTATAGCGATCTACTTTTGTAAATAAGAGTTCCGGTACATAACAAGAGCTCACCGGTATGACCTTGGAGAATCGTCAACCCCCTCGTATTAAAATAATTGAATTTAGAATATATTTCATTGAGTTTGGACCTTGAATACGTAAGTCAGCTGAGTCCCATAGGATGCCGACACTTGATTTACGGTATTCAAACAAGATTCTATATTATTATTCAAATTTTCTGGGGTCCTGTGCTAATCAAACTTTTTACGTAAGGGCCTGGTGTAGTTCAATTGAATATGTCACCAGCTAGTGGTCATTCATTTCGACTGCTACGATGAAACGAGGTCCGGGGTGTGGGGTACAAATATTAATTATGCAATAAGAGGTAATATTATACCAGACCACCAAAACTTAATCACATACCCAATGCACCACCTTAAATACTGGCCACCAGATATAGCTAAGAACATACTTTATTTGCATAGACACTTGTAGAACATATCATATTGAAGGCTCGGAACGGATGAATTACGAGGAGAATGACATGATTTTTGCCCATTCAGGAGTTATGCTTAGCTTCAGGGATTTATGGGATGTTTCTTAACTTTTTTTTCTATAATAGAATGCGCATACACATGCGAAGGGTTGAAAAACGACAACTTGACGTATTTTTAAACATAGACGTTCCATTAAGAGCCATAACAACTAATCAATGAACCTTGTAGAACATATCAAAGCACCCGTGCAAAACAAGGTCTGTCAATATTGGATAAATATGGGGGATACACCCGTTGCCCACACAACGAGAATTACGGTTTCTGTCCTTCCAAAAGAAACCGGGTCATCGCTGACAGCTGACATATCCTCCCTCAGGGAGGGAAAGCACAAAGTTAGTAATCGATTCAAATGTAGACGAGTATCCTGCATTTGTGTGAGCGCAGAGTATGGTCTGATGAGAATATACAACACTTCGCATATGTTTTATGTTCTCGGGAACCGGATAACGGGATACATTATGCGAAATACCCATCTGTTATATTTTAAGAAATCCATGTTCGCGGACTATCCTTGTTCTCTTTAACATACTGCATAGGTAATAAGTAATTATTTTTCGACAGGATATGGGAAGTAATCGAACGAAAAAACATATCAACGTCATATCACTAATCCCGTCATAATTTTCCCTTACACACATTCCGAATTGCCGCGCGCGCGTATCCAGATCATCTGGGAAAAATCCGGTTTCCCAGGAAAACCATCATCAATCAAAATCGAATGTACTTACCACGACATCTGTGTTGTTTACTTATAGATTAGTGACGTCGACTTCATGAGAAACACGGCCTTTTCGAAAAAGATCTCATCAAAGTAAACAGCAAAGTTTTGGCATGAGCATGGCCTTAGCATTAGATGGAATTTTCGAAGTCCTTGAAGTGTAACATGATCATATACATATAGAACAAGGCAATGTCAGTACCCGAGTGCAGCACCTGGAAGCGGTTTTATGTAAAATTAATTGTGCACAGGAAGGAACGAGGAACAAGTACGCTAGAAACAAGGACTGGCATGGACGGATATATGGTGCAAACCAAAACTTGAAGGGAAATCCTAGCTAGGCGGGGACTAAGAAGGAAGCTTGAAGTCTAGGAAGAAACTTCGGCGAGAGAGGGGGGAAGGTGGTCGATATAGGCCAAGAAAAGAACTGGGGTACAAATCTTACTTTACTTTTGGTGTCACGGTACTTGCGGGCCTACGGGAATTAACGTACGTAGTGGTTTTCCTATTTCCAAGTCTCATGCGCAATCCCGACCGGATGTCTTTTCCGATCTTTGGTATTTCCGTTCCCAGGTTCATCTCCTATTACCCCCACAATTTGTATGGTTATACTACTTCCACGTGGAACGATTATAATTGATTGCAATGTTTTCTTGCACAGGAGTAGTCGTCTCTTGTACGTTGTAAAGCTAGGGTAGCCAGTTGAATGGGAAAATGGGACCGATTACCATTAATTTGTCTGCTCTGGGCAATTGCTGTGTATTGTGTTACAACGGCCACCATCATGATCATGATGGGGGTAGGAGCGTTTTCTTTTTTTAAACGGAATGAGGCTATCACAGATACGACACATTATGTATTTGCTTCATACACGATTAGGAAGATGAGATCGTTCTTTTCATCAAAAGCGTTGCAGTCATGAGGCAATTGAAAAGCAGAGGAGATCATCGATCGAATAGTATACTTATTTTCTGATCACAAATAACGGAATATGAGCCCTTCCGATAGTCGGTTTAAACATGGTATCAGGGTCAAACTGAAGGGCTGTTTGCCCCAAAGGAAGAATCGAGAAATGAGTATTATTTGGAAGGTCTACACTGGTTGGACACGCGGAGGTTCGTGGGACTGACACGTTGTACAAACAAGTCTCTCTGACAGATCTCACAAATGCATAAACGGGGCGCGTGTTTCTGGGGCATAGGACGTCAAGGGAGATTCCGAAGAGAAACGGGGGTGGAGATCAGGTAAAATGAAACGACTAAACCTGGAATGACTCGTTCATGATGTCATCGTTATTTCCCATCCTTCACAGAAATCACAAGCTGTTCTCTCTCACGAACAAATCTCTGTGTGTGCTTCAACTCGTGTTGATTGGGTCCATGGTAAGAACTGATCGATTCCTTCCTTTCATTCAAGTCTTGCGAGAGACACGGACGGGACGTGATCAATTTAACATAATAAAGCAAGTATAGTCCGCATTTACGACAGAGAGCTTGTAAAGCAATAATAAAATTTATGAGAAACAATGCGTGTAGTACTACGTGTGGTGCGGTGTGATAAATATTTTAAGTCTGTCCAATGCACTTCAACTACAGTCCTATCTCTCAAAACCTTAATTAAGTGCGCAAGAAATACGAAAACAAATTGTGTTGATAGATGAATACGAACGTCACAACAGAATCATGTCAATTCCTTGTGCGCAGCCCGAATATTCGGAGTATGCCCTGTAAAATCCAAAAACCCTCCATAATGTAAGTGAAAGAAATTTCATCCGGAACCCGAGTGGCGTCAAAAAAAGATGGGAAATGGTCGTCGTTTAATGATAACCATTGAGGAAAAAGTATGTATATGCTGGTTTTCCCGATACTATGCATAGGTTAAAGACGCCGTGGCTATTTCGAACTATGTCGTCCTACTACCGTTACGCGTTCCAGATAAGCAAGTTTTGGATGTTGGTGGAAATAGAGCAATTGGTGAGAGTTATTGACAGCAGGGAAGGGGTGCGGGCCTGTACATAAATACCAAGATGCAGTGGTTACCATAAATATGGATACAATTTGACATTGCGTGGGTTCTGTTGATATGCGCAAGCATCAAACATGAGAGCGAACATATAGATTAAAGAGGGGTCGAGGAGGGTAATGCGTAGTGATGATGATCGGCCTTTGCGACCAGGTTTGTGCATTATTCAGCGGTGTATATGCTGTATTTTGTAGATAGGTCTACTTCTCTATCTGCGTGCGACCCATCGCCAATATGTAGAATTTGGAGGCTGAAAAGAATACATGTAAGCACACAAACAAAGGGAAAGGGATGGGAAGGCCTGTATGCACCTGTGTGCCCGGAGTTGAAAAATCTATTGGATAAACAAAAGGGATAGAGAACAAAGATCAGATAACTGTGACTGGATCCGCGGAAGGATGGGGCAGGGTACTTACGGTCAAGGACACATTCCCAAATGTCGACGCCGCGGCTCCTTGGGTCCCATACACCACATTGACTGTATTTTGACCAGTACGCGTTAAGCTCCCAGACCCGTGTTGCATCGCCAACTACAGGTGAGCCAGCCATACGTGCTGGAGAATGCGAGATAGTTTGAGGCTGAATTGTGGAAGATGAGGGTGTGCTTGAAGGCACGCAAGTTGATATGGATAGGGAAGAGAATGGAGGGAGAAAGGATAAATCAAAGGGATTTTATATAAGAAAAGAGTTAATATAATAATTAAGAAATGGAAACACAGCCCTGTTTGAATCAAAATCCGAATCAAATCGCTGGACCGAAGATCTGCCAGATCTATCTTTTCGCTCCCACACACCTCGTTCCTTTCATGACATCAACTGTCCCTCTCTCTCTCCTCTCTGACGATGTGTCACATTGCTACTACCGGAGCTGCGGGTCCCGGCCGATCACAGCTTATCTGGGCACGAATCACCTGTAACAACACTGCGTCATGAAACTGTCACATTCCCTTCACTTCGCGTTCGAGAAACCTTTCACACCATCTCGAATTCCCTCAGTGGCTTGTCTGCGCATGCTCCTCGGCATTTCATAATTTCCTTATTCTTCCGTTTTTTGCTACATTGTTCCCCAGATCCTCCTAATCTGTTTTCAGCTTAGCCAAGCGAGCTTCATTTGACCAGCGAATGCTAGTTTTGGAGATTAAAACTTATCAGCTAAAGCAGGTTTACTGATATGTATACATACACTGCTATTTACTTGTATAGCTCTGATATTGGAATCTGCTCCGACACGCAGCACGTTTGCTGCGAGATCACAAGTCTGTTGAGCGCCGAGAACTTCTTTTGGTAATAATGGGTGCGTATCATCTGCTTGAGTTATGCTTGAGTGTATAGTCTTTGTATGGCATAGCGCCGACGCTCTCATGGCACATGTATGTGCTGTATAATGTGCCTTCGGCCATGTTTCATTTGAATCCTTTCTGCAGTTATCCGATACGCGCGGTCCCATATTTGAACCCTATCACTAGTGGTATTTTGTTCGTTGCGGTCGGCACCATTGACTGCTGTGACGACTAACCCGGCGCCCGTTCATGGTTCAGGTACCTGGTATTTGTGCAAGTTATACGAGTTTACAGCCGACCATCGACAGGCGGGGAATTGCCTAGTATGCGCATCCAGACATGAATAGTGGATGCACTGTGTAAGTAATTGTGCTTCTACCTTTTCCCCCGAATATCCTTAGGCACTTCCAGGATCATGGCCTATCAGATTTTTGAATATCACAATGCACACAGGTTCATATTCGGGGAGCATAAGATCTACTGTGTCGATACTCTAGCCTACTCAGCTGTTGTACAGCAAGCAATGAAGCTGAATCTTCTATCTATTAATGCTGACAAATGAAAGAAAGACAATGATGACTAAGAATTCCGCGGAACGAACAGCTGTTCAATGATTGTGTCACGTGATGTTGAATTATCGCAACACATCACTAAGGTAGACCTCACACAAACTCGACATATCCATGTGTTGTGACTTTTTAGTGACCTAGTCATGTGAGAAACAAATTTTGGTGGGGACCTAGCAATTTTTCCCATTTTGGAATAGTACCAGGCAAGCAGTGATTAAACCAAAAAAGCTATAGATAACAAGTAGATAACTACTGATTCTTTGACTATATGTGCAGATCTTAGTATTTAGACAATTGCAAAGGTAGAAATATGAAAAAGGATAATTTAAATCAAATGTCCTTTGCATTTGTCCATTGCATTCAATTTGAGGATGTAGAACCTCTTTATGCTGAAAAATAATGTTTTGTAACACTTTTTATCACATGATCATGTTAAGTTTATGTGAGGTCTATCTTATATGCTATGATTCTATACAGATGGGTGCTCTTTTCACACTCTCAACTCATTGTTGTGACAGCAACAATCACATGACTGATTACATAATTGATCATGTGATGGAGCACGTGACTAATGACGTGTCTCACACTCATATGCTCTATGGCATGTGACTCTCACAAATATTCCACAATCTTCTACAAGGTTCTATATATAGTCATATGATATATTAGTGTATACATGCACAGATCATTGTACAAAGGTGTACAAACACCAATTATGTATATAAGTAGAGCTACTAGGACCTTATATCCTTTATTGAATTTACTTTAGTAGTAGTTAGTACTAGTATAAGTCTCTAAGAAACAGTAAGCTCAAAGGTAAGATTAGTCCTCTTCACTGTAGTGATACAAGGTGCTGCTTAATAGATTATGAGCCTTGGTGCCAGTCTCAATGGCATGCTTGTTTGCTGCCTATGATGTGATGTGACTTTAATCACATGTAGTAACAAACATCACTTTACTATATATAGTTACTTGTGACATAAAACATAAAAACATAAAAAAACATGACAAAAAAATATAAAAACATAGAAAAAACATTCAAAAAAACATAGAAAAACATCGAAAAAAAACATAGAAAAACATAAGAAAAACATAAGAAAAACATAGGAAAGAGAAAAACTCGGACACATAACAGAAAAGAAAAGAAAGAACATACCTAGTATTTGTACAACCTCTTCTATCACTACCAGACTACCAGACTCTGACAACTATGAAAATAAGAGAAGATGGTGGTTGAAGAAGAAGATGGAAGAGAAGCAAAAAGAAAATTTAAGTTCGAAGTATCCAGGGTAATTTTCCCACAGTCATATGACTCTGCTGTTGACAAAGATTGGACTCATACTTTTTTTCTAAGTCCAATGCAAGTCCGACATTTTGCTTATGTAATCCAGAAAGCGGAATAATGTAGAATTAGTAATTGATCACTGTAAACTTTGTAGGATAGCACGAGATTTTGCAGAATAAAAACATATAAAATTATAGACATAAAAAGATGTGCTTATTCGCTTTCATACGCATCAAAGAGTAGCCAAAATAACCCAGAATTCAGTGAGATATGATAAAAACATTATGGGTATGTTTTCTTATGATGTTTTCATGATATCTCACTCAAATCTGGACTGTTTTGGCTGTTCTTTAACGCGTTTAAAAGCGAATAAGCACACCTTTCTATGTCTATAATTTTATATGTCTTTATTCCGCAAAATCTCGTGCTATTTTACAAAGTTTACAAGTTAATCAAAAACTCATCACTCTACATGCTACAGGCTGCTATGAAAATTAGCCTGATATCTATGGCATACTACAGTGAACTATAGAAAATCCAACAATCTATGAGCCACTACAGGCCACTACAGACTACTATGGAAATTAGCCTGACATCTATGGAATACTACAGCTACTATAGCCAACTATAGAAAATGTTAAAATCTATGGGTTACTACAAATCACTATGAGCTGCTATGGAAATTAGCCTGACATCTATAGATTACTACAGACTGCTATGGCCAACTATAAAAAAGGGCAAAATACTACAGGTCACTACAGATCACTATAGGTCACTATGGGTCACTATGAAAAATGGCTGATATCTATGGATTACTATAGGTTACTATAGACTACTACATGTTGTGTCAGGATCTGAACATCTCCAATACCTTGGATATATTTCCGTCCATCTCGGACTTCTTTTAATTACCTTTTCCCCTTTTCTCCATTTCTCAGACTTACATCCTCCATATTACATAACCCTTGTAATAAACACTTTTCCTTATTCTGTCATCCCTTTGTTCACTTTAATATACCTCCCCACATTACCACTCTCAGGGATATTCACACATTGTTACTAGTATTTAAACTATAGGGATGTACACAGTTCTGTAGTTTGAATATCAACTAAGACTCGTAATCTTGTTCCTCTCTAAGTTCTGTCCTCTTCCTGCAACAACTCTGGTCTTTGGACATAAATCTCAGCATTTGTAAATTGGACATCGGAAGTTGGCAGAGTACAATGGACATCATTGAAGCCACATCTAACATCCAATGGGCATTAACTCTGAGTTCACAGAGTTGACCCCGAAGTCAGTTCTTGACATGTTGCTATAGTGCTATAGCTTGCTATGGATTTCATTGGACCAAAACAGAGTTTGCTGATGTACCCATATCTGCATGTCACTCCCAGAATCATATAACTCTATCCTAACTACTCTAAGCATAACTAATGACTCCAACCCCATTCCTCTCCACAACTATGTCAAATATATCCTCAATGAAGCTAATTTGCGAGAATCCAAGAAGGATTTCACAAAAACAAGCAAAAACATAGCTATGACAATCAATACAGTAAAGGAAAAGAAAGAGAGCAAAGCATTGAGAGTGGAAAAGAATGCACTAATTGCAAATGCATTGGCCACATCAAGGAGCAGTGCTATGCAAAGGGCAGCCCAAAGGAGTCTGAAGCACCTGAATGGTATAAAAAGGTGATGAGCAAAAAGAAAAACAAAGGAAAAACAGAAGACAAACCTGAAACTTCTGCAAACATATCATCTGAAGATAATAAAACAGATCAGTATGCATTTATAATGAATTCTTACCTTTTAAATCCCTCTACAACTCTCACTGTCTTCTCAAACTTCATATTTAAATTGACAGCAGCAATAAATCAAGCTGATTGCAGCATAATAATTGACTATGGCACTTCAAGCCATTTTTCACCTAATCTTAAATGCTTCACTGAGTTCCGCAAAATAACATCTAAACCTATTCAAACAGCAGATGGCTGCACTATTCAGTGCTATTAGGAAAGGAAGTATAAAGATATACTTATCTATGGGTCCAGAAAAACCCTCCACCCCAGTAACATTGTTAAACGTCTACTATTCTCCCCATCTAACTTTCACACTCATATCAGCAACTGTTCTCAATTGAGCTGGATATACATTAGCAATTGGAAATACATCTTGCATGATTTGAAGTCCAAACTGCATAGTAAATGGAATCATCCCACTAATATGTGGACTTTACCAAGTATATGACCCACCTAAATTCATCAACAACATTTGAAATTGGAGTCGAAATGTTGATAATCATGTCAAAAATCATGTCCATACAGAAAATCATGAAGTTCTCTCTATAAAACATCAGTATAACCCACCAATAGAATATGAAATTGAAGAAGCATCAATATCCACAGTCAAAGAAGCATACAGTTCTGTGCTTGAAGGGAAGACAATACTAGATAACCTGTTTAAGTATATACCAATCACAGAACCTAGTGAAATGCACTCACCAATTGTGGGGTGAGTGTGCATGCTATCCCTGGATAAACACGTTCCATTCCGTTTCTATCACATTCCATCCCATTTCACACTTATCACATTCCCCTTTTCATTTCACATATTTACATTTCCTATTATCATCTTATGTCTTTTTCTTTCTATTTCACTTTCCTTTTCCTTCATTACTTCACATCTTCACACCTTCACATTTATCACATTAAATCACCATTAGGTATAGACTGGACAATGTGATGCGCATCACATATATTCCCCCTTTTTTCTATGTTTAGCCTATCTCATGTCTCCTGTAGTACTTAAGGCCTGCTGTAGGATACATTTCGACAGTATCAATTACCCACTCTCATCCAAAAGCTTGACATAAGAACTACTACTAAACTACCACCTCTTTATCTAAAACTACTCTCTTGTCTCACTTGTCCTTATGAATCTGCAGGGGTTACCCTCCCCATATCTGGAGCCCACCACAAGAGGACAAAGCTGACGGAGCAGCTTTGACCTCATTTTGAAATTTTTTTCACCAATACAATCACATTCATATCCACCCTCCCTTTCCACCATTTCACTATCACTGTCTAACCAAAAGGAAGGCTTGTCATCAAAACCTACAGCTAAGAACAAAGAGAAGACAACACAAGATAATGATAATGAAAAATGAACCTTACCATACAGACAGGCAGTGTACAACTCAGGAATAAACAGGAAACCTGCAGGCAAATCATCAACCAGAACGACACTGGACTTTGAAGGAATATTAAGATGCACCAACATACCAGGAACACCCAATACACAACCACCAATGAACACAAAAGACTTGACCTCAAAAGAAATCAGTACCCCAACACAGAACAGAAGAAATGTACTGAAAACACCAGCAAACGAGAACACCTCAATGCAAAGTAAAGTTTACATATCTATTGGTACTGATCCATTTGAAACAGCCGACAAAACAACAGAATCATCAATCAGCTACAGCAACGAAGAACAGGAAGAACAACGTACCACAATGTCAGCAAGAACTCCTACCATCAAAGACACAGCCGGCATGTCTAGCCCTAGATCATCAAGAGCCCCCAAAACCTTCAAAGACAATGCGCAAAAACTAAAAGACTTTTTAGAACATTACGAAGACCTCGCAGGATCTTGTGAACTCACCTCACAGAAAAAGGTATGTCAAGTCTTCGAATATATTGATCATCACACAGAAAGATTCTGGAAATCTTTACCTGGGTACAAAGAAAAGGATTGGGATCAGCTGAAGGCTGCCCTATATGAAGAGTACCCAGGGGCAAACAAAGACTCACATTATAACAGACAACAGCTCAGAGATTTGTTGCGACAGCACGATCACATGATGGATTACATAATTCATCAGGTGATGAGTCACATGTGATATGTCACATGATGTGTCACATGACTACACTCACATATGCCCCATGCCCTATGCACGGACCCTTATATGTAAATATGTACATATAGCTAGAACTGTATATAAGGACACTCTTATGCAGAATAGATCTCTTGTTCTATTCTATAGATAGTAGTAGTAACACTAACCATAAGGTGTGAATCAAGTAAGCACAAGATAAGACTTGAGTCTCTCCACTGTGTCATGCACATATGGCTGCTCAATAAGATTTGGTTCGAAAAAACCCAACAGAAGAAGATAGCGAGTCAAAAAGACTTTGCTCATTATTACAAGAAATTCCATCCAATCACCACAGGGCTAGAAGAAGCAAAGGTAATAAACGAAAGTGATACTAACTATTATTTTTGGAAAGGCCTATATGCAAAAACACAGAAGAAGATCTCCAATTGATTGAACCTTCTAAATCCCCAATGTGATTGAGCAACAGCTCCACCAATGAAAGACATCATGAAAGCAGGCTATCACATATATTTGTCCAAAGTTTTGGGAGGCATAGCACCCACACACAAGAGATGCTGTGAGAAGGCCGCATAGCCTTGCCTCAGAAATCACCATTTCTCGCTATTGGTCACCACCCACAACTTTAGCAATCCAATTAGTGAGCAACTGATAAGCCCACCACATATTCTCCTGATTTCATGTCATATTAACTCCAATCCAGAAGCTACAGAAACCTCGGACATGTCTATTTGAATATACCACACAATTCCCCTTACTTCCTTCTTTTACCTCTCCAGCCTAGTGACTGATCAATCCCCTGCACATCCTCTCTTAATCTCCATACCCTGTGACATCACATGCAACTTCTTCTGACCAACTCTCCACTTAATGGCCACCAAGATAACCAGACCATGGGATCGCCCTTCCTATCTTGATGATTGCACTATCTGATCACTCAGCACTCTTGTCCACCCTTGTGCTATCTGGTTATCTCATGTGCAACTCCAAAAATAGCGAGGTACGCCCCAGACTTCTGTGATCATGTGCAACATAAGCATTGCACACTTGCTTGCTGGCCTATTGACTATACCAAACTCTTCATAACTACTTCATTTTCTCCCCTACCCTTTTGCTTATTAAAGATTGGATTCTCCCACACTCTTTGAACTATTTCTCCGTTTATCTTGTTTTTTCACACTGTCTTACAAACAGTAAAATTAAAAATACTTTGCTAGCTGCTCACAAATGTTCTCTCTCTGTAGGAAGAACAAAAACTTGTACAGTAGTTAGAAAGAAAATTTAGCTTTTCCCTTTCCCCTCTTCTCAGAGAATATTCAGAAGCAGAGAAAACCAGCTCACCCTAAGTTTCTTCACTCTCCCAACTGATTTCACTGCTTCTGCCCACTATAAGTCGTCTAACTTGTCAAATATCGTCCTTTGCACTCTTCTGTTGGCATATTAGGACCCTTTAGTATATAAAAAAAAAAAACTTGCTTGTCCAAGTGAGGACCTCACTGTCACTTCATTCTCCCTCGCTTTGCTTGGATATCTCTTGCCTTCACTTATTCTCTTGACCTTGTCCTGTGTTTGCTCTCTTTATCTGCTCTCAATGTTGCATTTATTTGTAACCTTATATAATCTCCTTCTTACTGATCTCTAGAAGACATTTTAGATACACAGATGGAAGTGCTGTGTCCCATAGGTTTCTGAACCTACTTGCACTTAACCTCTCTTCAATGCCAATCAAAGGATTTGAAATGACAAATGTGAGAATGGCACAGTTCAGACTCAGATTCAGACTCGGATTCATAGAGTGATTACACATCTGAAGAGTCCAATGACGATTTGGAAATGGAAGGTAACCTAAGTGAAAGTGATAGCAACAGCAAAGAAATCAGCAGAAAAACAACAAAATAAAGAAAGGAAATAGAAACGGTAGTCAGGATGAAGAAAGTGTCCTTTGCAGATAAGGAAACAAAGAGGGGAAGAGGAGTTTACAATGCTGTGACCAACAATGCATCAGTGTTCCCAGTTCTGGCACCTGACCCAGGAAGCATGACTTATCATTTCCAAATGCGCCCACCCTATGCAGCCATGCAACCCTGGCCACCACAGAACTCAGCACCCCCAGCAGCTCTTTATAACTAGAATCAGTCGTGTCACTTCTGTAAAGCCCCAAACCACTGACTTTGAGAATGTCTTGTAGCTGCTGAATATATGAAAGCTGGGCATGTTATCTTACACCCCACATCCAACTACTATGTCCACACGGACAGATCGAGAATCGAATGAGACCCAGAAGACATCAAAGAGGCAATAGATTGAAAGTGAGGAGGACCATTAGTAATACCATAGAACGATTGGAAAAGGAACATACCACTACATACTCCAGCAACATTTTCCATCACCTTCTTTCAATGCATCTCGAAAGGCTCAACCTTTGCCACCATAATAGAATCAACAGAGGAGAACAGTTTTGTAGCAAGTCATGAAGATCACAAGGAGGAAAGTAAGGGTAAAGAAGTGGTGTGGGGAGCAGTTGAGGACCTAGAGAGGATGAATGACAGATTTACATCAACATGGGGACAAGACACACCAGTTGAGGACGTGCATACAGACTTGACGAAGAAGTGCAAATGCATAGTTGAAGAAGATGACAGAAAGACTTCGAAAGGGGGGAGGATACAACCTGGCAAGGGCATATATGCTGACTTGATGAACAACCTAGAAGAAGCCGAAGGATTAGCACT
This sequence comes from Floccularia luteovirens, assembly GCA_009739215.1. NCBI lineage: Eukaryota > Fungi > Basidiomycota > Agaricomycetes > Agaricales > Squamanitaceae > Floccularia > Floccularia luteovirens. The sequence continues at coordinate 651,537 of VSJF01000011.1, forward strand.
TATAAGAGGCAGAAAGAAGAAGGATGAGGGCACTCACACAGACGGAAAGAAGAATATTGACAGAATGCTAGGGTGCAAAGATGAGAGAAAAACAACTAGTCAAGCAGAGGAAGAGAAGAGAAATACTATCACAGGAAAATCAAGGGATGTTGAGGATGAGAAGAAGAAAGAGAAAGAATTAGATACAAAGAAAGGGAGATGAAACAATGTACCATCAGCCACTACACTGCCAGCATATACTTATGAATTGAAAGCTGCAGATCCGGATGCAGCAACCAAGATATACCAGTGCATACTGGCAGCAGTCATACCCAACATCACAGTAGGAGACCTTGTAGGGATGAGTGGGGACTTACACAAGGAGTTAGTAGAAAACCTGCATATAGTCCATATTCCAAATTCTAACACCCATAATGCCACGTCCTTCCTCACAAACACTACACCAAATATCCATATAAAAATTGACCTAGAATTCTGCATGCCATTGAGGGAGATTGAGGTGACAGTCACAGGGAAGAGTGTCAAGGCAGGATTACTTGATGAAGGTTTAGAAATCGTGGTAGTAAGGCAAGATTTGTGAGAGGAATTGGGCTTCAAGGTGAACAAAATGAAATTGATGACTATGCAGACAGCAAATAGAGGGAAAGAAGAAATGGAAGGATGTGCAGAGTTCTTGGAACTTGAAGTAGGGGGGATGAAGACTTGGGCACATGCCTTTGTGGTTCCACAAGCCCCATTTCGTGTTTTACTTGGACGATCATGGCAGAAGAGTGTTCGATTAGCAAAAGAAGAATATGAAGATGGGCAAGTAGAGATGACAGTACATGATCCTATCAATAGGACAAAGTTCTGCATGGTACACACAAGAGCATGTGTAGGAGAGAAACGAAAGGGAGTCTATGGATATCAAACAGTAGAGGACATGGCACACGCATGGAGAGAAGAGGAGATTAGAGATCAAACAGACACAAACGTGGTGAAATCACATACTCAAGAACTGTTCCATGCTGACTAGTTAGATCACAAATCCACAGTGCTAGCGAACTTCATCTTAGCAACTACCTTCAAGTACAACACTGCAAAACAAACATTAGTCTACAAGAAAGTCATCAACAAGATCCATCCAGTAGCAACAACTATGCCCAAATATGCAAAGACTTACTGTCAATTCCCCAAAAATCCATTACTATCCTTACCGACACTCTCACTGAATCCACTAGAATTCACGCCAGGTACCCGTTTAATGCAGGAACAAATGGACCATTTAGGGTTGATGAAGAATGAATTTTTGTGAGAGAAAGAGAGGAAGATCGCCACACAAGTGTTGATGAACAATGAAATGGGACTGGCATAGGACACATCTGAGAAGGGGAGATTTAGGGATGACTATTTCATGCCAGCAGTACTTTCAGTAATCAAACATGTACCTTGGAGCAAGAGATTGCTACCAATACTCCCAGGAATCCATGAGAAAGTCATCAACCTAATCAAACAGAAGATTGCAGCAGGGGTTTACAACCATCTACAAGCTTGTACTGTCACTAATGGTTTTGTGTAGCAAAGAAGGATAGACTGGACCTCTTTGTTGGCTACAATCACTGTAGCACAGCTGAGTTTTCCAGAGACCTCACCACATTTGACACACTGATTGGCATCCACCGTCTTACAGTACTCCCCCAGGGGTGGACTGGTTCACTTGCTATTTTTCACAATGATGTTGCATTCATCTTACAAGAGAAGACAGAAATCGCACCAAATTTTTCAGATGACATCACCATCTTAGGACTGTTAACAAGATATGAGTTAGAGGGAGGAGAATATGAAGTATTAAAGGAGAATCCAGGGGTGAGGAGATTTGTGTGGGAGCACTTGCAGGATGTGAATAGAGTGTTACATAGGTTGAGACATGCAGGGACAACTATATCAGTGAAGAAGCTATTTTTCTGCTTACCTGAAATCACTGTTGTAGGACAGCTTTCCACCTATGAAGGCTGCCATCCGGATGCATCCACAGTCACAAAGATTTTGAGTTGGCCACCTTGCAAGTCACCTACAGAAGTACAGGGATTTTTAGGAACAGCTGGCACTGTTTATAACTGGATCAAAAACTTCACAAAGTTAGCAAAACCACTTAACAAATTAATGAAGAAAGACATACCTTTTGAATGGATGGATATGCATCAGAATGCTATGAAAGACATCAAAGCAGTTGTCATTGCATGCCCAGCCATCCATCCTATCAACTACAAATCGACTAACAACATCATACTCTCTGTTGACTCTTCTTCCATTGCCTGCGGCTACATTTTAGCACAACTTGATGACGACCCGTTTCAGATCTATTTCATGGAATGACTGGGAATCTCATTACTCACAGGCAAAAATCGAATTATATGGCCTTTTCCAGACACTACATGCTGTGAAGTTATAGGTAATTGGGGTGACGAACCTTGTGGTAGAAATGGATGCTAAGTATGTGAAAGGCATGCTGAACAATCCAGATATGCACCCCAATGCAGCCATGAATCACTAGATTGCAGCCATTTTAATCTTCAACTTCAAGCTGGTGCACATTCCAGGGAAGAATTTCAGAGGACCAGACGGACTGTCCAGAAGACAGAGGACTGAAGATGAAGGCAATATCGAAGATGACATAGAGGAGTGGGTAGAGGACATTTTGATATGTGGAATGTGGGTAGCAGCAAGTTTAGAGAACCAGGGGTGGTTGTTCAAAAGAGGGGAGGAGGGGGTAGTGCTCACAGCGAATGGAGGAAACAAACAGAGAGGGGACAACCTGGTGCTACCTAGGAGTGAAGAAGTGAAGAAAAGAGACAAAGAATTGATGAAAATCAAGACATACCTCGAAAGCCTCAAAATGCCAAATGACATAACTGAAAAGATAGCACACACATTCATCAAATGTGCATTGAGATTCTTCATTCAAGGAGGGAGATTATGGCAAAGAGAAAGTAGTGGAAGGCATCAGATCATCTTGCAGTATAAAGAACGTTTACCTATACTCATCAAAATACATGACCATTTAGGACACAAGGGATTTTACCCCATCTGCCATCACATCGCCAATAATTTTTGGTGGCCTGCAATTGACAACAACATCCACTGGTACCTGAAGATGTGCCACCAGTATCAGCTAATGTCTGTCCGAAAAATCATCATTCCACCCACCATCAGCATTCCAGCACCCTTATTCTCCAAAGTACATGTCGACACTATGCACTTACCACTATCTGGAGAATACAAATATATTGTACAAGCATGCTGCAGCCTAATGAGTTGGCCAGAATGGAGAATGTTGAAAGAAGAAACAGCACACACCCTGGATATGTTTATTTTTGAGGAGATCTTGTGTAGATGGGGAGGTATCGCAGAAATTGTTACAGATAATGGGACACCATTCATTGCAGCTCTGGACTTCCTGAGCAAGAAATACAACATACATCACATACGCATATCAGCATACAATTCAGGATCCAATGGAATTGTTGAAACTACTCACCAATCAATTCAAGACGTGCTCATGAAGACCTGCAGATCTGACATACACAAATGGTCTTAGCACACAGCCTATGTATTCTGGGCAGACAGAATCACTATGAGATGATATACTGGTTTTTTCCCTTACTATGCAGCACATGGCATCGAACCCCTACTCCCATTTGACATTACCAAAGCAACATTCCTATTCCCAGACATATGCACCAAACTATCTGATGCAGATCTACTCGCTATCTATGCATGCCAACTTGAACGATGTGAAGAAGACCTCACATTAATACATGATCACATTCTGAAACGGAGATATGCATTGATTGCAGACTTTGAGAAGAAGAATCAGCACAGGATTGTTGACTTTAATTTCAAAGAAGGGGAACTTAGTCCTGGTGCTAAACAAGAAGATCAAAGCAGAAGTTAGCAGAAAAGGAAAACCTAGATACTACTGGATCAATGTTAGTGGTAAAACAACTCAAGAGTGAAGCTTACCATCTAGTGGAACTCAATGGAGTGGTTTCCAAACTCAAATATGCTGCCTTTTGACTAATGCCCTACCACATGCATTTCCTGCCTAGCTGTCGAAATTACAGAAGTTATCGATGCTGAAAATTTAATTGAGGATGATGAAGACTAAGGAAAGAGGAGGAGAGGATCAACCCGGAGCAGTTGATTTCTCAAAGTGAGGAGAAGGTGTGGGGTGAGTGTGCATGCTACCCCTGGATAAACACATTCCTGTTCCGTTTCTATCACATTCTGTCTCATTTCACACTTATCACTGTTCCCTCTTTTCATTTCACATATTCACTATTTCCTATTATCACCTCATGTCTTTTCCTTTCTATTTCACTTTCCTTTTCCTTCATTACTTCACACCTTCATACCTTCACATTTATCACATTAAATCACCATTAGGTATAGACTGGATGACATGATGTGCATCACATATATTCCCTCTTTTTTCTATGTTTAGCCTATCTCATATCTCCTGTAGTACTTAAGGCCTACTAGTAGGAATATGTTTTGACAGTATCAATTACCCACTCTCATCCAAAAGCTTGACATAAGAACTACTACTAAACTACCATCTCTTCATCTAAAACTACTTCCTTGTCTCACTTGTCCTTACAAATCCCACAGGGGTTACCCTCCCCTACACAATGTTTCGAAAATCACACCTATAACAAAACTCATAATGAATCGAACCTCAAAACACATCGAAATCATCAAAGTTGTCAAAATCAAGACAAAACTGTCCAAGATAAGCAACAATTAAAATTACAAGACAAAAAACTCACTGAAATCAATCCCTGATCCCTTCTAAAATCTCCAATTGACTTCCAATAACATCCCCTGAGCAAACATGTTGATGATCCCTAATGTACACATTGGGGATTGCAGGTTTGAAGATAATACTCATCAGCATATACACCAACGAGCATCAAGTAACAGTCATAGTCACAGTGTTGAGCAGTACCCTGTGTTATACACAGTGGAGTGGAACTACCTTATCTTAGAGCTTACTTTGTTGTGCTTACGGGCTAATACTGACTACTATCAATATAATTGGACAAGGAGCATAGTACGAAAATACAAGGTCCTTATATACAGATTTACTGTATGTGCATATTTGTAAATAGTGGTCTGTGCTAGATAGTTTCATAAGTCACATGTTCTTTGTAGAATGTTGTAGAACATCAAAGAACATGCTTAGTCATAATGCATGTGACATATAAAGCATATGTTGAGTGAGTCACATGACTAGGTCATATGACATATCATGTTACATGAATCATGTGATCCTTCACATGATAGTTGTTGTCACAACACTTGCATCACACATGACCAAGGTAGTCATGATCCTGTGCACTAATATTAGCAGGAGTGCTGTTTTCTTGGTCCAAAAGGCAAATCCACATGATAATCCCAATTAAGACCAATGATCAGATAAGTGATGGCACTGATATGGGGGTTTTACCGGCTAATTTTAGGAAACGCAGTGGCCGAGGGGCTTGTGAGCTAAAGTTGATGGTTGATGGCATCAGCGGGCTGCAGTGGTCCTCATTAAGCTATGTGGCATCTGGAAGAGTGCACTGCAGGAATTAAGAATGGAGGTGCATGTCCTGGCTATCACTAGTATTGAGCAGGGCATTTGTAGTGTCTGGGGCTTTGCAATATGAAAGTTGGGTAGTCAATTGCATAAGAATTACTGAATGTTGCACTTCGCATTGTAATTGGTTGGGGAACATTCTCTGATGTGCATTAGGCTTAGACTATGTCTTGGGCTTATCATATCCATTCCGAAGGTAGTAGGGGTTTCCCACAGCATACTTGTATTTAAGTAGTATGAAACTACAGACAAGCCTCAGCTTGATCTTAGTTTTCAAGTACCCTCTAATACAGGTGATTACTATAAGGGGAACCCCAAGTTCAACCTTTTGAACCCTTCGAAACCACTCAGCAATACCTTCGACACCACTTCCTACTCTCAATACAACTTTAACATGCTTACTATCAAGGAGTTATATATTTAGATATAGTTACTAAGGTTGCCACCCTATCTAAGATGGTAACCCTTCTTCGATACCTCTTCTATTTTTATCCACATATATAGCAACACCCCTGGACAGAAATCCTTAGACTTTTCTCTTCGGATTTCCTGTCCAGATGAGTAGATAGAATATATATACTTTACAATATAATAACTTCAGATTTCCTGTCCAGTTTCGACACGCTTCCTGTTTCGCAGCCTGTTGCGACACTTTGAAAACACACACTGCACAAACTGCCCAGTTGCCCTTACAATTACTCTGTTATCCTCCTATAACAACCTAAGTGACTCTTCCTCCCCTGTCTAGAATGGCAGGATTATTGTATATAGCAGGCACAGATGAACACTGTATAGCCTGAAAATGCCTGGCTGTCTCCTCCTCTGTAACTAACCTCAGAGAGACCCTGACAGATGGTTTGTAACCTGTGTAGTAGCATAACCTACTATTGCACCAGGGAAACCTGACTGGCAAAACCATCAACTGTTCCCTCACCCTGGACGGCCAAATGACAAGACTAGTAAACGATGAATGTATAAACTCCTAATGATAATACTACTTAAATACAAGTATGCTACTTCTAATAATAACCTATTGCATGCTTGCTCAGTAAGCTACAAGTCAATGCAGAGTCATACAGAAGTGTCTACAAGTCATTTAGAAGCCTATACAAGTCACTACAAGTTAAAAGAACCAAAATGTGAGTCATAATACAGATGTGTATAAGAAAGTAATAAACAAGGCAGGAACATGTTATAGTGCGCATTCTAAAGTCTAGGGAGATAAGTGGTATCTGGATAAGGTCATAACAGATATGAAGATAACAAATGATGGACTAACCATGTTGGTCATAGAGGGATTCTATATGAATCTACTGCATGCTTTGCAGAGTCTGATTGATATCAAACATTTACACTCCTCAACAATAACTGTGATTGCTAATGGCCATAGTAGGGGTAGAGTGTGTCAAGTGACCAACATGAACAGTTTTTTGAGAGTTACTAAAGCAGAATTTGAGCCCCTCAGGCTAATGACTAGCTGAAGCTTGAATTTGTATAGAATATTTTTGTCACACAAGTTTCCCTATTTATTGAGTGTATTTCAACCATTATACTGTGGGAAGGGAATGGATTGATAATCAAACACTTTAGGCATTGAAATTAAAACTCCATTACATTGAATATCAGAGTATTACTATTTGATAATCATTGTCTTTGCAATTGAAAATCAATGCCTTTAATATTGTTCTTCATCATAATTCTAATTGAATATAAATTGATTTGAAGGCTTTGATTGGCTCATTTTGACATTGATTTTCAATTGAATTTCGAGTGAATTTTCAGTACATTTTCAATTCAAACATTTTCATCAAATCATTATCATTATTATGAACCTTATCCAGATACCTACTTATCTCTCTGGACTTTAGAACAGTGTGCATAATATGTTCCTACCTTGTTTATTACTTTCTCATACACATCTGTATTATGACTCACATTTTGGTTCTTTTAACTCATAGTGACTTGTACAGGCTTCTAAATGACTTATAGACACTTCTGTATGACTCTGCATTAATTTGTAGCTTACTGAGCAAGTATGCAATAGATTATTATTAGAAGTAGCATACTTGTATTTAAGTAGTGTGAAACTACAGACAAGTCCTCAGCTTGATCTTAGTTTTGAGTACTCTCTAATACAGGCAATTACTCTATTACCTCAGTGACAACTAAGTGACTCTCTCCCCTGTCTAGAATGGCAGGATCATTATATATAATGGCACAGACAACACCATCTAGTCTGAAAACACCTGACTAGTTTTTGTTGTGACTAGCAACTCCATGTGATAAGATTAGTAGTTATGTGATTAGTCACAGTGCTCGTCAGTCATGTGTTGTAGACCTGATAAGATAAGATAAGGATCACACCATTATAATGACTAAGATGTAATGACACACATAGGTCTAGAGCATTCTAGAGCTTACTGTGTACACACAGTATGACTCATGTTATGGAACATGTATGACTCATGTTCCTATCCTGGAGTAGACACTGAGGTAGTTTCATGTATATGCTAGGTAACTACATTAGGTATTACACAGCCATGACTATAATGTATATATACAGAGTAGTAACAGTCTAATATACTTTGTCCAATTACTTGGTAGTAGTTAGTAGCACAGCCCCTCTAAGCAACAGTAAGAACCCCAGGTAAGATAGTTCCTATCACTATGTGTAACAGGTGCTGCTCAACAGTTTTCCATGGTAACTGACCTCCATGAGGCCCCAACAGGTGGTAGTTAAAAACCTGTGTAAAGGTATCTCCCTTTACTGTGCTTGGGAAATCTGACAAGCATTCAACCGCACCCTAACCCAGATGGCCAAATGATGAGACAGATAAATGATGATGCAAACCCCTAATGGTAACACATATATTACCATTTTGGGGTTTAGGTGTCGTCATTTACTGGTCTCATCGTAGGTATGTCTGGGTTAGAGAACAGTTGGGGTTTGCTAGTCAGGTTTCCCTAGCGCGATGGTAGGTTATGCTACCATACAGGTTACAAACCACCTGTTGGGGTCTCTCTGAGGTCAGTTACAGAGGTGGGGACAGCCAGGCGTTTCAGGCTGTATGGTGTCATCCGTGCTGTTATTTACAACAATCTTGCCATCCTAGACAAGGGAGGGAGAGTCACTTAGATGTCACTGAGGTAACAGAGTAATCGCTCATATTAGGAGGTACTCGAAACTAAGATCAAGCTGAGGCTTGACTGTAGTTCCGCACTACTTAAATACAAGTATGCTACTTCTAATAATAAACTATTGCGTGCTTGCTCAGTAAGCTACAAGTCAACGCAGAGTCATACAGAAGTATCTACAAGTCATTTAGAAGCCTACACAAGTCACTACGAGTTAATAGAAGTAAAACGCGAGTCATATACAAAACGTGTATGGAAAACTAATAAACAAGGCGGGAATGCATTGCGCTCATGTTCTTAAGTCCAGGGAGATAGCGCGTGTCCAGATAAGGTCATAACAACATATAATGAAGAAGAGGAGAGTGAAGTTTGCCATAACACTGAAGAAGACCTTGACAACATACAAGCTGAATTTGAGACAGAGTTTTGTAAACTAAGTATGTGTGTCAAATTATTATAATCATGAGTTGCAACTCAGTACAGTTAACAATAATAACAGAAAATTACATGCTTACAGATGATGACTGAGATAATATTAGCACATTCAAGCTATGTATGACATCTATTATGTCCCACATGGCATTCAACAAGATGAGAAAGACATTTAGCCATAAAATCAATATTTCATCTGAGTAAGTGATATTACATCAAATCGCAATCCTAGCTGAAATAAAACCCATCTGGTATGACTCTTGTGTCAACTCTTGTATGGCATATACATCATGTTATTACCTGAACCAAAAAATGTGCCAATACTATAAAGAATCCTCACTACTAAATCAGACCAGAAAACACCTCATTGCAAATTCTGCTACCTTTCTCTTATACCACAGTTGCAAGGCCTTTTTCAGAACCCAGATCTGATCCAATTACTCTCATACCAACAATCATTCATGAAATCTTCAAATGGCATTTGGGATGTATTTGATGCTTCATACTACTAATGTTTATGCAAGCACCATGTCATTATCAATAGGTGTCAAACAGCCTTACAAGTATTTCGCAAATCCAGAAGACATTAGCTCTTGGACTTTATGTGGATGGCTATCTGTTATTTTTGAGGTGCAGAGAAGGGCCATCAACAACTCTAATTGTTCTACAAAACTATAACCTTCCTCCCCAAATTCATACTCATCTCATCTCTCTCATTTTCATTGGGATCATTCCAGGCCCTCGTCAACCAAAAGACATATCCTCATTCTTAGCATCATTGGATGATGAATTGGCCATACTTGCAGAGGGTATAAAAATACACAATGCATTATGAGGGTGCCAATTTACCCTTCGTGCTTTTGTTATCTTCAAGTTGGGTGATATTGTTGTCATTGAGAAACTCATCAGTATCAAAGGGCATAATGACTCCTGCCCTTGTTGCTCATGTACTCTCCATGGTGTTTGAAATGTTACAGCATGAGGTACAAATTATTATATTCCACTAACACTACCCCTAGATACAACTATATATAGTGTGCCAGGACTACAAATAGGTGCAGAGTGCAATGCACATAATATATCCAAACATCACCTATTGCGACTTTAAATCCACACTAAGGGCAATTGATTCTGCACATATAATGAAAGAAAAGGAGGAACTTTCAAAATTCCATGGAATTTGGGATTACCCTACACTGAGATGTATAGAATCTGTTGACTTTGCCAGATCTGTTTCATGGGATTGGATGCATCTGCTCTTAGAGAACATAGTTCTCAATCCTCATAAATCTATGGATAGGGGTCATTTAAAGGCCTTGATAGTGGGTCTAAGAAGTACATCATTAATCCAGGTATCTGGGAATAGATTGGACATGAAACCAAGGAGGCAGTAAGGAACTATCTCCTCATCCTTTGTATAAGCACTTTCAAATATTGTTGAAGAACATTCAAACTTTACTACTGAGTCATAGTGTTTTTGGTTTATATACCTTATGCCTATTCTACTTTGTGGTCACTTCCTTCATGAGAAGTACTACACTTATGCATGCAATCCTTGTTGATATCATGAAGACTTCACTTCAAATTCTCCCTTGAATATAATGAGGTTGACAAACTAGAGAAAAAAATCATCAAATAGGTCAGAAAATATGAGAGATGCACTAAACAGAAATTTAGAAGTGAAAAACCATTAACTAACAGTTCACAGTGCATATGAATATGTACAGATACTACTACCAATATAAAGAAAGTCATCTATCAACATGTACCTTGACAATTCATGAATTGCTCCACATTGCAGATGATATCCATAATTGTGGTTCTAGTTTCATGACTTGGACCTTTTTCATGGAAAAATTCTATGAAATGTTGAAGATGGGCCTCTGCTCAAAATCTCATCCTTGGGCCAATCTCAACAAATGACTGATATATATGTCTTACCTTGCACAGCTTGCATGTCAGTATGATTTAAGAAAGTAGCTAGAAACTTATAGCAGCAATCTATGCCATGACAATATTACTAAAGAAAATTCAAGATCATATGCTGGATGTTAGTACAGTTTTTGTGTTGAAACAAATTTCAAGGCACTAAAATTAATCACCTAGATGAGACACATGTTGTCTGCACTTCTTGTGTCAAAGAGTTCATTCCTGATAATGAATTATGCTTATGAATTGCAATCTATTTGTGTGAATTGACTGGCTTATGTCATGATCAAATCAAAGCTAGGATTCCTCACATAATGACTGCTTAGGGAAGGGTTTAGATCTCCAGTGGTGGGGACACTATCCGAACTGCAATGGATGCATCTAAACATCATGATGAACATGACTCATCATATATACAGATTAGTTGAACTTTTTTTACAAGTTATATTTGATTAACAATATCTCTACTTAAGTATGAGTATGAGTATGAAGACAGAGAGAGAGTTGTCAAGTGCATGAGTTATGGTCAACTCAAAAGGGTTATAGCTTGCATGCTACTCAATGATAATATATTCAGAAATCTCCAAGAAACAACTCTTCTTCTTGCACTGATCAAGGTTTCCCAAACATCAGGAGTGTTGAGTAGCCATCTGTGTGGTGCACAGTGATAGAAACTCAAGCTCTTACCTTTGTGCTTACTTAATCATATACTTAGTCAGTATACTACTACTATCCAGAAAGGACCAAATATATTCATATGTAAAGAGCATCCTTATATACAGCTTTACTGTATGTATATATTTGGCATAGTAGGTCTGTGCACTATTCTACATAATCACATGTCTAACTCATAAAACCTCATAGAAGATTTGTCAAGAACTGACTTCAGAGTCAACTCCATGAACTCGGAGTTAATGCTCGTTGGATGTTAGATGTAGCTTCAACGATGTCCATTGTGCCCTGCCAACTTCCAATGTCTAATTTACGAATGCCAAGGTTTGTGTCCGAAGACCAGAGTTGTTGTGAGAAGAGGACAGAACTTAGAGAGGAACAAGATTATGAGTCTTAGTTGATATTCAAACTACAAAACTGTATACATCCCTGTAGTTTAAATACTAGTAACAACATGTAAATATCCCCAAGGGTGGTAATGTGGGGAGAGTACATTAAAGTGAACAAAGGGATGACGGAATAAGGAAAAGTGTTTGTTACAAGGGTTATGTAATATAGAGGATGTAAGTCTGAGAAACAGAGAAAAGGGGAAAAGGTAATTAAAAGAAGTCCAAGGTAGATGGAAATATGTCCAAGGTATTGGAGGTGTTCGGATCCTGACAAGGTTGTAGAACATGCTTAGTCATATGGCATGTGACATAGGGCATAGATGGATGTAGTCATGTGACACATCATGTGAACATATCACCTGACGAATTATGTAATCCATTATGTGATCATGCTGTTATAATAGTCAAGTTCCCCCTTCTACATCGTCACTCACAACTCCAACTTGATGTTGGTTATAGGTGAAGGATTTTAACTTTGCATCAGTCCTCCTCAATTGATTGGACTTGATGTCCTCAATCTTGATGATATTGATATCTGGTTCAAGGCTCTGTCACTCTCAAGAGTTCTGCCTGCTTCTCAATATGGATCTCCTTTCTCCCTCACACCTTATCACACCTCTATGCTAGGAATTCAGTTCCTTCACTTGCTCCCTGGCCTGATTCAGCACACTTTGAAGTTTGGTGTGGTATGTTTCTCCTCTTTTCTCTGTATTATATTCCTGATGTACTTTCTTATTGCAATCCATTTCTTTCTATGCTTTAGGATGGTTAAATCATGACTACTCCTACATATTGCCAGACCCTGATTAGTGACTGCATTTGCTATGAAGGATTCAGCACAATTGATAGATTATAGATTGGTTTTCATCATTGGTATAGTATTTCCACATATTAGAGATGAAATGGTTTGACTGATTCATTTGGACCATGTAGTCACAGTTTGAACACCTTGTCTACCCATGTATAGTTTGTTCTTGGCCACACCTATCTTTGTGAGCAGGAATTTAGATCTTAACTATTCAGATAATCACAGCACCCCAGTAAGCTCTATTATCAACTTTTGTATTTTTCCTCAGTCTAAACAACTCTGTTACATATTTTGTGGTCACTCATCTCTTTTGATCTATATGTCCCTATAGCATAACTGCATTATTCTTTGTACTGCCTTTCAATAAATGTGATGTTTTTTTCTCTCAGTATTTGGCCACAATTGTGTTGCAACAGCAACAATCACATGACTGATTATATAATTAATCATATGATGGAGCACGTGACTAATGATGTGTCTCACACTTATATGCTCTATGGCACATGACCTTCATGAACATTCTATAAGCTTCTACAAGCTTCCATATATAGTCACATGATATGTTAGTGTATACGTGCATGGACCATTGTACAAAGGTGTACAAACACCAATTATGTATATAAGCAGAGCTACTAGACCTTATATTCTTTGTCAAATTTTATTTGTAGTAGTCAATACTAGCATTAAGTCTCTAAGTCCTAAGTAAGCTCTAAGGTAAGATCAGTCTTCTCTACTGTGTAAACAGAGTGCTGCTCAACAGGTTATGGGCCTCAGTGCCAGTCTCAATGGCATGTTTGTTGCTGCCTATGATGACTAGGACTGTGTCCTTACCTTTAGAGAAGTGACTCTCTGGAGACTCTCTTAACCAGGTAGAGATCCAGTGTTGTCCACTCTATCAAGTGGCCTAAATTGTAATAGTTGACTTCATTGACTCTATGTGAGCCCTTTCTTATTGTTGCAGCACTCTCATAGTCACTGTGTTAAACGTTGTGCTGATGCTCTTAATTGTAGCTCACCAACACCCCAACAAACCCAATAATAAGAAATGTCTTCTCAAGTATTTCAAGCTATGTTCTTTATCTTCTCTGGCGCTCATTAGTATGAGTGGAAGACCATAATAGTCAACCATCTTCAAGCCTCCTAGTTGTGGCAAGTTGCCTCCAGACAATGAACCTGACCTTCACCTCAGTCTGCTGACCAGGTTGATGAGTGTATGGTAGCAATTGTCTACACATGGGACAATAAGGACAATGCTGCCATTGGGCAATTGAAACAATGCCTCTCCCCTGAGATTCAGAACCTTGCTGCAAAGGCAGGGTGTACTACTTCTAAGAAGATGTGGGATTGGTTAGTAGTGTTGTGACAGCAACTCCACGTGATAGATTAGTAGTCATGTGATTAGTCACGTGCTTGTCAGTCATGTGTTGTAGACCTGATAAGATAAGATAAGGTCACACCTGTATATATGACTAAGATGTAATGACACACACAGTCTAGAATATTCTAGAGCTTACTGTGGATACATGTATGACTCATGTTATGGAACGTGTATGACTCATGTCCTACCTGGAGTAGACACAAGGTGTTTCATGTACACGCTGGTAACTACATTAGGTATTACACAGCCACACCTATAATATATATAACAAAGGTAGTAACATCAATATACCTTGTCCAATTTACTTGGTAGTAGTCAGTAGTAATAGCCCCTCTAAGCAACAGTAAGAACCCCAGGTAAGATAGTTCCTATCACTGTGTGTGACAGGCGCTGCTCAACAAGTAGAACAGTATAAGGTTAAGGAGCTTGGGACTATTTTTGAGCTATACAAGAAGTTGAAAGACTTCAAGCTTGGAGGAGGTAACCCTAAGCCTGATTTTCTCTGCCTAAATGACATATTTGGGAGATTGCAGCAAAATAACTGTGAAATCCCTGAGTTGTTATAGGCATTGATTGCATTATCAGTGATTCCAGATAAATGGAATATCATAATCACCAATCTGCTGCAAAATAAAAATATGTAGACACTCAAATTAGTAGACATCATGCAAGCCATCCAACACCAGTTTTCTGGGACAAACATTACCAGAGCCACTACTGGCAGTGGAGGATAGGCAAATAAGATGTTGAACATTAAGCTGAAACAATTGAACCCTCAATATAAAGACCAGTCTAACAACAAAAAAGAAGACTCTCCCAATGACAGTCAAAAGGGCAGTAAGAAACAGCATGGTAAAAGAGGAAAAGGCAAGAGAGAGAAAGGAAAAGCAAAAGCAGCAGAAGAAAATAAGGAAGGAAGTAGTTCACATGTCACATCTGTGGCTATCATGCCACCTATTTCATTGGCAAGTCGTATTGAGCCTTCTAGTGCTCCGACTCCCAGATTTACTTTCTTGTAGGAAAATCCCCACAAGTTCTACACTCCGCCAGCTGCTAGTACCTACACTGGCATGTAGGCATTGAGACATCCTGAGACACTATTTAAAAGTGTCAAAAGGAGTAGGAAGCTTATAGACCATGAAGGTCTACCATAGCAACCACAGCATCTTCGTGTTTACAAGGAGACTGTGTTATTATATGAGTGGTTGGAACTCTCTACCTCTAGATTAGAGGAAGTACTAGAAGAGGTAAGTGAATCTCCCCCTAAATGTTTTAAGACCAAGTCCCCTAAACTATGGAAACTATGCCTGGTGTCAGGAACCTGACATCTCTGCACCTCACAGAGCACATGAACATGTCACCACGGACTTCATTCAATGGACATAAACAGATGTCATGGACTTCTTCTATTTTAACCTTTAAGTCGTGTCTAACTTATGTCAATTCCTCTTTTAAATTCCCTTTATCCTATTATTGTTATCTCCCTTATTTTCTATTCTCCATGTGGAGATAACAAACATTTATTGTACTTAAGCTACATATATTGTAATTGTTCTGTAGCTTGAATATCAAATAAGACTTATAATTGCTCCATTCTCCATCTCTCTCATCCATCTCTCCTCCTCCGTCCCTTACAGGACATTCTCCTCTGTTCCTACAAGTAAGACACAGAAGTCAGCAGGGTGCAACGGACATTGTTGAAGCCACGTCTTAACTCTGTCCTACGAACATCTCCACATTCACAGAGATCGTATAGAAGTCAGCTCTTGATACCTAGCCTGTTCAGACTCAGATGATAGTGTATCTCTCAGATCAGAGAATGAGGACTAGGACTATCCATATCCTGCTAACAGATGGATAGAGATGGAGGTTGATGAAGAGATTGCAAGCACTGCAAGAATTGGGCACATCAATCAAGCACTTGAGTCTGGCTATGTGAATAAAAGGCAAGTACCTTTATCTTCTTATACATATAGCAACAAGATTGATCATGACCCACAGTGCCCTCTTCTAAACAGCTGCCATGGCAGACTTTATGTACCTTGTCATATGTATCTCTTGGCCCTTCTCAGGGCAATATAAATAATCATTTTGCTGTTTGTTTGAAGTGTAAGGGAAAAGCAAAGGATCCTAATCATGCATTGTGGATTATGGATTCTAGAGCATTGATGCATTTTACAAGTCAGTTATTGGACTTCATTGAGTATAAAACTCTAAAGACACCTATACCTATCACAACAGCTTCTGATGAAGTTGTATATGTTGAGAGACAAGGTATTATTATGATGAGCCATGAAATAGTTATACCTCTCAATGGAAACAAAGAGAGAAGAACATATAAAATGACTTGGATATCTCCAGTCTATTACATCCCTAGATTGAGTGGTCATCTACTCTCTATGGGACAGTTCCTGGCTGAAAAGGGGAACAGTGTTAGAGAGAAAGAGTCTCTCATCAATATGAATTATTATAAAGGTGTACCATTCTTGTCCTGTGAACCTCACATAAAAGGTGATACCATATACTGGTGTGATGCTTGCATTATGCGCAAACCCAGTGATAAGGCCTCTGTCATAGTGTACAAAGTTACCTATGATACATGGCATAAAAGATTTGGACACCTGTCTAAACAGGTACTCCAGAAAGCACCTGGGTATACTGTTGGTCTTCTGTCTTCTTTGGAAGTGCCTAAAGAACACTCATTATGTCCAGGCTGTCTTTGAGGAAAGCAACATAGTAAGTCTTTCTTCCAGAGCTCTTCAAGAGCTTCTGCACCATTTGAGTTGGTTCACTCCAACTTGAAGCAGTTTTCAATTGCGAGTTATCACAAATATCGCTATATAATTACCTTCCTTGATGATTTTACATCTCATGCATAGACTATGAATCTGTGCCATAAATCCAATTTGGTGGCTGCAATGAAAAAGTTCACTGCATTCATTAAAGTGCAACACAACACTGAAATAAAAAAGTGGTGCTTTGATGGAGGGAGTGAATACCAGCAGATTGAAGTGTTGCTAAAGGAAATGGGAGTATTCATTGAGAAATCAGTACCATATAAACAATAGCAAAATGGTTGAGCAGAATGTCTAAATCACACAATAATGGATAAAGCTGAAGCTATGCGACATGATGCCTACCTACCAGATAGCTAGTGGGAATTTAGTATAGAACAATCAGTATATGTCTATAATCATTCTTCTCGAAGCCTTAAATAAAATTAAACTGGAAGTCAATCATCTCAGAGTTTTTGGCTGTGCAGCCTATGTCTACCTCCCTGAAGAAAAATGGGTGAATAAACTCACTCCTAAATCAGAGCTGATGGTATTCATTGGACACCCTGAAGGAGTAAAGGGCTATCGCTTCATGCAACTACACAACAATAGCATCTTTGTGGCAGCTACTGCCATCTTTGATGAGCTTTCCTTTCCTAAATGTCTAGATCAGAAAAATCATGGTGTTACTGAATTAGGACAAGATTCCCCACCTCAAAGTCCTGAAAATTCAGACAATGAGGATAGTGACACTTCTGAGCATAACTCGTGTTATGAATCAAATGTTGATAATGAGTCTGTTAGATCAGACAACCATGTCCCAGAGTACTCTGTGTATGATTGGGAGGTCCCTAGCTCATTAAGGTGAAGACCTAAACAAATTGTACATAGACCACCCATTCCTTTCCATGGGAGTGAAGGGCTTGATGAAGCCCCAACTCCCCTTGTGTCTCCAAACAGTGAATATTGATGCTTATCTCCACTGTCACCCAGACCAAGGAGTACAGCTGATGATATTGAGTATGTGCATCATCAAAGAACAGAAGAGCCTCAAAGGCAATTTGTTTCTAGACAAGAACCACAGCAACACTCAGAGAGACAAAGGAGAATACCTAGACATGTCACAAAAGACAATGCTTATAGGAACACGAACCCTCAGAATATACTCCTGAATTAGAATGATATAGCATATTGGCAAGATAATGTGGACCAACATTAGGTTACACAGCCATGATAGGTTCCCATACCTAGTCCCGCACAATCATGTCCATCTGACAATGCGTGCCCTGATATAAGCACTAGGGAAAAGATGAACCTGATGTTGCTAGACTAGCATAGGAAGGGGGTGTAGAATTCATAGCATATTTGCTTGCCATGGGCATATCAGCTGTGGATAATACTCCAACTCAATTTCGTGATATAGTGTGCCTACTCAAGGCTGCTAGGAATGCATGGTATGTTGCTTGCCATGAAGAAATGGAGGCTCTTTGCAAGTGTGATGTAATGTCTGGTCTTGTAGATCTACCTCAAGATCGAAGGGCAGTTAAAAACAGATGGGTATTTGTAACCAAGTCCAATGGTTGCAAGAAAGCACAACTAGTTGCCAAAGGTTTCTCACAAGTAGAAGGGCTAGACTTCAAAGAGATCTTCTCACCAGTTGTAAGATTTGAAACTGTGCACATCCTTCTTGTGCTAGCAGTGCTGAAGAATTGGGCTATTACAGGCCTGGATGTCAAGAGTGCCTTTCTGTATGGCAAACTTGAAGAAGAGATCTATATGATCCAACCTGAAGGCTTCATTATCAAAGAACAAGAAAAGAAAGT
Source organism: Floccularia luteovirens (assembly GCA_009739215.1). NCBI lineage: Eukaryota > Fungi > Basidiomycota > Agaricomycetes > Agaricales > Squamanitaceae > Floccularia > Floccularia luteovirens. The sequence goes on from VSJF01000011.1 coordinate 670,497, forward strand.
CATCTGTCTATAAAGAGCAATATATGGCCTTAAACAAGCTGCTCTAGCATGGTGGAGAGGACTCATAACAAGTATGGAAGAGCTTGGCTTCCAAAGAACTCAAAGTGATGCAGGAATATTTGTCCATTGGTCAAAAGACTAACAAGATATCATAATCATGGTAGTCTATGTTGATGATGCAATCTGGACAGAGTCTAATCCTACCCTGGTTAAAAAGCTTAAAAAGAAATTTATGAAGAAATGGGAATGTCATGATCTGGGAGATGTCAAGGAATTCCTTGGCATGCACATTGAGCAAAGCAGTCAGTCTTATAAGATAGACCAAGTAGCTTACCTGAAAAAGGTTCTTGCACACTTTGGCATGGTGAATGCTCAAAGAGCTGATACACCACTTCCTGCTGGCTATAAGTCTATCCCTAATGAGATAATTTTGACACTGGCTCTGAGAATAGAGTTTCAACAAATCATAGGGAGCTTGCTGTATCTTATGATTGGAACTCAACCTGATATTGCCTATGCAGTAATCAGGTTTGTTGCGACAGCATGATCACATGATGGATTACATAATTTGTCAGGTGATGAGTCAGGTGATATGTCACATGACTACACTCACATATGCCCCATGCTCTATGCCCTATGCATCATGTCATGGACCCTTACACAAATATGTACATATAGCTGAAACTATATATAAGGACACTCTTATGCAAATAGATACCTTGTCCTATTCTATAGGTAGTAGTAGTAAGACTAACCGTAAGGTGTGAACTAAGTAAGCACAAGGTAAGGCTTGAGTCTCTCCACTGTGTCACGCACACATGGCTGCTCAACAAGGTTATCAACCTTTTTAGCAAACCCAACACTTGATCATGTCAATAAGGCAAAATACATCATGAGATATCTGGTTGGTACCCAGGACTACATAATTAATTATGTGGATAAGTCTGGTGAAGGGTTATATGCCTACACTAATTCTGATTGGGCATCAGATGAAATATTGCGTAAGTCCCATATAGGTTTCTATAGCAACTAGACAGGAATTGAATGGAGAGTATTAAATATGAGAAGGGAATGTTTATTAGAACATAGTGAGGTAGTTATGGTTATTGGTTTTATGTTGTGGTTGTTGTTGTTTTTGTTGTTAAGTCTACAAATGAAGTTGCAGTTTGCTACGACTTAATGTGACTGTGACATGTGACATGTGTCACGTCCTACAGTTTCTACATGATGCTAGCTAAAGGCATCGTCACATGGCAAAGCCATCAACAAAAAACTATAGCATTAAGCTCCACTGAGGCTGAATATATGGCAGGCTCTGACTATTGTCACCAACTCATATGGATGCGAAATGTCTTTGATGAGATTGGTTTACCCTTTGTAAAACCAGTACTAATCTACATGGATAATCAGGGTGCAAATTTCATCGCATCCAATCCTGTTGCCAAATGGTGCATAAAGCATATTGACATCCATTACCATTATATACAAGAGTGTATCGAGAATGGAAAGGTCAAGGTATTCTTTGTTGAAGGTGTAAACAACCCAGTGGACATGTTAACAAAACCTCTGTCCAACATTCTTTTTCATAAGTGCCACACCCAACTACAGTTAGAGTTTTACTCACAGTAATTTGGTTGATACCTCCCAAGAGTGAGAAGCACATAGTAGATCTATTACAGATCATAAAAATGATGCTAATTCTCTGGCACTATTACTCTATTTAACTAGAGACACACTATTGAGATTGTTCTCTAGTTGCTATCTCTGTTGCCACTTAGATACTAGAATGACATCCTTCAATGAACTCACACTGTGTACTAAGTGAGGGGGTGTGTTGCGACAGCAACAATCACATGACTGATTACATAATTAATCATATGATGGAGCACGTGACTAATGACATGTCTCACACTCATATGCTCTATGGCACATGACCTTCATGAACATTCTATAAGCTTCTACAAGCTTCCATATGTAGTCACATGATATGTTAGTGTATACATGCATGGACCATTGTACAAAGGTGTACAAACACCAATTATGTATATAAGTAGAGTTACTGGACCTTATGTCCTTTGTCGAATTTCATTTATAGTAGTCAGTACTAGCATTAAGTCTCTAAGTCCTAAGTAAGCTCTAAGGTAAGATCAGTCTTCTCTACTGTGTAAACAGGGTGCTGCTCAACAGATTGTATTTGAGTCATACAGTGTAGTTGATATATAAATTCTACCAAACTGTGTCAAATCATTATTGCCATTGCTGTTCCTTTCCTTCTTCCTCAAACCAACCCATGGTTTGCATATCTCCATCTGCATCTCACAAATCTGCCCAAGAACTGAACCCTCATAAAAAAATCACTTGCACCTGCTCTTGCCACTGTCAGGTCACTTATGCAACAAAGCAATGACATTTGAAAGGTCTAGCTATGACTGCAATTGCTGCAAGAGTTGCAGAAAAGCATAACCATCTAGAGAAAAAGGCTCGACATAGAGAAATTTTAAGGAAAATACCAACACAGTGTCAAAACCATTTGGTTGCAAAATCTTTCAAGAAGTGGTTGCTCCCTGGGTCATCAGAACTTGACAATGAGAACAAGAAAAGGAGCTAGCAATAGACCACATATGAACTCAATAATGAGCTTACTTTATAGACTGATTTTGAAATCATGGAGTTTTTCACTTTGCCGATACTAAACAATAACCATTCAGACCTATCTCCACCCTCACACTGCTCAACTCACATAGTAGAGCAAATTGAGCAGATACTCAAATAGCAGTGGGGAGATGGCTCTTTGCCATTTTGAAGAGACAACAACAATAGTGAAGATGACAGCAATAATGAAGAAGGTAATGAAGATGAGGAGGATAAAGACAAGGAGGACAAAGATGAGGATGTTATGGCCCCAGACTTTTTCTATCTCCCTAGACTTTCCTGCATATATTAATAACCATTAGAACAATTACTTAGTTTCCAGAACAATAGTTATTCTATTCATAGTAGAATCACACTATTGTTCTCTCATTTCCATTGTTCTTTCTCTTCTTTATTGTTCTCCAATCTTCCATTGTATTAGTCACATTGTACTCTAAATAGTATAAATAGGCAGAACACAAGACCAAGCTCTCCAGCTTGATCTTAGTGTCAACTCTCTTATATAACTGTTTACTTGTCTCAACAATAAACCCCTCCCTTCTCTCTCAATGAGTCTCTTAATGTTTGAACATTCAAGTAACAGAACAATGAGAATACAAACCTTTACAAGTTCATTCCAAGAATGTATTCAACGTTCTTGAGTCTTAGTCCTAGACTAGTTGTCTAGAGACCCAATCCATGGTTAGTAATGGAGGCACCCATCTGTTGCATCATAACACATATCAGTCCAGTGATAGTTTTACTGAGAGGAACATTATCCCATTGACAAATAACATTGAAATCAGCAAACAATTGCTCGCAATGTGTTATGACCTTATCTGGATACGCACTATCTCCCTGGACTTTAGAACACATGCTCAATGCATTCCCACCTTGTTTATTACTTTTCCATACATGTTTTGTATATGACTTGCATTTTGGTTCTTTTAACTTGTAGTAACTTGTATAGACTTCTAAATAACTAGTAGATACTTCTGTATAACTCTGTGTCAACTCATAGCTTACTTAGCAAGCACACAATAGATTATTATTAGAAGTAGCATACTTGTATTTAAGTAGTATGAAACTACAGACAAGCCTCAGCTTGATCTTAGTTTCAAGTACTCTCTAATATAGGCAATTACTCTGTTACCTCCATAACAATCTAAGTGACTCTCCCTCCCCTGTCTAGGATGGCAGGATTGTTGTATATAGTGGCACGGATGATACCATATAGCCTGAAATGCCTAGCTGTCCCCTCCTCTGTAACTGACCTCAGAGAGACCCTGACAGGTGGTTTGTAACCTGTGTAGTAGTGTAACCTACTATTATGCCAGGGAAATCTGACTAGCAACAACCAATCATACCCTAACCTGGATACCTTAACGATGAGACAAGTAAATGATGATGCATAAACTGTAAGGGCAACTGGGCAGTTCACGCAGTGCATGTTTCAAAGTGTTGCAACAGGCTGCGAAACAGAAAGCATGTCGAACTGGATAGGAAATCTGAAGTTATTATATTGTAAAGTATACATATTCTATCTACTCACCTGGACAGGAAATCTGAAGAGAAAAGTCTAAGGATTTCTATCCAGGGGTGTTGCTATATATGTGGATAAAAATAGAAGAGGTATCAAAGAAGGGTTACCATCTTAGATGGGTGGCAACCTTAGTAACTGTATCTAAATATATAACTCCTTGATAGTAAGCATGTTGAAGTTGTATTGAGAGTAGGAAGTGGTGTCAAGGTATTGCTGAGTGGTTTTGAAGGGTTCGAAAGATTGAACTTGGGGTTCCCCTTACATAAACTCCTAATGGTAACACAATGTTAACAGAGGAGGACAAAGATAAGGATGAAAATGAAGACAAGGATGAGAATGAGGATGAGGATGAAGACAAGGATGAGGATGACAGTTTGTTCAGCACAGACTGTTACTGTTTGGGGTTTAAGCGTCGTCGTTTACTGGTCTTGTTGTAGGTGCATCCGGGTTAGGGAACGGTTAGGTTTTGCTAGTCAGATTTCCCTAGCGCGATGGTAGGTTACGCTACCACACAGGTTACAAACCACCTGTCAGGGTCTCTCTGAGGTCAGTTACAGAGGTGGGGACAGCCAGGCATTTCAGGCTGTACAGTGTCGTCCGTGCCATTATTTACAACGATCTTGCTGTCCTAGACAAGGGAGGGAGAGTCACTTAGTTGTCACTGAGGTAACAGAATAATCGCTTATGTTAAGAGGTATTCGAAACTAAGATCAAGCTAAGGCTTGACTATAGTTTCGTGCTACTTAAATACAAGTATGCTACTTCTAATAATAGCTAAACGCGTGTCTGCTCAGTAAGCTACGAGTCAGCGCGGAGTCATACAGAAGTATCTACAAGTCATTTAGAAGCAGACACAAGTCACTATGAGTTAATAGAAGCAGAATGCAAGTCAAATACAAAATGTGTATGGGAAACAAGTAAATGAGGCAGGAACGCGTTGCGCATGCATTCTAAAGTCCAGGGAGATAGCGCGTATCCGGATAAGGTCATAACACAGACATAGCTGGAATTTCACTTTGGAATCACATTGATGAGCATTTCCAGTATGAAGTGGCATCTTTAGGTTTATTCTTTGGTACTGCATTGTTTCCTGCTCCTGCTAATCATATCATAGATGGGGATTCTCTGGATGATGTGGACCTGAGCTTACTCCACTAGTACATGCTCAAGGTTGAGGATCATTTGATAGACAGGACTTTCAAGCAACTGTCACAAGTATTCCTAGATGCCCATTATGATACACTCAAAATGACCAAAAAATGCATTCAATTCCTTTCCAGTATTCAGCCTATATGTTATAGCTATTGCATAAACAGCTGTGTCTGTTTCTTAGGGCCATACAAAGATCTCACTAAATGCCCCAACTGCCATAAAGCGAGATTTGATACCTTTGGTAAATTGCACAAATACTTCTGTTGAGCAGCCATCTGTGCAGTGCACAATGATAGGAACTCAAGCTCTTACCTTTGTGCTTACTTAATCACACACTTAGTCAGTATACTACTACTATCTAAAAGGACCAAATATATTCATATGTAAAGAGTGTCCTTATATATAGCTTTACTATATGTACATATTTGGCATAGTAGATCCATGCACTATTCTACATAATCATATGTCTAACTCATAGAACCTTGTAGAAGGTTGTAGAATATACTTAGTCATATGGCATGTGACATAGGGCATAGATGGATGTAGTCATATGACATATCATGTGACATATCTCATGTAACTCATCACCTGACAAATTATGTAATCCATCATGTGATCATGCTATTACAACAACTTTAAATACTATCCTCTTATTCCTTACTTATGAGGCATAGTGGCCAATTCCCAATACAGCAGAATAATGTGCTATTGAGCTGAATTCAAGCAAGAACCTAGTGTCATCAAGGATATTTTTGATGGCACTCACTATCACTCATTGCTCACTACCATCATTCCTAACAGTGATGAAGATAACCCCTTTTTTTATTTCTCTGATAAGCATGATATCACACTTAGTGTCTCAACAGTGTGGGAAACCCCCATGGGTTCAAACCAGATATGGTAATACCTCACTCTTTGACAATATAGCTCGAAACCACTCTTCTACAATACATAACACCCTCCTTCAAAACAACTCATGCCTAGTGCTTTCGAAACATACTTATCAACACAATTTATCAGGTGGAACTCAGAAGATATCAACATGGACTTGCAGTTTTGAACCAGATCTCAGTTCCAGATCCAGGAACCACTATGGTGAGTCCAGACCAAACAGTACCTCAGTCTTCCCACCAAGTCTGGAAAATTTCTATAATCCAAAACGGCACATTAGCAAATGCATCACACTACATTAGGAAGTACTCAGTGGTTATGATTACAAGTAATGATGCTGCAAATGATTATGAAGGGAGTGCAATTTATTTCGAAGAAAACTTTCCAATTCATTTTTTTTACATACTTTCCCTGTTTCAAAATTCTTCACTAGTACAATCACTTTAAAATTTCATGGTTAAAATTTATGTTTTGAGTATCTTACTATATCATAGTAGGTATAAATAGGGCTCGAAACAGAACAATAAAATAAGTTAATTTTCCCCTTCACCTTAGTATCCAAAAGGCAAAACCTCAGTTTCGATATCTCATTCTATTCTAAAGGATCTTATTAATTATCCTTCAAACCACTACTATCATTATTTACCTCATTTACAAGTCCAGCAAATCTTGAAGATAGAATTCAAAACTTCGAAACCAAGATCTAACTGCTTTGGATCTACAAAAGAAACATTTCGAAGTAGAACAAAATATTACCTCAATAAGTTTTATTTACTTAAAAACTTAAAAACATTCTGTTTCAAAAGCCATTGTCTTTATACATTTTATTTCTTATTCTACAAGTGATAGTTTAGGAATTGCAGATAGAAGTGCTATGCCCCAAGGACTTCTAAGTCCAACTGCAACTCAAACCCTTCAACAGATGGATTTGCTCCATTTAAACAGCATGATAAGACTTGTTGGCCTATTGTCATTTTCAACTACAATCTCCTATCTGAAATGCATTTTGAAGATGAGTATCACATCTATGTTGGGATAATACTGGGCCCCAAGAAGCCTTGGGACTCAGATTCATATCTTTGGCCTCTTGTTCAAGAATTTGCCCAACTTAAAGTTGGTGTAAGGGGAACCCCAAGTTCAATCCTTTGAACCCTTCTGTCAAGAGCTGACTTCTATACAATCTCTGTGAATATGGAGATGCTCATAGAATGGAGTTAAGACATAGCTTCAACGATGTCTATTGTGCTTTGCCGACTTCTGTGTCTTACTTGTAGTAACAGAGGAAAATGTTCTGTATGAGACGGAGGAAGAGAGACGGATGAGAGGGACAGAGAACAGAGCGATTACGAGTCTTATTCAATATTCAAGCTACAGAACAATTACAATATATGTAGCTTAAATACAATAAATGTTTGTTATCTCCATATGGAGGATAGAACATAAGGGAGATAACAATAATAGGATAAAGGGAATTTAAAAGGGAAATTGACATGAGTTAGACATGACTTAAAGGTTAAAATAGAAGAAGTCCATGACATCCATTTATGTTTGTTGAATGAAGTCCGTGGTGATATGTCCGTATGCTTCATGAGGTGCAGAGATGTCAGATTTCTGACACCTTCAAAACCACTCAGCAATACCTTGACATCACTTCCCACTATCCTCAATATAACTTTGACATGCTTACTATCAGAGAGTTATTTATTTAAATACAGTTACTAAGGTTGCCACCCATCAAAGATGGTAACTCTCCTTCGATACCTCTTCTATTTTTATCCACATATATAGCAATACCCCTAGATAGAAATCCTTAGACTTTTCTCTTTGGATTTCCTGTCTAGGTGAGTAGATAGAATATGTATACTTTACAATATAATAACTTCAGATTTTCTATCCAGTTTGATGTGCTTCCTGTTTCACAGCCTGATTGTGACACTTTAAAATATGCATTGCATGAACTGCCCAGTTGCCCTTACAGTTGGAGTCAAAGCCTTTGATGCTGTCAGCTAGTCATACTTTTTGCTTCATGCCTATCCCATCCTTATTTTCGGGGATATCTCTGCTATGACACTCATAATGTGCATGAAAGGCCCCAATGGAATTTCTCCATGTTGAGTCTGCAACATCAAGAGTATCCACAATAACACTATCCACACAAATTATGTACCTCTGGAGTGGGATAAGTTCCCACAAGCTGATCCTCCTAGATACGACCCATCAGATCTTCCTATCCGGATGCATGAGGAATTTATGGAACAAGCAGAGACTGTGCAGATAGCACCCAATGTTGCAACTCACAAAAAGCTTGCCAAACAGTTTAGCATCAAAGATATAGCTGTTCTTAGTGGCATATCTTCAATTTCATTCCCTGAGTCTTTTTCTTTTGATTTCATGCACCTCATATAGGAGAACTTGATCCCCAATCTGATTCTGTTCTAGACTGGTGAATTCAAAAACCTGGACCATCAAGACCAAGAGTATGTCATTGCACCCCATATCTGAAATGAAATTGGAGCAGCCACAGCCACCTGCAGTGCAACAACCTCATCCACTTTTAGTATAAAAGTGCCAAACATTGCAATGCAACATTCTCAAATGACTGCTGAAATGTATTCAAACTGGATACTTTACATTGCACCTATTGAGTTGCGTGGCTGATTTTAGGAGGCAAGATACTATGAACACTTCACACAACTTATAGAGCTTCTCAAACTTTGCCTAGCATTTGAAATCAATGATGAAATGCTAGGTAAAATTGATAATGGCTTCAAACACTGGGTTAAAAGATATAAACAGTAAGTATCACTACTCTCTGTTTTGATCCAGCATGCTTAGTAGCAAGCTAATTCAGGTTATATTATCAAAATGATCCTTCTCAGCTTTCAGCTTGCCCACTCACAATTCATGTGCTTCTTTATATTACATGGGGTATTAAGGTAGTGGGCTCTGCTTGGGTGTACTGGGCATTCTCAATGGAACATGTCTGCAATCACTTACTCCAGGCTATCAAAAGCAGATGACATTCTTGGGCATCCATCAACTCCTTTGTCACTGTGATTGCACAACTCAATCAACTAAGACTTAGATATAATCTACACAAAGAACTATGCCTGGATCCTCCAAAAAAGACAATGTACAAGACAGTTTATTATTCTGGTATGTCATAACTAACTATTTTACCACAAATTATTCACTTATATATTTTGAAAGACTTACCTTATACACTCTCTGGACCATGACAAGAAGCCCTTTTGCCAGCTCTATGAAATAAAGTTTATGTCAGTTTGGCAATCTACTTCAATGTGACAAAAAAGGTCATTCAATCTGAACTTCAACTTGACCAGCCAATCACTCAATATGGCAGACTTACATGTCTTGAAGGAGGTGATGTTATGATTGCACATGACTTGATTCAACAGAGTGAGGACACCTGGGATGCTTCTTTCATAAAGGTATATAATGAGTCCTCTTTCTGTTGCAAAGTCTAAATATCATGAACTGTTAGTATATACAATTAGTGGACCAGTTTACTACTTGAAAGAACTGAACACCAGAGTATATATCCAGGACTTTTTTTGGCAAATTAAAGTGTGTCCTCATTCTTGAGTTACCACCAGCTGTAGTGCAGCAGCTAGATCTAGATTTGTCCTCACCAATAATCTTAGCAGTAATTCAGAGCATCAAAGCAAAATCAGAAAATGGCATCTATTACTATCAAGGACTCGGTGTAGACGAGATTGTTGACTTGAGTATAGTGAAGTATGTTATTGGAAGAGTATGGGATAGGGATAGGTGGGCTATCATAGATCAAAGTAATATCTGAACATGGTGTGATTCTTAGCTTTTGATTCATCAAGTTTTTCAAAGTAATTCAATGTGATTGAAATCTACTTTAGAGAGTAGTAAATAACATCATTTTATTACTACATTTTTTGTGATAATGTATTCCAATGATTTTTGTAATTAATCTCTATATTAACAGTTGGAAAACTATCCTAGAGAAAGTCTAATGCTTATCTACCTTTCAAAAGACTATACTAATTAGTGTTTTTCTCTTCAGTCTCTAGTTTCTAGTGTAAATTACTACTCCTCTAGGCTCACAGTATTCTGACATACAAATGGGGTAATGTTATGACCTTATCTAGATACTGCTTATCTTTCTGGACTTTAGAATGCATGCATAATGTGTTTTCACCTCATTTCCCTATTCCCCTTGTATGTTTTATATTATGACTTGTGCTTTGCTTCATATAACTAGTAGTATCTTCTATATGACTTAGAGTAGCTTCTGTATGACTAGGAGTTTACTCAAGGCTTACTCAGTAAGCATGCAATCAGTTATATTTAGTAGTAGCATACTTGTATTTAAGTAGTGCAAAACTACAGACAAGCACCAGCTTGATCTTAGTTTCGAGTATCTCAATCTACTTGGCATTGCTCTGTTATCTTTGCTTGAACTCTCTCTCTAGTCTAGGATAGCTAGCAAGTTGTAAATAATAGCATGGGTAATACTGTATACTCTAAAACACCTGAGTGTTTATCTGCTGTAACTAACCTCAGCAAGGCCCCGACAGGTGGCAGTTAAATATCTATGTAAAGGTATCTCTCTTTACCACACTAGGGCAATCTGACTAGCATTACGATGAGACCAGATAACAATACAACACCCCAAATCCACACAATGATAACAACTACTAGTCATATCAAAGCCACTACAAGTCATTTAGAACCACATAAGAGTCAATACATAAAACATATGAAGGGAACAGGGAAATGAGGCAACAATGCATTGTGTGCACATTCTAAAGTCTAGGGAGATAAGTAATATCCAGATAAGATCATAACACTAAGAATTGTTGAGCAGTACCCTGTGTTACACACAGTGGAGTGGAACTACCTTACCTTAGAGCTTACTTGTTGTGCTTACAGGCTAATACTGACTACTACCAATAAATTGGACAAGGGGCATAGTACGAAGTACAAGGTCCTTATATACAGATTTACTGTATGTGCATATTTGTAAATAATGGTCCATGCTAGATAGTTCCATAAGTCACATGTTCCTTGTAGAATGTTGTAGAACATCAAAGAATATGCTTAGTCATAATGCACGTGACATATAAAGCATATGATGAGTGAGTCACATGACTAGGTCATATGACATATCACGTTACATGAATCATGTGATCCTTCACGTGATAGTTGCTATTGCAACACACCCCCTCACTTAGTGTAGCATGTGATGAATAAATCAAATCATTTGTGCTCCTAAGTGGATAATCTTAAAGATTAATAAGACAGTAGCATTCACCACATTCTCGATTTACTATGACCAAGAATGAACTTGCAGATATATTGCATGTCTATGTGCTTGAATAGCATCAAACTTACTGTGAATAGAATTCAAGCTATAGTTGAGCTCTGCACTTTAGGAATAATTCTCGCAACAATGGTTTTATAAGCATGTCAGCAGGATTGTTGATCCCTTCAATGAAGAAGACCTTGACATGACCATTTTCGATATACTCACGTATATAGTGGTAACAGATGTCAATGTGTTTGATGCATCATTCGGCAACAGGATTGGAAGCAATAAAATTGGCTCCCTGATTATCCATGTAGATTGGGATGGCTTTTACAAAGGGTAAGCCAATCTCACAAAACATGTTCAGTATCCACATCAACTGGTGGCAACAGTCTGAGCCAGCCATATATTCTGCTTCAGTGGAACTTAATGCAATCGTTTTTTGTCTGCAAGATTGCCACACGACAATGCCAGATGCTAGCATCATATAGAAACCTGTATGGGACTTACACAATATTTCATCAGAAGCCCAGTTGGAATCAGTGTACAAAAATAACCCTTCACCACTTTTTCCATTGTACAAAATGGAATAGTGTTGCATACCGACTCAAGTAACGCATTATGTGTTTTGCTTGATTCACATGGTCTTGTGTTGGGTTTGCTGCAAATGTGCTTAACCTGATTACTGCATAAGAAATATCAGGTCGAGTTCCAATCATCAGGTACAGCAAGCTCCCGATAATTTGTTGAAACTCTGTTCTTAATGCTGGTGTGGCAATTCCCTCATTAGAGGACTGGTTTGTAGCCAGCTAGGAGTGGAGTCTCAGCTCTACAAGCATTCTCCTATGCTGAAGCACGCAAGTACCTTCTTTAAATAAGTGACTTGATCTATCCTGTAGGACTGACCTGTCCGCTGTATGCGCATGCCAAGAAATTCATTGACATCTCCCAAATCACGACATTCCCATTGTCTCATGAAATCCTCTTTCTTCTTGGTTATGAGTCTGGGATCTGACCCAGTCCAGATAGCATCATCTACATAGATAATTGCTATCACAATATCTCACTGATCTTTTGACCAATGGACAAATATTCCTGTGTCTGACTGAGTTCTTTGAAAGCCAAGTTCTTTCATAGACTCAACAAGTCCTTTCCACCATGCTAATGCAGCTTGCTTTAAGCCATAGATAGGTGCATTGCAGGCAGGATGACTTTCTTTTCTTGTCCTTTGACAACGAAGCCTTCAGGTTGGACCATATAGATCTCTTCTTCAAGTTTGCCATATAGGAAGGCAGACTTGACATCCAGGCCAGTAATAGCCCAATTGTTGAGCACTGCAAGCGCTAACAGGATGTGCACTGTTTCAAATCTCACAACAGGTGAGAATATCTCCTCGAAGTTGAGTCCTTCAATCTGGGAGAAACCTTTGGCAACTAGTCATGCTTTCTTGCAGCCATCAGACTTGACCACAAACACCCATCTGTTCTTAACTGCTCTTCGACCTTGGGGTAGGTCTACAAGTCCAGACATTACATTGTGCACTTACTGAAGAGCATCCATCTCTTCGCAGCAAGGCAATCAACCATTCTTCTTTTGCAGCTGGTGGAAGGCGCATTATATCTCTAAATTGAGTTGGGACTAGATCATCAGAATGTGAAACTTGATGTGCTAGTAAATAGGCAGTGAATTCTACACCCCCTTCCTGTGCCAATTTAGTCACATAAGCTATTTGACTTATATCCACTATCCCTAGTGCTCATATCAGGGCACTCATTGTCAGTAGGCTGAGATGGTGCTGTTGGGATGGGAACCCAATGCTGTCCTATTTTCCTGGCACAAAGTGCTGGTCAATGTTATCTCACCAATAAGCATAATCTTCCTGATTCTGCAGTTGTTGCAGTGGATCATCTCCATAAGCATTGTCTTGAATGACAGTTTCTAGGGATCCTTTCTTTGTCTCTCTGAGCATCTTAGTGCAGTTCTTGTCTAGGTACAAATCCTTCTTTCAGGTGTTCCCTCTCTTTGACGTCGCGAGTACTCAATATTATCTGCTGCACTCCTTGGTCAAGGTGTATGAGGCCTCTCCACTGGAGGTAAGGCAACGTTGTTCCCTGTTAGGAGACGGGAAGGGAGTTGGGGCTTCGTCAAGCCCTTTACTACTAGGATAAGGAATATGAGGTGCCTTTGGATTTTGTGGAGGATTTCTTCAGTCCATATGTAGGTTTCAGTCTTTTCCTTACATCATCCAAAGGATCTCAAGAGTTTGGTTAGTCTGGTCTATCAGAATAATTAAGTTCAGATGGTTCATGAGAGAGTGCAGTATAGATTCATCGCCTTCACTATCCTCATCGTCCAAGTTAGTATGGACTAGGAGGTGGGGGATCTTGTCCTATTTCAGTGATACCTTGCTGTTTCTGATCTGGACATTTTGGAAAGAGAAGCTCATCAAAAATTGTAGGTGGCAGCCACAAAGACAGTATTGTTGTAGAGTCGCATGAAGCAATAACCCTTTACTCCTTCAGGGTGTTCAATGAATATCATCAGCTCTGATTTAGGAGCGAGTTTGTTTCACTCTTTTTTCTTCAGGGAGGTAGACATAGGCTCCACAGCCAAATACTCTAAGATGGTTTACTTCCAGGTTTAACTTTAGTGCAAAGCCTCAAAAGATGTACACCATTTTAGACATGCCATAGGAGTTTCGATTATAGACATGTACTGCTTGTTCCATGCTAAATTCCCACCAGCTATCAGGTATACAGGCGTTCATGTCGCATAGCTTCCGCTTTATCCTATTAAGGTGCGATTTAACCATGTTCTGCTCTACCATTCTGCTGTTGCTCATATGGAACAAGATTTCTCAACGATAACTCCCATATCCTTCAGCAACACTTCCATCTGCTGGAATTCATCTCCTCCATCAAAACGCCACTTTTTTACATCAGTATTGAATTACGTGTTTGACAAATGCACTGAAACTGTTTCATTGCTGCCTTTGAGTCATCTTTATGGCACAAATTCATCATCCAGGCATGAGACTGTAAAGTCATCAAGGAAAGTGATTACATAGCGATATTTGTGATAACTTGTGCAATAGGAAACTGCTTTAAGTTCAGAATGAACCAACTCAAATGGTGCAGAAGCTCTTGAAGAGCTCAGGGGGAAAGACTTACTGTGTTGCTTTCCTCAGAGACAACCTGGGCATAATGGGATTTCCTTAGGCAATTCTAATGAGGTCAGAAAACCTTGTACATTCTCAGGAGCTTTCTGGAGTACCCGTTTAGATGGGTGTCCAAATCTCTTATGCCAAGTGTCATAAGTAATCCTTGTACATTACAATGCTGGCCTTAGCACTGGGTTTGCGAAACAATTCGAGCATCACACCAGTAAATAGTATCACCTCTCATGTGGGTTTCACAAGACAATATTGGCTCGCTTTTAGAATCAACAATGTTGATGAGGGATCCCTTTCCCTCTAACACTGTTCCCCTTTTCAGTCAGGAACTGTCTCATAGAGAGCAAGCAGGCCACTCAATCCAGGGATGTAGTAGACTGGTGAGATCCAAGTTGTCCTACACATTCTTCTCTCTTTGTTTCCATTGAGAGGTATAACTACTTCATGACTCATCATGACAGTCCCAAGTCCCTCAACATAAACAACTTGTTCAGAAGCTGTCTGGATAGGGAATTGGTTTCTTCAGAGTGTGGTACTCAATGAAGTCTATTTGTTCATGCGTAAAGTGCATTGATGCTCCTGAATCCATAATCCACGAATGCTATGATTAGGATTCCTTTGCTTTTCCCTTTACACTTTCGAACAAGATGCAAAATGATTATTAATTATCCCCTCTGAGGAGCCAAGAGATACTATATGACAATGAACAAAAAAGTCCTGCTACTGCTATTAAGTCATGTTCAACTCTAAGAGCTGAAGAGGGCACTGTAGGTCACTATCAATCTCGGTCACTTTACAGTTCAAAGGAGGTACTTGCCTTTCACTCTCATACCCAGTTTCTAGAGCTGTATTGATGCACTCTATCCCTGCACTGTCCGCAATAGCCTCATCAATCTCCATTTCAGTCCATCCGTTAGCAGGGACATGGGTAGTCCCAGTCCTTCCTCTGATCCGAGAGATACACTATCACCTGAGTCAGATTGAGCCAGGTAATGGATCAGCTCAGGAGTCTTGGACTTAAAATGTTTTGGAGGAGGTTCACTTATCCTCTTCCAGTACTTCCTCTATTCTTGAGGATAGAGGGTTCCTCACCACCACAATTCAACAAAATCTCCTCATGTCTTCGGAGGTGTTGAGGATGATGTGGTAGACCTTCTCAGTCTACAAGTTCCCTGGAATGTTTCATACTGTGATATGTCTGAGGGTGCTTCAACGCTTTCATGCCAGTATATGTACTAGCAATCAGGCAAGCATAGAACTTGTGGGGATTTTCCCATAAGAAAGTAGGTATTGAGTGCCGAAGGGAGCTAGGTGTGCTCAACCTGGCACCAAATGAGGGTGGCCAGCTATGGCCATTGATGCAACGTGGGAGTGAGACCCACTACTTTCTACTATCCTCAGCTTCTTTAGCTTTTTCTTTCTCTCCTTTTGGCTTGCCACCCCATGTTACCAGCACTGCCTCTTCTTCTTCTGATCAGCTGGAGAGTCTTCTTTTTTGGACTGATCTTTGTAAGAAGGGTTTGTATTGGATTTGTGTTTTACAGTTCGACATTTTCTGTGCATGTCCACCACTTCCAGAGGCAGTTAGCCTTCTGTATGTTTGTACCAGTAAACTGGTGGGTGACTGCAGCTTTAATATCTGAAAGTTTCAATGTGGTGGCATCCTTGTTTTGCAACAAGTTTGCCATTACAGTACTCCATTTTTCAGGGATCGCAGATAATGCAATTCAACATGTCTGCAAGAGTTCCAGAATGGGACAGTCATTTTCAGACAGTCTACCAAACAGGTCCTCGAGGCAGAGGAAGTCAGGCTCAGGGTTACCACCTGTCAAGTTTGAAGTCCTTGACCTTTTTGTATAGTTCATAGATAGGTACCTGAGTTCCTTTACCTCAAACCTGTCAACGAAGCCATTGCCACAATTCACTTGAACTAGTTATACTCATCACTGTGCAGCTAGCATGAATCAAATCGGGGGATAGCCTCTGTTTTATCGAATCCCATAGTGCTATCATCCTTATCATCCCAAGATTGTTGTAACAACATCATCAGTTTCTGAGACTGTTATCAGGATCTTGGGGGAATGGGCAAGTACTGGACTCTGGAGACAATCTGCCACAACTGGGCAGTCTGAAGTGTTGAGCAGCCATGTATACAAGACACAGTGGAGGAACTCAAAGTCTTACCTTGTGCTTACTTTGATCACACCTTAGGGTTAGTGTTACTACTATAACCTAGTGAATAGGACAAGGGATCTATTCTGCATAAGAGTGTCCTTATATACAGTTCTAGCTGTATGTACATATTTGTGTAAGGGTCCAGTGCTATAGTCCATGTCATAGTCACATGTCTACTTCATAGAATCTTGTAGAAGGTTATAGAACATGTTTAGTCATACTTGCACGTGATGCATGGGGCATATGTGAGTGTAGTCATGTGACACATCATGTGACATATCATCTGACTCATCACCTGACGAATTATGTAATCCATCATGTGATCATGCTATTCGCAACATGAAGGTATGTCTCCATCATAGTCTTCCACTCAAACCAATGAGCACCAGAGAAGACAAAAGATACAGGCAGCTGATAACAGTAGTGGTCAACATGTTGTTTTCTTAAGAGATTTGTTGTTTTTGAGTTGCTGCAAAAGAGGCACAATCAGCACAATATTCTCAATATTAACATAAGGCACTGCATGGAGCAATAGTCAGAACAAGGTTCATGACGATGTCACTTCATAGAGTAGGTCATATCTCAAAGCTCAACTATTGAAGAGAACGATGAGAGAGACACTTCTCTAAAGGTAAGAGCTTTAGTTCCAAGTCATCATTGTCAGCAACAAGTGCGACATTGAGACTAGCACCGGGGCCCATAACCTGTTGAGCAGTACCCTGTGTTACACACAGTGGAGTGGAACTACCTTACCTTAGAGCTTACTTGTTGTGCTTACAGGCTAATACTGACTACTATCAATAAATTGGACAAGGGGCATAGTACAAAGTACAAGGTTCTTATATACAGATTTACTGTATGTGCATATTTGTAAATAGTGGTCTGTGCTAGATAGTTCCATAAGTCACATGTTCCTTGTAGAATGTTGTAGAACATCAAAGAACATGCTTAGTCATAATGCATGTGACATATAAAGCATATGATGAGTGAGTCACATGACTAGGTTATATGACATATCACGTTACATGAATCATGTGATCCTTCACGTGATAGTTGCTGTCGCAACAAGAATAGGCAGCCCATTGTTCTGGAAACTAAGTAAGTGTTCTTGTGCTATTAATATACACAGGAAAGTCTAGGGAGATAGGAAAAAGTCCAGGGTCATAACAGTCATAACAGATGGTTGTTGAGCAGCACCCTGTTTACACAGTAGAGGGGACTGTTCTTACCTTAGAGCTTACTTAGACTTAGAGACTTAGAACTAGTACTGACTACTACAAATGAAATTCGACAAAGGACATAAGGTCCAGTAGCTCTTCTTATATACATAATTGCTGTTTGTACAGCTTTGTACAATGGTCCGTGCGCAGGTACACTAACATATCATGTGACTACATATAGAAGGTTATAGAACCTTGTAGAATGTTCGTGGATATCACGTGCCATAGAGCATATGAGTGTGAGACACGTCATCAGTCACGTGCTCCATCACATGATCAATTATGTAATCAGTCATGTGATTGTTGCTGTCGCAACAATGGTAAGTATGTTGAAGTTGTATTGAGGATAGTAGGAAATAGTGTCAAGGAATTGCTGAGTGGTTTCAAAGGGTTTGAAGGTTTGCTTACACTTACTACAGTTTCCTATCACTATGCATAGCATAGATGGCTGCTCAACGTTCCTTATATTAGTAAGGCAGATATATTACACTTCTGAACTTAGAAAAATGATTCAAAAATCTCACAAAAATCCTATTAAAAAACAGCCAAAAATGGCTGTGTGAAATGCCCTATTGTGACTGCAGTGTGATAGTTTTGCAAAACTGTGTCAAATTACAAAACTTGAAATTTATCCTCCTACTTAAGCTATAGCTGGAAAATAAACTATGAACCAAAGTAATTCAGCATAACCCTATTGATCCCTCTGCAAGTGTAAGGCCAATTAATTGAGTGGTTGTTGAGCTACAGAACATTTTGCAATACAGTAGATTGTGGGTGTAACTCCGATGTTGGGTGTTAAATTTGCTAGGGATTGCCCCAAAAAACATACCGGCGGCACCCTGTGAAATGATGGAAGGGCGGGCGTGAGAAACGGACAATTAGCGTTGTTACGTAATCAGGATCTTGATGAGAAGGGAGTTTTCCGGTTGCATCGCATGGCTTACATAATAGATATATAACAGGCACCTTCCCACTCTCTCAGTTCACTCTTCGGTCTGTCATCTCTCCTTGCATCGCCTGCCCAACAATCCACTGTCGCCTCCCTCAACACCGCTTCTCATCCATAATCTCACAACGAATATTGGTTCATAACTGCGAATAATCGAGGTCAAGTCAAGTAAGAATTAGAAAAGAAATTAGGACTTTAGAGGTCGTATCGCGCAACTCCGCATATACACCATACACACAAGCAAAGAACGAAAACCAGTAAAACGATCACCAAAGCACCACTGTACAGTTTCTATCCCTCGTACCATTATTTTCTTCCGTTCCATCACATTTCACAAAACCTTCGCCAACAGCGCGCTAAACACGCACCTCCGCAGCTGCTTCTAACGAAAAGAGAGCCAGGTTTCTGCTGCCTTTTCCCATATTGAAACCTTTACCTTCGTGCACAAATGGCATCAAGTAATATATATAATGTATGTGCTTCGAGATTTGCTCGTCTCCCTGTTTTCTCCTTTGGTTATACTCTTAAGTTCCCTGTTTCCAATTATCTTCCTGTTGTGTTTTCTCCGTATATTCGTTTCCTCCCCTACACTTTACCCTTCCTTGTCCAAGGACACTTTGCAACACTTACAGTGCATTGCTAGCATAGCGTCTGCTTCTTATTGTGCATCGCTCCCATTAATCAAATGTCCTTTCCATATAACCATTTTTCTCATTTCCCCCCCTTTATTATAATCCTTTTAACGCCTTTTTCTTCTACCTATAGCACCGTTCTTTGCAGCCTAGCGGCGCACCAGCTCCTCAACTTGCGCGGCTCAATGAATCTTTTGATGCAATCCGTGCAGAATTTGATGCTCTCGCGACAGATGCAGGCTTAGCAAGGGGCCAAAGAGATGAGTTTGAGGCAAAAGGTAAGTGCTAATGGTGTGTGGTTATATAAGCAACTGACTAGATAAATATTTGTCTTGGAATCGATCTGTTCTTTTCTCATAAAATCAAACGCAAACGTCCCACCACCCATATTACCAGTGTTAACCCAAGTAAATGAATTGAACATAATTAGGCAGGCTCTATATGATCTTGAAGCACAGCACAGCAAAGTGCGGCAACAATTTGAGGATGAAGTTGCGCGTCTGCGAGGGGAGTTGCATGCCATGAGACAAGCCGGTGCAAGCGTTAGTGGTGGGGGAGGTAGCGGAGGTCCTGGTGCAGGTGCGCCTCCAGGAATTCCAGGACTTGCTCCTGGTTCGGGAGCTGGGCAAGGTGGCGCAGGGGGCTCTGTCATTGGTGGTCCAGGTAATCAAGGCCCAGGGTATAGCGAATATTTCAGAGAGGGAAGAGATCGTGAAAGAGAGAGAGAGAGAGATAGGGACGTCAGAGACCGAACAATGGATGTGAGAGAACGGGATCCGCGAGATGTGAGGGACCGTGAGCGGGACGTCCGAGATTTACGGGCCCTGGGTCTGGATCGAGAGCGGGATGTTCGTGAACGAGAGAGGGATTTGAGAGATAGAGATCGTGAACGAGACAGAGAGAGGGACAGAGATAGAGACAGAGACAGAGAGAGGGAAGTGCGTGATCGCGATCGCGATCGCTTGGTCGACCCCCGCGATCCAAAAAGGATGAAAAATGAACGAGGTGGCCCAAAGCCTGGTTAGTCTGATATCTATTAATTTCATGTACTTGCTCACAACGTTCTCCAATGCAGACCACTTTAGCCCGAATCCTACACCAAGGTTGCCCCCGCCTCCTGGGCCAGGTCTACCACCATATGAATCGAGTGTCGGAGCAGGTCCTGGTGCACAAGGACCTGTAGGTCCAGGCCAGGTCGGTTCGGGACCAGTATCTGGATCAGGTTCAAGTGTTGGAGGGCTGGTAGGGCAAACCTCAGGACCAAGTCAGATGGGGCAGCTGAGTTCCCAACTTGGGGGAGGTTCAGGTCAAATTGTACCGCTAGGTTCACAAGGACAGGGAGGTGGGGGAGGCTTCCCAGATGACCTGGATGTACACACTGTGCCGCCAGAGTTGAAGAAAGAAGGATCTGACTGGTTTGCGTTATTTAATCCCAAGGCCAAACGGGTGTTGGATGTAAACTTGGTTCATACGCTCACACATGAGAGGTACGCATTTTCCTTATAATGAGTCTCTTAGAGGTTCTGGGAACCCCAAACTACATTACTAGCCCAAACGTCACTGTTTCTCCATCCTCTCGGAGTGTTATTGATCGTGTTTCTACTTATTCAGTGTTGTGTGCTGCGTGCGCTTTTCTGCGGATGGCAAGTTCCTTGCCACAGGTTGCAACCGTACCGCACAGATATATGATACAAAAACTGGTAATAAGACGTGGTACGTCCCCATCCCACCGCAAATCTACCGAAGGCATCGTAACACGAGCTGAAATTCCATAGCGTTTTGTTCGACGAATCTGCAGGAAAACAAGGGGACCTATACATTCGTAGCGTATGCTTCTCGCCAGATGGGAAGTTTCTAGCAACTGGTGCAGAAGATAAGCAGATTAGGGTGAGTAATAAGCTTGACGCAATGTATTGATGGATTGCAAGGTACCGCCTCCACAGAACGATAACAGTCCTGTCTTTTTCACATTCACCGTTGTATTCTTTATCATTCTTGCTTCTAATACCTTATTACCCAGATTTGGGACATTGCAAAAAAGAAAATCCGCAACATTTTCGACGGACATCAACAAGAGATTTACTCGCTTGATTTCTCCCATGACGGACGCCTCATCGTCTCAGGTTCTGGAGACAAGACTGCGCGCATTTGGGACATGGTTGATGGCACATCAAAAGTGCTCACCATCAACGATCCGGACTCGCTCAATAATGATGCTGGTGTTACCTCAGTAGCGATCTCACCGAATGGGCAATTTGTTGCTGCAGGAAGCTTGGACACTGTCGTTCGCCTGTGGGATGTATCTACTGGACATCTTGTGGAACGATTGCGAGGACATCGAGATAGCGTATATAGCGTAGCATTCACTCCGGATGGGAAGGGTTTGATCAGTGGGAGTTTGGATAAGACCCTCAAGTATTGGGATGTAGCCGCGTTGTACTCTAGTGGGCCTGGCTCAGTGAAGGGTAGAAAGGAAGGAGGTCCGGTTAATGGCCCTGGAGGGACTGTTGTGCGCAAGGACGGTGATAAAAGCAGTCAGTGCACGATGAACTTTACTGGACATAAGGTATGTTTATTGAATGACTTGAACAAGCTATCTTGTAGGAGCTCCACTCTCATGAATACCTCCTGCCCCACTTTCCTTTCCTCGGTCTATTCTTTTCTTAATCTGACATTTTTTCGGTGTAGGACTACGTTCTCTCAGTTGCGGTATCACACGATGGACAGTGGGTGGTGTCAGGTTCGAAAGATCGTGGTGTACAGTTCTGGGATGCACGAACGGCGACAGTTCAGTGCATGCTACAGGGACACAAAAACTCCGGTGCGTACTTATTTACCTTGTGCTTGTCTTTTGTTAGACAGGAACAGAGTCTAATTTTGTGACTGACATCCCTCTTCGACTGTTTTCTGAACTCAGTGATCTCTATCGACCTTAGCCCAGCGGGTAGCATTTTAGCTACGGGCAGCGGAGATTGGCAGGCTAGGATATGTGAGTGTTGGTTTTCTGATTGGCTACCCATTTGCCAATCTCATTTTCATGTCTTGCTGAATTTGGATCTCTCGTTAATAGGGAATTACAGCCCCGTTGCATGAAGAAAAAATGAGATGAACAGGTCGAATGACTTGTTAGTGGAAATGACAGACTAAGAACATACTCTATTCAATCTCCCCTCCAAGATAAAATCAAAGACAATCGCGAATTATAACAATCAAGTTTCTCCAACTAACTACAAACCCGATTGGACCTTTCCAACGTTTGAAAAATTATGCATCCCAAGTTGTTTTCAAACAATCCACACTGTGGCTGACACCAATTCCGTCACACATTTGTTATATCAAAAGCCTCAACATGCATACATACCCTGTTATTCCGTTGTTCTTAGTTGTTCCAAGTACCCACTTTCTTTTTTTTGTGCTCACGCTCACGATTTCATTCTCTTGCTGCTAGTGTTATGTGTTGTCTGTTTTCAACTTCCTATCTAGTCCCTGTTGTACTTCTTTTAATATCATCCGTTAACGCCGAACCCTATCCTGCCTCGTGCACCCCACCCGTCTTGTAAACTCTTCCCCATTCATGTCATTTTTTTTCCTTTTCTGTGAATTTTCCTTTTTATCTTTTTTGTTTCTATAGTCCCGTCTGTATACAAGGGTTTACGTTTTATGAAGATGCTAGACACCATACCACAGTTCACGTCCCACCCCGTTATTGGAATGGTATGATATTTATGTTGATATATGAATAAGGCAAGTTATACCAGAACCGGAACAACGCTTGTGCCTTTTGAGGAGCACACTTATGAGGTAAGAGGGGCTGTGGGCTTTTGGTGCCGCAACAATGATAAGCATCAGGATCAAATTACATTTTAGCGTCGTCGGAAAACTGGCCATCAGAAGCACTGTCAACGAGTTTAGACCGAAAAGAAAACTACCGAGTCCGTGTAAAATAGGTTTATTCCAGACCTACAGGTTATTAAAGGAGAGATAAAACATACGGTAAGTACTAGGGCTGTCAGAGCACAGAACATATCGGAATCCCAGTTAAAATATACTTGCGAATTTACATCACACGGACCCATAAATCATAATCTGCACTAATATCCCCATCATGCGGCGAATCGATTGTATCAATAGGAGTTGATAGGGAGAACTCAAACTCGAAGGTTCAACCCACTTGTTTTTAATTTAGCCTTTTTAAAAAATATATGTCACTGAATATTGAGCGCTGCGCTTTTTATGGCTCTCCCTTTTCATTTATCTCCAAATGTTCACCCATTCCAATCGAATCAACCCGGAATCAAACCAAAGTAAGTACAACAATTCGTAAGCGGTGTCTAGTTGACTATCCGTAACGGTAAAGATTGACCTCATTAAAGGTAAGACCTAATAAAACCCACAGAATCATCCAATCACAAACCGTTGTTTTACTGATGAGGTACTTACGGGGAGAAGAAATAAATTTATAAATTTCGGGAAAATTCCTTTAATGGGCGCTAGCAACAAGCATTTCCACTATGATACCGTACCCGAAACATACCCTCGGAAGGAATTCAGTTACATATCCTCGTTAATAACGCACTATGAAATCGCTATGAAATGAGATAGGAACAAGAAAGATTTGGAACTTACACACATTGATACCCTCGTGGGAGGAAATGAATTCTTTCTTACACTTAAAATATTTGAGGCCCTGCAGCCGTCCTACTCCGAATGATATATTTGAAGATGATGAGCACTTGGACGCTTAAGCACTTCAGTAAGGATGGTGGGGGTCAAGTGACGCATATAGATATTTATAGGTGGAGGATGGCGGGGCAATTCTTGACCCTACTTGACCATTCTAACGGTTTTCGAACGATAGTTGGTTGAGGTTTTTACAGTCTGTGATGTAACCATCACATGTCTTTTTGGTTGACAAAGATTTCATATTGCCTTCAGCTGTACTGTAGCGAATGAATACGGACCGTAGTTAGCGGCACCCTAGACATGATCTATCCCCTAGAGTCTGTGACAAAAGCTAAGGTTATGTTGTTATGTATAGTGATAGATTCCTGATAAATCTGGCTCAAATTACATCTTAATCATGATAAACCCAGAGAGGAGAGCGGGTATTATTTAGAAAAGACCCTGTGAACATTGCACAAATTTCCAAGGGGAAAGGGGTAGATCTATCTAGTTCTCACCAATTCTATTTCCACTACTGCCGAGGAGGAATCGTGCCTTCGCGGGTGGTTGATCATCCAAAGGTGGATGCGGTGTGTTTTCACTCCCATATGTATTCCTCAGCTGCAGATCTCCAGGATCTTCTGCGCCGCAAACCTTGCTGAAACATCACCCCTTGATATCATGCTATCTTGACATTTGAGTTCCTTTTTCATATCACAAGAACCAATTTAGGAGTTCTATATCGTGACAAAGTCGTTCCATAGGTATTAATCAGAAGCTTCCTGACAAAGAATCATGCGTGCGGTTGTATGTTTATCAGTACACGTACATAATCGATAATGTATCTATTAGAGGATATCTTTGTTATTGTTGTATTGTTAGTACTTGAAGCTGACCCAGCCCACAAGGAAACCGAGAACCATAACAGCAGTCCATGATCGCAACGACCTCCATCTGTGGGGCTCGTCATCGAATGGTGTTCGTAGGGCTGCTGGAGTGGCTGATGGCCGCTGTGTAGAGATAGGTGGTTCGGGGATAGACATCTCATGTGCATAAGTAGATGGTATCGTGGGTATGGGAGGTTCGATGTCGACTTGGGCCACACCCCCGAAGAAGTCCGTAATGCGTGTTTGGTCTAGAGGCCGATTAAATAGATTGCTGCGAACGCCAGGGTGTGAGTTTATTTTTTTAACATCATATGAATCGAACTATCGTGGCGTGATGAGTGTGAGAAACTGGTAGAATGATGGTAAACCTCACCAAATCCTGCATGGATTTATGGCTTGTTTTATTAATTCCCTCCATGAACTCGAGGATGTAGTGTGTATATGCATCAATGACGGCCACACCAATGTCGTTGTCATTGGCATGCTGAATGTAACTTGTTTGCTATTTCTTGTTACGCTCCATTTACAGATAAAACTCACTGAATATGAATTCTCGTCCAATTCAGACGAGCCAGTGGCTAGGATATTCGGAGAATAGAATTTAGAGTACATAGTGTTTGCTTGACATGTGTCGATCATGAAAAATATTTCGTTGTATCTGGACATGTTCAAAGTCAACCGTGATGTACAAGTTATAGAAGTTGGGCGTGCCGACCTCTTCTTTTGATACATTTGTTCAAAAGCATCAGCAATATCAAATGCACTGATTTCCTCATTGTCTTGAAACTTGAGAAATTCATTCCCTCCATGGCCAGTCATGTAAACAAAGATATTGGAGCGTTCATCTGTTAATAAGCGCTTCGAACGAGGGACTGATTCTTCCATACGTCCTGTTGATGAGAAAACAATTTAACTGATATATCATACTTACATGGAATAAATGTACCTGTCAACACCCTGATGAAGTTTTCGACCGTAACTTCATAACCGCGATAATCAACTTCTATGTTATCTCCATAGAGATCAAGATGGCGTCCGGGGTTAGCATATACACTTCCAGGGAACTTATTCCTCAAGTTGCAGGACGCATCGTCCGCTAACATTAGGATAATATTGGAGTCCGGGATGCCTAGCCGTTTTACAGTTCGGTACCTGACATGAAGGTTCAATTAGGCAACCACAGGTTTCTGATATGCATACATACATTCCAAGTGCATTTGCCATATGCTGAAATACAGCAAACATTAGATACTTCGAAAAAAAAGGGAGCGATAGCCACACTCGCCCTATAGTTGAACCAGTATCTTGACGCGCAAACCAGAACTGCCCAGTTATTTGTGTGGCCAGAATTCGAGGTGGTTCCATTTTGATAAAAGAAATTGTGGATAGTTTCCTCTTGTTCTGTTGTGTCCGCATGGGACCGACTAGAATAGGCCAATAGGAAGAGGACGTGGAAGACGGAGAACAAGAGCATTGATGACTTACTTAGCGGAGTTCCAACATCTTCCTCTTCAACCATCACGTCCCCAGACCACAGAATGCACGGTAAGCAATTTTTTTTAAATGATGAATACAATCAACAAATACTGAATACAGTGTTGTGACAGGTCTAGTCGCATACGACGATGATTCCTTGAGCGAATCAGAAGAACAATCATCACCGTCTAAAACTACTGGTGGACTGGATAACTCAATTGTGAGATTCATCATCGTTGTCGATTTTGTAGTCGTTTCCCTCTTTGCTGGCTCGTTTCCGTTTCGGTTAGGATAAATCATTGAAGACTGGTAACAGAAATTCAACAGAACGTATGTACACATTCTGTCAGTTCCGTTTACTTTTCTCTCATGAGATACGGTCTGTTCGCTAGCACGGAAGGTTCCTAAAGCACAAGTGATTATTCGGCGTCCGACCACGACACATAAGACCCAAACTCATGCACACCTATCCGACGTCCTTGATCGTGAGGTACCACTTGCATCTGCTTTAGAGCCTGCGGACAACCGACATACACCGTCTGGTACTCCCATGGACATTTCATCTTCCTCTTCCAACCACGATGGGGAGGTAGAAGAGCCCGTGGATGAGCTATCGCGTGTCCGTGCACTACTGCGGCCGTCCCCTTTACCTGGTGTAGCAGATTGGGGTATCCCGCCGGCTTCCGCAGAACCAGTGGACCCAGCTATCGAGGTGTATATATTTTCAATTTTCATTCTTATGCCTAATACTGATCTGAGTTATCGCTACACAGGCTAAACTAACCAAGTTTCATGAACTAAAACGGGATCCCGATCGTCCAATGCACTTCAATGACTCTCTCATGTCTAACCGAGCTTTTCGCAACCCTCATCTTTATGCAAAGCTTGTCGAATTCGTCGATGTCAACGATGAACGCATAACAAACTTCCCAAAAGATATCTGGGATCCAAACGATATTCGTAAGGAATGGTACGCCGATCAAATTGGTACGTACATTAAGAATGTACATCGGAAGTAAACTTAGTCGCTGCTATCTTGCCAAATAACGCCCTGCACGCTGGTCTTCACTCTCGCTGCCATTCATATATCGTTCTCAATCTTATTTTGGCGCTTTCTACGTGACCCAAACTTGGTTTAAACACCATCCATCTTTATTGGTAATCTCTCCGGGTGTTAAAATTCGTACCTAAACACTATACACGATTCTGCTTCGTAACTCGCGAAATCCGTTTACCCTATCTGATAAATTCCTTAATGGCCTTAACCCCCGATTCGTCAACGCCTTCGTCTGCGCCAACAAATACATACTCCCCCACGCTTGAAAATGATTTGTAACATGTCCACTTTTGTGGGGACTCAAGCTGAGGCCCAAAAAATTCGGTCGGAGCACCAAGCAGCGACCCAGTCGTCTGGAAAGCGATCCAAAATTGACTTCGCTCCTTCATCGACTGGGGATAAAGATACCAAGGATAGCAAACATGTGGGTGCAGCAGTCAGAGGTTCACGCAACAGTCGATTTCAACCGTATGGAAGCCATGCAGGCGGTGTTGGCAAAGGCCGTTGGGGATGACCTTGGTCCCTGGATGGTTTACCTGTTTATGTATGCCTGATATAACCTAGGGGTAGGGTAATATTAATTGAGGGTGCAGCCTATGTTGGATCAACGATACCTTGTTCATACAACATACTTCTACTTTCATTTGTTTTAGGTCGGTTCACTTTATATATCTAATATCTCCGTTCCAGCTGTGATGTCGCGGATGTCAAAACTTACACTTTCATATTTCACTCCTCAATAAAGCTACCAAAATTTTGTTTGGAAGATGAGTCTGCTGCCCGACATTGATAACAGCTCCGAGCCTGCTACCATGGGGCTCATGCGGTGCGTAGTGAGTCCAGAGCAAGCCCTAGAACATGGCATAAGAAAGGAGGTTCTGGGCCATACAATACTTAGCTCCGTGTCAACATAACTTTTGGACAGTGCCTAGGATATATGTATAATCCAGAGATAGTTAAACCTGTATGTTGAGGCAGTATTAGTGTATTTTCCTCGAGCTCATTTATTCCATCATAATTTTTTCACAAAGCGGCGAACTCCAGATAAGATCGTTCTTTAGTCTGTTTTTTGACAAAAAAATTTTTTTTATCAGGTCACCGTGTCCAGAATCCAGATAACATGTACTTTCTTGGTTTTTTCTCCCTGTAAATGACTTTGGCAAGCTCTCAGGGTTGCGCTCCCAGGCACTCCTGAACAGACACCGAGTTGCATAAACAGTTTTGAAGTAGATCTGTCGAGGGCTGTGGTCGCTTTGCCATAGAAGTGAGTTCATTCCAATCAAAGCACTTCAGATTTCCGCCTGATAGAAATGTATATCATGGCATTGAAAACGTTGGTGTTACGTAGTAGCGTACTCTAGAGAAATACGGCTAATTCCGTACTGCACTACGTCACCCAAGTTTGTGTAAACGCTTGCAAGCTCGATACTTTAGTTCGGGCCTTGTGTTTATTTCTTCCTTATTAATACCACTGTATATATCGAATTTGCGCGACTATTTCGCCGGGATTCGTTTCCATTTCAGCGCTAAAAAATGACCCTCGTAACCAGCCACTCCGCTTCTTGCAAAGAACAACCAAGATTAATGATACGGTACTTAGGAGGTCGCTGACATCGAAAATGATTCAAATTGTTTAGTAGCCGGACTGATACAGTTATGGCCATACTAAGCGCATGTTGTGCCTTCCATCCGTAGTTTTAACAGCATCACATGGTTGTTTACATTTTGCAAGGTTTCGGCTCTTTCCATTTTTCACATTATTCGGGACTCGGCCTCAGAAGCAGTTCGAGGAATGGCGGAATTCGGAGGGCCAAGACATTGGGTGTGGCACATCAGCGAGGGTCACAAGAATTCTCGAGTCACTGAATTTACTATTTACCCTTCCCATAAATCAATGCTGTTTCAGCTTGTTTCGCACCGGCAATCTACCTAGCTTGCTATAAATATTTGATGGTGTGTCTTTTCACTTTGTAGCGAAGATGGAAGACAGAGAACCACGAGGTGTCAGTTGTTCTGGTTATATTCTGGACGTATGGCGTAAAGATACATTTGTTTAACGGTCTAAGGGATTTGGAGCCGGTAGCCATGGAATTCCAAGTTAGATCAGCTGGGTGTTTAGAGTGAATCCTGGCAGTGGAGATTGCACATGCTCCGTCATTCCTGCGTCAGGTCATTATACTTTGCACAAATTTAAAGCGATCTGACGCGCCTGATCCCACCCCAATGGATCTCATCTGTCACCCTGACATTGTGCGACAAATTGAAAGAGGTTAGACTTAGGTCCACTTTGTTGGTACATCATCCATGATTTTGGAGGGTTTTTTGAATCTGAGGACGCTTCTTATTTTGATGCATCTGACCAACCCGGGTATGGAATTGGTAATGATTGATGATGACCGCTGAGCAGGAAGGTTCTTCACTATCGATGACCATGTTACCCGCACATTGTGCTTCAAGGCCTAGTTCAAGTATGTATAAGCACGTGCTGGAATTGTTTAGATACCGGTCGTGATTAGAATCATGGGGCAATGGACAGCATATGAAATTGAAGAGTAAGCTCCATTCTGGTATACGGAGAAAAAAAAAGAGTGGACCATGATTTGATATAGGTTCTGAATAACCCGCTGGTCCCATCATATTGATATGTATTTAATATTCAAGCGTGTAAAATTAGACTCAAATAACTTGTTTGCATTCACCGGAGAAGACGGGGGAGTAATTGGTCGGTAATCTAATTCGTAGACCGTGTCTTGGACGAATTTGTACATCTCCTTATGAATGGTCGCTCCAAGCAAGAAAAGATATCCCATTGGTAAGTAATGAACGAGGCAGAGGGAATGCATTGGAGGCTAACTGCAAGAGGTAGGTGGCGATGAAACGAAAAGAGTACCGGCGGCAAGACAGTTAGAGCTAGTCATCATCCAGGTACGCTGGCTTATCAAGTTTCCGGGTGAGCCACGCAACAAGTAACATTAAGCTGCGATCTGAATCTATTCACAATAGTTAAATCTTCCGGGGGTTCCATTTCCACAGTATATAAACCTGGGTCACCAGTCACCCCTTTCCCTTCCTTTCTTCTTCGTCTTCTCCTTCTGTTCCTCTCTTTTTCTCTCCTCATCCCATACCCTTCTCTCACTCTCGCAACCCCTTCCCGGTCATGGCTACTCCCTCCATGTATAATGTACCTCTGGTCTTTACACACTTTTACTCAACTTTCGCACTAAAATATTTCATATCCAGCACCGCGTCCTCGGTACACCCGCACATCCAGCCCAAGCACCATCAAAACAATCAACTGTCATAATCAGGCTGAACGACTCTTTTGACAATATTAGACGCGAGTTTGACGGTTTGGCCTCGGAGGTAGATGCCGTTCGGAACCAGAGAGATGAGTTTGAAGCAAAAAGTATGTAATACATTCTATTAACTCTCGAATTGCTCACCTTAATTACCCTTATCAGTGATTGCTCAGCTTGGAGAGCTTGAAGCAGTTCGACGGTCACTTTTCGAACTCGAGGGGCAACACGCCAAAATCCGACAGCAGTACGAAGATGAGATCAACATCTTACGTTCAGAAGTCTCTGCTTTGCGACAAAGTGGCAGACCTCCTCCAGGCCCATTGGGAATTCCTGGTCTTCGGTCAACCACGACAAGTGAGATGGCATCCCCAAGTAGGGAGTCACATGACAGCCTCGACAAAGCACGGGAACGTGAGCACAATACAGTAACTGATCGGGAACTGCTGGAAAGACGCGCCGAATCGAATGATAGCGATCGTGCAAGGGATGGCGACCGTTTGGTTGATCAAAGGGACAGTAAACGCGCAAAATACCGTAGGGACCGTCCAGGTAACCAACTCTATTTTTGGTGTGAAAGCTGCTCTAACACACCTCGAATTGAGCAGATCAGAGTCAACTTCCTACCCCCAAGCTACTCTCATCGAATGCTCTACCTCTACCAAATATTGTCCCTTGTGGTAACAACGTCGTACCTAACGACGCGCGGAAAGAGAGTGGCCCTTTACCATCAATATCCATGAACCACAAAGCTGGCAGAACAAATGATCTAAGCATAGACAGGGCTCCACCCGAGTTTAGAAAAGAAGGTCCCGACTGGTTCGCTATCTTCAATCCATCAGTCAGAAGAGTACTCGATATCAGCCTCCTGCATACATTTACCCACGAAAGGTGAACTTCTATCGATCAGATATTCCCACTTATATGCAGCTGACAATATCTTGAATTGTTCTATAATTAGCGTAGTATGTTGTGTACAATTTTCTCTCGACGGGAGATACTTGGCGTCAGGATGTAACCGAACGACCCAAATATACGACACAAAGTCAGGCGCCAAAGTTTGGTATGTTGCCACCGCCACTTTCCAGCCGGAAACCTAAAATATCGTTCTCTCTGCCAGTGTGTTGATGGATGAATCAGCGGGTCAAACGGGTGACCTATATATCCGAAGCGTACGCTTCAGCCCCGATGGCAAACTCCTCGCCACAGGCGCAGAAGACAGACAAATCAGGGTAAGTCACATCATTTTCACATATTACAAGCTTGTAAGTAGCATAGCACCTGATTACTATAAACCTCTAGATCTGGGACATTGCAAAACGCCGAGTTATATGCACATTTGATGGACACCAGCAGGAGATTTATTCTCTCGATTTTTCACGTGATGGGCGTTTTGTCGTTTCAGGCTCTGGTGATCGCACCGCACGAATTTGGGACATGATGGACAAGTCGTGCAAGGTTCTTACCATCAATGACGCAGACTCTCTCAACAATGACTCAGGCGTTACCTCAGTGGCAATATCGCCAGACGGTAATTATGTAGCAGCTGGGAGCCTTGATAGTGTGGTGAGAATTTGGGAAGTCACCACTGGAACCCTATTGGAGCGTTTGCGAGGACATAAAGACAGTGTCTATAGCGTCGCATTTACGGCCGATGGAAAAGGGCTTCTCAGCGGGAGTTTAGATATGACTCTGAAATATTGGGACATTAGTGATCTAGCCCGAGGAAAAAAGGGAAAGAAGGAATTAGTCAACACTTCTTATTCAAGCGGAGCTGTCGCAAAGAGAGAGGGCGCGGTTCAGCCATCTTGTTTGAAGGACTTCGTCGGTCACAAGGTTTGTCGGTGATCACTCAAGGAAGTATTAAGAATGCTTCATCTTTCTCCCTCCAGGATTACGTGCTATCAGTGGCGATTTCTCATGATTCTCAATGGGTGGTATCAGGATCGAAGGACCGGTGTGTCCACTTTTGGGATGCCCACGATGCCTCGTTGCAGTTTATTTTACAAGGTCATAAAAACTCTGGTCAGTAGAATATTTGTTTTGGTTAGCTTCATTTTCTCTTCAAGTCTCAACTCATTCGATCGGGTCCCTCTAGTCATCTCGCTTGATCTTAATCCCCTAGGGAATATGTTTGCCACCGGGAGTGGCGACAATCTAGCTCGCATATGTACGTACATATTCCTAATTAGCTCGTTTTCACCCCATTCTACAAAACTTTCAACCTGACACACTTTTGTATTCTAGGGAGTTACAACAATGTGTGATCGCTCCTGCATCGGTATTTATTCGGAAATCTCAGTTTGTATTCTATAACACTCCCTACTGGTACAATGGTCGTTTAATTGCAAAAATGCATGCCTTTCTATATCTGCTTGTGTAACCCTTTCTCTTTGTTTCTTGCCACCCCGCTTTGCATCCCTGCCCCATATTATTTTGTACATAATCATTTGTACATCAATGCATGCGCCTCCCATATAATGGTACCATACTATAACGAACGCGTATGTACAAGGTGGGAAGAAGCCTAGTCTACGGAACCGTTGTTCATTAATATGTATACAAGTAAAAACTACAACGACACGATTGTTCCGTTTTTGTGTGTGCACCATTCTGGTCTAGCACAAGGAGGTTGCATGCCTTCTGGTTCATCTCCGGCATCTTTCAAAAGTAAAGCAACAACACCATGGGCGGGAACATGTATAGTCATATTTCGGATGGCCGTTCCGTTATCTGTGTGAGCCCATAAGTCCTGTTGCAATGATACACAGCCTCTATGAGCCATGCGGAATGATGCACAACGTGAATGCATACGTACTCGAACTGAGTATTGCCTTCCGGCACGAATCCAAGGTGACTCTGTCAATGAAAAGAACATATCACTTGTTTCATTCAAAACATTCAGCTACAATGCATCAACTGTCAAGCAATCATCTCTGCAATTAGCCCGTGACACGTACCAGCATGAACACCGTGCCATTTTCACTCTCCCCACTCCAGTACTGTGCCGGATGCGTATCATTGTAAGTCCAATCTGGCTATAAAAAAAGTTGGTATGGGTCACTTTGATCAGTTTTGCCAATCCGGTCTTAATAAAAATGCGTTATAGTAAACCATACATTGATGCCCCATCTGAAGGCTGTAATGGCAGTGCCTATCACTGGATCCTGGTTGATGGCGATGATTTCGGCATTCTTTAGAATCTCCAGAGATTGATCAGCTAAAGCTGAAAGCTGTCATCACATATGAGGAACAACGGCGATTTGAGAGATACATTCTATGCAAGGAAATAGCACTTACGTCCGTTCCCTATTTGTCTTAGTTTAGAATCAGAAAACAGAATTCAAATCTGACACTAACAATGAGCAGTGGCGATTTCATAAAGGCCCAGGCTGTAAAATGTGATTTGGTTTCATCAAACGTGAGATTCCCGTTTCCGCTAGATGGTGTGAGTCCTCGGTCTTCGCCAAGGGACGCAACGTCACTTACACTTCAAGCTATAAAGGATAATAACGCCACTTGTATCAGGTAATTATAAGAAAAGGTTGAACACGAACCATATCCAGATCATTGTGCCCGTAAAAGTCTGATGCCCAAGAATAGAACGAATTCCTGAAAAGCGTGGTTCAGCGTGGGAAACAACGTTCTTTAGAATTAATTTATGTACTGGTTCAGAATTTTCATCAATGAATTCCATTCGGGCTCTGCAATTCATCAGCTTATCCACAAGAAGAATCAATGAAGTGACAAACCAATGTCTTCTGTGGTCTAGCGCATAAAAATTACATCAGGAATACTCCCCGGATTCAATGAGCACCAAACCCATACTCTCCACGTTTGACCCAGCCTCCTGGCCCACAGCCACGGCTGTTCCTATGTTTCATGTTGGTTCTCATCGCCAATCAACTGATAACTATACACACTCACTCTTCCCCATTGACATAACGAGAACAACATGGGAGGTTTCCCAGACGATTCGCTCAGATTCGAGATCGCATTTGACATCCTTTCATATTCTGTGGGTAACAAAAGCAGAGCAATGATAACAATCGTGCTTCGCACAATCAAGTAATCATTCACTCACTTCCAATCATTCCTTCCTTAATAATCTCATCGAACGGAACTATCCGTCAAGGGTTTGAGTGGTGTCGGCTTCAAATGACATCTATTAATGACAACACACCAGCACAATTGTCATATCTGGGTTTAATGACCCAGGCATTTGTTCACAACTCAGAACAAGAGCAGAGTGATCCAATGAACTTACTTAAGAAGATCGAAGCCCCAGTCCTGGAAAAGTTTGATATCCCTGCGCAATTAAGGCTACAGCCTGGGAGAATAATTCTGCAGCAAAATTTTACCTATCCTCATTTTGAAATGAACCTGGGTATTGTGCACACGTGAACCATCCAGAGTCGCTATACTAAGCAGTGGTTGAGGTAAACCAAGAGGGTTCAATCAGTTATAAAGAAGGAACTCAACTATTCCAGCTCGCCTAAATGACGCTATCAACAGCAGGCAAGTTCAGTAATCGTTTCCAACTCACATATCAAGTTCGTGTATTTGATCGGTGAGGTTCTTCATTCCCGACGGAAACTTTTCCTTACCTAAAATCAATCAACATAAGTTTTACATACATATTTTGATGATGTAACGTTGCAAAGTTGGTACGTACTGGCGACAATATCACCCGCCGCATTGCGCTTCTTCTCAGCGTAACAATCGTCAATATTGACACGATCATAACCAGCTTCCTGCACCTAGAAGTGAACCTTATACTATGATGGAGTACCAGAATAGGTCGCACCAAAAGACCAAGAGACTGCATAAGTCGTGCCGTTTGTAAAATCACTGTTTCATTGATGTCGCACTGTTATGGTGACATTGAATTTGATGTTTTAGTAGACAACCGGACAACGTGTAAGGTTAAACATCACAAACATGATATGCGTTCCATGCTTATCCAGACTAGGTTAATAAGGTATGTATCGAGATTTACCCGAGCACCTACTGTTGTACCCCATGACTGCAATTGTACTTTGTGAGTAATGATGCGCTTTGCGTGATGATGACCCACAGAATATCATACTCACACGGAAGTCTACCAACTCCACCAAAATGATCAGTTGGAGATACCGTACGGCTTGCGGGCGGTTTCTTAGTGAGCGTTATACCCAGAAACACTGCAAGAACGACGGTGGAGACAGTCATGAAGACAACATAAACGGTGGGGATAATTCCGCTTTGGAATCCAAGTCGAGATATCCCGGTGACAAGTTGCGGTTTGGGACGCAGCCCTTCTGTGTCTGTATAGGTATGTTGGTCAACATCCTCTCTGGCTGACTCGGTCGAGTTCCTTGGTTGCATTTCAGTATGTTTGCTAAACGTACTGTTAGTGGGGTATTTTAGATAAAAGAATAAGAATACCAGACATATACCTACAAACTAAAAGTCACGAGTGAAACTCGGGCTCAAATCTTTAATGTTGGTGGCCGAGTGTCTTTACTGGTATAGATATGAACTGCAAGTGTACGAGATATATACAATTTATACTTGAATGTTTCAACGAAGGTTTAGTGATGGGATGTTATGGTGTACAGAGGTCTTAGGCCTTGTTCGGCAACACAAAACTTTCACTTTCTCACGTATTTTCACTTTCTCATACGCCAAAAAATGGACTGGTAACTTTCTGATAACTTTCTGATAACTAACTGTAATCTTTGATAACTTCAAGATAACTTCAAGGTGATTTTCAGATAATTTTCAGATAATCTATCAAGTAACCCCAGAAACTGACTAATCACACGTGTACAGCAATCTCTTCAAGTCAACTTCTCCACCAAGGTCTGGATCTCTTTGCAGTACAGCTATCTGCTGCAATCATGGAACCCAATATCAACATGGCACTCCTCAGTGATGCAGACTCAACATCGAGCAGTGAAGATGAGCACCAAGATACATATGTACTGGCTTATGTCAGTCTCCTCATTCACTCTGTTATCACTATCATATCTGGTCAATACTGCAGGCGAGATTATCATACCTCTGCTCTGTCTGGCTATGCATGGGTTTTAGAACTACTCTCAGGCCACCTGAAGCACATCCAATATGAACTTGGTGTCAGCCTTGGGGTGTTTCAAAAACTTTTAGATGTACTTCGAGCATTGGGGTATAAAGACTCACGCCATGTCATGCTCGAAGAGCAACTTGCCATATTTCTATATACATGTGTAACTGGTCTCACTATACAACATGTTGGGGAGCGATTTCAGCGCTCAAATGAGACAATTTCTAAGTAAGTGGCTTTATTATTTCTTTTCTGCCTTAACTGTCAATCGTTCTTTAGGTATTTCAAGAAGATGGTCTGGGCTCTCTCATCCCCACCCTTCTATACAACTTATGTCACCCTGCCTTCTGAAAACGATCCAATCCCACCTGAAATCGAGCTGAATCCAAAATTCTCCCCTTTTTTTAATGACACACTTGGTGCAATTGATGGAACACACATCTGTTGCTCAATACCCAAAGCTAAGCAGGCACAATCACAGAACTGTAAGGGCTGCTTGAGCCAAAATGTTCTGGTAGCATGTTCATTTGATTTGCCATTTCACATACATTCTGAGTGGATGGGAGGGGTCAGCATCTGACTCACTAATCTACCACAGTGCACGCATGTCTGACTTTCAAATTCCAAGATCAAAATATTACCTTGCAGATGCAGGGTTTCCTTCCTGCGATTCACTCCTTGTGCCTTACCGTGGCATCCGTTACCACCTTGCAGAATGGGAAAGGGCAGCTACTCTGTGAGTTAAAATATCATCCAGATTGATTACTGACATTATATATTTCTATCAAGACCAAGAAATAAAGAAGAATTGTACAATCTACGTCATGCGTTAGCTCGGAATGTTGTTGAGCACATTTTTGGTATTCTGAAGCACCGATTTCGTATATTGCTTCTTGCACCTGAATATCACATAGACACTCAAGTCCAAATCCCCCCAGCACTCTGTGCCCTTCACAACTTTATCTATCAGCATGACCCAGGTGAAATTGATGACTTCAAAGACATGGAAGAATCCAAAGATGTTTTGGACATATTGCTGGATTTTCATGAGACAGATGTAGAAGGTGTTGATGACTTGGCCAGTGGATATGTGGAACAGACTCAGTGCACAAGGGCAGCTATATGCCGTGACCAGATTGCCCAGGCCATGTGGGATGATTATCAGTGCATTTGTCATTCCAGAAATATGATTGATACATAATAAGCAGTTCTTACCATTTTCACACTCATTAAAAAAATACAAGTTAAATTTATTATACACATTCATGAACTATAGCAGTAATGAGGTAGGCATACAATGGTGACAAAGAATCAATGTAGATTGTATCTGATCTCTTCAATTTTCAATCTAACCCATTTCTTACAAAGAGTGTCACTCTTGAGACTGAGATACATATTGGTACTAGCTTTATCCT
The DNA here is from genome assembly GCA_009739215.1 of Floccularia luteovirens. Lineage (NCBI taxonomy): Eukaryota > Fungi > Basidiomycota > Agaricomycetes > Agaricales > Squamanitaceae > Floccularia > Floccularia luteovirens. Next base: position 709,027 of record VSJF01000011.1, read on the forward strand.
TCGAAAACAGCTCTAATAACATCACAAGTTCATCAACAGGAAGGTCCACTTCAAGCTCTTGAGCACGTTCAGAAGCAGTGGCTGCCATTGTGAGGTCAGGATCAGGCGCACTTACATATTGATCTGCTTGCATTTGTGTCTGCATTTGTACCTGTGCTTGTACCTGTGCAATTGCCTGTGCAATTGCCACTGCCTGTGCTTGTGCCTGTGCCTGTGCTTGTGCTTGCGTCTCTGCATGTGCCCTCTGCATTGCTTCCCGTCTCAACTCTGTTGCGACAGCAACAATCACATGACTGATTACATAATTAATCATGTGATGGAGCACGTGACTGATGACGTGTCTCACACTCATATGCTCTATGGCACATGATATCCACGAACATTCTACAAGGTTCTATAACCTTCTATATGTAGTCACATGATATGTTAGTGTACCTGCACACGGACCATTGTACAAAGCTGTACAAACAGCAATTATGTATATAAGTAGAGCTACTGGACCTTATGTCCTTTGTCGAATTTCATTCGTAGTAGTCAGTACTAGCACTAAGTCTCTAAGAACTAAGTAAGCTCTAAGGTAAGATCAGTCCCCTCTACTGTGTTAAACAGGGTGCTGCTCAACAGGTTATGGGCCCCAGTGCCGGTCTCAATGGCACGTTCGTCACTGCCTATGATGACCAGGACTGGATTCTTACCTTTAGAGAAGTGACTCTCTGGAGACTCCCTTAACCAGGTAGAGACCCAGTGTTGTCCACTCTATCAAGTAGCCTAGATCGTAATAGTTGACTATGTCGACTCTATGCGAGCCCTTTCTTGTTGGCGCAGTACTCTGGACTGTGTTGAACGTTGTGCTGAAGCTCTTTGTTGTAGCTCACCCAACAACCCAACTTTAAGCAAACAAGAAATGTCTTCTCAAGTATTCCAAGCTGTTTCTTTTGTCTTCTCCGGCACACGTTGGTATGAGTGGAAGACCCAGATGGTCAACCACCTCCAAGCATCCCAGTTGTGGCAGGTTGTGTCGGGTCTTAGGACTCGCCCGTCTCCAAGGTCTGCAGACCAAGTTGACGAGCGCATGGTTGCGCTGACCTACGCGTGGGATGATAAAGACGATGCTGCCATTGGGCAATTAAAAAAACGCCTCTCCCCTGAGATACAAAACCTCGCTGCAAAGGCCGGGTGTACCACGTCAAAGATGATGTGGGATTAGTTAGTTGCACGGTATGAGGTCAAGGAGCTAGGGACCATTTTCGAGCTTTATAAGAAGTTGAAAGACTTCAAGCTTGGAGGAGGCAACCCTGAGCCCGATTTCCTCTGCCTTAATGACATATTCGGGAGATTGCAGCAGAATGACTGCGAGATCCCTGAGTTGTTACAGGCGTTGATCGCATTATCAGCGATTCCAGACAAATGGAATACCGTAATCGCCAATTTGCTGCAAAATAGAAATGTGCAAACACTCAAATTAGTAGACGTCACACAAGCCATCCAACACCAGTTTTCTGGGACAAACATTACCAGAGCCACTACTGGCAGTGGAGGACAGGCAAATAAGATGTCGAACGTTAAGCCTAAACAATCAAACCCCCAATATAAAGACCAGTCTCAAAACAAAAAAGAAGACTCTCCAAAAGATGGTCAAAAGGGCGGCAAGAAGCAGTGTGGTAAAAGGGGGAGTAAAGGCAAAGGAGAGAAAGGAAAAGCAAAAACAGCGGAAGATCAGAATGAGGAAGGAAGTAGTTCACACGTCGCCTCCATGGCTATCATGCCACCTAGCTCACTGGCAAGTCGTATTGAGCCTCCTAGTGCTCCGACTCCCAGGCCGAACTTCTTCCGGGAAAATCCCCACAAGTTCTACACTCCGCCAGCTGCTAGTACCTACACTGGTATGCAGGCGTTGAGACATCCTGAGACACCCTATAAAAGTGTCAAAAGGAGTAGGGAGCTTGTAGACCAGCAAGGTCTGCCATGGCGACCACAGCATCTTCGTGTTCACGAGGAGACTGTGTTGTTACGTGAGCGGTTGGAACCCTCGACCTCTAAATTAGAGGAAGTACCGGAAGAGGTAAGTGCACCTCCATTAAAGCGTATAAGAACCGCCTCACCAGAACCTTGGGAACTGCGCCTGGCCCGTTCGGACTCAGGTGATAGTGTATCTCTTGGATTGGAGGAAGAGGACTGGGACTATCCATGTCCTGCTAACAGTTGGACAGAGATGGAGGTTGACGCGGAGATTGCGGACGCTGCAGGAATTGGGCGCATCAATGAAGTGCTTGAATCCGGATATGTGAATGAAAGGCAAGTACCTTTAACTTCTTACACACATAGCAACAAGATTGATTGTGACCCACAGCGCCCTATTTTAGCTGGCTGCAGAGGCGGACTTTTATGTACCTTGTCACATGTATATCTTGGCCCTTCACAGGGCAATATAAATAATCATTTTGCTGTCTGTTCGAAGTGTAAGGGAAAAGCAAAGGATCCTAATCATGCATCATGGATTATGGATTCTGGAGCATCGATGCATTTTACAAGTCAATTAACGGACTTCATTGAGTATAATACTCTGAAGACACCTATACCCATCGCAACAGCTTCTGATGAAGTTGTATATGTTGAGGGACAAGGTACCGTAATGATGAGTCATGAGATAGTTATACCTCTCAATGGAAACAAAGAGAGAAGAACACGTAAGACGACTCGGATATCTCCAGTCTATTACATCCCTAGATTGAGCGGACGCCTGCTCTCTATGGGACAGTTCCTGGCTGAAAAGGGGAACAGTGTTAGAGGAAAAGAGTCCCTCATCAATATGCACGATTATAAAGGCATCCCATTCTTGTCCTGTGAACCTCACATAAAAGGTGATACCATATACTGGTGTGATGCTCGCATAGTGTGCAAACCCAGTGATAAAGCCTCTGTCATGGTGTACAAGGTTACCTATGATACATGGCATAAAAGATTTGGACACCCGTCTAAACGGGTTCTCCAGAAAGCACCTGAGAATACAATTGGTCTTCCGTCTTCTATGGAAGTGCCTAAGGAACACCCATTATGTCCAGGCTGTCTCTGAGGAAAGCAACATAGTAAGTCTTTCCCCCAGAGCTCTTCACGAGCTTCTGCACCATTTGAGTTGGTTCACTCCGACTTAAAGCAGTTTCCAATTGCAAGTTATCACAAATATCGCTATGTAATAACCTTCCTTGATGACTTCACGTCTCATGCATGGACTATGAATTTGCGCCATAAATCCGACTCGGTGGCTGCAATGAAAAAGTTCACTGCATTTGTTAAAGTGCAACACAACACTGAAATCAAAAAGTGGCACTTTGATGGAGGGGGTGAATACCAGCAGATTGAAGTGTTGTTGAAGGAAATGGGAGTACTCGTTGAGAAATCAGTACCATATGAACAACAGCAAAATGGTCGAGCAGAATGTCTAAATTGCACCTTAATGGATAAAGCGGAAGCAATGCAACATGACGCCTGTCTACCAGATAGCTGGTGGGAATTTAGTGTGGAACAAGCAGTACATGTCTACAATCGTTCTCCTATGGCGCGCCTTAAATGGCACACTCCATTTGAAGTCTTAAATAAAATTAAACTGGAAGTCAATCATCTCAGAGTTTTTGGATGTGCAGCCTATGTCTACCTCCCCGAAGAAAAACGGGTGAATAAACTCGCTCCTAAATCAGAGCTGATGGTATTCATTGGACATCCTGAAGGAGTAAAGGGCTATCGCTTTATGCGACTGCACAACAATAGCATCTTTGTGGCAGCTACTGCCATCTTTGATGAGCTTTTCTTTCCAAAATGTCCAGATCAGAAAAATTGTGGTGTTACTGAATTAGGACAAGATCCCCCACCTCAAAGTCCAGATAATTCTGATGATGAGGATAGTGATGCTTCTGAGCAAAGCTCGCGTTACGAACCAAATGTTGATAATGAACCCATTAGACCAGACAACCATTACCCGGAGTACCCTGTGAACTATGAAGAGGTTTCTAGCTCTCCAAGGAGACGACCTCAACAAATTGTTCACAGACAACCCATTCCTTTCCATGGGAGTGAGGGACTTGACGAAGCCCCCACACCCCCTGTGTCTCCAAACAGGGAATATCGATGCTTACCTCCACCATCACCTAGACCTAGGAGTGCAGCAGATGATATTGAGTACGCGCGACGTCAAAGAACAGGCACGCCTGAATGGCAGTTTGTTCCTAGACAAGAACCGCCGCGACACTCAGAGAGACAGAGGAGAATACCTAGATATGTCACAGAAGACAATGCTTATGGGAACACAAACCCTCAGGATATACTCCTGAATCAGGATGATATAGTGTATTGGCAAGATAATGTGGACCAACATTGGGTTACACAGCTGCGACAGGTTCCCGTACCTAGTCCCGCACAATCACGTCCATCTGACAATACACGCCCTGATATAAGCACTAGGGAAAATGGATCAGATGAACCTGATGTTGCTAAACTAGCACAGGAAGGGGGTGTAGAATTCACGGCATACTTGCTTGCTATGGGTGCATCAGCTGTGGATCTTACTCCAACTCAATTTCGTGATATAGCGCGCCTACCCAAGGCTACTAGGGATGAATGGTATGTTGCTTGCCGCGAAGAAATGGAGGCTCTTCATAAGCGCGACATAATGTCTGGCCTTATAGATCTACCCCAAGGTCGAAGGGCAGTTAAAAACAGATGGGTGTTTGTGACCAAGTCCGATGGTCGCAAGAAAGCATGACTAGTTGCCAAAGGTTTCTCACAAGTAGAAGGGCTAGACTTCGAAGAGATCTTCTCACCAGTTGTAAGATTTGAAACTGTGCACATCCTTCTCGCGTTAGCTGCGCTGAAGAATTGGGCTATTACAGGCCTGGATGTCAAGAGTGCCTTTCTATATGGCAAACTTGAAGAAGAGATCTATATGGTCCAACCTGAAGGCTTCGTTGTCAAAGAACAAGAGAAAAAAGTCATCCACTTACAAAGAGCAATTTATGGCCTTAAACAAGCCGCTCTAGCGTGGTGGAGAGGACTTGTAACAAGTATGGAAGAGCTTGGCTTCCAACATACTCAGAGTGATGCAGGAATTTTTGTCCATTGGTCAAAAGACCAACGAGATATCGTGATCGCGGTAGTCTATGTAGACGACGCAATCTGGACAGGGTCTAATCCTACCCTGGTTAACAAGCTCAAAAAGGAATTTATGAAGAAATGGGAATGTCACGATCTGGGAGATGTCAAGGAATTCCTTGGCATGCGCATTGAGCGAAGCGGTCAGTCTTACAAGATAGACCAAGTAGCTTACCTGAAAAAGGTTCTTGCGCGCTTCGGCATGGTGAATGCTCGTAGAGCTGATACACCACTCCCTGCTAGCTATAAACCAGTCCCCAATGAGGGAACCGCGACCCCTGCTCTGAGAACAGAGTTTCAACAAATCATTGGAAGTTTGCTGTATCTAATGATTGGAACTCGACCCGATATTGCCTATGCAGTAATCAGGTTATCAACTTTTTCAGCAAATCCAACACCAGACCATGTCGATAAGGCAAAATACATAATGAGGTACTTGGTCGGTACCCAGGACTATGCAATTAAATATGTGGGCAAGTCCAGTGAAGGATTATATGCCTACACTGATTCTGATTGGGCATCTGACGAAACGTCGCGTAAGTCCCATACAGGTTTCTATATGATGCTAGCTAAAGGCATCGTCGCATGGCAAAGTCGCAGACAAAAAACTATAGCACTAAGCTCCACTGAGGCCAAATATATGGCAGGCTCTGACTGTTGTCGCCAACTCATGTGGATGCGAAATGTCTTTGATGAGGTTGGTTTACCCTTCGTAAAACCAATACCAATCTACATGGATAATCAGGGAGCAAATTTCATAGCTTCCAATCCTGTCGCCGAACGGTGTACAAAGCACATTGACATCTGTTACCATTATATACGAGAGTGTATCGAAAACGGAAAGGTCAAGGTTTTCTTCATTGAAGGAGTAAACAATCTGGCAGACATGTTAACAAAACCTCTGTCTAACATTCTTTTTCATAAGTGCCGCACCCAACTACAGCTTGAATTTTATTTGCAGTAATTTGGTTGATGCCTCCTAAGAGTGAGAAGCACATAGTAGATCTATTACAGATCATAACAATGATGCTAATTCTCTGGCACTATTACTATATTTAACTAGAGACACACTATTGAGATTGTTCTCTAGTTGCTGTCTCTGTTTCCACTTAGATACCAGAATGACATCCTTCAATGGACTCACACTGTGTACTAAGTGAGGGGGTGTGTTGTGACAGCAACAATCACATGACTGATTACATAATTAATCATGTGATGGAGCACGTGACTGATGACGTATCTCACACTCATATGCTCTATGGCACGTGATATCCATGAACATTCTACAAGGTTCTATAACCTTCTATATGTAGTCACATGATATGTTAGTGTACCTGCGCACGGACTATTGTACAAAGCTGTACAAACAGCAATTATGTATATAAGTAGAGCTACTGGACCTTATGTCCTTTGTCGAATTTCATTCGTAGTAGTCAGTACTAGCACTAAGTCTCTAAGAACTAAGTAAGCTCTAAGGTAAGATCAGTCCCCTCTACTGTGTTAAACAGGGTGCTGCTCAACAAACTCATGTTGTTCATGTCGAACTTGGCTACGGTTCCCATTGGCTTTGATAATGGTGTGTAATTGAGTTAAGCCATGACTGAGGCTTGTAATTGCAATGGCATTAGTAGTTTGGCCACGTTTACTAGATGTAGCAGAGTGGCTCGATATACTGGCTGATGATATTCTTCAGGTAGTAGTTGAACTTGTTGGTGTTTGTAGATTAGGAGGGCTGCTTTCCATTGCTGAGAACTTCCGCTTCCCACCTGCCACAACAGATGAAGGGGGTGATGTTGGTGGGATTGTTGCGATCTCATTGTCAAATTCCGAAGATATGGGATCCAAAGGGGCTAATGATGTTTCTCGGGAAGGGATGGCTGAGGTGGATTGCATAATGATGTCTGGGTCATAGGAAGTGTGAGGACTGGCTGATTCAATATTGGCAGGGGGAGAAGGGGAAGGAGCAGTAGAAGGATTGCGCTGTGATGGATGGAATGCCTGGGTCCCCCTAGCACTACTACCACATAGCTCTTGGACTATGTCGTAGAGAGGCCAGCCCTTATCTTTCCAGGGGATTGCTCTAGGATTTTTCTACAATATGATGAGTTATGACACATACAAGTGACTAGGTTATGATAGTTGGGTGCACTGCAATGTAGTCAATCCAAACACCTTCTGATTCAGTCGTTGTTAAGTTTGTGCCAGACTCTGGATCCCATGAAAATCCTGATTGAGATGCAAGCGGAAGTAGAGTTGAAGTATACAGGTCCTTTAACTAAAGTGAAGAGAAGGAGTTAGCATTATACAACTCGGATTTTGAATGGTACTCACCCTCCCCCACTTAGTTTTACACTTGGAGACAGTTTTTCCATAGTCTGGAAAGTGTGCAGTTAATTCCCCCAGAACAGCAGTCCACACTGATGTCTTAAACCCGCCTCCTGACTTTGCTTCATGCCAATGTTCATAGAGCCCATGGACAAGAACAAGCTCTTGTTCAGGTGTCCAATTTGTACAATTCGATGAAGACATACTTGCACTGTGTGTGGTCATGCTGTGACAGCTCAGACACCGAGCATATTTGCTGTGAACGTGTCTTCGTTTGGCCGGTCTTCGAGTCATTATGTGGGGAGTGCAAAGTCTATCTAGGTTGAATCAGTAAGATCAGCTCCGGGGTTACCCGATAGATTATCTGAAAATTATCTGAAAATCACCTTGAAGTTATCTTGAAGTTATCAATGTTACAATACTCTAGTCCTACATACCCAGACACTACTACATAGATAATACATAAAGATATAATAAGTAGAGTAGAAGTTGTAGTAGTGAAGTGGGGGAAAGGAAGAATGGGGAGTGGCATCAGACCAGTGGCCTTATATATTGTACCAGGGACACCTGGTACACAAACAAGGCCAAACTACTAGGTGGTCTGTGCACACTCTCCAAACATATATAAGGAGGCACTTATGCCTACTTTTCCCCCCAACCAAATACACACTATTTTCACTCAAACAATCAAAGATTACAGTTAGTTATCAGAAAGTTACCAGTCCATTTTTTGGCGTATGAGAAAGTGAAAATACGTGAGAAAGTGAAAGTTTTGTGTTGCCGAACAAGGCCTTACTCGCGTGCAATTAAAACAGGCGGAGAGCTTGGCAGCCTTTGCTGGCGGCTTCGCGGACCGGTCTTGTCATGTGACCGTGATGGTCAACAGAAATTTAGCGCGTTGAATGATCATTCGAAACTTATACCATGAACTTGTCGCGACCATCCCTCGACTCATACATCGACCAAGACCCCAATCTACAAGCGGCACGATCCCTACAGAGCAGCTTAGAAAACGCTAGTCTGCAACTTCTTCGGAATATCTCAGAGTTCAACTCTCACTCTCTTGATTCGGATGAGAGTTCAGACACCGAAGACATTGAAAGAAAGGACCCTGCTATTATCGCCAATGATGTTGCAGCTCAAATAGTAAGATTTCTCCGATTTATATCAGACATTATGCTTACTACCAGCTTCCTCCAGTCATACCTTAGAAAACTCAAATTTCAGTACCTAGAGCAGAACGCGAAAGCCAAATACATCAAGTCAATTGTTAGTGACATAGACGATGCACCCATTGTAACTGCAGAAGACAACAAGAAACTAGCTGCGGTTAACGAAGAGAAGAAGGCTAAATTGAAAATAGCGAAGGACCAATTGAATGAGGTACATCGTAATATCAGACTGTTAGCACCAATGGTAGAAGAAGGTAATTTAACCTGTATCTTGAGGAATATACACGTACTTACAACTTTAGACTATGTAAAGGTCAAACAAGCTTCAGAGCGGGCTACACAACTCGCGCAAAAGATTATTGATGCACGTTTGGCCTTAACGCGTCTACGTCAAGCTCATCCAAAACCAAGACTTACCGTTCCAATGGCGGACCAAATGCTCATCGATCAGGTTATCCAAATGCAAACTCTTAGCGATGAAGCTCAGAATAATCAGAAGAATGTGCAAGCAATGAAAGAGAAAGTCAAAGCTGATGCTTTAGAGGTAGAAAACTTGAGGATGCAACGCGCAGAAATAGAAAAAGAAGTGAAAACATCCAGAGTAGAAGAAGATGATGCGAGGCTGACACCATTATATGACTGGTGCGTGCTGCTGTATACATTTTAACGTGTTTATTCTTATATTTTCTTTATTTCAGGTACAATGCATCTTTGACTCTGCATCGTCACGTTCAAAACCTTCATGTTTTCCACTCCGTATCGGAAAACGAGCTTCGGCTGACTTACAGAATCGATACTCCAGTACCTTCACAATCCCGAAACTTTACGATCATTCTCGTATTTGCTCCTGATACACGACAACTAGCTGATGCTCAAGTCGCCGGAATAGAGGACCTGAATATCGATTTAGGGGAAACTATCGAATCGCACGTTCTGATTGACGATGTACATGGTCTGGTCGCAGCAGTGCTGGAGAGGATCAGAAATTTTGTAAATCCATGAGTAGCTGTAATATCTCTTTGTACCGGTTCCCAATTACCTGCCATAATCATTTATCCAGAACACGTTCAAATCTCCTTTAGTCAACGTATATCCTGTACATATCAACGGTATGAACGGGCCTTGCTCTCCACCAAGTTTCTCAACAGATCACATGCATCTCTATCCACTTTCTTATCATGTGTGTCCAGCATTGCATCATTGTAAGTCAGCTGTAAAGAACCTCTCTACAGTCTAGTGGTCTATCGTAATTTTTCGATCATAGGAATCCTAGAGATGTGGAAACCCATACCTTGGTGCCCTCGTGATACTGTTTATCACGGACCGAACGGCCTGCAAATACGCACACGTGATATTGTCCCACTGTACGACATGATTCAGGTTGCTTCAATCCCCTACATTTGCGTGTCGAAATATAGCTGCTGGCTAACTAGCATTGGTATTTAAAAGACAGGAAATAGATCATCAGAACTATATCTTGGTCTCGTTTTCGCTCCCATTGAAGTATTTTTATCCTGAGTAGTATGTCATGTGGATTGTGGGGTTCGATTCTAATTATTGACAGACCTCTTCTTAACCTCACTCTAGGCCCAAGGGATGTGTGGCAACATAAGAGGCTCGGGCGATGTTCGGAAATAAGGCAAGTTCTTGGAGCTGATCATGAGGTTTTGCAAACTAACCGGATTCTTTCTCATCGAAGCTGGTGGGTGACAATATAAAAATGGCCAGAGCGGACTCAGACAACAAGTGTATTGACTTAGTGAAGAAGCCCCAAACTCAAAATGTTGAAAACTCCCCTGTGGATTACCACAGCTAGCATAGCTCTCCCTTTGTTGATCTTTCCGGATGCCGCGCTTGCTATTAATAATGGCGTAGCTCGTCTGCCAGGTGAGCTATATATTATTAATTGTTTGTGCTTGCTCATGAATTGTCAGTTCTGGGCTATAATAGTAAGAACCAAACCTCTTCTCGCAGAATTTTCCCTAACATATTGTTATTTAGCATGGAATGCATATCAAGTAAGGGTTACTCTCGATATGAAAGGGTACCATGTCCCAATAAATGTGTAGTGCAATATCGACGAAAACCTGATGTTGACGACTGCGAAATTAATGAAATCCCTTGGCTTACAGGTTGCGTTTCCCTATTCTCCTTACAAAGTTTTAATCTCCTGACCTAACACATACCAGGCTGCTGGATACAACTTTGTCAATATTGATGATTGTTACGCAGAGAAAAATCGCAGTGCCAACGGTGACATTATTGAAGGTCTCCGATGACATGTTTACTCCTGCAAAATCATGTTTATACCCGTTCATAGACAAAATTAGATTCAAAGGAGGAATGAAAAGGCTCAATCAGCAGATACATTCGTTGGGTTTGTGAGTATGACGCAATTCTGAGGTTTCTAATCCAGAAATACAGTTAACGTGTTTATGACTACTTTTAGTAAAACGGGAATAGTGAGTGTCAACATCCGTATACAGATACACCCTGCCTAAATTCTTTCAATCTAGTATAGCGACTCTGGATGGTTTACTTGTGCAGGTTATCCTGGTTCATTCCAAAATGAACTTCGTGACGCCACAACGTTTGCAGACTGGGGTTTTGACTATCTCAAGTCAGTAAAATGTTGCTTGATTCCATTAGACTTTTAATAATCTCCCGAATTAAGATACGACAACTGTGCTATTCCTTACGACGATATAATTCGTCAAGGGATGGTTGGCAGTACGTATCGCTGATACCTCACATCAACCATAAATTTGATATGACACTCTCATAGAATATCAGCGGATGACCGATGCTCTCGAACAAATATCTAAGACGAAGGGTAAAACTTTTGTATTCTCCCTGTGCCAGTGGGGCTGGGTGGGTACCTCGATCATATTGATTATGCTGCAACTGATTTGTTTACCAGAGTCAAGTCTGGCTGTACGTACCTCCTATCTAGTCTCCAATATATCAAATCGGCTAACATCAAACTAAGCTGGGGAGCACAAATGGGACACAGTTGGAGAGTATGTTAACTTGCTACCACTAAAGGCTCTTCTTGATATAGCCTGATATAGACTACCGGCGACATTGCTCCACGATGGGAGTCACTGACCTTTATTATCAATTTGTAAGCCATTCAATAGTGACTTTCGCTTTTCTCCTACTCTTCAAATTATTCCTTCAGCAACTCTTTCATTACACAAGCAACAGACTTTTTCGGGAGGAATGACTTAGACATGGTATGTCCATCACATTGCCACTAGTGCTACTCTCACTCAAAATTTTCACAGTTGCAACTGTGCGTTTTTTTCTACTAGTTATATTCTGATACTTAGCAGTCTCCAATAGAGGAAATGGAGGTCTGACTTTTGAAGAAGCCAAATCACATTTCACAGCGTGGGCTTTGATGAAATCTCCACTTCTCGTAAGCTAACTAATTCTTACCATATTCTTCTATTCTGATATTGATCGTATATAAGATTGGGACTAATGTAGGCCATCTGATCACGCATATTTCTTCGAAAACTCAAGCAATACCTAATCCGTAGCTCTCAGCAATCACTCCAGATATTCTTGAAATTTTGACGAATAAGGAGATCCTGGCCATAAATCAAGACCCCGTTGTCGGTAAAAGCATTTCTCCCTTCAGGTGGGGAATAAACGTGAGTACACACTTTACAACTTGCTACAGATTTTGAAGTTCATCAATTTTAGCCGGATTGGACAAGCAACAGCACCCATCCTGCACAGTTTTGGAGTGGCCCAACTCAGGATGGGACTGTTTTCATGCTGGTAAAGCAATAGATTTCTATCAATGATAACTATATTGAAATGAAGTGACCTAGCTGAACACACTCAATGAACCAGCTTCAATGACTTTCAACCTCACTGAGTCGCCATTCATTCGTGCTGGTCGTCAATATTCTGTTCGAGTACGTTCATCGCCTACTATTGTATGAGTGCAATTTCTAACTGTTTACAAAATTGCTCTTCACAGGACCTCTGGGCTCATACTGACAATGGTACTGCTGTGAGAATGTTCACTGCACATAATGTTCCTCCCCATGGAGTCATTGCATTATTGTTGAAAGATGCTGGGAACGAGCCCGATGGGTTATTCCCTGCTTGCAGCGTTTGGTTCCAATGCACGGATAAGAACGGAACGCATGTGGGAGGGTGAGGATGAAGACGAAAGATATAGGGAAACTCGTGATCCAAACGTTCTCAGATCTCCCCATCTACAAATCAAAAATAACATATCTGAATCGAATACCTTACATAGTTATTTGTATGCACGAAATGCAGGTTGGCATGTAGATGCCAAATTAACTCGTTGCGCTCAAGTGCTTGTTTGATCAAACCTGAGAATGGCGGTGTGATCGATGAACAGCTGTTTGTTTTTGCCACAGAACCAAGCCTTCAGATCTTCAGATCTTCGAGTGAAATGACGGGTGCTTTACAGGTGCTTCACTGGGTCTCCTGGTGAGCTCTAGTCCTCTATTTCAATCCTGAGTGAAAAGTTAAACAATCGCACCCGACAGATGTCGCTGAGTTTAACGAGCTTACGAAAGCCAGGGTCAGAAAAGCGGCGGAACCATGAGTCTTATCGCTGATTCAACACTGATCTTTCGTCGTCAACGACACTGCAGAATGAGGGTAAACTCTGTTTTGTTACCTGAACGCCACCAAAACAGAATGAATGGGTACGCACGGGGATGTGCGTTTGTATAACTAGATTGAACCATTCAGGCCGCCTTGGGAAAATGTGTTTCGTCAAAATCAATACAAAGGTCTCCGTCTTTTGGCGTTCATCGAAGTCAAAGGTATCGCTCGTCAACTAAAAATGTTTCATCAACATTCATTCAATCGATTCTTTTGGACAGCTGGCTTTTAATTTTCTAGTAACATCAGTAAGTACCAGTAGAAGCACACGCGAAGCGAGCCAATGGATTCTTCCCAATTGGTCAGTCCCAATTACTTCCCTGAATTGGGGAACGACAACTCCAGATAGCTCACCAATCATTCATCAGAGACTAATAAGTTGGTTACCATTGGGTTCAGGAGGGGTATCACTGGAGCATTCCGTGAATGGCATGCTTCTGATGTAGAAGGATTCGACGTTCTTCTCTGCTACTTCTGTTGCATCCTATGTACACATCTCTTTGTACCTGGCGAAGTAACGAAACTAAAAATACGAACTCGTTGAATGAAGATGGAAGATAGAAGAAAAGAAATTCAAACTCAACAATTTTCCATACGGTTACGTTAAACATTGTGAATCGTTGCTGTGGGTAAGTATGTTGGATACCCAAGCTAGAGTTGCATGAAGATGTCCACAAACGGCCACAACGACCCGTTCCGTCTCCGTAATCTGCACCGGGGATGGTGTCGGGTCCGCACTCCGTGGCACGTGATGTGACACTTCGTGAGTTAATTTCCATTAACACGCCGCTTGGATGTGCGTAATGACTCCAACGCAAACGTGAATCATTTTCTACTACTTAACCAAACTTTTGACCCTTCGTCCCTTTTCTGATTATCCACCAATTTAAAAGACAATGGTAACAACGAGGTCTTCAAAAGCTGCAAAATTTACCTACACTGAACGTGAGCCGCAGTGTAACTGTTCGGTATCAATTGTAACAATTTATTCGAAGGTGTACTCGGAGCGCTCTCTCAGGTTCAGAAGGATCATAGGAAGCATTCCGTTCACGTCGCAACTCTACGGGCAAAAGGTATATGTTTCTCACCAATAAAAAATATTAGTATTGATTGATGATTCTTGACGTAATAAGTTCGAAAAAATGCAGAGGTAAAGAAAGACAAGTTAGGCCCTAGGTGGTCGCAATGGGTTGGAAAAGCTATACACAGATTAGTGCGTCATGGACTTTTAAATTTGGTCAAGCCACTGAATTGTTGTACAGGAAGACGACGGAATTCTTGAGCCAGCTGAGTCAGGCAGTGTGGCACTCACCCCGACTGGGAAGAAAGCGTAGGTTTACTCCACAAACATAATCATCAATTTTGATAAAATGTTTTTATACATAGTATGATCACGGCTCGTAGGTCTTTGAGGTCCCATGCTAACAATAGTTCTGCACACCCCCGTGGAGAGGAGGATTTAGTGGTTAGACATGTCGCTCAACATGCTAGCCACAAACGTTCGCGTACTCAACTAGATGTGGCAACTGATGATCATCCCGATGTTGGTAGTATATCCGCCATGAGCAAACGTCGCAGGTCAACAATTCCCACTAAGAAAAAACCCATAACTAAGATGACGAAAGCAGAGGTCTGACAATTCCACACTTTCTTGTATACTATCACTGATAAGAGACTACCTAGTTACTGAATGAAGTACGCCTGCTACAGCGCGACCATGTACTACAAGTAACAGCTAGTCGGTCCTCATCCCCTTTGACTGATCTCAGTGAAGACGAGTCCGTAGGATCGATAGAGACATCGAGCCTCAAGCGAGAACTTTTAAAACGACAAGAACAAATAGAACAATTGCAAGGCGAGCTCATTAAAGCCAGGCGACATGCTACTACTCCTATGACTCAGATGGATGATATTAACCAGTCCGTCATGTCTACCCCAACCCCGTGAGTGTTGAAGTCATCTCTTTGACAAGTCCACGTCCTCATTTCATTCAGCGATTTTCCAATTGCTCCAATCAGACCAATGCCACAATCGAAGTCATTCCCAGGCGTTACGCGCACTCAGTCCGGCTCATTTATCTCTCATCTTAGCAAACAGCCTACTCCTGCCCCCAGCACTCCTGAAGATGAAGACAATTATCAAGAAACCCTATATGACCTCCCACCAGCCTCCGATACAGTGTTCACATCTACAGATATGCAACTAGATTCACAAGAGTCGGAACAGAACCATGCAGCTTTAGCAGTAGCCCAGAAGGATAAAATAGTGGAATTGAATGGAGAAATAAACGGGTTACGCTCTGAGATGGAACGCTTGGAATCATTGGTATCATCTAATACCAATCTTCTTATATTGAAGAATACGGAATTGTTTGAACGCGAGGCTCTTTTGACTAGTCTGAGAGCTGAAAAAGCTCTGGTAGATGGAGAACTCGGTCATATGCAGCAAGTCTTGAATAAAAACCAAGAAGAATTATCAAAACACGTTCGGATTGAAGAAGAAGCGTTAAATAAGGCCGCCGCCCTCGACTCACAGGTACAAACCCTTCTCGAGGAGCGAAATGTTTCGAAGGCTGGGCTAGAGGTGCAAGAGAAGCAGTATATTGAACTAAATGCACGATTCGAAACCCAATGTGTTACAATACTCGGACTGGAAAAACGCGTCAGGGAGCTCGGAGAGGAACGAGAGTTTTTGTTCCAGGAAGTCAGCCGTGCCAAAGAAGATGTGTCCTCCTCTGTTCAGAAAACACAAGGTTTGGAGCGCGACGTCGAAATGTTGCAACAGCGGCTAAGTGTTTCTGCGGATGAAATTTCGTCTCTGATAGTCAAACAAAATGATAATATCGGAACAATCAAACAACTCCACGAAACATTGTCGAAGGAACAAAGTGACAACGAAGCTTTGCGCAACGACGTCGCTGCCATAGATAAAGATAGACAAACCCAGAAATTGTGTCTCGAAGATGCTTTACAAGGTCTCGAAGAAATGCGAAAGAAACTCAAGGAAACCGAAGCTCTTTCCTCTTCTCTCTCATCCAAGCTTGACGCTTTACAAACACTGAACGCCGAGAATTGCGAGGAAATCAAGTCATCAAATACGCAAATTTCTTCTTTGACACGAGAACTGGAAATAGCGCAGGAAGAGATAGGTCGCAAGCAAGCCGACCTTGAGAAGGCTACACTCCTATTGAATAAGGAACAAGACGAAAACCGACAAATAGCCCATGACCTGAATTCCAAGGAAACGGAGTTATTGCTTACGAAAGAAGACCTCAATAAATCAGAATCAACGCTCGAAACTCTGAGGAACGAGCTAGCAGCAAGAGAACACGATGTTCAACAATTGCAGATCGAGCTTTCCAGTGCCAAAATTAGTGCAAGTACAGCAGAAAAAAAATTGGAGGAAGTGGAGCGCACGCATGGTGCACTGCGCATGGATCTACAATCTCAAATCGACAGTCTCCATATTTCTCTTGTCGCCGCCCGCGCAGATACTGGCGGTCTCTTGTCAGACCTCAGATCTACTCAGACTGCGCTCGAGAAAACCCGGGGTGATTTAGAAATATCCTCCGCGGGTTTATCCCACACCCAAGTTTTATTAACCGAGGAGTTGAATCGATCCTCTTCATTGGAGAGAGAACTAAGAGTGGCGATAGAGAAACTTCGATGTCTAGAAGCAGAAGTTTTGGAGCTAGAAAGCTTGAAGGCTACCGACGAACAAACGATTAATGGATTGAAAAATACTTTCAAAGAACTCCACCAGCTTCAGATGAAATCCTGGGCGGATCATCAGGATAAGGTATGTTCCAGCCAATTTAAGACTGGTATCACAAGCATCAAATCTGTTGTTTTGTTTTTAGGTCTCTTCTGCCCATTCCTCAACTGCTTCTAAGCCCCGTCTGTTTAAAGGAGCCCCTGAACCTGCTACCCTGTCTTGACGGATATCAACATTATCTCAGATGTATTTAAAGTACATATGTTCTTCTAATCTTCTCATTCGAGTATATATTTTCCAATCATATCACAAAATGTGACCCATGTGTATTGGATAACGTCAATTGTACGAAAGTAGATACTCATGGTATCCAAGCGTCTAGCCCTCTAACTATGTCGGGTTGCATGGGATGGGAAACGCGCAACCGGTTGTCACTAGTTATCCAATACATTGACTGGGCGACCAGGTCCGAATGCCCTTAGGTTCTAGTCGACAGTGATATTGACGAAGACAAGAATCGGCAGCTGCTAACGTACCCGATCCCATGATCATACGTACTGATGATGAATATCATAACTTAACTATTTTTCAATTTGTAAAGCTTCTTTTCTTCCGTGTGAGATTTCGGCCAGATGGAACTTGCCATGGGATTGTCTTAGATTCGGAGAAACTAAGGAAAATTTGCATTGCAGTTGCCCATTAGGTTATTGATATGTTCAATTTCGAAAGAGCTGGGACATTTCCTTTTCCACAAGCGATCAGCGCACAAAAACATGCAGTGATATGAGAGGATTAAAATTGAATTCGAACAGACTCAAAAAATTTAATTAGATACATTCAGGTACGAGGGTGCTCAACCCTGTCGATTGACCTTTGATGATTTTTTAGGTCCACTAGTTTGTACTCAGTGATCAAGAATCTGATTGAAGATATGAAACACAGATACTAGGATATTTGAAACGCCGCAATTTGGTGTGGAATTCTGAATGAGCATTGGTTAAGGATCGTTGGGTAATACAGAATCGGCTGCAGGTAACATATTCGTGCTGGATAAACATTACATTAAATCATTCCTGACACCGGGTTTGACCTGAGCATTGTTTTGAGAGCACCATGTCCCCTGGTACCTTGGTGCTTGATTGTCCCACATCCTTCGATCAATCGCGATGCATCGCTGAAATGCTTCGAAGACAGCGCATCTCCTTGCGCCGTATTTCAGTCCTGTGACACAAGTCTGGGCCATCGTGCGAATACTTTGCTTGAGAAGGGTACAACAGAACCCTTGTGCAGCTCCAGAATATCGGAATCCGCAGCGACCAGCAGGGATAACATATGTATTCCCAAGCGGAATGTCTGGCACATCTCCCCAGAGGCTTGAGACTCCTGGGCGTTGCGGCTTATGCTAAGGAAACAACATACAAACCATCATCAGGGTTGTAGGGCGGTGTACACAGGTCACAGCTCCACTTCTCGCACTTAGCAGATCTTTTTGGACATTAAATGAAACGCAGATTTCGAAGTTCAATAAAGTAGGTACTTGTGCGATATCATTCCGCGTGCAACATTTTTACCTGTTGCAATGGCATCAAGGGAAGGGAAATCCCGGGTGTCAAATGACCGAGGCCACGTATTGAGAATGGAACGTATTCCTTAGTAGAAATCATATGCACATGCAGATTATGTAGGACTCCGTCGTCCACGAGAAATCTTGTGCAAAGACCGCCGGTTGAGGTGACAGCACCGGCAGTAGAGCTTCTACGACTATTGTGTTCAATGAAATTGCGCCATCGCTGGAAACGATGCGGACAAAGAATCCTGTAAGATAAAGGGCGTTGCTGTGGGCGGAATGTGGAACATTCCTTGAAGAAACATGAACCTGAATCGAGTGGGAAGACGAGTAGGAATAGGAAACTTGAAATGAACGGGAAACTGCCACGTGAGGTCGGAGGACCTTGACAACGTGGCGCCAACGTGGTATGTTCCGGACCCGTCCAACTCTTGCTTCCCGCCTTCAATCTTCGTCTCCGACAAGCCCAGGTGTCTTCCTGCGTTATCGTTAATACATCGCCAGCAGCTCGATGGGGAGTCCGGGTATAGTTATCAGTCCAGCTGACCTCTGGCCCTAGACAACGATAGTAACAATGAAATCTACTGCCCTCAGGGTGACAACCAAACTGGGTGATCATCGGCCTTCGTCTCCAAACCAGTTCTGGAACTTCAATGTTTCGGGTGCCAAGTACTGATTGGAAACGTTATTTCATCGTCGATAATTCAATGTGGAATAGCTCCACGTACTCCAAAACCATTCGGCTACAGTTCTGATTATCAGACTAATACGTTTTTAACTTTTCATTTCAAAATTTCGTAGTTGCAGAAAGGTACGATTCATTGAAGGTGGCGCCACCCGTTGCTCGGTCTGCGCATTAAGGAGCATCCAAGTTCCTATTGTTACGTCGATTTTGGGACTGAGCTGTTGGGGGCAATGATTCTGCAACTCTTTCCATTATAGATCAATCATCGCGTATCCAAGTCGACATTTCTCGCTCATACTAGAATGGCCATATTCTCAAATTACATCCTTATGGATATTAACATAGTTTTCTTCACCCAATGTAAATTTGGAAGATACGTACCTTGACGATCGCGCGTCGCTATGCCACGCGCTATGAGAGATCGCGCAAAACTTTACTTTTCATCTCGACTGTTATTGCCGCTTAGCGGATTTAGGGTTGCATTCTGATACCGGGGAAACAACTTACGCCATCATAGAACAGTTAAAGAGCAGACCATTCTGATGTTTTCTGACATCACACAAAATGGTTTTTCGTCTACCTTCGAATTTTGAGTCCTTCATCCCGCCTCCCTCTGATCAAAGATCTCAATTACAGCCATGGCGCGGCTCAATTATTGTAGCGGGCATGCGGGCCTCAGATAGAAACAGCAGCCAGGAAATAAGGCTTACAGCTGTTGAAACCGATGGTGACAAGTGTGTTGAGGCTTTTACATTGGTTGACACACTGATTTGGACAACTATCCCAGCAGGACGCAACAATGGCCTGCTCAGTTTTATGCACAGATAACTTACGAACCTCCATTGTTACGGAATGTTCAGTCGTGGGTTAGACAAAACGCCCCACCCCTTTGTACATTTATGGCTGAGAGACTCCGTGATCCCAACGCCAATGTGGTCAACTTGGCCAATTTTCGTACTTTATCCCATGTCCTGAACGAACACCAAGCAGTGAGTACGCGCTCAACTGTACTGTAGCCCCAGGACTCAGAAATAAAATCGGTGGCTATTCCAGGTTGTTGTCGCGCCATGGGGAACTAACGCGTTTACTGGTGGAGGGATAATCATATATCCCTCGAATTCTACTTCCATGCTGGTCGGTGCATTGTTCCTTTATATGCCCTTCCCCGAGTTCGTTATCGGCCTTTCGTCCCCGATCTTACCAATGTCAGCAAGCGCTATACACCAATCTGAACAAACTAGACAATCTCAATACCAACAAGCGATGATTGCCTCGACTTCGTACGCTTCGCCTTCACATCACAGACACGCTCAGTCCCTTTCTCCTCATCGATCTAATCCCAGCAGTCCAGTTGAGCAGCCAATCTCAGGCCATGGGCGTGAGCAATACCGCTACCTACTCCCTCGCAATAATCAATACAATAATCAAGGGCAAATGCTACAGGCGTCCTCGGAAGATCCTTCCACTTGGCCAGCAGTTAAAGCCGAAGACGATAGCAGCTACGCCACCTTTTCACCCACGCATCAAAACCCACCATTCCAATAATAAGATCGAAAGATACCAACCGTACCTCGATCGTTTCACCTCAGAATGCTCTATCAGAGACTCTCCTTGTTTTCTCCTGGTCATTGTCAATTCACACTGTAGCTAAATTATGCTTTGAAGATTCTATCGCTGACTCGATTACAAACTGTATCGACATATCTTTGTTCTTAGATGCTTTCATTGATAGGGTGGTCCACTAAAGTTCTTGAATTACTATTCAAGCTGTAGCTATCATATATATCTGTCTGTATGTATCAAATATTATCTCCGCTTTGATGTTCAACGTTCATGTTCCACTCGACTTTCAAAGCTCTATCAGGAACTTTGGTCTGCAACCCCCTCCTGCTGCTTTCTAAACAGTTGTTCTTGCTTGTACTGGCGGGGGAGTAATACGAGGGCTCCAACGTATAAAGCCCAGAATACCTTTTGAGATTCAGTCTATTAATACAGGTCATAAATTTTAGATTCCAACTCACAATCATTAACGCTAGCCAAGCATGTTTTGCCGCTGGAGTAACTATATGAAGGCCTCCGGTTTGAAGAGGCCACTCTGTGTACAAGCCGTAATGGACCTAGGTCGAAGGAAATTAATGTCTGGGGGGAAATTTCATATGCGTAAAATTTTACTTGATACGCTGCAAGAGCTAGAATTGCAAGGCCAAGACAAGCGTGGAAGTAATTTTGCGGCGGCCGGTGTCCGTGAAAAACGGAAGGAAATTTGAAGAAATGAATGAAAGCGCCTAATAACATTTGGACGAGGTAGAGAATCAACAATGCGAGCCCTATCTTCTCATGTGGATCAATGAAACGCTGCTGTTGAAGCTGGGTTGTTGTCTTGTAACCCTCAGCCCATCCAGCTAAGATGACAGGGGCTGATACGACTAATTGAATGAACCAGTGGGCATGGAACCACCTTTTGAGAGTGAGAGAATACATAGGGTCAGTACTATGTCTGAATTGATGAAAGAAGCTCCTGAGCCCTTACCTTGTCGTCAAAGTCCTGGTGTACCGTCCAATCAGCACACCGATGGGAAGAAGTATAAGGAATCCAACAGAACAGAGTATTGCATGTTTCTTCGCCTGTCGTTCTATCCCAGTAAGCGGAAAGGTTAAAGTTGACATTATGGTATACGGGAATGGGTCAAGAGTTGAAATTGTTAGATGATGTAGTAGCAGAGCTAGACGACTAAGCCATCTTTCGGTGGAGTGCCGAAACCGCAGCAGGAAGCGTGTTCATCACTCCAAACTTGTTTTAAGATGATTCGTGATTTGATCCAAAATATATAATCCATGATTGGCCCTCGAATATTCGGCCTGTTCGGTTAAAAATAAGGCTAAATTTCGAGGCTGTAAGTACAAGTCGATGAGCCACTGCGGTCCTTGTGACCGCCGAAACCCGACGGTGAGATAATAGCCGCAGCCCAACCACATCCCCTATATGGCTAAAAAATTCACAACCACTAAGAAATTGCAGTTCAACACACTGCGCACTTTATTCCATGGACATAAGAAACAAGTCTGTATATACTTAGGTTGATAATAATGGAATATATAACATCATGATATTTGACATTGAAAACATAAAAAAGTGGTATAATAAACAATGAAGCGATACACAAAAAAAATGCGATAACAAGACAAGAATAACCCTCTTTGCAAAGATGAATGGAAAGCACCTGTCAAACAATCTCCATTTGCTTTCCGGGAGTCAAATAAACCGATTCTTCATCACTACAGTCGACAAGCTTTCCCTTCACCCCTTTCTTCTGCCTTTTGGGAGGCGTTAGCATGGCATCGTCGTTCTGCTCATCGCCCCTGGTCCTTTTACTGTTACTTGGGCTGCCGGTGTTTGTGAGTTCTGTGCCGAACTCCGCAGTAGATGTACCCCATTGGATTTCTTGGTGTGACAAAACTTCCGCATTCTCCCAGTTTCCCTTTGCTTTGGATCTTTTCTTGCCTTTGGATCTCCTGGGGGGTTTGGGCGATGGGACGAAATCTTTGTTGTTCTTGACTGCCCATTCGATTTCGATAATTCTACAAAACAGTCGAAAAGATAACACGCACGTCAGAATTCATTTTGTATGAGATATCTTCAAGAGGAAGACATGAACAACAAAGAGTATCCACCTCTCTTTCAGTTTAATGTTGTCTGGTACATAACTTTCGGCCTTGCGATAAAGATCGAGAGCAACCTGTAGATCACCCCTAGTTCATAAAAATAGAGGCGTGAGAGATGTCGAGAAATGCGGATTACGCGAGATACGTACTTTTCCGAATGGGCTCTGGCGAGTGCTACATAGGCTCTTCCGGTCTTCTTCTTTGAAACTGGGGACAATACATCGGCGAGCTGCGTCTCCTTGTTTCCGCGCTCACTACCCGGGGTGACCGCCCTGATTAGCAAGAGTAGATTGATGATGCAAATTTGTTATCAACGTACAATTTCTTCTCAAGATCCTTCAATCTTAACATCAGCTCGTCATCCAGGTCTTTATGGCGCTTCAACAAAGGCGTGAGCACGCCAGGAGGCAGCGAATCTCTTCCAGGAGGTTTCTCAACTACAGTTTCAGTTGGTTGGCTTTCCATCGATCTCCTTGCTTCTTCTCTTGCACGTTCTCTTTCCTTCTCTTCTAGCCTTCTTGCAACCTCGGCCTCGACTGCTCTTGATATCTGTGGTATTATACCATTGATGGTTAGCATGACTCCAAGAGAGTCCGGTATTCAAGGTAACACACCCTTTCGTCAATTTCCTTTTCAGACAGTCGAATGCCTGTATTACCAGAATGGTCCACATCTTCTTGTATTTTCTCATTCAGACGTGCAGGCAAAGCAAATGGCTGGAAGTTATTGATACCACCAATTGCTGACACACGTGGTACTCTAGAAACTGGGACGAGAGATGGTCTTGAACGACGTGGCCCTGCTGCAAATCCAGAGACTGTGCCTGAAATAGCCTGTAAAATTGCAGGAGCAGGCTTTGATGCCGCCGGTTGGATAGCCACGGCAGCGAAATGACGTTGGGGAGCGGGGCGATTATCTGAGTTGAGCCACAGATTATAAAATAAATTTTGAAAATTTATTGAAAGCTTACCACGTTCATTAATGACTGGTTTATTCTCTATATTTTTCGTGCGGACAGCAAAACTGTATTTCCATGTTAGTAATGGCAGAGTATGGGTTACGACAGGTAATGTACTTAAGGGTGTTAAGAGTATCTTGTCTGAATTTGGTGCCAGGGGCCAAGTTACAAATGAGGAGACCGACTGAAGATCCACCTAACGCATCTTGAAGTATACGAGTAAGCTTAGAGTTTCGGTAAGGTATTCGTGACTGCAACAGAATCAAGAATTAGTGAGAGACATAAACGAAGTGTATAACCCTTACGGCGCCTTGATTCAATGCATGGACAACTTGACCAAGCACACTGAGAGATTTGTTGATTGCGGATGATTCTGCCATTCGTGAGGGATCGTTTCCAGTTAACTAAATAATATAACATAAGTTTCGCATACAAGGGATAGCTTTTGCGCGAAGGTGATATCACCTTATTGTTTTCTGATCCTGCAAGATCTACAAGGTTTATCTTCCCCGTCAAAGCTTTGAAAATAATCAGTGTCAGATCACCAAACATGTGATTAACATACTAATGTTTGCTACAGGGTCAATCATTGTCGCTTCAATGGTCAGAACGGCATGAGACCGGGAAGAGGCACGGTTGAGATTGGTAGCTCCCACAGATCGGTTTTTCGTTGCCTGACTGTAGATCAGGAACATAAGATACTTTCATTCCTAGGGCATAATGGTCAATCTTACTTGTATACTGCATCAAATTCAGAGGCAGATGAAATCAGGGTGCTTGTGAGGTTAGCCACAAACACCATGCCTGCATCATTTTCTCGAACAGGGAGTTTGGGAGCCTGAAGAAAGGTGAGCGGTTTTCACCAGGAGTGTTTGAGCCATACATTCTCGCGGGTAACAAGCAAGTCATACACCTCGTCTTTGTATATCTCCATATATGACATGGACAAAGACGTTTGGAATTGCTGGATATGCGATTGTTTGGCAAACATGGC
Source organism: Floccularia luteovirens (assembly GCA_009739215.1). NCBI lineage: Eukaryota > Fungi > Basidiomycota > Agaricomycetes > Agaricales > Squamanitaceae > Floccularia > Floccularia luteovirens. The sequence goes on from VSJF01000011.1 coordinate 733,906, forward strand.
CTAAAAGAACGGTTTATATGGTGCTCTTTCTCGTGAGACCGAGAACAAACGCACCTGAACCACTCGTGGAATGACACCAGGTTCTGCTTTGGTTCCTTGCATGGTATGGGTCTTACCTGAAGATGTGACCCCATACGCAAAAATGGTAACAGTCTGCGAGAATTAAGTAGGTTGATGAGTTGGTGAAATAGAAACACATACAACACCACTGTAGACAACATCTATCAAAGGTTCTACATCACACCGAAATATCTCCTCTTGGGTGGACATTTGATCATAACAACTTGAAAATCTATCCCACTATTAGCTCCTGAATATAGACATTAAAGCCTAGAATCATACGGAAAGTTAAACAATTGGGTGGGGTCTCTAGGGTTTGGAACAGAGATGAAACTGCCACTGGCAGTTGAACTTGTCGACCCGTTGGTATCATCTGGGGAATGGTATACTCTTAGGGCGTCATCGTCTATTTCTCCTTGAATCTTCGGCCTTAAGCGCGCTATAATCTTGATCTTGTGGGTTGCAGCCATTGAGCAGATTGAGAAGAGCGGTGTCGACGGCAAGGTCTCACCCTTTACTTCACTGGGTGGCGGACAGTAAATGTGAACTTGACTGGTTGAGTTTGTATGATTTTGTTGACAATATAAAGTCGCGACAGTCACGTGACCGAGTTCAAACAGCGTGACAAATTCCTTCGGAAGCATTTCCTTTTGGCTCTGGCCACATCTTTTAGCTTGCTCTTGAACTTTGAACTGGTGCTATGACTGGGTCGACAATATATACCCTAAATCAATAAGGATGCGGGCCTTGTAATAACAGGATCTCTATCAAATGCCAGAGGACATCCACAAGTTGAAACAAACCCTTTCATCAAACGTTCTTCGGATGAATGTTGGGGAAGGACTTCGGTGCTCCCCAAGGTTGAGAAAGTGAAGGTGTCTTCATTCTGATCTCCTTAAACTCGGTGTTAACCGAGATCGGAACACTCGCTGTGTCCTGTTGGAAGCCATTCTTCGAATAACTCGTATTCCAAGGATTAGTCCTGCTGTCATTTCTACTCGTTTATAAACTTTGAACTCGGCGCACATTGTTTGTGAGTATCTTCTGTTTTTAATGTGCAAACTCTTTCTACACAAGAGTTTCATTTGAGAGAGTCCTCTGAGCTGATATGGACTTGGAGACCAAGGCATTGAACATGCAATGTAGATCACGAGCTGTGTTGTTTTATGTCCTTCGGGCCGCTTTTCTGTCTCGATCAAAGGATATTGTTCTTCGTTGTCTGCTGACCTTCTGTTTCACTTTAGAGAAGTGCTGAATACATTTTAAGAAATTTGCCTAGGGCTCGCATAAGTCAACGCAAAGTTGAGGCGTGGAACTTCCAATATCACCACCACGAGACATAACATCAGTGAAGCTAGTGGAGGCATGCTTCTGCGGATGTTGCTCGGATCCAGTCTTTCCAACAATCGTTGTCACCATTGATTGTAACCTTTTTACCTCTTTCACTTTTCCAATTCATACCCTCTTCTTCTGTCAATCGATGTCGGACTGCTCGAGGCCTCTCGAGTGAAAAGGATCCGAACATTGCACTAACATTCTTTGCCCGACGAACGATTCGGAGGTTTTATTTGTGGGGCTCTCAGATGTCGCATGACCTCTGGAGTTCTGCCCATGACCGCTTGAGTTCTGCCAGTTTCCTACCATCAGCTTCGTATATACATACGTATAGGTGTAAATTGGAACATCTCCAACTAAGACCTCTGCCATCTGCCGAAATTTCTCCCTCTCGAGAATGGTATAAGATCCCAGAGTTGTATGTGCTAAAATCTCCAGCAACAATGCTTAAGACACTTTTCGGACTTACGTCTCTTCTCGCAATCGCCAAGGCAGCCTGCCCCTCTCTTCCTAACCCCCTCCCAGCTCCTGCAAGCTTTCCCGTCGTTCCCACCCTTCCAAACCCATGGCAGTTTTTCGACGGCACTCCTCTTACCTCTACTGCTGACTGGGCATGCCGCAAAGCACAAATCAAAACTCTGGTCCAAGAATACTTTTATGGGTACTACCCTGACCACAGCCTTGAAACTGTGACCTCTGTCCGTTCAGGAAACACCATCCGAATTACTATCTCTGCTGGTGGAAAAACCGCAACTTTCAGCACAACGCTCACTTTCCCCAGTGGTGCTTCGGCTGGCAAGCCAGTTCCTGTCATGATTAATCCTGGTGCTATCGACAACAATGTTTTCCTCTCATCCGGTGTAGCACTTGCGACTTTTGATGTCAACTCGGTTGCGGCCGACTCTACCTCAAAAACCGGTGCTTTCTGGAATCTCTACAATGGCAGGGACATAGGTATGAAAGCACAAGAATATATTGTATGATGTATACCGATCGCATTTCAAGGTGTCCTCACGGCATGGGCTTGGGGATTTCACCGTATCATAGATGCTCTTGCCCAGGTTGCTCCTGAAATTGACCAAAAACGAATTGGTGTTATTGGATGCAGCCGCTGGGGCAAGGCTGCTTTGGCTGCTGGCATATTTGATGAGAGGGTAAGAAATTATTTCCCTAGTAATGATACGTTTACAAATATCAACGTGTAGGTAACGCTCAGCCTTCCTATGTCTAGTGGTATTGAAGGTATCGGTCCCTGGCGTTTCTTCTTCGAACAAGGTAAAAAACGTGTTCCTCTCTTACTTTGGCCTCTATAAATCCCTGATGTTACTCAGGTGGTGCGAATGAAAAAATTGAAAACATTTTTGGAGTTTTCCCATACTGGAGCTCAACAAAACTTGGTCAATTCATCAATGACTCACGTCAATTGCCATTTGACTCTCACTTCTTCACTTCATTGGTTGCTCCCGTGAGTGTATCTAACCCATATACCCAAGAGCTCAATGCTATCTATTCATCATGCAGCGTGCTCTCGTCTGGGACGAAGGTAAGTCCAAAAATATATCCTGTCTTTTTATTTTCATCTAACGTGATATATATTAGGAACTATTGATTTTTGGGTAAATCCACCACCCACCGTCTCTTTCAGTTTCTGAATTCACTGGATTTCATAGACCAACCCTCAGGGTGAAGCCTCGGTAACATTCCCACCAACCCAAGCTGTATATAAATGGCTCGGTGCTGGAGACAAAGTTGGTGTCACCATCCGCAACAGTGGTCATTGCGATCTTAGTGGATAGTAAGCATTTTCCCGTCACTTCAAAATTGATTTTGACATTTTAATAATCTACTTCTCACCACACAGCACTAACATCCGTGACTTTATGAATAAAGTGTTCTTTAACACTACAACAACTCGAGACTTCTCAGACTTGACCCCTTACACACCTTTCACTTCAGCATTCCCCTGGATCAATTCTGCCCCAGCATCTTGAGGTAACAGGTTCCTGTAAATTCGTATGAATACGGTGCTGTAGTGTTATATACGAATATGATTGTACGAAATTTCCAGTCAAATGCAAATAAATTACGAGCAATACTTGTCGTGTTACTTGAGTGTGGCCACTAAGTACATAGCAAAACTTTATTTTTTTATTTCAAACTCCGCAACATCTCTCGTTGTCCAAGAGCTGATCGACTAGAGAGCAATCGCGCCTGTTACTCGACAATCTATAACTGTCGAGATTAATATTTTTGCTTTCTGTTTCCATACGAAACGCAATTGAAATAATCGGGACAAGTCAAAATGAAACTCGTGAGGTGCGCATATCTTTAGTTGCTTCATTTAATCTACAAGGGTAGAATCGTTTTCACCTGTACTATCGTCTTTTTTTGTCGGTGCTTCTCGATGATTTTCTGTTTTCTGTTTATTCTTTTATTGTGCTTGTTGTTAATTCACCAGTCCCACAGATTTTTGATGAAATTGAACAATGAAACGGTCACAATTGAGTTGAAGAATGGTTCGGTCGTACATGGAACAATCACTGGTGTGTAGTTCTTTTATCCTTATGGTGATTTTAAATCTTTAGAAGCTAATCTACATCTTTCAGGTGTTGATATGCAAATGAACACGCATCTCAAAACTGTCAAAATGACGACGCGTAATCGTGACCCTACAACACTTGACTCACTATCGATTAGAGGGAACGTTATTCGCTATTTTGTTCTACCAGATGCGCTACCCCTTGATACACTGTTAGTCGATGATGCCCCAAAACCTAAAGGTCGCAAAAAGGAGGATATCAGAGGCCGAGGAAGAGGCCGAGGAGTTCCCGACAGAGGGCGCCCGAGAGGAGGAAGAGGTCGTGGACGAGGAAGAGGCTTCTAAGCTTCCCACCGAACCAGCAAAATGCAATACGGTGTATGTAGAAAATTCTGTGACCATCTCTTGCGACCAGCACATCGGGTCTAAATACCCTGCTGATTGTATATATCGTAATGTGGTTCTGGAGAGGTAAAATCCGAGGCATGCTGCAGCTCATCATGTACAATACGCCAGGTAGTGTTCTGTACAACAATATACACCAGTTGCCACTATTATGTTTCTGACAGTTTTTCTTCTCTACTCACTCATCCGCTGTTTCACCTATCAGCTAGTAATGCAAGCAGTAGCAATATACACGAGACACGAGGCAGAGTTACAACACCCCTTGCTAGAGAATGTGCCAGGTACAAACTGCGCCTGCCTTCACCAAACCCAAGATAGCAAATTAGGTATGTCGTCAATCCCACAACATTTAAATTGTATTATACTATCCTAGATCATGAAACTATCCAGCCATCTCGAATCATGAAATCAGTTTTCCCTTCATTCCTGCAATAATGAAACTTCACCAAAAACAGAATGAGCACAAGGAAAGCTTGAGTTTGGAGAAATGAGAATCGGTAAGTCCTTTCTACTTAACATATGTATTTCTCATCATGCGTTTGACTAGGCTATGTTTGGTTCAGATGTGATCTTTCCATGCGGGTACTTTCAATTCCCCGTCTTCAGTAAGGCAAGAGAACTCGAGGATATGGCATGATAACTTCAAATAAGCTCACTATATGTACGGGGTCCCTCAAATTCTAATTACCATGCTTCTTTTGCGTCTTACCCCACAATAATCATAGACAGAACTCTTGCCATTATTGTTTGTGATCTAGTATGTTTCATACCCTCGTCATCTACATCATTGTCTCCACCCCACGTGCACCGTGCTTGAAAAGCTATATAACTGACTGTTTGACGAAGGGGCCCACATTCAAAGACACAACGACATAAATCTCTTATAACACGCCCCTGAATTGAAAAAATGCCTGGAGACTGTACTTGTCAGAACAACTGCGCGTAAGTATCCAATGGATCGTAACGTATACGCTATGACTGATTGTTCCCTTAGTGCTTGTGGACCAGCCGGTACTGGCTGTGCGTGCCCGAAAAACAAGTGCAACTGCGCACAATGCGTAAACAAAGCACACACTGCACAAGTATGTCTCTCCAATATTGTTAATGCTGTGACCGGTGTTGACCCGCTATATAGTGCTCTTGCAAAGGCACCAGCGATAATTGTGGATGCACGACGTCTAACAAGCCTTGTACTTGCTAGGGATGAGGCGAAATAGTTTTATCCATCGATGATTAGTTTGGTAATTGGGACTGTTAACTGTGGTTGAATGAATAATAATAGCAATCATAATGCGAGAGTTTCTTTCACTAAGGAAAGAAGGATGATTATAACCAAAGTACTACAACCCAAAGTCAGACTACGAGCTCTACGAGAACGAATATGTGAGCTCATTATTGGTACCTATGAGGAAACAAAACAAAATAGAAGTAAGGAGTGGGAAAAACAAAATTAGCAGTCAAGCCAATTTGTAGTTAAGCTATTACATAGGAATGCTCATTGTTGTGTCAGATAAGGATATAGAGTCCAGTCTTCTCCCAGATAAATAGTATGATTGACTATGCTGATGTATGTGGTATGTATTGAAATGAAGGCTGGCTGATGACGGAAAAATGCGGAAGTCTGATGTTATGCTGGGATGCATCTGAGTAGAAAATAAACAAGATAAGTGAGTGATTCTCGGTAAAAACTACGGGTGCTACTCACAATTTAGCATCAATTCAAGCAATTACACATGCTGAACTGCCATCCCTTGTTGTCCCAGCCTCAGAATCGACAGTTTGAATCTGCTCGCTTTCTGATTCATTGAATGTGTTGGCGTTCAATTGAATGATATCGGCAAAAGAATCCATTTATAAAGGTTGATAAAGAATGCGAAGTTGTAGTGGTTGGATTGAGCCGAGGGCAGTTAGAAAACTGGAGCTTATTTGTTGGATAGAAACATTGTCAAAGTATGCCTGTTTATATATGCTTCAGAGATGTTGGATAATAATAAGATGACAATAATTCCACGTTGTCCAAGTGATGATAACAAAAGCACGGGTATTGCAATGGTCCCGGATGACAATAGAAAAGCTTTTCAAGCAAGGTACACTCCGCACAACCGGCCAGACGTTTTGATTAGAGATGGATGGACATAAGGTGATACGGTCATAACATCTTCAGGTTGGCGAGGGGATATGAGAAACAATAATTGGCCGGATCCTGAGCAGAGACACAAGATGAATGACACTACGAGGAACAATTAGGTTGCTTAAGGCCCGGCTCACAGCTTCCGGTCCCTCGATAGAATAGGTATTATATGGGAAATGATTAACATGTCCTCGTCGCTCATTGTTTGTGCTGGGAACCCTTGCTGCCAAATGCCAATGATGTGAATAGACCATTTGACCATCGTGTGTTGGCAAGAACAATTGCAATGCTTGGAAATTTGATCTGTGGCATGACATGGTTTCTGGTACGCAAACAATCATTTATCAGGAATTACATCAGGCAGTGAGGATTTCCCAACCGCTAAAGCAGTTTCCAAACGATCCAATACTGATTTCAAGATAGTATTTTGCAAGGAGATTCCCATGGGAACTGCATAGATGGTTGTTTGTGCAAGCTTTGCATATATCACGAGACCAGTGACGCAAAATTTTTCAGGCGGCCAGCTAGGAACCTGAATATCGTGACAGTATGGAGTTCCTTTATCAGGGTCGCTTGTCTTTTATCTCCAGGGTCTTCTTATTATTGCTATATATTCTTCATTCGTTGCTTACAGCATATCACAAACATTCTGATGAAGATAAAGACCACCTCGAGGTGTAGAAACTAAACGTAGGTCATGTATCCCGGGCAAATATATCTACAAGGCATGTGATTGAAAGACTCATCTATTGTCAAGAGAGACAATTATCTTTATCACAGACCTTCTGAGGCACAATGTTTTTGCAGAAAGAAACCCGGGCCCGGTGGTCGTACATATTGTGGGAGATGCCTTTTGTCCAGTTAATATTTTGACAATAATTACAGGTACACACAGTAATTCGCAGCCTAATTAGCCTCGAGCATCGATATGAGTCAAACATACAAAAAAAAATCTGCAACAATTCGAGAGTTGTACTAAGCTGCCCAGCTGGGAGGTAGAATAAAGTTATACTTATGTCATGTTCTGAATGTACTCGAGTATTCAGTAGGTGTGACTTGTGACTTGTCGTGACTTGACCCATTAGTAGTAGCGCTTCTTGGCACCAACCAGGAAACCGAAGTATGATGCACAAGTATTCGGTATCCGACGCTTACTATCCAAAATGGGTTCAAAATCAAAGCGTTGATACCAACAAAGATACTGCGGGTGTAGCCGTCGCATGAACTAGGACACATTTTGGGGTACACCGATACTTGTACATTCTATGTAACTCGTTTCAAGATTAGAATATTGCAGAATATATACCCTTCTTCTAATATGGAAGCTCCAACATGAATGTGAGTAGTTGCACGATGCTGTTTGTATATCCAGAATTCCAGTGTTATCAAACATTTATTAGATTCCGTATAAGCACTGATTATGCCACTCATTTTCTCACCAGTAAATGGCAATGTATTAAACAATGTGCATGCATGCATCAGACTCATTGGCGAACCTAGATAATCGGGCAAATTGATAACATACATTCAATCACGGCATTAACTATAAATTCACTCAAAATTCGCTATCATCTCCACTTCAATGACAAAATTCTCAAATTCCTAGCCAATAAAATTAATGTAAGCCGATTATCTCTGTTATCGGCTCATGACATAAGTCTCAACTTTTCTAAATAGATATCTTGGTAGACAAAGAAGATCATACAACAGGGTTCGTGTGTCAAGACTGACTGACATACACCTGAGCTATATCAAACCATCTAGATTAATCATCGATTTAACCATTACAGTACAAGGCAGGCGCCTGACCTATGTTCACACCTATTATATTCCCAGATTTGTGCAGGAGCATCTACTGTATGCCGGAATCCCACACCACCAGGAAACACGTTGTTCCTGCTGGCTACTGTGCCGTGAATAAATATTGCCTAATGCCAGGATTATTTGGCTCCCGAAATAAGTACCCTCCGTGAAGTCAGTCATTCTATGAAGTCTTACACAAAGTATACGTCAGACAAAAGACTCAATTGACTCATAAGCAATTCTTTTCTTTCTTACGTCTCTTTACTAGCTGTGGGTAGGCCATCCAGGGCCTACAAATATTCATTACTGTTACGACAATCTAGATTTACGGATAGACGAATGAATATCATGTAAAGAAACACGGTCTGAAGCAGGATCGCGAAAAACGACCGACTGGGTCCCATACTAGCTCCGAGGTCTTGAAACTTTTTCGAATACCAATGTGTATGACTTTACAGTTCGGCGTGGAGATAAGTAACACACATTTGGACCAGTATCACATAAATTTAATTTCCAATCCATGCAGCAGACCTCTTGTAGTATCACACCTAGGTTCCCCCGAAACAAACGACGCACATAGTAAAATTCCTTATCATTGAATCCAGTTTCGTGAAGATGCACCCCCGATTTACGGGAATATCTTTAACAATTCAACTGACAGCACAGTTAAAAGTTATTACCCTCGCCGCCGGTCGATCACGCAGGGAAACTGGATAATTCATTAAAGATCAGATAAGAAATAAAAAAGGTTTTTGTGGTTTCATTATATGTCCACCATGTGTAAGCCTCGTTGACATCGCGTACCAGTGTTTTATGACATTATTAGCAGTCGTGAATGTGAAGAGGGGGAAAAAATATACCCCCATATGTCAAGACATCTAAACAAAAGTGAATTAACAAGAGAGAATCCTCACTGAGACCTCCTGGTTTTTCCGTGATGATAATGCTTCTGTATTGTGATTAGCGGTTACACAGCACAAGTTTCTTAATAATGGCTTAAATGTTTTGGAGGTTCAAGTGAAATCCGCCAGAATGCTTCATGTTCCGATCATTCATCGTAGAACAATCGAGAGAGCTTGGTAATAATCGATTGAACACTCTGCCGTTTCAAAGTTTGCGGAAATTCCTAAATATGTGGTAATCCATTCTGTTACTCGATTTTTCTTTCCGACAACAAAAGGTTCGGCGCCTGAATTGAAATAAATCGGACTTATGGTTTGCGCCTGTTTATGATTGAAAGTATTTGGGTTAATTAAGCTCAGTTCAACCGTGAAAGATACCTTGCAGAGGTTGGGGGTAGGGTTCACCCTACACCAACGACGTACAAAAATGATATCTTACGGACGAAAAGCGGTGTTTGCGGCCAGATTGAGTTTCCCATGTCAGATCAATGTACATTCTCAAGTGCAGTGGACGGCCGGCAAACAGTGGAGATGAACTCTAGTCACTAAACAAACTGTTACCTCACCGGGTCCGTATGTTGGTGAGAGCAATAGCAAGATGGTTAAACTTTAACTAACGAAACAGGAGTAAGTAATATGAAAAGCGGAGCTTGATTCTACTCATCAGAATATAGCTCAAATTCCCAAGGCACCTTCTGGTTGGGTCCACCTTCCCCGAACCAGATTCGTCGAAGACGACAGGTCGCATAAACCTTCACGTATGCGACATGGGAGTACACTCCACTAGGAACAGCACTCAAGGCAGCAGAGTTCCGCGAGGTCCATGCCCCGTGACTATGCGGCCCAGCTGCGATAGGGGATTCAGTGTGATCATCGTCTTGGAGCAGAAGACTCGGTGAAGAGAAATAGGGGATGAACGAAGGAAGATTAAGGGCAAGATTGCACCATGAGGTCAGAGGGCGAGATGATGGTGTTGGAAATGACAAGGGAAGATGTAGCAGCGGCGGCGAATCCAGCTTGTTGGGGATAACAACACGCGGCTGTTTCTGTTGCAAAGCAAAAACGTTTTAATAGACATCGATCAGGAAGTGAGAAGCAAGGAAACGTAGACCAATAGCGAATTCCAGCTCAACCTCCCATACGAGGCGTTTTTACCCTTGTACCATTTATTGAAAGCTTGTCCCACGACGTAGGAAAGATTTAATTGATCAGGCAAGAAAATATTGATATACCTGGAAGGTAGACAACCGAAGGACCCCAACTCGTCCTGACTGATCCACAATACCCACTTCAAAGGACCAGGCTCTGCCAATGTTGCGTACCTGGACATGCACCCACGGATGTTTTATTCCGAGGGCACCAGTTATCCTACCCGAAATAAAATGAACCCCCGAAGGTGGGCTGAGGATGTAGGTCGATCTCAAAGTCGGAGACTGGATATGGAGGACTGTTTGACAAAGATGGTACCCGAGAGACTCGGGGCTTTCAACATTTGATTCGGAGCTTCCATGGATAACAGGGAGTGAAACGAGGGTTGCTGGTGGTGGTGGCAAAGGTTCTGAATCCTTATCGTTAAGCAGGTGGATGAATGAGTCTGATTCGAGCGAAATGTCGCAATGTTGTGAAAAGAGCTGTAACGGTTGACTACTCGTTGAGGAAAATAAAGATATTGTCGGTGGTTGAACTGTTGCGGCAAACATAGTATTTTTCAGCGCCAGAAAGTCGAGTTTATGTTAATGTTGACGTTAAGATACAAAGTATGTATCTCGTACACCTGTAATTATTGTTACGTGAGGTGTCTCTGGGCTGTCGCGTTGATGTTGACAAGCTTTATTTACAATATCACACTACGCGAAGTATTCACACGCGACACACATTCACATAATCCACATTGTTTTCTTGTAATTACGTATATAACGTACAATTGTAATGCTTAAGGATACCTTATCACAACGGGTGCAGTTGTACTTGTTTAAATTGTTACAAAACTGTGCCAGCTAAAATTTGTCAACTGTGCCCCAGGAAAATACCGTGAAACCTAGTCTGGGGAGGGACAGCCACCATGGAGCACCAGGGATTCCCCCTTGGTCAAGGTGGACTAGCATTTCTTACCTACGGCGTGCTATTAATAACACAATTACTTGGCCCACTCCTTGCAGCTCAAACATATATTAATATTATAATAAAAAGTGAGCAGCACATAACATGCAGCATTGTAAACCAACCCATCACAGGGCGCAAATCAATCTGGGAACCGTGGTCCTCAACATCGGGTCTAGCCCATGCCAGTGACAGAAAGAAAAAAAGATCAGCGCAAAACGGCACGTACAACACGGACAAGACAAGAGGGACTCATTAATCATTACCTATGATCGAATTCTGATTGTAACATGTGGATTCGATGGAATGTCAATGTCACCAATTCTCAAAACAAAACGCTTCCATGAATCGCATACAGGGGTTGACGTTCAAACGTTCATATTTGGCGTGCCCTTCTTATGGTCTTACGAACACATACAAGTCCACTTCAGAATTAATGACTTTGTTGTTTATGCTGTACCTATGCTTACTCGACCCCTATATTCTCAAAGCAATCTGCGTATGATCCCAATCCTTGGAACACATCAGTGGTCTTTAAACGTATACCCTCAGGCTTACAAGCGTCTCACTTATGGTGCCGGCTGTTCTAAGTTTGATACGATCCGCGCTCAATCACAATCGTGCCCACCTGTTCAGATCTGCGTGTTTTAACGCCCTTTCATATCATGACACTGGATTGATTATTATAATATGACACCCTTGATAGAGTCTAACTTCAACAGCCGAAAGGCTTTCATTTTTCATTTTGCGCAAGCATTGAATTGTTTCTCCGCATATAATCTCAGACTAATCCTATCCACTTGCACATGCGTGATAATTTTATGACGGTGGCATGGTTCCTGTCTCCGAGTAATTATCTCCGTGCATGTCCATCATGGGGCTCGAAGGAAGCACATAGACCAAGACTGCGCAATGCAACGTGTTTGTTTGGATTCCTGATGTAGCGCTGACGAGTTGATAGGGATATAATCCACTCCGACGACTGGTGTGAAATTTCGAGACGGCAAGGTACCTGTGTAAGATCCGATACATGTGCTAAACTATACGCGTTCGTTCGGGTACTCGATTCCTTACTGAAACGTAGAATTCCAAAAGGATGATAGGGTATCGAACGATAAAATAAATCAGCTTCTATCTCTTGTCATCAACTTCAAATGGCATAACGGTTTATGCATTATGTTCAATTAGATGAACAGATTCTCAGATTATTTCTTTCACACTATATATAGGTGTTATTTAGATCCTACAATTCCTACATAAAGCATATTTATAAAAGAGTCATGGTAATCTGAGGCAAAGATATGGGGGTCGGAGCTATACTACGTAAAAATCACGTATAATTAGACGCTCACAATGTACATAACCAGGGATGGAATAATCAATCAGCTGTAACGCCAGTAAAGAATTCGATGCCGTATTCGAACACTATAAGTCCTTTTTTCCCAAGAAACAACGTAAACAGAGTCGAGAGCGATGTGATGATAAATATGATACTACTGAGGTAGCAGTCATGACGGGGAGATAATTACCCTGTGTGGTAAGTTATTATGCTGATTGGCCCATAGTGACAAAATGAGACTTGATAAAAATTTTCTTGGATGCTTGGCACGAGCTTGTGTTTAGATTTCGTGTTTGATTGAATTTCGTTATGAGGCCAGGATATGACGTTCGAGATAAATCACCTCTGGATGGCATGAATTATGTCGAAGAGCTTTCCGATCGTCATTGGAGTAAGAAAGGTCCGTTGATACCCAGACCGGCTGGTTCTGGCAATGACCAGCGGCGACTCGCGTGTGCATGTTCCTGTTCATGCGTCTGGATGTTGGTAATTGCGGGTAACACCGCGGACTGTGCACATTGTATCAAAGAGGGACATTAACAGGAAGAAGAGAAGTGGTGGAAGTAAAGAGAAGATGGAGGTTGTGAAGTTAAGAAAGGCCATGTCGAATGGGGAAGCAAAATAGAAGTGAGGGAAGAAAGGAGAGGAGAAGAAGTAAGGAGTATTAGTATCTTGCTTCCTTAGATACTGAACCGTGACGGCCGGGACTTACGTCGCAACTAGGTGAGTCTGATGTATACGTGGATGGCGGTATGTAGGCTCCGGGTGACCATTGAGTGTTGATGTTCTGATGTGGTTCATGTACATTCATCTGACCGACAGCAGCGACATAATTTGAGCTCAAAGGGGGGCTGGTGGTTCCTTGTTGTTGGTACGAACTTTTCCTTAGATATGGATGGGAAATGGCTATATATTTCAATCACAGTTTAAATGTCCGCGTAAGTATGCATAGAATACAACCTACTATTGTGTAGCCGTGAGGGAGGGCACGTAGTATGGATGGTCTCAGGCCCTGAGTATTGATCAGAATCTTCAAAGTATTCCAACTCTCTGCTTGTTTGATATCTGTGCTCTATCCTCGCCTGGTATTCTCGGGACTCTGTAAAATCTAGCAACTTATCCTCGTGGCATTTTAGCTCGGCGTCAGATGGATATTGGAGACCCCAAGGTGTCTGTGCCGAGTTAACCATGAGTCCAGGCTCAGGATGATGCTCTGCCCATTCGCCCTTTTGACCGACTTCGTCTGGCACATTGTGTAATTGGAATCCCGGCGAGAAAGAATGCAACTGTTCCCTTGAATCAGAGCCCGGAGAAAGTGAACGCGGCGACTCCTGGTCATCATCCATATTGAGCTGGAACTCAAAAATGAGTGGCTCTGCCTCAAGGGGGTGAGCCTCTGTACTTTCCTCTTGACTGGAGGCAGATACTGATCCACGGCTATCACCACTGTGGATGGTGAATGGATTTAGCCGAAAAACACCCATCAATTTGCGCATATCTCCAGATGCCTGTGTCGCACGTAGTGGGACTTCGGTAGGGGGCGCAAAGGACTGTTTCCCCTTGCCCATTTGAGTGGTAAGCTCCATAATGAAGCAGCCGTCATGATCCTCTGGCTCGGCCTTGATGGCGGTCGGTGACTCTGCAGGAGGAGTAGGTGTGTATGCTGGGAGTGATGATGATTTACGCCTGGGCTCGGCACGAGAAGCGGGAGAGCGGGTGGGCGATCGGGGTAGATCATTTTTGAAGGGATATGGGGAAAGAGGTGCGGCAGGTATGCCGTGTGGTGAAGGGGGTAGAATAGTGCGCTGAGATGATTCGGGATATTCCGAGGGTGCAGGAAAGACGGGGGCGGGATTAGCAGGCGGCAGGGAGTAGGGGGAAGGATGTTCGAGTGCCGGGACCCATGCCGGTTGAAAAGGAAGAAGATAGTTTGAGTAGGAAGGGCCGGCGTCCAGATATTGTGGATTCCACTGAGACGAAGGTTGGGTCCGGTCTGGCAGATAAAAGGATCGATCGCCAAAGCGGCGCTCAGTTATAAGAGAGTATTGGGACATTGGGTTGAGCCTTCGTTCTGGGAAGTATTATATTTGAGTACAGTCGCGGGTCTAGGAGAGCCTAGCTGGTGGGTTGAGGGACAGTTCTGAGATGAGAAAAGTATATGTGCAGCCAGCAATGGTGCATGGCTATAAGTATTATACTTTATATTGGAAGCCGAAAAAATAAATAGATGAAAAGAAATTAAGGCGGACCGAGTTGAGCAAGCCGATCCTTTGAGAAAGGAGAACGGAGAAGGAATGAGATGAGTTTTGGGAAGAAACAAGGAGGACGCATGTCGATGGACAGTTCGTTCGTGATGTAATGTAATGCAGACTTTGCGTTGAAAATGAAACAGGATGCAAAAATCGAGGCAGGGTGGCAGGCGGACATGACCTGACCGAGGATCACAGATTCAGATCGCCGTCTGTGAGTTCGTCTGATTCGACAGCATTCCTGGTGATTCTGCGAGATAAGTGGGTGTTAACCACTTTTTGATGTCCACAACTCACCCTCAGCCGCTCATCCGAGAAGGGCGTGCACAACGCCATATGAACTCTCCGCAACAGGAAACACTTCTCAGCCAGATCCGCATACAGGGCCTTCTCGCGCCGCTTCGTGACCTGTTCCAATATTAAACCACCCTCTATCATATTCACCCTCCGCGATATTCAATCGTGTCACGATGGGTTACATCCCGGCTTTCTATTTCCCATCTATACACTCGTCTTTTTCTTTCCCTGCACAAAACCTTGGAGTTGTATTCACGATCGGCAAGTACACCGGTTGTCCAAACTGAATTACTTACTACTACATTGTCAACCAACTCCGCGATTTCAAAACTAATAATAAACCGTTTATGTTTTTTTTTGATTGGTAATCATTTATCTCCTTCGTTCTGGGCTACTTCTCACAATGTATTTTTATATAACAACTATTACAGCATACATTGCTAGGTATTTGGGGCTCGTTTGCAATCAGCTTTCACATAGGTTAATATTCTAGATGAAAACGAGGCATATTCTACAGCACTCACCCAATTCAATTCAATCACATCGTCTCGTAACGATGCAAAATGCATAACGATCCTTTCCTGCAATTTAATTGTATTATAGCCTAACTGTTCTCATGGCTGAGATAGGAACCTAGGTTATGCCTCCGCTATTTCGGTAAAGGTATACATCAACGGGACGAGATAATGATAATGAGGACCCCCAATTTATCATATACGGGTAGACCCTAAATGGCATATCAGTCCACAGCTACTGGATGTATCCTGGATCTCTACAATGTGGGCAACGATTTGATCCAGCAATCGTCACTTGTTTGCTCGGCTCCCGATACATCCCAAAATTTGAACCACTATCCGTAGTCACGGAACATAAAATTCTCCTTAGTCCAGAAAATTCCTCATTGAAAGACAGAGTTCCGGAACACGCGGACAAATAGTCCAAACCAAGGTCGCGGAAGATCGAAGGACGTACCTAGCTGGCATCTAAAACGCCGGAGTATTGAGTTTTTTGACGGCTGATCTGCATACTTTTGTGTTTAAATCATTTTTAGAGCATCCGTTGACATTTAAACCCCGCGAAATAAGGTGAGCATGGGCTTCCGTGGTCAGGCTCTCTAGAATAAATAGTACCTGAAGTTAATTATGTCCAGAAAAAAATTGAAAAAAGTGGAGACAAAAATGTAGTTAAAAAAGCACGTGATTTAACAGACGAACTATATCCATTGGACGTTGGGAAGGAGTATATAGATATCCAGAACGGTATGGGACCCATTGAGAATCCCCGACGGTCAATAGAAGACAACTCCCAGTGCCCGATCAATTCATCTTTCTCTCTTCAAAAAAACTCCTTCTAGTACCTCCGCGGAGCTATTAAATGCGTCAGAAATGGAGATGCTAATTATCAACTAGTTGTATTATTTTATACACTACGCCAGTGGAGCATACGTGCGGATGCGGGCGCAAGCATTCTGACCGCTGTCCAGGTTTTCATTTGTCTTATGGCCAATGTACTTCATACGCATACTCTCAAGCGCTAAGCACCTACCCATGCTCTCCCAACCTTCGTCGTGATCCCGATCGTATACGTCTAAGCCATGTACAAATCAAATTTCAATGGGCTTATTACTTCTTCTGGCTTGTTTCTTATATTCATACTTGACTTTATTGACTAATACATACCAAAGGGTAGATAACCAGAGACACCGGATTTTAGGCTCACCTTGTTTGAAGGGTACAGTCTCTGTTGTGGGGTTAACCCCGGAAGTGGGGAGTAGACGGGTTTTACCTTTTGACTAAAAAAGACCGCGTTGATCACACTCAGTGCACTGGAGAGAAGCTTTTGTGGTGTTTAAAAAATATCTGGGAGACGTCCCCATCGAAAGGCTTGCGATTGGGTGGCGCGTTTAGCGCTTACAATTAAATTTGATAAATCTGGGTTTATTCAGTTTACGCCGCACCTACTGGAGTTATCAGGTGACGTCATATAAAAATACACAGTGGCTTACATGCGCGGTGATAAGGATGTTCGAGCGTTGAAACGGTTCAAATTACAAGTTCGTAGGGAGCAAACGTATCTCCATCCAATATATATAAAAGTCAAAGATTCGAAGTATCATCTCAGAACTTGAATTGGATTGCAACGTCAATTTGAGTAAGTAACCTTAAGCATATATTCACAAGATTGATCAGTTTTGCAGAATACATCTGTGATGAGACAAGAACCGAGCTCAACTCCGTGAATATATTGGATAGCGAATGTGCTTATGTGAAGACAGGTCCCTATGAGTTTCAAAACGGAAATTGGTATTAGCGAGGCCATGCCGTTGTTCTGCACCAATAGTATGGGACCAAGGAAGGTTTATACATGGTATAGTGCTTGACGCTAGCTGTCATTAATAAACCAATCAGCATGAGAGAGAAGTAATAATTCTCAAGCAACAGGATGGCAGGTTTACAGACGGAGGTGATATGGACGGAGTCGTCGTGTCGTTTGTTGATGGTGCAATCCATTAGGCTAATATTCATAGCTTCTTTTCGTACATCTAGGCCGTGGAACCTTCAAATTATACATGACAGCAAACCCCCTGTCGTGCATTAATTTCACAGTACGACCGACACGTGCGAAGCAGCCAGGATCAAGAACACAAGAAGGCGAGAATGCAAGAACTCAAGATGGTAGAAGAGCAGAGCAACCTCACTACGCTGCACTCATTCCATCCACCCATTAGTCTTGTCACCGTCAGCCCAATAGAAGCGGTGAATCAGACAGGATATATGTATGTCATTATTCATTGCTTGAAGGGCCGCATGGAATACAACACAGTTTACTTCTTAATCTTGTTGTCAGAGAACCATCCTTTCGTGTCGTATAAGCACGGCGAACTTGAGTGCGAGAGGACTTGGGCGCGATCCTTCCCACAACCTTCTCCCAGAACAGTGGCACCTAGCTTAATGGCCGCAGCTCCGAGCCATGCGGACCCTCTAAGTTCTCCCGTTGCTTGGACTCAGGGAATGTGGAATGTTCTTTGGGTTCTTGCAGAGACGGGGCTCAGGGGGGTACGTCTGGTGGTTACAGATGCTCCACTGTGATTGTTTCTCCAACCGGACCTAGCTTTGCTTTGGGAAGTAACAAGAAAGAAGACTTGACCCACTGTCTGCGGTTGGGACTGGATGTGGGTTAACACTGTCGGGATGCCTGGGATGTACACTTTATGGAGGAAGGCTGTGTCGTACCGCCTGAATAAGGAAGAATGTGAGACTTTCCCTTGTTTTTGTGTCCAATGCTAAGCAAAACTTCAATGGGAGAAGAGCAATCACCATGTATCGCCCCAAAATCCTGACGCCGATGTCGTGTAATGTCAGTACTCTTCAATCACGCTGCAAGAGGGTGTGAAATACTCACATGACACTTTTACAGAGTATCTGCACTCCCTAAAACCAACCGATAAATTGATTGATACATCAGTTCGGTTAAGAAGATCTAGTTGAGAAAAAGGAAGCGCAGCTTACACAGTACATATGATCCTTGGGATATCGATGTCTTCGATCAACGCTGCTTCAGTGAGGGGGAGCTTTGTGAAGCGATTCTATACCCTGCTTATCTTTAAACGCCGGAAGCATAAAGTATTAAGTCAAATATATGCGCACAGTATAGTCGTTTTACCGCTGCTAAAGGATGAGGCCTTGAGGTAAGATTATTGTGGCCAGGGGATTGCCAGATCCTCTTCAGTGAGTTTCAGAAGATGGGTAAATCAACCGGCGTATGGCAAGAGCGAACGGAGGTGTAGAGGGCCAGTTTTGGATGTCGATTTTCTTCTGTTAGTCCCTGTGTAAGAAGTCCTGCCACATCATTTCGTTGTATCTATAAGCAGAAGTACGCCTAAGTATATGTAATAATACCGAGTTTCAACTCCATTATCCGACATTACGAGACGAGGTTGCTGCTCCTGTAACACACTTTACATATCCCGGGTTAAGTCTCACTGCAGCACAATATGCATGGCAGTATTGATACCTGAGTTGCAATGGTCAGGATTTGCTTAAGGGGTAGATCACAATACACGCACCACCTAAGTTAATCTTGGTATTTTATCTCAAGACCTTGTTGATACTATAAACGCCCTCCCAATTTGATGATAGGCCTCAAAGTTCTTCAAAAATATCTTGGCTTAATACTGGGCCATCGAATAACCAACCGGCGGCGTTGCTACAAGAAAGTGCTGTGCAAGAAATGCTTGTAGAAAATATCACAAGATAATCCAAGGAGAACTGGTCCGATCTGACGATGGATAACTCCACAGCAGTTGGATGGCATGAGATAACATGTGATCATTACCTGGCGTGACTTTTGCCGTGCGTAGGGGATAGCCACGACAGCTTCCTGAAGTAAAGTATCTTATGAGGAAACTTCAAAGTCATAACAGCCGAGGCCAACATCACTTCAAATGAACAAAGGCTTAACATTGTTCCAGCAAAGTCAGTGGAATTAAAGCCCCGGAACAATTTGTTTACTTCCGTGCAACTTGGCGACAAGAATTGCAAGAGGCAGTGCCGGTTAAAATGTATCCTTTGTTTGACAAGTCAACATGCTGTAGGCCACACCTTTTTTCCTGCATAATAAAATACCGGTTCTCGAAGCACATTGCCTTGTATCCTGGGCCCACTCTTTAAGCTGGTGGCTGTTCATGCTCAACAATTGATTGCCGATAGCTGTACAGTTCGCTTTAAGCATTTGGTTATTGCCATTGCACGGATCCACCCATTGTCCGGTGAATACTATATATCTGAATGTCTCTTGCTATACAAACACTTAACTGATACCCCCTTTTCTCATACCCGCGATGCCAGTCCCAACTACACGTTCAAAATCATCACTCTCAATAGGAAATGCTGACATGAGCACTATTTCAAGTTTGGATGTGCTGTCTCACAAAGAAAGGGAACGACTGGAGAGATTGTGTGTCGACAATTCGATATCACATTTCGGGAACATTGCTACGTCGTATCCAGAATCACTGAACATTAGTGAATCAGAAGTTGTTATCGAACAAGTATCACCAGATGTGAGCATAACCCCATAACTGCAATTCCAGAGGCATCCATCAATGACACCACACCTTTCTTTAATAGGGGATATGTAAAGGACGTTTACGAAGTCATGGCGATGTTAGAGTTCGTATAATCCGGTTGGGATATTCTTTTGGGGATGAGAGATTACAACTATTTGATGTAAGGGAATAAGGAAATCGACTATTCTCCGTTACTAACGAAATATGTACATTTCAGAGGTTTGTTGAGAGAAAAGCGCGATCTCTACGGAAGATTCTCGGGAAAGCAAAGGAAGACCATCCTCCACTTTTGAACGTCTATGGACTCTCTTCGAGTGCAGAATTGTCTATGCTATGCGTAGTTTCTGAATGGCCTTCTGGGAATCTTATGCAGTACCTCGAGTTTCCATACACAAAACATGACAAACTTGCTTATGTGGTTTTCCATTCATATACACGACTCCGGTCGAGTCGCTGATTTCTCATCAATACAGGTTAAAGAGATAGCTAAGGGGTTAGAGTATCTCCATCTGTCAGGATGTGGGATTGTTCATGGGGACATTCGAGGTGTAAGTTTCTATTTTTTTTTTCTCTGCCGTCTTTTTCGGTGACCCTGATTGGTATAAACCCTTAGGAAAACATTTTAGTTCGCCAAGATGGAACATGTTGTCTGGGTGAATTCGCATTTGAATCAGTACCAGGAGATGAAACACTCCGCTTGTATGACCGGTGGATCGCTCCAGAACTCGTGGATTTAGACCTTATGCACCAACGAATTGTCGATGGGTACCGAAAACATGAGTACCAAGGAGAATTTAAAAAGGAGAGCGATATATTCGCCCTGGCATGCACAATAATTGAGGTGGGTCCAACCCTCAATGATCAATGACATAAACACATCTGGAATCCGCATGTTTTATCTAGATATACACGGGCAAGCCACCTGGAGTCCAGCGAATCCCAAAAAACATTCTTACTTTCCACGAGTTGGTAGCTCTTGAACGTCCAAGGTCAATGTTAGAAAAAAAAGAAATCCCGGATGATTTGTGGTGGACACTAAATATCATGCTAAGATATTGTCCAACAAAGCGGCTCGACGCTGTACAACTGTGTCAGCAGCTGGGCGACACCGGCCGGCCAATGACAGTCTTCCCGGGCCACAGTCCTGCTCCCATAAGCGCAAAATTGCATGCAAGGCGATTAGCTCGTCAGCTGTGGCATTAGAGATTACTTGATACATTTTGCATGTGCCTGCTTTCAGTTTTAGAGAGGCAGGTGTAGATCGATATTATTATTACAATATAGATTTTGTGATAACATACACAAGGCCCTGTTTTGCCGTAACGAGTCCCCCTTCCACGAATAGATGAGCGTTTCTTTGGTAAGGACCCCATGAACAAACGTTGCACAAATTGTCTTGAATTGATAATGTCTATCCTTGAGCGCGTATAGCCCATAGGAGATAAGTTAAGCTTCGTGAGTCAATTGGTTTCTTGTACGTCACCTACTTCTGGAAAAGAAGGGAAGAATTGACAATAATTTTGATTATCAGGTTTTCACCAACGGACGAATCAGGTTTCTGCCATGATGACATGATCAAAGTGGGTCAAGCATGTTCGGTTAACGTGGCCGACAGGATCTATCAGCCTAGGAGTTGCACAGGCATACTAAGACGCTTGTCTGTCTAGCTTCAATTCAATAGAGATCGACAACGTCCACGATGTTGCACCTTTACAGGGAGTGACAGAGGTTCTGCTTTCTGTCCCTTAATTCCGTATGGTCATGATCATGAAGGTGGATGGATAAATGGATAGTAAAAGGTGTGTACTGAGTGATGAGACTCTTCAACGTGGTAACTCCTGATCTGGGGTGGGTATAATTTCAGGACTTGACGGAGATGTTGACCAACCTATGATTGTACTACGCAGATTGACCTACATCATGATCCAATTCATAGTCTCATTTTCCAGTGGTAATGATCATTATATCAAAGTCACCCGAGATAAAGGGGAAGCTATAATGAGCGCGGGACTGCCGCCGACATTTTGGGTATACAGGTGGAAACTGACAGGACAGCAGCACATGGCATGGAATAATTCTAAGCGCTAGACGCTCACATGTGGCCGAATATCGATCCAGCCGAATCTGATGAACCTTTTGAACATTGGTGATGCATTTCCGATGAATATGAAAAACATGATATTGTAAGGATGATGAATGAGTTTGCAGGATCTGAACTTCTGGGTTAACGTATTATAACGGTCCACCGACAACATTGTTGGGAAATTTGTATCCTGGGTATGTGATCCCTTGATGTTAGGTTTTGCTGCGGTTACTTAATACGGGATTCTTGATTCCGCTGTCAGTCTTAAGAGCATAGACCCAAACTCGGATCCGGACCATCCTCCATAGGGTGGTTGAGGGTATGCACAATAATTTACGACATAGACAGGAACGAAAATATGGATTGCGGCCGACGGCTTAAAAATCTGAAAATATGGAATAGTCGGTGGCGATGCTTTGGTGTGCTTTGCATGGTTATCTAATGAGAGGCTTGTTATATTGAGTAGCGTTACTGTATAGATAGTTAAGTAACTTAAGGAACACAGGTACAGACGGGAGTCAGCGGGTTTGTCATCGTTTGGGAAACTTGGTTTTGTACCAATTCAAGACAATGAGATACTGATAGGACCCCGTAAGTAGGTATGCATGTGTTTATGTACCCACAAACCTTAAGTCAACGGGATTAGCTCTGGCTTTGCTCGCGAATATTCAAATCGCAGGGCATTACCCTTGACTCGGATTTAATGAAGCAAAATTTCTAGTTCCGTCGATTCCACGCGAAAATTTCATGTGGGGTTTCTTGAGATGATGTACAGTTTGTAAACGTGATTATCACATGTCAAAAATTGAAAAGAACGTCCAATAACTGGGATTCGGCGGAGAGGGGAAGAGGAGATACACGTAAGGTGGGTGAAAAGTGGTTGCTATGGAAGAAGGAAGAGGATAGAGAGAGGAGGAATAAATGATTGAAAAGGAGTTGCGGGGTCCTGGTACGATCGTAACAAAACCCACGCGGAGGCCACGAGAGCACACTTGGCACCTCCACGCGACCGAAGAACTTTCCACGCTCTATTTCTCTTTCCCCATCGTCTGCTACTTATTCCTCTCCCTTCCCAGTCCTTCTCTCTTCTTCTCTTCATTCCTTTCCTTTCTTCATCATGAACATCGCCATCGACTCATCTCCAAGGCATCCATCCTGTGCTCGTCAACTCAGACGGAGGAGTGCCGATGTCGGTGGTCTTCATCTCGCTGTTGGGAACAATGGACAGGGCCAAGGTTGGGTTGGCAATTCAGAACAACTGCAGTGCGTCGCTTCTACTCTTGATCTCTCTTTATTACACTTACCACCATTCCTCCGTTGTAGGACTCGGTTCGCAGAACTCTTGAGTGACATGTACACTCAGACCCTACAGGCAGTAAATGAACAGAACTTCGATTCGTACGTCTCGCTCTTCTCCGCGGATGACTCAGAGAAAGTTTGAACAAATCCATATTAGCGTCCCTGCCGATCTTCCGACAGAAACGCGATCTCGTCTCATCCAATCCCTTGAAGGTTGGCACTTTGAGCCTCACAAACTTCCAGAAGAAGAACTTGTAGCATGTACTTTGATACTTTTCGAAGCACTTTTCCGCATAGAAGGCATGCGAGATGTCGTCTCATTTTCCATGCGTATGTTTCATCATTTTCATTTTTAGTTTTTCACTCTGATCATGTGCCGAACAGAGCAACTTTCTTCATTTGTTCGCCACCTGCGTCGGATATACCGCCTTGAAAATTCATATCACAACTTTGAGCATGCCCTTGATGTCCTGCAGGCAACTCAGTCCTATCTCCGATCTGCGGGCATGGTTCCACCACTTTCGATCCTGTTGGAACCTGATCGAATGTGGTCCTCTAGCAGAATATATGACAGCGGTCCTTTGATCACCTGCCTTAGACCCCGCGACTTGTTCTGCATATACATCGCTGCCATTGGTCACGACGTGGGTCATCCAGGGTTCAGCAATATTTTTATGGTTCGCTCTTTATTATCTCATCTAATCAGAAATGAATTTCCCCCCCTTTTTTTAACATAAAGAAAAATGCTGAAACACCATTATCCCTCGTCTTCGATGGCCAATCAGCCCTGGAACAAATGCACTGCCAGCTGCTTCTCCGCGTTATGCGCTCACACGGTCTCGGGGTGTTACTTGAGGATTCAGAGGGCTTTCACTTTCGAAGACAATTGTGGTATACAGTTATGGCCACAGATATGAGTGTACATGCAGAGTTTATGGAACGATTTGCGGAGGCAATTTCTGGCGAGGACCTTCCAGTTTGTATGAGGCGAATAGTAATTTCACAAGCTATCCTGAAATGTGCCGATATCAGCAATCCAGTAGGGTTATCTGATCATTATCGGTAATCGATGATACTTAATCTGCTGATGTACTAGAGTCGACCTTTCAATGTGTCTGAATATTGGGCATCCGCCTTGATTCAGGAATGGGCTTCACAAGCGCATTTTGAGCAATATCTAGACCTCAAACAAACAGTCCAAATACTTGACGACCCATTATCTGAAGCAAAGTCGCAAGAATTCTTCACACGAGCGTTTGCAAAACCCCTGCTAGATTTAATGGTACAAGCAGTACCAGGTATTTGGACAGATTAGCTTAGTTGATTGATTGCGTGAATCTCATCTGCATATCCTCCAGAGTTATCGAAGTATGCGTACGAATGCGCATCGACTCTTGATTGCTGGACTACCCGGCGATTAAAGTTAGAGTCTTCGAACTTGTACAACAAGCCGCCAATAAAAGAAAAACCTCAAGCCCCTCCATCTTCTCCTCTTGGAGAATATCTCTCTGCATTCCCCCTTACTCTACCCACACGGCCGTTTGCACTCGAAGAAATTCCCTCAGATTCTTCAACTGTCTCCTCAGAATCGGTTCCCTGTTCGCCTTCAGACTCAACAACATCTTCCGTCTACTACTCCCCTATATACGAGTTTCCTTCTGTGGGTAGACCAGGTTCCACATCTAGCTCGAGCAGTACGAATGGACAACTACATAATACTCGATCTTTGATACAAGAAAGTCATGTTGCCATTCGTGCAGCGGGAAAGCTCGGAGTCAGACAACAACGAAAAATCAACCGCAATTCGTGGTGCGCACCCACAAGCCGCCCATCGTCTTCTTCACCAGCTCCTACCAATTACCCACCATCGATATTCAAGGAGCAAACTATCTCACATGCACCGCTACCATCTGCGCTTGTGAATAATACCCATACCACAAGATCTTCGGTTGCACTCTTGGTATCAACAACTTCGCAGAAAGCGCCGTCACCCATGCTGGCATCGCCGAAAGCCTCCGAGGGGTCGATTGTTGTGTCAAAGCCGATCAAGCTGCATGCATCTGTGGCGTCGTGAGAATTGCCCCAGATCCCCGGTCTGTGGCTGTTGGCTTGTTGCTAGTGGCTCATCGTTTTTTGGGGAAGGGAAGGGAACCTCTAGTGTATAGCATCAATTTACCACTGGCAAGGCTTAGGGCGGTGATGCCTGACACATGCTGGTATATTCACACCAAAAACTGCTATTCGGTTTCATATTATGGTTTGATTGTGCTGCCGAGCAATGTAACAAGCTTGAAAGTGGCGAAAGTACAGCATGAATCTGTACCCGTCGCAGGTTCGATTTCGGATCGTGCCTTTTTGTGGCGATACGGGAGGAATATCTATTGGTTACCAAAGTTGCAGCAAAACCCTTCTATCTCTCCTCGGAGATGTCGAGAACCATACACGCTAGCGCAATATATCGAAACGTACCTTTCAAATGACGACTTTTTGAAGGAATGACACAGGACTTTATTTTTGAAACAGTCCCGCAAAAGATGCTTTCATCGGTGTTTTTGCCCACATTCTACTTTATGAACACCTATCACGTAGTGCATGCCTTTTTTTACTCCCTGTTCACTATATATCTACTTGTGTGTACAAGAAACATTATCATTGCCTTTCACATAAAATATGTAGTTTGACCGGAATCCCGACAATTATTCAGACTGAGGATTGTTTGGTTCACAAGATGTTGACAAACTAACGCAAGCTGTTCGTGGTAAAGTATGCATTGGCAGATTAACTTGGAAGGCTACACGTTCATGTTACAGATGCAAACCAATAGTCATATTCCTCAACCACCACATTCTGCTGGCCTTAATTACAAAGGTCCGTTATGAAACTTACTACTCGCACATTTTGGCGATTAAAGCTGTCACGTTTTTAAGGTCTGCGACCGCGTATTGAGCCTAGTCAAGTCCCTTCTCCAATCGAAGCAATCGAATCGGACCGCTTACAATGGGAGAACAAATTGTACATGACACTATCTGGATCCCATCCTCCACTGAGTACCTCTGACTATGTAGCTATTGATCAAGGTGCGTCATAGGTTAAATCACTCATGCATAACCTAATAAGTTTATTCAACTCTGCTATAGGAAATTCCTCCCCAAAATTTGTGCGCGTTTCGACATGGAATATGCCCAGCACAGTCCCGCCTCGCTTCCGAGTGTGACATTCCACTTGCAGCTATATTTCAGCCGTTTGCAGATTTGGATCCTAGAGAAGAACCGGTACCACTCGTGGAGACTGGAAACACGGGACCCGCACGTTGCGAAGGGTGTAGGGCATACCTAAATCCATGGTGTACTTGGGTAGGAGGTGGAGTGCGGTGGAAGTGCAATTTGTGTGCTCACGAGACAGAAGGTGTGTGATAAGTCTATAACCTGTACTCACAAATCTTTTGATGCTTACAACCTTGGAATTCTTAGTCTCATCCGAATATTTCTCAAATCTTGATTCAAATATGATGAGACTTGACCATGCGCAGCGTCCCGAACTGAACAAGGGTACAGTTGACTTTGCCGTTCCGGAAGAGTATTGGGCGCAATACCCGATTCCGAAATTGACAATGCCGTATTTTTCTATTGAGCCACCTCCCGTAGGCGCGAAACCACCTACACCAATGGACTATATCTTTGCTTTTGATGTATCTCACGATGCTGTTGTATCTGGGCTTCTTAAAGTATCTTGCGACATTTTGCGTACTGTGCTTTACGGGAGCAATGCGGCAAACAGCGAACAACTTGATCCCTGCTTCCCGCCTGCATCTAACCTTGCTATAATTACATTTGATAATACAATTCATTTTCATGACCTCTCGGTGCGTGACTATTGCTTGTGTTATTGGTACACCCTCATATACGCTGTACTAGTCAGATATGACGCCAATGCTGGTCGTGTCAGACCTAGAAGAAGCTTTCGCGCCCCTTCGCTTAGGCCAATTTGTTGACCCTATTGCTCGCCGGTATGCTTTCCTCCATCACAACTAATGATCTACTTCATTCTCAACTAAAATTTGATCATCAGGAACGTGATTGAATCTTTTCTAGATGCCTTACCACAACGTTTTTCTGATACCGTAGTACGTGAGTCTGCCTTAGGATCTACTATAAGGAGTGGTCTGGCATCATTCGTAAGTTCAAATTTGGTGTACATACCTGAAAGTGATGTGATAGGCGTTCAGTCGGGCCGCGGAGGACATTTGGTAGTGTTTCAAAGTATGATGCCCACAATAGGTGCAGGCGCTCTTCATGGCCAACCGAGTGAAAGTGCCATATATGATACTGATAAGGAGAAGACGCTGCACAAACCTCGTGACAAAACATGGTTAGATATTGGGGAGGAGTGTGCCGAAGAAGGGGTAGGGGTCAGTATAGTTCCTTGCCCCAGGAAAATTCATGGACATTGGATCAATAGCAGTAGTTGCTTCAACAACTGGTGGCGAACTGTTTTTCCACCCACGCTTTGATCCAATACGGAATCTACCCACATTTTCATCACAATTCCAACGCCTAATGCGGAGGACGCAAGGGTTCAATTGTGCATTGCGGGTACGAAGTTCAACTGGTGAGCAACGAATTATTTCGTTATTTGTCACCAGTGGATCTATGATATTGAAACTAATGTTCTCTTCCAGGACTTCCGTGTTTATGATTACTTTGGAAACTTCTATCGCAAAGCCAATGATGACATAGAGTTGGGCATTGTAGATGCAGACAAGGCATTTTTGGTTACTCTAGATCATTCTGGGCCGTTAGACCCTCGAGGTTCATGCATACCTACAAAGCGCCTTGCTGTACACAACTGTATACGGTCATCGCAGGGTTCGAGTGTGTAATCTCGCTATTTCAGTTGCCGAGTTGGCTGGCAATGTTTTCTTATATGCTGATATGGATACTGTACTCTGCTATTTTGCTCGTAATGGTGAACCATATTTTTTCGAGTTACATTTATAGGTCAAACTCATTTCATACCCCCCTTTTAGCTATGGTTTCTCTTGGGAAACAAAAAATGTCGGCAATTCGAGAAGAGTTGACGGATAAATGCGCGGAAATTTTGTATGGTTATAGGAATAAATGTGCTACTGCTACTCGGCCAACCCAGGTTTTTATTTATTTATTTATGTCCATTTCAAAACGAGAGTGCTTAATGAAGATTTTTGGGGACAGCTAATCATTCCGGAATCTTTCAAGGGATTACCTGCTTTCACACTAGCCCTGCAAAAGACAAAACCACTAAAAGGTACATACCACTGTCAATCTGTCGCAACATATGGACTTAGCAAACCTTTGGATAAGCACGACAGGTCTCATCGGATGTCAGGAATTACTATGCCCATCGAATACTATCCATGCCTGCTCGTAACCTTATACATCACATCTTTCCACGTCTGCTCGCTTTGCATGACCTTGAAGATGCCGTTGCCTTGCCTCAGACAACAGAAGAAGGTGGTGTAACCCTGCCACTGCCTTCATGTATGCGGAATAGCCATACGTTCATGGAATCTAATGGTATTTATCTCATCGGTGCGTGTATTATTCTTTTAAACGTACGACAAGTTCCTTGAACGGGTAGTGTGTCATACCACAGATAACGAAGAAAATATGATTTTTCTGGATCGGCCATAGTGTTTCGCCACAACTCCTTCTAGATCTATTTGGAAATGAAGATGTCATGTCCTTGGATATGCGTATGGTATGTTACTTTAATCATAACTTAACGAGCCTCTCTTTTGTTTTGTTTATTAATGAGAATGGAAAATTTTGATTATAGTATGAACTTCCGATTCTCGATACCACACTCTCCGTACAAGTCAGAAACATCATCACTGCTCGCAAAGCGATTAGAGGTCGAATACCCATGATGTACATAGCTAGGCAAAATATTGATGCTGCGGAAATCGAGTTTAGCGATATGCTCGTTGAGGACCAAAACAATGGAGCCATGTCGTATGTTGATTGTACGTCTTTTCTTTCGTTTTTCTTCCTTTTTCTAGTTTGTGTATCTATTCTGGTGCTTATTCATGATTTCTTAACAGATTTGGCCATCGTCCACAAGCAGATATCTAATGCTGTAAGCACTTATTTCCTATAATCTTCACTAGTAACATCCAACTAACCAGTTTTCATTAGTTTGCACATGGAGGCACGTTAGGAGGAGCAACCAGTCTACGTGGATCACCTTGGTAGTTTTACGTTACATACGAAAAAGAGTGCATTATGTTTTAGGTTACAATACCACATGATTTAGAAGCTTCCACATTCGCGCATTTGGACGTTTAGATTGAGGATGATAAAAAAGAAAAGATCGTATTTGCCATATTTGATTAAACGAGTGGTATCAGTGTATTGTCACAAATGAGTGCATACAGTATAATAGAAAAGAGACAGAAAACAAAAAACAAAAAGAAATAAGTCAAACGAATGTAGATTTCTGTTGTAAGGTGGGGTTAAAGGGGGATCAATTAAAAGGGGTAGAACAAAATGGTTAGGTAACTTTGAGCAATTTTGGTATTTTAGGAGAAGAAAAAAGAAAAACCGGAATAAAGAACATAGGATGATAAGAACGAGTGTAGCGAAAGAAATACTCGGAAACACGAAGAAAAACCAAAAACACCAACGGAATATGTAAGAGGGGTGTGTATGTGTGTGGTGAACTGGTATGCAATAGGCTAGTGATGATGATAAAATGCTTCGATTGTCTCATGTATCCGTTGTCACTGAAGTCTTTGCTGAACGACGAGACCCAAATCGAAGTTTCCCATCTTCCCTACGTCCCCAAGAAAATATCCCACCCTCATGAGAATTTGCACTTCCAGT
Organism: Floccularia luteovirens; assembly: GCA_009739215.1. Lineage (NCBI taxonomy): Eukaryota > Fungi > Basidiomycota > Agaricomycetes > Agaricales > Squamanitaceae > Floccularia > Floccularia luteovirens. The sequence continues at coordinate 764,376 of VSJF01000011.1, forward strand.
CCTAGATCGGAAAGACCAAGCAGGAGATGCAGGACGTGCCATTTCGAGAGGATTCGGTTGTAGATGTTGACTATCCGAACTTTGTCTCCTCCCTATCCCACCCAAATTTAGGTTCATCATGTTACTGTTACCGTTACCATTGTTGTTGTTATTGCTGTTTGAAGAAGTAGCACTGGTAGTGGTATTGTTATGGGAATGAGAATGTGGATGATTATGATTATGGTGATGATGGTGGTGGTGGTGTTTCCCAGCATGGCCAACGGTATGACGACCATCGCAACAAGCTCGGACGTTTTCCAATCCTTCGAAACCGTCGTCCGAGTGAGAGTCTCCATGTAACTCGAAATCAAGTTCGTCCTCATCATGTCCAGGTACATCAACGAAAGATCGTGAAGGGCTATAGGGACTGTCAAGGTTATTATTCCATCGGAGGTATTCAACTGCTGGTGTTCCAGAACGTTTACCAACGGAACGGTTGACAGAGATTTGAGATCTGCTCCGTTGTCCACGTGGAGTTGTATTCCAAGTTTCTCCCAGGTTCGCACTTCGGCCGCTTCTTTGACTTTGGGGGCTAGACATGAGACGGGGTCTTCGTTCATCATCCGTGAATTCCATTGATGTGGGGCTCTGGCCTGGAGCAGCTGGAAGCATATTGTTTGGAGATGTGACACCTGGATTTCCAGGACGCGATAAGAGGTATTTCAAGGCCTTGAAAGAAAAAAAAAGATCAGATAACCAAAAAAAACCCAATTAGATTGTTACACATACATTCAACCAAATATCATGTCTCTCCTTAGTAGGCGCAGTAATCTTCATCTCTCTCTGCGGCGTCGAAACCACGACACTATACTGATACAATCCAGGTGGCATCGGGTTGGGATCCAAAACAGATCTCACTCCCTCGATATAAGCTGTATTGAAGAAACAACACTTCAACATCACCTCCACAAGATATTTATATATAACACGCAACATACCACTCTTCGCACTGGATTCGGAAACGTTTGACGAGCCAGGGTCTGCAGAGCTCCAATACAAAGTCTTTGTGTATGGATGAACCCAGAAGAACCGACGATGTCTCTTCTCTCCTGGTCCTTTACCAATCGTTCGACGCGTATATTTGTATAGGAATTCTCCGATCATAGTTTGAGTGATAGCATGTATAATAACCGGATCCGTCGATTGAGCACCGGCATGTCCACGTGGAGTGATATCTGCAGTCCTGTCTCCCTCCGTCTCAGCTTCCGTATCTGTTACACCAGAACTAAGTTGAACTCGTCGATTGTTCTGTTGATGTTGTTGCTGGTTCTGGTGTTGTTGTAATTGTTGCTGGTGTTGTTGATGCTGTTGATACAAATTCTGTTCGGAAGATATTGAAGAACGAGGTGATGCCATACTACGTTCGGAAGTATGACCTATCGAAGAGAACTCGCCTCTTTCAGCTTCGCGTACAGTGAAGGAAGGTAGGGAACCCGGAATATATGACGCTGCATTTGCTGCTGCACTCCTGAAGCTGCTGGTAGATGGGGGTTGGCGTAATCCTGCTTGGGAAGGTGGCATGCTCGAACCGTGCTGCCGTAATTGGTGCAATCCCTTGGGACCAGGAACAGCAAGTACAGCTCCGAAAGTTGGGGTAGTCGCACGTTGTATGAGTTCTGGAGGAGGTGGTGACGAAGGTCGTGGGGGTGGTACATCTCGTCTCTCGGGTATGAAAGCAGGTGGAAGCATACTGTTCGGAGGGGGGGGTAACTTTGGGGGAGGAGGTAAAACCATCATAGGTGGACGCGTCTTGTCAATTGGAGAAGTAGCAAACAAAGTCCCAGAAGACCCAACTCTTGCACGATTTGGTCCTTCATCTGCACTACTCGTAGCACCAAGAGGGTTTGAAATGGCAGATTCACCAGAAACGCGTCTATCAGAAGTTGACGTACGTCTCGCAAAAGTCGCACTTGATTCACGGAAAACTGATGAAGTGGGTGTTGGGATCGGTGATGATGATGAAGTTGCTCCAGCTGCTGCCACAGCCGCTGTCGCCAAGGGGGGAGGTGAGGGTAAAATAAATTGGAATTGCTGTTGAGTGTTTGATCCAACACGGTACAATCCAGGTGAAGATAACTGTGGGGAAATTGGAACAGGGACAGGTGCAGGGATGCTGGCAGGAGGGGGGACCGGCGTCCATTCTTCTGTTTGGATAGAGATTTCTTTTACCTCAGGTCGTGGTCTTTCTTTCTCTACGATTACGGGTTCGGGCGGGACGTACAAGTCCGCAGACACTCCAACCGTCTCATACGTTGCCGGTGGGGGTAGATTCCCTTCGAACGATGAGGGAGCAGGCGAAGCATCTCTTTCACTCGTGTTCGAAAGTCTCGAGGCAGAAGCATCCCGAAGGCTGGACAACCTGGAAGCTTTGATACTCTCTCCATCATCAATATCATCCTCATCCGATGCATCCGAAGCAAACTCTGGATATTCGGCTGTCATCACAGAGTGGAAGTCATCTTGCGAATCTGAAGGCGTAGGCGTATAGAAATTGATGCTCTGCCGTGCGTCATGGTAATCATCTGTATCAGTTTCTGTCTCGGCCCCAGTTTCTGTTTCGTTCCCATCTTCCTCGTCCTCCTCGTCTTGACCTTGAAGATTCTCCAAAAAGCTACGCGTGATAGTTGCATCCCCAGATATATCAGATTGTGTGATTGTCGTCCTTCTACTGGTAGCAGCAGCCGCATAAGCAGCAGCAGTACTGGGCACAGAGCGAGTTGAGAATATCTGGGACGGGGGTTGCGCTCGTGTTTGAACATCTGCATCAACTTTCTCTCCACGAATGGTTTGGACGTCCGCGTCGACAACGTTAGGGATATGTTGGATACCAGCATCCGCAGTGGCCACCTTGACTTCCACAACTTCTTCAGTCTGCATAGCTGTCTCAACTACAACGCGTTCAGCTACAACGATAGGTTCTGGTTCGACTTGAACACCCATCTCGACGGATACTTTGATGATTGGAGGTTCTTCTTCAGTCTGACATCCGAACTCAGCTGTCTCCACTCTCCTCCGTAGGACAAAGTCACCTTCCTTCTCTTGATCCTCTTCCTCCTCCTTTATATTCTCAGCAAATGAAGAATCCGCCAAGCTCATACCCTTCAAAGGAGACACATCGTTAAGTGCACGCAAAGACTCTCCACGCATAGGTGACGTATTCCCTGCAAGGGCATTCCGCAATGAAGGAGATCTTTCCAGTCCAGATCCCATACCCAATCCAGGGCCGCTCAGGCTTTCGCCATCGGTACCAAGTTCAGTTGCTAACACATCGAGTGCGTCCACCACTAATGAAGGTGGTCGGGCCTGGTAAGGTACTCCGCCACGTCCGCGACGTTCTGTTGATGATGGTGTGGTGCGTCTGTTGGCTGAATATGAGGATGGGACACCTCCTCGTCCACGTGCTGAGATATTTCTCCCAAGGACGCTACGTCGTAATGGGCTTCCACCAATGCCACCAGTCGAAGGTACGCGTTTCAAGACGTTAGCAAAAGCAGGATCCATCCCGTCAACACTTGTCCGGTTTGAATGAGGTTGGAGTTCGTTGTTGCGATTGTTGATTTCAGCCTCTTCCTCGTACTCTTCATCATCTTCTGGTGGTTGTGAGGAGCCAGCACCAAAGAAACGGGACACTTCATCTTCAGCCTCCTTTTCTTCTGCACTACTAGATGGGATGGGTGGTACAGGGGGTTGCTCTTCTTCATCAGCATCACCACCATAGTGCGATGCTGGGCTTCCAGCAGCCATACCCAATCGTTGAATAAGTGTGATACCACCTCGTCCTCGGCCATGTCCACGTCTGGAGCCAACCTTGAACGGTGTCAGGCGCCGTTGAGATATACGCTTGCCATCCTCTTTTTCTTTGTTCTCCTTCTCTTTCTCATCATTAACCTCGTCTTCATCTTCCCCTTCCTCTCCTTCAAGGGCATAGGCAGCAATTCCGGCGGCAGCTGCCATTTTCAGTCTTGCAGCCTTCTCGCGTGCCAAGCTTCCCTTCAGAGTCGATACGTGCCGTTGTGCATGCGCTAATCGTTGTTGCAGTGCCTCGATCTCATTGCTTGGATGATTTGCCGCTCGGAACAAACGCCTTACAGGAGATTCCGCACCTTCCCCTCCGTCACTTGCTCCGCCATCAAGCTCAAAGTCAGGTGGATATAAACCTCCTACACCATCTCCTCGCTTCCTAGTTGATGCGCCACCGGTTGTACCACCGTGTCCAAATACATCGTCGTTTTCACCGGCTGGAGTTCTCCACTCTCCAAACTCTCCTTCGACATCACCTTCGCCTCCTACGCTAAGGTTTCCGGGCGTTCCAGGAGATCCGAATCTCTTCTTTGCGCGGCCCGCGCGCAGCGCATCGTCCAACGCTGATTGCAGATCACTCTTCTCCCTCCCCAACGCCGCAGCCGTACGTCTCGCTTGAGCAACCTCCGTCTCGTGTTTACTTTTCAAAGTACTAAGTTGTGCTACTAAACGTTCGGATTCAGTCTTATGTGCGTCCGCGGTGTCGCGTGTGCTTGTAAGTAGTGCGGCAGTTCGTTTGAGTTCCGCTTCTAGCTTTTGTGTCTGAGCATGTGTGGCGGCGAGCTGAGTACGGGTGTCCTGGAGAGTAACTTCGAGATTCCAGTTTTCTTCTTTGAATTTGTCTGGATACAGAAAGAGTTAGTTCATAGTTAAAAATAACGTAGGTAGGCAACGGAAAGGGGAGGATAGAGAAGACTGACCAGCGCTTTGTTCTTGCTGTCGCAAAGCAGTTCGGAGCCCCTCTACTGTTTTTTCTAGATCGTCCTTCTCCTCTTTCATATCTTGGATAGCTTTATCGCGTTCGCCCAGGAGACTTTGTAAACGGCGCACTTCAGTCAGGAGACCGCTGCCAATTTCAAATGCGAATTCTGAGGACATTCATTCATAGTTGTAGGGGTTTCGGTTGTTGACATGAAATTGGGGTGGCGTTCAACCATGACAGATGCGATGTCGATTTAGGGGGTAAAAGTATAGGTACATAGAAAGAAGCAAAGAGAGGAAAACGTAAAAATGATAAACACCTATAATACGTAAAAGAGGCAGTGTGACGCACCGACATCATCAGCACGATGAGCAGCATTCTTTGCACGACGGGACTGTGCCGCGGCAGATGTCGTTGCTTTTGTTCGGTCTGACTCATCCCGCGGAAGTTCAGCATAGGCAGCAAGTGGTGTAGGAGGCTTTCCGTTTGTAAAGCGCTGCAGGGAAAGAAAAAATTGTCAACAAGTGGTTGCCTCATTAGTAAGTATGAACATACCTTTGTGCCAGCGCCGAAAGCACTTGACAGCTGGGCATTTTCCCTGTCCCAGGCCTCTACAGTGTCGATTAGGGCGCGATAACCCTCCTCAACCTCGAGTTCGTCTTGTCCAGACCCATCTACATCGATATGTGGAATACGCTCCTCAAGCTGACGTATACGCTCCTCGAGCTCCATTTGCTGAGCTAGCACGCGTTGACCGAGGGTTCCTGCATGCTGAAGTTGTTTTTCCTTGCCATCGAGGAGAGTCTGGAGGTGAGACTTGAGATCTGTAGGTGATGATATGGAAAGCGAAGATGGAATAAAGGGAGCGTGCGTTAATTTTGTAGGAGAAGGAGGAGTAGAACGGGCGGAAAAGTCGGGCATATGAGGGAGCCCGCCATCGTAAGCCGCCATGAGAGACGGGGAAGGGGAGACGAGGGGGAAAAGAAAGACTTTGCCGTCGTCGAAGGCGATGTTGAACGGAAATTAAGCCAAACTTTGAACCTGTCAACGTTCTTCTTTGAGCTCCCACGGTCAGGTGTCACTATAAAGGGTTGCAATTACTGACCACTCAACTATTCAATTGTGACGATCAACGCCAACGACGATGTAGATGAAGAGATGAGAAATGTGAACGTTAACAAACAATTTCTTTGCTCTAATAAACTAAACACGTGTGGTCTGCCTTGCATTCACTCACTTCCCCCGTGTCGCCCGGCCACCCCATCACGTGTGATTCGGATTCTCTACCAACAGATCGTCATCTTCTCCCCGCTGCTGCCTCGCGTCCTCCCAGTTCTGTTCCATCTCATCCATCATTTCTTTCTGTACCCTTTCCACCTCTTCTGACGTTTCACACTTTCTATATCGGTCGAGGTATGGTCTTCCATTCAGGTCATCAAACCAGTCAAGACAATATCAGATATAACGCCTACTGGTTAACTCTCCAAAAAGCTTCTCCCCACCCAAACCCATCTAGCACTGTATGTGCATAATCATCAAAGCCCACAATATAGAACGCTGCAGCCAGCGCTTCTGCACAGTTCAGTCGCCAGGGCCGTCCATAATTTGTCGGGTTTGTAGCAACAAGGTAGGGGACTGCGTGGATTGTAAACGAATATTTCCCTGAAGAACGAGAACCACTTACGCAGCCTCTCATGCGGGCTCGCGATCTTCCCAAATGGAACATCCTCCAGCCGCGCCCATGAGCATTCAACAACTGCAAGTCCTCCTTCCCCCACCACGGAACGGTCTCCTGCACTGATCACACGAGTTGCTTTCGGGCTTGAGGAAACGTGCATTCAATTTTATTTCTCGAGATATATTTATCAAACTTACGAAACGACCACACCACGGAACCGTGCGCCTACACGCAGCTCGGTAATCAAACCCAGTCGTGCCAACTTGCGTCCAGAACAGCGCTTAGGATCGCAATGCCCAAAGTCCTATGTTTGTTGTGTAAATGAGAATGTAAATTGTCGAGATAGTTTACTAACATGGGGTTGCGAGAAGGGGTGGACTCACCCACATGGCTACTGGAACATCTATTCGTGTAGTATTTGTTTCGTCTATGTTGTAATATCAAAGCTTGAACTACCAAAGAAATTATACTACATACCTTCTTCACTGTCCTCCTCCTCTCCCTCTACCTCGTCAACAGCACTTTCAGGCCTCACTTCATGTCCGTCCACATCTCCATGACCAATTACCAAAGCCCTTCCCCTTCCCCTGTTAGAGCCTCCCCTACCCCTACCTCTCCCTCGCCCCCGCCCTCTTTTACTACTTGTCGAAGGTTCTCCCGAGTTTTTCCTACCCATTGATTTAGTTATGTGTAAAACACGATTGTTATCTAATCTTCCAAATTATTTATTTACGACTGTGGGAATATGGATCAAACAACGGTCGCACGTATTTCCGGAAGTCCACATCCCACCTTTACACAAATGCATCCGACAGCTCTACGCCTTTCCAAAGCCTCACGCGCTCCTCTTACACCTAAGCGGGGGAATAAAGATTATTATAAAGGTACAATTTCGAGAGAAATCCAACATAATAAAGAAATTTAAAAAAAAAATTAACCAGGTACCAGGCAAGCATTCCTACCAGGTGGTCGAAGAACAGGCGCACCAGGTAAACATGTCATTGGCGGTCCCGCGAAATACAGACTAGAAGACGAACGAGTGCGTGTATTTGTTGCTCCACCAATCGAACGCATACTTTCATCTCCCGTAAGTTTCTACTTATAACACTAAAATTTGAATACTCATCGTGTCATCAGCTAAAACCATATGTCGGCCTATCTGTTCACCTAACAAAAGGCGAGGAGCGAGCAGTATTTGGAAGGTTCAAAGGTCCCAGAGGGTTGACACCCGAACATTTTTTGAACGTGGCGAGGGACAGGGGGGTAAAGGTGATGGAAGAACAGCGAGAGAGAGCAGTGGATGTGTCTACGGGAGGGTAAGAGCACATAAGTGGTCTAGAAGGTTTGGGTATTATCTGAGGTACGATTGCTGCCGATTCTCCGAAATGCCAGCCTGACTAGAGAACAGAAAAGTATTCTGATAGTTCACTTCAGTTGAGGTCGAATATTACATGACCAATATGTAGAGAAAAAAGTACGAGTCACCGCATAATAACCTCCCGCTCAGGAGAACTATAATATGATGATTTTCTGGGCAGCATGACAGTCTTTTATCCCCCTACCCGAAAGGAAATCTCAACTATATTAATGACGATTAACACCGATTACCTCGCCTAGGTATAGAGTTACTCAGGTGATGACCCCCCGTTCCTTCGACGGAAGGATCCTAGCCAAGTATTATTCATCCCGCATTATGTCCAAGCTCCCACTTGATGGGCTAGGTATCAACTTTTCTTATTAATAATACTGTCAATTCATTCTTAGGATCAATTCTTCTACGAGGATGTAAAAACATGCTTATAGGTAATTGTGAAGCCAAAGAACGATCAACATATATCCTGAGGTCGCGAATCTCGCCAGTCCCGGCCATACGAAGAACAAAAACAACCCCTTTCTTCTTTCCTTCTATAGGGTGCTGTCTACTGATGCAAGTCTCGACCATACCGAAAACTTAATTCCACTCAAACCGGCTATTTGGGAAAGCTACCTCCTCATATAAGAGTCGCGGGTTTACAGATATTCATCACAACTACGCAATGATGCTTTCTAGCACTCTATATCTTGCTTGGCTAGCACTCATTGCGCCTGCTATCTTCGTTTCAGCAAAACCAAGTTTATTCCTTTCAGTGTCTGGTGAGCACCTCTTCTCCGCCCAACCCGATAAATTATTTACATTCATGACACTGTATGCATATGCAGGTTCTAAATACGTCGACGGGATTGAAAACCTCAAACTAACAGCTTCAATCAAAAACAATGGCGATGAATCTTTGAAAATACTTAACGAACCCACTAGTCCCCTCTCGAAATTACCTACAGATATATTTTCGATTAAAGGTCAAACAGGACACAAACCTTTGTTTGCCGGTGCAAAAGCCAAGTATGTGCCCAAAGTTGCTGTAGCATTGGGGGCCTACACTCTCTTGAAACCTGGGGAGGAAATTCTAATTACGCATACTAGTGAGTGAAGGATAGCTTTTGATTTTTATTTTTTTTAATTACTGAGACTGGTTTATATTATAGTTGGTGATGCATATGATTTCACCGAAACAGGAGAAGGTTCATACATTTTCGAAGCACGGAATCTCTTCCACATAATCGATGATTCACAAAATATCATCCCTATCTACGCTCAGACCTCATCACATAGTGCAAGAGTTTCAGGGAACCTTAAAGCCTCTGCTCACTCCAAAAAATCAAGTCCAAGTCCAAGTCCAAGTTCAAAACAGAAAATGAGAACGAAACGAAACGAAACGAAATCAAACCACGAATGACGAAGACGAGGACGACAACGATAATGACAATAATAGTGACGAACTATCAAGGACGCGCCTACAATGGCTGTTCCTGAATCCCAACAAACAACCCTCGCAGCAGGCAGCCTCCGCCGCCCAATCATACGCCACCGCAGCTGCTTCCTATGCTACTTCTATATCAACAGGTACAACCCGATATACAACTTGGTTCGGTGCCTACACTACTTCCAGGCATAACACCATTGTCACGCATTTCAATTTAATCGATACGAGTGATATTGAATCGTTCGATTTTGATTGTACGTGTACGCAGACTGATTCGTATGCTTATGTCTATGCTAATGGGTTGGTGGTCAAATTTTTCTTGTCACCGAGTGCTATTTTTTCTGATTGTTTTTTTTTTTTGGTGTAGGTTTGGGACAATATATATCTGTCCGGCGTTTTGGAGCGCACCTGCTACAGGAACGGATTCTCAGGCAAGTTTTTCTTACCAAAGTAGGAGAGAGAAAGGAATTAAATTAACTCCCCTTTGGTTTATTTTATAACAGGCAGGAACATTGATTCACGAAACATCTCATTTCAATATCAATGGTGGAACGAATGATTATGCTTATGGACAGACTGCTTGTCAGTCTCTCGCAATTAGTAGTCCGATAACGGCTATTGATAATGCAGATTCGCATGAATATTTTGCGGAGAATGTTCCTGCTTTATCATGATTGGTTTAAAGTCCGAGATCTTGATTTTTTGGAGATGAAGTTGCAGAAGTGTATAGTTGTTAAGTATCATAAACGTATGGTATAGATTATAATTAACAGCACAATTTGTCAAATTGAAACATTTACCACAAAGCCAATGCGCACATTTTCATTACACTGGGTACAAGCAATACAATGAAGCCCGAAAACATCGAAAACATACAATAAAATACATCTTAGCAATAACACATCATAGATAATACAAAACAATAACCAAAGTCCCTTGATTAATATAACAATTGCAAAAGATAAAATGTAGGGGAATAGAAACAACCATGCTAGATAATAAGGATTGGTATCAAATCGCCGGTCTGGGTTCTGTGGTGCTTTTTCCAACGAGTAAAATCGTGAGCTGCTGAGAGTCTGAAAATGTAACATGATAACGACCAGCCTGGTATTGACCTAGTTGGAAATCACTTGGTCTTCTTGATGTAGGTATCCAACACAACTTCTTCCTGTCTTTCTGCCTCACGATCCACCCATCCTCTTCTGAAAGCTCTTTCTCCTCCTCCTCTCCCCCAGAATCCAAGTACCACCCAGATTCAACTTCAAATTCCACAATTCGCCCTTCTTTCCATTCATATACCCGGTATTCCTCAGGACCGAAATAGATTTTGAGATAAATGTTATCCAAGGAAAACATCAAACTGATGAAAGGTTGCTCCAATTGAATTTGTGTCGCGAGTTTACCTGTCGCAGCATCGAATATGCTCACTGATTCGAATGTTTCGCTTGCAATCCAGCATCCGTCATGGGACCATACATACGCAGGCTTCTCGACGTGTGGCTCATTGGGTAGGTTGTATAGTAAGACTGGTGCAGTTAATGTGAGGCTCCACACACAAATTCTGTCCTCATCAAGAACCGCGAGTTTCCTTGTGCCCGGAGAGAAGGAAAGCTGAGGACTAAAAGATCCATGAAGAACGTACAATGGCTCTCCAGACCGTGATTCATGGGACCAGACGTTGATTGTATCCGTTTTCAATGTCGCAACGTATCGATGATCTGGTGAAAAGATTACATCTTTCGGTTGAAATTGCTGAATGAGTGGTTCGGTTATTGGTAGAGTTAAATCCCAGAGCTGGATAGCGGATTGAGATGAAGAGACGAGTTGATCACCATTCGGAGAGAATGATAACCAGCGAAGTTGTTTCATGGCCGTCATTTTTCCGCGATCTTCCCAGGTTTGTGAATCAAAAATACGAATTATATCGCCATCAGCAGCTGATGCTATGAGATTTCGTGTTTGCAACACAGGAGATTCGGCGATCCAGGATGATATCACGTTTGATGAATGGATGTATTTCCCCGCTGCAATGTCCCATACCCGCATCGTGTTTTCCCAACCAGTCGAGACGATCTGAGTTTCGTTGTTCACAAGCGCGGCTGATCTCAACTGATCCGTATGTCCTGTCATAGTCTGCAGTAGCTTGCCACTTTGGATATTCCATAAGCGAACAGTTTTCAAGTCTTCATCCACATCGATTGCAAGTGCTAGGTCCTTTGAAATAACACCCACATATTTTAACGTAGAAATTGTCTTCACCAACTTGATTTCTCCATAAGCCACATCCCAGATACGAAGCCCACCTTCTTCACCCACTGAAACAATCCGTTTTCCGTCCTCATCCCAAGAAATCTTGACTACACGAGTGCCTACCATTTGCATATGAGACTCGGCACCAGACGCGAAGTTCCACACCCTAAAGGTTCCGTCAGCCGAGCCTGAAGCAAGGTAGCGCCCATCCGGTCTCCATGCAAGACACCAAACTGGGCCAGTATGACCTGTCAATATCTGTTTCAAAGCTCCTACTCCAGAGTCCCTTATTGGATGCTCCCGTCGTCTACACCAGAAGCTATCCACCGGACATTTGGGGAAAAGGCTACAACGAGTGCTCCAGTTTCAATTCTCCGAAGACAAGCATCCCATGATGCGTAGCGTGGCGTCAACATCCGTACTGAATTGTCATGATAATGAGGTCCATTTTCGCCTCCATATAGCTCCACAAGCCTGCATGACGGTGCGAACGTGAGAGCACTGTTGTAGACCTGCCATGGGCAGTGGCTAATCGGCATGAAAAATTCGAGAACTAGTCGGTAGGCGTCGCTGACTAATTCGGATGTACTATTATCGACTCCGTTGGCACTCTTTGCATGCAATATTCAAGATAGTTCTCCTTCATGTAAAATGAATGCTCACCTGCAACCAATGATGCACAGCAAGCAATGCAGGAACTTGCATCCTGCAATCTACCCACATAACTCAGTGTCTCGATCCAGAATATCAGTTTTGTCTCGATGAATTTCTTGACCAGGCCAATAAGACGCGCAGTTCCTTCACTTCCTGAAAGATGAGTTGCCCAATGGATACAAGCATATTGTAGATGGGTGGGAATATATTCTTTCACGCGCTCCTGCAGGTCTGGAACATCAGTCCTGTGTACCAATGGATCGTCGAGTCGGCAGATATTCTCGATAAGAAGCGACTTTCTTGTCAATATCTCGAGGCAGTTGATTGCAAGACGGGTATGATGTGTAGTTGCGTTTATGTAGAAGGTGGGATTTTTGCACCGCTCGACGTCAACGAGGAACTGGGAGAAACTGATGTGTAGCATTCGTACCTCCTCATGTTCGTTTCCGGGCGTGAGGATCACCGACATAAGACGGTGTAAGATGCGTCGCGTGTCCGGTATGTTGATGGAGATCAACTCCTTGAGCACAGTCATCGACACCTGATCCTGGAGAAGTGCAAGACTTCCAAGTACAATGAGAATTTGCTCTTTGACGCTGCGAAGTTGGAGATCTTCATCAGAGAATGCATATTTTAAAACTGTCAGGTACAGCCTGTCAAGTGGTTCAAGACTAAATGCTGCATCCTGTGGATCATCCGATAGCAGAGCCGTAATTGTCTCTAATGCATAATCGGGGCTGCGTTCCAAGGTCCTTAGAACGGTAGCAGCGTAGATAAACAAACCCCCCGCACGATCCGTCAGACCCCCAATGATATTAGGATGTTCGGCATGTAATTCCTGCCAACAGCTCATAGCCATAATTTTGGTGCGTAAGAGGTGTGAGATATCTTCGTTAACGTTTGCTATTGGAACATCATGTAACCTGAATGGTTTTAAGATATTCTTAAATTCGACAGAATCGAGTGCTTCCTGTATTTTCATTTCTGGGCGAGTCGTTACGAGTACACGAAGCGGGAATGGTACTTGGGGAAGCCTTCGCATAAAGAGATAAAGGAACTGCACAATCCCATCTTGTGCAGATCCTTTACATTCGTCCAACGCGTCAATAACAATGACGACTCGACGGTGTGAGGCAGATACGTTCTTCAACGGATTGATCAGCAATTCTTCCAGCTCGAACTTGAGCTGCTCGTTTTGTTTGCCTTGATTCTTGAACAGCCTGGCTGCCGCAACAATATGTGGACGAATCTCCGGCTGTGAGTGGGCAAGTTGGTATGCTATTGTTGATATAACGTGATTCGTGGAATTGAGTCTTTCGAGATCATGGACAAAGAAAAACGAAGCGCCAAGTATTTTAGATTTGTCTAGCCGCTCGGCAACCTCATAAGCAATAGTTGATTTTCCAGTTCCGGCGCCCCCGCTCAGAACGTAAACCAAAGGGTCATACCCTTTCGAATCGGGTCCGCGGGTCCATGCCATCAGGTCATCTAGTACTTCAGTTCGCGTGCCCTCCAAGACGCCTGATGATGTGGGGTTCAAAGTCGAAGAATATCGGGCGTTGACATGTGGGAGGTAATTCAACACCTTCTCAGCTAGTTCCTTTACCACCCCGTTGAGTAGTTGTTCAATGGTAATTTGTCCTTGCATCTTGACAAAGTCCTATTTATTAGATGTGACCGTACAATTGGCGACCAGTGCATACCATAAATTTGATATTTGCATTTTGTATACCATCCTTGAGCTTTACTAATGTAGCTGCAATACTTTTGCTCTGATAGTACTTCCTCAAACGTGGGCGTCTACCCAATTCCGAGGCCTGTTGGAGAAGGATGTTAAGAGTTCTGCGCTAGGAGATTAACAAAATTGCAGCTATGATAAAAAGAATTCATTTATCTAACCGATCGAGTTCATTTACTCTTTCATCCAAATCTGTGGATGACAGACGGTTTATTCCTAAAGTGGCTGATGCAGTGTTGGCTACGTCCATTGACTGGCGGATGTTGGAGGCGAGTGTTTTGATATTAGAGGCAAGTTCCTTCCTCACCCCTTCATTATCCCTGGCTGTCTGTCAACTTGAGATATCAGTTTGTTGAATGCTGTAACGATTGTTTACACTCACGATAACAACATCAATCAGCGCTAACAGAACTGAGGCAGCAGCTGGTAGGCCCGGAACTGGGCAGAGATTCAATACATCCTTTCCAGCTCCAACAATTCGCTTTGCAGCATCTAAGGCATCATCGATTACTTGATCAGCTTTCGAGATCGGAGACGTTGGCATGCAGGACTATCAAATCTTTGTTCTCATTATTATAATGATAGATGATAAGCCTTATGCGTGGACTTACTGAACGTATGTCATCAATTGGTGAGGATGGAAAGTGTAAGTTACAGGCTCTCAGATATCAGAACCAGCCGGTTAACGTCGACAGATGCATTCGAGGTACTAATGACCATGTAACCATTTTTATCACTACTGATCACGTGAATCAGGCAACTCGGAATTAAAAACAAATGATATAATTTGCGATACCAGTCCCCAAAACTCCAGCTTCGTCGATTTAGGTACAAAACACACGGTCATGGTATACAGCATAATAGTATAATCTTGAACTGAATAAATATTTTGTGCATTATAACAGCCAAACTGATGCAAAAAATCAGAAATACACAATTAAGTTATGACGAAACGTCGAAACAGATTTAATATAACAATACCTGCCTTGCTACCTGTGAATACAGATTCGTTACATAATCTACTGTCCCTCTGTGCGATAAAACAACCTTGGTCTCCTGGGCACCACATTTGTCATATATGGTGTGGCGGTTGTTGCGGATGGGCAAACCGACGGGAGGTGTGATCATAGGACATTGAGCATCCACACTTCTGGTCCTTCTTCTGTTGGTCTCAGCCCAGCAAACTTAGTCCTATCCAACAAGAAGTCTATCCGCTTTAATCCCTGAGCCCTCTCCTTTTCACATTCTGTAGGATCTGTGATCCGGCGATAGCGACTTTGATAAGCAATTGTGACCTTTTCTTGGGCAGTGTGTGAGGGCAATTGCTTATACTCCATAGCGGTAACGGGTGTTCTAAGTGCCGTATACAGGCCATTGAGGACGTCGGCAACAGTTAAATAAGGGCCTGATGCTTTAATGTTCAGCACCCATCCCAGATACGGGTGGATAACCTTGATGAAGGGAAGTGGCGGCTTAGTTGCAGGTTCCATGAGGAATTGAGGAGGGAGGGAGGGGTGGTAAGTGAGATATTCTGGACGAACAGGAAAGGCAATATTATAGTGGATAAGAGGTGATTGCGTGAGCTGAAGAGTTGGGTGGATCACAACGGAAAATGAAAGCTCGTTTATTCTTTGGATGTGTTGACTATCAGGGGGAGTCAAGGACATAGCGGAGGGAGTGTAGGACGGGGAGGAGGAGGACATCGAAAACAACGAAGGTTTGTACGCGAAATTCATGGTGAAGAATGTGCAAGTCGGAGTCACCAGCTACAGCCAGGAAGACATGGATGCCTTATGTAAGCAAACCAAATACTAGCCAAATAAAGTTTTAACTTAGTAGGAAGATATATCTTTGTGCTTGCCAACGAAGAACGATGTAGACCGAATTCAGCCCGACAGCCATTTGATCTTTTAAATAAAGCAAAAATATATTTAGGGTGTTTGTAGCATTTGATGAAGAACTCCATGATGACACTAACTACAGAGAACATGATCCCCTATACATATTGGTATATAAGCAAACTAATCTAACAACGCCTGGTGAATTTCGCATTGGTAAATGCCGGAGTAGTAGTCGTAGCAGCTACGTATTTAAGCATAACTTCCTTCTGTTTCTCAAATGGCATCTTTTGAAGCTCATCAGGTGGTGAAATTTCGTAGCGTCTAACCATACGGGCGATAGCACAGACACACTCTGTTATGGCGAAACGTTCTCCCAAGCAACTGCGAGATCCGCGCATGAAGGCACCGACTAGTAAAGTACATATCAGCCTTCCATATGCTCCGGAGATTTTGATTTCTTACATGCATCGCGTGGCCAGCGATAAGTATCCGTGTCGATAAAGCGCTCTGGCCTGAATTCGGTAACATCCTTACCCCAATGAATAGCTGTATACCAAAAAAGTGAATAACACGACATCTTTGCAAAATTAAGCAAGCTTCTTACGATTCATCTGCATTGCATAAATATCGAGAACAACAGTACTTCCAGCTTTGACCATCACTTCATCTTCAACAGGATCTACAATTGCCCCACCATCCCGAGGCGGAGTGAATCTTGTATATTTTAACACAGTATCTACTGTAACTTCCTTCGGCAGGCGGCGGACTGAAGGGAAAATTCGGAGAGTCTCGAAAAGCACTGCAAGGGTATATTCCTACTCATTTTATGAGTAATTAACTTCATGGTAGGAGGAAAACCACAGACCAAAGTCGCCATGCCTTCTTTGTATGGCTAGTAGGATAGTTATAAGTACTAGCATTGCAATCAGTTCTTTGGGAATTGTACTTACTGTAATTGACTCATTGTAAGATGGCTCAGTGGGCCACAACCTGACTGCCTCTTCATAAACTTTGCGCTGAATATGTGGATGGATTGCCAGTAACAATGCAACGAAGCACAAAGTATGCGCAGTCGAGTCTGACCAGAATTCAGATTTTATAGGCTAATACTGCAAGGTATAATTAGACTGACCATGGCCAGCTATCAAGCTCAACTGTGTTGGACGGTAAACATAACTGTTGACTAATTGCAGTGAACCACTCACATATGTATTGGAAACAACCTCCTGCCTTGTCAATTTGAGGTCACTGCTGTCTTCTTGGGCCATGTTAGCTGCTACCAAATTTTGTAGCAAGGCACCATTCAAAGATGCGGACTGTCCTGCATTATCCTGTTCCGCTGACTTTATGATATCTAGGAGATGTAACTGCAGTGTGTCATAAACACTGGATGTTTTCTGAAGCAGAGGGGTGATAAGTGGGATGTAAATTTGATTTGAAAAATCAAACATCCAAGGCGGGAATATGGCTTTAAACATGATACAGTCGAGGCTGCCCACGAGTGCTGCTCTAAAACTCATTTTGTACCCAGGCGGTGCTGCCTCATCCTTACTGTCGGCCCAAGAATCGGAACGACCGAAAGCTGCTGTTAAGAACACTGACATCGTAACCTTTGCAAAAAAGGGTTAAAGGTATTTTAGACATTTGAGAGAATAGGTGCCTCACCCTTACGAACCCTGTCAAAACGTTGACAGTTGCATAATTGGACCTTTCAGAGACCGTTTTGTCCATATCCGCAAACCACTTATCCATGATAAGCATTGTATTCTCCCATACCATAATATTATTTCCCTGATAAGACGTAAATCAACGCGTCTAACAAAGTTTTTTTTTGCGAAGTGACCCACATCACTAAATGCAGTTTTAGCCACTGAGCGGTGTCGCTTCCACTCTTGACCGTCAACCGTGAAAATGTTGGGTCCATATGATTTGAGGAAGTCATACTTTTTAACAGTCAATCACAAGTCTAAATCAATATAGTGAAGAGCGAACATACATCACCATCCCCTTTTACAAACGCCGAGCGTTTATTCACCACTGACTTGAAGGCATCCGCATCCGCAAACCAATGTGTTGCAGTAGCATCCGAGAAAAATATTGCTGATAGGTACGTGCTTCCTTCTTTCTGGTATTCTGTTTTTCGCGTAAATACTTGAAAATCAAAACATCATCACACTCACTTAAAAACCCATCAAACCAATTTCCCAAACTCCCTTTTGGTGGGAAGATGGGAGCGAGTATGAACGCTGCAGGACTCAGAGGGGCCAACCACATTATAGACCGTCCATGATGGTTCCTTCGTAATCATCGAGTTAAATTCCCTCACCCAGCAGAACCCTAGATAAGAGAATACGCACTTAAGTCCACGTCTCGCGATCTGAATAGCCAATACTTTTCGAATGAGATATGTCACAAGGAATACCCCAAAAATTGAGAATGCGCCTCGCACAGATAATAAGGATATACGGTCAAGCATTCTGGGTGGGAGCAAGTATCATAACAATGCAACGGGGCATCCACATTTTATTAATAAGAGTTTGTATGGTGCTTGTTTCCAAAGAGGATAAAATCAATATTCCTGGGATGAGGTGACCTGCAGGGTTGCGAATCTCAACTCCTATCTTAAGCAACTTGAGATTTGTGACAACTGCCCAGATTATGGAGATGAACGTTGCAGGAAGTCCCACATCAGAACACTTTTTGATATGAATTGATGAAGATGTGTACAGATCAGTGAAAATTGTTCTAGCTCGGAGCGTCCTGCAACTGGTCTACATTGGGGTTGTATTCAAAGTCACAGGTGACCTGTACTTGTAAGGGGTGGACAATAGGGTTGTGCCCACACCGACTTAAATAAACGGGATTCAAAAAAAGAGGGTGAACAATATTACTATGAGACGGCGCCTGTTCTTCGTTTCGATCAAACATGAATAGCTTTAAGATTATAAAAAGACGTCTCAGCTGAGCGCTGAGCGCTGTATCCGTGTACACATACCTTCCTGTTTTGATCCCAAATAATCTAACTTTCATCGGAACTGACTAAGTAGCATTCCATATCTTTGATGTTTGTATTTGCTAAAATACATACAGTAACAAGTACATATTTTTGGAGTTAGCCAAGAGCCATGCTAGCACATGGACCTTTAATATAGTGATTTTACTCTGATACATGTTCAAGACTCACCGTGAAAGGCCAGCAGAGTCTCCATTAAAGATGTCTTGATCTCCTGGGTTAGGACCAGAATCGGCGTATTGCCAGAATGAAGCAACTCTGAATGTCTCATCAAGCTAATTGGTCAAATATTTAAAAAAGAGCTACTTACGACCACCCAGCAGGGAGTGTACCAATTGCTGATGCGTAACGAGCTATCCATAGGGGATTGTTAGAGCCAAAAGCACCGCTGTTTCCTGTGCAAGTTGTCCACCAATCGGTTGTGGTGTATATCACTGTAGACCAGAGATGAGGTTAAAGCGAATCCAACAGTGCAAGTTACAAACCTGGGAACCTGAAGACAACTTTTAGGACGGTTACTGGCTTTCAGTGAGACAAATTACGTACCTTCCGGTAGCGGCATGGTAAGTATTGGAGAAATCTGTAATCCAGGATACCATTGATGCATGGCTTAGACCATAACATTCAGCACCGTAAGGATTATCTAATTACAAACGTCTTCAGTCGAGTGCTTATGGCAGTGCAGTGAGACCTTACATTCAATATCAAGAGCACCAGGGAGTGTGATTCCTGAGGATCATTATGTGATGATAAGAAATCTTTCGAAATGAACAGTATACCAAGAAAACTTGCCATCACGGCTCCAGCCACCTTTCGAGACAATATCAGTAAAGAAAAGTTACACATAGCATTGCGAATGCTACTGACCTCCATGAGCAAGGAAGTAATTAGCTTGCGTTGCGCCAGAAGAGCGATCCGGTAGACCGAAATGGTATCCGCCTCGGATAAGGCCAACGTTTGTGGCTCCAACGTATTGGCTCGAAAATTCTGGGTTCATAAAATCCACACCTTCAGTGGCTTTGATGAATGCGAATTGAACGCCATTTGCTTTAACGGTGTTCCAGTTGATACCAGGTTGGAAGCCGGAAACATCAATCCCCTGGGGAGCTGCTCGTTTCTGAAGCGGTTCCTTGGGAACTGTGCTACCGAAAGCTACGGGAAGAGCAAGAGCGAGTAATGAGAGCCACTTCATAATTGGATGGGTTGGAGAATGAGATGTGGTATTCGCATCTTTCGTGGCTTATATGTGCAAATTTTGTATTGCTATGAGATTTGGCACTCATGTGCAACTCTGAAATCCTGACACCTGTTCTTGCATGTATTGGTTGGCGCCTTGTTCGAAGTTCCCACAAATGCCCTCAGATAGGTACTTCTAGCGCGTTTTGTTGTGCGTTAAACCGCATGTAGCAGAGGGCTTTGTTAGATCGACTCGTCTCCGCAGATTCCACATGCTTTCGAAGAAGAAGTAGAAGGGAAGAGAGGAATCCTAATCATGAGACAAAGTAGGCTCATGATCACCTAGACAACTGATCTATAAATTGTTAGTTTTGAGCAGAAGAGAGGTTGGCTTTCTCAGCAGTTTATAACATAGTGTAGATGGGTTTTAGCCCCTTCATCAAAAAACACGGTTGATAAAACATCCGAAGCTCCAAGCCAGACCAGAGATACAACATTTGAAGCTCGAAGGTTAGTCAGGAATAATGATGAATTCCATTGATTTGCTCAGGAAATCCGACGGCGAAGGTTCCATAAGGTGTTTTTCTGCATATCCTATCAATGATCAACACGTCCAAGAGTTTGGCGTTCAATTCAGAGGAATTAGTTTAGATGAGCGTGGTAAGCTGAGGCATTTGTATTTCGAAGAAGCACATTCGCTCCATGACCAAGCACTTGTGACTATAGTTCGACGTGATACGCATCGCAGGTTATGCGCTGGCCATTTTTTCATTCAATAATCCTGCAACATCGAGAATGACAGAGGTTCGTCGGATCAATGAAAGAGCACGAGGGGTGTTTGCAATAGGACAAGAGGAGAGTAAGCGAAATGTCAAAGACCCGCAATAAATTCCGAATATCTCTGGTCGATTCCTGGTGGTGAAGAAGCACAAATAAAATGTACTATTTGGCAGTTTCAACACATGGGTGTGTGATCTGGTTCGACAACACACTGTACGTAACCCCCTTGGGGCATGTGAAAGCTAGTACAAGCTATAGCCTACATCATCTTTTGATTCTGATGCACATGGTAAACATTTGTTTGTTCTTTGAATACTACATTCTTAGGACTTGCAAGAACCCTTTCGATCCAAAAACTAACCTAACATAACCTAGTGTTTGCTCAAACAAGCTATGCCTGGGTCTACAGTTACGGATTCCAAGGATACTAACCTGACACTTTGTTCTCCACGACAATCTTCTGGTCTGAACCCACAAAATGTCGTCTTGATTAGCACAGGCTAGGCCAAGCGATGTGCCACTAAACCATGTTCTTATTCGTGTAGATCGTTTTGGATTCTCTGCAAATAATATCACGTATCAAGGCATTGGGGGAACATCCACACTTTCGGTGCGTGTATGTATTTTCTAAAGATATCAACCTAGAACCGATCGTGGATAATAGCTATTTTGACTTCCATTTCACCCCAGAAACAAATGAGGTGAAAAAGGCAACGCATGGTTTGATTCCTGTTTGGGGTTTTGGGACAATAGTACAGTCGAGACACCCGAAAATTCAAGCTGGAGAACGCATCTATGGATACTTGGCTCCTGCACGATATCTTTTGGTCCCAGTCTCTCCTTCAGATGTTAACAAATTTGCTTTCTATATTCCCAGGCCACATCTTCCGGCTGGTATGAATGCCCCATCGTTACAGACTCTCATGGCATATTTCTGACTTGTATACATATAGATAGAAGGCCGTACAACCAAATTCTACGATGTGCGACTGACCCTCACTATATTCCAACGGAGTCTGCTGAGGATTTGACGATGCTCTATCGTCCTTTATTCTGGACCTCCTATTGGTGTGAAGACTGGCTTCATACTTCAGGGTACCGGGGCGGAGTAACCCATATCATTCTGTCATCAGCATCATCCAAGACTGCATTCTGTCTTGCCTACCTTATCCGAAAACGCATTAGTCGAGGCGAACTGGACAGTAAATTCAAAATCATCGGGCTAACATCTCCAAGAAACACGACATTCACGAAGTCACTCAATCTGTACCATGATGTACTTGATTACGATTCATTCACCTCCACAGAACTGATCAGAAGTGGGCAACACTTTCGTTGGATATACATCGACGTTGCAGGAAACGACGATTTGAATAACAGAATCTTTACTCATTTCGCATCAACACGCACTGGCGAAGTTGTCACATCCATTTCATTGGGATTGACAAATTTATCTCCCTCTTCTCCCGATGTCAAATGGAACTCGGATATGAAAATATCTGGCACAAAAACGTCAGATGACTCTGTACGGGACCCTGACACACCAAAGATGGAGCAGTTCTTTATGCCTGAATGGCTTGATGTGCGGAGACGTCAAATTCCCATCAACGAGATTTTCGCCAGACAAAATACTGCTTGGAAGGAATTCATGACAGATTGTGTTGACTGGGTCAAAATCGAGCGAACCTATGGCGGAAGTGCGGTTCAGCGAGCTTACGAAAGGTTATCAAAAGATGGACTGGGTCCAGATAAAGGCCTTGTATGGAGCTTGTGGAATCAAGAGGAAACCAATGTAGCATCCAAATTATAAACCAGCCTAAGGAGTAACGCGATAGTTTGAATATTTTAGTAAATTATATACTGAAAGGGTCCCAAGTGTCTGGGGCACGAATTGGGTTATGAAAGCTGTAAAGTGATACTAGTGATATTATAGCTGATATCGTGTATCAATATAGGAACATATCCTTGAACCTAGATTCAGATTGACGATGTCATTGAAGTTTCTGGAACTCTTAGAAACCCAAAGCTTGGTTACCTTTTCAGTGCTCATTATTCGTTAGTACACTGTCACTCCCCAAATATTGCTTCAATCACTCTTCCAGAATACATAACAATAAATTCCACACCATTGTGAGACCAATCACACAAAAGTACAAGCATGCTTTCCGCTTTGCACTTCGTCAATGTCATTGTTTGGTATGACCCCGAGAAACAAATATAACATTTCATCCAGGAGTTTATAATTACACTAGAAATCCTTATAGAGTCTATGTTTTTTTTATGACTGAGCCGGGTTGTTCTCAGCAAAGTATTCATGTGAGTCAGCATTGAAAACTGCTTCGTCTGGGCTGCTTATTGCAAGAGACTTGCAACCGGATTGTCCATAAACGTAGTCATCTGTGCCACCGTTCCTTGTGAAGTGTGAAGATTCATGGATGATAGTTCCGCCCTAGATTATAAAGTTCAGAGGTGTGTCTATGATGAATTTTATTGGATAATTCACCTTGGAATCAGTACCAGTGGTTGGAGCACTCCAGAAAGCACCGCACAGATAGATGGTTCCAAACCTGCAGATCGGGTGAGCTTAATATGGAAGCGCAGAGAAAGGGAACACCCACGAATCGGGATAGACATAGGCATATGTTCCTGAGTCTGTGCAAGTACAATCGAATGTGAAAGAGGCGATATTGCTGGTGCTAATAGCACTGTAGTGGGAAACAATTGTACTGTGGCGCGAGGTGGTATACGACCCGAACCATGTGGTGTACCGAGTTGTAGCCGACGTATGGGAAGTTGGCATATGACAGCGCGCTGGATGCATAGCTTTGTGCAGCCGATGCAGCTGAATTTAACGAAGTTTGTTGAGAAGCGGAACATCCATTGAAAGAGGCGCGTTTTTCGATATTTGGACGGGCAACAGCAAGTGTTCCGGAGACACGTGCACTGTGTGCCTCGGCGTTAGCATAAAGGGGGGAAATGTTGTTGGAGTCATCAATAATATGGAAGATGTTGTTAGCCTCAAAGTTGTAAGCTCCTTCC
Source organism: Floccularia luteovirens (assembly GCA_009739215.1). Taxonomy (NCBI): domain Eukaryota; kingdom Fungi; phylum Basidiomycota; class Agaricomycetes; order Agaricales; family Squamanitaceae; genus Floccularia; species Floccularia luteovirens. The sequence continues at coordinate 788,108 of VSJF01000011.1, forward strand.
CCAGAAGCGGTGAAGTTGTATGCCTCCGATACTAATATTCTGTGTGAGGGCCGGTGCAATCCAAAAAAAATGACGCATACAATCATGTTCGACGTTGACAGACTGTCCTGGTGCCAAGACAGTGAATGCGCCAAGGGCAGCCGCAGTGGCTGGTACATATTTGGCCTTAATACCAGTGAAAGTTGGCCGAGTGCCCTTTGCATCAGTAATCGTGAAAGTATTCGCAGGAAGTTTTGATAGGGGACCGCGTGGGTCGTTGAGAACCCGCAAGGTCTCGTCACCAGTGTTAGTGACGGTCGCGACAACCTTCAAGTTTTCTACACCATTTACTGAGCTAGGACCTGTAACTTTCAATGAAAGTTGTGGTGCAGCAGACACAGCAAGGGCAGATGCAACAAGAGCAATGAGAGTCGAGCGAATGAACATAGTTGTTGATGGTAAGGCAAGAAAGAGCCAAAGTTATCGTATCCAGCTCTTGATGAGCAGATTTTATAGCTCATTGAACTTCATACCATATGTTTTGTATTATATTTCGGATATTCCTCGCAGCTCTACAAAGCATAACGGGGTTAGATAAGAATGGCAAAGTTTGGCCAGATTCTCTACCCCGAATTATTGCTATTAATGCGGCTTTTCTTGGCATGTATACGTATGTCTAGGACTCCAGGAGTTCATGCGTTTGCGAAGATACGTAAATACTAAAAATAGAATGTTCCGTCATGGAATAAATAAGTGCCGCTTCTTCAATGTGATGATAGCTTACTTGCAACATGACCAAAAGAGTTTGCTTCGACCAAGCTGTTCAAAGTCACTAGTGTTTGACAATGGTCCACCTGATACACTCTCTATATGAGTATCAAAAACATCGGTCAATTGCCAGCACGACCAACAACGTGAAATGTGATAGAAGGTAGCCTTACCATCTGATCCCATTGATTCACCACCAAACGAAGGAATGTAAATGCTCCCCGGATGCCAAAGTAAAGCGACACGTGATCGATTCGAGATTGACATTCCCCGCATGCATACTCTAACCACGGACCCGGATTATAGAGAAGCAAGACCGGCGAAAAAAGAAGCTCGATGACCAAACGGACAAATGGAACAACCTATATTGACACCTTGTAATGTCAGATCACACATGGTTAGCTTCTTAGCAGCATCCTCAAAGAACAAGCGTATGAAGACGAACCATGTGCATTTTCCTTTAGGGCTGAGGGATGCTCTGCTCACACGTTAGATCTCTCTTGCTGGTGCAAGGAATTGAATTTGGTAGGGAAAGTGAATAAATGGGTTTAGATAGAAGTTTGGCAGCGGTTTGTTTATGATTTTCATGCTGCCCAGAAGCAGCAAATCCACCTGAATATCGTTCGACAAAGATAAGGCGGAAACGCATCCCAGCGCCACCGTATTCACGAGACCAGGTCCATGCTGTTAAGTGGATAGCAGCTACTGATGATCAGCGGGTGCTTGGCAGCGTACTTACCTCAGGTTGTTTCGAGCCCATAATCCCCAGGCAAACATCGTGCTCCTATACAAGTATTCACATCTGTACTTTCAAGATGCAGCCAAGTGGACCATTCGCAGGTGAATTATACGATAAACGGGAAGCGGGGTTGCTGTCATTAAGTAAATGATATGAAATTGTTGTAGCATATAAAGCTGTTGCTGACGTGTAACGCGAACGTTTAATAGAAGGTATTGCCGCTGAATGAGTTTTCCCCTTATGAATTTAGGATGTGTATGTTTTGTCGAAACATCCACAACTTCTGAAAGCTGTTGGGAACTGCGCAGTATGCATCATTGTGACGTCTTAGGCTTGTACAAACTGGATGGCAATGACGAAGAAAACTAACAGCAATTTTGATGCTGATTACGGCAGCCACCGATTTCGCTCCCGACAGGAACCACATCCCTCCTATTTCATGCGTACTGTACCAACGCACTCGGTTCCTGAATTAAGCTCGAAGGATTATACAAAATCTCAAGCTTTCTTTCTCCTCCCATCAATCGATGGATGAAGTCATACCAGGGTTGTGGATCGGTGACCTACAGAGTGCCCTGAATGTGCAAAAATTAAAATCACATAACATCTTCAGCATCTTAACGGCAATGCGAGGTCGGATAACGATACATGAGGTATAGTATTATGCAAATGATCGTTGCCTCATATTTACACTTTTCTAGACATTCATCCGACATCAGATTCTATTGGATGATACCGAGGATGCAGATGTGCTCATCCATCTTATGCCATCAATTCATTTTATTCAAGCCGAGTTAGACAAGGGTAGGGGTGTGTTGGTCCATTGTCAAGCTGGGATTAGTAAGGCATATCAACTTCTTTGTTCCGTTCTCACAACTCACATACAATCTGACTTTTAATAGGTAGAAGTGCGACAATAGTTGCCGCATATCTGATGTATAGTCGTAATTTGGATAATGAGCAGGCACTTGATATGGTATCAAAAGTGCGACCCAATATCCAGTGAGTTTTCTCATTTAAAATTCATACTATATTTTCAATGTAGGCACTAAAGATGTCTTTAATAGGCCAAATCAGGGCTTCCTTCGGCAACTTGAGATTTTCCACAAAGCCAATTTCAAGGTTTCTCGGCGCGATAAATCGATCCGAACTTTTTATATGGAGAGAACGGTTGAAGAAGTGATGAGTAAGGATCGGCCCGCACCGGCTTCAAGCTGCAGAGATTGATAATGATAATCTTATGCAGACAGTGATTCTATTCCTGAAACCGAAATGTTCGCTAAATATCCTCGTACACCAACCGATTCTGCCCCACCAACACCAGGAGGGCCACGCAGACGAATAAGATGCAAGATGTGCAGGTAGTGTGTCGCTTGGTCAGTTGCATGATCTTAGTATCCTAAGTTTTGTAATAGACAGGAACTGGCTACAAGGGAGCACATGTTAGACCATGGTCAACTTGGTCCAGATACTCCAGCCTCGCGGACTCCAGCAGCTTCACGGAGACCATCTGAGTCTGCATCCAATCTCATCCGACCCCTCACTAACCAACCAAGGTCCAGGCTAGGTTCAACTAGTGAAACCATTGAGCGCCGGCCTCCTCTTTCTCAATTTGGCGGCATGAGCGATACATTGGCCATGTCAACGATGGAATCAAATGCTGCTAAGGAAGAAACCGGTGACAAAGAAAGACCAAAGATATCTCCATCTTCAAGCGCAGTGAATGGGCTACCAACCGGGCGTTATTCTGGGAGTCATCCAAATCCGTTGTCAAGTCTGCGATCGATGCCGCGAAACTTGGATGCTTCTTTGTCAATGTCAGCTGTAGATAGTGAGGATGACTCCGACACCGTCCCAAGTACCACAAATGGGGGACAATCACATACACTCACTCAAAGCCCCAATGAAAAGAACTCGTACGAAGCCGCAAAAGTACTCGGTCGAAGGCTTTCAGATGCTGTAACCTTCACTCTTGCTGATATCAAGGACCATCCCGTCACCAAGGAAGATGTATCAGAAACCACAAGAAAACCATCAGTATCTGTAGAGTTGACAACAAGCAACCTTGTGAATCCCCAAGATTTAGCAGCTCAACTGTATGCAAACCCAAAACTTGCTGCTCTTCGGACGTCCCCGACGACAACAACCACAATTTCTTACGCCGACATCAGCCCACCAATCCTTGTAAACCCGAAGTGTTCTGGATATTTTGTCGAGCCGGTAAGTTCAGGATCTTTTTGATTTTTATCTGGGCTGAATAATGTGAATTTAGATGAAATGGATGGAACCATTCTTGGAGTCTGGCCAGTTAGCTGGCAAGATTGTATGCCCAAACAAAAAATGTGGTACAAAGTTAGGGAACTACGATTGGGCAGGTGTTTGCTGTGGATGTAAAGAATGGGTTACTCCTGTATGTATTTTTATTGTTTAAGGACCCAACTACTGCTGACCTGTTTGAAGGGGTTTTGTATCAGTAGATCTAAGGTTGATGAAGTTGTATAAGTGTCCTTTTCGACCGCAACAATGTTTTTGGTAGTACGGACTGGTACATTACCGTCTGTTGATATCAGCTATCATACATGCGTAACATAACGGCCGCTTTTTTCTGTTTTTTTTTTTTACCGGGCTCATGGTGTGTTCAAACTTTCGGGTATAATTGTTGTTGTATAGTTCTACTTCACATATGCATGTTCATGTTGTAAGTGATATTAATAACAATAAAAACATCTTGCACCCCCCGGTTCGTATTTGCCGACTATCCGGTGCAACAAAGTAGCAGGCAAGACATTACACCCATGGCCATTATCAGACACATCGCTTCTAATGTCGTGGCCAGGACTTCCACAGAATATAGCTTCAAGGAGCATCGCGGTCAATGATTTGGACATGCACATCCTGGAAGCTTTTCCAACGTCGAAGGAAAACGCTCCACTTATTGTGTTGATCCATGGATTTCCAGAGTTAGCTTATTCTTGGAGGAAAGTAATCGCACCTCTGGCAGAATCGGGATATCATGTCGTTGCACCTGATCTAAGAGGGTTTGGAAAGACTTATCAACGAGAGAAGCTTCAGGCCGATCCAATAGGGGGAAAAAGAGTCCAATTCGATGATGATCTCTACCCTTTCCGTCTCCTCAATGTAGTAACAGACATCGTCGCGTTGGTTCAAATATTGGGTTACTCATCCGTTGCAATGGTCGTCGGTCATGATTACGGATCAATGGTTGCTGCCAATTGTGCACTTATTCGACCGGATATTTTCAGGTCGCTTGTCATGATGAGTGCACCCATCCCCGCACCACCAGCCTTCAGTCATGCTACATTGACGAATACCAGGTCTATTGCACAACAAGTGCAGGTGCAACTTGCTGCTCTGACTCCGCCTCGGAAACATTACATGATGTACTATTCCACCGCAGAGGCCAACGAGGAAATGAACAATCCCCCGCAAGGACTGCACTCATTCTTCCGAGAATATTATCACGTCAAAAGTGCAGACTGGAAGTTAAACAATCCACATCCCCTCAGCTTTACAGCAGCAGCACTCGGAGAGATGCCACATTATTACATTATGCTTCTCGAAGAAAACATACCGCAGTCCGTCGTTAAATATGCTCCATCACAACAAGAAATAGCATCAAATACATGGCTCCCTGATGAAGAACTCGCAGTATATGTGTCTTTGTATAAAGAAACTGGCTTCCAAGGGGGACTGAACCGGTACAGATGCATCACAGATTCAAAATGGACCCAAGATCTAGGAGTCTTCGCGGGGAAGCAGATCGAGGTTCCAGCAATGTTCATTTCTGGGAAACAGGATTGGGGTATATATCAGTACCCAGGAGCATGTGACGTGATGAAAGAAAAGACGTGTAAGGATATGAAAGATGAGGATTTTGTATTGATTGAAGGCGCGGGGCATTGGGTGCAGCAGGAACAACCAGCAACAGTCTTAGAACATCTTTTCAGATTTTTACGAAGGGTGGCGTGATGAGTATATATATGGTGGTACTGTATAATGGTTCGACGAAGGTGAATATCCTGTATATGCATGGAGACTTGGATGAATAGGTCTATGCAAGAGGTACTGAGAAATAATACAAAGAAACATTTCTAGCTCTTTTCTTCCCATCTTTCGAACTTGTCATGCTCTAGGCTATGGACGTAGGCATCTCCAATGGATTCACAAAGGTTATCCAAATTATTTAAGGCATCAAGTAATGCTTCCAGAGAGGACAACTTATCTTGGGTTGTTCGTCAGCAGGGAAAAAGCAACTCCTTATATAATATACTTACCATACATCTGGATGCGCACTTGAATCATGTTTTCCGATGGATGAGGTGCACTGCAAAAAAAAATTAAATTTAGTATAAAGGGACTTGAAAACCTCTTTGAGCTGACAGGGTCAAAGCACAAAACCAGGACGTTTCTCAAGCGGCTAGCATGAGGGGCCACTGAGCGCTTTAATTATAGTGCAGCACGAGGCTACTCCTGGGGGTGGCTTGACTGACAGGAGTGAAAATGAACGGAGTGGCGATGGATCGCATGATAAATCATTGTATAGCATTTATCCGTTAACAGAGGAAAATTCGGAGCTTCACACCAAAAAAGGTGGAACAGCGAATGCCACGAGTTTTCTCAATGCTACGTCCGGGTGGCGATATCGAAAACAATAGAGACAAAGCAACAAACTCACCTGTACCCACAAAATTCCACCTTGGGACTGTAGTCATTCAATTGAGCCTCGCAAAATCACCATCTGAAAGGGGATACACTTACTTTTTCATCAGCATCCACCTCAAAGCGTTTCCCAAAGTATGCGACTCGTCGTGTATTTGGTATGTTGCAGCAGAAAGATCTGATGCTGCCCCCTTCATCTACATCTGAGTGTAAGAGAGCGTCAAGATTCAGGCCGGGGTGTCATAGAGCAGCTCACAATTTTGAGTTTTTGTTGTGTGCCAGTATCGCCCATTGTAAGTACGATAATAATGAGGAAGCAAGCAACAATTTGATCAGTGGAATTATTTTTCTGGATCACGTGACCAATAAGAAACAATTGAATGCTAACCACTATCTAGGGAATGGGTTATTACTGCTAGCCAGAGAGAACCATGGCATGCGATACAATATTGTTATTAATGTGCTAAAAAGTCCCGGTACGTATGTCTTAAATGAAGGGTAATTGGATCTACCCTACATTGTTCACCAGAAACTGATAATGCTTAGACAAACAAACACCAACATCATCTACAAACTCGGAAATATTTTTTTTGTTTGTGATTTTACACAATGGAAGGGTGAGCATATGCTCTGAGCCATTGATGGCTTCCTCGATACTCAATGGAATATATGAGTGCACTGTCCCTTGGTTAGATCTATCTATTTCTAGCTATAAAGCAATCCGGGTTATCCGAACTCTCCCAACCCAGTTTTTTTTCAACGCCTCTCACTTGGTTCTCCTTGCATCTTTCATCCTTTCTATAAAACTCAGGCAGTATTTTTTGATAACCCAGGCGGTCATCTTTATTCACTTCAAGACTTCACTATATTTTTTAAACTCGCGATAACCCCATGGCTTCCTCCTCTAACTCCACTTCTCGTCCTACACTGCCTTCCCTTCACTCCCTCGACCTGCTGCCTTCAGTGCGACAGAACCAATGTACCGATAAACTTAATGAATCTAATGACTCGCGGGTAATTCAAGTTTCTTTCAATTTGAAAATTCAAATTCTTACTATTATTTCAGACTTGCCGCCCTTTACAAATACCAAATTGGCGACACTTGCGACAGGTGTCGAACTCCTCGTCTAATACGAGCGCATCACGAACACCATCGCCATCACCCTCTCATGAACCAGTCAATCCTTTTCTGCCAAATCAATCAAAATTCCGCCTTGTCTCATGCTCGATTGAGTCTGCTGATGCTGTGGTAGTGGTTCCATTCACTAGTGAACTGCAGCCACTGCCACTTGGCGTCCAACAGCAAAAGCAAGGCAAGGCACTACTTCTTGTTGGTCCAGCAATGCAGCGCGTGCGTCAATACGAGCGCCAAATCGCAAAAAGTGCCCGCGTGCACCCTTACCGCATTGTACACGGCTCTTCAAACTCACGAAGATCCTCCGCTATTTCCACGCTTTCTGTGTAACTTTTATTTGTAACCATTATTGTATTTACGATTAAATCGGGACATTGTCCTTTGGTATTATAACTGTACGCACCCTCATACCGCCATTACTCATACCCATTGTACTTACCATTTTACGACCACAAAACGAACACATTACGTAGAGTCGCTTTTGTTATAATTGGGCTTAAAACTTGTTCTTTTCATTATTAATAATGAATTGCTAGCATGTTCTTCAAAGTATTGTTCAAATAACCATTGTGAGCAAACAAAGGATTAATGTAGATTATTGTTACGTATATGGCCAGATACTAATAATTGACAATTCACTGCAATTCATTCGTTGATCTAGCCGCTGTGATCAACATTAATGGAGTGTGACACCTCGTACCAGTGCTAGCGAAGAGTTATAAGAACCCTCTTCCGAATGTACCGAAGGTTGTGTAGCATTTGCAGTTGTGATCCGATGGTTTTGTTCATTGGCCAGGTGACCAATTAAGTTGTTTTGCTTGTGGCTGTTAGGTGTGAAACCTATTATTAAACACGTACATACAGTTCACAAAAGCGACCCTGATCTCCGTGCACTAATACTATGCTGAACGGTGAATTAACCATTCGAACCTTCAGAGTTTAGGAGCTAACTCAAGATATGGAAAGCTGTCTGCTCCTTATTGTTGAAGGGGGTTTCGGAGGACTGCTGGAATGAGACCGGTTGGTGTTGATACAGTTTAAACAGCTCGCAAGAACAACAATTTGAATTGCCGCCTAGCTGTCAGATCCAATTCATCCTGTCAAACTTCATGAGAATCTCATAGGCCTCATCCAAAATGGGAAGCGAGTATGACACCGTACATCCATAGAAGAATGTTCACATCGCTGAACTGCCCCTTGCTATAAAGTCAAGAAAATTTCAACACCTATCTCATGAATACTTATAAATCTTTGATATATCGGATTTCTCTGCAGAATCATCATAAAACCTTGACGCCACAATGTCATTACTCACGTCAACCTAAGTTTGAACTTGTATATATTATCAAGGCTATATCTCTTTTCCTCTCTTGCGATAACCATGTCAATGCTGCCCACAATGCCTGCAGTTTCGTCGTGCCCCTGTATGACGACTTGCGCACATTTTCACTCCTGTCATGCTTTACATGCTTGTCATGGTGTATATTCTCAACAAGGTCAAGGCTCTAGGACAATGGCGCCGGCCCAGGCGGTTCCGGTTCAGTCTGCCTCTCCAACTCGCGGAATCTTCAGTGCTGCGCCAAAAGAGACACCTATCGTTTTCCCCCCACTAGATACAGGAATAAAACACACCTATGCCTCATACGTCGATGAACCTATGTCAGACCTTATGCGAGATAGCAACAATGCTTGGACGTTATGTGTTTCAGTACCAATTCCCTCAGATCTTGTGAACCCGACCCTCTCCGGCCTTGATTATATCGTTAAATACGCAACGCTCAATGACATGGGGAACTCGACCATCCAAATAGACACACTGATCACAACAACATCTTGCCCAGTTGGTATCATCCCCAAATCTGCTGCTCAAACAGTATATCGAAATGAATCCGGCTTCGGTCCCAGAGTTGTCGACAGCAACTTATCCATACTTCTATCATCAATTTCTGATATTAAATATAACGACGGGAGTCCACAGTGGAACCATTACATCGACCAGCAACGCCTCAGCCCAAATGTCCGCATCACTGCCCCCAGTAATTTGTATCTGTATTTCCACGTCTTCGAATACATCTCGGCCCTCTCGCCTCGGTCCATTGCTGTAGAGGTCGATGCGACTTGGCTAGAAGATATAGAAGAAAAGAAGAAGAGGGAGCAAAACCAGCACCTTACCATACAAGCGGAGGCTGAAGCAGAATCGATCCGAGCCAGGGAAGAAGGAGAGGAAGAACGCTGAGGAGGAAGAACGCTTGGCTACAGAAGCAAAAGTTAAACTGGAAAAAGACTTAACTGACCAAAAGGCAAGAGACGAAGAGCAGCGACTGATGCGAGAAGCCGGGCAGAAGAAAGCTAGGGAGGACCAAGAGAGGCTGGAACGAGAAGAACAGGAAAAATTAGCTGAAGAAGAGAATCAGAGACAAGCACAGATTGAACTCAAAAGGCAAGAGGAAGACGCGAGAGCGGCAGAAGAAAGGAGGAAGGAAGAGGAGGAAAGGATAGCAAAGGAAACCGCACAGGAAGAGGAAAAGCAAAGGCTTGCTCGCGAAGAAGCACAGAAACACGACATGTTAGAATTGGAGCGTAAAGCGAGGGAGGGGGAGACAGGACTTCATCCTACGCATAGCAGGCAAAGCCTGATCAAGTCGCTGAGCGACAAGTTTCCTCATAGGAAGTCCAAAAAAGGAGAAGGAGGAGTTGAAACGCAAGGCAGTTGAAGTCATCAAACACGCGCCTCCAGAAGCAGATGAGCATATACAAGATGTCATCAAAGCACTCAGCGACGAGCTACCTATAAATCAACGTTGTCAAAACGGGTACGAATGGATGCGCGATGATCAGAGTGGTGGGTACAGATGCAAGGGCAGCAGAGGTACTGGAGGAATGCACTTCTTTACCTATGATGAAATGCAGGCAATGATAGTGAAGCTGGATAAGTAAACTCGACTGCATGTATTTTTCCGCTGCAGCCTTATACTAATGCGTTATGTACCCTAAACGCGAAATTCCTCAACTTTCTATTGAGCCAGACTCCATGGCCATATAAGTTCTGGTTTATAATTAGCCCGTATGACGTTCTACATAAAACCCCACAACGGTCAACGTTCCTTACTAAGTGGCATGCGTCACACAAACACTTACTATAACCCAGATACCAGAGCTATGCAAGCTGAAAGAAGAACGAACTCACAGACCAACGCAACTGCTACAAATTCCAGTCAACCTATCATATATCCGAGTCCTCAGCAGACGGGTCTGATGAGGACATACATATCAGCAGATATTCAAATCAAGCATCAGCCCGCTCCTTGGTTATTTACGATATCAGTCCCAATACCAGTGAATCTAGTCAATCCGACACTCACCTCATTGGTTTATCTCGTTAATTATTCAAGTCCGAATGCAGGGGCTATCCAGACAGACTGTGTGCTGACCTCAAAACCTTGTCAGACCGGTTTGTTAGGCAATACAACTGGCTTACACATTTATCGACACAACCCAAGCCAGGCTCTACCGAAGATGCTAGACGAGTTTGCTGGATTGCGCGTTTGGTCTTCATTTAATTCAAAAAATTTGGATCAGAAATTCTACGTCGACTACAAGCACACCGAGACGAACATCCGTGTTGTTGGTGAAAGTTACCTTTATTTCGTTTTTCATGTCGATGAACGGCGGAAATGTCAACTCAACTCAATGGTGATTGAAATATCAGCCACATGGGTTGAGGATGCTGAGGAAAGGGCAAAGATTCTTAGGAAGGCCGATGCAGAGAAACGCAATTAAATCAAAGCGGAAGGAAAAAATACAGAGGAGAAAGGGGTACAAACGACTTGATAGTATTTGAAGAGGTCTAAAGATGGGTCCAGAACTTGTTCGCTGTTATGTATCGCTCGTTCGTGTACTTCAGATCCGATAATTTTGTTCACGTTTATAATGAAGTTTAATCCACTTTAGGACTATGTAGAACCCACCAATCGATCCAGTTTGTCGATCTGGAAGCGACCTTAAGGGTAATTTTTTCATAGGACATAAGCCACGGTTGCAGCCGCCACTGATAGGCACATTCATTTCAATGGGTCACCATGACATTGTTAATTCGCCTGACCTGGAATATGTGATGAAAGATGAATTGAAACGTGTCCAACGAATGCATTAGAGCGCTATATATATCAAATCATGATATGGACCAAGTTCAAGCACTCTAATCCAGAGTGAAGCACATGCCAGACTCCATCATATAAGTTCTGTTTTATAATTAGCCCATATGACGTTTTAAAACCCCACAACGGTTAATGTTCCTCAGTAGCATGCGTCATACAAAGTTTGTTATATTAATGGATAACAGAGAAGCTCCATAAACCCAGATACCAGAGCTATGCAAGCTGAAAGAAGAGCGGGCTCACAGACCGACGCAACTGCTACAAGTTCCAGTCAACCTATCATATATCCGAGTCCTCAGCAGACAGGTCTGAAGAGGACATACAACTCAGTACATATGAATCTCAGGAATCAGCCCGCTCCTTGGTTATTAATAATAACAGTCCCAATACCAGTGCAACTAGTCAATCCGACACTCACCTCTTTGGTATATCTCGTTAACTATTCAAGTCCGAATGCAGGAGTTATCCAGACAGATTGCGTGCTGACCTCAAAACCTTGTCGGACGGGTTTGTTGGGCAGCACAACTGACTTACACATTTATCGACACAACCCATACAAAGTTCTACCAATGATGCTAGACGAGTCTGCCGGGTTACGTGTTTGGTCTTCATTTAATTCAAAACATTTGGATCAGAAGTTCTACGTCGACCACAAGCACGTCGAGACGAACATCCGTGTTGTTGGTGAAAGTTACCTTTATTTTGTTTTTCATGTCGATGAACGGCGAAAATGCAAACTCACTTCGACGGCAATTGAAATATCAGCCACCTGGCTTGAGGATGTTGAGGAAAAGGCAAAGATTTTTGGAAAGGTCGGAAAAAACACAGAGGAGAAAGAGGTACAAACGACTTGATAGTATTTGAAGGGGTTCGAAGATGGGTCCAGAACTTGTCGCTGTTATGTATTGCTCGTTTGTATGCTTTACATCTGATAATTTTGTACACGTTTTATTCCCGCTACCTTTCTATAGGTAGAGGGTCTTATTGGTCACTAATTTATGCGTTTTCTCAGGTTTTCAGCGTTTTTCCTCTGTTTGGTAATTCGTCCGGTTACGACCGAGTCTGGTCTTGTGACTCACAACAATCCGAGGGAAGAGTGGCCCTGGGGATGGCCTTCTTATTCTTCGCCATCGAAAATATCAGGTCATCAATTGATCAGAAGAATATGTCTCAAGGTATTGTTGTCCTGTTCTGTACCATATAGTGTCAATCCTCAACGCGTCATAGTCTCTCACCAGATACATATGCGACGGACTTCTGAGTGCTTTACCAACAGTTCTTCCAAGTAATGATGTCAGCCGACGAATAGAACAGACGATGACACCACTACCCAAAATGCTTCGTGAATACGTATGGGTCCCAAGAAAAGACAGAAAAATGAACATGTTAAAGAACAGCAGTGTCATTTGTGAGATGAGTGTGTACATTGTTGTCAGATCAACCCCCAGCAGCAGTATCTTGATCTCGTTTGTTCTTCATTGCACTGTAAGTCACTTTCGTCCTCGTTCTTTTAATCAACAGTTGATTAAACTTTATTTAGTTTTCCAACCTCCGAGACACCCAATTAGTATGCGAACTCTTTTTTAACACAAATGGTAGCGGGCTATGCCGTGCACAAACGACGGCCTTACGGACGGCAGAATTAAGCACGCCGATTAGAAATGAATTAATGATGTGCTGTACATCCGGGGTAACAACAGCTTTATAAAACTTGGATTTTTTTACATCGCTGCGCATTGCATAAGCAACAACCAACTACAGTATAGCCAAATATAACCCGACTCATGTGAATTATCTACGCCATGGATCTCCGTGAACATGCCATGACTAAATGACAGTTTATTATTCCTTCTATCTGCCCTACTCAAACCCAATGCCAGAAGTGTGGTGAATGAACCCCAAACCCTTGAAACGACGAGCACTGGTGTTTCCTATGTAATAAATTTCCGCATTGACCAAAGGTCCGTTCCTAACTATTCGGGCATACGCAATTCGCGGCATCGAATAAAGCATCGCTACATACGAAACAGAAAATCGATCGACATATACTCTGGGGTCCTCCAGTTTATAGATGTGAGAAGTTTTAGTGGTACTAAAATAACAGACTTGAGAGGAAAAGACACTCGTGATGTTCAAAAGTTTCAGGGATACTTGGGTTTGGGTGAAAATCGCGATAGACCGTTGTACTAATTTTCTTTTTCCAGGGCCATTCAACCGGTACTTACCATATGGAAATACTCAGCATTATCATCTAGTATTATGGACCAAAGTTTTAGGGATTACTAGATGTACAATCCGGGATTCATTTGGTATGTGAGTATGTGCTACCCTACACTTATGCGATGAAATAACAGTCTTACATTCAGTGGAGAGTTGCTCAGACTAACTTTGAAAGCTATGTAAGCGGTACTTGAATGATGTCTATAGAGTATAATAAAATAGATTGCTTTAATTACCCAGCCGATTGAAGGCCAGTCTTCCATAACCAGTCCCTTAACTTGTGTTTCAGCTGATCAATGCGTCTAGTATAAATATCGCTATGTTCGCAAAAATCCCATCCCTCAAGCCTTGTGAATCCTTTTTGGCCTTCACTCGAAACCGACAACGATGTCCCCTAACCATGGCCAAGTCTCCGCCTTAGTCTCCCTCATAAGTAATGCGGCTAAAATATTAGAAGCACAATTCGCCAAGTCAACGATACCTTATATCCCTTCTTTGGACGACACAACTCCCCACCCGCTAGATTCTGAAATCATTTCTAAAGAGCTACAAAACGCCATACAAATCATTGAAGGTGCTTGTGCACAGCTTTCTGCTACCATTGCCCGTCCCAATCATGTTATGGTCAATGTGAGTTCGGAAAGCTGTCTGTATTATGAAGTGTACTTCAACACTATTTTGCCCATAGAAATTCATGAACGTGAGTGAAGTCTGACTCAACAAGCTAAGACGCATTCCAAAATCTTTTCAAGATATACGAGCCTCAGTGTCTTAGAGTCGCCCTGGAATTTAAAATTGCCGATATTCTACTCCAGAAGCCAGAAGGAATGCATATCACAGAACTCGGACAGAAGGTGAATATTGACTCACGGAAGGTCGGTAGGATCTTGCGTTTCCTTTCCACTAAACATTGCTTCAGAGAAGGTATGTCACCGTGCTCTTGTGATACCATACCAAGAGCTGAAAATTCAACGTAGTATCTCAGGACGTATTCGCGAATAACCGCCTGAGCATGCAATTGCTCTCATCAAACCCATTGTGGGGTCTGGGGCTTCACTTGTATGTCCCCTTAATCCCCCAGAGAAAAAAAAATCACCCTAACATAACGTGAAGTACTATTGAGGGGGCGAGATCGACCGTCTACCTTGCAGACACCCTTGCAAGCCCTGAATGGGGTCGTTCCTACAAGGCGAACCATACATGCTTCAACAAATGGTCCGGAAGTTCAGGAACTCTGTTCGATTGGTTTGAAGGGGTGAGTGTTAATTACGAGAGAGCTTCTTGACGTACGATCTCACCTCATGAACTCAGGCCACGCCAGAAGGTGCCGAACAGGGTGCGCGATTCGGCATTGGAATGGTAGGCTGGGGTGCTGCCATTGGTGCTAGTGCAGTAATTCATCGTATGGGTTTATTCAGTGTTACCGAATTTGAAACGCTAATACAATATCTCAGAGTACCCTTGGGTGGAACTCGGTGATGGCGCATCGGTTTGTGATGTCGGTGGTGGGGTGGGAAATATCACAATGCAGCTTGCGAGAGCACACCCCACATTACAACTCAAACTACAGGACAAACCTGAGCGAGTTCGACAGGCTGAATTCGAAGTGTGGCCACAAGAATGTCCAGAAGCTTTGAAAGAAAATCGAATCGAATTCAAAGAAATTGATTTTTTGACAGAATCTCCCATCAAAGGTTGCAATGTTTATTATGTAAGTTCCTGTGTGTTTAGACCTACCCTGATACACTAATGCATTTATTCTTGTAGTTGAAAAATATAATGTATGCTAATGGTGCCAAGCTAACTTATTGATAAATCCAGACATGATTGGGCTGATGATGAATGCGTCATGATCCTGAAAAACATTGCAAAAGTTATGGCACCACACAGTCGCATTCTCATCCGTAAGTTCGGTCATCTGATATCACCAGTGTGTTTTCTCAATAAGAAGTTCTAGATGAATACGTTTTGCAGCATTTGAATAGGGATTCAAGAGGGTGAATCTGAATTTAGACAAGCACCAGAGCCTCTGCTTGCTAATTTTGGTGCCGGTCGCATCAGACCTTACGCCCTCGATTTGGATATGATGGTCTTACTGAACAGCGAGGAACGTACTATCAGTGACTTTGTTACACTCGGGAGGCTTGCTGGTCTGAAATTCGAGAAATTGTGGGAATGTGGTGAGATGTCTGTCGTGGAACTGTGCCTCCCATAACTCTGTGCTCGCCTAATATGTCGAGATTATATAGCAGGCATTTTATTCCCTGCTACTTTCATAGTAGTGGGTGTTGTAATTCATCTTAATCAAGAAGTTTGTTGTCGTTTTGTTTCTGGCAAGTTGACTGTGTTGCACTGATAATTTTGGAATCGATCGAGTTTACCGATCTGGAAGCAGCCTTAAGCTTGGGTTATTCTTTCACAATTGCAGCCGCCACTGATAGCCACATTCAATACGTCACCGTGACATTGTTAATGTGATGAGAGAAGAATTGAAACGTGTCCAATGCATGCATTGGAGTGCTATATAAAATCATAATATGGCATGATAGCAGAACCAAGTTCAATCACTCTAATCCGGAGTGAAGCTGTTTTCCTTCCTAGCCTTCCAGCACAACCGACTTGCAAACAACCAGATAGCATCAACGAAAGAGAATGCAGACCAGCAACTCTTTTCCAACCAACAATAATGGTGGTTTTTCCAGCCTTCACCGTGGCGCTGTCAATTTCCCAAATCCAATGCAAAAATACCTCATGCGGACATATGCTTCGGTAAATGAATGGAATGAAATTCGTCTCACCGATAGCCCTTGGGTGTACACATTGTCAATTCCCATACCTTCAGAATTGACAAACCCAACCCTCGTGTCCCTTGTATTCATGATCAATTACTCCAGTACAAGTTATGGGTGTGAAGCTGTTGCACAAATAGATTGCGTGCTCACCACGAAGGAGTGTCCTACAGGATTATTGAGAAATTCAGATGAACTACCAATTTACCGCAAACAACCCAACGTATATGGCCCGAAAATGCTCGACGAGGATAACACCATGTGTCTGTGGTCCAGTTTCAAGGGCAGATCCAAACATGTCGTATCGTCATATACTTCATACGTTGACCAGCAACGTCTCCAGATGGATGTCCAGGTCCTCAGCAAAGAGTCCCGACTCTATCTAAATTTCCATATCAATGAGAGAACAGGCCAATGACCAGACTCTCACGATGGAGGTTTCAGCAACCTGGCTTGACAGTACGAGCGCTAAACGGGAGAGAGAAGAACAAGAAAATGTCGACCGCATAACAATGGGAGGAAGAAGAGGCACGAGTCAGGGAATCTTGAGGGGTACAGATGACGATAATGTTGTAGGGGAGGAATGGGGTTTTCTGTGAAATTGAACATCTTTGGCTGAGCAAATTCACATTGTGATACTGTTCAGCGCAGCGTGGATTATTGTCCCAGTTGTTACTGATTGGAAGATTGCAATGTCGGAAGAATTGTAGGACCCTTGACAGACAAAATAGTCAATTTCCGAGCAACTTCAGATCGCCTGCTAGACAGTGAGGATAATTAGGTTCTATAGGAGAGTTTAAATGGCAGATACCACAGTGCACACGACAAGGCGTACAAGACTCACAATGACCGAGAATCCAATGAAAATATAACTCAGTTCACCCAATTTTGATTATCTTTATTGGCAGTTATTCAGCTGCTCGTAATTCCGATGACATGCCCTTAATTTATCACCAACAGCACAGAAACACGATGTTTTGATATTGGAGTGAGAAGCGAAAGAGGAGATGGGGGCAGGAGATGGGGGCAGGAGTTTATCGATTATGGTGCACATGTCAAAAAGGGAGTTGAAACGCAAGGGAGTCATCAAACATGGGCCCACAGAAGCAGATAAACATATTAACGTTGTCCCATAGTATAGTATGAATGATATCAAAGTGTGGGATACAGAGGTAAGGGTAGCAGAGGTGCTGGAGGGTTGATTACCTATATGATAAATGCAGACGACGATTAACTTGGATTTATTTATTCTTACCCAGGCTGCACAAATTGACATGGGGTTCTTAAAGCAAGTATACGACATGATTATAGAGCTTGCAGAGCATTCCTTGGACAGCAGGTAGCAAAACAAAAGCCAAAATACAGTATGAAACAGCCATCCATGACGAAAGGTAAAGGAAAAGAAGATGTTTGAGATGGAGAGGATGATGAGGAGAAGGAAAGAAAGAAACGTATTGTTATACCAATCCGAGTATGAACACAGAGGAGTCCGTCAATTCAACCGGATGAGGGTGTTGCTTGGAGAAACTTAGGTGCTTGTGTTGATGATTGGGGAGAAATTTTTTTTACAATGACAATGATGGCACCAAGTATAGCTTTCAAACCAGGCACAAGGGGAAACACAGGATGATTCGTCGGATGGAAGCATACAGGTATTGTGCTCCATTTAAGATACTTCACAAGAAACCCCATTCCTCCCCTACAGTATTTTCGGCATCTGAGATACCCTGACCCGCGCCTCTCTTCTCTGCCATTGTTGTGCCGCTGTTAGCACCTTCTTGTTCTTCCCTCTCCCGTTTTGCGCTCGTACCGTCAAGCCAGGATGCTGAAACCTCCATCGCGAGAGTCTGGTAACTGCCCCCCCTCTCACTGATATGAAAATTTAGATAGAGTCGTGCCTCTTTGCTGAGGACTCGGACATCCATCTGAAGACATTGTTCATCAATATATGAACTATAAGAAGTTGATACAGAATGCTTGAATTTGCCCTCATAACTGGACCACAGACGCATGGTGTCATCGTCATCGAGCATTTTCGGGCCATATACGTTGGGTTGTTTGCGGTAAATTGGTAGTTCATCTGAATTTCTCAATAACCCTGTAGGGCACTGTTTTGTGGTGAGCACACAATCTGTCTGTGCAACAACACTTCCTCCAGTGTTTGTGCTGGAGTAATTGATCAAGAATACAAGGGACATGAGGGTCGGGTTTGTCAGTTCTGAGGGTATTGGAACCGGCAAGGTGTACACCCAAGGGTTACCGGTATTCATGAGACGAACTTCGTTTTTTTCGAGCACTGAAGCATATGTCCGTACGAGATGCTTTTGCTTTGGATCTGGGAAAACGATAGGGTTGTGGTGAAGGCTGGGAAAAGCGCCTTTGTTGACTGGAAAATAGTTGCTGGTCTGCATGCTCCCTCGTTGGTGCTGATTGGAGGTTTGTTCGTGCTGGGAGGCCAGAAAAATATCTTGGATTGGTTCTTCTATCCATCTATCAGTGTGAAAGATAGATATCAATTCCTGATCGTACTATATCACGGCTCAATGTGGGGCTCCGATACATTCATTGGACATATTTCAAATCATCTTCCATTACTTACACGGATTCTAGGCTTGGTCCTGACCCACCCGGACCCCTGAAGCTGTGCGAGTAATGCGCCATTATTCGGGCCTCATTTCGCAGCTTAGCGAGATGGTTATCGAAGTCAGACAAACTCCATGTAATAGATTCCATATCCAGTCAGAATACCGTCCAGTGCAGCGAGGATTACTCGAGTAGAGAGAACTAGTACTCGTACTCAGCGGTCACTGATTTGAGAATTGCGTTGATCATTGGAAGAGTTATCAGAGGAACCTTTAATATTACGGGACAGGGTAGACGAGGATATTTAGGGACTAAGGGAGAGTGCAAGGGAGGTAGACACCAGTTATTCGAGAACATGTTGCGTGCCGCCACAAACATGGTCACATCAACCAGTATATCAACAAAAATTTATAAGTGACTTATAACCAATGACTAGTTTCATACATTCACTCTAATCTTTATTGGCACATTATTCTTTTTTTTCATTGATTCCGAAGTACAAGCATATATTTGGGAGCCCCCCTTGATCATGAACAAAATACAACAATTCAGAAATTGTTTGTGAGCTGTGAGCTCCGAGCTCAAGGGCAGGAAAGGGTCAGGCCAGACGAAAGGCCAGGGACTGGTAAAGTTGCTGGTACGCACCTGAATTTAAGATAGTTAACGTGCTTTTAGGATACAGTGGTAAATATAATACTTACTTGCCTGCGCAGCACTGGAAGGTAACACCGCAGATGGCAAGATGGTGGCCTAAAATATGACAATTCCTTGGGAAAAAGCAGTGTCAATACAATCGGCTGTTGTTTCACCTATGGGCAACGAGAAACAGGCTCGCGTGAGCGCTCTGTTCATAATAATGTATCTAGAACACTTAAACTTATCATCACAGACAGTGACTTGTGCCACAGTCATGGCAGCGAGAGTGAGGAGAACGATAACAGAGAGGGCTTTGTTGAGCATCTTTAATACACTGATTGACTGAATTGATAATTTTTGCTGTACGAAGGACTGGCTTTATGCAATTTTTTGTGGTAAGATTCACAAATCTGTGTGTAGCATGCAAGTTCTTGCTTTGCGGCTATTGAACGACATCTGTCAAAATGACTTTACTGGCCGCTGCTGAAATATGGAAAGTATAACAATGGAACATTCTGTGGCTCGATACAGTCCTGCCCCAACCCAGCAATACACTAACCGGCAAGACGGTTCTCAATCATATAATTAGTCAGGGATCGAACTCCTGGCTAATTGTAAGAATGCAGAAATGAGGTTTTCACCCTTTAATAGTAACGCAAGTGTGGTTATTGATATTATTGGGTGTTTTGTTGTAGATTTGTCTGTGTCTTATTTTCATGAACCCCTCCCTACTAAGATTGGTAACTCAGTTTATCAGGAAAACAGGATGACAACCTTAGTAGACACGCACACTGCGCCACTTTCGCGCTCCAGACCGAATGGAAATCGGTGGTATATCCTCTTATCAGGATATGTACTTTACAAGGCATCCTTGAACTCGTTGATGGGATTGTATCGCCTTGAGCTGAAGGCATGGACCCAGTCCAATAGTTGTAGGCGGTGGCCCCTTCTAGCGTGCTCCAAAACAGCGTGCTAACTGAACAAGTATCTCTTCATCAGCGCCACCTGCGTTAGCACTGAATTTAGGCGCTAAAAGCGACTGCGTGATACAACCAACTGGCTTCGGTGATATATCGATTCGATGATTTGAAATATCGCTTGCAGCTGGAGTTTTGCCAAAAAGAATCGTTATATAAATGCACCAAGGACTATTTGGGACCAAGACATTTAGCATGTGCACAATCAGCGCCGGAACAGAGAGGAATGGAAGGAGCGGAACTAGTCTTTACAGAAGATAAGCATTGCAGAAGGTCCACGTTAGTTGCGTGGAGAATGATAAATGAGATCTCATTCCGCTGCAGGAAAATATTGTTCTCACTTACTATCTCCCCTACATCCCCAAAAACAATGCTCTTGCACAATAACACATCCTCGAGTAGGGGTTGCGCTTCACATAATACCCTCGACACTATCTTAATCTCCATAGCAGATCAATCCCTTCCTATGATCGGATCATGCAATAA
This sequence comes from Floccularia luteovirens, assembly GCA_009739215.1. Classification (NCBI taxonomy): domain Eukaryota; kingdom Fungi; phylum Basidiomycota; class Agaricomycetes; order Agaricales; family Squamanitaceae; genus Floccularia; species Floccularia luteovirens. The sequence continues at coordinate 809,257 of VSJF01000011.1, forward strand.
ATCGGCTGATTGGCAACAAAGCTGCTCGTTCGTTCTCCAGCAGCCACCCGAGCCAACAAAAGATAAATTGATGTAAGCACATGCTTCATACGAAGAGTAGTCCATATCAGAGTTGCGGAATTTTGACAATGGCAAGTTGATCCTACTACGACGCCCTTCAAGCACCCATCATCAATTATGCTAACCACATATGACATTCATTAATCAAACAGACTATGCACTCACTTCTGAAGTTCGTCCTATGGAGATTAGGGGTAATTTTATCCGTCTATCACAATAAAATAAATGATTATGAAGATTATAAATCAAGAATATTAGACGAGAATTCTTACCTTTCGATCTAGCGCTCTCTCAGTGAGAATCAACGTCAACAGTAGCTCCTACTGGAACCATTATGTCGACCACCAACGATTTCAATCAAACGCTCGTGTTATACACAGTACCCAGCTGCGTTTGTGTTTCCAATTTTATAGATGTCCGAGATCTCGCGGTTGGGGTATCAGCTAATTGGATGGGCAGTCCATCTCCCAGGCCAGACAATAAGATGGCCACGGGACTTGATTGTTTGGATTTGACTAAACTTTATGGGACAAAGTCCTAGTTGCAAAGATAAATCGGAAAAGAAGAGTGAGTGAAAATATCACGTCGAGAATTCCAATGCAAGAAATATGCAGTCCTTTAAACCAGCACAGCTCGAGCGGGTATTGATCATTATAATCTGACCTTCACAGATGCCTGCAATAGTAAATTATGTAACATTTGTGGTGTCCTTGATGAAACCTATCAGAACCTTCAATAGGGGACAGGTATACCCTGGAAATTGTTGCAGGGTTGTAAACTGGACTGCGTTTCTTGTCCGCAGTGGCTTGTTCTCAGTTTCATAGTTAGGATGATCACATTCATTAATAACGAAATCCTCACTCAAAAATCCTATGGATGGATCACGCATTCAACCTTGGCGGTATGATTATTAATTCTGAACTTTAGTCACGAATCTAAAAGACATCCAAATTGCGAAAGCTGTCAGAAATATTATTATAGATGCAATAAATGTCTTCGTTGAATAACAAAGCAGAAGTATGCGAGAATACTAATCAAATTGGTGGTATAACCACCGCGAAAGTAATCTTTCTGGTATTAACAAATATGCGCTACAATGTGCTCAGGCCAAAAGCATCTTTCTGGGGTCTTCCAGATACTCCTTGACTTTCACTACGGAGGGGTAAGGGAAAGTTCAACGCATAGAGAAATAATTGCATACCAAGGAATGTGACGGCTTCACGGCCGTCTAACAACCTGTGGTCGTATGTAAGAGCCACGACCATGATGGGGCGAATGACAATTTGGCCGTCAACAACAACAGGCCTATCCTTGATCGTATGCATACCTACAACCAGGTAAACAGAGGCATAATTAAAATAAAAACTGGATGTACCAAGAACTGCAGATTGCGGCAGGTTGATTATAGGCGTGCCATATAATGACCCAAACACTCCGCCATTAGAGCTATAATAGGTTAGGTGTTAAGTGGAACAAAATATTGGAATTCTGAGAGACATACATGGTGAAGGTACCTCCTGCCATATCCTCAAGGGTGAGTTTACCATCTCTCGCCTACACAAAATGTAAAGCGGTATATGTGGTGATAAAAGAGAAATGATTAACCTTCTTTCCGAGCGACGCAATCTCTCTCTCAATGTCAATAAAGTTCATACCCTCAGCGTTCCGTACAACAGGTGTAACAAGCCCCTTCGGTGTTGCGACCGCAACGCTCAAGTCGACATAATCACGATACACAATTTCTTCGCCTTCGATGCTAGCATTTGCTGCGGGAATTTCTCTTAGCGCTAGCGAGCAGGCTTTGGCAAAGGCGCTCATAAACCCAAGTTTCACGTCGTGCTCCTTCATTACGGCATCTTTGTACTTCTTCCGCATGTCGATTAGAGACGACATATCGATCTCGTTGAATGTAGTTAGTGAAGCAGCGGCATTCTGTGACTCCTTAAGGCGCTCCGCAATGCGTAGCCTCATTCGGTTCATTTTGACCTGCGCATTCCGTTAATATACAATTAAGTACCTGAAGGCTTTTACTCACCCTGGTTTCACCTCTGTTTCCAGGAGCAGGTCTGAGAGGTATATCCTTATTCTTATCCTCCTTTTTCTCCTTCTTAGCCTCCTTATCATCTTTGCTTTTCGAAGCATCCTTCTTATACTCTTTAGGACTTTCATGACTTCTTGTCATTTTGAGTAGGTGGGGGAGATTTGGGAAGTGTCTTGTCAACCTGCTGGTCACCTGGCTCCGCATTGTCTTTCGTTTCTGCACTGGTGGAGCTTTCTGTCTGTTTTTCTGGGGGAGGTGCTGCTGCTGTTACGTTTTATCAGTAATGTCATTAATTTCAAGAAAGCTACAAGATGGAAGATGCATACAGTTCACCAGTTTCACCAGGTTCTATTATAAAGAGATCCTGACCCTACTGTCACAGTGTCTTCCTCGTTTGCTAGTAGTTTGACTATTTTTCCAGATTGTGGAGCATTGACGGAAACGTCAATCTATTTCGTTAAGAGGTGAAATAGAGTTAGTGATGTATTCCTTATTTAGGAAAAAAAAAACCCAAGTTTTTTTACCTTGTCAGTTTCAATAGTTGCAACCTCCTCGTCAGCAGCAACGGTATCACCGACTTGTTTTGACCACGATTTCAGGGTCCCTTCACTGATAGATTCCGCCATTTGGGGCACTTTAACAGTCTCGGCTGCACATAACCCGCTTAAGTTTGGGGTCAATGAGTGACAAGGTAGACGTACCCTGTAAGAGACGCGAAGAGTGGAACTGGGCACGCATGGGCATGGGCACTGGCAATATTCCTGAAGGGACGAATTCAGTTGATATATTTTAGGGAATCACTATGCTTACCATCCTCTCGAAACAGCGAGCGCCGTTGTGGCTTTTCCGACAAACGATACTACGACCACGCGAAATGGCTATGATCCGTTTTGAAAGCATCATTTTGGTCGAGCAAAAGGTGAAGGGCTCGAGAGAGAAGGAATGAGACTAATGGGGGAGAGATATATGACAATGGTTGTCAGCGGAAACGCAGGAGCAAAGCACACCGTCTAATCAATAGGATGTAATATGTTTGTCCTTCTTTGCTCTTCGCCAACAACCCCGAGTTTTATGAATTCTTTTCTTATTTTTGTTTTCTTCCACCAAAACATCATTGTCACTGACAATTGCACTTTCTTTGAACAAGATATTAACCATATCACCACTACTTGCAATACAGATGCACTACAACAGAATGAGCCAGCGCTTCCACCGCTCATCGGACGCAGCGTCCGAAAATCGGCAATTCTAACACGCTGAACCCGGAGTCGTTCTCTAAAGTTACGCATGCACTGGAATGCAGAAATGACAGTTCCTTAACCACTTGACCACAAATTAAATGGAATTTCTTGGTCCCGGACTTCTACCGGGGTATGTGTCAGTGAATTCTAGAAATAAGATATCACGGTTGGTTTTGGTGAAATACTCATTCAATTCGACATCTGACCATCTGTGCCAGAATGTGATGACTGAACTTCTGTCTTCTTGATTCTAAATGTTATGATCCGTAGCTTTGCCTGAAGTTCGGAGTCAGTCATATTATGGTTCTCCCTAGTGGAAGAGCAACTTTTGACTTGTTCAAAGGCCACATGGGCCATTCTGAGGACTGCCAGCAAATAGTATGAACCATTCCTGGATCACTTCCACTATGTTAAAAGCCAGTTTTTGAGACCCTTTAAAGCCCATCATTACCTTGCTTCTACCTAAGCGATAACACGCGAGATATAATGCTCAGTTACCTGGCCCTGCTTCTTACCTTCCTCACTGTTTGCGTTCATGCAGCTGACTGGTACACAGTAGAATGGGACGCGCCGTAAGTCGTGAACTCATAATACCATTTGTGCACCATCATAAACGGATCTATGCTAGTACATTTACGGCGATGTCAGGGGATATGATTGTGCCTGCTCTTCCAAAACCTGGAGGAACACCTTATGTCTGGCCAGGTCTACAAAGCGGAAACGGGGTGTTGCAGGCTGTCCTCGATGGACGCAGTGGGACTTGGTGGATTGGTACACAACTTCATTCCTTTTTCCGAACGATGGATTAAATATTTTTACAGGTGACGGATTCTACGGCACTCCTTCCTTACCATGGGGAAATGGATTCAATGTCAACCCTGGAGACACGGTTCATTTTTCCTTCACTTCTGTAAGTTTCTCGACCCAGCTATCCAACGTAATGTTCAATGTTCCTGTATTTAGAGTGGATCAGTGTGGACTTGTACTTTATCAAGCAACGGCAAGTCTGCAACAACAACCTTAAATATAACAGGAAGCACCATGAACAGGTGATCCCAGCGCTTGCCTTCTCAATAAACCATGAGTACTCATCCTGCTGTACAGGGCGATATTTGCTGCTGAAGTATGCTTTTGCCTTTATATTTTTTCTATATTTGTGAATTCAATCATAACCTGTCTCGCAGCTGACCAACGTCCCTTTCAACTTTGGACCTATCACATATGTGAGCGATGCTTGTTATACAACATATTCCATTCCATACTCAAATACTTGTAGTCGAATGTCAAGATCACTGCAACCACAGCCGCATCAGGCTGGTGCGGGAAAACTGCTCATCTTGGCACATATGTATGTTGCTATAGTCTTCGCTTTGGGTCCGTTCCTCATGATTGAGCTAGCCATACACTGTATCATCGACCAGTGCCTCTGGTAATACTTGCAGCATCTCAAGAATTGTCCAGAGCAGTGCATCGTAGATCTGAGTTATCTCTATAGCTGATTGTTTATGGCTGTCGAATCTTTCATTCAATGTTCCTTTGAAACCAGCTTTCGAATCAATACATTGTGTCCATTCTATTTAAGTGGCAAAGAATGTTCCCATTTCCACTGGCCGCCAGTCTCTCATGATAACGGCTCATACTCTTCCAGATATGTCTTTCTGGTATGCGAATTGAGGAGCTCTCAACAACTTTTAATTTTCACGCAACGGAAAATCACTAAGTGCGGTTGGGTGCTTTTGACTCTGTAGACGGCATCACTCACGCACCACTCCTTGAACCGTTTTGTTTTATTCACCCATTGTCATATATCGCAGTACTTGGTGCAGGTGTGTTCTCCGAATTTTCCCTTCCTTACGAAAAAAAAAGGTGGCAGTTGACAGATGAAGGGACTTCACTCTTAGTTTAAGCCTTAAAACAATCAGTCATTCATTTACTCAGAGTCTTTCGGAGGAAAACCACTCTCATGAGAGCCTTATGTTGTTTTCTTAGTATGAAAATGATGATGAAACTACGTCACTGGCATCAAGGGTCAATTCAGCTGATGCAAAGAACGAGAACATGATGGTCACGATGTTGCTCGAGAAAATTTAGAGCCCTGCAGGATCTCATTGTGATCATTTGCAAATTGGTGATCATTTTGTTTACAATGGATATCGAGAAACCACACAAGTTTAGATCTGTGACTTATCATGAACACGGTCTTGGGTAGTACTTGTAGCTTCAACTCCACGATGTATTCTGTCAGAAGCGCGGGGTGACACTGCATGTGCACTGCACTAATTGTGGTAAAGTCTACCAATGTTATCCTCAACTAGTACTAGTTTACTAATCTAAATAGGAGATGAAAATGATACGTAGACAAGTCCGCAACAATAGTACACTCAATGATATCTTCTTTACCAACTAACAAAGCTGTGCTAAGAAGCCAAAACAACTCTACTTTCGTTAACCCCTTGTATTCAGACTTTCGGTGGTAATACATCCTACAAGCTTCAGATTCATCTAGGGTCACTCGTGCGCTTTTGAATAGTTTGAATAGGTGAAAGTCTCATTTCCTATATTTATCCAGAGCTCAACCCGATTCAATGTTTACAGGAAATATCAATATATCGCCAGGTCGAGGCCCAGCTGCTATATCAAGCGAAAGAATCTTCCATTGTCGTGCATTCCACAATCCAACGGCCGCCAGATTCAATACATTCTAAATGCAGCCACAAACAAAGAACTTACATACTACACGGACTGTAGTCGACAGATTTGTAGATCCTACTACAGGAATTTCTATAAAGCCAGTGCTTCATACCGCCAACTTCATCAGCTCTTTACTCAGCTAGTGTCCAAGATGTTCAACAAAGCCTTTTCTGCTATCGTTCTCCTTACCCATGTTGCCACGACCATGGCACAAACTCCCGAGCCTATCTGTGCTCCTTGTAAGTGTGTTAGATGCATGAATACGAGTAGAGCACTGAAAAACCTGTTTCTCGTTACTCCTAGGTGATGACTCAACCGATTGTAGTCAACATTACCGTTTTCCAAGCTATACCACACTAAACGACATTCTTCTTCTAGGCCCTGCAGTCGGTGATGCCACCTTCCGGTGCTGCTTCGCCACCCCTGGCGTTCCCGGCCAGTAAGTATCACATTCGCTGCTGTATCACCAAAAGGCACTACTAAATGCATCAAACACAGGTGCTTGCCAGCAACTGCCGAAATCTCCAGTCTTGGAACACTCCTTACGAGTATCATCACTGATCCTGTGTTGCTCATTGTTCTCAATAGTATCACTGTCACTGCGAACATTCCTTGCCCTGACCTTTGAGCATGGTGTCTGGATTGTAATAGTTTACTCATATGACCCGGCTATTTCTAGGGAAGCCTCCTAAATATATGCCCGCATTTTGAATCAGTCAATGAACATTGAATTCAATAAAACTGAGACTGAATGTATATAGTTCATCATATGAGAATTAGTAAGTATTAGAGTTAGATTATAAATTATACTATCTCTCTTCCTGTGTTAACCCGCAGAGTGGATCATGATGTTATTACTAGATAACGTCTTAGGGTGAACTGGAACATTGGGGGACTGGATATCCCCATGAACATAACCGCCGCCATGAAATGTTTTAACAATTTCCAAAACATCAATGACACTGCATGTCGCGATTATGTTGATAAATTTGACATGTAATATTTGCACTAAGATCGTGCCTGGCATCAGCAATAAAGATCAGCTTGCCAGTTGAAATATACACGACAATTGTTATCGTCTTCATAGCTTGTTTGATACGGATAAGCATGGTTCACATCCAGTGGACTGTCGTCTATCCAATGAACCGCCAAATCGTACGATTTGACGGTTCATTGGACAAATAAGGTTGATTCACTGCAACTTACATAGTTTACCACCCCAGCAAACCCCCTAGAAGGCTCGAACGTTGAATGAGCATCCAGATTTATGTCAACTGAGATGGTAGCCAGAGAAAAATAACAAAAATGCTCCTATCATTGGATAACGGCACATCTCTCAAGTACCAAGCCTAGATTTAATTAACCTTTTCTACATAGTTTGTCATAGCCAGCCTGGTCGTAGGAAACGCAAGAACCGAAACTGGATTCAACGTTGGGAGACATACCTGGTCGAGTTTATGTTTCAGAGTTCCGTAGGCAAGACAGAACAGAAAGGAGAACTACTCTACAAGCTCCTGTACCTATCACAATGAAGTTTCACGAACAACTAAAAAAAATTTGATAAACACTACGCATCACTTAACGAAGGGGGTTATCTCCAGTTTTCACTATAGAAAGTTAAAATTGATTTGGAAATTGTTCCATGAATAGCAAATCCACCGTATTTCCAATTGATCCGTGATCCCCTCTTGGAAGGCATCATTTATCCAGTTATGGCATCGTAGGTCTGGTGATAACGAGAAAATAGATATTGCTGTGAACCCCGAGGCCAAGCGCAAGAAAATATATTGTGTTGCTAAATAAAACTGTGGTGACTTCATTGTAATGTCCAGGATGTATAAGGGATAGTAGATAGTTTGAGAAGTATAAGATAATAAAAATGCGTACAACATATAGAACGAGCGTGCAAATGTTAAAAAAACCATTAAATGACTGCGCGTGTATTTTATTGTCCAGGGGAATGAGTGCTTGTAGAAGATTTTGATAGTTTGCAATAAGGCCAAATGTACAGCAAAAAAGATAAGGGGGATATTCAAGATACGATAGATAATTTGTACAAGAGATGAAGAGTTCCAGAGTTTTCATCATGGAGCAATAAGGACTATTGCGCACTCTGCAACGGCGTACTAGCGCCGCGAAGGAACCGTTGCAGGCCAAATTTGCTTCTCACCTTCCGCAGTCCACTTTGTATGCCTTTGTCTTTGCGTAAGAAGGTAAACCTTCGCTCATTCGAAGATGTAACAGCCAGCTGCGACGTGCTAGGTGACACTTCCACAGTTCCCTGCTCTGTATTACCGTCCAAGGTGAAAATACCGGTACCACCAAGGAAACTGGGAACACTCAGCCGAGTCTGAGCCGGGCCACTACTGTCGTTGTTGTGACCAACATCTGACACTGCTCTACGTGCCACAGAGGTCGGTGTATAATGTGTTTTAGGCAACGACCGCTCTGCCACATACTCGTCCATCCAGTTAGGTTCACCTTCCGCGCTACCATCGTCGCTGCCATGGCTACTCGAACTTTCTGGTGGTGTAGGTAATCCCCTTGGGCTCGATGTTTCCTTCATTTTCCCTTTGCCTTTATCGTTTGCCACAGCATCCTCCTGATCTATTCCGACATCCGCTACATCATATTCTTGTTGGTTCGCACTACCTGGAATGATAAGGCGCATTCCCGAGCTGGCTGGTTTATTTTTTGTGGTGTTCGTAACACTATTCTGGTCATCGTCTGCTGTGAGTACGGTCCTCGTTGACTTGAAGCTGCTTTCGGCTGGGATGATTGTTGGGCTCTCCAAGTTGGTGGGTCCCATTTCGCGTTCTTTCCCCTTGGGTGTGCCCAGATTTCCGGCTTGTACTACAACGTCACGGGAACTACGGATCCAAGCGCGACTCCATCCTAGAGCTTCTGCACTTGTATCCAATATGCCTAGTAGCAATGCCTCACCAATGACTAACGTCGAAGAAGTTGACAAACGGGAGAGTGGATTACCAAGTGAGCTTCCTAGAACTCCTTCAGGGATAAGATAGGGCACTGCCTTTTCCTGGGCGTTTGGTGACCATGTCGGGCCGGTCGGGCCGAAGTAGGAAGTTGGCGGCGTTGAAGATGGAGAACGCGAAGGACTTGATATGGAATAAGCAAATGACAGTAAGAACTGTTCAATGCTCTGCACGATTTTAGGCTTAGAGGAGTCTGAGGAAGCAGAGTATCTGTGCATCAAAGTGTTCGACCGCGATGTAAGCGAAGGATTTGGAATGTTGTCTGCGCACATATACGAAGGAAGAACATGAATTATGTGAGTTTTTGCTGGCGTAAAATCGTTATCCAGGTGCATATGTGATGGTGTGACAGGAAAAGGAATTGTGTCTGAGCCCCTCTCACTCACAGATGGTGATGGTGAATGTCTTGGGTGTTGGCGGAGAAGGGAGAACGTGCGCCGCGGGTCTGATCTAGACGTTTCTGTGGGCTCCGAGGCGGATGAGGACGTGGACAATCTGGTAAACACGGAAAAACGTGATGTGTCTCGACGTCTAACATTCGAATGACTATGCGCGGAAGAAGGTCTACCCCGAGCTCCTCTAGTGTTGGAGTTCGTTGTTTCAGTTTCTTTCCTCCTATTATCCAGTGCTTCCATTTTACGCATACTTCCCGGTGGTTCTACCAGAAAAGGTGCTGAGATAGTGGTAATCAAAATGGCATTCTTCAGGACAGCCTTGTCAGATAGAGAACTCTGTGTCGCGCTAGAAATGAAGTTGAGGATGGCGTCAAACGGATGCTGCTGCAAATCAGTTTGTTTCCTGGATGCTTTGTTTAATTTTGAGTAGTTGAGGGAGGAGGTAGATGATGCAGGTGAAGCTGGAGATGAACTCGATTTTGAGTGGAAACGAAATAGAGAAAGGGATGATTGTGATGCATTGGATGGAGCAGGAGATGGATATCTCGTAATATTGTCATCTTCTAAAATGGTCTGTACTTTTAGAGGGGATGTGCGCCTGGTACTAAGGGGAGGAGAAGGGTAGGAAGGTTTATATTCTTCGATGATAGTAAATTCACCAGATGGCCCATTCTCTGTTAATTGCTGTAGCCGGGGCTCTGTGGGCAAAGATCCCTGTCGCCATAAAGTAGCAAAACGCTGCGCTCTCTCAAGCAGACTAACCAGCCGCACTGCGCCTGAATTGTGGACGTCAAGAGGAGCAGGCAACCGCAGAATGCGAACTGTGGGCGCAAGTGCAGAAGAATGCAGAGGTATTGGAGGAGGCAAATGAGAAGCTATAAGAACAAGACTTGAAGAGAGGGAGGGCGCTGATAAGAGTGGAAGCAAGTCAGCCTGGGAAGGTTCTTAATCGGAGTAAGCGTGTGTATGACGTTAGAGCTGTATATATGGACCAACCTCCAAGAGCCATAATCACCAAAGGTTTTGGAGAGACAGACGACAAGACATGAGCAGGTATTGACCATGGCTGGAGATTATCTAGGTGAGTGAACGGGTCAAGTGGGAGGTTGGGACGGAAGACGTCCGAGGGACGTGCACGTGGGCGTTGCATGGGAGAGGGAAGGAGAGAGAGAGACGGGGCTGACGATGAAGAGGAAGAATCGTCATCGGACGGGGTCATGATAGACAGGACTGGGGAAGACGCAAGTGGCCAGAACAGAATAGAAATAAATAGCATTTTATTACCGTGTCTCCCTCAACTTTGCGGTTCAACCTCCGCCACTCCTCGGCATCCCTTCCATGTCGTCACTAATTCAACGGCCGATTCCCTATATGGGGTCTCTCATTGTTTGTGCCTTTTCTTTCACTGCTCATTTGATTCCTCCCACCGCCAAGCCGTTTCTACCTCCGTTCATCCCCCATCTCATTCCGCCGGTCTACTTTTCTATTTACTTCCCAATGGTCCTGTATCTGTTTCTTCACCATTCAGCTATCACCGCGTTTCCTGTACCCCCTATCTCAGTTTAGAAGCGGCGCAGCGAGTTTATGACAACCACTGTCATTCGGGTTGTGAAACACGTTCAATTATGACTGCTGTAAAAAGTTTTGCACTCAAACCTAGTCTTAGCTGATGAACCCATACGATCTTGCTCAATAGTCTGATAGCTTATCAAAGATTTTAAACTCTAGTTACTACAGCCAAGTCTTCAAGCACCGCTGCTACTGCTATGTTGAGAACGCGCTGTGGAGTGAACGCGGAAAGGGCATAACGGCCGGATCACCGCCGAAAATATCCCGAGAATCGCAAAGGTGAGAACGCATACTCCAGTGTCTTCCCCTTCATAATCTCACGAACGTACCGTCATAATTGACGACAACTCCTACAGTACATATATCCTTCCACCAGGACACTCATCGCATAACGAAATGTTTGTTTATGGTGGCTCCGAGCCTGTCAAGCTATGTTTGAAACTGTTAACCCAAAGGCGGTACCATCGACAAGAAATTGTCACCCCATTATTCACGCGGGGACAACCATCGCGCATCATTGATGGGCGTATCCCGCAGTTCAGATTAAGCGAGACATATATAAGTAAAAGAGTGCTTGGCACAGGTCGTACTTCGTAAATACATGGCCCCATGTAGCGTGGGGGATGCATGGGTTCATGTGTTCCTTATCCGCATGGACAGTATCAATATTATTACCCATTCACAATGATTCAAGATGACAAAAGGTATTGTATAATGAACACGGGGCTACTGGACTTAGTCCGCGCGGCTCTACCTGGTGCTTTCCGGACAGTCCAAAGCCGGGTGCCGGACCACACGGCATATCGAACCTACAAGCGGAAATTTAGGGACTTGTCACAGTCTTGAGACAAGAACATATTATACACTTCTATTCAACAAGATCCAGCCCCTTGAAATGATAAATAAAGACCTTTCTTCATTCTTTATCGAGAGAACTGGCATGTGCCACCGAGGACGCACTCTGGGTTCTTCCATTCCGGCCAATACTGTACCACTTTTTTCATTCAATCAATCAAGGTTACATGAATGCTTCATCTGTACCTATACTCCGCGGATAGTAGATGTAGCTCCATGCACATGCCATGGGATGGGTCCCTATCATGGGTGACCGGCATTAAACTAGTAAGATCAACATTAAACGCGGCTGCCATGTGTTTCGTTCACATCGAGTCTCAAATGCGTGTATTACAACCACAATGATCGGTTTAATGTAGTCTTAAAAAAACGCTACTACCACCCTTTAGTCGCCTTCTCAACGTTCAACGTTCAACACTGGGTGAAACTAGACTATGAAACTAGACCATTACATACATAAAACGCACACAAGTTTTCATAGACTCGTTTTTGCGATTACTCTCTAACTCCGCTTGCTAATTTCAAACTCAATTATTTCGGGGAGAAAGAGCGCCGTAAAGTCTGCCGGTTTTTTAAAATCCCTCATCAAACCAGAGTCTTCAATTACAACTTACATCATTGTCTGCCAGTGGTATTTCGAGCCAGAACCAGGTTAATTGTCTCATCAAGATCATTGATATCCATCAATAACCATTTGTATGGTCACCTAGATGTCAATCACCTCAATAGTCTCCATGGGACAAAATGTATCTTCATGATATATATTGTTTTACTTTTGTTCGAAAGCGACCATAACAGGAGATAACCGGACACGAAACCGAAAAGAAACTCTCCGGCATCAACGTTCGTTTATCATAGTCTTGTTTAGGTCTCGCCATTCGGCTTGTCTCACGTTCTTCCGGTTCAACACACCAAATGCATCATCAATTACACACCTTTCATCTGAAAAGAGTGTTCACAACTCCACTGATATAATGGTCAAAGTCTCAATGCGATACGCATGTCACCTGGATAACAATCATGCGCTTGTTACAGCACGTTTGCTGTGATAGTTTCTAAAAACAGTGCTCAGAAGGTCTGAATTGCTAGGCTATTGATGGAAACACCTTCTAGGGACCCAGGAACAGAAGGTATAGAAGTGTCCTATTTTCATTCATCTTGCAAATTTATAGCTGGCTTTCAGAAGTTAAAAGACATCAATCATTATATCATAATTGACGGAACCGAAAACCCAAGCACTAACCACTTACGGAGGTATCGCTTTTGGTTTGGTTGTGGCCCTATAACATAAACTGCCAAGAGTTCAACTGGAGACTTGAGGGGAGAAAATCCACTTCAGACAATTGTGAGAAAAGCGGAAAAACTATTTCTCACCTCATCCAGTACTACATCTGAAAGCACTCTTTCTGGAACAGAAAAGTAATCCACTTGTGAGAAGTAGAAGGGGATTCTTGCCCGTCCGGTCCGAGCTATTCCCTGATCGTCATTGCTATAAAGACAGTTTCTTTGTATAGACGGATGAATTTGGAAGTTGCAAAAAAGCATGCAGTATTGATAAACCACAAGGGGTTACCAGTTAAGGTCTATTTTAGAAACCTCTCGATTATACTTTTGAACCTAAAAACATGGGGCATACACATGCGTGTCCTGGTTTATTAGTAGTGGTGCTACGATACAATTTATAAGTGATAGGTGTGATAGCTTTAACCACCGTGCATGCGTCACGCCGGATTGATAGAAAAAAATACTTTTCGGGGGTGTAAAATGTCGTATTATGACATAATTGTGAACGGAAGCATTTCATAATTAAGTAACGATGGTGAGGTGCGGAGTGCACCGCGAGTTTCGGCGTTGACAGGTTGCTCTTGGCTACAGAAAAGGGGACTTGAAGGCTAGTTGGAACAGCAGTAAGAAAGGCGTCTCAATTATCGCCAAGAAACCAAGGATTTGATGGATATATAAAACTGTTGGAATTTTTAACGATCAAAGCGTAGCAGGCGTAAGCAAGTGCTTGAACAGGTGGATGAAATCACTGACAACGTAGCTGATGAGACACATACAACCTTCCATATCAAGATCAAGGTCTTTATCTCGGCAATCCCAGCTGCACCTCGCCCTGTATAACCAATCCCAAACTTTTCGCACCATTCCACCAAGCGCCTGCATCTATCAGGGCTTTCCCTTCCTGTTTGACCATGGGGACACATAGGACAGAGCCTTCTGCACAACGTATTAGCAGGGCATTACTCCTTTTATCATATAAAGCCATTCCAGGACTTGACGATAGATTCCGGGGATAATCCGTTAATACCGAAAGAGAATGAAGTTGCAATGTTTTCCCCCCATACATTGTCAGATGGGTTATCAGTGGTCGCTAGATATGTAAGGAGCAAGATGAGTGATAGCAACCTATTCAATAGCGAAGCAACATACCTGGTGGGAGATGCCACGATGGCGGCGAACAATGGCCTCTGCTGTCATGTGAGAAAAGTCGATACTGGAGTCGGCGATAGATATCATAGGCGCAAATGGTGCAGTTTTTACGTCGGCTTGCGGGGTGGGCGCGGCCTTAGTTGATAAACTGAGATAATCATCTTACAACATTTCAATAGACGCATACCCTTCCAGCTTGCATATCTCTGAGAACAGAAACTAAAAGTTTGCCTCCCTCCTTTGCTAACATACTTCGCAAAGGAGTAAATTCAATATCCTCGGGGATTTGCTGAGAAAAAACAATCAGCATCGTCTTTCATTTCAGGGTACGGTCCAGTTACCAATTTGGTAGAACCCCAAATCCCTCCCGCATCAATCCCTTCCTTCTTCTTCAACATCTCTATAACACATACTCCAGTTTCAGTCTCTCCATTTATCAACGTGTGTTGAATAGGTGCTGGCCCTCGATATGCTGGAAGTAGAGAAGGATGCACATTTAGACGTTTCGTAGGCTGAAATAATGATAGTTGAGACTGGGGAAGAATCCGCCCGAAAGATGCCGTCACAAGGAGATGATTGTTAGGAGGTGGAGTTGAAGTTGGATAAAAGGGAGAAGGCAGCTAAACGAAACTGAGATTCCGCTCGATCTTGTAAAACAATGAACGAACCTTCCAGAGCTTGTATTCTGGTTTGGTGTGAGGAATGGTGTGTACTTTCAAGTCCAACGATTTCCCTAATGCTTTCAATGGGGCTATCACAATCTGAGGATTAGTAACATGTTTCGTGCCCTCCGACTAGTGCAAACGTACAAATTGAAAGTTGCGAACCGCGTCGTCCGACGCGTGTGTCAGGATGCGTTGCAATAGTGATATCTTCCCATACATCTACGCATCTATGAAGCTTGAAATTTGTATATGAATTCATCTATACATATCTTACTAACCAGTTGCTGTAAACAGTTCCTGAAGAACAAGGCAGGAAAACTCGTCGCGACCCATGAAAAGAACGTTGTATTTTGTATTCAGGGCATGGTTGCTGAAAGCTTTGCGTAAGCAGTTCTGTTGCTGTATTTGAAGATAGAACTTTGATGATCTATAATATGACATTGTTCTCGACAATCCAAAGAGCGGAAAAAAGATTAGTGTGCAGTGGCTGTGACGTGTAGTTTGCCTTCACCATTCCGTGAAAACAATAACAAGCAGTAATAACTACTTACCACGACGACGATGCTTTCCAACACTCGTTCAGAATTCAAGACTCCTACACAATCTCCGGAATCTTTCATACGATGATTTTGTCATCATTGCATCAAGCCATTCTTTGATCCTATTACTATTAAATTACTATACGAAGCACAGGTTTCCTGTCGATCATACATGTATTAACACTGTATCAATTAGTTATAGTCGGGTGTAGTTACTCTTCTATGTATTGTTCCTGTGCTGGTATACCTGTTTACACGCTTTGCCATGATTCTGTGTGTTAGGACACCCTAGACCTGGTGTTCTGCCACCCAGGCAGTTATCTGCACGTATCTTGTTTGGTGAATATGAATGTACTAACACTCACTGGACTCACAAATAGTATGATATTAATGAACACAACTCCCCCATACACCGTTGTGGTTGGATAGATTACAAGCTCTAGATGGCATCATGATCAGTATAGAAAGGTCACTCATTAGCTTCCTGTTCTCTAATCTCTCGTTCTAGTCTCTCCCTTTCTGCCTGCCGAAGCCTCATCAGTGTCAGTGATTCATAGTCTATGCCACCGCTGTTTATCGGTGGCGGTTCTCGAGGATATGAAAGAGGTGTCTCGGGCTAGAAATTGTTAGCCATATGATTATATAAGCCAAGCAATACACACGTACTAGGCTCTCAGGGAACGACGCAAATGACGACGACGAACTTTTATTTGCTTTATGTTGGGGTAGCTCCCCTTCTTCGCCCTCACGTTTTTCGGGTACTGGAGGTGTCGGAGGGTTTGGTGCACCAAGTTTGCCCATTTTCTTTAGCCAGTCGAGAATCAAAGGCTCTTTTCCTCCAACCCAACCAATTTCTATCCCATCCAGCCCACGATCCGCTCGCCCCGAAGCACATACCGCAGCGAATGCGTTTCCAATTTGTTTAAATGGGACGAGTGCAGTTCCAGACTTTGGAAGCTTTGTAGCTTTCGAATCTTGCTCGACATCACCTTTCTTACCTTTAGAGGGCTTTAAGGAGAGTACGATTGATTCAACATCGGTTTCCCCAAATTGGGCGAGTAAAGTAGCAATGGAAGTTGGGGTGACTAGAGTTGGGTGTCTCTTAAGAGTGAATTTCAAGCGGACTGTGGTATCCAATGGGCCTTCACGGGAATAAAATTAATAGTGTACTATGGACAAGATATGGATGACTCACTCAGTGCAGGTGGCAACCTTTCCTCATCCTGTCGCTCTTTTGCACGTAGTGTCTCCTGCTCCAGTCTCCTCATTTCCTGCTCCTTTTCCTCGCGCATGCGTCTCCCCTCATCCTTGATCTTCTCCGTTGCCTGCCATCTTTCCACCTCTTCCTTCTGCTTTTCTGCTCGCGCTTTCTTAAACACACGTTCACGCTCTTCAAGCTCTTCAACAAGATTTTTCCGTTTGTTATCATATGACTTAAAACGTTCCTCCCTGGCCCGTTTCACACGCATTTTGGCATCGAGGGCCAGCCTGCGTAGAGGATCGAGCAAAAGCTCGTACGCCTGATTGAGTTCATGGAATTTGCGTGCTAGACAATTACGAGTATTAGCCAGATAAGCGTATTAACGTAGATTAGCTTGAGCACACCGGCATCAGGGTTGTTTGGGTTCTGTTGATGATGAGTATTCAAAAGTGAACAAAATTTTGTAGAGTAAAATGAAACGTACCCTATCTGGATGAACCTTGAGGGAACGCTGTCTGTAAGCAGACTTGATTTCTTGTTCCGTTGCCTCAAGTTTAATATCAAGGAGTTCATACGCATTCAGTTCATCATCAATGCCGGACATGACTGTGATAGGCCAACTATCTTTGATCCATTAACTTTGTTCTGTGAACGCATGGTTGTAAACAGCAACAAGCACCTGAAGACATAGGCAACATATGTTTAAAACGAATCTTCCAGGTTACTACTGTACATATATAAATCACATTGTGACAAGACTGCTGAAGCCCACATACTTATGGCTACCATAGGGCTCCGTACCCCACCAGCAATAAATGGGATTATAAAAAAAGTCGAAAACCCTCCAAAATATGTACATAAGTACCTTGTAAGCACCAATCCCGCACTTATATCCGATCATCCACTGACACCAGCCCAACCATCAGATCAAGGCAGGATCATCAAGTAATGATGTTCAAAGTTGGGCACCACTATCAACAAATCTGTCGGTCGGTCGGAGCTGTTTCTCGAAGACAAAGAATGCTCTAACAATTCCGAGTTACACTATCAAAGAATCCTGGTTGTAATGATCACATTTGCCGATATATAACAAGGTCAAGAGCAAAATGAAGAAACATCGCCCGCTCGAGCTTGAGCTTGAATATTGACAACTAATTATCGAGAACAAATCGAAGAAAATGGCTGGTGAAATGTGAGTATATTCTTCCCTGATATGGCGCAGTATGACTTGAAGATGGTTCAAACGGCTAGATTCTCCTCTCAAATTTCTTACTTTGAACTAGTTGGATTTGCCTTGCTTGGATATGATTATTGTGAGTTTTATGAGATGTCTAATCGTATTTCCATGCTGAACCAGTTTAGGCTTGACATTTCCACAAGAGGTATTTCTCAAACCTGTTAGCATACTTACCTGACTGAAATTGTTCGAGGTTGAACGAGTATGGAAACAGAAATTGAGGGTACCTGCACTCCTTTTCTTGGTGAACCGTTATTTGGGTCTTATATACCAATTTGCATGCCTCATAATACGTAAGAAGCTATTGTATTTGTGCTGGTTTGTTATTTAATTCTATTTTTTCAAGCCAATAATTTTATGAAGACAGATGATGACGCATTGTGGGTGGCCCCGCTTACAGGTTCATTGATTCATTCTGATTATCAAGTTCAAAAGAAATCTTCCGGTTCTGAATTTCAAGGAGGTTACAGCAGTGATTCTTGTTGTTAGTAAGTCTATGGGTTCAAAATGTTTGTGCGCCAACCTGAAGCCAGATTTATAGTTTGTGAACGTATGTTCAACGAACCCAATTCATTTCGTTATCCTTTTGATGCTTCATAATTAGTTGTTATGACTGTCAGAGTGTACGCTCTATATGGCTGTAACCACATCCTCCTTGGTTCCATGCTCACACTGATAGCGGCACAATTTGCTCTCGCTGTGAGCTTTTTTATTGAAGGGTTATATGGCAATGGATTCGCAATTGTAGGACTTTTCGGTATTATTATAGAAGGAAAGGGAATAAACTCATGTGAGTCCAGATTGTCAACTGTAAATATGACGCTTACAGAAGTGTATTATGAAGTTGTCCTGTGGAGCACTGCCTTCGTTATAGACACCATTGTCTTCGTTCTGACGTTGCGAAAAACTCACAGATACTTCAAGAATAGTCAAGTTGCACCGTATGTCTCATTCTTAAACATTTGAACCTCTAGCCCAGCTGATGACAGGAATTTTCCAGATTATTGCACCTTTTTTTCAGAGACGGGGTCGTGTACTTCCTTGTTATAGGAACCTCTAACCTGATAAGTGCTCTTGCAACCCTAGTATTTGTGAGCCTTTGCTACCCTTGTTATCTTTCCCGTCCCAGGTCTGACTACTTTGAAGCGTTTACCCACTCAACTCTCACTGTCATCACAATTCTGTGCATCGATCACGTCGCTCTTGGTGTCTCGCCTTGTACTCAACATTCGCAATGGAAGTGATCCAGCTTCATATAGCAGTATTTCAACTCTTATGATTGGCAACTTGGGTGGAGCCATGGATGAATTAGTTGATGAGGATATGGACGACGTTTGATTTCAACGAAACTTATCTCGGCATATGAGATATCTCCACAACATACTTTTGATATCAGCAGCATCTAGTACTATGTATACTTGATAGCAGTTGGCAGTGCTGTTAAATTTATATATAGTATTCCAACAACTCTAACTTATCGAGAGGACTCAACGTTTCAATTAATACCTTTTCGACGAATCATCTGAGACACAAAGATATAATCAAAAGTGGCATAATGATATGATCGAGAAAGAGTCATCAAAAATCAAAGATCAACATGATTGGTCCAAACTGTTTATTCGAGCAAGCGGTCAAGTCGGAATTTACGATTGGACCTTCATGATCAACAAAACCGTAACAGAGAACAAAGATCAGTCATAAAATTTTTCTTCTTCTGGGCGGTAAAATACGCAAAAGATATACCAATCCATCAAGTCATTGAAGATGATAACAGAGCCGACATCCTTCTCCGCCGAGTCTTATTTTGCAACACAGTTACCTCCGCAAACTCTTCAACAAGATGTGAATGGGGTCAGAGCGTTTGTAGCAAAGCAAGTGAAAGCAGGCAGGAGGGTTGTATTGGTTACGGTGTGTTTCAAACACTGTTTCTTTGAAAAAAATAATGATTTTATTGAAAATACTAATTAGAGTGGTGGCACAACTGTTCCTTTAGAGCTCAACGTGTGAGCGCGTTTAGTTGTCGCGCAAATTTTGCATCAGAAGCTCACACTGTTCCCAATATCGCACCATTTGGGTTCTTCATACATTAGTGTTCGATTCTTAGACAACTTTAGTGCTGGTATGGCCTTATCTTATCTTTAATATTTTTGAACCCCCTAATTGCTGCAAGGATATTAGGTACGCGAGGAGCGACATCCGCAGAATACTTCCTCAAAGCTGGCTATGCTGTCATTTTCATGCACAGACAGTTCAGCTTGCAACCCTTCAGCAGGCACTATTCGCATTCCACTAATCCATTCCTTGACTTCCTCGAAATAGAAGATCCAGAGGGTGGCAAAAAGGATGGCGCTACACCACGAATCTCTGTCACCCCCGATAAAAGAGAGGATCTACTCGAAGTTCTGACAATGTATAAAGCTGTTCACTCTACTGGGGCACTACACACTCTCACTTTCGTGACGGTGAATGATTATCTGTGGCTTCTTCGTGCAGTCAGTCAGGAGTTGTCTGTACTCCGGAGAAAAGCTCTGTATTATCTTGCAGCTGCAGTCAGTGATTTCTTCTTGCCAAGACAAAAAATGGTATCTTCTATCTCATTCTTATCATACGCCGAAATGTTGATTTTAACATTTTTTATTAGTCTGAACACAAAATACAATCCGGAAAGGGGAACCTCTCAATAGAAATGGACCAAGTCCCCAAGATACTCAAACCCATGGTAGAAGAGTGGACGCGTGATGGATACATCGTTTCTTTCAAGGTATTCTCTATGATTCATTGTCATTCCATCGATAAACCAACCAACCACCCTCGCAACAGTTAGAGACAGATCAGACTCTCCTTATACCAAAAGCTCGCGCTGCACTGGAACGCTACGGACACCAAGTAGTAATCGGAAACGACCTCCATCGGCGTAAATACGAAGTCGTCTTCGTTTCACGTACTCGCGCGAACAACACAGACCCAGCATTGAGCACTCATTCAGATTCAGAATCCAACGCCTCACAATTCATGGAATCATGGCTCCGGATAGATAATCTTTCCAACACAACATCTACTATCCAAAATAAAGAAATAGAAGAGGATATTGTAGGAGAGTTAGTTAAACGGCATACATTATGGATTGAAGGAAGTGTGTAAAACAAATTGTCTGTATTTAAAAACAAAAACAAGTAGGTTTGTTATAACATGAATGCACTAAGAACAACATAAAGTATGATACAACACCCTCCTAGTAAGACTTCGTATTAAACATGTCAGTAAAGGGTATATGTATGATCGCAAACAGTGTGAAGTTTCTCAGCGTAAGCCGCCAATTCTTGCCCAGAACATATCTTCCTTAAGCCGCACCAACTCCTTCCATGTCCTCTCTTCCCAAGTTACAGTCCCGATGTATGTCTCCCCTCCATCCTCTGAGGTAGAACCCTTATCATCAGCTTCATAGTCGCCATTGACGGTTTTCTCGTCTGCTAGAGTCGCATCCAAATTATTATCTTCCTCATTCTGCCGTTCCATGATTTCAGAGGATTTTTCAATGCTGGTTGCCGGTTCCTCTATTTCTTGTCCAGGGGACGGAGCGTCGACAAAAACATCTTCAGATGAAGGCGATCTCATAGACACAGGTTTGTGTTTTCCACCGTCGCCTTCATCTGTTCGCCCATTAACATGCGCACTTTCCACATTCTCTGGTTTGGAGTCATCTGAATCCTCAGCATTGTCTTTGCGATCTTCTTTTTCTGACGTTGTAGCACCTTCAAGCTTCAATTCGTCTGTCTTTGGGTCTTCCACTGTAGGCGGGTTGATCGGAACAGCTGGGATGTCAATTGAGGTCCGTGTAGTGGGCTGTACAGCAGGAGAGGCTGGTGTAGTAGGGCGCGATCCGCCATCTACGAAAGTTGACATTGGGCGAGCACCACGCGCAGCAGCCCGGCGGGGCAGGGGCGGAGGTGGTGTAGCTGGCACGATCTGTGGCTGCGAGAGTACCGGAGGTGACCCTGGTCGTGAATCTGGCAAAGGAACTTGAGATGGAGTTGACAGGCGTGGGGGAGGTGTCCTATGTAGCTGTGGTGGACTGGGAGTAGAAGGCATAGAACTTGGTGGGGGTTGTGAGATAGGTTCAATTTCGCTATGTACTTTTGCTTTATCTTCACTTGCATCCTGAGATTCAGATATCTGTAGAACTTGTACTGTAGGAGCAGGTCCACGGGCTCGTGGGGGAATAGGAGGAGCAACGGGCGTAGCTTCGCTTTCTTCGGTTGGGCGTATTTGATCATGGATAGTTTCAGCAGCTTGAGCATCGGCAGTAACTTCATCCTCTGATGTAGCGTGTGTTTCAACAGGTGTTCTCGTACGACCTTGGCTTCGTTTAGGTAATGGAGGAGGCGCGGACGACGGAGCAACTGGCGCAGGTGGATGCTTCTCGCCAGATAAATCACTTTTTGGTTGTGGAGGGGGCAGTGGTGGGAGTCTACGCGGCGGAGGTGCAGGTGGTGTAGGGGGTGGCTGTGGTGCCTTTTTGGTCTTATCCTTCTCACTATCGTTCCAACTTGCGGCCTTTTCTCCTAACGCACTGGCGATCCCCCAGATACCTCTCTTTCGTGGTGGAATAGGAGGTTTTTGTCCACTCGGAGAAGGTGGAACTGACATTTGAGGTGGTGGAATAGCGATTTCTTCGTCCCAGATTTTCTCAACAAGTCCTGCTCGGACAAATGCCCATAGTGTGCAGGTAGTACGAAGACGGGACAGACACCAGCCATTTGCACATAATGGATACATCGTGGTTGATTGAGTTTGAGGGCTTGTAGATATTGTTCCATTAATGTGTGTATGCGATTGTGTGGATCCATGCGTAGTAGCAACTTGCGAAGAAGATTTGGAAAGAGAAGGGACTGCTATAGATGATACCACAGTTGAAGCTGATTGTGATACTACACGAAATACAAAGATTTGCTGAGGCTGCGAGGCAAACATTCCACGAGAAGGTGAATGTTGACGTGATGGAGGTTGAGAATCTATAATAGAACTTCTACCGTTGGTAGGAAGTCTTTTGAAGAGAGAAGTTGACCAGGAGCCATTAGTCGAATTACGACTCATTTGGTTTAGCAATGGACGCGAAGATCGTGAGATGCTAGAACCAGGTACAGAGCTGAATACAGAAGTGCCACAAAGAGCACAAAGAATGTTGTCGCCATTGATATCTGCAGGGTTCGTTGGTTGTATGCTCTCATGTTGCATATACGATACAAGTGACATGGGTTCAATTGTGAGCTGTCCAGTGTGTATAGCCGAAAGTACCGAACGCCTTGAGAGCCAATTGAGCGATGGAGCGAGATCCAGGCGAAGGGTAGGTTCTCTGGCAATGACGATTTGATTTATTAGCTTTCGCGAAAGACTGCACTGAACACTCACGAATCCTCATTTGACAATCTACCGAGGAATGGCAACGGTAGTAGTGTAGGTGTTGCTGGTGGATTTGGTGAGGTTTGATGCAAGGTACGCAAATGCGCCACGAAAAGTAAAAATTCTTGATACGGCAAATGGGAACTTAAAAGCCTCAAATTTTGAGGTATTTTAAAGACATCCTGGTTCGGGTTCCACTTTCCTTTCCCCATAGCCACCTGCATTTCTAAGGCTTTCTTTTCCGCATCTTGTTTATCAGAATGCAACTCTTGCATTTGCTGTTGCATCAGACCAACGGCTTCCTCAGCGACCTTGAGAGCACTTTCAGCCTCTTCTAACTTCCTCTCGCTCATATGACGAGCAAATCGTGCCTCTGCGACCATAGTATTGGCTTGGTCAAACAGATTAGCGCTAAGGTCGTCAAGCTCTTTCTCAATATCCGCTCGAGCCGTCTCCGCTTGACCCCGCTGAGCAGCCTCCTCAGTTGCTCTCTCCATGAGACGGCTGAGCTCCGCAGTCACATGAGACTTTTCCACTAGTAAACCTGTATTGAGTGCAGACAAGTGTTGGGCACGCTCCAATTCCAACTGGGAAATTTTTAGTGACGAGGATCGAATATTCGACGAGGCAACGTGAAGCTCGTCCTCGAGGTCGGAAACGCGATCATATGATTTGACGAGTTTGCTATTGAGCTGAGTGACCTGAGAGAAAAGGTCTTGGATTTGGTCTCGCAATGAGGAGATGACCATTTCTTGAGCGTCCTTATCGGTGCCATTGCGATTATGCTCTTTTGGTTCCGGTTCATCAGGAAGATCAACATGATGAGGTTGATCTTCTGAAGAAATTTCAGCCATCAGTGCAGAGGGACTGCGGCCAAAGTATAGAGTAAGGACGATAGTTTGAACGTTGGTGAGGGGTGTTCGAGTGACGACGTCAACAACTACTCTGGTATGTAAATAAAGTCACATGTTATGAACATTCTTACAATTTGACACATCATGCCATCACTTTTCTTGATTTAACGCTATAAGTACTGGCACGTATTCTGACATATAATTTAGGTGGTTACAACAACCTTCAAGTGGAAACAAAGCAGAACCCCGTTCCAATTCGACGCGTCACAACAGCAACTTTGCAACAACGCCGCTGTGGTAACACCAAAAAAACCCTACGGAGATGTAAACAACAGTTGTTGTCTTGCGTTGAAAAAAATACGATATTGATTACAAGGAACCCAAGGGCTGCGAGAGGAACGGATTGGAAACTCTCCTAAACGACGAGAGGGACAAGGTCGGGTCAATTTTGCTGAACCGTTGTCGATGCTGATCTATGTGATAACCAAAGTATTGAATTGCCCTGCTTATAATTCCGTTGTGTACCGTCCTAGTGCGATATTATCACTGAGATGTCACCTGGAAAACACATCGGATGTGATAGTTTTGCTTGCAAGTGATAACAAACAGATATTTAACTAAACCTTTCGCTTTGTCAGCAATATTCCCACAAAAATGTGCCCGCTTTGGCAAGATTCGATCTGGATTGTGATCGAGTACGCTATATTTGGAAACTCTTCTAGTAACCCAACTTTGAAGAGAACGAGCGTTGACTGACATGAGGCAGCAACGAGGTGATATTAACACACTGTGGCTTTTCAACGCCCTAATAATGGAAATTTACGCATACCAATCCTTCACAACTCTACAGCTCTTCACACCTCATATAATGCTCTCTCAATTCCTCAGCTTTTTCAACAAACTCTATCATACCCCCCCAATTAAAAACAATGCCCGTCTTCCGAAACGTTCAACGTCGCCATTCGGAACGATTAATAAAGCAGGAATTAGTGTGTTATAATCGTATGTCCATCATTCATTGGTTTCGATTATACTCACGTCATCTTTCTGCCCGTCAAGTAGAAGATGGATGGGGGCCATCTGATGAAGCCAAGTTCCTCGCGGATCATACTCCCAGTCCCACCACCACGTATTATTCCGGCGACAAACCCAGCTTCACCCGTCCCAACTATGATGAAATTCCCAGCCAAATCACATCTCAGACAATATCCAACCTAAGCCTCAACCCTCTCCACCACTATTCGCCCGAAAGATTCCATTCTCGCCGTCAGAAAGAGGGCCATATACCCCGCCCTCGCAATGCCTTCATCATCTTTCGATCTCATTACTACCGCGAGGTTCTTGGATTGACTGGCCAGCCGAGCGCTGAACAGAACAATGTCAGTAAGAATGCAGGTAAAGAATGGAACTTGCTCAGCGAGGAGCAGAAGAAGCCATTCGAAGAGCTCGCAAAGCTGGAGAAGAAGGAACATCGGGCCAAGTACCCCAACTACACTTATTCGCCAATGAACCGTGACGGTAAACCAAAAACGAAAGGCATGAAGTCAGCCTCGAAGTGGAAAGAGTCTGAAAGGCTCCCTGCCAGCAAACGTTCAACTCAGATCAAGGCCGACCAACGCGATGAACCTATGACTAAACCTTCACCATCCCCACCATACACTCCTCTCAACCACACCCCGCAGCGCAAACATTCGCGAAAGCGTAAATATGCTATACAAATATCCACACCTGAACTTGTTGTTGACAGAACTGATTCCGATACTTCGGTGGAAAGCTACACGCCACAGGACGCTAGTCCAGTGGACACCTTTGTGCCGACAGGAGATATACCACTTCTGGAGTTGCCACCACCAAAAGAGAAAGAGGTACGTCTGCATATCTTTATAATTGCCATTAACCTTCCTGATATTCGTGCCACTGTCAGCCAACTTCTGATGTAGAAGTTCAACTCCCCAACTTTGAACGCATCGATAGTCAATTTGGTTTCAAGCCTGATATCCAACCGGAAGCTATATACACATCTCTGCCGCCCTTACCATATAATACAGAAAGCGATGTGGTTTGCATGCAGGAAACCCTACAGAATGCAACGCAGGCTTATTCTAACCATTTGAGTAAAAGCCGGGACGTCATCATGCCGAGTGATGGTCTATTTCAGATCCATGATAATGGATATGGGATCCTAGAAACCGTTATGGTGCCTTATCCGACTTACCAGGACCTGTTTGACAATGTTCCAGCCATAGCAATCCCAGAAGAAGAGATGTCGACAATGTACCAGTTTTTCGATTTTTCAGCATACTGTTCTTGATTTTTCGCATTTACATTCCTTATGGGCCGTGTACCTTTATGTTCACTTTCATTCCACACTTATGACCTATAATGCCTTTTATGTCAAATAGATTCACGTTCTGTATTATATACCATGTATCAGTAGCTGGTTGTGTTGGGTGCACTATACATTCAATTTTTTCAATAGAGGTTCTCAAGAACGGATTCTTTTTATTGTGGAGTGATGGTGAGAACTTGAAGGGGTTCAAATTCAAATATCGTAAGCCATGCCATGTGTCTGTAAAGACTAAAATAAAAGCCTCGGCTTTGCACTGCAACTTCCCTGAAATGTCCTAACAACCGTTTGAGCTGCGCATGAGTACATGTTAAAGACTGAGTAACTCTGCTTCCCGAAGCCAGCTCTCTACCTCTTAATGTTACACAAGACAGAAATGTTTCCAAAACACTTCCACCCATCGGATGAAGAAGTCGGCCTTGTTGCTCGGATATGGGAGCATCACGGATTCCTTAGATCGGGTACCATTCCTGCGGATGATGCAGTCAATATATTCCAGCGGGCAGGATTGTCCACTTCAATTCTACACGAAATATGGGACATTGCAGACGAGAACGATATGGGAAGTCTCACGTTTAACGGCATGGCCGCTGCGATAAGGTTGATGGGTTGGGCCCAAGCTGGGGAGGCAGTTGCATCACAGTTACTTGATCATGGTGAGAATACATATCTCCATGCCCCGGGTATGTGTTTCAACCTATTCCTTGCAAAGTTGGACCTCTTCCTACCATTGAGGGCTTCTCAAACCCAACCAGTCCCTCAGTCACAACAACCACCTCCTTCAGTACAACTCCCTCCAGTGACTACACAGGATAGACATGCATTCTATCAGCTGTTCATCAGCTCGAAATCTAACAATAACCTCATTGATGGTTCGTCGGTGTTCAAGTTGCGTATTGGTTTCTATGCTCACTTAATTTTGCAGGTGATAAAGTACGGGACATATTTCTGAAATCGAATCTATCCTATGGTAACCTCGCGGATATATGGTTCGCTCATGCGCAATTATATCCCTACGCACCTAACTTGTAGTCTACCTAGGAATCTTGTTGACACCAAAGAACGAGGAGCACTCGATTCAACAGAATTTTCAATTGGAATGTATCTCATACAAGCTCTGAAATCCTGTCAAATTCCATCTATACCACCCTCAATTCCTCCCCATCTCTTTGACGAATTCTCGGAGAGTAATCTAATTGGTTCTGAAACCTGGGAACCACCTGCAACGAGGAACTCGCCTCAACGAACTAACCACATGCGAGATCCATCAAGTTCAAAAGCCACTCTCAGCCCTTCAAGTCCTCAAATGCATCGAGTGAATTCGGGAACAGATCGAGCATGGGATGTGACAATAAAGGAGAAACAGAAGTCAGATGAGATTTTCAACATACTCGATGTCTATGACCAAGGTTTCATCTTGGGTGATGTGGCTGCCAAGTTTATGTTGAGGTTCAAACTTCCGGCTGAAGATTTGGTCCATATCTGGTTAGTTTGTAATCCTTCTATCCAAGGAGCGCGTCAGATGAACAACGAATATTATCCAGGGACTTAGCCGATGTTAACAATGATAATCGTATTACAAGGGATGAATTCGCTCTTGCAATGCATCTTGTTTCTCGAAGAGTTGCTGGTGATTCTATCCCATTTGTCTTACCATTATCGCTTGTACCACCATCATCAACCGTTCCTCTTGCTACACCCCCTCCAAGTCCTCTTCCCTCTGGTTCTATACCTGCAGGAGATACACAGGAAAATGGATTCACGCAAGAAAATGGATTTAGGTCCCCCGTGGATTTTCCTAGTCGTAATATCTTCTTAGCAGGTCAGCTATATTCTATTATACACCCCCCTACCTTGAACTGATCATTTGCAGCCCATGAGCAAAGTCCATCACTCAAGCGCTCCTCATCATCAGCGACAATCCTGTCTCCCAGCATAGAAAAAGCTGCTTTCGATGGTCTAAAGGTCGAAACAAAGGGTCTTCGAGAAAGGGTTGACGAACTGGTGTCACAGCTGAAAACCTCGGCAGATCTTGGCATTGCAAATGAACGACTGAGGAATGAAAATGACCGACTAAAATCACAACTCCGGGATATGGAACAATCAATGGTTCAAGTGCTTTCAGCAAATGAGGGAGAGCGGTCTTCTGAAGAACTTATAAGGGAAATCAACAACTTGACGTCTCGACACAATGAACTGGAGAACGAGGTGGAGCAGGCTTCGAGACTCTTCGCAGAAGTTGCCCAGGAGAATGAGGATCTGAAACAGAAAGTACAAGCTGCGCAGAGGGCAGAATCATCAATAAATGAGGAAATCAAGGTGATGCGACAAAACTTTAACGCGCTTCGACAAGAAAAGGATTCATTGGAGCAGAAGAACCAGAATCTGGAGCAAGAAAAGAAGGACCTAGTGACACGAAATGCGGATATGCAAAAGGTCTTGGCTGAATCCCGGTCGCCAACCAATCCTGTCGAATTACGGGTACTGTTAAAAGATGTCACTCGGGAGAACGAGACGCTTAAAACTCGCGTACGGGAGATGCAAAACTCAATGACCCAACTCTTACTATCCAGCGAAAGTCATACACGCCGTGAACAGTTAGAGAACGATAATCGACACCTCGTTCGACGACTTCGAGAAATAGAGGGACACGTGATTAGACTTGAGACTTCCTCCAAAGACACTGGGCCTAACAAGACTTTGGTTGGTGTAACTAGGGAGAATAGTGAATTAAAAGCGCAAGTACGTGACATGGCGCAAAATCTCGAACAATTGCGTGGTTCCAGCGAATCTCGAATCGAGAGTCTACAACAACAACTTGGTTCATTGACCCAGGAAAATAATCGTTTGAAGGAACAGATAAATTCTGTATCTACTTCGGGAGGAGATCATGATCCTAGCATCCCGCCACCTGCCTATGACGAAAACTTCGCTACAGCATCCGTAACGCGCGTAAATACCCGTTTGACTGCCCGGTAAAGTCCTGAAGTGAAGGGAACAAGATCCAGCACCGCTACAAGGAAACACAGCCTCTTTTATGGCAGACATGCGTGATTATGTCATGGTCCTTCACGATGGTTGTCTGCGATTCATCAAAGTTCTCAACACCTTTGTAGAGTTGGCGTGTCATCTTATGGCGTAGAAAATATCTATTTCGCAAATTTTCTCAATTCTTTTCCTTGGGACGGTCATAAGAAACTATTTCATGTTTGTATTTTTTATATTTATGATGTTCCTGTATAAAATCTTTCCCAGATGTACTGCACAATATCCCAAGTATATATGTATGATCAAAGAGTTAAATCCCACCTTCCTTCTGCAACACACCATACTTTACCCTCCTCTTTCAAATACATGAGGGTATCCTCAATACTCCACTGGCCAACATAACGCCAGCGGTCATCTTTACGGAGACATGAGAGAATAGTATTTATTGAGGCGCCTCCAAGAGTTCGACTGAACATCATTCTCCTGACGCACGCGCTTCGCAGAAGAATTCCTTATCTTTTGAATCACTCTCGTAACGTATGGCGCTAAATATGAAGGTTTCAACGGCACATACACCTCTTCGTGTGGCTCGGGATCCGACAATTCTGCTTCTTCCAACTCGTTTGTTATTCTCGACTGCGTAGTCCTATCTATTGTGCTGGAAACCGTTTCTCGGGTCCGTAAAGTAGAACTTGAGCTGAAATTTGACCACATGCTGAAACCTTCCCATGCATCACCATCAGGAAATGGTCGACAAGGTCCATCCCATAGAACTATTCTGCCATCTTTGAGGAAGTTGGACAATTGCCCATTTGAAAAGTCTCTTCATTCTAACTCCCAGTTTATGGCTGTCCATGTCAGCGACACTTGGGTTTATTGAAGAGCGTTCCGATCCATTGGGGGCTCCCTGTGCCTTCTTTTTTTCTTCACGTCTCATCCTCCTAACCTCTGCATACACGACCCGGCGTGCCAGATCGCGAAAGTATAGGAACCCGACGTAAATATGACAATGAAAATCCACGAATGTGCGAGGATGGAGGTTGACTGGTTTGAGGTGGCGTTGATAGGATTCTTGTACTATTCCCAGTTTCTTCGAGTCGATCTTTCCTACCAACTAATTGGCCTGCCATACTGGAGGTACAAAGAAACGCGATATCATTAGAGCTGGTATCTGTTGCATCGGGAGTATGTTCCATGTAATGCATCACATATATACTAAAGGTATTATTAGTTAGATCGTGGCTATGAAGGCGTAATGGGTGACGAAGTTTCTGTGGGGACTGAACAGTTCATCAGAAACATTCACTTTTCGTGAACAATAAAAGATACAAACAGTCGGTACAGGAATGGACGTGGATGGCGGTTTATTTAGTTTCGTTGAATCCCCCGATATTTTGTTTACAGCCGTCGAAGGACCTGCTACAGGCTTTTCCCTAAGAACTGTTTCCTCCGGGGACTTTTTAACCTTCAGTGGAGGAATGGAGAAAGGTTCCGTTTTCGAATAATGGTTCTTGTGTAGCTCAAGGACCTTTCGCCAGTGAATTAACTGGTCATTGGAGGAACTGCATCGCACTAACGAGACCTTACTGTTACTTTACCAACCAGAAACAGAGGAAACAAGTTTATCGGACCTATGTTGCTAATGAAAATGAATTTCTTGTCATATTTCTTTTGGACTTTGCCAGTTACAACAACCAGCTCTCCATGTCGGGCAACAGGAACCAAAGTATCCGATCCAGAAAGCGGTCCTTTTGAACTGTCGGTACTGTTTGGGGGACGTTTTGTGGGTGTCCGAGGGGTTGAAGTTGGAGTATGGTTACAATCTATCACTGATGTACCATCATCAACTACAATAACGATTCGAGTTAAAAAGCATTCAGAGATAAATACATCTTTCGCTCACTTGAATAAATAATCTTCTTCTCATAAATCTGTATCCCAATTAGAATTCCAACCAATTCCACACTTCGGCATGGAATGCGGTTTAACCAAAAAAAATCATAACCTCTCCATACAAATAAGCTTGTTTATTGATTCGAGATAGTGAATTATTACTTTCTGTATTTTCTGTCATCTCAAAGACATCTCGGATGAAGCATGGTGCTACAGCGTCAGCAGTCAAAGTCCACGCCCATATCTCTTTCGTCGTAGGAGGGGTCGATGGGGATATTACTGTCGTTGTATGTGTAGTCTTCCGTTTCTTATTGGACGACGTCAGATATAGCTTAGACGTTTGATCAAAACACTCAGTTGTTGTGGGAGTGAAGCTCATAGACGTTGGAGAATGGTTCACGCTGACTCGTCAACCTTGCTTTCCCAATTTGTACTTGTCCCGAAACGTAACACCACGTGATAACTGTCACATCTGAAGGTTGAAGTAATTTATTGTTATAATTCATGTAGTTATCTACTATAATCCTTCGAATGCGCTCTCTATTGTCGCCCGTTGCTGGACTTGATAAAGCTTTCCAATACCAGGAGCAGGTAAGGCACTTTCTTTACGTCCTTTATAGGTGACCCGCGATCCAGGACGCACTCCCTCAAGTACACTTGCAATTCGTTGGTTAACAAATGTATATGGTCCTTGGTTCTTTGGTTCCTCTTGCAACCAGAAATACTCTGTGGTGTTGGTGTACTTCTTGAGCTCGTTATTCAGTTCTTTGAATGGGAAGGGAGCAATTTCTTCTATGCGAACGAATGCTACTGCGTCAGTTAACTTGCGTGCTTCTCTTTCCTTGATCAACTCGTAATATATCTTCCCAGAAAGTAAGATTACGCGCTTCGTCTTGGCAGGATCTGCTTTTGGATCGCTTAATACAGGCTGGAACCTTGTGCCTTCTTCGAACTCAGCAATAGAAGACGAAGCAGCCTATTTTCAATTCACTCAACGCTTTGAGTATTGATCAATGACATCTGGTACTTACGGATAAACGCAATAGTCCTTTGGGTCCGGCAAGAATCAATGGTTTGCGGTAATTTCTTTTTATCTGTCTTCTCAACATGTGGAAATATTGTGCTGGGGTGGTTGGGAAGACAACGTGCATATTGATGTTCAAAGGATCCTCGACAGAATATCGATCGTTGGTTAGCTGTACCATCATTAACAAAATCGGAAAATCGGGGGAAGAAAGAAAGAAAAAACACAACCTGAAGCATACGCTCTATCCGCGAAGAGGAGTGTTCTGGACCTGCACCATCAAGACCATGTGGGAGCATCAACACAATACCACTCTGCTTAAGCCACTTAGCTAGAATAACGAGTCAACTATACAGAACATGGCACGGATGAAATTAGGGAGATTACTTTCTGCAGATGAGATGTACGTGTCAATGATGACCTGAATAATGCAGTCAGTTCCATGACACATGTCTGCATATTACTTAACACACTTGAGCTCCGTTGAAAAAGTCCCCAAACTAATTGCAGTATATTAGTTTCGTCCTGGAGAAATAAGGAAATATACACACTTGAGCCTCCCAAATAGGAAGAAGGTTAGGCCTTTCCCAGCTAGCACCGTATTCAAACTAAGTATACTTGGTATTTAGTTCTCCGAATATTAAACTGAGTAAAGATATATACACACCCCAAGCACAGCCATCTCGCTCAAAGAACCTGAATAGAAATGTATCAGCCACTATCGTAGCCGTCCTTCAATGAAGTCTCACTATTTGCTAGCTCTAGCTTCGCGTCAGCACCAAGAGTATCATTCAACGGGACTATGACTCCTTCTGTTTTCTGGTTGACAAGCATCGCATGTCGGTGGCTAAAAGTGCCACGTCCTACATCCTGTCCAGAAATACGTACATCACACCCATCAAGCAATAGTGAGCCAAAAGCCATTGCCTAATAATTGGTGAGTTCATGTGAGTAAGAGAAGGGGTATATCGAAAGGACCTCTGCAGTGGCCCAGTCAATGCCTTTCCCAGTCTCAATGCTCTGCATTCTGTTCTTCACATGACGATGCAATTTCGGGTGGATTTCCTACTCCAATGTGAGAAAAAGGTTTTCAAATTTACGAACTGGTCGCCACTCACAAATCCCTCGGGAACAGCAACACTTGCTTTTCCAACTCTAACCAAGACATCCTTTGCAACTCCCGTTTCTGGATCATGTTGTGCGTCACGTCCAGCAGGCCACACCATATTTTGCCACTGTTCTTTCAACATGGGGGCATTGGGAGTGTGCGTTGGGACAGCAGAAAGTTCGGATTCCAAGTGTGCTTTGTAGGACGTGCGGACCGTTTGAATATCCCCTTCTGTCAATACCCGTTCTGACTGTTACACAATACACGGTTACGCATCAGACAACAAGCGGGGTAAATGAAAAACATACAACAAGTTTGTCTTCGTAGAGCTGTGGAACAGAGCGTCTGGCGGCAATTTTTTCATACATGAGTGGGCTAGTAATTCCAGGGAGATCCAATTCATTGTGGCTGGTATTGTTTATAGGTTAGCTCGGTTCTTAAACCATAAATCGGAATGAGTGACCAACCCCCTGTTTTTTTAAAAAAGAACGCGAGGAGCAGAAATATAAGTAAACCGAAAGAGAAAAAGAATTTCTCAATACCATCGACGATATACGAGAAGGTCAACAATGATATCCTACAATCAATTTAGATTTGTCCACTGTAATGTCACATGAAAAAAATCAACCTTTCTGAAGTAGTTTCTATACCGGAATGCAATATCCATAGCGCGTGCAACATCTACCAATGCCATGACGTCGATCAGTCTTGTTATGTTTCTAACCACAACAAGATGACATACCCTCGGGGTGGTCACCATTGACATGAAGTACAGGGGCGTTGATCATTTTGCCTACATCAGAACAATACAGTGATGAACGGGCACTCGACGCGGGAGTTGTGTAACCAATGCTACAGCTTTTTGTTAGTTCGTCTTGATATGGGAGGAAAAACTAAACCAACTTGTTGCTAAGAAAGTCAAATCTAATCAGAAATCTTGGGGGTTAAAGGAGCTTTAGAAAGCTACTTACTCGACGACAAGGTGCACACTCCCTCCACTTGTAAAATGGGGCAAACCACCTATAATCGCACCTATGTTACCAGAATTGTCTATACTCCAAAATCATACATACTCAAGCCAAGACCTTCCATCACAACACCCTGACCAGTAAAACTAGCGTCACCATGCAGTTGGACACACATTACCCGATCACCGAGTTTACAATCCTCAGGTGAAGTCTTCAATAACGAATATTGTTTGGCACGCGTTTTTCCAAGTGCAACCGGGTTCACAGCCTCTGTGGACACACGTTGAGATGAGAGGGTGATAAGGGTAAATTACAAACCTAAGTGGGAAGGATTTGGAAGCAAGGAAACTTTCAAGCTATGATCGGCCGAGTAATTTAAAGTTGGAGAAGAAACTGAAGTATAATCAGTACAAAATTCGTTCAAGATACATGATACAGAGTTCATACCAATATGGCTGAGAACATCTCCTTCAGCACCAAGATCTTCGGGATATTCAGAACCACCTTTGATCTTGTGGAAAAGTGCAGCCGGAGAGTATTGGAGAAGGTCCGTAAGTAAGTTTAGACGACCACGATGCGGCATTGCTGAATCCACATTGTTACATGATATTAAATATAAGTTTCACGGAGTTTACCTACCCAAAATTATATGTTGCACACCACCTGTTGAAAGGGATATCAGATTTTTTGAGTGGGTGAATCTGTGTAAGTCACAAACCTTGACATGCAGCCGAGAACAAAGAATCTAGAGCCGGTAACATTGATTCACCACCTTCCAGACCATACTACAAATAATGAGATATGGTACCAGGTCCAGGTGAAACATCATACCCGTTTGAGATTTGGGAATTTGAGCTGTAAAAAATTGTCGAAGACCTCGCTACGCGTCAAAAGCTCGTGTATACGCCTTTTCTTCACATCGTCTATCGTAATCAAAGGTTTCTCATCCGGGGAGGGTAAAGACTGAGATTCTAAGAGATGGGAAAACCATAATCGTTCCGTTTTACTGGGGGAATGCATGTACTAAACATAGAGAATATCAGCACATAGAAAGAATGGCGACATCGTTATACATACTTCATGCGCAATGTTACCAACGTAAACCGCCCTAAGATGTTTCTCGATTTGCTCAAGCGTCCATTCATCCGCGCCTTCTTCTGCACGTTCTCCAACAGGTTTAGTCCACAAGATACCATCAACATTGTACTTCTTCTGTCGATCGACTAGTCCATAGCGTGCAGGATCCAACGCAGCAACTTCCTCCCGGTGAATGAGATCCAGTGGGTCTATACGTGCAGCACGGTGACCGTGAGTCCGCATAGAGTCGACATAGCGCAGTAGAGGAGCATTAGTTGCCCTGTTCTGAAGTTGAGCATCGTTGTCTGTGGAGTCAAGTCAGTTGAAGCAGGAAGTTGTGCAAGTAATTGACTATCACTCACAGTCAGGAAAGACATATTCCCTCGGTTTGCGGAAACCAAACGACTCGTCATGATACGTGCGTCGTCTTCCCAATGTTCGAGACCACTGGGAAGATGTTCCTAGGACTTGTATCTTGCTTCGCGTGGCATACATTATTCGTGTCATGTATGCACGTCTTTAGAATCCAGTATGAATTGCCAGGTTATCAATTATCGCTGCTGGAGAGCAATGGAGAATGTCGGCTCCAACTTGTTTGCTGTCAGGAATCAGGATGACCCGTTAGAACCGTGATCATTCCTGCTGAGCACCTGATGTTATTTAAGCCTCTCAGACGCGAACGGACGGAGCTCGCGTAAAGGAAGAAGGGTTATGTAATCACGGATGAAGCTATGTTAAGAACCAGGCTCCAGTATTATTATTTTATTGTACACATTTTAATTTATTTGGTAAGAGAGCGGATGGCTGCGATGCTAATGTCCAAGATGTAAAGAACGTCCATAATGGTTTGCGACACTTTGTCAAGGAGTGTCTGGTCTAAAGGCAAGAAATGATTGGAGTACGACTCATGCTTGCAAGTTCGTTTTAGGTATTGTTGTTATATTGAACCCTCTGGTGCACGACTTCCAACCTGGTCGTATTTTGTATTATTTCCGGCCGTTCCATTGTCACCGTACATTGCAGGCGCTGCATCAAGTTGAAGGTTGGAGCGCGACCGGGCTAGGACCTCGGAGGCCACATCTGAACCATATTGCTCTGCAAGTTGACTAAAAACATCGTCAGTTTTCAGGAAGCGCTGTATGAAGTAAAACACATACTTTGCATAATTATCCATGATAATAGCCATGCTGGTGAGACTCAGCCTATAGGCCTTTGGCATCATACCCTTGCCAAAGCGATATGTGACATGGTTAGAGCATAACAAGCCAATTGTCATTATGGCAATATGAATAGGCACCAGTGCGAATGAGACAGAGTACCACCGCTTGAGGACCACTCGTTCGTATTCCAGATACCCGAGTTTGCACCCAGGTAATATGCTTCGTGCGTAGCACGTCTGACTGACAGTCGCCTCGACGTATGGGCTGAAGTACCCGCAGCATCTCAATTGATTTTGTATCCTCATCCGACCCTCGGCTCCAAGATCTTGAGACCACTGCGCATTGATCTTCCCCTCAAGGTTGAACGTTCGTCTCTTGTACGTCAGGTAGCCAGGAATAACCAGGAAGATGAAAGAAATCCAAAGCATGAACGTGTATATCGCTAGGAACGACCGATTGTTCAACAAAATTCCGGACCAGCCGATCAATGATGTGAATAGCCCAAGACATGCAGCAAAGGAAGACATGATAAGCTCAGTTCGATTGCCGACACGCACGACGTCGGCTTGTGTCCAAACGTCAAACCAAGTCAACAAGCAGAAGATCAGGGCGATTAAGGAATAGATGGTCAGCTGTTTAAAATATGGCGTCAGTTTTGATTACAATCATTCGACTCGGGATAAAAATAACACATACACATAAGTTCGCAATGAACAATATCCATTTGAACCTATTCCATCGCATCTTTTTATGACCCTTTCCATCCCCAAACCAGCCACTCTGAACACCATTGTAGTCCTCATCTCGGTCATCGGAAATGCGAGACTCGCCATTCTTGAAAGCATCGACACCTCCTCCTAATTTTGGAATCCCAAATTGCACGCTTTTCGTGGGCTTTCGTTTTCGTGATCCAGGAGCAGCCAGCAAATTGGATGAAAATTTGCTTGGCAAATAGTTCACTGACAACGAGACACTACTACTCTCCGAGGTTAGGCCATGGTGTTTTGGGTCTGGTGATGCGGGAGGGGCAGTTCTGGTGGGAGAAGGAGAAGGGGGGTCTACTGAGCTATTATTACTATTCATGCTCGTGTCGCCAAGCATAGGCCGCGAGGAAGAAGTGGTGGAGTGTGCGTCTTGTGTTGATACTCCAGATGTTCGTCTATACTATGATGTCAATCAAAGGCAATTTTGCAAAGGGCAAAACGATTTTACGGTGCGTTCTAATGTTCAGTTGGCAAAAACGGATCAGAGTTGAGTTTCTCCTGTCCCTGAGGTCTGACCGAAAAATGGCAAAATTCACACACCATCTCGATTCCACTATCCCTCGACTGTTCAGCGCGGTTTGAGGGACTGGAAGGGCTGAGATATGCCGTCCATTTACTTCGAGATTGTGGCATTGTTGATAAAATAAAATAAAATGTAATGCAAGTGGTAAAGAGTGAAACAACGGGGGTCTCATCTGAACAATTTTGGACATTGAATCTTCTTTTCCTAATATGTAATCGATGTCAATTCAGATCTGACCTGTACTCCATCTTAAGCTCTATACTAGCTTAATGATACAACGACCACAATATTCCTTGAATGCTTGGCTTTATGATAGGCGCTATCGTGTGTAATTTCAGAAACCATCTCTTCTCTTTAAAGTTCAGGCTGGCGGTAAATATCTTAAGTTGGAGTTCTATATTTGTAATGTATGATGACAATGTTCTTGATATCAAACAAGTTACAACGTTGCCACAAACACGCCTTTACCATGAGCAATAGCTTCTACGAAACATGCGATCGTATCGCCACGCAGCTGAAAGCTGAACTGAGAATTCTGTCCTTCTGAATGTTAGGAACTTCGGAAACACCCACCTAGACTGTTAAAATATCCATGGCATCCACTATTGTGATTGTACAGAATGTACATAGTGAACAAAAATAAGTATCGTTCGATGAATTCGTACAATATAATACTCCACTATTGCCAAAGGGACATCAGGGAAAGACTTGCCTTATCCTTCCCTTCAAATTTTTGCATTGGGAATAGCTAACTGACCTGCATTTTCCCAGCAACAGAATCTATCATTCACAACAGAATTCTTAAGTTTGTCCCTGATAAAAGCTTTTTTGTCGAGGTCAGCTGCAATCATTATCGCTGCCTATAGCACTCGAATTGCAAGTTGAAATATGACTCTAATTGTTCACGGCCACGTGGAAGATCTGAAGTTAACAAAGAGTAACCGGTCGTACTTCCAAACGATATTAGTTTGTGTAAACATGCCGCGAGGTCGAAAGTCCAAGTCTGACTCCCATGTATCAAAGCTTTGCCTGTAATAGTTGCAAAAGAAATTAAGCAGCAGTTACACAGTGATAATCTATTTTTAACATTGTACAAAGTATCTAATGAAGAAACCTAGAAAGCTTTGGCGATGGTGGTGTAGAAAGATGACCCTTGAATGGTGGCAACGTCGAGCTCAAGCTCTGAAGGTTGGCGAGAACCATCAGGACCAGCAAAAGTACCAGCTCCCCAGGGGGATCCTGAAGTTCAAGTTGATTATTAGCTTGTTCTAAAGATGTAAATGAAAGTCAAACGTACCACCATGAACCTCGGTCAAGTTGGTTAGTTGTCCAAACGTCTTGGAGTAGCCCAAGGGTACATAGATAATACCGTGGTGGGTAAGGGTGGACATGGTGTTCATGGCTGTAGATTCCTGTCCTCCACCAGGGCTGGCAGTAGAGCAGAAGATACCTGCATATTTGCCTGCAAGGGCTCCACTTCCCCAAAGGGATCCAGTAGCATCCCAGAATGCCTAATGAGGTGCCATCATTATGAATATCATTGAAGGAAAGATTAGAACTTACCTTCCACTGTCCAGGCATGTTTCCGTAACGAGTCGGAATACCAAATAAGTATGCATCAAAGTTAACCAAATCAGCGGGGGCGATAACAGGGAAGGGGGGTTTGGCCGGAGCGTGCATTTTTGTCAGGATCTCCTGAGAGAGTGTCTCTGGGACCCTAGAAGGAAATGAGCCAAAGTATTGGAAGAAAGTTATTCATGTAAACATACTGGTAAATTTCGGCACTTCCGCCAGCTTTCTTGACACCAGCCTGGACAGCCTGAGCCACTGTGCCCCGGGTTAGTGCACATTGGGGAGGCAAGCAGCGGGGAACCTACATTTGCCAACATGGCCATAGGCAGTATAGATGATGATTGCTACTCTGGGGGGAGACATTGTGATGTTATCAAGATGTCAAGATGACAGTATATGTATTGGAAGAAGATATGATGAGGAAGTCAGGCAAATCAACCTGGATTTTATACCAGCTCATGCTGATAAGACCCTGCAGCGTGATGATTTTCTCGGTGTGATACTCGACCCAAATTGGTCGAAGTGATTACCCGGAGTTGGACTATAAGAGCGAATGTCAGAATTTGACGTAAATTTGGCGACGGATAATCGATAAAACACGGTCCCCTTATGGTTGTCTGAATCTGAATTCGCACATATTTAGCTTTCTGGGCCTGAACAGGTGATCATTACTAAGATTAACTTATTTCACCTTTTGAGAATGACAAGATACTCTCTAAACGACATAGCACACTTCATCACCGCGAGTTGGCCAATTGGATTTTGGACCGAATAGAGAAACATCTTGATTGTTCGGAAGTTATAATGTGATAGTTATCTATGGTGCGAAGAAGTTGGGAAGTTGGGAAGTCAGTGGGAAAGCTTGAGAGTTATTGACTGAAAGTAGGGGCCTTACCCTCGGCCATGGAAGGCGTGGCTATGAATATGCTGGAAATAGCCATGGGAAACAAGCAGCCGAGCGGGGGCGCCTAGGTGTCCGCAGTGTATGAAAGAGGGTGACCTCATTGTTCCGAGTGAGTCTCGTGGATGCGCAGAAAATGCGAGGTAAGCACGAGTATTCCCGTCGTCTTCGGTAACACACATAAAGCTCTCCTGCAATAGTCGATGGATGACGCGTTGATCGATTCGTCAGTTTTTTCGAGCAAAGTTTTTCATTTGGAAATTGTACTCGGGGACCAGAGTTCTTCATGACACCGCTTATCTTATCGTCTAAGTGGTGTGTTTTATTGAATAAACATTGCATCGATGGGAAGAACACATACAGTAACTTTAGACGGAGCATTTATGAACCCCAAAATACTCTATAACATGAATGTATCCGCACGGGGAGAATATCGTAAAGTTGCTCGAACAAGCCTGCTATATTGTTTTTAAGCGGTGGGAATGAGAATGTGTAGGTTTAAGCGATGGATAAATAAATCAGTCGCCTGTAATCCAGGACATAAGTAGTTCGTGATAATTATCGTATGCATCAGAACTATGGATTTTGTTGAAGTCACCCAACGCGTTCTGTCACATCGTGACCATCCATTTGTTGAGTCGTGGTTCCACAAACTTCTATACCAGAGTATATATCTCAATAGCGCCCCAATTACGAGTTGTATAAACGCCAACTGCTACAGCTTCAATTGTTTAAGTAAAGGCAAACATCGCTAATGCCTCTGATTCGCATCGAATTGTGCGATTTCAAGTCATATCGGTTCGTGAAAGCTGCTAAATTGAGACACTCTATTGACAAGAGTTATAGAGGACATCAGGTAATTGGTCCATTCAAGAACTTCACATCCGTTATCGGTCCCAATGGCGCCGGTAAATCTAATCTTATGGACGCGATCTCTTTTGTTCTTGGGGTCAAGAGTTCCCAACTAAGAAGCTCACAGCTTAAGGACCTGGTTTATCGTGGGCGAAGGTTAGCGCGCGATGGTGTCGAGCAGGGCT
Organism: Floccularia luteovirens; assembly: GCA_009739215.1. Classification (NCBI taxonomy): domain Eukaryota; kingdom Fungi; phylum Basidiomycota; class Agaricomycetes; order Agaricales; family Squamanitaceae; genus Floccularia; species Floccularia luteovirens. The sequence continues at coordinate 850,796 of VSJF01000011.1, forward strand.
CGGAAGCAATGCAAGAAGAAGAAGACGATGAGCAAGAAGGCGAGGGTCCGGCAAAGAGAGCTTGGGTTCTTGCGGTCTTCGTGGATGCGGAAAAGAAAGAATTGAGGTTTCAGCGAACGTGAGTCTACTCGACTTCACAAATCATTTTGTCTATAACATCTGTATAGAATATCGACCACTGGAGCATCAGAATATAAACTAAACAGCAAAGTTGTTACATATTCCGCATATAATGCAGCACTTATCGCGCAGAACATCCTAGTAAAGGCGAAAAACTTTCTTGTTTTTCAGGGTGACGTTGAAGCCGTGGCATCCCAATCACCACGAGAACTATCTCGGCTCATCGATCAGATATCTGGTTCCCTAGAGCTTGCACCTGAGTACGAAAAAGCGAAAGAAGCTCAGGAGAGGGCAACCGATAATGCAACATTCAATTTTACGAAGCGGAGGGGAATTGCCGGAGAAATCAAACAATACAAAGAACAGAAAGGAGAGGCTGAGAGATTTGAAAGTTTATGCCAACAGCGAGTATGTTTCAACCATTCACTGATATTGGGTGTGTGTGATTTTGACGGGATATTGAGGATGAGCTCAGCTTAAAACGGGTGCTCCTCAAGCTCTTTCATATTGAACAGGCAATTGAAAGCAATTCAGAAACAATAGACGAGAAGAACAAACAGCTTGTAGGCCTCAGAGAGCAGCAACGAGTACACGATCAGGCTCTTGATGCTGCAAGAGCCGAACAAGCGAAAGTACGCGCGAATGTAATGCAAAAAGAAAAAAATATCAAGAAAGCCGAAAAACTACTTGATAGCAAGGTTGGACAGAATCTTTTATCCACAATCCTTTCTACTTGGCCTTACCAAAGTGTAAAAACAGAGGCCGGATCTTGTGTCTATGGATGCCCAAATCACGCATGCAACTCGAAAGCTGAATAATGCACTGAAGGCTGAAGAAGAACTGAAAAAAAATCAGGGCGCTCTTGAGGAGAAAGTAGAGAACTACAGGAAAGAACTGATAAGCGTACGGAGAGCTGCTGATAATGCACAAGGTATGTATATAGGGAAGGTTTGATTTTCCTGTAGCTAAACTTTTTTCTCCAGAGGAGCAACGGAGATTATCACAGCAAAATGTGGCTTTGAGTGAAGAAAGCCTGGAGGAGTACAGAATGCTGTAAGATATCTCATTTACTTTTGAGTTATTCGACAATTATTAAACATGTACGTAGAAAAGCATCATCCAGCGTACTTGCGGTTGACGAACGCCAATCCCTCGAAACCTTAACCCGTGATGAGAAAACTGTGAGCCGAGCCCTCGCTCAACTAACTGAACAGCAAAAAGGGTTGGAAGAGAAGAAAGCTACTCGCACGGAGGATATGGAATCCGAAACAACAAAGAGAGCTGAGGTTTGCTGCGTTTCATATTTCCTTCTTGGTACAAACTCTTATCACCTCAATCAGCTCGAAAGGAAGATTGCGACTTTAGGGACTGATTTAGCTCGAACAAAACAAGAGCTTGAGAACCAACAGGCGGAGCGAACGAAGATCTCGTGAGTAAATCCCAACCCCATTGGGTTACCAAAATAACCTAAATCCACACAGAAAACTGGAGGCAGAAGCTAACGAAAAATTACAAAATGTATACCACCAGCTACTACAAGCTGGCGTCGATAGACACGAGTCCGAGCGAGAATCCCGGCTGAAGGAGACCCTAGCAAGCCTTCAGAGGCTCTTTCCTGGTCAGTGAAACATCTCAATCCCTCGGACTCCCCTTTTCATCAGCTAAAATTAGGAGTCCGCGGGAGAATTGTGGACTTGTGCAAGCCAATCCAACGGAAATATGAAACAGCCGTATCGGTAGTGTTAGGTCGGAACATCGATGCTATTGTCGTAGACGAGGAGAAAACCGCCATTGATTGCATCGAGGTAAGCTCACTAAAAATTATCTCATGCGAGTAAAATGCACAATTTTTGGTAGTATATGCGCAATCAGCGGGCGGGCCAAGCGACATTCATTCCCCTGGACACCATACAAGTCAAGCCTGTGAATGATAAATTCAGGTCTTTCGCCAAAGGAGCACGTCTTGCAGTCGATGTGGTGCATTACGAGCCTGTTATAGAAAGGGCTATTCATCATGCCTGTGGTAACGCACTCGTATGTGACACTATGGAAGTTGCACGGTTTGTATGTTACGAGAAGGGTCAAGAAGTAAAAGGTAGTTGTAGTGACACTTTCAACAGTGGCTAGGAGTGCTAACAGAAGTGAAAAAGCGGTAACACTTGAAGGAACAGTAATCCATAAGAGTGGTCTCATTACTGGAGGACGTAGTACCCACAACAATAGTAAGAAATGGGACGAAAAGGACGTCCAAGGTTAGTCAACCATATCTACATGGTGCGCTTGGAGGTAAATCTATGTTAGGTCTTCATCGTGTTCGGGATGCCCTCATGAAGCAACTTGCCGAACTCGCCAAACAACGGCCGCGTGAAAAGCCGGACGAGAGCCTAAGCTCTGAGCTTTCGCGACTACAGTCGACCTTGACAGTCGCAAAGGATGACCTGGTATCTGAATAATTTGGTTCACTCATATTAACCGTTTCTGATAATCGATCACAGGGTGCTTGCAAATTACGCATTACTGGTATCAAGGATGAGCTGAAACACACTGATCGGGAACTGAAGAAAAATGCCCCCGAGTTGAAGAAGGTAGGTTGTTGAAATTTTGAAGTCAAATTCTAGCTCATGGTACGCAGACCCAAGATGCATATGCCAGACTACAACGGCAAACTTCCGCGCTATTAGCTACTATCAACGCTGCGGAAGATAACATATTCGCGGACTTCTGCAATAGAATTGGTGTCGGAAACATTCGAGAATATGAAGAACAACAACTGAAGGTTGCTCAGGCGGAAAGTCAAGCAAGACTTAGATTTGATACACAGATCGCCCGTCTCACTCATCAGTAAGCCTTCAATTTTTTTTATTCGCTAAGGAAGAAATGTTCTAATATATGTACAGATCTGCATTTGAAGAAGAAGGTTTGAAAACATTAAAAGAGCGTCTCGTACAATTGGAACGAATAATTGAAGGGGAACGACGAACACTAAATACCCTTGGGGAGCAAAAAACAACCGTGGAAGGAGAGGTCACGGCTTCAGAAGAAAGTATAGCAATGTTGAAGGAGGAACTTGCCTCTATCCAGGAAGTATTAGAAACAAGGACTAAAGAGCTGGAGCAGGTTAAAAGGACAACCTTGAGAGCATCCAAAGTGTTGGATCAAGCTCTCAAAGACATTTCTACATGTGTAAGTTTATCCTTCACAATTTCTTTTCATTGATCTTGCATGGTAATCACCGGCTGCTAGAATGATGAGATCGGGAAACTAGCCTCAGAAAGGTCATTACTCTACCGGAAATGTCGTCTCGACGAAGTAAAATTACCCCTCCGGGATGGTAATTTGAAGAATGTGCCTATGGACGAGGTAAGTTCAGCAATTTAGTACTGAAAATCTACTCACAATGTCCCATGAATGCTAGAAAATTCTCGAGGATGTTGCTATGGATGTAGACGAAGATGAGGAAGGGACGCAACGACCTAAACAAGTTCAAGATTATGGCATAGAAGTCGATTTTGATTCTATTGATGAAGACGAACGAACAGAGGATCCATCGGAAGCAGTTACGCGGCTCGATAAAGAGATCAGCAACATAAGTACTGAAATCGAACGCATGGCCCCGAACATGAAAGCAATGGAAAGGTCAAGAATTTGGTTGTCTATTGTATATGCATATAATTTTTACAAATCTCTTTTAGACTTGACGACGTAGAAGCGAAACTTGCAGAAACTGAGAGAGAAGCTGACAAAGCTCGTAAAGATTCCAAATCTGCACGCGACCACTTCAATGATGTTAAGAATCGAAGGTTTGTGGGATATCATGGATGCCTTGACCGGCCCCCGTAAATAATTGATCCTTACTCAGATGTGAGCTGTTCAACAAAGCATATAACCATATATCGGACAGGATAGACCAAGTCTACAAAGATCTCACAAAAGGAAAAGCAGCTCCGATGGGAGGTGTTGCATATCTGAGCTTAGAAGATAATGAGGCAAGCGGATTCTCAATTCCCTAACGTTGGAATTAACTTTTTTGTTAGGAACCCTATGTTGGTGGTATTAAATACCATGCAATGCCACCAATGAAACGTTTCCGTGATATGGAGCAGCTTTCGGGAGGAGAAAAGACAGTAGCTGCACTGGCACTTCTTTTCGCAATCCACAGGTTTGTCACCTAATTACAACTGTTAACTTTTTGATTAAAGTTGGACTCTCTCAGTTATCAACCAGCTCCTTTCTTTGTTCTTGATGAAGTCGATGCAGCACTAGACAACACCAATGTTGCAAAAGTGGCGAACTATATCCGAGCGCATGCCTCAGAGTCCTTCCAGTTCGTTGTTATTAGCCTGAAAGGCTCACTATACGAACGCGGGAACTCCCTCGTCGGGATATATCGTGACCAGGACGTGAACAGTTCCCGAACATTAACACTTGATGTGAGTTCGAATACGTGACTGATGATTTTCCAAGTTAACTGATTTCTTTCTTTCAGCTCACGCAATATGATGATTAAGTTCGCTTCTTTTTGTCCGTCAGTCTTTATGCTTTCGTTTGTACTATCCAATGTAGCTCCTTGAACCCTATAATTTATCTTACTTATCTTCTGCATGGTGGGATTTGAACTCAGGTACAGTTCATCAACATGTTACACCTCAAATTTCGTTGCAGACTAAAGGACCTTGCCTATGATAGAGACCAGAGATGGTAATGAAAGTAGTCCACGTTGATATTTCAAGCTCGCTAGTTCGAGTGTCAGCCACCAAACGGAGAAAAGGGAAGTGGAATCGGTGCTGACTCTCAGACTTCTTTCCGTCACATTCCCCGATTTTCTTGGCTCCAGTCGCTCGTTGATTATTCGCTCTTTGAAACAACTGACATTCTTTTATTTCCTTGGGAACTGCCATGCCGATCTTTGAAGACATAATGCACTCATTATTCGGTCGTCCGCAGAGGGTGGAACTACCCCCCACAGTTGACGGGCATAGAGTATATGTCACACAAGGTATGAACGTACAAATAGGTACGTATATTTCCTTCTGTTGTGGTCAAACTGGCCTTAGTAAAATATCACCAGCTCTCGTTCTTTTTTCTAGTATATTGGTCTTCCTGGTCTATATGTGGTTCTATCTATCTCCCTTAATCCGGAACCGCAACATCATTGCTCCATATTCACTTCGTGATGTTGAGGTGCACAATGGACAATCGGACGCGGCAATACAGAATGAGCACAAATCTCTTTTACAATGGATGCGCCGCGGATCGCGTGGTCGATTTGCTGATACCGAAGGCAAAACTAGAAATACGAGGTCTAGATTTGTTAGTGACCAAAAACATGACAAGAGGCCGCTCTTCAGGTGTAGATGCTCTTTGTTTTCTCGCAGTTCTGTTGTGCCTCCTGTGGGGGTTATCCAAATTACGCCCCCGCCACCTGCATATGTATCTCATCCCAACTCGCCCACTCCAGAATACCAATTCCCACCCCAAAGAGGCACAAGGACGGGAATTATTCCACGGGTACCGCCAATGCCCACGAGCCAAGGGCGATTTCACTCAATGCGTGGCATTGGTCCTCGATCGGTTTCAGATAGCATACTACGCCCTCCTACTGGTACCCTTCATATGCCCTCTCCAGCTATTCTTTGTGACCGGAGCTCTACTACCCCTTGTTCTTGGACATTGGGACATTCATAGCCGCTTCATGGACGGGATTGAAATACGGAACAGTTTATTTTAAACATTTATTCTATACATTCCCTTGGTTTTCTTTTCGCTAAATTTGATTTATAATACACATATGCCATGTATCTCGTTCACTTAAACCTGCTCCGAGCGGACTTGAAGATGGTTTTTTTTTGTTGGAGTTATTGTATTTTGTTAGACTGAAGAAAATTATCTTATCTTATCATACTCAACACACATGACCTTTTCTGGAATGCTGTTTGAGGCCATAAATTAAAACAAGTTTTCTTTTTCAACTCCAAGTTATTCAACGCCGACAATGCCTAGAAATGCCGAACCCACTTCCAAATACAAGAAGCTAATCGACTATCTTACTCAAGCATCCCATGTATCTGCACCATTCATAACGACTTTTCTATTGATTCACCTTACTGCTCCTGCTCTTGCCAGCGTCGGGGGGTCGTCGCTCTCATCACAAACAATGGTATTCGAAGCTCATATAGAATTTGATATATATTTCTGAATCTTGGCAATTCAGCTTTTAGGGAGGGAGTACTATCAAACAAACTTCGGCGAAAAGTATCTTGTACTGGGTCCATTGACAGTGCATTCCCTGGCTGGCCTAGCAAAGCGTGTCATTTCTCCAGCCAAGTCACCTCGCCCATTATCAAGTCTATTAAGCACAACGGGCTACGCGATTATGCTTATATTTCTCCCGATACACTACTTGACGCATCGAGTAAACCCGACGGTTAATATCCCACCAATATTTTCTGTCGGCCCATCAGAGCTTGATTACGAGTTTGTTAAAGTAGGACTGGAACTTTGGCCTTGGAGAAGCTGGTTCCTATATACTGGACTTGTCGTGGCTGCAGGCCTTCATGCTGCAGATGGGGTGACCATTATCTGGAGGACATTGATCAAAGATCACGCCCCTAAGCCACCGAGCCGAAGATACTTATCCATGTTTGCTATAGGAGCTATTGCTACGCCTGTATTTGGCGGCATATATGCTCTTTCGAGGGAAAAGCCGATGGTTTTCTCTTCGATTCTAAAACGGTATAAAGCATCGTTCGTGAGGTCGTTAGTCTACAGAGTATGAGCATGTAAGTACTATTGTAGTAATACTTCTGTGCAGTTTCTGATCCGTACAGCCTCGTTTTCTACTGCATACACCACACTGGGAAAAGAAGGCACGAATAGCTTGTGAACATCTCTCTCTGGACCAATGAGAATATTGCTTTCGGGCACCTCTTTGCAGATGACATATTTTCAATTACGAAGGATACCGTCCTATATTTAGGAGCGAGAACTTGCATATATATTGGTTGATCTTTCCCGCTGATAAAGTTCAGTGTAATTGTACTTTCTCAAGCCACATTCCCTTGCCTCGCAGCATGGAAACTCTTCCTGCCGCCTCCCTTGTCATATTAACTCTTATCTTTGTCTGGAATTTCTTGCTTAAAGGAAATACTGCGAGCCTTTCTATCGTTAAAGCATGGCGTTTCTGTTCTAAACGTTATGATTTCATGTGGGATGCTTTTCGACAGAATGGAATGCGTACCTTTGACTTTCGTGTTATGAATGTAATTTTTTTCCTTCTTGACATTCTTATCCTTGATCATCGAGACAATTCTGCACAGCACCGCGTAGTCGCTCTATTTGGTGAAGAAGGGAGAAAAGTATTCTTCAATAACCAATATCTAGATTTGGGTGAAGGATATCAATTTTTCCAAGGTGGTGCACCTTCCCTAAAGGATGAGATACCGGATCCTGAGCAGGTTACGGAGCTAAGTAAACGCATTCAATTACTATTGCGCAAAGAGAGGGTCGAGGGAGGTGAGCATTAAGGGATTCAAAACCTTACTCTGTATTTATCTCATCTCCACAGTCTTACCATCACTCTATGATGATATAAGGAGAGCCATGGATAATTGGGGTAACAAGGGAACATTTAATCCGTTCAACGAACTTTATGCGGTATTGCTTCCGTTGCACCTCTATCCAGTTCGGGGTACTCAATTTTCTGCAGCTTGTTTTCCAGATGACTGTGCGACTGGCCTCTTGTCACGAGCTCGCAAATGATCCCGAGGCAGTAGCTCGTATTGCACATCATTATCGAGTATTCGAGAAAAGTGCAACTCCTGCTGCCCTGCTTATGCCATGGTTCCCGAGCCCAGCACGAAAGAACAAGCGAAAATCGTCAGTTGAATTGTACAATACCTTCAATTCGTATGTGGATATAAGGCGCAAGACTGAAAAACCTCAAGAAGATGCAATTGATTTACTTATTGCATGTGGCGATTCAAATGATAGGATCGTTCAGGTGATTATCTTGATTTATATTTTTATTTTCGAAGGACTGATTTTTTTTTCTCAGGTCCTTTTATCCATTATTTTTGCTGGGGTTATAAACACAGGAATCAACGGTAAGTTTTAATGATTGCAAAGATACTCAATTACCAATGCATACGCAGTGTGCTGGAACTTGCTGTACCTTGGTTTCTACCCTGAGTGGAAGGAGAAAGTCGTCCAGGAGTTCACTAATTTCCTAACAACACATACCGATAGTTCATCTCCAGATCCCTTGCACAAGCGACTCTGCACAATTCCTATAAGAGCATGGGAAGAAGAGCTTCCACTGGTGGATTCTGTTATCCGTGAAACTCTTCGACTCACCATGTCTCTGACTGCCGTACGTCGCAACAAGGGTAAAACCATAGAAGTTGGAGATACCATCGTTCGAAGAGGAGACTTCCTTGTCTACTCCATGGACGACGTGCATTTGGATTCAGGCGTCTACTCAGACCCTCTCATATTTGATCCCGGTAGGTACAGCGAGAGTCGACGGGAAGATAGGAAAGTTCCTCTAGGGTTTTTGGCATGGGGTGCTGGTGAGCAAGATAAGCCTGTCGAAAATGTGCTTGATTCAACACTATACTAGGTCGTCATCCCTGTACGGGGATGAGGGTAGCCCAGTTAGAGATGAAAATCATCATGGCAATATTCTTACTCGGATACAGTTATGAGCTTGTTGATAAGTCAGGCAACCCTCCTACTGTACTGCCGCAACCTGACAGGAACGACATACAAGAGGTGAGCGATTTTTGCCTTTGTATTACGATGCTGGCAACATATAATTTAATTGTATAGGCGCGGCCCTTGGGTGAACCTTGCTTCTTGAAATTTGAGCGTCTGGTAGAGTGAGGATACTGACTTTTTTGGGAGATCGCAACAAAGGATGAGGTGTGCAGAAAGTTCTATATCCTGTACAATTTTCGGTGCAATGTAATGACCGAACCTACATATCCAGTGAAAATCAAATTACCGAGTTCGTGTTGGACAAGCATACATTGTAACATTCCTGGAACAGCATTGAGCAGGAGTGCGCCGCCTCTTAAAATGGGGTTGTAGATTTGATCCCTACAGAGACGAGTAACAAACTCTTGACATTTCTGTTTCATCACGGGTGAATATACTCATCAGTTAATTCCCGTGAAAGGAGCCCAGCTTTAACACTCTATCATTTGGAATTCCCGATGTGTTAGTGCGAATTTGCCTCATTCTCTCACTGTGAAACAATTCCTGTCTAGGAAGTTTGATGGCCTTGTCATTTCTAAGATAGGTTATATTGCCAAATTGCCAGTCCTACAGGGAATTCAAGCTCAAGGTTTGATACTGGCCAGTGGTGATCGGTGATATTAATCAGCCTTCAATCGAGATCTCCTCTCTCTCTTTCTCTCATCATTCCATTTCTTGTCCCTCTGAGACTTTTACCCCATAGTTTATAGCAGCCTTTTCACAAACTACCTTGACCTCTTTGCAATGCAGCTGCAGTTAGTCAGAATTATACCCCAAAGAGTGCTTTGCGGATGGTAGCAACCAAGTTCGAGTTTTCGTGGATACTTACTAAGTACTTTAAGTAGATACAGAGATGTCCTTGATGCCCGCATGGCTTGTCAGTGGTCCGCAATGTCAAAGTGTCATCCTAATATAGCGTGCGTACAGTTAGTATTTTTATTTTTGCAAAAAAAAAAACTGCAGTCAAAACAATGAATTACAAATACACATTCAGTCACACGCGCTGACATGGGCCAAATTTAGCGCCCTCTGTGGCTATCCACAGGTTCACACTGCCATGATAAAGGAGTAAGGAAATGTTCTTGTTACGGGTTTGACCAAACTTTTGAACTTGATTTTCCAGGGGCAGCCGATCTGTATCACTGAGCCTAATTTGGCTACAGATTCCCACAGTAGTCTCTTGCCCCGGTTTCAGTCCGAAAGTATCGCTGATTTTCGACCCCGACAACCTGAATTTGGAGTGTGTCCGGCAGAAGCCAACCAAGTTAGTGACTCGGTGATTTGATCCTCTTTGTTTCCCGAGTGCCAGGGGTCAGTCGTATACATTTAACTATATTGGTGTAAATACAGGGCTGCTAATTCTCTGCCTTCACCATCTACCACCACCACCACCATGGCCGCTCCCTACGTCTACACACCGCACGTCTCCTACCAACCAACTTCATACATCGATCCTTATTATACAGCCGCCCAGCCTTCCCCCTTTATCCCAGATGCAACATTATACCCCTCTTCCCCTTATTCTAACGCGGCTTCACTTCCAGGTTCCCCGAATACACACAATTCACCACTTCCGCCGACTAGCGGAGGGGTCCGTTTTCCTGGTAACGACTTTGGTTATACACCATGGGACTTTCCAAATCGCCCTCGCAGACCGTCGTGGGATGGCTCAGACATGAACAACCAAAGGTCGTTCACAGATAACCAGTGGCTCAATGCGCCACAAATGCACCACAGGACAAGGTCTTTCGGTGATACAGGGTACCGATTTGTCCCACAGGCTGGTGGATATCAAGGATATTGGCCACCCTCCCCATTCTCACCATGTTATTCACTCCCCCAACCTACTCAGTTCTTTATCCATCCATGGCTCAACGCAGAGTCGCAACGCGGCGACTTCTTCTTTGACCTATCCCTCACCAATTTTGCTCCAATGCGCTATCTTGGCCCTGGCCAAACTGTTATCTTATCCCAAGATGACTTGATGCAACCGGCAACTCACCCACCAATCACAAGGCTGCGTATCACGTGTGATATTATCCCACAATGGCCCATTGATCTTGAATACAACCCGTATTTCGTCGGTCCAAACGGGATGCCAGGTTCTCCGGGAGGACATCCTCCGCCAATTACCCTTGGTGATGTTTTGGTGGCCATACACAAAACATTACATACGAGAATCACACATGCTGATTGGGCCAAGCTATCAATCGCAGAAGAGACTGCCGTTTCCAAAGCATATACCCGACGCTGTAGGAGCGTTCCGAGCACTGAGATATTACAAAGGAGCCAGGGAGTAAAGAAAATCGATTTTCTTCTAGATAAGATTAGGTTCAAAGGTTTGATACGCGACGGAAATGGATTGGAATCTATGAAGATGATTGTTTAAAACATATATTGCTGACTCATGATCATGGATTTGATATATTATGTTATGACGTATTTGTACTTTGTCACTTTAGGTTCACAGGTTTTATTTTTATTTTCAATATAGCTATATATACCTATGTTGCTTACAATTCCTTCTTCTGCATCTTTTTGTGTGATTGTAAGGTACAATATGCTGTATAGTAGATGATCGGACTCTCACCACCAAGCCTGTCGACAAAGTTGTAAGTCGTGTTCTTCCATGCCCTGAAAGTTGATCCGAATTTGGATGAGGTAAATTATGTGCTACACAACACATCTATATCATCAAGCCGTCAACGTTTCAACTGTTTCATACGAGCAGCTGTCAAGTAAGGAGACAGAGTTGGCTCTCATCAATCTCAACGGATTGCCAGACCTCCACGCATTCAGGCGCAGTAAATTTAGGTATGTTACGTTCACCCCGAGTTCACCACACGGGGTGATCGGCTGGGGTTCCACTGACTGCGGCTCTTAGCAAACTTTGAGATGATCAGGACAGCACGGAATATATGAAGCTACCATATACAGTGTGAACTATATTTATGGGTTAATTCGCTCGTTCGTTGTAAAAAAAGAGCATTCCGTCAGAAGAATGCGGTACCATGAACGACTGGTAGAGATATTGTGTGTCAATTTGTGTCTACACGCACTGTAAAGTCCATTACATTCCTTCCATCATTATCCCGTGTCTACATGTACGATGCAGTGGTTTGGTGTGACGCGGTCGTCAATTCCCCAAACTGATAGATTTTCGGGTTGAGCGTCGGCGCTCGTGTTTCTTTGCTCGGAAAAGGAATGGACCGGATATCTGACTGCCAGAAGGTCAAACTCAACCCATTTTCTTATGAAAGCTTACAAACTTGACACATACCATAAGATTCGTTGCTGATAATCATATGATTGAGTTGTTGTATGAAAAGTATGATATCAAGTGCGGTGAAAGTTTGATAGGTTTGAAAATGTCCGATGTGTGAGTGGGGTGTGTGAATATGTATCATGGCTTGGGGAATGTGAATGGTGGAAAGAATGTCAATGACTTCCGGCGGTTGGTTGATGGCGTTGACATAAATTGGAAAGATAGAATCTGCTCTTTGTGGATGTTGTACAGGGTTGGACGGAGAACAGGAAGGTAATGGTATGCAGTGTTTTCGTGACAACATTGGGGGCTATAAGTACACCTGTCAATATGAGGATGTGTCGATTGTCACACAATGTCACACGTTACCTAGCAGAAACCACCAAGGCTATTAGAACCGTTTTCAAAAGACTGTCAGTAAAATTCTCACCGCAAATAAAAGGGGGCGGCAATAATAATTCTGATGGCAATCAGTTAGAAGCTGTGCGGGAGGTTGTACCTTTGGTCGCGTACTTGGTCGGGGTTAATTAGCTATATGGGGGGTGCAATGTGAGAGAATGCTATAATACTGGAAGAACGGGTTACCGGGCAAGGGCGATCCGAGATTGGGAACTACAAATGCAATGAACCCACGGGGTAAATAACAACAACACAGTAGCCACACACCGTCTGAGAGGTGTAGACCTAGTTAAGTTACGATTTAGAGAGTAGTGGATGAATTGTGTATGATCACATAACTCACTGTTGAGTTAGCACCCGGCATAGTCATATTGAAGAACCAGGAGAAAGAAGTGGGAGTAGTAGAGAAACGATAGATGATGTATCTGAAGGGCTGTCTTATTATACAAAAGCTAACGTTTATCCATTGCCTCGCAATTGGTCCCGTACCATGAGAGCAGCCTGCATATGACTTCACGATTTTTTGTGTTCCTGTCAGGGTCGCTTCTGTGTCAAATCTGTCAAATCTGCCAAATTCCATCCGGACATAAAGCATAAGCACTAAGCTTCTCATCGGGCCTCCGAAGCCCCTTTGGATAAACGGGGATATCTTGTTAGTCCCATGTTTTTATACCATTTTCTGGGATTCAACTGCTGCTGTAGCTAGAAAACCTTGGCACTGATGTATGTAGAACAACCCGCAAGTGAGACAGCATCTGCAAAGTGGAGCTGAATTCTCCTAATAACGGTGTAAATTTGCGTTAATGTGTCACACTGTCGGACCGGAATGATCATCATGGCAAACTGTCGAATAGTTTAATCTTGTATCAGGGGGAGTTGAAACACCTATTTTCTGAGGCTGTTTTGTTGATTATCAGCTTGCTGACTTACCATCAGTCTAAGTGTACTATTGGCTATTCCGTGCCCCAAAAGTTCTTCTTCGCCTTCCCCATCATGGCATCCCATGACATAGTATGGGATCTCGGCCAGGAATGGCCGTGAATTGATAATTCACAAAAAAAGGTCTGCATGTGGAAAAACTTCCAATGAAATAATGATTATTATGACATGCGGGACTACAAATAATAAAAACATCCACAACTGCCACCTTTAATCTCGATATACTGGTCCTTCCACATTATGCAATAATTATGAACTGTCCAAGAGCCTTATAAAATTTTTAAGAGTTGTGGTATACTAGGTTTCTTACATGATGGAGGCTTATGACATATTCTGGAAGGTGTAGCCCCATTTCAAATGAATACTGATCATCACACTATAACTACTGATACACACCCCTCGTGATAGACACCTTCCAGAATATGCTATAAGCTGTGGAATGAGTGTTATAGCGTGCCAATCAATATTAACTATTGGGATTTCCTTTAACATACTTCTTGCTTAAGTTACCTAGTAGCAGCCTCGGCCTCTCAGTCTCGAGCGGGATTCTAGTGCTAAATCACCTCAGAAAAATTGGTTTTATTATCAGTAGTACATATAGAATAACATGTAAACAGTAATGAGTACTTGAACCGAAGCATAACTAGTAACTTTTTAACATAAATTTGACTCTGGCAAGCCCCAACAAACGGAAGATATCATTAAATAAAATAGGATGATGTTCACTACATATGTTTAACGCCCTGGGGAACACATGAAGCTCTCAGGATGCGCAGTTCTGCTGCAGAAGTCAGTTTTTTGAAATGTTGCAATTGCAGCTATTTGATAGTATATAAGCAGCTTATAAGTTTGGGTGTGATCAATTCACCTCGGGCCAAACATATGCGATTGGATGCAACTAACTTCTGCTTATATCCGCCGCGGCACCCAACGGACTTGGGAAAATACAACACTGAACATATAAAGACGCTGTTCACCCAATAAGGATTACATTTGGCGGTTAGTTCAGCCATCTCTCATTTTTTGTAAAACAAAAATATTTTGTCGGAGGAGTACCACGAACGACTGGTAAAAGCAGTTTTGTCTCTACACGAATTGTACAGACCTTTTGATTAATTATATTGTTTGTATTATTATCCTGTGTCTACATGTACGATGCAATGGTTTGGTGCAGCACGGTCGTCAATTCCCCATATTAACATATTTCCAAACTGAGCGTCAACGCTCGTGATTCTTTGCACAGCAGAGAACCGGTCCTGATATCCGACTACCGAAGGGTCAGCCAAACTTGATTAATTTTTTGGTGGAACTTTATAAACTTGGCAAATACCATAAGATCCGTTGTTCATAATTCTATGATTGAGTTGTTGTATGAAAAGTATGATATCAAGTGCCGTGAAAACTCCGTTGGTTTGAAAATGTCCGATGTGGAAGTAGGGTGTGTGAATATGTATCATGGTTGGGTGAACGTAAATGGTTGAAAGAATGCTAGTAACTTCCGGCGGTTGGTTGATGGCGTTGACATAAATTGGAAAGATAGAATCAAATCTTCGTGAGTGTTGTACAGGGCTGGACGGAGAACAGGAAGGTAATGGTATGCACTGCCTCCGTGGCAACATTGGGGGCTATAGGTACACCTGTCAATATGATGATCTGGGCGTCTGATTGTCGCATAGTTACCTAGCACAAAGAAAGCACCAAAGTCATTAGAGCGGTTATCAATAAGAATGTCAGAACATTTCTCACCGTAAATTGAAGAGGGCGTCGATAGTAATCCTGATGATAATAAGTCAGAAGCTGTGAGGATTGTCGTTGTTCGCGTACTTGGGTGGGATTAATTAGCTATATGGGGGGTGAATGTAAGAAAATGTTATAAGACTAAGAAAAGAAAACGATTTACTGGGCAAGGGCAATCCGAGATTGAGAACTACAAGCATAATGAGCCCACGGAGAACATAACATCACAATAGCAACCTCACCGTTTGAGAGGTGTAGACCTAGTTAGGTTACAATTTAGGGAGTGGTGGATGGATTGTGCATAGCCATGAAACTCACTGTTGAGCCAGAATCTGGTCCAGCCATATGGAAGAACGGGGGAGAGAGAGGGGGGTGTGGTAGAGAAAAGACGGACGACGGATGTATTTAAAGCATCCGGAAGAGTATGAGCAAACGAATTCAATTTCCCTATCTCGATCGAATCTGGCATCACGATTTGGTTCATCAATAAACGTTGTAACTTATATGTGAAGACGATCTTGGTCAATTGGTAAGTAAGCATACAACGCCGTACAACGCCAAATATCGTACGACAAACCCCATCCCCCCTACGCATCCAAGGTTACCCTGAGTCATTCTTGTCCTGGTCGGCTTCTGGACATCCATCTAGAGGCATAGTGACATCTGCCGCTTGGCCGTAATCCCAACTCTCCAGCCGTAAAAAGTAGTGTTGAGCAGATGACAAACAAGTAAACAACTGGATACCGAGCTATAATTAAGTTCCTTCTTTACCACCCGACACCTTTGCTCGTACTCTCCCCCGTGATCAAAAAGGGAAAACGCAGCAGAGGGTCGCTCCAGCAACGTTGACGCCGTTTATCTCGTTACTATGTAGCATAGCCTTCAAGTAATCGGGGTAATGCACATACACAAACCTTTCAATGTGGTAAAAAGTAATGACAACGGACCTATTTTTAAGAATCTCCGCCAATGTGCCACTTTGCAGGACCGATACAATGTAGCTCACAGTTTAATACAAATTATGACACGAGGGCTGAAAATTCTTGACCATACATCTCAAATCTTAATAGTATTTATGTACCAATCCATCTCTGGGCTTACAGGGTCAAGAGGATCCTATACTTACTGTGTTAACCATGCGCTTCTGCTTCATCGCATTGGTGGTGATACTATGGATTTATCTCTTCCCAAGATCGCAGTCAAGATCTACTTCATCGATTGCCTAAATATCTTATAAGAGCGCTGCCATCAAGAAAAAGAACGAAAAAAATATTTCTTTATTTTAAATGCCCACGTTTTGAATACAAATGAATAATGCTAAGACTACATAAATTTATTGTTTTTTAAAATACAATGTTCGTGGGATTCTGTTTATCCGTTAGGTATGAAGGGTATTGAGGGTATAAAATCAATCAGTGATTCACTTTGGACGGGGTATAAGTTCGCCGAGAGGTGGGAATAATGGACAATAGGGCATTTCGAAGTTAGTCGTGTGGTGGTCGTTGCAGATGGAATTCGTGATGGATTTCATCATGAGACACTAAGCACCCACACGTCGGGCCCGTCTTCCGTTTGTCCCAGCCCGGCGAATGTTGTCCTCCCTAGCAGAAAGTCTACCCTCTTCAATCCTTTCGCCTTCTCTCGCTCATATGCCTCAGGATCTGCGATCCGACGATAGCGACGCTGATAAGCGTCCGTAACCCGCATTTGGGCATCTTGTGATGGCATTTGTTTATACTCCAGAGCGGAGACATTTTCTCGCAATGAGTGATATATGCCACGGAGTACATCACCAACTGTAACATAATGTCCGTGTCTCCCTGATGCGTTGATGTTGATTGGCCATTGAATGTGTTGGTGAATGATCTTAATGTAGGGGAGTGGTGGGTTCGTTGCGGGTTCTGTGAGGAAATGGGGAGGGAGGGAAGGGTGGCGTTGGATATTGTTTGGGTCGACTGGATAGGCCACATTGTAGTGGATAAGTGGTGACGGAGTCACTCGTAGAGCTTGGTGAATCATGCATGGGAACTCGGGCAGGCGAATGTTGTCCCTGCCACATTTCAATGCGGGTGGGGTTAAGGACATAGCGGATATGGTGGAGGATGGGGAGGGTGAGTAGTAGTTTGAAGGTTGGTATTGATGCATTGTGGGGAGAGTATGGGGGACACTTGAGGGTAATAAAATATGAAAAGAAGGAAAGGTATAAGTATTTGTATGGACGTACTGCTTTCGATAAGATTGATGTAGAATTCGCGAAAAGTGGACTGAGTCAGGAAAGAGAGTGACGGAATGTCAAGTGCAGTCACTGCGCATTGCCTCCGCTGCCGCAGTCGGAGTCATGGCAGTTCACCCTCGCTTAGGCCATGTGGCACTAAGTGTGACCAACCCAGTTCAATTCATCTTATCAGACGCCCTTTAAACAAAACCAAATTATAACACTGTTTTTCGGTCTCCTTCCTCCACAAACTTATTATACTAACACAATGTCATCCATGTAAGCCCTTGCCTTTGATTTATATGGTCGTTTCCCCGATGTCGCGTAGCACCCTATTTCAAAAGTGAGCGTCTAATCATTGCTTTCACTGTCTAGTGTACATATCAAGGTATACACGGCGAATGGCTCCACTGGCACACCATCATGTCATGCTAAGAAAGCTTGTACTGCAATGAGAATATCTACCATAACACGTGTAGTGTTTATTCCGAAGTTCCGGAGTTCAGGGAATTACATCCCTTTGGGCAAGCTTGGTACCAAAGGCAAGTATCATGTCGTCGTGGGTCATAGTCGATATCACGTTCGAAACGGCCCCAACCTTAGACCGACATACACGGGAGATTGTCACAGTCAGCTGAACGCACACACACTCACCAAGCTAATATTAACGAATGACATATTTAATATCTCACCAATCTTTAAACATGTGCTTGTAATTTGCATAGCTTAAATTACATATACATAACACACTATTGTTTTGGAAATTGGTCATATAATCAGTCTAGACCAATAGGTCAACGAGGCTAACTTATCGACGCGGTTTGACATCTTGTGGTGTATATTCCACGAGGCTTGGATGCACGTTTATTGGTGGCGATGATGGAAGATCCACAGCGATTTTAGTGTGCAATGAAACATGCGGCGACAGTGCATTTGGTCCCAGGGAGTAGTTGTCCCAAAATACATAGTAGGTGAGAAGAATTTGACATATGTGGAACAACATCTTTGAATGGTTAATTCGAAGCAACAAACTGGGTTGGTTGGAACATTTCATTGCATAATCAAGCGTTTTCAAGATGGCCACAAGACATGCAAAGCTACTTGTGCGGATTAAATTCGGCTATTGACAACCTGAATGCACAATTCAGAAATAGTGCCGGATTGGTTGTACGAGATGCCGTTGCTGGTCATGTCGCGACTGAGGGGAAAAAAATTTTTGTTCCGGAGAGAGTTCAATATCTAAGGGAGCTTCCGCACGTTCTAAATTTAAAAATATCTCTTCGGGACGAGTAAAAAGTAAGGAACCGTTTGATGTATTAATTGCAGGGGGCTTGGCAAGAAACAATGTGAACTCGGAGCGCCTTGGAATCTTACACATTGTTTCGGCATTGTATAGAATCTGTCGGGATAGGAAGGGCTCGGGACTCGAAGATTGAGGTATTTGAGGGATTTGATGGCATATGCATTCTGTGTTTCAGGGAATCAAGCTAGTGTATCCAAAAGAAAGGAAGACAAATATGCCATGGACCCCACACCGAATCTAAAACAACCAACAACCGATAAGCGGAACGAATCGCATAAACAAAACGTTGCGTTGGTGTCATCGGCTGCCATCCGGTTGTGCTTGGATAACTAAGAGGAAAAGATTTTTGTCTTTGTCTTGCAATATCGTCCGGTCACTTTGTCGAATGTCAAGAGCTGTCCGATGTTGATAATGTAACCAATGATAGGAGAGCAAATTGTATCAGCCGAAACTCCAAGGGTCCTTTTCGTCCAGCGGCCGAAACTTGACCTTAGAGTAATGAGTAAGCAATATCAAACCAAGCCTTTGAAAATTTTTGTGGGATGAAGAGAGCACGGTTGATTGGGTGGCCTTTCTTTGGCCAATTTCACTCGGTGATAGGTCATGCAATGCCATGGGTTGTTCCAGCCGCTTGAATTCCTCCTGCCCTAAGCAATAGAATCAATATCCTATCAGGACTGAGCAAACTGTTTCATTGACTCCCGGGTAAGAAGAGCTCTGGATGAGTACAGAACAAAGAAAGCCGAGGGAGGCTCTGCGCCCAGACCCACTCTCCTGTAACGCAGATGGCGGTGTAAATCCAGATTAGACGAATTGTCAGTTTATGGAGTTTCCGATTCAGGAAGTAATTAATATGAGCAAAGTAGAACAAGGACAGCATTCATCCGCGCCAGTCGTTCCCGGGTATAACTTGGGGGGAGAGTGGAAAGAGCCACCGAGGGGCTGGGTGGGTAGAGAACCGCATGGGCGCGTCTTTCGAAGGCGTCAATCATTTCCTGGCGTCAAAATTTCAATACAAAAAAACCGAACCATTCACCAGCTGAGCACATAAGTCCACGCATATCACCGACCATGAAGGAATTATCCGGCCGCAATACGTGGTCCCTCTAATAAAGCTAGATTATAGAATATGAGGAGCACAAAATTTTGACAGCCGATGGGGGAGCCATACTTTCAAACCCACATATCCGGAAAAGGAAATTCTGTTATATTTCTAATATGAAGAATGGGCGGCGAAGACTAAGCACCTGGGGCACCATATTCACCCAGTTCGATTAAAGGGGTAACTGTGAAGAACACGTATCCAGAAAAATGTACCTGCAAGTGGTAATAGCTTCTTTTGTGTATAGTGGGCGGAGCTCGAGATACACGTTTTACGACGAGCTGCGTGTATTCATTCAGTATGAGTAAGGTAGAGTAAGCTGTAAAGTGGGAACAGTAAGAAGTAACGCTCAGGAACCTTGATTAGGCTGTGTTACAAGGTATGGGAAGATAGTGGGGCGCAAAGGCGGACGCGGAACCGAGCTCACAGCATTTGAGGTCATTTGAGGTCACAGACAGATTGGAATGCAAAATGGAAGCTAGTTGCCAGTCACAATGACCATGGAATGCTAGAGTGCTACGTACGGTGAGTAGCAGCAATAGCGGTGACTACGTCGTGTACTGCAATGGGAGCTCTTTGAAGCTGGCGCTGCAGGGGGGGATGTCAGGGTCTTGTGACGAGCTGAACTGAGATGGTTTGTTTTGCACAGCTCGAGTTGTCTAAAAATGACTCTTGACATTCCAGCTACCAAATATATCTGCTTAAGAGTTCCCCTATATCATCTTCAGGTTTTTATATCCTTCGTTATGGTCAACTCCGTCTTCATGTTCCCTCCGTCTTTCTCTTCCTAACTATCTATTTCATTCCATTCTCATACAACTAACCCTTTTTCGCTTCCTCGATACCATACTAAACGTCATCCAACGACCTGATAGTGGCCTTGATTGTCTAACTATTAAACCCCTCTACTTCACTCTACCCCCCCTGCCAATGGCTTTTAAAACAGTCAGATTTGCGGACACTGATGAGGCTTACTCGCACCCCAACACTCCCTCCCCTTCTATGTCACAATCCACTTTATCGACAAACGGACCACAAACTCCTTCTTCTGGCTCCAGTTTCTCTTACATACCTCTACCACAAGATAAACTCATCGATGGGTCTGTAGAGATCCATGATGTTCTCGGGGTTAAGCCGGAAGGCTCCCGATTCAAGTTCGACATTTCCTGCGACCCCTCTCAGTCGGACAGCATGTTGTCATCATCCGTTCTTACACCTCGCGTCCGTTGTGAGGCCGCTACCATTCCACCCCTCGCATCGATCACGTTAGTTTGCGGACACCTCCCATGGAAAATCCATATCTATCCATCCTCATGCAAACCCGGTGCTTTTGTCACAGTGGGGGATCTACTTAGCGGGCTTTATTATGCATTACGCCAGGGTGTAAAGCCGGAGGAATTCTACAAGGAGAACTCGCATATGCGAAAGAAGATTACTCAGGCATTCCTCAGACGCTGCAGTAGTGACCCAAGTCCTGCAGTTGCAGATAAGGAGTACAAAAAGGGTGTCAAGCGGGTCGATTTCTTGGTCGACCACTTGAAATTCTACGGTCTCTCACGCACAGAGAAAGGCCCACATGTGTGGCGGCTCAGTGTCACCGAGTAATTCTAGGTTCTCCTTATCCAATCACCATCAAGGCATTTCATCATTTCGTGTCACCCCCCGCAGCATTCAGTTTTCTTTTCTTTTTGTTATTTCATTCATCATCCTGCTTATGACCTGCGACGACCTTACGAAACACAAACAGCTCACTCACATTCATTTGGTCGGACTGGGTTTCCCTGATATTATACCTAACTGGATTTATCATATTTCTTTCTTGTTCTCGCTCTTGTCTAATCATTGTACCATCCCTCACTCAAATGATATCATGCCTCTTGGATATCTCACTTTTTTTTTTGGGTAATGAGTACATCGTGTGTTGTAAAGTAGAATCTTCCTGATGTTGTAGAATTACTTTTTACGCGGACTACTATCGACTACTTTGCATTTAGTGGGGTTTGTATATCCCATAGCTCACAAGATGTATTCAGATACAGATGTGTTGAAATAGAACACTACTATTTACTTAATCGCTTACTGGAAACAGTGTGGTACCGATCTTGATCGGGGCGATCAGGCTCAAATCCCTCATGAGAGACGATCCTCAGCGTCCATTTGGATTTTCGATAGACTTATATCGAAGTCGCGTGGAAGGAGGGGGAGGGTAATGATCAGGGGAATCACGCTTAACGATAGAGGGGGAATTCGAAGATTCATTTCGAGTCGTGGCATTAATTTATCGTAAATTTTACTCATGAAATCGTACATCGATCAAGGTTGATCATGATCGCGAACCCTAGTATTTGGATTGTTGGAACCCACAGGGAGGGAGGAAGAACATGAGGCTAAAGGGCCCTATTTCAAGGATCAAAAACGTTTACTTGAGTGATGAATTTGTTCCTTTGTATGCAATTACAGGAGGGTACACGAGGCGAAGATCGAATCCAATGATTTGGTCCATAATATAACTCACGTTGAACACGTATGCATGTGAATTTATAGAATCGTTGACTTGTAGACATGCTTCAAGGAGCTGAGCGCTGAGGGGGTATGCGTGATGAAGAAGTTCACGTTTCTCTACTAGTTCCGTGTGTCCTCCGTATTCCGGGTTCCGGGTTCCGAAGTAACTCTAACAAACTACAAACCAAGTCAAATCTTTATCTTACAGCACTATGTCAGTTCGTTCACAACCGTGATAAGAAGATATGGGTCGGACCTAACTTGCGAGATATACTTGGATTTGTCTAAAAACAAGTCTAAACATCAGTGTTGAGCGTTTAGTGGCCTACGCTTCTTGTGTCAGGATGTATAGGGAACAATAGAAGGAAGCTGGAAGCGCCTGTGTCAAAACTCTTGTTATGTATATGTGGATTCGAAGCGGACATAAACGCCCTTCACAAGCGGGTTTGTGATAGTGGGTTTCGTCATGTGTCTTCATGTGGGTTACATCACGGTCGTTCCTTGAAGGCGATGCATCGGTAATATTCAAGACCGAGAGATGGGTAACCTCGACCTTCCACAAGGTAAATTACATAGGATTCTGCAGTTATTTAAGCATGGAGTTGCGTTTTTTGAAATATCATGTGTGAAGGAACGGACTCGAGGCTGATATTTTTAGAAAAAAATTCCCTTCTATAGCAACACATACTGCATCAAATAGAAGTGAAGTCATGTTCAAGACACTCCATGCTGTAAAAACCACTGCTATAGCATTGTTGATTGTCAGCGTACTCAGATCCAAGTCGTGTCGATTGTTTGGGATAGTACAACCAAAAAAGGATTCTTGTGCGGAGAACTCGCCGAGGCGTCAGAGGAGTAAAATCATCGACGTGTATCCTGCCATCGTTGCCATACCCCTATACGACAAATTTTGTGAACGACAAGCAACCAACCACGATCAATAGAGAAGTGAACGTGCTGTATGAACGATCACGTGACGATGGTTTTCCGCTTTCACTGCATCACAATGCGTCTGCCTCGAGGCGGACATGAGCCATACATATGTAGAAACATCATGATAACAACACCTCAAATGCGATGTCTTTTCTGTACCACAACAATCTCCTTTTCTACCGTCGCTGAATCAGAAATACCTGTTTCTTTGAGCCTCTCTGGATATCGTTAAAAAAATTACCATTTGTGATATGGCAACACATGTTCCGCTGCTGTCTTCTCATTCCGGCCTGTGGGGTCAACAACATTTTATCTTTTTATGAACAATGGATGATCTTTTTGTCTTTTCATGGTTTTTCCTGGGTACGTCTCTGAAAGAATGCACGTCTCCCTTACCTGCTAAAACCGGAGAGACTGATGATATGCGTGTTGTTGTTTGACTTTTATCATGATTTAGTATATGCGCCACCCTCGCAACTGCGGAGACCTGACACTGATCATCGCATCTCTCTCGTAAGTTATGGTATAAAAATCCCTTTCGTGAAACATTTTTTATTAGGGCCGGGGGTTCACTCATCTTCACACACTACGGGCCCAGTTGAAGCGAAGAAAACTGCTACATCAACCAAAACTGTACGATAACACACGATAACCCTTTATTCCGATGCGCGCGATCTGGGAATTGGTATGGGTGTTGACATGCCAACATTTGATACAATAAATGCCTTTTGACGCGATACAGAGCACATGATACACGTAGCAAAGTGCGGCTCATATTTGCGCTTGCAGAGTTCCACAGCCTCTATTTGCGTCATTCATCATTCAACGACCGTCCCAACGGAAATTGAGGCGATGCCGGTGTTGGACAGTTGTGATGATTTAGTTGCATACCAAGAGGAAAGGAGAGTAACCCCATATAGGAATTGCTGAGCTAAGCGTGGGTGACAACCTTTTTTGAAATCACATATAATCACTGTTCTCTTATTACTCTGCACCATATCTCCACTCTCCCGCAAAAAATGTCGAAACGCGTACATTTCGCTTCTACGAATATTTTATATTCTCCAATCCCTACTACTCCCTCTCCCTCTCATTCCACCTCTTCTCTGCCCTCAGAAGAACTGTCAACTCCTCCCCCACAGCTTGATTACCATTCCGCCCCATACCCACGCTCCCCGTTTCCTCAGCAATCAGAAATATATGCGGATGCCTCTCCCAAATCTATGCAGATTCACTATATGCTTGCATACTCCCCATATAGTGATCCTGTAGTGTATTACGACGTCTCAATGCCCCCCTTTATCCTCGACAACCAGTGTCCCTCCCACGCCCTCATGGAACCCGCCACCAACCCACCACTCCCAAACCTTGTCATCACTTCTCCCTTCTTTCCACAAGATTGGACCATCCATGTGGAACCATCTTCCACGCAACCTGGAGCAACGGTGACAGTGGGTGATGTAGTAAATGCTCTATATCGCCGTCTACGACTGGCGGTCCACCCGTCCGAATACAAAAAACTGCCTTCCCACGATGTTATCCATGTGGACAACGCATACTATGGTCGATGTGGGAGAATCACAGATTCGGAGGAGAGAGTCCTCGAGCAACATAAAGGCGTCAAGCGAGTAGACTTTCTCAAGGGAAAGACCCGTTTCATGGGGCTTTCAGGCACACTGAGAGGAGCGGATATTTGGGAGTTGAACGTATCATGATGGGCGTTTACCCACTTGACTCATGCTCCGTCCCGGAGCATTGCCATTGGACCTTTCTTTTCGTAACAGGGGATGACGAAAACTCCAATTTCTGAGCGACAGACCTTTTCTACAGGAGGTGCTTCGTTATTCTGGCGCTCAAACACTACTCCTTAACTATGACGCCACACAACCATCAACATTATTCTATCACACCGCCCACAGGCGTTTTTAGATCAAGGGGGAAAACAAAGCAATCAATTATCGACTATATATTACCTACTTATTGGTATTTCGAGATTCGGCGTCTGGGAGATTGTCTTATATGATCCCACATTCCTATAATATGGAACTGGCAGGATGCATGTTACATGTTACATACTGTCACTGGACTTTGTAGCCCATTGCCCTAATGTTGTACCATTTTGGTGGGGCGGTCGTAATACGGCTATTGCGGTGGCTACAGAAAAATATTTTTTAGACGGTCCGGCCGACCCGTTGTTGTTTCGTCATATAGGACCATTTTACCTATGCAATATCAAATAACAAATCGATTGCATCAATTTTTTGTATGTCCTCTTATCGATTTCTCGGCAACGCTTCGCGGAACGGTAAAATCTTGTTTAAACATTTGTATTCTGATCTGCGGCCATGAGTTTATTGCGTCATGTTCTCCTTTTTTTTTCTTTCTCTCTTTCTATCGCGGAATTGGAAAACAATTGAGATCTGTTCTCTCATTTCGGCAAATCCTCCCCCTTCCCTCCCTTCATAAACCCAAAAAGGATCGTGGAAGATAGGGTAGATAAGGCGCATCCGGAGAAAGGCTGGAAGTTGTTCGTATATGTAGCGCTCTTGAATGAATCCAGGATTCTACCATCCTTCCATAGTCTTCTAGCCAGGAGTCTAAACCCATTCCCCAGATCCCATTCAATGTTGCGTATCCCATCCAATGAATGAACGCCTATTTGACTATCCTGTCCTTTCCTTTTTTGTTCTTACCGGATCCAGGCTGATGCAAGCGATACGATCGATAGTCACCATATCCTCTCCACGCTTCTTAGTTGATACGACGAGCACAATCGAGCTTCTGGATTATTATCACTTTATTTTGATCATGATCGCCTTGCGGGGTCTGCGGTATCGAACCGGCTGGTTCATACTCACTTGCGTACTTGCAGAAGGAGGCGAATCTAGTGATTGATTTATCCGTTGTCCGTGCGAGAACGTTGGGTCGATTAAGTTTGGTTACTCAGGCAAAGTGGATTTGATGGCGTCCGTCCCCGTCTGTGATATATATCTTGCCTTTGACGCCTGTCCAGTGTCGGCGCAGTTCTACACGAAATGTCATCAACTGGCATATCAAGCCATTTACGTATCAGACTAAAAGCGGACTTGGTAGGTCTGCTCTTGAATGTTTAGCCTTGACGAGGGGAATACTGCCTGCTGCATGTCTTGCGCAGGCCAATCTATACCTTCCCCCGTCATCTTCTTATTTATGACAAGTGACAGGGCTCTTGCAGGGCTTCCATGACCTGACCGCGCTATTACTGCTAGCAATCAACTCGGAACACAATTTTTTTCTCTTGCTCTTACTGATCTAGCGAAAATCAACCGTCGAGTAAACAACCCGAGGATCATGGATGTGCCATGGAGTAGCGCTCCCTTATGTGTATCGTACACGTTCGTTTGCAAGTTCTGGCTCCAGCAACTCTTTACCTCTTGATTGCGAGGGCCACGTAGGTTATGCTGAAGTGGTTCTCACACACATTTATCCCTTGCCACTGTAATCATGTGTTTTCATTTCCATTATGGTTTGCTTGTTGTTGCCCTAAGGTTACTACTTGATTCACATCTGGTATCGCAGTCAACGGTCGACAAGGGAGTTTGGTTTGGTTTCTTATCGTCCCCTCGAGGGTCGATAGGGTATGAAACTGCAGGAACAGAGACAGTTACTACTTACGTGTCAATGGAAGTCAATTCTAATCTTATCTTTTATTTTACTTCATTTTGTTGGTTTTAGTTTTGGGGTTGCTGCGAAGAAAAGCACCCTCTAATCTGCCCCAGACAAGTGGGTACATGTTGAGGACACCAATTCTTATTGCGCTGTACCCTCAAACGACAGCCACACAAAAACTTTAGACAACCGTGGCAACGAACAAACCCAATTTGAAGGTGGTTTTTTGAGCTCAGTAATATTTTCGATTTCCAGGCATTTTAAGTACTGTCATGTGTCGTTCTTTACAGCAACGGTTATTTGTTGAACCCCGAGGGGCCAATCACAAGAATAGTCCTGTAGTTTCTTATTTACACTCCCAAAATCCCTCAAACCCCCTGTTATTTTTTTCACCTTTGGAACTCTCGACTTCTGGAAATGGATGACATATACTTATGCTGAACTTTTTTCGGGTATGAGAGAAAGATTAAACTTGTTGAGGCTGGTGACCCTCTTTGATGAATTCCTGCATCAACCCCCCCTATCAAAATGATTTTTCAAGTGGCAATCCCCCAATGTACGTGAGGCTGTGATTGATGTATAATTATTGTTAGAACGATTCTTTGCTCCTTAGTTACCAGCCATCCGAGGAAGTTGTGTTCCAAGTGGGTTCGGTGCCTACCTTGTTCTACAATTAGAGTAACTTCCTGAGCGTTCGAGTACAGCTTCATCGAATGCCAAATGTAATTCAGTTTGGGCGCAATACAGACTCTCATATGTAATCCGCAGCATGGTCACATAACGGGCTCATCTGTTTTCGTGTTATAGATATTTCAGGGTATTAGTATAAGTATGTTTGGACCACACTTTGTTCTGCGCGGCGGTCCCGAGCCTTGTCTTCGGAATGGCTTCTCCCGTTACGAACGTGTCCCTCCAACTATTCTGTACCCTTCCCTCTCGGCCAAGCATTTCATCCCCGACGAAAATGGAGTAGACACAATGAATAATATAACCTATGAATAGCTTTATGTATACTTTCCATACCTCAGGAACTGTATACACTTTCTAGCTTGAATTGACTCCAACACCATATCGTCAGGTGATGGCCTTGCATCTTGTTCCGTATTGATTAGACTGGACACGTTCGTACTCGAGGGAGTCAGATGAGAAAAGGAGACGGAATTCACCGAACGAAACTCCTCCTGATAGTTGGTATCCATTGCTATGTATGCAGTCAAGTAAGAAGACTTCCCGCAGTTATGTATACCATGTATCCATGTTACATGACATCGTTTGAAGAATAATTTATCTTGTTGAGCTGAAATTTGCTATACAGAATGGAGAAGAGTCACCGACGTCTTGCTGAGTCGTAGTATATGTATTGTGAAGTCGCAGCAGAGCTAGGCGAGAATTTTATCTGATACATATACTTACCCTAGGACAGGTTTACTCCGATGCCAAGGCAGAATGCGGTTACGGCCTCTCTGGTCCATGTAAGGCTCTGCAAAGATAAGCGCGTGTATTAGCCGCGTAAGCGGCAAGATACAAAAACATTAGCGCCACCAATAGAGGACGAGATTTGCAACGTTTTACAGCCTTGAAGGCCTGTTATGGCCATGAAATGCGACTCGGTGACATGCGGTGCGTACCGGGATACCAAATTAGGGGAATGCCATCAAGGAAGGCATAGCCATGTCGTGGAGGTTAGGAGATGATACAGATCTCCTCCAATCACTTAACAGCAGTTGTCCGGTGCAATTCCGAAACAAATTGAATATTGAGAATGTCCTCCGCTCTCACTACGGTCTCGTAACACAGGAATTTTCAAATCTCTCTCATTCAGTCAGTCTCACCTGATATTCCTCTATGCATAACCCATCCGACCCGTTGGACTATAAAGGTAGAGCCATCCGTGCGTTTTGTTTTATTCCTCATTCTTTCACGACCTCATTTAACGTTTTCTCTCCCATATTCTATTGTATCATGCCCGGAAAACACGTCCGTTTCTCTAAAACCAACACTGTCCACTCCCCACCTACTCCAGCTCTCTCCTTCGCATCTATGTCTCCAGCATCATCCGCCGCCTTGATGACTCCACCAAACACTCATACCGGGCTGCCTGGCCCATCTCCATACACGATTGATATGTTTGCTTCCAAACCCTCTCGCAAAGATTATCACCACCACTATCCAGCCCCTCCTCCTCCCCCTCGCGTTCACCCACTGCTCGAGTACCACTCCTCTCCAAGCATTAACTACAATTTAGTAGAGCATCCCTCTACTATGACATCACGTCACAGGGCCCTCTCCACTCGCGTTCTTGGAGAGCCCGCCGTTTCCCCGCCTCTGCGCAGCTTAACCATCTCTTCACCTCACCTCCCTTGGAAAATCGATGTATATGCATCCAACGCACCTTTCGTGACCGTCATGGACGTTCTCGAAACCGTATACAACTCTCTGCGTAAGAACAGTCACCGCAGCAGATTTTGACTCTCTGCCCTCTTCTAGCTCAAAGAGGCGCGCTACCCGCGCGTACGAGTCGCGTTACAGGAGGCTACAGAGCACCAGGGCCTACGAGGCGGAAAAGCGCAACGGCATGAAACGAGTGGACTTCCTAATGGGCATGACAACGTTCATGGGCTTGACACCTTCATCTTCTGGTTCAAGTTGGATTTTGCAATTCGCTTGAATTTCAGTAATTCCTTTCCCCAGTTTTTCTCCCTCTCACCGTCTCAGTTTCTCTTGATTTTGAAACTTCTCCCCACCCCATTAGTGAGGTGGAATGAAAGAGCTGTCTATTCATGTGGCTCTCACATATACCCCCAGACTTGAATGCTATCTCACATCGAATATTATAGACATTATCGATTATTATGTGTATCCTTATCTGGCCACTATTTTGCTCACTGTTCGTAATGACCTTGCATACTAACTTTACCGTTATACCCCCACATAAATAAAATCACTCCATGGATTGGGGTGATTATCCTTACGATTTATACGTAGACACATGACAATAAAATCATCACATACAGTATATCATGGGATACGAGCGAAGATGTCATAGTTGCATCTACAGTTTACTCATCTAGTAAATATTGATCCGGGCACTTGACAATGGCTATGCGCTAAAAAGAGTGCAGGAACAATCGAATCCAAGTTCCGTTGACGATAAATAGAGTTAAACAAACAGTGGAATTCACAGGTACAGGTACACCGAGTGTACGAAAAAAAAAATCTTTATAGAAATGGAACAGTAAATTTTGTTTGGTCACAGCCTCGAGCGCCACCATAAAACCCACCCCGACACCAACGCGAGATATTCTAATCTAACAAAATTCAATAGTCGTTCCGGCATATCTCATCGTGCGGGCTCAATTGACTCAATGAAGCTGTTAACAGCCGCTATGACATGTGAGACTCGTACTATATTACTATGAATTTTTATAACTCCCAATGAAAACTTTTCGTCGACACCGGAAGGCAAAAACAATGGTTATCGTTTCTTGTACACTTGGTTAGGGGCTGGAAAGAAGTATGTGTTAATGTTCAAACAAACGACGGCTTTGTAAGTGGCAGCTTGTGTCATCCAACTCGACTTTGTTTGAACATATTCTTGACTGCAGAGTGCTAATTATGGATCAGACTCATAATGTCCGTGGTAAGCTTCATGACCTTTAGCTTCCTCTTACGGAAATTCTATGCGAGGAACTGAGTTCATAAGATACGGTGACTTTTTGTCCCAATTTGATGATGACTAGTGGCATTGCTTTGCAGGTATGGAGCGCTCCAAGACTATCATTAAACATCGTTGATAGCCCAAAGAGCCGGTGCGTGCCCCAAGTCAGCAAGGAAACGGTGAGCAATTTCGGAATCCTGCCTTGTAGATTTTATGACCAAATCTTTCCAAAGTCGAGTTTGTTGTTAATACGCCCTGCGCAAATAAATTGGTCTGTAGGCCTGCTTGATCTACAAAACTTGTTTGGAATCGATATTTGCATTGAACTTCATTTCACTTTAATGCCTTGATTGTGCTAATCAAGTTGAGGGACTGCGCTCAGGGTGGCAACAATCTGCTGTCTTGCTTTGCCACCCGTCCAATGAATTGTCAAATCATAAACCGCCGTCAATGGCTCGACAACAATCTCTTTTCCCAACCAGATCAGCCGTAGAATCCAATTTGTGGTCCTGGGTCAGTCTCTTAGCTGTTGGACAAGTGAATACCATCTAACCTACTGACATATGTCATAAGGATGCGAGGGAACTGTGTGTACCGCTGAAAATCAAGATCAAGTTGTTCGCGTAGGAAGTTCGAATAATAGGCGATGGGTTCAAATAACATGCATCCTTCGTTGTTCCTGCATTCTCGGATGAGCGTTGGAATGAGCAAGGGTTGTGAAATTCCATCCGTTATCCTTGAAGTTCCCCTAATGATCCCGCGTGAAAGATAAATTCCGGTCGTGTTGAAGATGATATCTTTGATCGCGTCGCGACGAGTGTCTTCGCTGGTACCATGTGCAGGCAGCAACTGTAAGACGCTGAATTGCAACCAGGGAAGGTTCTAAGATGCAGTCGTCCTTGAATCCTGCGAGTTCCTGTCATTTGGGTGTGCTGGGGACATTATGTCGATTATCAAGGAGATGGAGTCTGAGGTTCCTGCTACCACGGAGTTCGTCAAGGCTCACTTGTAAGATTCGCTGGATATTTGTGTAGGACACGGGATGTATACTCCGTCTGAAAATTGTAATTGATATGTTAACGACAAGGTATGATCATTATGTATAGTAGATTGAAGTGCAACCGTTATACAACATTTAATAATGCGCCGTATTCTTATGGGTCAAATACGACAAGAACTGACACTGCCTGCCACTTCGTACAGTTACCCACAGCAAAATTGAGCCAACGAACAAAGACCCAAGACACACATATCTGAAACTCCGTTCGGCATGTAGAAAATAGCGATTGTACCACAGTCCGCTCATGACCTTCCCCTTATTTGATGCTCTTAACTCCTAATAATATGCGAGTTCAGCCTAAGCGGCACCTATCCCTGAAATATGTCGGTGTGGCCCTTGACAAATATGGAAGTGCTGTAAAAATTCGTGACCTGAAACCTGTGTTGGGACGGGTCTAGGTCACACGGACACATGCTTTGTATAGCTTTTATCGCCTTAGGATTCTTGGTTGTCGGGAGGAAGAATGATTTTACGTCGAAATTCCAGTGTGATCGCTCTAATATGTCATTGATTGTGAAAGCACGAAAACAATGTAAGTCATATGTACATCAACTTTAAAACGAGTTGTGTTTCTTTTCATTTCGTGTGAGGGCTACAATTCATTTGGTGCGGCAGTGACACGTATGGGGAGTTGGGGTGGACGTTGATGCCATATTAGCATCGATGAGTAAACGTCATCGTCTACGAAACTATTTTAACTTTCACCGACTGTCATGTGTTACCAAATGCTGTGCACGACTTATTTGGGTAAGACGATGGGAGCAGTAAGCCGAAGGACCACTATATCTACCTACACCGCACCTAAAACCCCATTGCACCCCCCACGACATTTCATACCAAACTTATATTACCCTGCATTCGCTCTCCCACCAAAAGTAATTCTTGGAAACTACAGATTACGTCATGTACTTCCCCTATCTGTCAGAACGCAAGAATATAAAGAAACTATATCCTAGAAAAGGTGGAGGTGGAGGTGGAAAGGGCGGTAGTGGTGGTGGTGGCGGCAGCGGCGCTAAAGGCGGTAGTACAGGAGGAGGAGGTAGTGGCGCTGGCCGTTCAAGCTCAATCAACTCAGGCGCGGGTGCGAAATCCGCCACGCCGTTCAGCAGAGGTGGTGGCCCAGTAACAACTATTCCAGCGGGACAACCCTTTGCAGGTCGCCTTGCGGGTGGTGGTACAAGAGATCAGGTGTATGGGAACCAGTGAGCAATGCGATCAATGTTAACCTATAGTGAATGACGTTTACCATCCGTTTAGGCAATATGGCAGTGGATATCCTGGTACACCAGCAAGTCGCGGTGTTGATGGAAAGAACTTCCCTTTCTTCTTCTGGCCAGTAGCATGGGGTGGACTAATAGGTGGTGGTATAGGATCTTCTGCTTATCTACACTCAAACCAGGTCAGTGATGCATTTGGATTATTTTAACAGCAAGATTGACTAGGTATCTTGAATAGTATGGTCGCCCAAATAACTCGACTAGGCCGGGAGGTGTCATGTTCACTACAGCATTCCAGTCCAATACCCAAAACACGACATATCGCCTGTTTGCAGACAATACCACCGTGTCGTCGCTTGTGGATGATATTGCAACAAATTGTTCCGCCAGCCTTGTATCTGGGTCTACGCCGGTCATATCAACTCCTTACAATGACTCCTCGACGGATCTTCCTAAACCAGAGCAAGCTATCCAGTATTACCGTGCGAGCAGTGTAGCATTAACCCTGGATGGTTACAACAACACTGGTGCCTTAGGTCCAGAAGGAACACCCGACACTCCCCTGCCTACTGCAATTGACACAACCTTACTTGACTGTCTCAATAACACAATCGGACAGGCTGTTCCTCTTATCGATGGTGTGGGCATGAGGTATTCAACACCTCCAGCTGCCAGTCTCGTGGGTTTGATTTGGATCCTTTGGTATCTTTTATGAAACACAAACTGAAGAAAAAACGATTTTCACGCTTTATGGCAATTTACAACCTCCTTTTCTTTATGTATTCTACGGAGAACCTGATGATGATTTATACCCCCGCCCGTTATCAAATTTTATATGTTCTTTATCTCCTTGTTGAGTCCACAACGTATGTATGCCGTCCTGATGTAGTAACTGATCCACTACTATATAGAGTTTTAATGCAGCATATGTCAATATATTGAATATAATATTCATTCTCCTTACAGTAACAGTTTGTATTGAATGGTGCTTGTCATCGAATTAAGTTAAAAGTTCTATGTATTTAGCTTTATTTTCTTTCACACATACAGGATAAATAAGCACAAATTCTTTTCATTGGTTCGCGTTTGCACGTGTTCGGTTTCCCCTCGGTATTTTCAAAATTGATACTTCCATATGATGACCCAAGTGCTCTCGGTAAAACGCCTCCTAAAATGGAGGAGGATACAAGAACAGTCGAGCGGGATGTCAACATTGGTTGGAAGAATGACTCAAAAGTGCGTTCGAGGAAAAAGTCTCTTCAACTTACATGAATCTTGATAGCTCCTTTTGAAAAGCAGCCCGTACTTACTATTTGGGGTGCATGCCCCAAAATAGGTTAACTATGTTATAGTGGCCAATCTCCAACCGGGTGAATGCAATGGTGCCGAGCCCATATATAAAACCCAAGTTCGCACACCCTTGTTTCATTTCACTCAATGAAGAATAAACTGATTGTGAGGGACCGATGCGAACAACATTCCTACTCGCAAATAAAACTCACAGAGTCTTCGGCACATGCCAGTTTGTGAATGATACCCTCCTCGTCCGAGTCTCGACAAAGAGTTGACCCCGTATCTGCCATAGGTTCATTGCTTATTATATGCATATAACCTGCACCACTTGTCGCAATCTGATAAAGAATGCTGTGCCTATCTCGACTTCTGGACATATTATTCTCTGAGCTGGGACAGAAGTTGTTGGCAGGATGGTCTGGGTATATGAGCTATGGAGCACCATGATCTATCGCGGGGAAAATGTCCAGAATGTCATATCGAAGGAAGCAACATATTGAACCACATGTTGGGAAGTCGGTGCCACACGACTTCAGAAGTTCTGTGTACAAGTCTGTCAATTCAAAATGACCTTACAAGCAAAACCTTGGTACTAGACCGGGACTTGTAAGTTCGATCTTCTTATGATTATGATACAGTTTGCACCATGGTGGCGTTTTTGATGAATAACAGATATCATATTACGCAAAGAAGTGGGTTATCCAACACCCCATTCTCAGTGACCTATCACGAGTGGAGAGGGGTGAGACCAAAGCGAAAGGCACGAGAACTCGAATGTATTGCTTTTTGTGCTATCATCAAATGATTCGTGTATCATTGGTGATAATGGGTGTTAAGTGATATACTTACTTGGATATCGCGGAGCTTTAGCTGTCTTCAGATTATGGCAGGGTGGGAATGGCAACTGATGATCAAAATGGAATCAAAAAGGAGATCACCCCGGCGGGTAAGTACAGTGTACGATTGCGTAAGTACTTACGATTGATAGGAACCTCAATTAACGATTCACTTGTGGCCCGCCGTTTATGTTGGGTGGACATTATCCACTTGGAGACTAGTCATTTATCCATTTATTAAGCGATAGGGTGACGCACCCGAGTTTGGTCCGTTGTCAGACTGGTTGATAAAAACTCTTGGAGAGTCAAGCCTTTTGAACTGATCAGCGTCGCTGGGCGGAGAGCCAATGTTATATATTTTCTCCGACTCCCCTTGATTTTGTTCTATTGATTTAGGTTTCAATATTCCTGAAGAGCTCAGTGCTCTGGTATACGCCGAATCGGACATGTGATTGTTCGAGAGAAGCAGAATATTTGCGAACCTCGGTCACCTTAACGATACCCAAAATAAAACAGCGTATCAACCTTGCTATTTTTTTCGTAGTAGCTGCCCAAATTTACCAAACAGCGTGGAGATTCGGTTGTTAAACTGACGCCAAGTGTATTTTCAGGGTCATTTACTGTGCTCATCAGTCAAATTCAAGCTTTGACAAGAAATTAGCGACCTCGGCGAGAACTATCGGCCTCCAGCAATTCGATCGATCAAGGAACCAAGTATTCAGTATTAGCTATGGATCAAACAGATTTCGTGGTGAAATCTTGCACAATTCCTTGTAGCATGGGGGCCCAAGAATAAAGACTCCCAGCGTCTCATATCCAGGTTGTCCGTCAAATTGCCCTTATCATGTAATCTTTTACTATTAGTATCTCCACAAGGCCCCATTTCTGATTTTATCCCACTACATCTCCTGTTGCCTCTGATCGATATACCTTCTATCTTGCTTTTTTCAGGGGAAAATTTATGAAAGAGGGTTTGTGGCTTGATTTCATTCTCCAAATCGATCATTCATAACCTCACGTGTCGAACGTGTTTGCGATCGTGACTGGAATATATTCTTTCGGCCCTTACGGAAGCAAATGTATAAACTGGTAATTTATATCTTTTTCATTGAAACGCCTTCTAATGACATTATGACAGTTACCCAGAATTGTGCTTGTGACACTGGACCATGGGGGTATCCACGGAGGCTCTTCTTGACTATAAATATAGAGACGATCCAATGCTCCCTAACTGAACCTTTTTCCAAGAGTTCACCGCTTACAAGATCTCTTTTCTGTACATTTTCGCATATCCATTTTCTCCTATATGCCTGCCCCGAAGCTCAACCTCGAAAGTACTTCTGACGCGGTCGATGAAGGTGAGTTAATTAGACTTGATACCTCCAACCGCTGGGAAACGATCCTGACAGTTTACTCCACAGTAAACAAATTCAAAGGCAAAGTCCAGTGGGACGTCAATGCAGATTTTGACAAGGAGAAAGATAAGACTCAATTCAGGAGATATGAAGATGCCTGCGATCGAGTTAAGAACTTCTACAAGGAGCAACACGGTTTGTCACGTTGACATGAATTGATTATGCGGCTGCTGATATGCCTCTTTGATCAAAACAGCTAAACAAACTGTAGAATTCAATATTCACGCACGTGTGAAATTCAGAAAGGGTGTAAGGGCCCGTATGGGTAATGTCTCTTCCAGCTATCAAGAATACAAAGGACTAAGACCTTGATCAAAGGGATTTGGGAAGCAATGGAAAAGCTCAATACCCTAATTGACGATTCTGATCCTGATGTGAGAGCTATACATTTAGTCTGAAGCGGCTGCTTATCGCGAAATGTGTCAGACCGACGTATCGCAAATCGTCCACCTATTACAGACCGCAGAGGCTATCCGTAGGGACGGAAAACCGGAATGGATGCAAGTCGTTGGACTTGTTCATGACCTAGGAAAACTCTTGTACCTGTTTGGGTCCGAGTACGTTTGGCAGTTAATCATCCGTATAACGAGGTATTTTGCTAATCGATGTACACAGTGGCCAATGGGACGTTGTCGGTGTGAGCGCCTTGTAACTTATTCTCTAGAGTGTGACTGAAGCACTTTGCGAATTTTAGGACACATTTGGTATTTTAGTCCCAGTGAAATGGCTTCTTGTCCTCCTGATCACTTCCCTCCAGTTGTTGGTTGTAAATTCTCTGACAAGATCATTTATTCGGAAACATTTGATGCGAACCCTGATTTGAAAGATGCGATTTATTCGACAGAATATGGAGTTTACCAACCGTCTTGTGGGTTAGAGAACGTGATGCTATCATGGGGTCATGATGAGGTTCTCTTCTTTCGTTCTAAACGGCGAGTAATATTTACCGTGGAATTAGTACTGATATCCATCTCATCAGTACCTATATTATGTTCTCAAAGACCAGTCAAGTCTTCCAGAAGAAGGGCTCGCAATGATTCGTTACCACAGTTTTTATCCGTGAGCACACGACCTATTTGCTTAAATTATATCCGCTCATTGCGGAAACAAAAAAAATCAAGCTGGCATCGTGACGGCGCATACTTTCATTTGATGAATGCTGCCGATGAGAAAGCTCTTGCCGCGGTTAGAGCATTCAACCCGTACGATTTGTACAGCAAAAGCGATGAGCCTGCCGACCCGGAAACACTGAAGCCCTACTATTCTTCACTTATTGCCAAGTTTTTCCCAGCGGTGATTGAGTGGTAATCATTTGAAAGCTCACCCCAAAAATGATATATATATATGCCTTGTGTAGTTCACGACTCTTCTGTATTTGCATAGGTCTTTGTATCAAATGATTTATGGAGAGAAGGTCACGTTATGTGTTGATGAGTCACGACGAGTAAATTTCCAGTTTTGTCATTGTGACAGTTCTAATAAAATCTTATCGATCCACTGACCGGAATAGTCCTCGTCCTGGCTTCTCTCTTTATACGTCGTTCTCTTGTACCATATCTTACTACTTTACAATCAAGGTTTTCACTTCACTGCCGGAAACAATACACTGTCAAGAAAATGAACATCACCCAAGAATCATTCACCCCTATGACATATAAGTCTCCTTCAACTGTTTCACTACCAGAAGTGCCAGATACAGACCCTTCTCGATGTATCCTTGACGCATTCAGGATTGCCATTGCTAAAAGGCTGTCCGATGCCCTACCATTAACTTTGGAACAAGCATATTCTGGTGTGGATTACGGGAAGAAGGGAGAAGATTTCACTGTAGCGCTACCCAGGTTCAGGTTACCAGGAAAAGTTGACGAGTTGGCGGCAAAAGTTACCGATAAGGTGAGTTTATATTGTTTCCCTTTTTGAACTGTAGGCTCATTAATTTCTGCATTCTACCACAGTTCGAACCCGACGATTGGGTAGAATCCATAACACTCGACAAAGCTTTCCTTCACTTCCGGGTCAATACAAAAAATATGATCCGCGAAGTCCTTCAACAAGTTTACGCACGCACACATAGTTTACCGACATCTCCTGATTATGGTTCGAATCTTTCCGGAAGGGGGAAAACTGTGTTGATCGAGTATTCATCGCCAAACATTGCAAAATCATTCCATGTGGGACATTTGCGAAGTACAATCATTGGTGCCTTCCTAGCTAATATTTATCGGGCATGTGGTTGGAAAGTGATTTCTTTGAATTATCTTGGAGATTGGGGTACTCAGGTATTCTGTCTTGTAATATCCTTCTTCTCATGTTTCACACATCTTCCGACAGTTTGG
This sequence comes from Floccularia luteovirens, assembly GCA_009739215.1. Classification (NCBI taxonomy): domain Eukaryota; kingdom Fungi; phylum Basidiomycota; class Agaricomycetes; order Agaricales; family Squamanitaceae; genus Floccularia; species Floccularia luteovirens. The sequence goes on from VSJF01000011.1 coordinate 889,528, forward strand.
TTTGATTGCTACTGGTTACGAAAAATATGGGTCGCAAGAAGAACTTGAGAGGGACGCCATTAAACATCTTTTCGACGTGTACGTTAAAGTGAACAAAGATGCTGAAGCCGATCCTCAAGTCAAGGCAGAAGCAGCAAAGTGGTTTAAGAGGATGGAAGATGGTAAAGAGGACGCTTTGAAAAACTGGCGCGTATGGCGAGAGTTGAGTGTCAAGAAATACGAAGAGGAGTACGAACGATTGAACGTGAAATTCGACGTATATACCGGGGAGAGCGCCGTTGGAAAGGAGTGGATGGATAAAGCCCTTCAGCGGTTAGATAAGATGGGGTTGATCAGTGACGTAGACGGTGCTAAACTTGTAGACCTCGAGAAATGGAAATTAGGGAAGGCTGTGGTACGGAAGAAAGGCAAGATTTTTTCTACTATATCCCTTCGCTGTAATGTAATTGATGAACGTTGTAAAGATGGAACTTCTATTTATCTGACACGAGACATCGGAGGAGCTATCGAACGTTACGAAAAATACAAGCCTGACAAAATGATCTATGTTGTATCATCACAGCAGGATCTCCATCTTGCCCAGTTTTTCAAAGTTTTGGAGCTCATGGAATTCCCTTGGGCAAAAAACCTGGTGCACATAAACTATGGATTGGTCCAGGGTATGAGTACTCGTAAAGGAACTGTCGTGTTTTTGGATCAAATTATCAAGGAAGCTGCGCAGGTTATGCACGAGCAGATGCAGAAGAATGAGGAAAAGTACAATGTAATAGATAATCCAGAGATGATTAGCTTAGAAATTGGTATCACTGGCGTTAAGATTCAAGATATGGCAGCTAAAAGGTGCGCGCCTAATTCTCCTTTGCAACCAGCCAATTCACGTCGTTCTATCAGGATCAATAACTATACGTTCAATTGGGACCGTATGAAGTCCTTTGAAGGCGATACCGGCCCGTATCTACAATACGCCCATGTCCGACTCGCCTCAATCGAACGTAAAAATCCGGAACTTATACCCCTCCCTCCCAGGTTCAAAATCGACACATCTACTCTTGCAGAATACCCTCAAGCACGAGATATAGTCTTCCTTCTAGGTACATACCCTGATGTGGTCAAAGTTGCTTTGAAGACACATGAGCCTAGTGGTATAGTCACTTTTGCGTTTAGGCTTGCACATGCTATCTCCAGCGCTTGGGAGACCGTTGTGGTCAAGGGAGAGCAGGATCTAGAGAAGGCTAGAGCAAAAATGTACCTATATGAGGCGGCACGAGACGTACTTGCCGCTTCTATGCGGCTACTTAGTATAAGGCCACTAGAGAGGATGTAAAACCTGCATACAAATACAACCATATCCCATTTAAAAACAATGACTCGACTTATGAGGTAAGTACCTAATTTAGTGGGCACATGGTACAAGAGTCAGTATGACTAAGGAACCTCTAAATCAAACAAGAGTAAACAAATTTCAACCATTCCAGCAGTTTGCTTCTTGAGAATTAAATTATTGCTCTCCATAATATGGCTGGTAAGTCTAATTGAACTACTCGACTGTGAATAGCACCTAACCTCGCACGGTTATATCCAAACCCTAGAAGATTCCTCATACACGACCGTACCGTCATTGCCATTTGATAGTATCTCTTCAATTCGGTATTCACCTACCAATCCAGATCAACTACTGGCGTCTTCTTGGGATACAGTTGCGTAAACCGTTTTTTTTTTCAACTGAATATATACTGAAAGAATATATTAGACAGTCCGCTTTTACGAGATTGGTGAAAAGGGGGTAAAAGAGAGCGAAGCCAAAGCAAAGTTTGATCACCGAGCAGCTGTTCTCGCATGTTGTTTTTCGGACGCGACGCATGGGTATAGTGGGGGACTTGATACGTCTGTGAGAGAGTGTGTACCAAGTGCGTCAATGTCTTACTTTGCTGTCTATACTAACTTGGTATCCCACAGACTCGATCTTGGAAGTGAAAATATAACGGCTCTTGGGACACATAATGATAGTGTCTCTTCAATAGTTTTTGCTCGTGAAACAGGTAATTTTTCATAGAACGTTTACGCGTATAGATGAAATATTCAATTTTCTTTCTAGGTTGTGTCATTTCGGGCTCATGGGATAGGACTTTACGTTTCTGGGATCCACGAGCATCAACAGCACAACAGTCTTTCCATGAAACTCCAGAAAGAGTTTATGCAATCGATGCAGTGAATAACACGCTTGTAGTTGCTCTAGCAAGCCGCCTTTTCCATATTTATGATGTACGAAAAATGGACGCACCCGTACAACAAAGAGAGAGTAGCTTGAAATTTATGACGAGGTCACTAGCATGTATGCCTGATGGGCAAGGTTCGTCGGCTTGATTCTTGAATCTCTCTTTTTCATAGAAAGCAATAATTTTATACAGGATATGCGACCGCATCTGTGGAAGGAAGGATAGCTGTTGAATATTTTGATCCATCCCCAGCTGTTCAAGAAAAAAAATATGCATTTAAATGTCACCGACAAACGATTGATGATGTAGACCATGTATGGCCAGTCAATGCTCTCGCTTTCCATCCAAGGTGCGACCACCACTCTTCTCATTGTTTTTATCTCTTCATTGATATAGCACCCGTTCATGTGCAGATACAACACATTTGCGTCAGCCGGCTCGGATGCAACAGTATCCATTTGGGATCACAAAGTGAAAAAACGTCTACGTCAGTATGCCAAGTTCAATAATCCGGTCTCCTCCATTGCTTTTAATTGTGACGGTACCAAACTTGCTATTGCCACGAGCTATACATGGGATGAAGGTGAAGCTGGTTTGAAAACGGCCCCACAGCCCCAGATACTCGTAAAGAAGCTGGGAGATGAAGTCAAGGTGAATATTTCTTTTCAAAATTATCGTTAGGAACTCCTCGGATTGAGCTGATGTATCTATCAGCCGAAGGGGTGGACTGGCAACTGAACCATTTTTCCCTATGTACACTACCATCATAATGGCTGTGATGAATCAATACTGTATGACCATAGATTGCACAAAATAAAACACTTTACCTCAGCCCTTGGAGCTTTTGTTCCTCTTCACGAAAAGAATTCATCCATGGAGTGTGCCAGGCTGTACAGATATTCCGGTCTAGTTATGATTTAGCACACACTGCATCGTCTACTGCGGTATACAATACAATATGTGCGTTGGTGTCGGGTTGGAGTTTGGAGCGATCCAAACCCAAATAGAGGGGCGAGTTCCATTATTACTTTGATCCGGCTTCAAAAGGTTCTCTTCTCGAGACGGATGATCGTGTTTCCGTGGGCAGTGGTATCACCTGTTTTTTTATTCTGCAAGTTTTCAAGATTCCCATACTGGAAATGTTGAACGTTGATACCTAATTGATGTGAAGTACCTCGAGTATATCTAAATTTTGGAATTATGATGGATTTACTCTATTTATCATACCTTAACGTGTATCGATTACAATTTTTAGAGGAAATGGATACTCTCGCCCTGGACAAACACTCAGCAAACCGATCTTACAAGTGAGCCTTGACGAACTCCGTGGTAGCAGGAACCTCAGACTCCATCTCCTTGATAATCGACAGAATGTCCCCAGCACACCCAAATGACAAAGTGAATCCAGATCCACCTTGCCCATACGAGTGTACAACACGACTGCCCTTTCTGCCGCAGATCACGCTCCACACGGACGTTGTCAAGAGTGCATGGTCGGAGTCCTTGAACGAACGGATATGGGTCATACTCAGCATTCTCCAGTCCTGGAACAAAGTCATTGCAACGCTTGCGCATCCGCAGGATTTCTGGGCTGTCCAGGTTCAGGTCAAGAGTGTTGGCTGTTTGAGCGATCCCTGCGGTGCGTGATATCAACAATCTGATACAATTGAAGTATTTGCAGTCTACTTACCTCCCAAGATCAATGTCTCGTCATTGCGGGGAACAATGAACACAATGTCCTCAATATCCTTGCCCTGCGTGTCATCATGCGATACACACAGTGCCTCTGTCACCTTCGGGAACTTCCTTCCATCGTTGATCACCCGAATCAACGCTCCTCGGAGTGGGTACACAGTCGGGTCTGATGCAAGATCCGCAGCACCAAGGCCAGACGCATTATACTTTGCAAGGAGGTGTTTCTCCTGCTTGACCAGATCACCAGTCACCTTCTCTGACACGAGCTTGCCACCCTTTGCAGTCACAATATTGTGCAACCAGAACATGTAACGGTCAGTATCGATGACTGGTGCATCATGTTTGTATGAGTCTACAACACCGGCTTCCTGGTTAACATTGTGTTGAGTGATCAGGCTGCGGTCGCGGTTGAATCCTTGGATCTGCAAGGATATAAGAATGCGTTACAGATGCACAAAACTGAACATTACTGGCCTCGGGAGTTGACTAGATTTCGATCATCTTCTTCATCTGTCCAGGCATGTTCTCAAGTGGTTGCGAAAAGAAAAAGTTAGCAGTCCGCATTCTGATCCCATGGTCCTCAACAGGAAGGATGTGCATCATTGTTTCGAAGTTGCGGTACGATGTCATGCACCATTCCTTGGATTTTTCGAGCGAGATGTGGTTCTGATGCTTGCCACAGACTACGGGTGGCCACTCCCATCTAGATAGGTCAGTTGTGAGTTATGCAATTAAGATAACCAAGTCGGTGTGATGATGAGATGCTTACAGAGCACCAGCAATCTGAGAAGTGATGCGCTCTGGCAATGCTGCCCATTTTTCAGATATCACGGTCACTCCATACCCTGCATCGAGCAAGCTCCAAGCAGTCTGATGGATGGTGAGTACAGATGATGAATATATTGTAGTTGATACTTACTGTCAAGCCTGTCACACCACCTCCAATGACGACGATATTCTTGAATTTGGGAGATGGCTTGACTGGGTTGGGACCATCGAATAAGATGAGTTCTGTGCCAACTGGGGCAAGATGGAAGTTGGTGTTAACGGAAGGCATGTTTTTCTAGTGATTAAAAGAAAATTAAGCTGATATTAGAGAAGATGAAATTTAGATAGGAGTGCTGGGGCTTTCTAGGTGTGAATTGGATTGAAGCAAATGCTGGATTTATAAATGGTTTAGGTCACCGCCAAAAGGGATTTCCAGAGTGTGGATGGGAAGTAGACCACGAAGTGACGTTCGAAACAGAACACCAACGCATGCACCCATGCGAAAAATTGCATGCGGCAGAAGTGTGAACTCTGTCAGTGCTACCATCGACTGAACAGTTCATACGTTTCATCTGTTAACTTGAAGCTGTGCTTGATAAACAACAAGACCTTTAGACTGACAGTATAAGGCAGAGTCTTTCGGTCTATCATCGGCCGATTGGTATTTGGGTTGGCCCCACAACAAGTTGTGTTGGGATTGTGACTGCTGAAGTGCATGGATGCAAGGACATCAAGGTGGATATCTGAGAAATTTTGCAATGGTATGATGACAAGTGACATATAATGTGATTTTATGGTTCTAAGGGTCCATGAACTTGTCAATGGTCATGGTGGGATTTAAGCTCTTTATGAAAGCTACTGCAATACTTGACAGAATTGACTGTGAACAAAAAGACCATTCTATTCATCGACCCATAGCATGGAGTGAACAATTCTCCTCTTAATTCGATGGAATCCAGACCTTTGAGTATGTCGGTATTTGAATCCAAAGTTGGTTAGGCCACTGAGCACCTAGTGTGCAGTATGTTTCCAACCTAGACAGAGAGTTTCCAAGACAACACCAGAAAAAAGGGATAGGGTGGTACAACAAAACTCAACGAGTTTTCTGGAGAGTCAGGTGTTTCATAAGAACATGGAACATTTGAATGATACAATTGGGGAATTGGATCAGCATATTCGGAAAAATATTTTCTTTATTTGGTTCTGAAGTCTTAGACAAATATCCATTTCAAACAAGTATTGTAGATCAAGCAGGCCTGCAGACAATTTATTTGCAAAGGGCGTATTAACAACAAACTCGTCTTTGGAAAGATTTGGTCATAAAATCTACAAGGCAGTATTCCGAAATTGCTCATCGTTTCCTTGCTGACTTGGGGTACGCACCGGCTCTTCGAGCTATCAATGATGTCCAATGATTGTCTTGGAGCGCTCCATACCTACAAAGCAATGCCAATAGTCATCATCAAATTGGGACTAAGAGTCATCGTATCTTATGAACTCAGTTCCTTGCATAGAATTTCCGTAAGGGGAAGCTAAAGGTCATGAAGCTTACCACGGACATTATGAGTCTGATCCATAATTAGCACTCTGCAGTCAAGAATATGTTCAAACAAAGTCGAGTTGGATGACACAAGCTGCCACTTACAAAGCCGTTGTTTGTTTGCACATTAATGTTAGCTTGTACATACTTCTTCCAGCCCCTAACCAAGTGTATTAGAAATGATAACCATTGTTTTCGGCTTCAGGTGTCGATGAAAAGTTGATCTTTCCATTGGGAGTTATAAAAAATTCATAGCAATATAGTACGAGTCTCACATGTCATAGTGGCTGTTTAACAGCTTCATTGTGTCAATTGAGCCCGCACAATGAGATATGCTGGAACGACTATTGAATTTTGTTAAATTAGAATATCTCGCATTGGTGTCGGGGTGGGTTTATGGTGATGCTCCAGGCTGTGAACAAACACAATTTACTGTTCCATTTCTATCATATAAGATTTTTTTTTCGCACACTCGTTGTACCTGTACCCGTAATTCCACTGTTTGTTTAACTCCATTTATCGTCAACGGAACTTGGACTCGTTCCTGCACTCTTTTTAGCGCATAGCCATTTGACAAGTGCCCGGATCAATATTATTTCCTTTATGAGTAAACTGTAGATGCAACTATGACATCTTCGCTCGTATCCCATGATATATGTGATGAATTTATTGACATGTGTCTACATATGAATCGTAGGGATAATCACCCCAATCCATGGAGTGATTTTATTTGTGTGGGGGTATGGTGACTAACAGTAAAGTTAGTATGCAAGGTCATTACGAACAGTGAGCAAAATAGTGGTCAGAATAAGGATACACATAATAATCGATAATGTCTATTATATTCGATGTGAGATAGGATTCAGTCTGGAGGTATATGTGAGAGCCACATGAATAGACAGCTCTTTCATTCCACCTCACTAATGGGGTGGGGAGAAGTTTCAAAATCAAGAGAAACTGAGACGGTGAGAGGGAGAAAAATGGGGAAGAATTATGAAATTCAAGCGAATTGCAAAATCCAACTTGAACCAGAAGATGAAGGTGTCAAGCCCATGAACGTTGTCATGCCCATTAGGAAGTCCACTCGTTTCATGCCATTGCGCTTTTCCGCCTCGTAGGCCCTGGTGCTCTGTAGCATCCTGTAACACGACTCGTACGCGCGGGTAGCGAGCCTCTTTGCGCTAGAAGAGGGCAGAGAGTCAAAATCTGCTGCGGTGATGTTCTTACGCAGAGAATTGTATACGGTTTCGAGAACATCCATGACAGTCACGAAAGGTACCTTAGATGCGTATACATTGATTTTCCAAGGGAGGTGTGGTGTAGAGATGGTTAAGCTGCGCAGAGGCGGGGAAACGGCGGGCTCTCCAAGAACGCGAGTGGAGAGGCCCCTGTGATGTGATGTCATAGTAGAGGGATGCTCTACTAGATTGTAGTCGATGCTCGGAGAGGAGTGGTACTCAAGCAGTAGGTGAGCGCGAGGTTGAATGGGAGGGGGAGGAGCCGGAGCTGGATAGTGGTGGTGATAATCTTTGCGAGAGGATTTGGAAGCAAATATATCAATCGTGTATGGAGATGGGCCAGGCAGCCCGGTATGAGTGTTTGGTGGAGTCATCAAGGCGGCGGACGATGCTGGAGACATAGATGCGAAGGAGAGGGCTGAAGTAGGTGGGGAGTAGACAGTTTTGGTTTTAGAGAAACGGACGCGTTTTCCGGGCATGATACAACAACAATAGAATATGGAAGACAAAACGTTAAATGAGGTTGTGAAATGAGGATAAAATACACGGATTGCTCTACCTTTATAGTCCAACAGGTCGGGTTGGTTCTGCATAGAGAAATATCAGGTGAGACCGACTGAATGAGGGAGAAATTGAGGATTCCTGTGTTACGGGACCGTTATGAGAGTGAATATCATTCCCATGTTACTTTGTTTAGGATTTGTATCGGACGTCCATCAGCAAAAATGCATCAACTTTAAATCAGCTTTGGCTATCTTTAGCTTTCACAGTCTTCGGTTTTAGCTTTAAGTGTCTTTGCTTTGACTTTGATTGTCTTTGACTTTTGACTTGTGCTTTCAAGTCTTTGTACAGAAATCTTTATCCTCACTTTTAGCTAGCATTGACTATGACTCTTACCTTCAAAAAATCTCTGAATGACTTGGACTTTTTTGAATTCCTCGGCCTTGGGGGTCAAATATAATAGGGATATTGCATCTCAGCGGATTTCACGTGACCATCGGAGTTGCAATTCCACGTCGTTCAAACGTTTGACTTACGCAATTTTTTTTCTTCAAGTTCAACTCCCACCCTATCTCTTCATAACCACCCCAACGCTAACCTAAAAAGCAATGCAACTAGACTTCAATGGAACTGTCAGGAGTGTGTCACTGTGGAATGTACTGTTATGCCCTGTTCAACTGCTGTAACTGTCTTTCTGGTTCTAGGGTCTTTCTTATTACCTTGATTGTCAGTTTGACATGTCAGTCATCTTTTTGCAAGGCTTGTATGAAGTTCACTGAACTCTGCCTACCTCCAGCCCTTGATGGTACAATATAGCCACATCTGGGAAGCTACAGTAATAGCAATAACCACACTGAAGGCACAAGGAAGTATGGAATGATGGTTGATACTGACAATTTGCAAACCCTTGCTGCATCTTCTGTTGTATCCATTTTTCACTAAATCAATAATCTTCTGTCTAGTCCAAAGCATTGCAGAAACATGATGATCAATGGCAGTGTATCAACTCGAAGAAGGAGAGATTATATTTTGTTGAGGTTGAGGAGATTGAAGATGAAGATAGTCCATGCAATGTAGCTGTGAGGAATGCGAGGATCCCGATTGTAGTATTACATACATTTATTGTTGTACTATTAGTATTTAGAACCTCATAATTAATGACAATATTAGTATTATTTTGCAACATCTTCTATGTCTTTATTGTGTCTTTACAAAGAAAATGATGTCTTTTAAAGAAAATGGACCTAGCTTTCCAAAGACAATCATCTTTGATGCTTTAGGTTCTTTATATGTCTTTTTATATCTTTTTTGTCTTTGGAAAGACGAAAAAAGACATGTTCAAAGTCTGTGCATTTTTGCTGATGTCTGCTGTTTAGTGATTGGAGATGATCAGTATCATCTCTAGCCTCCATGACATGGCTATGCCTTCCATGATGCCATTTGCCTAATTTGATATTTTACCCTTCACACCGCATGTCACCAAGTCGCATTTCATAGCCATAATGTTGAGCAGCCATGTGTGCAAGACACAGTGGAGGAACTCAAAGTCTTACCTTGTGCTTACTTAGATCACACCTTACGGTTAGTGTTACTACTACTACCTATAGAATAGGACAAGGGATCTATTTGCATAAGAGTGTCCTTATATACAGTTCTAGCTGTATGTACATATTTGCATAAGGGTCCGTGCTATGTCCGTCATAGTCACATGTCTACTTCATAGAACCTTGTAGAAGGTTATAGAACATGCTTAGTCATACTGCACGTGATGCATAGGGCATATATGAGTGTAGTCATGTGACATATCATGTGACATATCATCTGACTCATCACCTGACGAATTATGTAATCCATCATGTGATTGTGCTGATGCAACACATAATTGGCCTTCAAAGCTGTAAAACGTTGCAAATCCTCTCTTGACAGCACTAAATGTTCTGTATCTTGACGCTTACGCAATTAACATGTGCTTATCCTTGCGGGGCTTTCCATGGACACTGCATTCTACGTTGGCGTCGGAGTAAACCAGCCCTATATGTATCAGATAAAATTCTCGCCTAGCTCTGCTGCGACTTCACAATACATATACTATGACTCAGCAAGATGTCGGTGACTCCTCTCCATTCTGTATAGCAAAGTTCAGCTCAACAAGATCAATTATTCTTTGAACAATGTCATGTTACATGATACATGGTATGCAGAACTTTGCGAAGCCTTCTTACTTGACTACATACATAGCAACAGATGCCACTGCTATTAGTGTTATGACCTTATCCGGACTTACAATATCTCCCTAAACTTTAGAACAGTCTAAATACACGCGTCTTCAACGCGTTCTCCTCATGTTTACTATCTTTAGCACCTTGACTCTTGTGTTTCACCTTTTGACTCGCACGCGCATCTATTTGACTCAATGCGTCTTCTATATGACTAGTAGCGCTTCTATATGACTTGTAGGCTTAGTGATATGCCTCATTGTAGGCTATTCTTAGTAGTACAGATTATGTATTTAAGATAGCGCAAACTACAGGCAAGCCTCAGCTTGACCTTAGTTTGAATACTGCCTAACATGCTTGATTATTCTGCTACCTCTGTGTGCACTAAGCGAATCCTCCCTCCCTAGTCTAGGACGGCTAGCAAGTTGTATATAACGGCACGCAAGACAGCGAGCAGCCTGAAACGCCTGGCTGCCCCCTCCGTCGTAATTGACCTTGACGAGGCCCCCACTAGTGGCAAAAGTAACTAGTTCGAGGACTCTACCCCTCGACGCGCTAGGGAAACGCGACTAGCATTCGACTCGACTCCTATCTACAACAATAACACGCATAGCGGTAACAATTAGAGGAGTTTCATTCCATCTTCTTTTCTCATCTGGCTCCCTTGAGTATGAACATGTCCAGTATAATCAATACGAAACAAGGTACAAGACCATCAGCTAACGATATGATATTGCAGTTAATTCAAACTAGAAAGTGTACACAGTTTTCCAGGTATGGAAATTATAAATAGAGCTATTCATAGGTTATGTTGTTCATTGTGTCTACTCCATTTCGGGGACAACATGCTTGGCCGAGAGGGAAGGGTGCAGAATAGTTGGAGGGACACGTTCATAATGGAAGAAGTCATTCTGAAGACAAGGCTCACTGAAGGGAAGGTAAGTGTGAGCAGGCTCAGAAGCCTAATGGGGAGCAGCACGTCCGTCTGCTAATTCTGAAGAAAGTTTCTTGTTGAGAACCTAGGTGGTTGTATTTAAGGAGTGGGCTTATGGATTAAATGACGGAGCGCACGGTGGTGGCACGCAGGTGTGGAAGAATGTGGATGAAGTCCGCGTTAGAGAAGCGCAGTTAGATGTGCATGAGCACATTATCTTGCAGAGTGTGAGTGCACTTGGTGCATGAGGGATATGTAGGTTGAGAGTGGTTTTTAGATTTTAGACGCTAACTGATTGGGATTGTAGAAACTTGTTCCTTTCACTATCTAAGTTACAATCTTTTATATCTATAGGCGTTGCGGAAAGAGTACTAAGTAATCAGAGAAATGTACTAAATTTAATGAATGGTAATGGTAAAAAAAATTGCAAGGGGCATCACCAGGAACATGTGCTATACTGGTTATAGAATTGTGAAACTCACAAAAGAGAAAGAAAGGCTAAACAATGCTGGAGGGCCATCTGGTCTGCCTTGCGGAAACACAGCAAGGCTGAGTGTTGCTGTGTGCTCGCATCACACGTGACCAAGGTAGTCGTGATCCTGTGCACTAATATTAGCAGGAGCGCTGTTTTCTTGGTCTGAAAGGCAAATCCGCGTGATAATCCTGATTAAGACCGATGATCAGATAAGTGATGGCACTGATACGGGGGTTTTACTAGCTAATTTTAGGAAATGTGGCAGCCAAGGGGCTTGTGAGCTAAAGTTGATGGTTGATGGCATCAGCAGGCTGCGTGGTCCTCATTAAGCTATGTGGCATCTGGAAGAGTGTGCTGCGGGAATTAAGAATGGGGGTGCGTGTCCTGAGTGGGGCATTTGTGACGTCTGGGGCTTCGCAATATGAAATTTGGATAGTCGATTGCATAAGAATTACTGAATGTTGCGCTTTGCGTTGTGATTGGTTGGGGAAGTTCTCTGATGTGCATTAGGCTTAGACTATGTCTCAAGCTTACCATATCCATTCCGAGGTAGTAGGGGTTTCCCACATCGCGACAGAACAAAGTGTGATCCAAACATACTTATACTAATCCCCTGAAATATCTATGGTAGCTACTTACAAGAAAACAGATAACCCGTTATGTGACCATGCTGTGGATTACATATGAGAGTCTGTATGTGCCCAAACTGAATTACATTTGGTGTTCAATAAAGCTGTACTCGAACGTTCATGAAGTTACTCCAGTTGTTGAACATGGTAATCATGATGGAGTCACTGAACCCACAAGTTGGAGTACAAACATCCACAGTCCAAGGCATATGGGTTGTAAGTCTTGTATTATTGGTAGCTAAGGAAGAGAGAAGAAGCAAAGAACAGTCTCAATGGCGATTGCACATCAATCATAGCCTCACATTGTGGATTGCCAGTTGATAAATCATTTTGATAGGGGAGGTTTTGATATAGGAATCCATCAAAGAGGTGACCATCCTCAACAAATTTATTCTTTCCGTCATACTCGAGATGAGTTTAGCATAAGTATATGTCATTCATTCCCAGAAGTCAAGGGTTCCGGCTAAGTGTTACTGTTTAGGGTTTTAGCATCATTGTTTACTAGTCTTGTCATAGGTGTGTCTGGGTTAGGGAGCGGTTGGGTTTTGCTAGTCAGATTTCCCTAGCATGATGGTAGGTTACGCTACCACACAGGTTACAAACCACCTGTCAGGGTCTCTCTGAGGTCAGTTACAGAGGTGGGGATAGCCAGGTGTTTCAGGCTGTATGGTGTTGTCCATGCCGTTATTTACAACGATCTTGCCATCCTAGACAAGGGAGGGAGAGTCACTTAGTCGTCACTGAGGTAACAGAATAATCGCTTGTGTTAAGAGGTATTTGAAACTAAGATCAAGCTGAGGCTTGACTGTAGTTTCATGCTACTTAAATACAAGTATGCTACTTCTAATAATAGCTAAACGCGTGTCTGCTCAGTAAGCTATGAGTCAGCGCAGAGTTATACAGAAGTATCTACAAGTCATTTAGAAGCAGACACAAGTCACTACGAGTTAATAGAAGCAGAATGTGAGTCAAATACAAAACGTGTATGGGAAACAAATAAACGAGGCAGGAATGCATTGCGCATGTGTTCTAAAGTCCAGGGAGATAGCATGTATCCAGATAAGGTCATAACACTAAGCGTGAAAAAAATAACAGGAGGTTTGAGAGGTTTTGGGAGTGTAAATAAGAAATGACTGAATACCTGGCTATTCTTGTGATTGGCCCCTCGGGTTTCAAACAAATGACCATTGCTGTAAAGAACGACACATGACACTACTTACAATACCAGGAAATTGAAAATATTACTGAGCTCAACAAACCAGCTTCAAATTGAGTTTGTTTGTGGCCACGGTTGTCTATTTTTTGTGGTGCTGTCGTTTGAGGGTACAACGCAATAAGAGTTGGTGTCTTCAACATGTACCCACTTGTCTGGAGCATATTAGAGGTGGTTCTAAGTGTCTGTGAACTCATCAGTGGTGGAATTCGAAGCTCTTTCCGAAAAATGCTGTATGCTTGAAGAAACTGACTGAGCCGAGGAGTCATTCCGTCCGTCAACCCGCAGCTCGGGAGCAGTCCTTTTACGATAGTCATGCTACGGAATCTTTGAAATGATTATGTCGGGATTTAGTACTTATGGGGGAGCCGGGGGGTTTTTAGATTTAATTGGACTTTCCCCGAATTGGGGGGAGTGTTTTAACACGTAACGAGTCCGTTTGAGCAGTTATGAATTTCAATGACATGTGGGGATTAGGGGAACTGGATGTGAAGTTAAAAAGCCATAAACACAGATTATTTTATTTTATTGTTTGGCTCTGAAACATTTGACAAACAGATGATTGTGCCTCCAAAATAATAATCTCGGTATATTTACCAACCCAAGATTCAGAGATGTACCAGAATTTACTTTCCTTTTACTATAGACTTTAAGTAAGTCCATAGTTTGTGGAAGTCTAAGACCGAGAGAAATTCAAAATCATACATGAATATTCAATCCTTGGCTGATCTACTTTAGCTGAGCACCGTTTCAAATGAGTAATGCTAAACAAGTGGAAGGAATTTTCGGATAAGTGGAAACCCAGCAAGACACCTTCTAGAATAGCATTCTCACAGGCAAGTAAAATGGACACTAGGGTAATACAATGTGCTCCTTGTGATATCTGCTTGTAGAAGCATGAGCAATAATTGCTTGAATACTGATCAAGTAGAATAGAGCCAGTTCAGCTTCATTTTTTGAGTTTTTGTATAGCGAAGTAACCAAGGAGGCACTACGATTCCTTTTGATGACATCGGCAAGCCTCTGCATGGGGCTGATTAAAATAGTCCCATATCGTAAACAATATCTTGAATAAAACTTTAACTTGTGCATACATCCCTGTGTCCGCTTTGAATGGGGCCCATATTCGTTATTACTTCGAACCAGAGCAGAAGATTTCCAATGGAGGTCCAAAGTTACGGTATAGGCAACTGTCAATCTGCTTTCTGTCCTAGTCATAAGGGCATCACCTCATCTGAGGGGGGCGAAGGTGTTGACTGTGCCTTTTTGCTAGGGCTGTGATAAGCTATGTAGTATAAACAAAGGATAAAAGTGATAGGGGCTAAACCTTCTTCGAACTTAATATGTTTGGGTTTTAACTTTCACTTTGTGGCTGATATAACACTCGCCTCGGTCATTTCAGTAATAAGGACGCATCTTGTACAACGTCGTTACTCGGTGTTAGAACAAGTAGATTGTGAGGGTAAATTATGCACTGCTGAGCATACTCTGTCTTGAACTTTGCGGGGCTTCTGGGTACTGTATCGCGTGGGACTAGTATCAGGAACGTTCTATGTTCGGCTGGTATGGACAAATCACTACCCGGTTTATAAGAAATATAAAGCAGAAAAGATAATAAACTGTGTAAAGAGCCAACACGTATTAATGAAGGGTGGTTCGGATCAGCGAGAGGGCTCGGAGAACTTGACAAAGGCGAAGGAATATGTAAAAAAGGCTGGTGTCCATTGTTGAAATTCCTTCAAGGACTTTTAGGCTGAATGCATATCTGAACGCAGAATAGTTACAATTTCAAGAGCTCGTTGACTCGACCATGTCTACGAAATGAAACCACCCGACGAGAAGGAGGCCTTCTGCCTCGAATTCTAGAATGCGCGTTATGGCGTGGATCGTATAGAGAAGCCAGAGAAGTGGGACACGGGACCGCCTTGAAAGTCAGGCTCACCGGAATCCTGGGAGAAAGAAGGGGATAGGGCGTTGATCAACCTTGTTGGTCTATGAGCAGTAATTTTGAACATCGATTTTTGGTATAGGCGTTACGGCCAAGGGCCGCCGAGCTACATTCCTCTCGGATGACTACTTCGGATTGAGAGCTTGATACCTGATTCCCATTAATGTAAAGGTCTTTCGTATGGAGAAGTTGTAGAATGTGGAATATGCTCAACAAAACACCGTTACCTTTACGTGTGGGATAGTCATTTCATCTCATGAGAAGTGAAAAATTTTTCTGAGAGGCGGCCATAAGTTGGACATGTCTACAATAGTAAAAAATTATTCATGAAGTGATAGTTCAAATGTGAAAAACGGCTGTGACGTACAAGTTGGACATAATGATAACTCAAAATATATGCCTTTAGGATATCCCACCCAATCTTCATTCTCATTGGTAATATCGGAGAAGCACCATGCTTTCAGAATGAGGTGATTCATGGCTATAATGAAGATTGCTTCCGAGTCAGCAGGAGCATGGGAGACTTCTTTTCATTGTGCTGTTTGCGTCCATTAATTAATTTGAAGATCTTTTCAATACATCCCTGAGTATAAAGAAATTAGGGTACATATAATAACCTTCCGGTTCAAATGGGCATGAGTCATGTGTGAATAATGAGACCCTATCAGGAGTACAAAGTTAAACTGGAAGTTTTGTCGAATCACAATAATGAATCAAGCGTACAGAGCGTTTCGAAAAAAGAGGCAGTTGGGTTATCTGGTTTGTAAACTGGAAATTTTCAGTCATGAGAGGATGCGGAACAGGATGCGGAACAGAAAATTTCAAGAATGACCATACTTCAGCCACAGATCACAAGATAAAACTTGATTTAGGTGCTTTACCAGGATTTTCGAGGCTACGGCGTAAAGAATTTTTAGTAGACTTTTGGGGTCGAGATACAATTTCCGTTTGCTAGGTCAATTATCACCGCGGTTCCCTTTAACGACAAAAATAAGAGAGATCAAAGGCTTGTTCCTGCAATTGCTTCAATCACAATAGTGGTTAGTATCTAGCAGTAAAAATACTCACAGTATCTCTGTGGTCAACCCAGGACCTGGAAATTGGGAGCTGCCCCGGGGTGGAAAAGTCATTCCCAGTTCCGATTCTTTGAAAGTTTAACTGGTCCGAGGGATCATTGAATCCAAATTGAATGTATGTTGCATACAGAGTATTCACCCGAGTCCAAATGACGCTGTTGAATCCAACAATTTTTTCCGCTAAGACGTGTCCGCCTTTCAATAAAAGTGTTTTTCTGCATGAACCTGGGTATACATACGCACAAAATGTGTACCTGGAGAGCCCTGTCGCGCCTCCAAGTGGGCCGTTCATAAAGATATTATATATTTCCTGTTAAACCTATCAGTTATACAGGTTCCATGTATTAAGGAGCAAGCGGGTCCTGTTCACAAAAAATTTAGTCAAGAAACAGTTAATCATAAGCAACACTTACAGTCATTCAATCACAGAGGTGGATGAGGCTAATGAAAGATACTGTGATTGTCGATGTGAGACCTCGCAGTAGTCATAGCGTTTCAAGTGAACACCTTAAAGTCTTTCACAATCCGAAAATTTCAGTTAACATCTACGGCTAGCATAGAATGATTTTCGCATTAGCGTTCCTTGGCCGTATGACTGGATAACAAGTGAGTTCTCATGACTTTCCGATAATTGTATACTGTACTATCTGGCTGACATGTTCGTTTCCAGGGTAGGTTGAACATTTGACCATTTTGAACGGCTGGTGTATTATTTCAAACCCAAAACGGAACATTGTTTGTTGTCACGTGCATGTATCTCCTTGGTGATTTTTGCAGCGACGCGTTTTCAAGTATATAAAACTCCAAGGACGTTCTCTCAGGCTTCGCTAACATCTCACATCCCATGCTAATTACCACCCAAAACAAGCCTCGATGTCCTTGAGCTGATTGCTATGAACTTGTTTTTGGTGAAAACACCATTTTCAACGCGTCTCTGCCTACCTGATATGACTGAAAAACTGTACGTCTCATTACCTTCTTCAATTAGATTGTACACTTGAACAATTATCTCCAATATATCTAGTTTACTATAACTTCGTGATTGCCTTCCTCCCAAGTTCCTATTTCGGGTTGTTTTTGAGCATCCTGCCTTTCAACACCCCTGGACTTTACATGTTCATTTCGTGCATACGTGCCAGGTGAACATCGAAGCGTGGTCGAAGACCATCAAATGGTTCAACCATATGTCACGCGGGCCGATGTCCTTTACATATTGTGGGTACTTGTCCCCATACGTCACGCTTGATCAAGGGCGTGGTGGAGAAGCGGGTGGATGAACCTTTAGAGAGAAATGGAATAAGAGAGGCCAATACCAACTCTGGGGATGGTAAGTCTTGCCCATTGAATTCGATGTGTATGTGTACCTCTGATAACGCAGCAGTCGTGAAAGAAGGAAATGCGGAAAACCCTTGAACCGTGATAGGAGCTGTAACGATCGAAGGAGTCCTGCCTGCCCCAAATCTCACGTTGTATGGAGCGCTTATCAGCCCCAGATATTCACGATGTGAAATTAGAGGGGGGTAATCGGTCATTCGAACCGCCCACAAGTCGTCAGAAGCGTGTCTGTCGCGTGTCTGTTGGTTTTCAAGAAACTTATAAAGCCAGCTGGTGCTTCATGATCATTCCCTATCCACCTTCCATTCTCTGGCTTTGCATTTGGGGGACTTTTGTCTCTCTTGGTGTCAATCTGCGTCTTTTGTGGGCCTTTATGATCTGGCTGCTTTTACTTGACAAACATCCATTGGCAGAACTAGGGTGGATCTACTTGTTCTCATCGAATCTTACTATGTGCCCCAAATCTACAAGTTATGTGCCCTTCTCTGGGTTGCTACCAAGGTGTTAGCTCAAGCATTCGCATCAACTTCGAGGCATCATTGGACATAAACTGTTGAATGTGTGCACCGGACAATCCAAGGCTGCTCTGCTGTGATGATTTTCTGTCATCATGTCCACCGGCATTTTGACTTAAACACTAAAATGGTATGCCGTCAAGCTTTTTACACTTTTTATATTTTGTCTCATGGCTGTTTTTCACCATCTATTCTGTAGTTATTGCAGAGATATCTACTAGCCAGCAATTTGCTAGGATTCTACACTATGACATGGCGGTATAGCACATCGATAAAGGGGAAGAGGGAAACAACCTTCTTTTGGGTATAAAACTTCCCATGACCACCGATTGACCGACATCAATTCCAGATCAATCCAAAAAGAAATGTCATCAGATTGCAAAAGTAACACTTGCCCGTCCGAAGAATAACTCATGACCGCCATGAAGACCGGAGCCAAAATCAAGTCAAAAACAAATGTCAACCCCTCCCGTAAATCCCCGATAACAGATGAATAAATCAGTCAAGCTTCTTATACTTCGCATGACATTATATGTGGGTGGTGCGGTCCGAATGATATGGTATATGCCTAGCTTGTTTGGCTTCTCTTCGCCATCGTTATTGATGACCTTGTTATCATTTTCAGACTTGGACCCAGAGTCCCGGGAGCTGGTCATGATTAACGCCTTTTGATAGAGAATTCCCCGTACGCGTTGCCTTGCGCTGCGTGGTGGGGCATCTTTTACTTCATGCCGTTGAGGCAAATTCCAGGAGAGGTCATAGGCACGACCATCAGGGACACGAAGGGGATGGAGAAGCAGGAAATGAAATCCAGAGTTCCAGGCCCTATACAGTTTGTCAATATGGCAAGGCGCAAAAGCCGAGGAGGCGACCTGATTATGCTCCCGCATCGAGAGAGAGAAAAAACCGACAGGACATGTGTAACAATTTCCCCTGCTGTTCTGACGCCACCAGTTTGCCTCTGCTCACCCCCACACATTCTGACCCTGCATCTCAAAACATAAACTTTACTTGACATCGATCCAGGTCAACAGGGGATGGGATATTTTATTCTATAGACCCATCCACGCTGTGCGAGGTGTTTTTACCTGACAAATGCACTAGGTGAGGAAACATCAATGAAAAGCTCCCTTCGTGCATGGGATTATCAAGAGCGCAGCGCATGCGCCTTTTGTGTCATTCGCCTTCTTCTTACCCAAGTTCGGAATACCGGATTAAATCAAGTGACTCCGCAACGTGGGTAAACCCCCAAATGAACAAGGTTTTGTTACTTATCAAGAAATAACGAGTAAAGGTAAGAACATACAGTGAAAAGGTCACACGGGATGAGCAGCCATTTTTGGTACTGGTTCTCACATGTCTAGGCCTATTAAGGTATCTTGAACCAAATTGTGGGGTTGCGAATAGTAAGGGTTTTTGTACGTACCATCCTACTGACTCAATACCCGATGAATTGTTGTAATAAAGAAGTTGAGTTTTGTACGATGGTTTACTCAGTATAGATCATGCATACAGAGTGAGTCTGTTGAGAGACCTTGTGTGCGGTGAGGATCACAAGATTCCAATTATGACGGAAGTTTAAAGTTTTTTCTATGTAGAAAGGAGGCACGTTACCCAGAAAAGGGTTAATGGCACTGCATGCGTTCCTTTTACACACACCCATGCTGACGAATCCCTGATTCTTTTTATTCAACTGATATGATATGTAAGGCAATTCTGATATCTCAAGCTCTTATTGTTCTCCCTATTTCTGCAATTTCTCCCTCGAATCAGAACCCGCCGCTCTGTGTGCGAAAAGATACAAAAAAAAAACAGGGCAGAGAAAAGACTTACCCATATATGTAAAGTCGAATACGTACTTCAAGCTTACCGCAAAAAGACTAGTAAATACGGGAAAGACATACCGGAGAAAAGGAACCCCCGAACGATTGAAGGAAGCTGCTAATACTTGCGATGAAGTGGAGAGAAGCGTGTTAAGCAAAGTGGGCATGTAAATGTGTGTAGAATACCAATATGTATACGTACGATATATACAGGCCTAAGCTACACTTTTGGTCTAACCTCCCTTCGTTTGCCTATCAGAAAATTGAGGATTATGAGCGCAAAGGTGGGAAGTTAATCCAATGAGAACGGACCACCCTCTGCCACAAAAAAAGAAAAAAAGAAAGGGTAGGGGAGAATGGTGGAAAAGTGCGGGCACGTAGCAGTTTCAATATCAGCTAAGGTTATGGTTGTGAGTTGTGTGTGTATCTCGTTGTGATGCGAGTGCGATGCGGCTAATGAAGAGGGGTATAACGCGTGATGTTCGCGGTGGCGGGTGGTATGAACGAGGTAATAAATAGAATAACGTGTGTTGGAGGAGGGATTGGGAGTAGAGAATGTTGTTTTCGTCAAATGAGTGGTTGCAAACCAAAAACGTGTCGCACATAAACAAAAAAGTGTCGCGGTTGAATGAGAGGTGGAGTGAGGGGGGTATCGATATTTTTGATGATTGAGATAAATTGAAGCAAGTTGCATATACAGAATAAGGATTAGAAAAGAGGTCATCGAGACCATTTTCCCTCCTCATCCGAGACACGCAGGGGAATTTCACAACCACAGCCGAAAGAGGGTTTCCGTTAGCATCCAGTACCGACGTATCCTCGACGACGACGGTGCCCCTGGGCCTCAATCGTTACATATGTGAGTTCTTTCGATGAGGATGTGGATAAGATGTTTGAATGTTGAGAAGCGAAATTCTGTGATATTGCGTGCTCGTGTGTTGTTTGTGATGGGATCGGGTAGGATGGGGACTACAAAAAAAAATAATAATAAAAAAGTAACAAAACAGGCTTTGTAAATGAACGGAATTACAAGAGAACGGAAATGAGAAAGAAAGAAATGTTCTGGGGTAAACCAGGGTTTGAACGGAAAAGAGTGAGATCTTAAACAGAAAATAAACAGGAAAAGAAATTAAGGGATTATGTGACAAGAACAGAGAAAAAAAAAACCCGGTTGATTGGATGTGGAGGAAGGGAACATATATCCATACATACAAATAGAACAAGGAGTAAATATGCAAAAAAACTCGGTAGTGTCCAGTCCATAGGTAGCTCATGAGCCCCGAAGCGTGGTGTATCATATCAACAAGAAGAGGTGAGTGCGAGGGATTCAACAACGAAGAAAAACAGATGAGGATTCGAGAAATGAGAACGAACGCATACCGATGCGCAGCACCAGTATTTGCCAGTCTCTCCTCCTAAGGTCACTGCATTTCTTCATCTTCCACCCCCAACACCATACTGCGAAAATCCAAGCCCAGCTCGAACCTCATAGTCTCAAGAGGATCCAAAGCCCAGCTGAAGACCTCAATAAAGCACCTTTTCGAGTGGTGATTTCGTAACGTGACATGACATGACATGCAAGGGAAGCCTCATGAACCTCAGTACCGAGCATGACCTCCATTGAGCATTCCGTCAAAAGCAAGGTACCCATCGGATTCACCACCAAGTGCCTGTACGAAGTCTTGTCCAAACTCGAGTGCATCTTCAGGGAATTTCGCATCATCCAACATTGCCATTGGGAAGTGTGTGTATTTTCCTTGTTGCTCAACGGCGTTGTTAATGCACGAATTGTCCATGCCTAGACCGAGACCGCCCATGAACTTGCCAAGACTGTCTCCGCCATCATGTTGGATGCCGATCTCGATCGGTGGGATCGCGCCGAGGTCAAAGTCGTCGCCGCCGATCATAGCATCGCCACTTCCACACCAACTTGATTCTTCCCACATGTACGACGACGCTGGACTGGACGAAGCAGGTGAAGAATCCGTGAAGTTAGAGGCTGGTGAAATGAGAGAAATGGCTGAGGCAGGAGATAGGATGGATGAGCTAGGTGGCTGTTGTTGTTGCATTGACATGGTATCATGTTGGGTGATTGTTATGCTATCGGGAGCATGCACTGGCATTGCGAACATGCCTCTCAAGAACTCTGAAGACTATCAATGGAGAGTGATCAATATCAGATGCAAGACTCATGAAAATCTAGACATTACCTGAATACTTGCTTCGAATTGGCCGGCCTGACCGAACGATTGCATCCAAGCATCGTTGGGGGGAGGGAGGAAGTCAAAGTTAGACAGAGCGTCTTCTGGATGACCCGGGTGCGCCGCCCTGCGGCTGATCATTGGCAAGAGCGACGGCGAGGTTGGGCATGATGGAGTCATCTGGTAAACGTTCGGGATCTGTATGTATTGATAAGGTGGAGGAGTGGGCGCTGACGCGCTGCGTCCATGATTCCTAGGGGCAACCATTGGCAGGACGAAAGAAACACTGCTGCCACCATGAACATTGACGCTACCGTCTGAAGTAAGGAGTTCCTCATGTTTGTTCTTCTTACTGCCCATGCCAGCTGGTGCGCGTAGTTTATCCTTGGCGCGCTGTGGGCGGTAGACGTAATTAGGGTACATCTGCTCGTGTTCCTTCTTCTTTTCCTTTGCGAGGTTTTCCCAGTACTGACGCTCCTCTGCAGAGAGGCTCTTCCACTGTTGACTGATGGTCTTGGAAAGATCAGCCTGACGCTGTTTCTTAGTGGGGCCGTCGACAGAAGCAGACGCAGCGGCATCTTCTTGAGCTTGTTGGCGATCCTCGCAGCACTTGCGACGGAAGAGGATGAAAGCGTTCTCTGGACGCTTGATGTAGTCCTCATCACCCTTGCGTGGGCGACGCTCGACGATGTCGCTACTACATGAAGACTTACGGCGCTTATGTGTTGAAGGTGATGGCGATGAAGATCTGAGTGACGAGACGGGTGATAGAGTGCGGATGAAGTGATGAGGAGGTGGAGGGGTAGTTGAAGAAGAAGTGGAAGTGGAAAGTAAAGGAAGGGTGTTTCGCTCTGGCTCAAAAGGAGAAGAGGATGGAGAAGAGAAAGGACTGTCGGAGAGGTTATGAGAGACAGGGAAGGTGAAGGCGCGTGGCGTTGGAGAGATGATTGAGAGAGAAGGAGGTTGGGGTGCGTCTGTGGTCACTTCGAGTGCTTAGTGAAAACAAAAAGTCAGTAAGAATAAGAAAGAGAAAAGAAATAAAAGACAAACATCTTGAAATGGTATCGCGTGTGCGCAGAGCAGGCATTGTTGAGGAAGAAGAAAAGGAAGACAATGGGATGGAGGATAGGACGATGGATGAAAGAGATCGTGAAGAGGGGAAGGATGGGATTCAGCAGTGAGGAGAGCAACTTTTCTTTGTTCCTGAGTAGATGAGCAGAACAATTGGGACAATTAGCTGCGACGATTGCACGGCGGGGTACAATCACAATAGCACAACCAAACCTCTTCTCATCCCTCTCGCCATTTATACTCCTACTAGCCCATTTATACAATCAAATCTACTTACAGATCTCCTAGATCACCACCCAAGATCAAATCTTAGATCCTTCATTGTCCCCCGATTCTCTTGTTTGGCCTCGTGTTTGTCTCTCCAATGGACGCTATTGTCATATCCGTACTCCTCCCGTCCTCGCCGCCCCCCGCCGGTATATAACTTATGACTTATCTCTTCCCTGTTTATTTTATTTATTTATTTTTCTTTTATTCCATGTCTTCGTTACTGTCTTCAAGGCATAATGATCACTTTACTGCATCGTCTGCATTGCCTCACAATGTTTGAAACCAGTACGCTAACTATTAGTACAGCATTGCAGCTCTGATCTCTACATCATTAAAGACCAGTCACCAGTTTCGATATGGTAATGCATTCAGTTTGCCTGCTATGGAAGGTACGACCCGAACATCCGTATTCCTGAACAAAGTTTGCTTCCCAGCCCGTATTCTGTACCATTTGACTCGTCCGATCCCCTCTGCCCCCCATCGTAGATATCGACGGTTTACTTTTCCTTTCGGTTAACCCTTTATTTCAACCCCCCCGTTTTCTGTTATTCATCACTGCATCATTCCTCTATTATACAAGAATTCAGTAATTTCTCGAGAATTATTCTATGAATTATCCTGAATGATGAAATGACGTCCAAACTTTCAAGTTCCGTACAGAGTGGACTTTGAAGTACGTACAGTCCAGCGAATATCCATTATCGATTTTGTTATCATCGCGTCATCCCAATATTCCTTTTTCATATCCGCGCAATCTTACGGATTTATTATCCGATTTTAGTTCCATGTTCCGAGTGTCCTCCATGCATCCTATCCAGTTCGGCACACGACTTGAGCACCAGTTACAGATAGCATCATACTCCAATGCTGTAGAGCGCTAATGGTAACCATGCTTCGATCTCTTGTAACTGCAGGGTGTGCGTCAAAAGGATGGTCTCTAATTAGCCGGAACACCACTTCACGTGTTCAGACGCCCTTTGCCCATCCCCTTAGCAAGGGAATGCCTGCAAGTCTGCATAATCCTCCCACAATGAGACATTGCAACCAACGTACAGCCTCCTTCATGTACTCTGTTCTTGATGCCGTGTAAGCTATTTTGGGCTCACTGCCCTCCATCTGACACCTATTATTTGGTAAACCTACTTCTAGTTGGTTTCATGACACTCTTTGCCAGCTCGCCATTCTACATGTTCACCGACCATCCGACATGACCGGTTCTGACACTGGCGCATTTTAAAAATATCTGATGAATTGGCAGTGTCCTACCTCCTCATCAACCATCACGACTACAAATCACGCAATGTGCCATAGTTTGAATTTTAACATCTTTATAGCATTTCCCTCCAGAAGCAACACGGCTTCGAATTTCCGCACACATTTTGAAACGTTGATTTCACTGGATCATGACTTGCATTGCTTTCCGATATTCTTACTTGCCTTGTTTCTTTCTTTCCGGGACAATATTGAAACAGTGATACCGTAGCAAAACGGCGTTCGATCTCCAACCCGCATTGCCTCCAGCCAATATGGCGATTACACATCAACCAACTTGACTTCGCCATTGTACTTTCGAACCACTGAACGCCCCGAAGTGCCTAACATATCATACTAGGTATCCTAACCGACATTCGATCATGTATCCGTATCCATATCAAGTGATAATTAACCTTCTTTTTCTACAATTTCATTCCCAGTCCCACCTCTCCGAGTCACATTTTCGAGTATTTTTCACGACATTTGCCACGCAATTGCGACTTCACGTTCCGCATCTTCTTTGCATCGGCATCTTACTTCCATGTCATGTATGTAGACACCCAAGCCATCTACTTCGAAGTCAATACGGTATACACATGAGGAAAGGACTTTTGATTTAATATACTTGAGAGCGCTAATGAGCGTGTGTATGTGTCACAGGTAGCGTAGATCTTTCCACGTTGAATACGTTAACAACTTTCCACGAGTCGAGTCAAAGCTAAAAGTTACTGCTTTCTCTGTGGGAGACTGAGAGGGTATGGTATCTTTTGTGCATGTGGTTCTTTGACATTTCATTTACTTGTACCTTTACTTACGAGATAACTATACACTCTGCATAGGGTGTGAGATCTATGTACGACACTGCTTTTCACATGGGCCCCACTTGTCCGTTTTTCTTTCTCCTTCTCAATGACTCTATGTTCAAGTTGATGCTGGGAACATTGAGGCATATCTAATCTAATCTATAAAATTAATATCTTGATCGAGGTGGAATGACAGATGTAAGGCGGGGAAAAAAACGGATGTATTTTGTGTGCTAACTTAACCCAAAGGAAGTTGAATTTTATTTTAGATAAATCTTATCTTTCCTAATCCTCATATATATGGAGCTAAGATTGTATAATCACCAACATGACTCGAGTACGAATTTCCAAGTTCATCATATTGTACATTCTACATACCTCATAAATGAAGGAACGAAGATAGCTCAGCCATCTATCGATATCAACTCTTCATCATTCCGTCTACAGCGCTAGCCCTAACATTCAGCCTTCCTTTATGATCAACTCCCAGGGCGCGCGCCGCTCAACAAGCTCCTCCACATAATCTCATAGATAGTTGCCTATCTGGAAGGGACGGGAGGTGGTCCGCCAGTCCAGCAAGATGTGATGATAAGAAACATTCTTGATAATCACATTTTTCTAATGTTTTTATCTTTATCCCCTTGAAGTCGAGAGAACTCAGTAGTTCCGGAATCTGGGAGTCTAGACTTGATTTTAAGTGGTTTTGATTGAAAGCCGATAAACGGGATATTCAACCTAACACTCCTCCGACAGCCTCCCAACCGTTCCCCTCTCTAATTGTGAGGTGTGATAGTGTCCTGTCATCCAAAATATCGAGGGTTGATGATCGCTCGTCTATCGTCGTTGCTAGGAAGATTAAGGAAACATTGAATTTGATCATTTAGCAACGGCTTATTGTTCTTTTTCCCTCGAAAGCCGAATATGTGGCAATCGCAGACAACTTGGCCATAAACGGAAATGACCTTTCCTCACGAGATGGGTTTTTGTGAGGTTGGACTTTCCCTCAGTTGCCGTGATTTCCCAGTTTCAGTGCCTCTTATGATGCTGGGTAGATTATACATGGTGCTTAACTTGTTACTACATCAAGGTTGCTCTTAATGCGTCATTCTATCAATATTTCCATATTTGCCAACGCTTGTAGAAGATCATGCAAAGGTCATGCAAATCAAAAATTCAAGTCCTGTCACTGTGTACAGCCTGTGGCATATGTAAGTTATAGGAAAAATCACCCTCGCAACAAATCACATATCACACCACATATCACATCATTCCTCCCTCATCCTGTGCAAAATCAGTCACGAACGAACGTGTTTCCAAAACAGACTTAGCCACAAAGCGGGCTCTTCCATTTTTCTTTTACGCTACTGGTACCGCAATTCAAGTCCTCGGCGAAATAATTGACATTTTCGGTAATTCACAAACCACATCGCTTCACTGCATTATAATCACACATCTCCATCCCGCACCGACTTTGGCTGCGTTAGGTTGTACCTGCATTGTTCGCATCGGCCAAGCGCCCCCCTACTGAAATGTGCTTCTGGAAAAGCTAAAACATAATAAACCAACAAGTTCATCTTACCATATCAGGCATATCAGGCGTAGCACACAAAGAAACGTTTTTTATTCTAGAAAATATTTGGAAAATACTGAAATATTAATCGGTTTAAACAGCCGTCTGGCACGGAATCGGTGTACCTTATCCGAATCCGTCTCCGAATCCGGGGTATCTTCTTGCCCGGTATATGACATCATGACCTTTATTTTTTTTCGAATGATAAAACATAGCAATTCAAATTAATTTGTTTCTTTGAAAATAGAGGGCCGGTAAGACCAGCTTTGCCCAAGGTCATATGAAAGAGGCACATTGCAGCAGGTGGAATGGACTCATCCTAGTTAGTGTACTGTGACGGTTTTGACTATTCGATCTCTCTCCTTCGCTTTCCAGTTAATGCATCTATTGGGCATCCACAGGTAACATGAGCTCTTTTTGTTCCTTTGCAAAATCTGTTTGAGAAGAAAATTTAAGTGCGTCCAGAAATGTCACGGTCAGTTTCCGTCTTGAACGGGAGGGGTGGTTTGAATTTCATTTAACTTTGATCTTTCCAGCAACCAGCCCATCTCCAGTCGAAGCGGGATGGTCCATATACAAGGAACGCTTGGGCACCTGAAACAGTGCGCTTGAAACTACGTACATAGTGGACTCGGCCGGGTAGTAGCGAGCCCTTAGGAACAGGCTGTCGATGAGAGTAATCTCCTTGGAGGAAAACGCATTGACCTGGTCATATCTATCCAATCAGAGCTATTAACGGCAACCCTCATAATGAGCTTGCAAGTCGAAGGGCTGGCTTGGCCATGGGATTTGCGATTGCAGGTCCAAGCCAAAGGGTACAGAGCTCGGTGATGCGGTTCGGTCGACGTAAGGGGGGTCAGATGGTAAATTTCTCTCTGTGTCCTCTAGAAGGAAACAATGCATTTTAAGTTTTGAAGGGGATGTGATATTAGTGGCGGTGTCGGGTGACCCCGTTTCTTTACTAGAGGAAAACGTAGATGGCCATGAAAATAGTTATCTTATCGATCAATATCCAGATGCCCTCGCCATTCCACAATCAGAGAACAATGCATAGTGTAATAGGAGTGTGGTCTGGGTCGTTCAATAAAGCGATAGCAAGTTGACCTCCGTAAGTGATACAGCAGAGTTCGGGCACAACCCGGGCTGTATCAACAGTGCACAAACTTAGTGACGTTAAGGATAAAATTATTATCTTGAGATTTTGAAATTCATGCCCGAATGAAACGAGTCATATTTCAAAAAATTTAACATCGACTAGGTCCATAAGCAAATACAAGAAGTGCCTTACGCAGTTCCTTTCCATTAAGCACAACCATTTTCTGTATTAAACACGATGGCCGGTGAGCTTTCACAAAACAATAATGAAAGCATACCACAGCTGGTCTACGCATTTCGTTACCAGATCAAAACCAAACACGCATTTGAGGAGTGTCTCAAGTCCTGCCAATAAGCATCACGATCATGGTCATCCCAAAAGCCGTTTTTAAATTCGATCGATGATCCTCGATTGGACGTATTCAGGTAGGGACAGTCGGAGTGGTCTGAGCTAGATGCAGCAAAGACCGTCCTCCGAGTGGCTCGCAATTTCATCTCATTGCAAGTAAACAAATGTTGATATTTGTTAAAAAAACATTGTTACTATCAGACACTCCACTCAGGTCGGTCCCGGAAATTACGCACCCGACTGGAAGGTCTTAGCATCTCTTTGCTCTCCTTACTCAACAACAAACACCGACGACAAATGCATAGGCCATAGCTATTGACAGTTCCCTTACGCTCTATTTACGAACTGAATGTAAATTAGTAATCGTTACGCTTAAAACGTTATTTACACACAACCCGACAACCATCGTATTGATCATGTTCAGTCCCTCGTACCGCATTGCATTAGAATGTGTTGTACAGCGATCATTTTAACAGTTTTGTCTTCCATATCCATATTGCGCATATAAAAGTCAACCCATGCGTGATACTCGATCGATCGGTTTCTGCTGCATGTCAATTAACTGTAATATACCTCGCGTAGATGATGAAAAAAAACTGTTTGATTTCCCAGGATAAGACTCGAATAACAATTTCTTGATAATATCACTAAGGATAACGTCCCTTAGTTATTCGCCATCGCCGCAGCTCTGAATGCAAGCGAGAGAACCATGAGGTTCTAGGAAGGGTAGCTATCGATCTATATCGATGGGGTACGTCAAGGCGTCTGTGCGAAATGACCATGAGTATTCCATCGTACGAAATTAAACGATGACGAAGTAAAACAAACTAACTTCCGGATCCCCTGGCGTTTAGTGAGTGACAGCAGTTTTACAGCATTCCTAGTAATGAAAGGCACGGTAAAAAGCTAATGATGCATGCAAGTTGTGGGGAACTGACCCTGCCGGATCCCCATCATTGCGTCATACCTAAGTTCCGAGGAAGTCAACCGGAACTTGGGAGATCGCGTATTGGTTGAAACTTGACTTAAAGCCATAGTCCGGGGTAATTAGACATCTGCCATCGATTATCGCACTGGGGTAAAAGCGGTCCGGAAACATTTTCGCTACCCACGATGACCGACCTGACATTCAGCTACTGAACTTAATTGGTATGTAACATACTTACAGGCCCGTTGTTTCTACTTTCATTAAGTGAACCGCAAGGCAACAAAGTAAAATGTTAAATACCGTATAGAGGTAGTTCAACTGTTAATCAAACTTTATGCAGCATGAATGACGGAAGGGAAGCTGGCTTTTTTATCGACTAAATCCATCAGAACATTGCCTTGCACCTTGCGGCGACTAGCCAGCAACTTCAAGCCCTTAAACCTGATTTCTCTAAATCAAGCTAGCAACCACACAGCTTCCCCGAAAAATTTCAAGGCACTAAAGACTATTCAAACACATGGAACCAATGAGCCGCCTATGTTAGAAAAAAAAGGAGTGATAAGGGTTTGGGAAGGGTCGTATGGTATCGCAGAGAAGGAAACAATGTGGGCGTAGGGCGCACTGTTGGCATTGGAGCAAATGCAACTTCATGCAGTAGCTTTCTGAAGTCGGCGACGGACAAAGCTGTTTGGTTCAAACTTCACGGAACAATATGTACAAATATAATTAATCTTCTTTTCTTCTTTTTACACACGCAATTGTTTTTCTTTTGTAATCTTAACGGATAACTACATAATTCGGATTTTGCTTGTGTTTTTGCTCTTCTATAACCCGCCCGGACGAAAACAGTGCCACTCGGCATGATAGATATATAATATACCGCATGGAACAGTCACGAAAAGCTTGAATTGACACAACGTACAGCGGAACATCTCGCCTGTATAGTTGATTAGACTTGTGTTAGCCAGTGGGAATTTACGGTATTAAGAACAACAGGAGAAGAGAAATCTCCGTCCGCCGCGGAACATAGGTGATTTAGCGCCGACATTTAATAGGACTGATAACCTCAAGTTCCT
Organism: Floccularia luteovirens; assembly: GCA_009739215.1. Lineage (NCBI taxonomy): Eukaryota > Fungi > Basidiomycota > Agaricomycetes > Agaricales > Squamanitaceae > Floccularia > Floccularia luteovirens. The sequence goes on from VSJF01000011.1 coordinate 920,267, forward strand.
TGTCGCTCGGGCGTTATCTGATGATAACCAGATGGCCAACGTAAGGCTCTCTAACATAACCCGTGGCCATATGCTATTGCCCTCCAAGCAGTATGCAGCTATGAGAATGTTTCATTCTTTCAAGCCGAGTAATACAGCATCTTCTAGACTTGTCGGGAAGGTAACTGGTACCTTCGTTCGATCAGAACACTAGAAATATACTAAAAACCGATATCTACCAGGAATGGTAAATTACGAGCCTCATGTCACTCAAAGTCGAACGTACCTTATGAATTCAGTTTTTTCTTAATCAGAAATTTTGAACATGTTCTAGACTACAGATTTGAGGAGCAACCGCCACCGGCGAGAGGTACTCAAATAAACCAGGTTCCAATAAATTAACCAAGCCTAGGAAAACATATAATTGAATGGTCAATATCCTCCCACCATTTTTCGGACGATGACATACATAATGTAAGTTGCGCTCGACGTCTGAAGAACCCTACTGATGCTATCACCGCCGTATTTTTCCCCGCGCAAATTTTTCTATGACGACTTTCTAACCATCAGATTGGCGTCCAGGCCTGCAGGTTATACTCTGATAGCAATGAATCACCTTAAAATACGAACAAAGATGATCCATCCGTATCTGCGATCAACATGCCCTTTACTTCGGTCGATTACATCTTGAGAATACAGTTAGTGATATCCATGGATAGAGGGGTTTAGAGTTATATTTGGGGTAAGTAGCAGAATATTTTATTGGAATAACCGTAGTAAAGAGCAAACGCCAGTTATCATATGAAAAAATACAACATCGAGTCTGCAAATGGCAGTATTTGCGCGGTGCCGGTTGATTCCAGGTAGTCTGTAAGCTACCTTCAGGCTTCCTGGTATCTGGTATTCATCATGAGTTACCAAGCCCATCTCCAGAACAACCAATGAGTTTTGTTAGTTTCTCCACAGCTTCGTAGTAATATGCAAGGTCGTTGAGCAAATGTTCGTTTTTGTCTAGCTCTACTTTGAATTCGTCATCAATGTTATCCATAGTATCTAGGAGCCAGCGGGCATGATATAGCTCGACATGTCAGATATCACCAAGGGTATCATGGCGGGGTGGGACAATGACTCTAAACTCTCCGAATTTACCAAGAGAGCATCCTCAGGTGCAGAATGCAGAACTTTATCGGGTGCTATGTGCATGGCAGTTCCCCAGGAAGCATGCAAATTGTGGTAAGATTTCTGACGCATGATAAGATGATGATGGCCGCATGAAACGGTCAACTTTTGTTCCAAGTCAATAATATCATTGATCAAGGGTAATGTGTCTGAATTACATGTTACCACGGCCCAACGTGTTTGTAAAACTATTCCAGGTGCTTTCTTCATGATGATATATTCGGTGCTAAACCAGATTGATAGTTGCGTTTGATGTACCAGGCCAGACCGGGCTCTGAGTGTTGAGATTTTAAGGACTATGCGAGCAGATTCCATTGTAGTGACTTCATTTGAAGTGGCTAAGATTGGGGCCAAGGCTAATCCCTTCTTTTCTGAGCTTGGTTTGTCGATCGTCTTCTCGAAAGACCCCCATCATCCTTCAATGCTCCTCCATCCTGTAGCCAGTCACTGATCTTATAAGATGTTATTGCGTATACAGCTACCGCTACCTTTGCTTTAGAATTGATCAATGTGCATGATGACCACGGCAGTAAAGGTCGTACCGGAAAATTTCAGTGTAAAGGGGCACGGCAACCTCACGATTTCTTTTCTGTCATCAACCGGATAAGGGAAGCCTTGCCATAAGAGCCTGTAGGACAACGGTCGAGAATCCAGTCGATTCGGATGGGATGTTGCTTTTACCTTTATCCAACTTTGTAAAATTGACACAGGACGTGGCTATAAAGGCCCAAGCGCTTGATGTTCTGCTGAACGCTGTTCTTTATATCTTTTTAGCATTTGGATCACGTGACACGACTGAGCTCTTCTCAGGAGATCGAATGAAACTTAAAACAATTTCCAAAAAATTCGCATTTCATCAACTAAGTTAAGTTAGAGACCTTTAGAAAGAAGATATTATTTTATCCCGAGTGGTAATTTCATAAAACATAAAGTGGAGGTGTGGATCGTGTCTACATGACTGAGTCCAATGCAGAAATTACATACTAAGTGCGAATTATACAAGTTATTTTTGTCTATAAATTACTATGCATGAGATTGTGTTCATGATATCTACTATTTTGAAGTGCGTCTACGGAATGAAGGAAGTAAAGGGCCGGAACGAATACGGAACAAGTATGTAAGGACGAAAATACAAGCAAACTGCAAGAGTAAATAGGGTTAATACAAGTTTCATACAAGTTGTTTCGGGCGACTCACATTAAATAGGATAAATGCTATCATGAGTCCAAAGTTCCGCCAGTGATGGTCGTAGAAAATGTTGAAGTTCATTGCAAGGAATTTATCAGAATCTTGTACAGAACAAAAGTTGCATGAGGAAGTTGCTTCGGGGTTCGTCAGATACCCTCCAGCTCGTGAAATGAAAGCGTTCATATATTGGCCACATGTCGAACCACTTGGCGGGTTCAGTTGTACGAATTCAACAGGCGAGCAATTGATAGTCTGACGACCAATAGCTAATAAGAGTATCAGACTACCTGCGTGGAGATGCAGACTACTGAGACTCACCTTGACCCAATAACCCTTCAACGAGATATGTGTAAGGTGAAAGTCGATACCTGACGAAATAGTTATTTCCTATTTGACACAGTCAAAAAGGGTCACTTACATCCATCTCCACCAGCCTAGTTGTCTGAAAGGTTGCAAGACACCATTACTACAGACCAATATCAGTAGGTGTACAACAAATAACAAACAAAATCAGATCTTACAAGATGATAACAAATGAGAACAAAACCGAAAACAGTAAGGCTGCTATTTCAGCATTTGGTGACATAGCGGCAATAGCCTATGCTTCAATCAGAATATGGATTTGTGCAAATGCAATGGAACCTTACCTGAGCAATAGTGGTGTAGTACATAGGGAAGATAATTGCCAACATCAGGAAAGTATAACCGGCCCTCGAAGTTTCAAATCCAACAGTCCAATACCAGCAGAAAAAGAGAATGATCGAGCCAAAAATATTCCATGGTATCTCCACTAGAACTTGAGAGGTTATAAGAGCAGTCCAACTATATATGCGACTAGGCCTCTCGCGGATTTCATAGACGTTTCGCATTGCGATAAATGGTCCTTGAAGTTGGTTGGACAATGGTACACTAAATCGTAATAAGCCTGGTCAATATGTCATTTGTAATTTTATATAATGAGGATCTTACGAAAGAACTGTTGCCATGAAAATTGCCTATGTCAATTCCGAGTTAGGCAAAGAGCAAATTATTAGGATATAACACCAGACGTACAAATAGTTTGTTTTGTGTGCCCGCTTGTGTATCCTTAGATTTGAAAAATGTGAAACCAATAAACAACCCTCCAACGGCGTTCAAAACGAGTTTTGCCATGATGTAAGTTGGATCTCTCCAGTGAGCTTGCGCATCGCGTTTGATGAGCTCAATGGTCTGGTTCCCCCAAGAAGTTGCAAATTCGGTGTGATGTGCAGCTTCTACAGCTGGTCGACTACGGCCTTCGGTGTGTATTCTATCGATGTCTCGTTGGATTTGCTTTGATTCGTTCGAGTCTTGCCAAATATTATGCCAGTCTTGTTGACTAGTAGCAGTGGCACCAGCACCAATAACTTCCAGCATGTATTCAGCACTACCAGCAGTTTTCAGCTATGGTTCTCATAAGTCAGAATAGGACACGTACGGGTTTTCATCAGGGAGACAGTGTCGAGCGCCGTTCCTTTCGAAATACTTGATCAATGTCTCAGAATTTTTCCCGATATCACCGAAATAAACTGTCTTGCCGCCCTTCTTGAGAAGGAGAATTCTGTCGAAGACCTGAAAGGATGGAAGTGTCAACACATTTCGATCTACACAATATGCGAGAAACCGTACCTGGAATAACTCTGCGGAAGGCTTGAAAATAATGTAAGTATTGTAGGCGATTGTTAGAGTATCATTTAGTGTACCTGATGAATCCTAAAACATTGTTAGATTTCTGGTATCACCGTCATTTTGAAGTAGTGGAGCTCACGTGCAGAGAATGGCCTGGCCCTGGTCGGCAAGTGTTCGCAAAAACGACATAATCCCCCAAGCGCTCTGCGAATCCAGACCTGAAGTTGGTTCATCCAGGAAAAGCAAAAGTTTAGGCTATGTAATTGAATTTAACAACAGTTGAAAAATAAATAAAATAGCCATTACCTTGGCTGCAAGTTCAACTCCAATTGTAGTTCGTTTGCGTTGTTCAGTCCCCAAGGTACCAACTGCTGCGTCTGCATAATTTTGTAACCCACACATTTCCAGACATTTTTCGACACTAAGAATGAAGATAAGTCGCTATCAGATTTCAAAGGCATGTAACGCGTACTAAGCTGCTTTTTCAGCCAAAGGTACCGAAGTCGGCTGGCGCAACTTTGCAGAAAACATAAGTGCTTCACGAACAGTATTCGTAGGAACATGCGTGTCCATTTGTTGACAGTACCCACTAATTGTTGTGAAGTCAGCATTATAAGAATAAATAGGCCAAAGATTGACTAACGTCTGTGCTTGGAAATCCACAGGCGGAACTTGTCCGTTGACAAACATATCTCCCGTGACGACCCCAGTACTATAGCGCCGTGCGAGAATATTCAACAGTGTGGTCTTGCCAGCGCCAGATTCACCCATGAGTGCTGTCAACTTCCCAGGAATGACGAAACCAGAAATGTCATTGAGAAGAATCCTATCTTCACCTCCATGAGTGGGAACGGTGTAGTTGACGTGTTGCCAAGAAAATACATCCGTTGTGGCATGTGAAAGTGCTGGAGTTTTCTCGTCTATGGGGCTTTTCTCGCTGGTGGGTTCTCTTTCCAGGTTGTTACCAGATAAGCCAGATTCCTCGTCGCGACCATGACCCTTAGTAGATGACTTCTTCGAACTACGTTTGTAGAGAATCATAGATGTTTCGACGGAGGAGGAAATGTTGAATTCTGTGAAAGCTAATAGAGCGGCAATGAATCCTATGCCAAAAGCAATAACAATGCCAAGATTCTGTAGAGTATTTAGTTGGGCAGAGTCAATGGATAGAAACCTGAAATCACATACCATCCATGTATTAGAATAAGAGAATCCATACGATAATTGAGCAAATCTGTTTCCATCGACGAAAGGTTGTCCTGGAAGAGATCCTACAGCTGTGCACACTTGGTTGGCAAGAACCACATTTTCGTATCCTGGGCCTTGGGGCACTAATGATGAACATGTTCCTTGTAAAGTCCTGAACTCGTTAGTAAAGATAGCTTCGAATCTGGAGGGTAATATTAGAAATTGTTTGAAATACAAGGTAAATAGACTTTTACCCATAACGTAAGGGCTACAAAATCAAGATAGACAGTAAGACATCAATTGATATTTGATTAACTCGCGAAAAACGTACATTAATATAAGTAAGCCACCTCAGCGCGCCAATCATAGTAGGTTTTGGTATCGTATACCCTAAACGAGTTTTAACATGTGTGAAAAGAAGGGGAGATATAAATGTATGCTCACCCGTGTATATAGCTAACATAAGAATAGAAATACCGGCAAAACTTTGTGCAGCGGCTTCTGTAGCGAAAGCAGCAGCAATAGCACGGAACCAAGCCTTCATCGCAATGGATATAACAATCAAGAACAACAAAAACACACTAGGTAGAAGATAAATCATGTGTACAGTTAACAGAGTTATGGAGCACGTACAAGAATTGACTAGCAGACGACTGGAGGCCGACCATGAAGTATATTATTATGCTAAAAACAAAAGAGATAGCGAGTGTCATCGGGATATCAACCAGGGTGAAAGCCAACGCTTCTATGAATGGGTGGTACAGGGCGGCATTTTTATGGCGTAGTACGATCGGTCGTTGAGCATAGAGCGCAGGGATCTCGGCCATCGCAGTCAATGCGGAGAAGAGCAAGGAGCTAATCATAAATATATCAGTGTCTACAAAAAGATGTAATATTTGAATGCTTACAAGAACAAAACACCACCACGAGAGAAAAAGGCGCTTGTTGCACTGTCAACTCTCAAGAAAACACTCCCTACGATGACACCTTGGAAGATAAAGGAGCTGAAAGATATCTAAGCATTTACCATTCAGTAAGCGAATCATACGACTCACAATAATTGCAATCCCTGGGCAAGCTTGTTTCCTAAGAAAATCTGAACCTTCCTAAGCATAACAGCCCGAACTTGTTGTGGTATGCTCAGAAGATAAGGACTGTAGGATTGAAAGGTAAACTAGCTTGAAAGTAATTGATACGGGTATATTACCTTTGTTTGCGAGTTCCCTTTGCAAATTCAGCGCGAGCACTCTCAATATATGCTGATGCACGGTTTGGCCTTCCAACATTTTCTCCCATATATGAGGCAATGTCTGCTTTATTTTCTTCAGCTAACTTGGACTTTTTGAAATACTGTGCAAATTCCAACGCAGTCCGTGGTTGCGAAGATATGCCATCCCGTGGAATACGACCTTTGGGATCAGTGACAGCAACTAGGAAATCGGCAGTAGTTTGTCTGTTAGCAGGTTGGTAACTGTTCACGTTTTATCAACGAGCGTTGGAAAGTGTTTTTGAAAGGATCTTACCCCATGTCTATGAAATATTGCCTGGCTTGGTCTGCGGGACCAAAGTATGCCATTTTCCCTTCATAGATAAGACAGACTTTATCAAAGTGTTTATAGAGCGGTTCTCCAGCTTGATAGATGGAAACGATTGTGGTGGTTCGGAACAAATCCGTAGCGATACGTAATGCGCGAACAAACTCAAGAGCTGTACTTGCATCCAATCCACGCGTTGAACTAGACAAATTTATCAGGAATTTCTGAATTGCTAGGCGAGTATGATCACTCACTTATCCCAGACATTGATACAGCTCCTGGCAGCAAGAGCTTCTGCTATGGATACGCGCTTTTTCTCTCCACCACTAACACCACGTATAGCCGCGTCACCAACCACAGTATCTCTCGCATGCTTTAGCCCGAAGACTGTAATGAGCAAATCGGAGACAAGATCTGTAAACTCTTTCCGCGTATCACCGGCACGTACGTGTGGTGTCCTGGTTGTGGCAGCAAACCTGAGAGTTTGTTCGACCGTGAGAGTCGGAAAGTGAACGTCATCTTCGGGACAGTATTGGACATCTCCACGATAATGATTGCTTAGCTCTTCCGGAGAGATCGAATCATAGTGAACTTCTCCTTGCACTGCATGAAATTCCTTTCGGTGGTTCGCTAATGTTTTCAGCAAAGTACTACATCCTGAACCTGGTCGACCTAACACAACTAAATCCAAAAGTTGAATCTTTAGATTGCCATTCTTGAACAACGAAGGTCACATGTCACTTACGAATCATTTCACCGGGTCTGACTACGCCTTCAAAATCGCTCAAGATTTCTCGAACATGTGGATGGCGTGCAGCTTGTATGGATTGGAGTATATTCTTTGGATTTAGCATGGAGCCAAGGGTTTCTTGGTAAGAGTCCGTCGCCCCTATCCCAAGAACACTTAAGTTACGGAAGACCACTCCAAGTTCTCTGTGCTTGATATTAGGCATCATCATTTCTGTCAGGAAAAGATTAATTTAAGCGACTATCGAATTGAGTAAGGCTTACTTTTTTACAATCCGTCGCATGGTTTTTTCGAAATCGAAAGGCTTATCATCATCTACGATTGTCATTTGCGAACTTGCATCAGAAATATCTTTAGGAAGTGTCGGTGGTGCGGCATGATCTTGTATGGACCTTTGTGTGAGTGTCCTGCGTAGCTCTTGCACACCTGTTGGGTCGAAGAAATCTACGTCAACACGAGATAGATTGGAACCGCTTCTCAGACGTTTTTCGAATCTCGGAGAAGCAGGTGGCGATTGTTGGGTGCGTAGAGTATGATTAGTTGGGAGTTCTGACGTGTTTTCCTCCGGGTTTTGGTCAGAGTGGGAAGGTGTGTCCTCAACCACACGATTAAGATGGTGTTGCTCAACCATGATCCACTATGAGGATAGTAGAATGAAGTTAGATGTGAAATAAAAAGATGAGGAGCGACTGACTCGGAAGAAAACCAGACATTTATATCAACTGCCGGAGAAATAGAGGTGTACGAGTACAATCGGCGTCCCGTAAGCATCGCAAATTTTAACCAATGGAGAGCAAAGGCTCCTCATGCCAAACAGTTTGAGATCGTTTTTGGACGCGTGGTAAGTTAACAAAGTCTATTATCCGCTCTTTGTCATTTCATTTGACTAATCATAAATATAAGTCCGGGCCTTTTTAGTCACCTCGACTCATACTTATCATCGGTCCCGCGGACCGTTCCTTGTCCAGTAACTATTGTAAATTTTCGATATCGCTTTCCAATTTTCAGTGGATGAATAGACGATTGCAAGATTCTCAGCCCGAGTCAATGGTGCCATAGTTATTGTACAAAAAATACACCCTCTAGCTCCAGTTTCAGAACTATCATTACTGCCACACATCGATTTGGTGACGGATCAGCCGGCCGCAAGCTGTGTTGGACATGTGCATGATCTCCTAAGTACACGGATAATATTCTTATATAGTTCAAAGGCGAATTCAGCCAAGCAGTTTCAACAGCCAGTTGTTCCTACTTCCTACGAGGGCTGAGAGCTGACAATCCATTCAACTTGTCCGGATAAATTGGTCCGAGTCATTATGAAATTCCTGTTGCCAAATCCAAGTCAACGGAGAAATTACCCAGCCGTCTAACAAGTCCCAGGCGATTATGCATGTAATGAATGCGGCTAAACGGCCGTTTATTCGCTGAACATCATCTCACTGGCATGACGTGCCCTATTTCTTCCTTATTGCTCCGCAGCATCTGTATGCGAGTAAGTCATCCTGTGAACGACATTGCAATACTCATTTAAGAAGCCTAGACCATTCATATGAACCTGACACCTTGGGGATTACGGGCGCATTACAATCCGTAGTAAGCCCTAATGATTATTGATTTCTTTAATTGATGAACTTAGAAATACCTACGCACATCTACCCGTTCCTTCCTCCTTCTCCATGGTGAGAACCTCATAATTGCACGCTTAATACCTTAAATGCAAAACATTCCGGATGCTGGCCACTCCGCGTACTCATAAATATAGATGAATACCTAGTGGTATAGCAACGAGTTCCAAAGAAGTGAGTGCTATTTCGGCTAGATTATACCTCTCCGCGTAAGGAACGATCTAAGCAGGGCGCCTACGTGTTCGGGTTCCAGTAAATCAGGTTTACAGGTAGGTGGCGTATAGTTTCGCTGGTGCCAACCCCTATAACTCCCACCTTCTCCAACAGCTCCCTCATAATAATGTCTGACATCAATTCCCTCCTCTGAAAACCAACTGGTCTGATTCCGTCAATCGTATTTCGCAGGGTTGCTCAGCTGACAACCTTAACCGTGGACCTTGCGAAGAGCGACCGTCGGAGTATGGCAGACAATCCCGTGTTGCAAAAGAACGGAGTGCATTCCATAATCTTTTTTACACTAGATATGAGAGGAGGCCTATGTCTTATTTAAATGATGAAACTTCCAGTAAATTGATTGCTCACGGTCCAGGAGTTAGAGAATAGCTATTCTCCAGACTGAGAGTTACCTGCAGAAGTCCCAGAGATGCAAGTAGGACCAGTAGCGAGCAAACACGGCCTTGCGTAAATTGTGTATTCTTATATCATCCGGCCGATTGCTTATCGCACCACTGGCTTCATGAAATATCTTTCAATGTCGAAATCAGTACTTCGGTCCTGCTGATGACGAATCAAAGAACATACAATAAATGCTGCTATTGAATAACTTATAAATTACTTATATACGGTGCGTTACGGTCCATATGTGTGTGAACGTGAGTAGAAGCTGCGGCAAGAGGCTGAGGTGGCGAGTGTTTAGCTCGGCCCAAAATCGTTATCATCGTGAATAATGGTATGGAAATTTATTTTATCCAAGTACATAATAACTGGTGTCGCCAATCATAGGATCGAGAAGACTGGCTTGCCCCTCTCCCTGGCAAGGAAGTATCGCGAAAGAGCAAGAATTAAGCTAACGACAATTACACTTGCCTGAATCACCAGTTTGAGAGAACTGAAACAAAATGAAATTCAAATACAATTGTTTACCCCAGAGAACAATATAGCAGCCGCCAAGTGGTAGTTGCGTGTCAATATAGCACCAGACAATGCCGGAGCTAGCGTCCGCGAATCATGAGAATAGATTTTAGTTATCTGGCTACTTACCGAACAGCGAGATAATTCCTGGAGAATAGAATGTTAATCAATTTTCGGAATAATAACTGAGTTGCCTACCTCCAGTTGCAAGATACTGTCCATTAGTGTCACTCGACATGTGTGCTAGGTAATGAAGTTGAAATTAGCTTAGAAGATCCAAGACCAATATAGCACATACGTATAGCAGCCGGACAAGCAACAATCGTTGGGAGAAAATCAAAACCATATAATATCAAAATAAAACATACACTCACCACCGCCAGAGAAGAACCCATATAACAATGCAACTATGGCTGCTGATGCCACAATGTGCACCGTAAGGAGCAAGATGCACATGACGCCAAGGAGTGCGCAGGAGAAAACGGCGAGGTTGAACACACCTAAAGAAACCGCCATCACCCCGACAAACAAATGTCCGATGAAACTGCCCGCATTCAGAATAGACACCTAGAATTATGAAAGAGTGAATTTTAGAAGGCTAGTTATATAAAATAAAATGACTGAATCACCGTATAAAAAGCCAGATTTGCATCTACTCCTGCTCTGAGCTGTATGTTGAATATGGTGAAGAAGGAACTGAGGAAGATGAATATATTCCTGAACATTATTCTAGATTTGGACAAAAGTCCTTGTCAAGTCCAGGAAATAATGTCAACTTACGAAATGAGTGCGAGAATATAAAAGAAATGTGACGTAATAGACTCTTAACAATAGGGCCTGCTGCTGTGCCAGCCTTCGGGGGCAGGCGGGTGCGCATCATCGCCAAGCCGAGTAAATAAAGGCCAGTGTTTATCCCTGCGCTTATCGGTACAACATTGTGGAAACCGATGGGACCGTTGAACATCTTATTCAACATGATGGGGTGGACAATCGAACCTACGAGTATATTCAACAAAACATATTTTCGAGCAGGATTATCAACGTACCGATTGCTGCCCCAGAAGAGATGACCCCCATTGCTAATACGCGCTTTTTTCTTTTCATGAAATAGTGACCGCATACTCCAAGTGCTAGGAAAAGTCAGACGGTTTCGGTGGGTGGGAGATAGTACCTTACTGTGAGTATAACCTAAACCACTGGCTATACCAAAACAAAGGCCGTGAGTGAGATAGACTGATAATACGAGGTTTCGTGCGAGAGACAACATAAATACTTTATAAAGAAGCTAGGAGAATTGAATGATGGCAGATAGAAAAGTTACATGAGGCGGGTAGAAAGATTCCGCTAATAGCTAAGATGTGGTAGCTGTTGGAATGTTTTTAAGTTGAGATTGCAACGATGTTGTAAGTAAAAGACGTGCAAGTAACCTCTGTCAAAAGCTCTTCCAGATATAACATCTAGCATCAAGTTGAGACAGATCTGGGTCCCACCTATCCATCTGTAAATAAGTGACTTCCAGTAAATAATTGTAGGCCATTTCGGGATCGGATCGGTACCAACCCAATTTGACTCGGTGTGAAATTTGTCAAGTACTTGCGAACATAGAAATCTTCATATACCCCAAAAGCATTTGTATACCTAGGGGGAACGTCGGATGGAAGAGAAGAGAGTTTAATGGCAACCATGCCTACCCAAAAGTCGTAAATTGCACCAAGGCCCTAAAGTAAATTAAGTTATACATTTGAATGTTCTAAGGAAACACTTACGCCCCCAACACGGTCAGCTATGCTTGTAAACCGCCCTCATCAAAGACTAATTTCGAGACTACGGGCGCAGTCGAATCTTGTGAGATCGTGGAAGGCGTTAACGGCGACTGATTTTCAGGGGTTTGGGGAATTTCATGTTGTTTAGGCTCTACTCTGATTTCAATGTCTCCAGTGTCGTGATCCATCTTTTGTTTGTCAGGAAGTTTAAAACATCAAACTGGTTGATGTATTTGTATCTAATGTATCCATTGATTCATCTGAGCTGACAAGGTCTGTGTTGCGCTATTCTCCACAGACCTAGTGCTAACTTACATAGCTCGGCTACGAAACTCCACGAAACCGTGGCTAGTGGTTTCCGAAAATAGTTGTGCACTGCTTCGAAACAGCATGGTGTGCATAAGAGTGTTCGCCGTCTAGACACCGTTTAAAAGGGATACAGCATGGCTGGGTTGGGTTGGCAAATTCGCGTTTAGTACACTTAGTTCGGTGAAAAATGGTGTAAATGCACCACTCACCACGGGTTCACGATGTCAATCCTTCGTTCTAAGTAGGTGCTGTACCAACAACTCACCTGAATTTTCAGTTGGTGTTGTATGCTGGGCATTGCCAAGCCAACTGGCCATAACATGGACATCTCGATCACAAACAGGACGCACAACTCGGATTTGGAATTAAAACAACCGTTCAAAAATTCTCTTGCTGCGTAAACATTTATGTTATCAACTCCTCGTCCTCCTGCCTTCGACGAACTCTCGCAACACACACCCTATCTCAAGTTTCCGAACTACTTTACAACCTTTACAACATTTGCCATGCTTAACCATCGCCATGTGTAATGCGTATTTTAACTCATCTGGTACCCTCGCCTCTAGATGGGCTTGTGCAAGCACCCTATTTGTTCCAACCGGCAACCACCCAAGAGCCGTGGATATGCGAAATACATGGGTATCTACTGCAAACGCGGTGCGTCCGAGTGAGAACAGAAGCACACATGCGGCACTTTTTGGGCCAACACCAGGTAGGGCAAGTAGTTCGCTTGAGATTTCTGCATTGGTGCGGTGCACATTTTCATCTGCAAGATGCTGCAAGGAGTAGGATCCGTGCCGAGCATTCACAGCAACGAGTACGTCTTGCAACCTACGGGACTTAATCCTAGCCAATCCTGAAGGCCGGAGGATGTCCTCGAGGGTAGAGATTGGCGCGGTGGCAATTGCTTTGAAGTTCAAATGGCCAAAAGCTGTATCGAGAGCGGCTTGAGCATGTGCTGCATTACGAGAAGATGTGTGTTGCGCCAGTACAGTTCCAATCACGGCGGCAAGGACATTCTGGACGTTACCACAGGTACTAGCAGCATTTCTGACCACAGAGCTGGAAGGGGTACGTGCTGGAAACTTTGTATTGGTACAAGATAACTGAGAATTCGTTAGGAGATTCAGCACGAGGTGTGCTTCTGCCGAAGTTGGGAGAGGGTGTGTAGGAAATGGAGATGTGTTGGTAAGGGAGTAAGTGGAATGTGTTTTGAGCTTCTTGGAAGTCTGTGAGATCTTTGGTTCACGTTGATTCGATGGCATCGGATAATGTGTAGTATTGGACGAAGCTCTGAAAGGAGAGTTACGAACAAATTACAATGTCTCATCTATTCAAATAAATCATCTTCGTTTTCCTTCGCGATCTTTCCCCTTTATATGCACACTCCAAGCAGATTCCACGGGTATATTTCAATAGGGAACAACGTAGGGGCATATTATTGAGCTGTTTTGAAATATCAGACATGGATGCTTCTTAGGCTGATATCGCTACACAGTTCGAAGTCCTTGCCTATGCTGAACTCTATCTCATTATACATCTTCACATCAAATAGCTATGCATGAGAGGTCTGGTGGTGACGAGCCGGAATGCCTGCCAGCACATTTATTCAACCACGCCCATTTCATTGAGTGTGGTGGCTGCTTGTTTTCGATAGTTTCTGGCACTCTAGTCCCCAAGTGATGGTACCTGGAATTTCACATTTGATCTGTAATCCAGAATGATCATGACCTGGCGGCTAGGTTACACTTGGGGTACTTGTGAGCTAGTTTCCCGTTCCCCATTCTATCAGTATCTTGATGGCTTAATACCATGGAGGATCACGCAATAAAAGCAGTTTTAACGGTGACCAGGGTGGGAGTGGGCTAAGAAAGTTCCACTTTTATTAATTTGAAGGATTTATTATAAACAACTAGTGGGTTGAAAGTATTCGAGGATGAGGCGATTTACAATGAAATGATAAGTATATATTTGCAGCCGTACATAAGCTACAGTTACTTAACCTCCATCACATAAAGATGTACACCAGTGTGCTGGTATTTGTTTGTCATACGCCTCCAACGTAAACAATACCCCATAACGACAAGAATATTATTCTACCCATTCTTACATCCTGACCACACTAAAGCGACATAAAAGCAGTGCAACGAAGCGACAATTGAGAAGGAACTCTTACTGTAATCATACATTTGTGAGTTTATTTTTGATGCGGCATTAACATGAATGAGTAATTCGAGTACAGCCTTGGAAGAATGAGTCCACACGTGTTAAACACCTGAGGCTCTCGATTCTCGTGATATGTGTGTTATGATGGCATCATGTTCATTCGGACTCTATAGCAACCCTTGTATTTCACACATTCCGATTTCTCGGTAGAGCGATATACGATCGTTCATCGCCCTCAACATTTATGTACCAAGGAATGCCTCTTTTCATTGGGGTTCATGCAGTTGTTTCGTATGGTATCGAGTGCCAATATGGGTGTGCAAGACTTAAATATGGCTGGACAAACGTATCCCTCTTCAAGAACGTGGGGTCTACCCTATGGTAGGTACATCTGAACCTGTACAAACCTGTGCAGACTTAACATGCACACAAATAGATTGCAGCTGTTTTCCATGAATAAACGAATTCATGTGTTCTAATTTTAGTTTTGTTTCACCCCATGATAATATAGATAAATGTGTATATATACTCGCTTCAAATCTCGCTTTCCTCATTGACCTCTCTTTCATTACAATGCCAGCCACAGTCGTGCAAAAGAACAAGGCTAAAAATACAATCACCTTCTTTCAACAGCAGCCCGGACTGCTCGTAACTGAAGAACTCGCGAAAGCTTTGCATGAGTGCAAAGCCCGAGTGAGCGAGCTTGCAGACGAATGCAGACGGAAGGATCGAAAATTTAGGTCAGTTCGCTAGTATTTCCATTAATACCGTTTCTGAATTCTTCCAGGGATCTGGAGTTTGACCTGGAGCATGATAAGCAGAGCTGTTTATATGGGTTGTTTGAAGGGAGTACAGAACGCTACGAACCCGCAGATGTGGATCGCGTTACCCAAATCTTCGATAACCCACGCTTCTTTGTTGACGACGCTGTCACCTCGGACGATATCAAGCAAGGTAGCCTTGGAAATTGTTGGTTCTTATCTGCCCTTGCAACGATCTCGACTTTACCTGGCTTACTCGAAAGTCTCTGTGTTGCTGTAAGAACTCCGAATACTCCACTAAATTATTCGACTGACGAGTACAAAGCGTGACGAGAAAGTCGGGATATATGGATTTATATTCTTCCGGGACTATCGTTGGACAACAGTTGTTATAGACGAGTGGGTCGACTAATAATCATCAATATACATCACATAAACTCAACGTCATTACTACAGCTTATTATACACCCGCGTCCCGAAATATGAAGAACTTTCAAGCTTCCAACAGGTTTTATATCACTACGATAGGGATAACTACAATTCGTCTGCAAGGAAAGGCGGGCACTCACTTTACTTTGCCCAATCCAGAAAAGAGGGAGAGACTTGGGTGGCATTAATCGAAAAGGCCTACGCAAAAGTCCATGGCTCCTATGCAGCCCTCAGTGGTGGCGAGGACGGTGGGGCAATCGAAGACCTTACGGGGTATGTCGTATTCTATCATTGCTATAATACATATGTTAGCCATTGGGGGCCTGTCCTATGGAATTTCCCTTCATGTATGCTAATAATAATATCTTATCTAGTGGGGTTGCAACGATATTGATGACTAAGGTAAAGATAGAAAATAACTAACACACACGTGACTCGCTCGTCTTAATTCAATTTCTAGGATATTTTGGATGTCGACAAATTTTGGGAGGAGGAACTGCTTCTTGCTAATAAGGACCGATTGTTTGGGTGTGGATTTGATAATATCACCGCCGTCCAAAACGGGGTCCAAGTCAGTGGAATCAGAGCCCAAGGGTTAATTGGAGGACACGCCTACTCCGTCCTTAGAGCTGTAGAATGTAAGGGCAGGAAATTCATTGTTGTGCGCAATCCATGGGGAAATACAGAATGGACCGGACGGTGGTCTGATGGCTCGAAAGAATGGACTACGGAATGGTTGCAAATCTTGCCACAGCTAGATCATTCTTTCGGTGATGATGGGCAATTTGTGATGGAGTGTACGTCTTTTATATTCTGGTGCCCACTCTTCATACTTAACATCGGCTCTCACTCGTTACAGATAGCGACTGGCTAAACTCCTTCACCCAGATCAGCAGGACACGCCTCTTTGATTCCAAGTGGATTATGTCGTCTCAATGGTTACAAGTCAAAGCCCGTCCTCTCCCATCTGCTTGGACATACGGTGATGTTTCATGTATGTCCTATAATCGCAAGCGGTTCCTGGCTCATTGACACTTTGTAGTCGAATTTCATTCTTCCGGCTGCAACAAGTACTGTTATAGTCCTGTCAAAACTCGACGATCGATATTATGGGGATATTGCTGGTAGGGTCTCGTGGTCAATAGACTTCGTGCTCGTAAGGGAAGGGAATCCTAAACCAATTGCATGGTCGACTTCCCCTCTATTCTGGTCTCGCAGTACTAGCTTGGAGATAGACCTTGAACCAGGAAAGTATCATATATATATAAGTATAAGGTGAATGGGTGTTTAGGCACTACTAATCTCGTCATAGGTTCGGTTAGATAGAACCTTGGGCGATATTGAGGTGATTATATATATTACTTCTTTAACTATGTTTGTCACTCAAAAAATTCGGAAAGAACCCCACAGTGGATGATAGCAAGCTTCGAAAACTCTCCAGAACGCTTGCTGAGAGAGCCAAGAGCCAATCTATTGCTTCAAGTACGTTTACCTTGTGTTTTTTTATCACATTTGTCTGACCGTCTTGCGCAGATTATGACCCAAAGTGGGCTTTCCTTCTGATTAGTACGGATTAGCGAGCTGACTCCAAAGTTCTCAGGGCTGATTCTCAGTATATACCCGTCGACCTTCATGCTTTAATTGTCGAAGACTGGGAAGTCATACAAAGGAGGAACACGTTGGAAATGCTAGCAGCAAGCAGCGCCGAAAACACCACAACAGAAACTGCTAATCAAGAAGCTAGCGATAGTGACTATGATTCACCCGAACCAATCAAGACCACAAAACGCAACAAAAGAAACAAGAAAAGCAAATCCAAGCATGCCAAGTTTGGTGAAGAACCGGAAAGCGTCCTCATGATTGATACTGACGATGAAGATAAAGATGGTAGTGCATTAGCCGAATATATGATGGATGAATTCGGTAATATCCAGCTAGTTGAAGCGACGGCTAAGTCAGAGCCTAGCAGCAACAGCATTCCTACACCACATGCTGATGACAATACTGTGTTTGTCGGTGTAAGAGTATATACCCACCAGGATGTTCCAACCGTCGTTGTTGGTCGCTTGAAGTCCGATCCAGAGGAAGACATCTCAACCCTTGCAAAGGCGGTTCCTGAAAAAACTACAGCCAAGAAGCAAGATGTCACTACTAAATAGTTGTATTGCTCAGAACATACTACAGTATTGGTTTCGGATGTCACTCACAGACGTACGAACTAACATTTATCTAGATGTTTTCATATTCCTCGCCTGTACCTTTTGTGACTATCGAATGTACATATATGTAACAAATCAACGTGATTTTACTAACAATTTGTTGCTCACCCCAACACAACCACCACATTGTTGGCCTCTTACCACAACATCGATATCTTGCATACGTCGGTCTTCTGATTATTATAAATAAAGCTCAGTTAGAAATTCATGATCTGACTTATTTATTGGCAGTTCGCACTCATGTAAACTGGATTTTTCTACTCATACTCATTGTGGTATCATAATATGAAATGACAAGCCTCGGACCGAGATAAGTGACTAGAAGTTATCATGCTACATTACAGCCCGTTAAGCGGCGTCATAAATTGCACTCAACAGGGGTCGATGAATGGAAAAGACAAACGGAAAAAGTCAAAATCGGTGGACAAATGAACTTCTGATGATGTTGCCAGCAGATATCATGGTGGCAACATATGTTGAATGCAGCTCGGGTGTATTGTAGTCTATTGATTGGGAAGATGAGGATGGTGGTTATGCAAGATTTTGGTCCGATGTAGATGGTTCACCGTCAATCTCCACACCCCTTCTGTTGCGATCCTTCTCCAGCAGGCCGCAGTTCAACCCGAAATACAGCTGATCATCCTATGTTCCATTCTCAACGGGCACCCTGCTTTTTCACTTGGCCGCAGCGTGTAGCGTCTCCCTTCGTCGCTCATACTATAAGCATAGCAGTTCAAAGTTTGTGGCAACATTTCATGAAACTTTCCGTGGGACCCGGCCCGCCGCCTCTCTTTTAGTTCTCTAGTCTACTCACTGTACTATATAGTCAAACCCCTACATTTCATCTCAGGATCGGGGTGCAGATTGACCAGTCTCGCCCTGATCTGCTGAACTCAGTCAATCTCTCCCCCCATTTATCTTCGGTCACTGCCTCCTTGGCCGGGGTACCGGACCTTACATCCCTCTTTCGTCCTTAGTTACAACGTATCTCAAGTGGGGAGGGCCCTATTGAATCTGGATGATATTTTTCTTCCTCCGTCAAATAAACCCGCCATCTACCATCTAGATGCACACTGTTTATGGTGTGTACCGCATCACTTATCGCCTGGTGTTCTAAATGGTTAGCGTTGTCAATACCAGATGCTTCATTTACATGGGTCTAATGGAATGTTTTCAACATCCTCATAAGTTCCCGATCATGTTTATTGCATGTGTTGTAGATCCGCGTTGGAGCTTTATTGGTAAGTGTGTACACACCCAGAATAGTTGGGAATGACATCGGCGGTGTAAGCTTTCTTCAGCTTCAGGCACAGGAGGTATTATCGAATTGATATATCTAAATGTGGATCTTGAAGCTTGAGTAAGTGCTAGTCTACCTCGATATCCAACTGATTCACATATGGTAACCAGGTTAAAATTGAAATATTCCGAAATGTCGCTCTATGACCACTTTGCATCAGCAGGTGGTTATTCTAACACATGGAACGGTGAGTATGGTATACATATACAGCACATCAATCAGTTGCAAAGTTTGTTATTCCGTTCGGCTTCTTGATCAATCATGACCTATTGTTCTGGGTATGTCCCACGCTCAAATCTATCACTCTTACAACCCTCCGTAGGCCATTAATGATGGGTGTGGAGGATGAAATGTTTTCCCTTGGTATCGGGACACGATCGTGCGTTAAACCCCTGCACAATTTGGCCCATCATCGCCACCATCAATCACGCCAATCCATCGCTGTATTTCCTGAGAACGGTCACTAATAACATAGCTCTTTTTGAAAGGTACGCTCCGGCGGCACCATGGCAGTTTCCCATGAGCTTTTCATCATTGAATCATCACCGAATTTTACACACAACACACCTTTGTTGCATTCTTCCGGGTTAGATATACCGTACGTAGCTGATCAGGATCGATCAAACCAGTTTTCCCAGCTTCCAGACCTGCTAAGAATATGATAACATACCGTACATTTCACAGCGCCTGAGTTCCACGGCTGTCATAGTGCGCGAATGTCAACATGTGCCATAGAAGAAGCGTGGACCGACCCTCTTTTCTTTTTTTACACACAATGTATAGATTTTCATCGTCCTCGGGCCCGGCAAAGAGAATCATCCTGAAATAAATCTTTAATGTCACCGAGAACAAAACGACAAGTTGCTATTGTAATTTGTCTGATGAGTATGAATGTATAGACAAGGTCTTGGCATTGATTCCATGTAAATCTCAGGCGTGATTACCTGTGATAAAGTTTATGCGTAACATAATATCCATCCATGATCTTAGTCTTAACTGATTTGTTCCAATGCACACACAAAGACAATTTCCCGATGGCCGAGGGTGCGATAAATCGCACTGGATACTGCCGTCAACATATAATACATGCACCCAACAGCCTTGCGTCGTAAGTCAATGAATAGTTACGAAAGAGATAGCGCCTGGAAAGGCCTGGAATCAAAGTATGATATACAGCAGAAAAGTGGAGTGTAGGCTCAGCGTCGGCGCTCAGGGGTTATGGAATTCAATATCTTATCATGTACATAATTATTATCTGATTCTCGTTATATCAGTCTATGTATGCAAACGTGCCCAACAACGACTCAACCATGAGTGTGTTTCTCTCTTGGAATAACGATCCCCACATTGATCACCTAGAAAACACGCTGAGAGCCCTGATAAGCTCGTGTATAAATTATGTAAGATGGAAAACAGGAACTTAAAAAAGAAATTTTTATGAAAACTCGCCTGTTGCAGCCACAAACGTATATATTTTATCAACTCACCATCCTGTCCGATCAACATTTCTTCCGTTGTCCGACGATAATTAAAATTTCCCCTATTTTTTTGGCAGTCCATGACAATTGCAACCGAGGCACTCCGATAATAGGAGCGTGTAGTCTTTCCAAGTAAGAGATGTGCGCACTTCACCCGCTTCCAGCAATTGTGATTTGAAGCAGAGGTAGCGAGTTAATACATAATGTACATGTTCTTGTCCTATCGTTTACAACTTTTTCCATCTGCTTCAGGTTGTCTTCTGGTGTAGTTGGTTGCGTTCTCCCTTTACTATGTGCGACTTTCAATACAACAGAGTTTTCCAGACAGAACCTTTCTTGTGGACTGCCTTCGGTAGAATACATTGCATTGCTAGTAGCTATGAAGCAAAAAATAGTAACCACGACGGTAAAAAGCTTCATTAAGTCTGCAATTATCATTTAATTCGGTTCACGGAAGAAAAGGAGTAACATTACGACTTGTGGATAATTTATCTGTTGGTATTCAAAATGCAGCGTCGAGAATGTGTCAGAAGTGTCAAGAAACAGTGGTTGAGTGGTGATTCTGGATCCTACCCAGACTTTTATAATCATCCATGCAAGAAAACACTCCGCTCCCTGTCAGATTATTGTCAATGAAATGTTCGGCTCCGCAACTACTGTAAGCATTAGTCCGACGATACATAGCACTTGAAGAAGTGGTGTAGGATTCATAGGTAGTTCGGAAGTGCAAGATTCATATATTTATTAGCTCTACGCCGATTTGCTCTGGTAATAGGAGTGTAGCAATACCGATACACAGAGATGGAATAGGTCAAAGACAATTTGGTCGTGATATGAATCAAAATGAACATCGTCAAACATTACACAGGTTTTACACAGCCGTTTCCGTTTTGTCTTTGTGAAACGATTCTTTCAGGCTCCTGATATAATCCGACTTCAATTGCTTTTAGAGTGATTGCCTAAATAAAAGTGAGCCAGTCTAATCGCAAATATCTGGGCTGTCAATCATACCAATTGCTTTGATGAGAATCGAGCATTGTGGAAATCACCGTTACCAAACCATAGCTGAAGAACGAACAGAAACGTTACTCCTACGTTGCTTTCAAAAAGGAATGACGTACACCTAGATGGCCAGTAGGGCGATATCCGCCTCTGAGTTCGTCTTCGTCATCCAGTCCCCAAAGCGACCCGATCTTCGTCATGGTTTCCTCCCCTAGAAACTCTTTGAGACTGTCTTGCATTCCAATATATCCCGTTCTAGAAGCCTTTACAGATTAGAAATCATTGAAATGAGAGTATCAATCTTCTCGTACGCATATATGATAGCGTCCGCGACCAAAGAAGACCCATCGGAAAACACAATGCCGTCTTCTTTGAAGCGTTCAATCTCAGTGCCTTGTTTAACAGCGATTCGTCCACCAATAATCAGCTCAGCGCAGCCAACATCGATCCCTTCTCACTGTGAGCATCTATCATATAATGCGCAGAGAATTTACTTACAGTACCCTATAAAAGTTCAGCAACGCGTTTATTGATGGTTCAAAATCAATTAAGCTTACCTCCGAGTCGATCGAATAGCATTGGAAAAATGCCTGAACCGTATTTTCCTAAATTCGCTTTGAACCCGACTTTGCCCAATTTTTCGTGCATATCATGTTCAACTGCCCATGCTTGTTTGGGTATCTCAGGCGCAATCCTTTTTATCATGGATATAGGCATTGAAGCACATTTGAAATCGCTGATCTCAATTTGCTGGTCTTCAGGCCATATGTGATTGATTGAGCGTTCATTAGAGGAGCTAGCAACGATACATGTAGTTGAGCGCTGCACCATGGTTGTTGATTGGGCGCCTTGGGTGGTTATGTCCTGGCAAATGTCGGCTCCGGTGTTCCCAGCACCTATCACGACTACACGTTGTCCGGCGAATTCCTTTCCTCCTTTGTAGACAGAAGAATGTAATACAGTGCCTTTAAATAATGCAGAATCAGTAAACTCCGGAATGTATGGGGAACCAATGGTGCCGGTGGCAACGACCAAATGTGCTGGGTGAAGTACCACATCAACACCACATTTGTTGACATTGACAGTCCATTTCTTAGAAGAGACATCGTATTTTGGCAGGGGTAATACTCGCGACTTTGTCCATACAACCAGGTCCTGTGAAATTGCATATTGCTCAAGCCAGTCAGCTAGCTTGTCACGGGGTGTATATAGTGGCCAGTTCTTAGGATATGGTTGATAGAGCACTTGACAAAATCAGTGGGAGATATCAGAGCTGGGGCAATTATTACGAACTAGTGTGATGGATCCTCGTAGTGTGTAAGGTAAGTGTGGGATAACGATTCCTCCAGGTGTCACCGATTCTGTTATTAGATTCAATCACGAGCGTCGCTATATTCATCTGTTTAAAGCGAGCGGCAAGGTTCAAACCCGTTTGTCCAGCACCCACTTAAGATGAAGGACAAGATCCAAATCAGAATCAGCCTTGAATGGTGGAAAATGCCTACCAATCACAACATAAGGGTTTTCTTCATTTTGCTTTCTTCTTTCATGTAGAACATCGATCCAAGCTTGAGTATGCCCTTCATATCTTCCTGATTCTTTCCCAGATTCCTCATACCCCTTGAGGTCAACTATTGCCATGAAGACAGTCAAAGCCTTCCATTCGCCATTATCGTCCTGTTTTAGGCGGAAAAATCCTTGCCCATGGGCAATCGAGGTTTTGTAAGTAAACCCAGATGATACACCTGAGGCAGTCGGGGTGATATGACCATATTCTGGGGCCAGGCCAGGTCGAGTTTCAAGAGTAAAACTTTCGGGCTTCGTAGCATCTAAGTTTTTGCGAAGATAATCGGCAATTTTTTGAGGGGTGTGAAGCGTACGATTATCCCACTCGAAGGTAAGGACGTCTCTGAGATAGCCAGTTGGAAGAAATGCAGCCGCAGCACGGGTAGCATCTGCCGCGGTTAATGCCGTAGAGAATTCCAGTAGCCATTTTTCTGCAATGTCTTCATGATTGATGCCCGTAGCGAGGTTGTGCATTTTAGTCAAAAAAAAGGGAATCGGTGTGTCCGGATTGATGGCCTATATAGCAGGAGTTAAGTTGAGGGATCTTAACAGCATTGTTATACCTGAATAATATGAAAGCTACAGCTGGCTGGTGTTGACTAAGAAGGCACACAATTACGAGTCGTTTTACATGAGGGTGGCAACAATATCCCATATTATGTTAGCCCCGATAGTCGAATGGGGCTCAAAAGCACTGACCTCACACGGTTAGCCAGGAACAATATGCACAGTTCTGTATTGCACTAACGTCTTGGCTTTCATGTTTCCCACCAATTTATCCCGCATTATGAGGGACGTTCCAATTCTCCCGGATAGAAAGCTGGCAGAGGTGGAAACAGACTTTAAAACATTGGAAATGTAAGGTTATAAGTTATGACCATTGGGTAAAAGCACCCGTGTGTGTGCACTGGAACAGGTCCAAACAGACGTGAATATATCATCTCCAAAAATATCTCTATATTTTGCAGATTATTCAAAATCTTGCACTATGTAATTGTAAAGCAAAAAAGTACAAAGCAAGTTAAAAGAATTTAGTTATACAATTCTTTCCGTAAATACAATGGGCAATGGAGGGGAGTGGGCGAGGGGTTACAAAACGACGAAAACCAGAATGCAAAGGTATCGCAAACTTCTAGAAATTGTGAAGGTCAACTTACAGATATAGCTACAATGAATATGCAATGGGAACAATTGGGCAGTCGAAAAACAGAGGGAAAAAAATATAGAAAACAATAAATAATGGAGTGAAAGTGGGTCAGAAAGAGAATGAACAGAGTAGGTTTTGACTAGAGGAAGAGATATATTTAAGCGAAGCAAATAGAAAATAGAAAATGGGATGGTAGGTCTGTTAGAATCGAGGGGAGATTCTTTGAGTGCCAGAGGAATTTCTTTCACCGCCTGGTGGAACAGTACTAGCGCCAAACGAGGTACGGTCGGGATTGATTACAACATCATTATCAAAGGAGATGAACCTGCCAGCGGAACGTAATGGATGGACACTAGGCCTCACCTCTGTCTCCAGTTGATCCCAATCATCCCCCTCATATACCACATTTGAGTCTTCCAGTTGTCTGTAGGCGTGCCAATCTCGTTCAAACCAGGCTTCACTAGATGCCGGTAGATCATTCTTAGGTGATTGGGCACCTGGTAAAGATGGATGCATGGTGTGTTGACTGTGCTGACCAGCCCAGCCCGATAAAGAGGAGAAAGATGAGGATGGAACAACATCTGGTTGTTGAGTGGGTGATACAGGGTTGTGGTAGTAGAACGAGTTATGCAGACCGGCTGAACCAGTCGACGGAGTGCTTGGTGAAATTATAACTGGCGAGTTCAAAGGATTGACAGTAGAAGTTAGTTGTGGGAAAGTGGGGCCACTTTCGATGTCACTTTTAGCGTCGGCAAATGGATCGATGACAATAGTCATAAGACCTTGTCTCTCTGGGATGTTTGACCAATTGATTGCATGGCTTCCGTTCCGTGGTGATGGTATAGACTCGCCTCCGTAATGCTATATTCGTGGAAAATCAGCATTCTATTAATTGGCAGAATGAAATTGGATCTACCGATCTATAATCATGAACGAACTGTTCATCGTTAACTTCTTTGTAGCCCATGTTCTCCATTGTTACGGCTGTATTTTGCGAATCTGGACAATACGGATCAGAAACCGGCCCGGGGATAGGAGCTTCCACATTTGCAGAAGGAATCCAAAGATATTGTTTATCTTGAGCTGCATCATATCTTCTCCCAAGTTCATCTCCTTGCCACGTGTCTTCAAAAACATGTAGGGAATTTTGTGTTGCAGAAGTTTCGAGCGGGAAAGAAACTGTATCCCGCCTGGGATGTCCTACTGTTGACGTGGTCACTTCTGATCTGGGACCAGAGGCGGGTCCGATGTTTCCTGTCGTAGATTCTTGGATGGGTTGGGTTGGATCAGGATCGGGTACACTGGTAGGTGTATCGGGCTGCTGCTGTCTCGAGTCGGTCGCGGGTGCTGACAGAGAGCGTTTGAACATATGAGTTAATGGGACTTTTGACATAAATGGGACTTTGGTCGCTTCAGAATCACGGTTTACAGTTCTGCGGCGTTTTTTGCGATTTCGGTTTGTTACTGAATCATGAGATAGTATACGCTTAGAAGAAGTCGCAATTGATGAGGTCGCAATGTTGACTGGCACTTCATTCGCGTCGTTTCCACTACTTGGACTTGAAGGCTTTGAGGTGGATGAGATAGCTATTCGAGAACTTGACTCCCCCGAGCCCTTTCGACCCTTGCCCTCCATATTCAACTTATCACCTTCCCATTCTAACAAGGCTATCTCTAATTCATCACCCCGTTTTCCTTCCACAAGAAAATCGGCTATCTTAGCGCATCTTGTCTCTTCTATACTCATCTCTTCTTTGGTTTGCGCTTTTCCTTTCCCCTTTCCCTTTCCCTTACCCTTTCCTTTCTCCTTCCCTACATTTCCAATATTGTCCTCACTCCCCAGATCTCGAGATTCAGTTTGATCATCCTGAGCGACATCCTTGGGTCTACTCCGGGATGTCCGGTTCTTCCTTGTAGATCCGCCATCTTTAATCTTGAGCTTTGCTGTTGCATTAGATCCAGGTCGGAAGCGCCAGTGTGGATATAATCTTCTATGCTCAGCCTGAGCAATTACAGCTTTCGCTTCCCATTCTTCCCTCTCCTCACGCGGAAGAGCCTTCCATAACATGCCTAAAGAGCGTTAAACGACAATCATGTAATTACACTTACAATATAGCTCACCAATTATTTTTGAAAGAGTGCTATGATTACCTTCAACCTTGCCCGGAACATTCTCGCTACGTATGAATGATGATCGAAATAGTATGAATGCATTTGGGGGCCTAGGAATGTAAGAGGCGTCGCGTTTCTTGCCGTGTGTTCGGTGTATGGCAGGTGATGCAGGAGGCGTGGTGACAGGGTTACTTGATGACTCAATTATCGCACTGGACTCGAGGTTCACATCGTGGGAAGGTTCAGAGCCAACGGCGGAGGCGTTTACATCGTTCGAATTAAAGGTATTGAAAGAGAAGGGAGTCATGTCTGTGAAGAATGTGTAGGTCATAGAGGGATTCGGATTGTCGACTAACGGTGGCATGCCTATGAAATATTGAACTCATGAGAGACAAGGTAGGTGGGTGTACCCACCCTCGTCTTCCTCGCCGTCGTCCGGGGGCACATCATGCTCGCGGACGGGAGGCATGGAGGCCTATTAAAAGAGGGGAAAAAGGTAGAGAAAATAAGTGGAGACCCATGAGAAGGAGGAAAGACAAAGACGTACATAAAACCAGAGGCTTTATGAACAACACCAACGCGTAATTACGAAGAAGAGACGACGGGGCTAAGGAGACGGTTGTTGTGCATCTGGACAAGCCACCTTCTCCTTTATGGTCCAAGTAGGCAATACAGCAGATTCAGATTCCCACCGGTCAGGGATTCAGCAACGCCTGTGCTTCGAAACACGTCCTCGCTACCCTATTCCCGGAAGAACGTCAACATATCCGATTCCAACAGGCGAAAAAGACAATAAACTCATCACCATCTCATCAGATTCGCTCAATCAGGGTCCCTTCGCTCGCTATCTCGGGCCTATCCCAACAGGTAATTGTGCCCCGTCCATATGGTTCCTCACCACCAGTTTGGCTCTTAATTGATTGCCGTCTATAGCTCTCTGCTGCCGTTATGAGCTCAGCTCTTCGTTTCTTTGTTTTTAGAGCTCACCATTGGTAATTTTGTTCATCAGTATCTGTCTTGAGTCTAGTGTTGGATGCACGCACTCACGCAGACCGTCCCATGAGTTTCTTATGTACATAATATGCGAAAAATTCACCGCCAACGACCAGCGGAAATGATTTATGTACATGTACAGGACTGAGGTACCCAGCGCTAAGTATGATACGCAGAACATTCTTATATGAAATCACATATACGCAGTATTTGGTAGAAATTTTCTGAATTGCTGGGTCCTGCCTCCCATTTGTATGGTGGTTCACACAAAGAATATACAGCCCTCTCGCACACAATAGCACCCCGCAATCTACAAATAATCAGAACCAAGCTTATGCAGTCCTGCAATTGCCTGGTGGAAACAAAGACCCCAATCAAAGTTCCGATACTATACAGTACACAGAAACTTGGACGCCCAAGATAATAAAAATGTCGTCAAAGCTCCGGATATCGCCGCAAGTATTCAACTTCAGATGGCCCAATTGATCGAAGGCCCCAGTCCATGGGAATCCGATGATAAACATCGGCAACTCGGCAAAAATGCAGTCGGGATTTGCCAAGGATTTGCTCAGTCCTGGAGCCACCCTGTCTGGTTGCCTTCATGTTCTAACGCTCATTAAATGCTGTTATTTGGAGATCTGTTCTAATCCAGCATGAAAGGTTTCTGTGATGAAATGTTCTCAACCAAATCGATGACTGATGACCTTATACCTATTATTAACACCAACTAACATGCATCCTAACCTGGTATGTACTTATTTCTCAAAGTGCTTTGTGGGATGAAAATAATTTATTGGTCATGATATATTCTCACCCAAGGCACTTCTTTCCGACCTGAGGTAGTAGCTCTAGGTGCAATGTCTTGTTCTCAAATGTTTGTGGGTTCACAATATAAACTAAAATATGGTCTATTTCAAGTTTGTGTTGAAACAATATGTGTATCACATAAGCGTGGCTTCAGATCACCTCGACTCCCTTCTAAGAAATATTTTGAGAGATGTTAACAGACGACTAGATCGGACGCAGAACAAATACGTCAATGCAAATAGACAAGCAACCTATTCAACCCGGAATTGGTATAGTCCTTGTGTTGTGTTTGGGTACTCACATTAAAGACAGTATATGCTACCAAGAACCCAAAATTGTGCCAGTCATGTTAGGGTATCTTTGGATTTGAAAAATGTAAAACTCACAAAATCCTCTAGCAATGTTCAAAACCAGTTTCGCTAGTTACTTTACCTTTGCAGCAAGTTCATCTGTGATTGTAGTGCGTTTACGTTGCTCGATTCCTGGCAGCGAACCAACTCTTTCATCTGTGTAATCTTTTAATCCGCACATTTCCAAACATTTATCGACACTATACATGCAAATGAGGTACAATTCACCTCCGAAAGGATGTATACCACATACTAGGCTTCTTTTTCTGCCAGAGCAACTGAAAGTGGCCGACGTAGCTTCGCAGAAAACAGGAGTGCCTCGCGTACAGTTGCTGTAGGGACATGTGTATCCATCTGTTGACAAAATCCGCTATTTGATATTAATTCAGTATCATATAAACGAAACAAACAAGCTTCACTGACGTTTGCGATTAGAAATCTACATTGACAAACACATCCCCGTGACAACCCCAGTGCTATAGCGCCGTGCGAGGATGTTCAATAATGTTGCCTTACCAGCACCAGATTTGCCCAATGAGAGCAGTAAGCTTTCCAGGGGCGACGAAACCAGAAATATCATCGAGCAGGACCCTGTCACCTCCTCCCTCAATCG
This sequence comes from Floccularia luteovirens, assembly GCA_009739215.1. NCBI lineage: Eukaryota > Fungi > Basidiomycota > Agaricomycetes > Agaricales > Squamanitaceae > Floccularia > Floccularia luteovirens. The sequence goes on from VSJF01000011.1 coordinate 949,502, forward strand.
CAGTTGTGTAATTGATGTATAGCCAGGAAAAGATCCGTTCACTTTGCGAGAAATGGTGCTAGCAGTTTCTCATTTGAAAGCTTTTTAGCTTCAATTCCCGGTTTGTGCAAAGCAGGCCTGATCCTTCATCATGGCCATGACAGTATTCCTTGGATCCTCGTATATAAAGAATCACAGATGTTTCAACAGAGGAAGCTACATTGAACTTGGTTAAGAGCAGAAAAGCATTTACAGATCCAATGCAAAACGCAATGAGAATACCAAGGTATCATAGACGTACGCATATCAATCAACCCAATTCAGGGGGGTCTGGACATACCATCCAACTACGAGAATACTTGAAACCATATGAGAGTTGAGCGAATCTGTTTGCATCTACAGAACGTTGTCCAGGAAGTGATCCTACAGTAGTACACACTTGGTTTATGATGGTTAAATTTTCGTATATCCCGGACCTTGTGGTACTAGAGACGAGCATGTCCCCTGTAGGATTCTAAACTCATTGGTTAGGATAGCTTCGAATCTGAAATATATTAATTGGTGATTGCCTAGAAACGAAGTATGCTGATAACGATGATGATGATTTAATACACTAGTGGAACCCTACACTAATATAGGTAATCCATCTTAAAGCTCCAATCACAGTGAGCCTAGGTATCGTATAACCTGAAGCGATTTGGAATTAACAATGAAAGGCTACAAATGAAGACTTACCCGTATAAGTTCTATAAGTGGATGGTCTAAGGCTGCATTTTTATGACGCAATACGGGAGGCCTGTACGCATGAAAGTGCAGAGATTTCCGCCAGTTAATGTCATAACAGAAAATAGTAGGGCACTAAAACCTGTTGAACAAGTATCCACGAGAGAAAAATGCATCTGTTGCATCATCCACCCTTAAAAATACAGAACCGATGATAACGTCTTGGAATATGAACGGAATAAATAAGAACCTCACCAAATATTTTGTCGAGTGTCAATTACAAAGCTCACAATAAGCTCATTGCCTGCGCCACTTCGTTTCCTAGGACAACCTGAACCTTCCTAAGCATCGCAGTGCGATCCTGTTGTGGCATACTGGGAAGATATGGGCTATAGCTCGAATAATTAATGGAAATATTATTCATTACGGGCGTATCACCTTTGTTTACTGGTTCCCTTGATGAGTTCCCAGCGGCCACCTTCTACGTATGTGGATGCTCGGTTTGGTCTGCCAACAAATCTGCAATATATAACCTGATAACGGCCTTTTTTTCCTCGGATAATTGGAAATATTGTGCAAATTCTGCGGCGGATGGTGGCTGAGAGCATATGTCCTCGCGCGGAACACGGCCGTTAGGGTCAGTGACGGCTACCAGGAAATCTGCTGTGGTCTGTCTGTTAGCAAGTTGATATCTTACCAGTTGCAACAGTTAACATATGAAAAGTGCTTCTGTTGAGGAAATCTTACCCCATATCTATGAAATACTGTCTTGCTTGACCTGTAGAACCAAAGTATTCATTCTGCGTTCATAAATTACGCGGACTTTGTCAAAGTGTTTGTAGATAGATCCGCCTGCTTGGTATATTGGAGCGATTGTGGTGGATCGGAATGTATCTGTAACGAAACGCAAAGTGCGAACATATTCAGGAGCTGTACTTGCATCCAATCCACGTGTCGAACTAGGCAGTGATATGAGAAAAGCGTATAAAGCTAGAATGAGAGATGTAATAATACTTACTTATCCCAAACGTTGAGCAGAAAGTGCCTCTGCTATGGATACGCGCTTTTTCTTCCCTCCACTTACGCCACGTATAGCCACATCAGCAACAACAAATTTTTCACGTGTTTTAGCCCGAGAGTCATAGCAAGGAAGTTGATAAGAGAATTTGCAAACTCATTGCGTGTTTCATCCCGGCGTGTATGTAGTGTCCGATTCGTAGCAGCAAATTTGAGGGTCTGCTCCACAGTAAGTGTAAGGAAGTGGATATCGTCTTCGGGACAGTATTGGACATCTCAGCGATAGTAATTGCTTCACTCCTCTAGAGTGAATCATATAAATTTCTCCGTGTACCGCATGAAATTTTTTTCGGTCATTCGCTAATATCTTCAGCAAGGTGCCACATCCAGAGCCTGGTTGGCCAAGCACGACTAGAACTTCAATGTTAACATTAGCAAGAACCGAAGTAGGGTATATGCAGCGCACGAATCATTTCACCTAGTCTAACAACGCCTTCAACCGCTCAAAATCTCCTGAATATGTGCACAGCGTGTAGTTTGTATTGATTCAAGAATATTCTTAAGATTGAGCATGGAACCCGGAGTTTCTTGGATATGAGATTGTTATTCCCAATCCAAGGACGCTGAGATTACGAAAGGCAGTGCTGAGTTCTCTACATTTAATGTATCTTTCGTCACATCAAACGGAAGAAAAATTAGTTTGAACTAGATATCAATTGGACGATTCTTACTTTTTAGCAACTCGACGCATTGTTTTTTCGATGTAAAAGGTTCCTCATTGTCTACAATAGTGACTTTCGAACTTGCGTCAGAGGCGTCTGTGACATGAACATGTGTCATGAGCAGGTTGTGATCAATCGAAGGAGCTGTTATGTCTGCATCCAATACATAAGGAGCTTGTCGTGCTAACGGGCTAGAGAGGGACAGAAAAGCAATCTCTTCGGCGACAGAGAGGTCAAGATGGTATGTTTCAACCATCTTCTTGCCCTAATACAACAGCATAGTCAGGAAGTATACGAAGAAAAGTTAAGAATGACTAACCTGGAAAGGCGCTACTCGCAGCTTTTCTGTCAGTCCATCTGGGACTAGGCAGACATTCAGCGTGCTCAGTCTCTATGGCTGAATTGTTGAACAGCAGCATGCTCAGCAGTTTTAATTTCTGTACATGATGCAAATAAAAGTTTGAATTCGGTCATACCTACTTACTCAACTTGAGCTTGAACCTTTTTTTTTAGTCAGCGGTTTTGAATAGCCTACCACTCATGTAAATATTGTACAACGTCCAAGCACAATCATTTGCTGTCTTGTACGAGGTAGAAATATGGAAACGATTATGATCTCAATTTCTCGTGGCAGAAAGTATGGTACTTGAATAGTAGATATCAAATTCATGTGCAAAAACTTCAAGGCAGGCACACCCACATAGCAGCAGTACTCTTCACCATTCTATTATGAGCGACCTCCCTCCGAGAAACATGAAAAATCATAATGGGTGTTAGAGTAAGGATAGTTCGTGGATAATAAGCAGAGTTTCTGAGACGGCAACCTTGAAACTTCTAATGTTCTTTAGTCGAGGGATATGTAATAAATTTAGATTATTCAGAAAATCAATCTAGGGCAAAATCTCATTGTCAACAAACATTATGAATCAACGTAGTGATGAAAGTAGGGAGTGGGGAGACAGTTGACAGACCGCGACATTTAATTTGTCCTCTTACGCATACCATGCTTCACGCACATAAAACTGTAAACGGACCGGTGACATGTGATATGACATGATGCCATTCTTCCAGACCTAAACAGTTTTTCCTAGTTATATTTTTTGACGCCGTCTCCTATTACCATATACTTCTCCCTAAGCTCTGCAGCGACTTTTGGGGTGTAAGTCTTCGTATGAGTGACATTATGATATTCGTGTCCAGCAGCAGGGCCGTCTGCTATACGGATGCTGACGCCATGTGGATTAGGAACCGTCTACAATGAATGGTCGGTTTCCCGGACATTGATCGCCCTTGAAAGTTGTAAAGCTTACCAGGAGGTATGCGGGAGCCCACATGTTTTTCATTTCCTTTTTACCACCCTTATCAACGAACGGAACCCCAATGAATGCGAAAACAATAGCCTAGCAAAAGATGAAGTCATTCAGCATGCTTGAAAATTGATGATAGTGGGATAACAAGACTCACCTTACCTAGGCATTGGGTGAGTAGGAATATAATCCGGAATATCAGATGGTATAGCCACGAGTTCACCTTTGGAAGGGGTGAAGATATTTGTTCTTTCAGCTTGTTGGTATGGATCAACATATGAGACTTCATAGCTCCTTTCAACAGTGCCGTCCTATACACGAGGCTTTGGTTATTATCTTCCAATCGAAACAGTTAGTTAACATCTTACAGATAGATCTTTCAGCACAGGCCGCATGATTTTCGCTGGGAGCCAATCACTATAAGTACTTGTCTTCTCGAAGTAACGTCGTACTTCAACCATCTCTCCTGCCTGTGAACGATAGTAAGTTCCAGCCATACCTCCTACGTATAAAACCAATCTTACCTTAAAGTAATCAATCCCATCGATCAAATCTGGTTTGCCATTCAAGGAGGGTATAGGTGGTACTGCAAATTTTCTAGCATTAGTTTGAACACTAGAACCAGATGAACTTTTCGAGGAGCCTCCAGAGTACGGTACACCGTTCTGTGTTGGCGTCAGGGCAGGATGTCCATATCCGAGTGCCCGCCAGTTAGGCCGGGAGGAATTGCTGTGGTTCCCATGCATAGAGCTTTGCAAAGATCTACTACCGGAATTCGTGTGGCTGGACCCGTTTCTCGCCTGCGCAAGTGGAGGGTGGCCGTATCCCAGTTCACGCCAGTTAGGATTTTGGGCATGCATTTTTTCTCTTGTGCGGTTGTGTGCATGTATCGAGGAAGCGCACAGGATTTTATACGCCGCGACGAGGGCCACTGCTTTGACATTGATGTATACGACGACAATGGCCTTCGTCCAGATTGGGCTGTCAAAGCTTATCACCAGCTTGGTAGCTTTAGCCGAATGAGTTGCTAGCAATGATAAAACCAAGAACAATCATCAGTCTAGAGGCCACAGCGCGCTTTGGTGGCCATGATATAACCAAGGTGTGTTTGGTATCTTGAGCCACAAGCTGGCTGAAAAAGGTCCTGATGCTATTATAGGACTTGATTGTCACACCATTGGATAGGTTGTGGATCATTAAAATACAATGGTGTGGTCTCCATCATGAAGACTAGACAGCGCTGAAGCCGGGTTGTAGTACAATGACAGAAGGGATTTTGCCATCATCTGCTCATACCCTGAGCCAATAGACGAGAGGTTTTGTGACCCTCTTGTAAATCGTGTACATTTTCCCTATCAGCGTGGTCGTTCGAGGTCTTCTAGTGTTCTTGTTATGTTCGAACTTGTAATTGTGAACCGGCCATTGAGCATAAAATGGCAAAACAACGGAAAACAATAGGAACACAAAACAACAGCAGCGAAATGTGTGCCGCCCGATGAATTTACGCCACCAAGTGCTAATAACCAATAACGAGCAAGTACACCATCGCATGTGTCGTCCTATGGCTTCCGGTTTGGCAGTCTCAGGATAAATTTCCGAAGGAACGAAGCATACTAGTTGCAGAACCTTGAATTTTCCGAAGTTAAAGCTGAAATTGCTTCTATAATTTAAAAAACTGCGCCCACCGCCCAGGTGACCCAGGTCTTGTTCATGTCTCCTGACTGTTTAAAATGTGGTCCTGTTCCGGTGATTCGTTTTTGTGACTATGATATCCGCTTATTGCGCACTGTCGAACCATCAGTAGGACACTTCTGCTGGGTTCCCGGCTCAGTTTGTGGTCTCTTGTGTTGTTCACGGAATAACTCTTCGTGGTACGGACCGCCGGGAACAACCAAGTTTTGACACACTTTTTGCTTCATATAAAAGGTCTACATAACTACGAACTGCCGACTTCACAGCTAATAATCATGCCGAACCTATTTTCGCTTCTGAATCTCTTTACTGTCTTCGTTTGGACGATCGCTTGCGTACTAGCTTCACCTTTGATTGCTGGAACACACTTAAACAGTAGTCTGACCGCTCCTGAGCTCTCTCTTGAAGCATTCAAACGTGCGGTATCTGCTCCATACGTGTTTACAGCATTTACTTCTGCATCGGAATCGAATCTCTATGTTTATACTTCAAACGATGGGACGAATTTTTCCTTATTGAAGGGACCTGCATATACGCCTCCTACTGGCCTTATCAGGGATCCGAGCGTTATTCTTCACTCTGAGTATTACATGACACTTTGGAGAACCCACTTTATTTGCTTACCTAACTCGCAGCGGGAAATATTATATTGCTTGTTTGTAACTTTAATGTGTTGTTGTTATGTTATCACTGACGTGAACATTCAACTGCAGATACGACAGACTGGACAGGAACAAACTTCGCCATCGCGGTAGGTTGTCATGACTATCTTAAAACAAGACAGCTGAGCTGTGCTATTTGACAAGAGCAGCACCAATCTCCAAACTTGGACCCTTGTAGCAACTATCAAGACTTCGTCGTCATTAATTACTCCCGTCAATACATGGGCTCCTGTATGCTTAAAATTTAAGCGCCCATTAATTTTGTTTCGCTTATACTATATATGCAGGAATTCTTCAAGGATCCCAAAACAGGAAAACTTAACATAATAGTCTCTCTCTCCACGGGGAGCTACGGCCCATTCTTGCCCTATGCATTTACTGCCACAGACTCTACTCTCAAGACATGGACTGGTCCTGTTGTCCTCTCGGGCATTTCAAACGCCGGGCTTGGGTACATTGATACTTTCCCCATTTTCTTCAAGTAAGTGATTAATAATGAAGTTGTTCGTTTCCACCTGGCCTAATTACTCTGATAGTAACCAATACCACATCTTCACAAAGGCAGAGTCTAATGGACAAAAGCATATTGAACATGCAGTTGCTTCGTCATTGACTGGACCTTATTCTTTCATACAGACGGGTGATTTTGCTGGCTGGGGACAAGCTGAGGGACCTTGTATAACTGTTCTGCCAAATGGAAAGTTCCGTTTGTAAGTTCCTTTTTTCCTTGGCATAGAGGAAGGTTATCTTATGCTTTGTCCAAGATATGCCGATGGATTTAATAGCGGTAAGATCCTGATGTGTTCGTGCTCTAAAATGCTGATGAAACAATCACCAAAACAGGTAAATATATTTACTCCGACTCCAGTGATCTCTATAGCTGGACGGCATACCAAAATCTGCCTGCATTGTCTGGGACGGTGAGGCATGGAACGGTTTTGAAGCAGTAAGCAGTTTATACGCAGAAGACCTAGGTAGATCAGAGTTGGGTCAAGAGAACAGTATTTCTATGTATAACCTTTCTGTGGAACGAGAGTGACTTTCGAAGCTCTGAGCAATTTTTTATGGTTTGTAGCCTCGTAACCAAACTTCGATTTGATCAATCAAGGTGTTCTTAAGCTTCGAAGTTGGTAATGATCATCAGTTTCACATCCACAGACCGGGTTTGAGATCAGTGTCATGGCACTGCCCAGACAAGAAAGCCTGGAATAAACCTTTTGGTGGTCTTTCATTTGGAGTAGTCAGGTTATCGGCAGGATGACGGCCGCGATGAAGAAGCGGTGCCAGTCATTTTCAAAACTGTCTTTTTTACATTCCAATAAATAAATAATGAGGATGCAACAAGATATCCCTACTTTTCCCAAGACAGTATGCCCTTGTTCAGAAACTCTAATCCGACGAGCTTGTTGTTGCAATCAACGTCGCCACTTCCACTTGAAATAACGATTCAGGTGGAGACTGAAGTACTTGTTGAAGAAGGAAATATAAATTCCCACGGGTCGTCCAGGTCAACGACAAGCACAGTAACTTCACCGCAGCCCCACAACCTCGTCCTACTACCACCTTCCTTGTCAAGGACCAATTCACAACATAACCATATGTCTTTGCCGCGGGCGAACTATGACCCTCGAAGAGTCTGCCTGAATCCCTTCCCTAATCTGACACTCGGAAAACATCGTCGAACTATTGGTGTGTATCTTGCAGGGGCATTGGTATGTTTGTAGCTTTTCACTTTTACAGTTCACTTAACGACTTTATGTAGTTTGCCCTTGCGAACTGGACATTTCTGGATGCTGCTATTCTATCAGCACATGCGAAATCGCCTTGGGGTTCAGAGCCTGACACACCTCCACCTGTTCATGTTACCTTCGTTGACTGGATCCCGGGTATATGCTCATTACTTGGGTATCTCGTTATCAACATGATTGATAAGGATAGGATTAGGGGTGAGGAAGGATTTGGTGACTCGAGAGCAGTTTGGAGAGCCCGGTTATTCCTATTTATTGGTTTCGCTTTGATGGCTGGGGGACTTGCTGGAAGTGTGGTAAGCATATGTGTCACATATCTGTCAAGGTTTGAGCATCCTAATCATATTCTGACAGACCGTTCTCGTCCTGAAGTACGTTTTGAACGGCTACCCGGAGCAGTTCACATACTATGGCTATGCAAATGTTTCGCAAAGTATTGCTCTGATGTTGTCAGCAATTGTCCTTTGGATAGCCCAGAATACTTCCAGCGAATACGAGTACAACCTCACTTTGTGATAATGCCAAATATAGTTTTGGAGGAAAACTATTGAAATGAGAGTCTTTGCATCAGTCAGCCTGCTTGCATCCAGGTACGAGGAGAGCTCTCGACCATGAGATCATCTAGCTAGGCAATTCATGTGCAAAAATTAGGAATGAAAAGTTCCCTAATGTCATATCATTATAATACGAATACAGAAAAAAAGTTCAAGCGTTGAAATTTTGAAACATCGTCGAGCAACCATGCACAGCATTACACACAGGATCAAGTTGTTTGTCAGTAACTTCGACAGCAAACAACTACGCCGCTGGATGCTGACAGTCTTGCACTATCGACATTATCTCCAACGGTGACAAATAGTGGGTGAAGATAACAGTGCGGTTTATCTAACATTCGACTGAAAGATGAGGCACCGAGAAAGCCGGCCAAGTCCCTACCAAGCCTCGTTAAGTAATAGTGTCACAGATCCAAATCTTTGACTTTCAGTCCTCGTTGCGTGCACCAGCAAGGTAATACCTCGGGTACGATTCATTAAACCGACCCGACGAGAGTATCCTTAGGAGGCACTAGTGTTCAAGCTGTGGACCGTCTGGTTTGAATAAATATCCCAATGCTCCTGCTCGATCTGGGCTAGTCCTAAATTACAGTGGCTTCCTTGTAGTCGCGAAAACAATATGCCTTTGTCCATACTACATAATTTGGATTGGTCACAGATTTCCGACACGGATCACACGTTCGAAAACCAGACAATCCCAGATCTATTTTGCTCGATGATGTCCATATGCAGCGTCCAGATTTATTTTCGTAGTCATTTGTACCACAAAATCTAATCAATTAATCAACGTGCATATACGACAGCCATCATACGAGCTATCCAAATGGATTATCCTATCATGGACCCACATACAACCCAACACCGAAAGGATTTGGTTTCGAAAATTGCGGCTCAAACACGTTCAAAGAGAACTCGTTTCATATCGCATGAAAATAATTACTGTCATGAGACGCGAGTTCCTTTTCGGAAACGATAATATTATTATCTCAATTGAAGCCACAATCTTCACTGAACAGCTGAGCAGAACGTTGAGGAATGTTGAAAGAGTACACTTTCGGTCAAGTCGCACTCGGTAGTATTTCTCGGGTCGTCGATTCGGCTACTTTTTTGTGGAGTGATACACCCCTTACGATCTTCTGCTTGGTTCTGTGGCGTAGCTTTTCCTTTGTGATTGAAAAACAGGCACTCATCCGCCTATGATCGTTATGGTCAAACCAGACTTCTTGCTTACAGACGGTTAACTTGTCAGCGGCTGTAGACCAGATCTAGGCTGAGCTGGACTTACTCAGCCGCTACATAAGCGTTCTCAAAAAAAATATTGGAGCGGAAGTGGTATCATTTTGCCGAGCCAATTTTCTGCTGAGTATAGACACTTGGGTAAACCCAACATATCAGGTCATATTTTCTTCTATGGTTGAGGTCTCATGTACGTTACCTCAGAGGCTTTGAATTTTTCAAGTCCTCTGACGTAGATGTATTCCAATATTACTATTCATTCCTGCAACGGCAGCAGAAGCCATTGACATTGGTTTCGCTAAATTGTATATTAAAAAATAATTCCAAGTTTTATGACACCGTTTTCAAAAAGAACTAACCAAGTATATCTATAGTTTCTTGGGAAAACCTCGGCACTTGTGTTTCTTTTCGTCAAGGAACTTTCACATCGATCTTAATTATCCAAACTGCCGGCAAACTTGCGGATGAATAGCCTTGCCCGAGTTAATTTCCATAGCTTCAATTATTATCTCTTTCTACCATCGAGTGAAAAAGCACGCGAAAGGGGAACGGTATCAAATTAAGTTCCAAAATGCGTGTGTTATCTGTCGGCGAGGGTTTGGTCGATTTTAAACTGAAAGCTTCGGACATGAACACCTTTTGTCCACAGTTACGTAACAAACTCCCGGACCACGCATTCTGTTATAGGGTCAGTGAAGTGCTGACGTACCGATAAGAGCAATATACTGGTATATATTTACTGGAAGTGATCCCTCAGCGGCGTAGAACACTATCCTGAACAGAGAACGTAGTTGATGTAGCCGGAATTGAATTTTCATTTATTGGGTGGTTTCATTCAGAAGTCGGGAGCAAAGTGAATCAATGGCAAATGCTACCATTTCCACCCCGATTACGAGTAATGATGATATCCTACGTAGGACAAGATTGTGGAGATCTTACCAAATTTCTGTCGGCATGGGTCTTCTGCGATTGGTTGATTCTATGTTTGTTTGATGAGCTCTTTTGGCAGGTGCTTCCTTGGGATGTGCTATACTGAAGGAGAACATGCAGCCCAGATCAACACGTGTAAAAGTCGTGTTGAGGTCATGTCCTGTAAACCATATGATTAGATTGTATATGGTGATTGGCTTTTCCGTCCGCTTAGGTCCCGACTCTGTATTCAAAATTCATGAGAGACTTATTACAAGGGGGGAGTAATTAAGCGCATACGTACGTATCGGGTCTCAATACGTCAAAAATGACCGATGAGGCTTGCCCATACTTAGATCATCCTGGAGTTTGTTTTTTTTCGGAAACTTGAAAATATTGAGCCAATCTTATCTAAGGTTCACAGATCGGTTCTTTGGCGAAACGAACTTGTGAATGAACCTGGAGGTCGTTGTGTCAGATATGAAAAAAAACTTTATGTGTCGTAACATGAACACTGAACAGTAGTGAAGTTTGACAATACATACCTGGGAATCTGTCTCGGTAGCATATTGAATGGGACGAATAAGAATTGACCTGAATATTTTATTTTCCCCCTGATATAATTGATGGACGAAAAGGTTAGAATGGCGGAGTCTTCATTATGTGTAACCATCTTCCACAGAGACAACAGAAAGAGGGATATTTGGGTTTCCATGATTGCCTTGAGTGTAAGTGAATATATATTGGTCGGGTAGAAAAAGTCTTACATCCAGATATTGACCCAGATCTAAATTGATTGCAAGTGAAGGGAACATAAGCTTGCTGATGTGTGATTCTGCTCAAGGGATAATCCCTGGTCACGATATACAGGGGGAATGATAGGCTCAACTTCAAATTGAGATAGCAGTTGTCGATGTATTTAGCTAGTGAAAGCTGAATTTGTCAGTACCCCATGATCTAACACGCCTGAGCATAGTCGGCAGGTAGTTTTTGGAGGGAATACATTAGGTTTCATGAAATATAGCTCAGAACGGTGATAATTCTAATCCAGAATTAGAAAAAGTGTCCCAATTTTGACCCAGGTGACTTGCAACGAGGTCGATTGGCAAAGGGCGAACCTAAGTCTGAGATGGCCATGTCTGACTTTTTGCATGGTGAAAGATGATCCTGACGCAACTCACGGCGTTTTGGGGCACATGAAAGTGCGGATATGAAGAGTGAATGGAAGAGTTAGTGGAATGGTTGGTTACCTTGATCAGTGCACGTGTCGGTATTCCTTGTTCATTTCTAGTTTGGCGAGCCAGCGTTCTCATCTCTTCACCATACTTTCTGGTTCGTCGTGGTCCCGGCTCCTCGTCTATGTAAATTTAAGCCGTGTCGGATGAAACTCCTAATATGGTGTTGGGGTAAATATCATGTTGCGTGTTATTTTGTTGAAATTTTTGTATATATTTTTATATATCGACTTTGGAGCTATCCTCATCCCTTGAGATTTATCATGTCATTCAAACTCATTTTTTCTACACCTTGCTTTATATCTCTAACTTTGGCCATCACAATTCTCGCCTTCTCGGTCCACTTTCTCCTCTATTATGGTTCAAGAGCCTCCAACCTGCCGCCCGGGCCTCGCACGATTCCAATCATAGGCAATTTGTTGGACATGCCTCGGGCGAAGCTACACTTAGGTTTTACGGAAATGGGTTTGTAATATCTTTTTCTTACGGTTTTCAGTTTTCACATCATCATTTATAGCAAAGGTTTATGGCGACATTTTCTCTCTGAAAGTTCTGAACCAAACTATCATCGTTATCAACTCGCCTTTACCATTTCGAGAATTGATCGACAAACGCAGTGCTTCAAGCTGTAATCGACCAAAGTCTGTAATTGCCGATATGATTATCCCAAATGGCATGAACATGGGCACAGCCCACCAAGGTACCTATTATTCTTGAGCTTACAAAGTCTTTGTTAATCTTTGCAGCAGCAAACTTGACCTGGAAGTCGATGCGAAGGGCAACTTCTCAACTTTTCAATAAAGAGAATATGCGGTCTCACGATGCATACCAGCGTGCTGAAGCAATTCAACTAATGTGGGACCTGACCCATTTCCCAGAGGTAATTCACCATCAATTTGACCCTTCTCAGCTTACACAGTTTGATAATAGGACTGGTACTCGCATATTCGGCGTTTTACCACTTCTTTTGCCCTAGGCATTATATATGGCAAACGAGGACCGAGAATTTCGTCTCCTGACGTAGCTGACTTTCTAGATGTACACCCGAAGTTCTTACACGCATTGGAGATTGGCACATTACCGCCGGTCGACTTATTTCCCTTCCTTCCTCTTGTTCCAGAACGCTGGGCAAGCTGGAAGGGAGTCGTCAGAAATATTCGCTTGTTGCATGAGCGTTTATTCGATAGGCTCCTAACCACTGTTGAAACGAGAATGTCCGAAGGACTTGGTATAGGCGTATTTCTAGAACATATAATTCAGCAAGCCGATCAATATGGTCTCCACACCCGCGAACACCTAAGGTGAGTCTTTTGAAATGTTGTCGTTCAACTACAATCGAAAAGCATTACAGGAATCTTGGGGGCACCTTACTTGAAGGTTCAGACACGTGTTCCGCCACCCTCCAATTCATCGTCTATTGTATGATCAACTTCCCTCACGTTCTTCAGAAGGCACGCGAAGAAGTCGATCGCGTAGTTGGGGCCGACAGAACTCCAGATTGGAATGACATACCAAACCTCCCATACATGCTTGCTATCATTGAAGAGGTAATGATTTCACTTTTTCAGTTAATGAGATTTAACAATGGGTACAGTGTCACCGATATCGACCCGCTGGGCCACTGGGCCTTCCCCACTCCATGGTAAACGATGAAATCATCGACGGCGTATTATATCCCAAAGATGCCACTATCTTCATTAATCTTTGTTGGTCCATATTGACTCCGATCACGTCGATGAAATTAACTATGTAACAGGGGGTATATTTCACGATGAACGATTTTTTGACCAACCAGAAGAATTCAACCCGGAACGGTTCCTAAAGCATCCCCTTGGTGTAAAAGAAGGCGTCGAACAAATATATGGTTTCCGGCCAAATATGGTATTTGGGGGCGGGCGCCGTGTTTGCCCTGGAATTGTGTTTGCGAAGTCTTCCTTGGTTGGTGACATGTTTCAATTACTGAAACCCTCATTCTAACTCTGTCGTCACTCCCAGGAAATTGCTGTAGCGAACTTTATCTGGGGGTTTGAGTTCCTTCCTGCTGTTGATCCAATCTCTGGAAAGCAGATTCCACCTAGCCTTGATGAGTATGCATGCGTAAGTCGATTACATCCTTTTAATGACACAACCCACTGAACTAGGAATAGGGAGTTACGGCGACCCCCAAAGAACTACCCGTCCGTATTTCGCCTCGTTCCGCAGGACATAGGAATGTTATCAATAGACAGTTCTCTGATTCCTCGGACATTCTTGCTGCCTTTGAGCTAGAACTTAGCGATGAGGATAAAGCTTTTAATGCCATACATCGAGATTCAATGTGATGTGAACACCACCATTTTTTGAATTCGGCGGCAATTTCCAGCATCGTGCTGTCTGATGTACCCATCCGTAATTGTGCCGTACCTATGCTGTAACTTGCACTTGTTTCAGATCATGATATTTTTTTTTAATTTGGGGAACCCAATCTCATGGTGCAACTTGTGTGACCATAAATACAGCAAGCCCACGAGCTGGTTCTTCCATAAACAGCGTGGCCGGCTGCTTGCAATTGTAGATCTAGGTTTGTGGAGTGTGGGCGAGATTGTTGTAAAGGCTCGAGGACCTGAATACAAATCGAACCATGTGAACGATCGCACAACGGTATGTTTCCCGATAATCTCAACATTGCCCAGTAATGCTGACTTTAATATGCTTTGATCACAAAACGTGGATGAGATATCCATTTTGGTTAACTCATGGCACCAAACTTATCCGACAATGGAGTTCCTCCGGGCAATCGATACCTTCCGATATGAAAAGCATATGTACTTAAGCACCAATGCAGAATGATGATATCCATTACAGCCGTGAACTCCTATCACCATGCTTTCAAGCCTATCTTCCTGGGTTTTCGGTCTTATCTCCCAAGTCCTTCAACCTCAAGATGATCCCGAGTTACTCCCTACTATCATTACAGCAAAGGAAAAGGTGAGGTTTACCTTATATCTATGCATATATTTTATGATTCTGTTTCTGACTTACTGACAGATACGTTCTGAATATCATGATATCCGGGATACTATTGTTTCAATGTCGAGACAATGCAACTTGTCACTAAATCCAACGACATATGATGTTGCATTCCACAATGCTTGCTGTTACGAGGCCCGAAGGAAGGGATATCCAATGGAAAGCTATCCTGGCATTCCATCTCTTCTTCCTTTCATTCCGGGAGGAGTTGTGATGGCCATCACCGCGTACGCACATCTTGAGGACGACAGGACCCGAATCTTTATCGCGTTATATACAGCATTTCTAATTTATCTTGATGATGCCTTCCAAAACGACATCGAATGTGTCGGCAGTTTCAATGCAAGATACATCTCCAAGCAACCACAACTAGACCCCGTCCTTAACTCGTTTGCATCGTTGCTTGATGAACTCCCATCACTGTATAATCGCGTCGTGTCTAACATCATGGTCACATCTACACTTAATCTCGTGACCGCATTGTTACTGGAACACGAAACACAGGATATGAAAGTCAGCAACCCAAATTTCTTTGTTTCCGTGTTCTAACCCTGATGGTACTTACCAGCTATCGTCTTATGCACATGGATACCCCACTTTTTCTCGTGTCATGTCTGGTGCTTCTGAGACTTACGCCCTCTTTGCTTTCCCCCGCGATATTCCCATAAAGTGTTACATTCAGGTAAGTTTCAATTGAGTATTACAGCATATTTACCTTGACTAAATTGGTTGCAGGCTATGCCGGAGCTGATGATGTTTATCAATAATGGAAAGTAAGTCTTCAGTTTTGCATTACTCGAGATCAGTGTCTAAATAACAGAAATTAATGATATCAGTGATGTCTTATCCTTTTATAAAGAAGATATTGCCGGGGAATCTGTTAATCGGGTCTCGACTACTGCAAGATGTCTGGATCTTCCCAAGATAGAAGTCTTACGGCGCCTCGCGGACGATGCTGCGTCGTGTCATGCTCATGTTTTAAGAATTCTTGACCCATTTATCGAGGTCAAAGATGTCTTTCTCAAATTCAGTCAAGGATACGTCAGATTCCATACATCACTAGCAAGGTATAGGCTAAAGGAGCTTCTTCAATACCAATTTAATTCATAAAGACGGGTAGGAAAATCGTATGCCATATTAACACCTGTACAGTATGTTGTATTACAAATAATCATCGTAATAATCGTCTTGTAATGATGGCGTCTAATTCATCTTGTACAAATTCGCTTGAATAACCAATTCACTCACACAATACACTTTTCGCGGGATCATGATGTCCTTGTGTTGGTTGGGCTGCAACGTGCCCGATGGTGCGGACGGTTTTGTCGTAATCGCTATCTGAACTACCCCTTCCGCTTACCTGTTCCCCCTTAAGGATGGGCTTGCAATGCGGCCCTTGCGTACATGAGTTGATTCCCTGTTGTTTAGTTCGTGACTATTTCAGCAGGCTTAACGTTTGCCTCCCCTCCCGGCACAACCGCATGTCGTGCTTGGTAAATCAAGATCAAGGATTCACACGTAAAAAACCACAAACCTGGGAAAGCCCGTTACCAAACATATGAAAATTTTCTGAAATCCACTCAGTAATTCATCAAGTATGGGCTACATAGATCTGTTATCCGAGGTTTTTGGAATATACATTATGAGCCCGACTATTTCGTTTAGAGATAATCGTCTTATTATGTCCCATGGTCGTGACGTACTGAGTGATGAGCTAGAGCCTTGTGATATATTATGGCCGAGATGGGGGGCTGGGCGCCCCAACAAAGCCGGATCCATGTAAAAATGCATGAATAGGAAACACAGAAATTCCGATTTCCATGAAATGTGTGTTGTAGGCGGCCGACAGTCCGATGATCAACTGACAGGTATATTTATAAGTCACTAACCGCAGTTAATCTAACCCTCCTCGTGATTACAACAGTGCTCTCATGAGGATTTGGAATAATGATAGTTGCCTGGCAGTGAATTCGGGAGTGAAGGACGTGTATTACCTTGTTTACCTTAAACAGCCTATCCAAACAAATGCAATGAAAGAGAACGCATCGCAATGAAGACTCTCAGTGACTCGGATCAGATAAGTAGGAAACGCCAAGTTATGTGCATCAAGGCCTTATCACTCTAGGTGGCTTAATTATGATCCAACTACAAGAGATCTCCTATGTGCTGCTCACTCTCTCGAATCCGAATATCATGCGGGTTCTTGGGTGGATTGCATTCCTTCTTCTTACTGCCTGAACAAGTCGCCTAAATTATTCTGTGATTGCACTTCCATCGCCAATCAAAACTATTACAATACCATGACAAAACTGTTTACTTAGCCGATTAACTTTTGGTATCATTAATCTGGTACTTCTTACCCTCACCGAGGATCAAGGTCGGCGAACGGTCTCATGCCCTGCGAAAGCAATGAAATAGACATAGGGGGTGACAAATTGGTGGCCACATAATTAATCCGAATTGACGTTTCTTGTGTAATTCTCAGAGGGGGGCGCTTCGCAGACAGAAAACAATGTGTAAGCAAAGTCACACCCATCCATGGTTTAATTATACACCACAATAACTCCGAGCCATTATAAAATGAACAACAATCTCACTGTACAAATCACATCCAGTTCCTCACTTATCTCTCAGCAACTCCATTACCAATCAACTTTCATACTAAAATGCCTCACCAAGGATCTTGCCTCTGCGGTAAAACAACCATCAAGGTTGCATCATCACACGACAGCCAGGTTAGATAATAGTTATCAAAATAACCGAGCTCACTGATTGGCGGTCAACCGAGTAGATTGTTTGCCACTGCCTTGATTGCAAACAAACCAGCGGCAGTGCGTTCAGCACCAACATCCTCGTTGCTAAAAAGGACGTGGATATCCAAGGGCCAGTGAGCAACTTTGATATCAAAGCTCCCAGCGGCAACACAGGTATTCATTATCTTACAACTTCATGTGTACTCCCACTCAAATATTTCTCTCTCAACCAGTTACTCGAGTATTTTGCTCTAACTGTGGGAGTGCGATTTCACATTTATCCGTAGCATTTGGAGATTCGCAGGCTATTCAAACCGGCAACTTCTCTGATTTCGCAAAAATTCCCGTCAACACTGAGCGTGAGTGATAAATCTAAATTTGATATGAATTTGCGCAGCTGATTAGTTACCTCATGGGAATTCAAAAGTCTTCGTCAAGAACCGTTGGGAAGGGATTCCGGCTATTCCAGATGCCAACCAAGTTCAAGCTATGACTTAAGTCAAATTATATTCCATCAATGTATTTAGAGGTAGTTTAGCGTGCGGGCAAACAATTTATGCGTCCGCTGTTTGGACGTGGCGACAGCAGTCCATATATGTAAATGTGATATCCCTATGATTTCTGTCCTTAAGATTTTTCATGAACTTTACGATTAGGGGTCGGAATTATGTACCTTGCTAAGGACGTCCCCAAACAACTTGATCACTTTATGGACATTGTGACTTGTGGCGGCTGTGCATCCGTTTGAAGCGAAATCAAAAACGGCTAAGTTGTTCCAGTAGTTGTATGTGAATGCATGCATCAATACTCACCCTTGAACTTTAGAGATGGGCTTGGATTTGGTCTAGTTATCCCACCAAAAAAGAACTGACCTGCAATGAACTTGTTTTGATTCATTATGTATCTTGTTTTTTACGATTTACCTGGCTATAACCGAACAAACAAGAGTTACTACTAGCTTGCCTTTTTAAAGTTGTTGTGAAGTTTCGCTTTCGTACATTTTTGTGCATCTCCACATAGGATCTCACTAGCGGAACTTATTATCAGGAGAGTTACAGGAACCTAATACTTTGATCTCGCCTCTGATACACAGGTCTAACCCATCTTAGATCAGATAACGAAATGTATGAACTCTCAACATGGTTTGACCTCATATGCATACATTCATGCTGGAAGCTACCGTCGGCATCAGCTCAGTTGCGGCTTGGTTTTCTATAACTTTATGATCGTTGACAATTACAGGACACATTTACTTCAATTACTCTGGGTAATAGGGGTAATTAAATTGAAATATTTCGATCAAACTGGTATTTGTATTGTAACTGCGCAACTGCCAGAGTGATCATGCATCATGGTTGTAACTAGGGTACACTGGTTAACTTACGCGTGTCTTGTGCGATTTCATCGAACATTGTAATCATCCTCCCCTTATCTTAAGTTTGGTCCATATGGGATCATCCTGATAACTTTTGATACTCATCGCTGGCTGGACAAATGTATTGTACCTTCTCCCGTTCCTAAGCATTTCAAAAATAGGTATTTGAATTGGCTTTTACTCGAATTTATACTAAAAATATAAAAGGATAATGCCTCGAGGACGTAATATACAGGATACAAAATATACTTCCGGTAAACCGCTTGTAGATGCACGGGAGGTTTTGTCCTCATTCAAGCTATCCAATTGACTTGAAAACAACGGAGAAATTGAAGCCACAATAAAATTTCAAATTGTCAAAAAGTTGCGATAATAGGATTATGACACATATTTTGAATCGAACAATAGTTCTATGGGAATGATTTTTATGTACATAATTGAAATGGAGTTATTGTTTATAATTGCATGAATTGAATGCGCAAGCCTTAAAAAAAATTGGATCGTTGAAAAGTCTGCAATGTCGTGATACATAGATTAAATAGGAAAAAACCCTCTGGGGTTATGATGAAAGCCCTGTGTGTTATGTGGCAACCTAACATCGTCACGTATGATAACACCTCAGTAACAATTCAATAACTGTGTTGACAGTTACCGAAGTAGAGACGTCTTTGAACCCGAGACTTGCAAGCTAGTAGTACTTGGACCGGCACCTATTCCCAAGTGCCCATGACCCTTTAGTGCAGCACCCATCGCCTCACTCTCCTCTGGCACTCCGTTGCCAGTTGTACTCGCGGTATGAATGCTCACAAGTACCTCCTTACAGTACTTGAGCTTATCAACCAGTCGCTGAATGAATTTGACGTGGTCTGGATCAGCATCCAGGGATGGTGGGGCCAGAGACTGAGCCATTATATCGGTTAAAGTCCACCTCGTCATCTTGTAATGTTTGTCAATGTGGGTGACAAGCAGCCCGTGTGAGGATAAGATCAATTTGGAGTGATCGTAAAAGTTGAACTACGTGAGTCATGCGGCGTTAGAAGATTGTCAAATGGGAATGAGTAGAAAAGAGAAAAAAAAACTGGGGTGTGGGGGGTTAAGATGAAAGGGTAGTGACACACCTGCAGGACATCGTGGCTCATCTTGAACACGATGACATGTTTCATCCGAAGGTATTTCTGTACCCATTCCATTCCTTTCTGCCTATCGACATCTTCAAAGGTATAGTCGTACTCTCCATAAAGCCGTTCCATAATATACCGCTCAAAGTGTTTGAGCAAGTACACTTTATTCTTCAAATCATCAGGGTATGATTCCACTGTGTGGGACTTGCGCATGTACACCGTTCCTTGTCGGCGCGAAGAAATGTAATCGAAATGCCTGCAAGGGGTTCTTAATATCAATAAGATCAAAAATGGGTTCGTACATACATTTTATCGGCGCTCAACACCAAGCTGGTGCTGTCATTAAAGTGTACACCCACACTTCCATCTGTCAATGCATATCCCATGCCATACTTATTGCAGTAATCGACCCAGCTAACTATAAAGACACGTTCTTCTGGAAGAGGGATGTGGGCCTGTGGGTTTCGGAAAACTTTCCCGGTTGCCCTGGCGTCAAATGCGACAGTGAGCACACGCGCTGCTGCTTCAAAGCCATTGATCTTTATGGCGGGCGCAGCAATCGGCGCTGCCGGAGCAGCAACTGTCATCGCGTGCCCTGAATGCGAACTCTCAATCAGCACAGCAACACGCAACGAACGATATCATAATCATTAACTAACCTGACACTGGCACGTTCTCCTTATCCTTTGCGACAAGCCTGATATTACTGGTCCGTTCGGCTTCTTTGCCCCGAACTGACGAGCCCTTGTGCACTGGTTTAGGTGGTACTGGTGGCAAGTTCTCCCTGTCGACATCCATATTCATGTCATCTCTAAGCCTTCCTTTCCTATGCGCCGAGTCTTTATCGCCGTCTTCTGAATCTTCTCTCACTGGGGCCATTTGTGCAACTATCCTTGCCTTCTGTGCCTCCAGTTCTTTTTTCCTGAGACGCAATTCCTCTTCCTCTCGTTCTTCATCTTCCAATCTCCGCCTTCCTTGAACACCATCCTCCTCCATGATGCCGTCCAAACCGCGAATTACGGTCCGACGTCCAAGCGGGCTCTCCTTGACAGCCTGTAGTTTACGCAGTAAGGGTACGTCACGCGTGTTGCTTCCAGTGGATTTCCCAGGGGACGCGCCCATAACAAGTGGCTGTCGAGCTGAGCTGAGCAACGCTGAGATAGGCGATCCAGGCTGCACTGCTTTCTGGAATTCTTTCTCTTGCTGGGCTATCGTACTCGTAATACTCTTGCTGGCCGTGAGATTGTTTTGGTTAGGTGGTGGGGGCAGGGGGTCTTCATCGAGTAATGAATATCTTCGCAAGCGCTTCAAGTTTTGTTCTGAAGCGGATTTGGTAATATGCTTAAAATCTGGGGGGGTGTCAAGTGCAGAGGTAGGAATGTATGCAGGAACGAGGCCTTGAACGAAGAAAACGTGGTCAACAATTTCGTGTAATGTTGGACGAAGTTCAGGCTTCGGTGTAAGGATCTGTTGGATGAGATTTTGCACGGAAGCAGAGGTGGGCCTCTCTGGAGGAAAATCATATTCGTTGTCACGGATACGCCTACAGGCAAGATATATTAACAAAAAAATTCTTAGGGTGAATATTGCCACTCACTTGTAGATAGCCTTCACATCCGATGTTTGGAACGGGGGTCGGCCGACGACGAATGTGTACAAGATGACACCAATGGACCATGTATCGACCTCGAAACTGTGTCCATTGACAGTATCGAACAGAACCTCTGGTGCGATATAATTTGGTGTCCCACAGATGGTCTTCTTTCTTTCACCAGGGTTCTCGATAAGTGCCGCCAACCCAAAGTCTCCCACTTTGATGTTCATGTTGGCATCTAAAAATAGATTTCCTAATTTGAGATCTCGATGGATCACCTGGTGCGTATGCAGGTAGTGGCACGCGCCAAGAATTTGAATCATAAAGAAACGGGATTCCGGCTCTGAAAAACGACGACGACGACGTAGCATATCCATGAGGGATCCAGATTGGCACAATTCGAGTGTTATGTACACATTCTCATCGTCTTCAAAACAGTCTGTGAAGCGGACGATATTGGGGTGTTGCAAAGAGGCATGGATTTTGATTTCTGCGTAAAGCTGTTGCAAAAGGTATCAGACGACACGAACTCTGAGTAATGAAGAAAATGATAGAAGAACCCCAGATAAGGGGCTACTACAGATTTGTTCCAAAGAACACTTCTGGAAAAGGTACCAGTGTTCAACATTCTCCCAGAGTTTTAAATCGAGCTGTCTACCCGCATTATAGGCACGCGACCAGTGTTTTGTACACACGACACATCACTTTCCATGTCAAAATTGAGTTGGAGTGTCTTGGTAGACATATATCCCCAACTCGTGATCAGATCTTTGCCACAATAACGTCACCCTTGTGTGCTCAAAGACCACCTCTGTGGAGGATAGCTCTGACAATGTGCTGGGCGAACCGTACTCCTCGGAGCTATCCTCTCAGCATCAATACAACACCGCAGATTAGGCGGTTCATCGGTGTCACAGTGTAAATGAAACACTTCGTATCATTCCCGCAGCCGCGAGTGGAGTAGATAAAACGAGATGAAATGAACAAAGAGAATAGGGTGGCTCACCTTAGTTTTAGCTTTTTTCGATTTAAGAGATTCTTTGGTAACGACCTTACAGGCTACTCGACTGCCTCGTCGATCTTTAACTTCGTAAACCCGTGCAAAGCCGCCCTGCAGAAAGTGATTAGTACCTTGAATGTTGACAAGCCACCGAGAGTTTGTAAGAAAAATGTACCGACCTCTCCCAATAAACCTATCCGCTGGTACTGGAACTTCCCAGTGTTGTCACTGATAAGTTTTGGGGGTGAAGGGGGAGCGATCTTAACCTTCTGCCTTGGCAGGGGAGGAGAAGATGGTGCTTTGGTGGGTGGTTTGGGCGGACTCGCCAGTGGCTGTTGTTGCTGGTGGTTGACGACATTGGCCCCGTTCCCCAGTGGGTATCGACGCGCCGGATTCTGTTGCTGTTGAGGAAACCTGTTATTGGATTGTAGGGGATACATTGTTGTGGAAGCGAAGATATGAAGGCCTAACGCCGATCTTGAGGAAGTCACTGACTGACTGCTTGGAAAGTACTGACTACTTAGTTCAAGTTCAAGTTGGATTTTCAAATAGTCATAAACTTGTGGCTGACACCCCCAACGAGGCTAACGCGTTCAACATCACGTGGTATAGTTCAACTTTTCAAGTCATGTGGCCGTACTATCACACACGTGCTGAAACACCTTCCCATCACTCCCATTCTGAATCTAAGAATATTCTAATCCATAAACTCTCATTTGAAACGTATAGTCATGGCCTCATTTTTTACAACAGCTTGATTTGACTTACATGTGCAGCCCTCCCGCAAATAATAGTACTCGGTCCCACTGTTAACAGTGGCCGCCAGGAAGGGTTCATCCAGTCCGGCTGTGAAGCTTGTGAAGGACCAAGTTGGCAGGTTCCCATTGGTCTTATAAGGTGATTTGACCACAATATAGGCGCTTGATAGGCGCTATACTTTGCCTTTGATCTTCAATGATGTACTGATGACGTCCATGCATGAAAACTTCTTAATACACTCGAAAAAAAGAGATTCATGTACCAAAGCCATGCACGAGGGTCTGAGCCTTTCAAACCTGAGTATGTAAATGACCCTCCTGCATAATTAGTGAAACGTCTCCTGTTTTGAGATCCGCGCCCATCCTTTTACCATCCACCACGCAGTAATATATAATATGCTATGACCTCACGACTCACGAGCGATACACGGAGCGGCTGGCTTTAATCAGAAAAGGACAGGGCCATTTGCCAAGGCTTGACCTGTGGTTATTGAACTAAAAGTCCATTCAAAAGCACTGCCCCAACAAAAACTCTCTTATACAGTATTTGAACCGGACCTTTTCTTCTTTCACCCTTACATTCACCGTCCTCATCAGTATATAAATATCACTCAAGACAAATGCGTATACCCTTCTACACTTCAAGATCACATTCTTCCACCAAAAAATTACACCGTCGAAAAGGTGGTGGAGGTGGTGGTAGAGGTGGCGGTGGTGGCGGGAAATCTTCATCCAGTGGCTCAAAGGGCTCGGGTGGCTCAAAGGGTTCAAAGGGTTCAAGTGGTTCAAAGGGTTCAAGTGGTTCAAAGGGTTCCTCAGGCGGTCCCCGAGGATCTAGCTCTTCAAGTAACGGAGGTGGTATACCAACTGTGATACCTGCTGGGCAGTTATTCGCAGGTAGACAGGTTGGTGGAGGAACAAGAGTGCAAATATTCGGGACGAGGTAATTTGGTTTGTCTTACATGTATAACGCTGCAGTTCACCATTTACACAATAAGGACATATGGAAGCGGATACCCTGGCATTACAGGAAGGGGTGTTACAGGCCTTGGATTCCCTTTCGTTTTCTGGCCCATCGTATGGCCTGTTATCATTGGCGGTGCAATCGGGATAGGGGCTGGTTCATATCTGTACAGAACAGACGAAGTCAGTACTTAATTCTTACTAACTGGATCTCCAATCTCATCAAATAATAGTATGGTCTCCCAAGTAACAGTAGCCGTCCAGGCGGGCCTATGGTTTTTGTTACGCTCCCTTCAGCAACCACAAACACCACATTCCAGCTGGTATCGGATAACTCAACTGTCATCTCCCTGATTACGGACATCTCGTCAAATTGCACCCTTCTTCTTAGTTCCCAGCCATCTCAGCCAAATTCGTTCTCGGACAACTCAACAGGTAATCCTGCACCCGAACAAGTAGTCCAATATTACCGCGCAAGTAGTATATCGCTCACCCTCGAAGGGTATAACAATACTGCTATCTTTGGAGCAGACGGTACACCTGATATTCCGCTCCCCCAGAACATCGATACAAATCTTTTAAATTGTCTGAACGCCACAATTGCGAACACGGCACCCCTAGTCGGCTCGGCAAGTGGGTTGTATCAGCATCCAACGCAAATTGGGATCCAGTTCGCATTGGTTTATGTTCTCTGGACGTTTTTCGGGCAGCTTTTCTGATGATTCCCTATCCACTTCATGGTGTTATGTTGTGTTTCGACGCTCAATCATGCCCCGGCTATTTATGTTCTTAATGATCTATATACACTCTCCCTCCGAAACACGCCGGACTCGTGATGAAAGGTGGAACTGGTATATCTTATATGCGCAACATGACATAATGCTCCCTTTTATTACAATAGCACTAATGACATACCTAAAAACGAATATCCACGCTCCAATTAACATTAATTTATGTTTCGAAACTGTAAACATAATAGTAGAAACACTATATAAACCCGACCTATTAGTATCGCAGATTTTTGAGTAATGCGCACAACTCACAACTCACTTCTATAACTTGGGGCTTGTATACTAGCTGAGCCGTACTCCCATACGGTTAAATAACTTCTGGACCCTCCAATTTTTTTGCCACGAGTGATAATCGAGGCGTTACAAGTTTGCAGAACTAGATAACTTTTATTGCACTGACCTCTGCACCACTTACAAGGTAACGTCGGTTTATAAGCCTTTGAAAGATTCTCTACAAGTTATTCCGCCAGTTGTGAGGTGACTAATTATAATCGAGCGGATTTCCAGCTACTGAAAACTTTGCAACACTACAGCTATAAGTAAGGAATAATACAATCTAACCGTGATGCATTGTCGTGTTCTATTTATATCACAATTTAAACACTCTTGAAATTTTGATTTATTTCGATGACATGTGTACAAAGTACATGCTTAAATGGTACCGGTAAACTTTAAAAGTACTATGACAGGTCACATCATGCACATGCATCATGCGTTACGCCCAAGCCCAAGCGCCTGTAAAACGTGTTTTATAGGTAAGGCTGGGGTGTGTTTCACTGCCGTACACATGAGTTGTTCGACACGTTGGTGCCCAACTGCTATTTCCCTCTGCCGTTCTAGCTGGTAAATGACTTGTATTTGGGGTGTTGGGGTGCGATCATGATCACCTATGTATATTATCAAGATCGGTAACCTCAAAACACCAATCAAATCAATTGATTATTACTATGCAAGGTTTTGTTATTCGTTGCTTAGATAGGTTGTACAATTTGAAATGATATAAATGAAACGATTCCAACTATAGATGTGGTATCCTATCCATAGCCTTAAAACCCTCAAAAGCAACCCCAAGTAAACCGTGGACTAGCGTCTTTGGTCTTTCGAGCCCTACGATCAACTATCATTGCAAAACCGATAGACTGCGGAATGATTGTCCTCGTTCCGGGTTTGACGCCTCTATTTCTTCCCACATGTTCAATTCATGGATTACATGCATAACGCAGGTTTGCCCCAGATACATCACAAGTGTGGGTCTATTTACTGCGACATTACCGATACATAGTTGGAAAATCGCGAGGCGCTAGGAACCGAATTTAACGGGTCAAATACAAATCATCTTTACATCTTCACATCCAGGCTACGTGTATCTGTGAGTTTGTAGAATCAGAACAGAAAGGAGCTAACACCCTAAAACAGTAAGACTGTTATGTGGGTTAGTATCAAAAACTGATACATCGATGGGTAAACTTCGCAGTTGTTTGGCCTCCGCAGTTCGTCGAAAGGATGTTCACCGTCCAGGAACATCATGCCACGAGCTATTCAGATCATGGACTTGTCAGGAACCCACCGAGGTCAGCTGGTGTGAACGTACTTCTAGATCATAACCTCACTTCTTTTTTAATTTTGCCATTGCTGGAAGTGGGGGAAATGCGGATTTCGGCATACCTGTGCCGTGCATCATGGAATTTGGGAACTTGTGCTAGATCTTGGTTTTATCTTGGTATATTGACGCCTGGTGGTTGCTTTAAAAGTGTGGGGTGTTGTGCTTATGCCGTGGTGTCAGTGGGATAGTGGACCATGTTATAGACTTTGTACATGGTGTATCATGTGCAGCCCATTTCATCACACTGAAAGGGGGAATGGAAGCATGGACCACGTTCCGGGTTCCAGATTTCAGGTCCGCGAGGTTAGGGGGTGGGAGATAGCGGAGAGCACTACCTCTTTCGTAAGTCATACATAGTGTACTCTCTTCGTAGTTTCAGATGGTCGTGTTATGCACCATCAAAGGCGGAATGCTACGATGTCATGTAGGACAACTTACACCGTTGCGTATAACTATCGTTCAAAGTTATAGATGTCAAGAATATCTAGAGGGTTCATACAGATCGATACAATCTGATGGATTGCACACGTACCAAAGTAAAAGAAGCCGATTTGACAATGTCAGGCCCCCAGATACTTTTGACTATCACACGGAGTGCACGCGTGTAACATTAAATTTCGATTGGAGGGATGTCGATGATTCCCCTAAGAATATAGAAATGGTGCCATCTTTCCGAGGTGCTATATGCGGGGTATAGGTAACTTATTGGTATTCATCAGTGTTTGTAGTTACGATATCATCGTGAAGAATGTAATTAATGAGGCTGGAGGTAATATTGGGGATTTAGTTATCATCCGGTAGCATATCAGTGGAGGGTTCGGCTGTACTCAACTGTACTCTTTCATTTTCACTCCATCAACCTGATTGAAAACGCATGGGTGATCGTTGCCTTCCCAAGGGTCGTGACGCATAAAATTTCTTTATATGTAACATTGAGCAATCCCAGTTCGAAAATTGAGAATGGTGTTTTCTTCCAGTAAAATGATGATAACACAAGTATAAGGGAGAAATTTAGTGATTTCGAAGAACTGGTTTCCAGGCCAACGTCTGGAGGTTAAGAGAAACTGAGATCTATACAGAAGACCATTCGGAACAAGGACACTAGAAATAAGATTAGATAAACCACATGGCGCGAGATGGGTCATGGAGTAGGAAGCTTCCATCTGGGTTTCTGGGCATTTTGTAAGTAATGCTAAGACGTATTCTTGAGAAAATTTAGGGTGGTTCCCGCAGGCTTGGATTGCCCCAAATCATGTTCATTATAACAAATTCACGTCGTTACCGACAATTCCGGAATCAACAGTCTTACGGAGTTGATAAGTTCAAATCTCATAGGTATCAAGTGTGTTCCTACCTCGATTGAAGACGGTGAACGAAGCGAAATAAGATCTGCGTGAGGAAGGGGCGCCATCGCACAGGTACCGAAGGCGGGAGAGTAAATACAAGGGATATAAACAACGTTCCAAAAACAGTCAATAAGCTAGTGGACGAAAAGAGCAATCGAACGGCATCCCCTTTGACGAGACCCCAGGTCAGTGAGCGCATTGGATGCGCGACGAACAGTGTTGGTTGACATTGAAGACGAGCTAGGGAAGAGACGAACAGAAGATGTCGATGATATCTCTATAGCACTGACGTATAGGTTGAGTTGAGTTTGAATTGGATAAATTAAAAGGATAAGACTTTTCGGGGTCCCGGTGAGCCGTGTGTGAACAGCGAATGATGGTTCATGATATAAGGCCCAAACTAACAACATTTCCCTTTCGTCTCTCCTTCCTTCTCCTCCCATTCCGTATCCTCTTGTACTGGTCCCTCCATATCACGTTATACCGTTCACAAGCGCATATATTGTTATTTCAGAATGCCAGCTGTACGCCTTACTCGTCGGCGACGCTCATCGCTTGCAGCTTGTAAGTTGTACACAAGCGTAAACAGCGATGGCAATTTGACAGAAGTCTCTCCTTTGCAGTTACACCCGCAAAAGCAGGAATATATGGCATTCAACGTCCAGTAACGTTTGCGCCCAATGTGACACCCGTAACTTTTGTGGAGTCGGACGATACCTCTAGATCACCTACGCCTGAAGCTGGCTCACCCTCATCCGCTCTTTTCCCTCCATCCCAAGCGCCCGCCCCCGCTCCGTCGAGGAGACGTGCTCCCCCTGGAAAGAGAAGATCGATGGGATATATCCCCCGCCCTCCCAATGCGTTCATGCTCTTCCGTGCAGATTTTGTGCGCCAGAAGCATGTCCCTGGATCAATAGAGACCAACCACGGATCTCTATCGAAAATAATCGGTATGTATCTTATATGCTGTGTGTTTGAATTGTACATGTTATTTATGCATCAATTCAGGAAACTGCTGGAGGTCGCTCCCTCTTGAAGAGAAGCGAGTCTGGGAAGTAAAGGCGAAGCATGCAAAGGCTGAGCACAAAGCTCAATATCCTGAGTATCGTTTCCGCCCCGTTCACAATAAGAACAAGGAAAAGAAAAAGGATAAGCCAACCACTACTGTTGAAGACGAGCGCCGCTGTGAGGAAGTTGCTCAACTTCTTCTGGAAGGCAAGAAAGGTGATGAGCTGGCTGCTGCAGTTCGCAATTTGGATAGGATCAGATCGGCAACACCCGCCGTTCAACCTGTTCAACAACCGTACAAGCATAGGCGCTCATCATCAGTTCCCCTTCCGAATGATTACTACCCCAATTACAGCAACATTGCTCTGCCTTCAGTCCCTTTCCTGGCTTCTAGTTCTCGTCCTATGTCTCCTGTTGGAACTATTTCTCGACAACAGCGGGCGATGCTCGGCCGTCGCCGCAGCTCCAGTGCACAGCCTAGTCTGATGAACAGATCCTGGACCCTGCCAATGCCAACTATTCTGCAACGGGATCATTCTCCACTTCCGGAAGTAGATACATCTATATTTGAGCCCTCATTCATGAACAGCAACTACTCATTCCCCACCCAAGAGACCACCAACCCACACCAACATCTTCAATCGTTTAATATAAGCGAACTCATGACGAGTCTTCCTCACGATCTTGATCCTTGCCAATCCGCTCCAAGAAATGGACCTTTAGATGGCATCGCACCTCACGATATGGTACCCATGTACAATGAATCACCTTCCCCCGGACACGATACTGGTATCGACAATATGTGTTGGCCATTATATGATCAAACCAATGCCTTCCAACAACAACAACCGCAACCTCAATCGCAATCGTCACATTCCTCCAGCACCTATTCTGGATCACCAGCAACATCAGAAGGATCTCTTCCGACCTTGCACGCGCCTAAGCCTCAGTTCGCTTCTGATCAGACACCCACATCAAGTATGTTTGATGAGATGTGGAAAGGCGTCGGTGCTGGCGATGGCGACTTTGTGGACCACTCACAATTCTCGCAGGCGATTAACATTGGAATAGGCATCGATCTTGTTGGTCAACAGCAACACATGCTCCAGCATCAAGATCTGGAAGGATGTGGAATTAATGGCTATGATAACTTGTTTGATCAACATCCGCAGCTCCACCAACAACAACTTCAGTACGAAAATGCTGGGTTCAGCTACGGATACAACGAAATTATTTCGCAGTGATTCTGAACGGCGTTCTTATTTGTTCGGGTTCTTCTACGCTTCAAAAAAATCTTGCCGATCAACCCTTCTTCAATATTGCACTTTATAATCTACCAGTCTTGTCTATAATACCTTCATTATCTCGTCTCTTGCTCTCAATCAACCTTTTGTAGCCTTATAACTGGTCTTGTCTTGTCTCCTCCCCACCTCACACTTATTATATTCTTCCTCTAACACCCTTTCCAAAACGATATATATATCCAACTGTAGCCATTTGAAAGTTTTCCTTTTTTTCTCTATCTTTTTTATGTCGATTCTTGCTATTGTTACATATATTGCTTTTAAAAAGCAAACTCCCCACCCCACTGTATTTTGTAGTTTTCTCGTTTTCTGACATAAGTTGTCTTCGTCTAGTCAGTCGCTATGCGTTTATGTCTGGTCAATGATGATGTTTTTTGGTCTTATAAAAAAGTGATTGATTAGTGCTGGATTATTTGGTCTCTATGCATTTATAAGTTGTTCCTTGTACTTACAGGTACAATTAGCCGTAATTTGTGGAGCGTAAACACGATGCGTGCACGTTTCATCAAAAACGACTTGATACGCTAAGTACAAGGGATGAATGTTCCCAACGGAACAGGTACGAGAATTTTCCTTCAAAAACGCTATCTTGAAAGTTTACTACAAGTATATAGTACCAACCTTATTCCGGTAAACTTTGGGAGGAGAGGCGACGGTCAACATGGTCGTAACCAGTAATCCCAATGACTTGTAAAGTGGGCGCGGCGAATCTGTGGCGTATTCAAACGCTCATTTGTAGATTTATCTATTATGTTTAAAGTTAACTCATCGATTTAACCTGGGACCTTGCCAAAATTTCAAGCCACCAATCTTCACAGATCTGGCATACTCCTTTACATGTGGGTAATTAAATGTAACCCGCAAGGCGTTTCAACCTCATAAAGATCTCATTGATTTCGAAGGTTGTTACTTCTTGACCTCAATTGACATCCGGTGTGTAAACAAGTAAAGTGAAAGTGAAAGCGAAAATGTTGTTACCTTCCTTCCGGCGTACTTAACTCCTTTCTCCTTTTTCTCCAGGAGTATTGTATGTCCGTGATTAGAATCACTGAGCGTTTGAGCCCCGTGACAAAGAACATACATGATGTCAAATATGTACAACCCGGGGTTCTACTCTCCACCGCCGCCACCATCTTCCGCCCGTTTTAATACTTATATATGTATGTATCCATACAAAAACGTCCATCAGTTTCATGGACCAATGATCAAGACGAATGTGCGCCGGAGCCAATATTAAACCTCGCGCCTATTTTTTTATTTTATTTATTCAAGCGACCGGAACATAACCTATTGGATGATCTGCGAATGAAATGTAAAAAATCCCAAAAGAAATGCGAGAATAAGGCACCAGGTACGCAGGTGATAAAGGAGAGAGAAAAAAGGTACGGTGGATAAATTCCTTCATCCGCAGTCTTTCAGCTTGTGAACGGCCAAGGTGATGGACAAGAGGAGACAAGAGTTAAGAGTATCTCACAGTTATATTTCGAGTGTGTTTTATGAGGGGAGAAAATATATAAAAGTGCTTGTATATCAAAAAAAGATCGCAAGTATTTCAGGGTTTGGGGTTATCAGTTGATAAAATTAGAGCAGATGGGGTTTGGTGGTGGAGGTCGAGGACTTGTTCACTACCGAGTCGATGGCAACCAACATGCAAAGTAACACCAAGCATTTATATTAATATAGTACCGGGTGGTAACCTCCTGGCGTTACGTCCTTCATTTGCATATGTGACAGGTGCAGCCAGACGACCGCAAGCAAGAAAATATCTTATCTATAGTAGAGACTGACAGCCTGGAGCTTGGTACACAGCCTTTGTTGTTGAGATGACACCGACAGTTGGCAGGGACAGGAGGAAAATTCGGATAAGGGATAAGATAGGATGAGATCATGGTTTGAATTAGATAAAATTATTATTTGAAAAAGAGATTTTCTTGGAGAAGGAAAAGCCGGTGATGTCGACGATGATTTCGCTATATGATTGACCGGGTGCAAGCGCAGATCATGACAGTCGCAAGGGATATGACCGGTGGAAAACGTTGGGGACTGCAGAACGTGTTACCTTAATTGGACTAACCTGAATCAGGCACTCTGGATCTGGATCGACTGACTTGTTATATATTCTTTGCTTTCCTTTCATTTCATTCCTCATCCTCATTCCTTCCCACATCCTCACAATGCGTCTCTTCGCTGTTTCCCTCGTCAGCTTGTCCACACTCCTTACTCTCTCTCTCGCCGCTCCCATCGTATGTCTTTCACTCCTTCATCAATGTTTAATCCTCTAATTATCCCCCATATTTCTAGACACAGAGCGGCTTGCTATCATTAAGATCATCGTTACCAATCCCCAAGATACCGGCACAGCCCCAGCCACAAGGCTTAAGACCACCACCCGACTGGAAGAGAGAACCCGAACCCGCTCCAGGCCCTGAAGACCAGAACGGGAGGAGAGAGCCCGCACCTCCTCATGCTTACTGGAAGAAAGATGCTTCACCCCACGTTGTTCACTTGAGGGAACCCGCTCCTGGATCTCCCGGAGACCAGGACTGGAAGAGGGAACCTGAACCTGTTGCAGGATCTCCAAGCGACCAAGACTGGAAGAGAGAGCCTGGATCACAAGGAAACCAGAATTGGAAGAGAGAACCCGGCCCTCCGAATGTCAACTGGAGGGAACCTGAGGCCAACCCTGGATCACCAGGAAATCAGAACTGGAGGAGGGAGCCTGAGCCTGCTCCCGGACCACCCAATGTCAACTGGTAGAATGATCTTGGCATCACCAACCACCCGTACCGCACCACCATTGATGCATCGGGAGATAGCGAGAGATGAAAGTCATACAATTTCTTTTCACACTCACACAAACACTCAAGTCATATAAAGTGGTTTCTACCCTACCACTTATCACTCCTTGTCGTCGCCCATTATATTCACTGAAACCCATCTGATTCTGTTTTGACAAATTTCTCCTGATCTCCTTTTGGTACCATTTCCGTCAATAGCCGCTCATTCATACATATGGTGGCTCTCACGCTCGTTTAACAAATCCATTTTTCATCTATAATTTTGTTTGTTTTGGTCTTTACTTATCAGAAAACTGAGAAGAGGAATACAAGATTTGGATATTTGAAAATCATATCTTGGACTAATACTATCTTTTCTTACTGGTTTCTTTTGCGTCTCTCCTGTTGTATGTAGAAATTACACTGTCTCTTTCCCTTTCGTATGCATGGATTGGAACAAGAGAATTTACAATTATTTTTAATTCCCCGTTCCGTTCAAGTCAAACGCTTTGCCCTAGTCTAGTTTAGCTCGGTTTTTAATAGCAACCTACAATCTATCGGTCTACTCGTTGAAACCCTGTCAGTTAGCTTGATGCATGCCGGTTGCGGGTATGCCGTGTGACCCTTTCAGGTCGTTCCATTTATTGTACATGTTTATGCCCACCTTGCTTAATTTTACTTTATAGTGAACTTGATAGTTGAAATGTTGAGATTACACCCCATATGGGTTTCCCAAACCTTTTTTTTGATGCGTACCGCATCGGTCACAGAAAATGCTTAATAATAATACCACGACTATCCCAGGCTACAGTATTCATTCTCAAAATCCCCGATAACCCGCTACTACTGCCGTAATAGAAAAATTTTGCAAAATCTGTGAGTGAATGAATCCATCACATTTCCGTTGTCAACTGCTTTTTGAACAAAAATCATTCTCGGTGTCAAGCCTGTAGTATCTCTATCCTATTGCGTATTGTGGTTGTATATGTACCTATGTTTATCTGACAGGCGAAATCAATAGTCTGAGAATTGACTTTTTTTTTCGATGCCTTCAAGTACTTAAGTTTACACAGAAGGAGCTTGGCTAGGTTATAATATAACCTTTTTCATGTCATATGGGTTGTCCAGTAATTAGACGCCCCCATATTTCTGGTTATAGAAAAGAAACAATGCCGTTAGGCGTGAGTGAATCTTGGAAAAATAGTTTATTTGTCTTTCGGTTCGCCGCTTTTTGTACTTTGTATGCGGTCTGCATACAATTACCTTCGTGCTGATACAAAGGGAGATAGTAAAAATCCGGGCGAATTTTTCGCCGGAATCAACACATGTTTTGTTGCCAACATCACTAGCTCAGATCTGGTTGATGAACCGCGACTCACGGGAGGTCTTGTTTGTTAGCCCTCCGTCCCATCTTTAGAAGCGCGCCAGCATAATCATAACGGACAGAAGTGATAACTGTGGCAAAAATAACCTTCTTTGAATCTTTCAACTCAACCGAGGGTCCGTTGTCGAATCTCTCAGGGAAGTGGGGCAGTATCAGTGTTGGGCAGATATTTTACATAGTAGCACTTTTTCTACATCTCAACGTATCTTTCCTAGAGACACGAAATATGAGATGCGCCATATGACAACCAAACAAGAGGCATACCTTCAATATCCCATCATGTATAGCAGACTCAAATACCAACACTCATACCAATGTATCGATAAAAATCAGCAACGAGGTACAAACTCCCTGCAAGTACAACGAGTTCTTGAACATTCTCCCCTTCCTTCCGCTGTTTCTGCTGTTGTTGAGAAACCCACTTCAAAGACTCCGCCAGCTGTCCATCAGCGGGATCATCATCTTTAGCAATCCAAAGACTCGCATTGGGGGTTCGCTCTCGGATGACGACAGCCAGCTCTGAAGGGGGTACAGATTTCACCCAAGGCATGCCTTCTGGTGGTGTGAATCGTATAGCAGCAACGTTCACGTTGAGGGAGACTTTGGAACTAGTTCCGGACGGAAGTGTAGGGGGAAGGATTGGAGAGAGCGTTTGGACAGGTGTTTTTGGAGGTGAATGAGATAGAGAGAGTACGTATGTTATATTGAACGTCAGTTTGTTCGACCCGGTTGAGGAAGAGAGTAGGGAGATAAGATGTGTCACATAAGCACCCAATGTCATGGAAGATCCAGGATTGTGAGCCCCATCTGCTAACACTACAAGTGGCTCTTGTGGAGTAACGTCTTTGACTGTCAAAGTATGGAAAGACAATCGGCCAGCCCAACGAACAGCTTTGATACCTTTTGCAACGGATTCGGGTGTGATTTTATTTTGTGTGGAAGGGTGTTGCTGAATTGCCGATATCAATGTTACCGCAGTACCCAAATTATCGAGTTGGTGTTCTCCGTATAATGGAAGAAGCGCTGGTATGTTGTTTGGGAAACACGACAAGGATATATGGACAGGTTGCGGGGCAGGTGGTTGGAAGGACGTAGGTGACAATGTAAAGGATCCCAATGATGAACCTGATCCATCGATACTTTCATCCCAGTCCCGTTTGGACGCTCTTTCCGCAAGAATGAGTTTGCCGCCAACTTCTTGTACGATCTTCCGGGTGACTTCGAGTACTTCAGGATATTTTTGAGGTCCCAAGATGAAGGGTTTGTCTTTCCTGGATATAGCTGCCTTTTCTTTCGTTATATCCGTGGGTGTCATCCCCAAGAAGAATTGATGATCCAAATCGACAGTTGTCAATGCAGATGCTATGATAGCACTATCCGGAATAATGTTCGTCGCATCTAATCGTCCACCCAATCCGACCTCGATCACCGCGATATCAACGTTGAGTTCTTCGAAGATGTAGAGAGCAGTGAGAGTTAATATTTCGAAACTACTGAGTTTCGTATCATGTTCTTTATCAGCACGTTCAACTTCAGTTCGTGCTTCTTTGTAGATGGTGGGTGAGACTGGTTCATTGTTGATAATGATACAATCGTAAACTGAGACGAGGTGTGGACTGTTGTAACGGCCAAATGAGAGCGAAGATTCGTGGATGATCGAGGAGATCGTTGCTGCTACACTTCCTTTCCCGTTCGTCCCTGCGATATGACAGGTTGGACGAGTGTAAGGTGGGAGGTGGGATACGAGCTGTTTCAATCTGTCTAGGCTGAGGTCAATTGACATGATGGGCTAACGGCTATAGAATGTTGGTCTGGTTGAAGAGTTGTTTTGGGTGAACAACAGCGTTTATTTTCTATTTTCTGAATAGGCTTACTGATGACATGATCTCCGAATTTTCAACCCATTTTGAAAATGGCCATGGGGAAAAAGTGTGCTATTTTTGAATCTTGAAATCATATTGTGGGCGGCTGATGCTGCCAGGACGGCGGTTTCTGAGTCCATGAGGAAGTGGTGTCATCTAGCGAGCGGCTGGCTTTCAGTTTCCCAAGTCCTTCCGTTTTCCGTTCACTTGGTTTGAAAGTTCTTTCAAGGACCTCTCGCCATTTTTAGTTTAAGTCCTGACTGAGAGCAGTAGGTGTTGCAGTTTTCCATAAGTCTGGTTTCTGATCGGCGGTCAATCGGTCATGGATGGTCTGGCAAACGGAGGGAGCACAAAACAATCAGAATCAACATCATGATGTATCATCAAATTTTTACAAGCGTATCATTTGCAAAGACTGATCTATAATTCGAATCATTGTAAAGAAGACCTTTATAATCTATCAGTGAACGCCTTTTGTGCGCTCATTGTAAAACCTCATGATCAAGCATTTATTTTTAGGAGGTATGTTATCTCATGTATGAGTTTCCAATATCTCCCTTGAAGCTTGAAGCTCGAACTTCTGAAGGCTATGCAGATGATGTGTCCACAAGCTAGTCGACAAACTGGCATTGAGAGTGGCATGGGATTTGTGCTTTGATTTTCAACATCGAGCTTCTCATCAAAATGTCAAAATTGCAGTTCTCACTTCTCCTTGTCTTTGCGCCATCATCTGTCAACTTGGCAGATCGCAGAACAATAACCCGAACTTTCCCTCCAATTCATACGAACATATCTCAGCCTTGGAAACCAATTTCAGTGTTTTTGGAATATGTTTCTTGGCAATCAGGGATAACTTTTGAATACGCGGAGCAAGCAACTACACAAAACCCTGCTCTTTTGGTTTTGAATTGTTCTTAATGACTGTTTTGTGATTGTGTACACGGCTGTTATTATAAGAAGCATGCATTGTTGTTTCTTTCCCAGGTCTGTATCAATTGATCATTTTTGTACCCTTTAAGATGATAAACTTTGTTAATCATTGGCAAGCACTTGTAGACACACCATTGCTTTTTGGTCTATTCCACTCACTAAACAGTATATCGAAGTGGATCATGATTCAGATCCTTGAGATGCTTGAGCTCGAGGTGATTTCTCCCTTGTTCATTTTCCATCACAGACAAAATATTTCCAGTTTCTTTTTGACGTGTGTTAGTCCCTCATGACCTTGTCACTCCGGGAGGAAGAAATCTATTTTCAGAAACAACTGGAGCTTCTCACAAACTAACACCTGTACACAGTTTTGTTATACGTATCCAAGATCATGCCGGACTCTTTCAACCAAGGGGTAAACTTATTTCTCGTGTTTCAGGACCTATCAAACATATACATTTTCGGCCTTCTTTTCATGATGCATTTATGAGAGGTTCCGCCGACCTTATAAAAGACGAACAGGTTCATTTCCTGCCTGTCGTAGATCAGCCAATACCGCCACCTCCGTCATTAACCTTTCCCAAAGTAATTGTAAATAATGCCATCCGATATATCCGCTGACGTCGCGTATATCGGCGGTGTGTGGTGTGAAGGTGTGCTCTATGGTGTGTACTTTGGAAATTGCTATAAGCTTAGGCCTAACCAATCTCACTTCCTTCCAGGTATACAGTAAGTGATAAATTCGCTATACAGGTGTGCAGTTTATTGAGGTAGACATCTAGTATCATTGTCTTCTTCGCACTGTGCAAGATCTACTTGGACAAGGCCCGCAAGAAAGGGCATTGGCACTCGGACTATTCAAACAGGTTTATTCATTCATCGATTCTTCAACATGTGGGTAGATTCCTAACGCTGCAATGTCTAGTGTACTCTTGGCATTCGGCACTGTCATGTTTGCGCTGTCAACAGCCCACGTTGGTCTAGCTGTCTACGAACTGCTTCAAGGTTTTGTCTATCAACGTGACATCGAAGGTGGACCGCCTGCTTACTTCCGTGAGAATGTTTTTCCAAAGAGAAAGGCCATTTATATTATCAATGTTTGTTGCTCCTTGTGCTTCTAGCGGTTTTTGACAGAACCCTAATGAGATGTTTATTTATAGACGCTCTTGGGAGACTCTTTACTTGTACGCTTCTGGCATACTGACAATGGCCAAGTACATGCTGAAAAAACTTGTATCAGATATGGCGCGTTTATGTGATCTGGGGACGTAATATCTACATATGTTTGCCATCGGTGAGACCGAGATCCTGATTTGTTGGTTAGGCCATAAGACTGAGAACCTGCGGTTTTTCTAGATTCTCCTTCTAATCGGAACCGCTGGTGAGTTGATTTTTTCATAGCTATGTTAAGTATACTTGTATCTAATGCGTTTATGTAGTATGTGGCATCAAGACTATCGTAGCGAATGCTACATCATCTGCTGCATCCGTGTTCACTTCCGATATCTTATCGTGGATTACTTCCACATTCGTGTTGACGATAGTGACGCAGATAACTGCTACTTTTTTGATCGCTAGTAGGATCTATTATGCTTCCAGGCCGTACTCAGGGGAAGTTAACAAGGGCCACCGGTCGAGATATATGTCTCTCGTTTGGCTCGTCGTCGAATCTGGAGCTATATACACTTCAGCTGCCCTTATCCAATTAATTACTTATCTGGAGAAGATGAATGCCGGTGTCATATTGGAGTTTATGTTGAGTCAGCTGAGTGTGCGTTTTTACTCCTTTTTCGTTTAGATCCGCATTTTATTTCGGGTCCTCGCTTTCCGAAATAAAAACAAGACTGACAGCAATGGATTGATTATATAGGCTATGGTTCCACTTGTGATCGTGGTTAGAGTTGGGCTGGGGCTCGCGCATGATGGTACAACGCAAAGGAGACGACAAGAACCTACTCACGACTTGTCAACCTTCCAAGTTGCCAGGGCACAACCAGCAGAGAAGGAAAAAAGCCGCGCGAGTACGGATTCTAGTGCAACTAGAGCGATTTCTGGCTCTCAAACGAATTTTCCACAACCGATTGCGGCACAAACAGTTTGAAGGGGTGGCATTGTTTCGTGTTATTATATCTATGGCTTATATTTACGGGTAGTGGTAACTTATATCGGTGGTAATTGAACGAAGGTTTCAGTTGGTGGAAAGTTCTTTGTAACCTTATGAAGCCATATGCAACAATTCAGTATTCAAAAATTAATTGTATTCACCATCGTGATAGTGCCTAGCGACTTTAATCAGAGCATCTTATGAGTGAAGTGACCATTAGAACTGATGCATTTGTCATGGCGTCAACTACGGACCGGAAAGACAGCATTAGCGGGATGTAAGGATATATTACACGCGATAGCAAGGTCAAGAGCCCAGGAAGCATCCACAACACCACTTCACCCATAAATAAGACTGCTTACTTGGTGTCTGATGTATCAACAGTCCGACCATAACGAGTTGTCAGTGATGCAGTGATGGCATGCTACCAGCAGTTCTCTCTCTATGCAAGGCCATACTAGCTGAGAGGGATAACATCCCGGGGGAAGGGGTTTTTGTTGCGCGATGGTGAGGGTCTATCCCCGTAGTGAGGAGTAGGAAATAGGCAAAGACGGCATTAGCTACCAGTAAAAACTGCAAAACCAATCCATACAGCCTAACAATCGCCCACCAAGCGAATAAATGAAATCCACTTTTACTCGAGCTCATAGTGGTTGACTATAAGCATATAGACTGGTATAGCTGTCCACTCCCATGGGAATAAAAACATATCTGGAACAAGTAAGGGGGTTTCCAAAATAGTTCAAGTGTGAAGACATAAAATATATCCGCACAAAGTAGTCCTAGTCGACCGCAAGTATCTGTTTTGACATTTTCTGGTTCGACTTGTTGATTCTAGTAAGAAGTGGCTAATCGCGTCAGATTATGTTGGAAAACCTATAAATATGACAGGTCGTGTTCAATGAATTTCTCTTCATCCCCGTTACTTGCTTGCAATGGCAGGTTTACAGACTACCTACCTATGGCTCCTTGGCTCTGGTATTGGCAAGGCACTCCCATAAAGCCCGGGTCCGGCGGTTATTAGCCCTTCAGCAGATAGAATGGATGGTAGTGGTAACTTCCTCGCTGAGCTAAGTCCAGCGGTCCTGTTTGCAAGGGGTCAGGCGGATTGGGCAGAATGACGGCTCTTCCGTGTCCAATGGCATGGACTCGGTTGTGTTTCTAATCTGGGGAAACCTCGACGACTGCCTTTGCCTGGAGGTGGTATGGCCTGGTGTAATTTCCATAGGGCCGCGCACCGGGGTTTTCTTCTTTTCACTCGCGAATATCACTGGCCTTCATGCGGTGACAGAAGTGGCGTGTGCGAGCTGCGCATATACGGGTGCTGGGTATGGCTTCCGCTGCCATAAACAGGAGGTAGGACACGACTGTCTTGTGGACGTGGACTCTATCCTGCTGACTATCACAGCAGCCCTGGGTTGAGGGCTGCTGGGAAGTCAGCAGGGGATAGGGACTCCTCGTAGTTCAGTCACTTTCCGATGTTTTATTCTGTGCGCCTATAGCACTTAGGTATAAAAGTAAGTACATAGTAGTTGTTGAGTTTTTCTGCGCATTTACTCACTCCTGCTTTAGATATAACGTGTAATGTCATGCTCCAACGTCACTTCTTCTGTAAGTCTCCTCGGTGCCTAATAATTAGTTTCGAAAAAAGTGTGTGGTTGTGGTACTACTTGCAAGAAAAACCGCGTGACCCTGTGTGTCGTATACAGTATTTCGGGTGATATGCTCATGTTATATTTTGCGTCGAGTGTTTGCGTCATGCATATGATAACTTACTGATTATAACAGATTTGTGCGATAAACTAAATATTGCATAAGAAGAGGAGAACTGAAATCATTCAAAGTACAACCTTGTCCACCTTCAAACGAGTTATCGTTTCATTCAGATATTATGATCACAACATATAGTAGATGCCAATATTCTATCCTCACCATCCTCACCGTAAGAGATAACAAGTTTAAAAAAAGAATGTCCGATTATCATTACTCCACCATTATATATATCCAACAATTGTCAAATTTCATTTGAGATCTGTATCTTGGGTAGCAGAAAACCGGATTTGCTGGTTGGGAGGAGTGGCGCCATGAATTATAGCTGGATTCGTGCTGTCATTTGGGCAAATACTCATGAAACTGACGATGAACATGCCGTCCGGTACATTATATTGATCACCAGCAAATTGTGCAGGAAGCCACTGAGCATTTGGGAAAATCTCCAGTTGCACCTAATTCAAAAATTTTTTTAGGTCAAAATCAAAAACGTACATAGGCGGATCGAGATGGTAGCAAAGCACAGCTGAGAATCAGATATTTATATATATATGCTCAAGAAATGTGTTACAATCGAGATGTCATTCCATTTTTCTTAGAATGAAGAAGGGTGTTTAAGCAACGTCTACATCAACAGAAAGTAAGTCACAATCAAGAGAGCTGTATAAAATCTACTTACTCCGCCATCAATCAAAACAGTTTCGCCATTGACAAACCAATTAGCAACCAAGAAGAGGACGAGACTTCCCATGTCATGTCTCGTTCCACCAGTTGGGACATTTGGGACCTCGAAACCAAAGGTTTTGTCCTGAGGGACTACCGTTACGCCGATTTCATTCGAATGACCGGGGCTTGACATCTAAGCGTGACATCAGACAGTTGCTGTAGGTGTGTAATAGGGACGAACCTCTGATGGGAATAAACCTGGAGCGATACCGTTTACGCGTATACCAAGAGGAAGCAATTCATGGGCGAGAGAAGAGGTTGCATGACCGATGGCACTTTTTGAAAACATATAAGGGTATGAGAAACCGCTTGTTGCGGCATCCTATAGGAGAATTAGCTAAATGAGTGATTGGCTACGAAGATATAGCGATTACTTTTGTCCAGCCAGTTCATACTGCTGGTCATGATGATTTGTGGTACAAATTTTGCAGGCTGTACGGTTTTCCATTTTTCCTAAAAGGGGAAGGAAAGCAAAAGTAAGCCAATATGGACCGACGGCATTTGTTCTAAGGGAGTCATCAAAGTCTTCCTCGGAGACGTTGTCAAAAAGGCTGGAGACGTAGTCAGCAGCAGAGGTAGATGATGGAGAAGGGCGGGTGAAACGGCCGCGGTGAATACCAGCATTGTTGAAGAGGACGGTGACGTAAGGGGTGTGTTTACCGATTTCTTCTGCGAGACGGGTAGCTTCGCTCTGTTGGAGTGGGAGTAAGAAGTGGGAATGTGGGAAAGGGAGGAAGGGGATACCTTGTAGCGGACGTCACCCTGGACGGGGTACATACGACCATAGCAAGGGTTTGAATGAGCAGATTTGTTGTATGCATTGGTGATTCTGTTGAATTAGAGAGAGAATGAAGGGATGAGATTGAAATTATTTTACCTTTCTAGATCAGCTTGAATGGGACCGATGATGTAAACGGATGCACCGTTTGCAACGAGAGTCGAGCTTATCATGAGACCAATACCAGAATTACCACCAGTAACGACAGCTACGACACCAGAGAGGTCAAAGAGAGTAGAAGCTTGGAGGCCATTGAGGATAGCATCTGCCATGGTGGTAGATGGTAAATGACGTCAAAAGACAACAATAACAAACAGAGAGAGGTAGTAGTTCAAGTTAAAAGACTAATTGAGAGAAACGACGATGAACCGGGCAGCAGTAGCAGTACCGACTGACGATGATATCGAGGCTATCATCCACATGGCAACCTCTGCTGACCACAAGCAGCAGTTACCCCCCTTCAAGGATACTCGCACTCAGCTCTTTGTTGGCAATGTACGTCCACCTCCTTCTCTTCCTCTTATCTATTCATTTATTCTTCTTTTTAGCTTCCCTACAGAGTTCGTTGGCAGGACCTCAAGGATCTCTTTCGTCGTGCTGGCACTGTTCTTCGCG
This sequence comes from Floccularia luteovirens, assembly GCA_009739215.1. NCBI lineage: Eukaryota > Fungi > Basidiomycota > Agaricomycetes > Agaricales > Squamanitaceae > Floccularia > Floccularia luteovirens. The sequence goes on from VSJF01000011.1 coordinate 992,857, forward strand.
CAGATGTTTCTCTTGGTCCCGACAACAGATCTCGTGGCTACGGCACCGTTCTCCTCGCTTCCGCAGAGGATGCTGGTCGTGCTGTCGACATGTTTAACGGTTATTCATGGCAGTCGCGCATTTTAGAAGTCCGTCCCGACCGACTTCCCCAAGATTTTGAGTCCAATCCTCTGTCTGCTTTTCCTACTCCTCTCCCCCCCTCCCTTCCAAGCAACCCTCGTTCTATCCTTCCCACATCAGACGATCAAGACCACGTTACCCTTTATGGCCACGACGCATCTGCCGCCCCATGCCGCATCCTATTCGTCGGCAACGTAAGCCGTACTCCACTTTTCTGCTTTTCTCCGTTCAGATGACAACCATCTTTTCATTTTCCCAGCTCCCTTTCCATTGCCAATGGCAGGACCTCAAAGATCTCTTCCGTCAAGCCGGTACTATCATCCGTGCTGATGTCGCACTCGGCCCCGATGGCAGATCGCGAGGTTTTGGTACCGTTGTCTTTGCAATTGAGTCCGATGCTGAGCGTGCTGTTAAAATGTTCAATGGGTAATTCCAGTAACCCTGACTCGCCTATCTGCTTTGTTTGTTTACGTATCTTCTTCATAGCTACGAATACAACGGTCGTGTTCTCAAAGTCCATTTCGACAAATTCTCGCTTGCACACCAACAAGCTTCTTCTGCCCCTGCAACATCAGCACCCACGACCACTTCCACACCGAGTATACCTCATATTGCTGCACATCCAACTCATATAACACTTCCCGTTGGCTATATAACTGACTATGGTCCACCTTCAGGCCCAACAACTCCCTATGACATGTACCATTCTTCAATTCCCTTCCTCGCAATGGGCATTGGATCGGGTCAACACCTCACTTTGAATCAACGCCAACAACAGTTACAGCAACAGCAACAGCAGCAGCAGCAATCACGCTTATTTGGTACAAAATCAATGCTGGATCTTGATATTGACCCGATTCATCACTCACTAACTTCAGGACGGCGTCTTAGTCCTTCTATAACCTCGGACTCTGTGCAACCGCTCTCTTATGCACAGCAAAAACTGCAATTTAGTGCGCGACCTTCATCCAGCATTCCATCCACCACTCCTAGCCTCCCAGAAAATTTTGTGCAAAAGTCTCCATTCTTGTCGAGCAACAATTCAACAACTGCTCCAGCTCCTGTTGGATCAAAGCAAACACCCTCACCTACAAAGGCTGCGACAGCCTATACCTCACTTGTCTCGTCTGCATCTGCGTCCAATTCTACTTCATTGCAACACTACACATCTGCCTCTGCACCTGCTTCCACATCTACATCTGCCCCCACATCGGCGTCTGTGTCTACGTCTACTAGCACGTCCACGTCTACCTCAACATCGGCATCTACATCGACATCTACATCACCGCCTGCCTCACAACAGTCTCACCCGCACCTGCACCCACATCACCCTGGACCTATCGCTCTCCCGTTACCTCAACTGTCATTCTCGCTACCGCCTCTTCAGCTCTCTCATCCGCATGCCACTTTGCAGCATCATAACCAATACAATAGTCTACCGCAATTACAAACACAGGTTAATACTGCGACTTCGGAAAAGACGACAGAAAAAACTGAGACCATCTCAACTTCTACCAACCCTCCCGGCACGAACACCAATAGCGGTATGAGCAATAACGCGACTTCAGCACTTCTCATGACTCCACATGGTTTACCACCTATAACACCATCCATGCCCCCATTCACTTTTCTCGCGCGCCCTGGTATGCAAAGCAGTGGTATGTTGCCATTTGGAGGATTCCCATCTCCTGGTGGGGGTGTTCCAGCCGGATATCATTTCCCGCCAGGTGGTAGCGGTGTCTCTGATACTAATTCTGATTCTGGAGTGGAAAATCCGAATTCGCAATCGCATCCTAGTATGGGTATGTATGTAAATACTGGGGGAATCTCAGCCACTGCACTCGGAGGGGGTGGCGGAGGTGGCTGGAGACCTGCATTGTCACCCGGCGAAATATATGCGCTCTCTCCAGGCGAAATTGTTTATCCTCATCAACATCCTCATGCACTTTCGGCCTCACATCCACATCCCCATTCTCCGATACACCCCCATCCAAGTATGCGATATGCGATTCCGGTTGGGTTTGGTACGGCTCCAGGGAATAATCAGACGGGTGTCAATGTTAGCAATGAGCATCCAAATAATACTGGTAATGGTGGTGGGATAGGGGGTTACACTTACATCACGCTTTCCCCTGGTGCTCCAATGTCTCCTGGTGCATTCTGGGGACACCCTGGTGAAAGAACTGGGAATTCTTTTATCAATCCTGCAGTCGGAGCTCCTGTTCGTGGCAACGTTGGTACGCAAAGCCAGAACCAAGGTCAGGGTCAGACAACGCAGAACCAAGGTCAGGGTCAGACAACGGGAGGACGAGATGATCAAAGTCAGACAGAAAACAACGAACCTCCTACCCAACAACAACTTCAATATTCCAACGAGCCTAAAGGATATTTCGATCCTGGTTACTTCCCCAGCTCGAGTGCGTTTGGATATTTGGGATACGGATTCGGCGTTGGATCTGGACCCGAACTCGGTAATGAAACTGGGGGCGGTGGGGATGGTGGGGGTTATGCGGAACCTAGAGGGGAAGATGAAGGTGTGCAAAAAACAGGTGTTGATGATGATAACACAAACCATGAGTCTGCAGGAGCTGATATGAGGGAGGAAGGGAAGGATGACGGGTTGTCCACAAAAGAGGACACACCAACAAAGAAGAAAGAGAGGGACTCAGTACGTGAAGCGGAAATTTGGGGAAGTGTAATGAGGGATAACAAATCTGGTTCTGTCAATGGTGGTGAAGGTGTGTTAGGGAATGGCGGCCGAAAATGGGGTGACAGCGGAAATGGGAACGTGCTGAGAACGGCAGATACTGAGACTTTGAATACGAATACAGCTGATGATGAGGACGAGAGTAGTCAGGAAGGACCAGATGATAGTAATGACGATGAAGATGACGACGAACAAGAAGAGGGAGGGGAAGGAACACAAGAAGAAACCGACGATGGAAAACCAGTTCACCATACACACTCTTCACGCGTTCTTGCCCCTGTGTCGTTATCCTGATTCTTCGTCTGCCGGTCCGGATACTTGGATTGGATTGCATTCAGTGCCGCTTCTCCCGCTCTGCATGATATGCGAATAAGCCTCTCCTGTTACGCTCAGTTGCCCAACCTACCTACCTCCCGTGTTGGTGGTTTACAAGCCAGACCACTGGATTCCAAAACTGATACCAGCACACACCCGCGCAAGCGCAAAACGTACAAGTGTTGTCTGTATGAGCGCTTTGACGCCTAGGTTAATATCTCCACAAGCACGACTCCGGAGCGATTATATTGGCTTGCGGCTTGCGGTGGATCAGGTTTCTTTCTCTTTTTATTTTTGCTTCAGGACGGCAGCAGGGGGGGTGCTGTGGAAGGAGAATAGGAGGGGGGTGAGTTTCTGTAAATGTAGATTGGACTTTGTGGGGCTTGAGCTTGATGTGGTTTAATATTCGCTGAATGAAGGAGAGGTAGTTGGAAAAAAAAACGAGCTGGGAGGAATTTTAGGCGTTTTTATGCTCTGATTTCCTCATTCCTTATGCGGGACTCTTCTTTTCTCTTGTTATTTTACATCTCATCTTTCTTTCTAGCTTGATGCCCCTTTTTTTGGTCTTGGTCTCCTTTTTTTTCTTTTCTTCTGGTTTTCCATTGTGTTATTTCCACGCGTTCTATAGTCTTAGGTGAAACAGCTTTCGTTTTGTTAGAAATGCATGTCCCTCCTCCCCCAAAAGAAAACTTCGGTCAAAATGGCAATTGCCATCACCGAGTCCTTTCTGTATCCTAACCGTCATACCGTATTGTATATCAATTATTCCGTGTTGGCAACTTAGCTTTGATATCCTACCCAAAAAAAAAAGTTCTCGGTTTATTCTTCCGTATGCCATATTTTCCTTCCCAACCCACACCTCCCCAAAAAGGTTGGCATCTCTGTATTTTCTGTTACATGTTGTCGTTTGTAGCGTCTTTGTTTTTTTGTTTAGATTAAATGCTTTCGTGTACAAAACCGAAAAAAAAATGGAATGCAGTGAGGTAATACTTATGTGTTGATCTACTTGGTTTTCTCAACTGATGCGAGACCAGTAATGAATACAAACTATGAAGGATAGCACAGTCATAACTCTGCATTGACATTCAACATTTCGATGTACCACACAAGCAAAAAAAGAGGTACCAGAAGAATAACAAAATATAACCATCAATATTCGTTATCTATACACCACCTAAACAACAGGGACAGTGTACAAGTCTACCGATGCGCATCCAGAAGGGACTTTCAGTTGCATTGACTTTATAGTAAATCTACAAGACATTAGAAAAATTAGACCAAGATAAAAAATCTTTATAAAAAATACAAACCTGGTTATTAGGTCCGCAAGCATAGAACCCTCCAACTAAATTGAACGACAACCTCGCACCAAGCTGTGAATTCTCCGTGTTTGACTGCAGTTGGAACCCGGTGTTCCTTGCACATTTATTCGAACCAGAATTTTGGACGAATCCGACAGGGGCCACCAGGGAGGCAATCGGTACCTGTGTCTTCGGAGTTGATGTAGAGATGGTATGTCCAGGTTGTGTTGTCTGCGTTGGCGAGTGCGAGGTTTCCTTGTATGAAGAAGAGTTTCGCGATTGGCAGAGGAGCCGTTGAGCGTTGCGTAGCCGCTGTTAAGGGTTCCTGTGCGCATGGGCTAGAGAGGTATTAATTATTTTATCTCTGGTTCAGTTGACTTGGGGTGAGTAATGACTTACGAGGAGGTTGACAGAACTGGTCTGAGAGGACGAGACGAGGTAGAATAACGGGGTATCAGCACCTGGTGGTGCACACCCAAGTACCATCGGAGGAGCGATAGCCAGAAAACTAGCAATGGACACAAAGAAGTTCATCATCTTCATCATTGTCATCGTATGTCTGTAGAGAATTCTGGGGATCGTTTGAGTATGGGGTAATGAGGGAATGAGCTACCGTTTAAATAGTTGTTAACAAGATCTTTGTTCGGATGAGTACAATCCTTTCGAGGGTCGTTGGAATGGGTTGCAGCCATAACATTCTATTCGGCGTTCTTTGGCATATGAGCACAGAGATGTCATAATGACATTAGTAGACAACAATTGTTGTATGTATCCCTTGATTTCCTATGAAGACTAGGTATACATTATAGAGGTCTGAAAAGGAATGGTGTCGAACAAATTCAGCAGGGTAAAAGTATAATCAACCCGTTTTGAAGGGCAACGAGCATTCCTCCTGCCACATAATCACCTTGTGTAACGAAAGTCGTGGGTCAAGTTCCGGGTTCTCGGTTGGAGGAGAAAAGGATTGGCCTGAAGTGAATAGCTAGGCCATGAGGTATAGCTCAATAAAATTATTTGAATTGACAAGTGAATCCTGTCATTCGCGTATGTTGATAAAGGGGTCTTCGTATTTCGTTCTATACTTAGGTGAGAAAACCATTCCACTTCTGTACTTCGGGTCTTCGACATGAATCAACCTGCAGCTGTCAAAACAATGAGAATGTGAGCTTGCCATTCAAATATTCACCCCGCATATTGATTCAACTCTTACCTCTCCAGGACTTCTCACCCGATCACTACGCGTAAGAATGAGACAGGAACAAACAGCTTGTCGAATTGCAGTGTATGAGAACTTGCTGGAATTATCGATCTTTCTTTTGTAGGTGGCTAACATCTTGCCCCGGCCATGTAGAGTACTTATCTCTGTCTTCACAGTGACTGGTTAATGCTGTCTTGCTTGTTTGATGATGCCTAAATTTTATGGCATGACATGAAGAAGTTATTCTTTCTAAGGTCTCCTGGCAGCAACACGCCGCAATGTCATGTCATGTGATCGTGGTATGACCAAAATCCAAACCCAGTCCTGTCTCTAATTTCTTAATGTCCTCGCAACGAAGGACAAAATGAAAAATCCGTCCTGGGAGCAACATGGGAATTTACTATATTAAAATTCCCGCGCAGGTCCAATTTTTTTATTCCTATCCATTCTTTATAGCTACTGCCATTAAACATTTCGTAGAAACAAGTATAAATGACATTTGCGATCACGTGATGTTGTCGCGTTGTGCAGCCTACGTTATTTTTATCAGCGCGAGTTACTGGATATCTCTGATCGAACTACAAGCATGTACTTGAAAAGGGGCCAGCAGCACAGCCAACAATACAATAGCAATGTTTAGTTACTCTTCCTTCAAGCCCTCGAACCATTCGACAAGGAAAACCTGACCTACTTCTGCAACAATGCTGTCAACGCGCCAATCTAACACCTTTTTTCCCTGTTCCATCCGCAACACTTGGATCTAGATATGATATATCAACTTGGAATGGAGTCGTTGATGATTTGCGTAGTTGAAGAGCGTGATCATCCAGGTGTATTCATTGAGATGGCTGAATTGCAAACTAAGCTAGCGCATTTGTAACCAAGAAGCTTCATTTGTAGATGAGGTTACTGCTCGCCATTCCAGGGCAAATGGTATGGCACAGAGTTGACAAAGTTATTTCTGGAGTATAGGTTTGCAAAGTTAGATCTCCGTAAAGTATGGCTTAGTTTTTATGAAGGAAATGATTGGGCAACCAACTAGTACAAATCAACCACTATGAAGGATAGTACAATCATAACTCTGCGTTGACATTCAACACCACTGAGCACTTCAGTATAATCGACGTCCACTCCACTATACAAGTAACAAAAAGAGCTACTGCCAAGTCCATGAGAATAACAGAACACCACCACCAACATTCGTTACCATCACTATCTACATCATCTAAACAACAGGGACAGTGTACAAGTCTACCGGTGTGCATCCGGAGGGACTTTCACTTGCGCTCACTTTATAGAAAATCTAGTAGATATTGGAGATTAGACCAAGACGGAATCATCATAAAAAAAACAGTGCAGACCTTGGTTATTAGATCCGCAAGCATAAAACCCTCCAACGAAATTGAATGACAACCTCGCACCCAGCTGTGAATTCTCCGTGTTCGATTGGAGTTGGAACCCGGTGTTCCTTGCACATTTATTCGTACCCGAACTTTGGACAAATCCGACGGGGCCACCGGAGAGGCAACTTGTACCAGTGTCATGCGGAGTTGATGTAGAGATGGTATGTCCAGGATGTGCCATCTGCATTGGCGAGTGCGAGATTTCCTTGTATGAAGAAGAATTTTGCGATGGGAGAGGAGCCACTGAGTGTTGCGTAACCGCTGTTCAGGGTTCCTGTGCGTACGGGCTGGGGGGTTTTGTTGATTTGTTTAGATCGGATTCAGTTGCTTGAGGTGAGTAGTGACTTACGAGGAGGTTGACTAGAACTGGTCTGTGAGGCCGAGACGAGGTAGAATAACGGGGTACTAGCACCTGGCGGCGTAGACCCAAGAACCATCAAAGGAGCAATAACCAGAAAACTAGCAATGGACACAAAAAGGTTCATCATCTTCATCGTTGTCTTCGTATGTATGTGGGGAACTCTGGGGATTATTTGAGTGTGGGGGTTAATGGTGTGAAGGAATGAGCTACCGTTTAAATAGTAATTAGAAAATGTTTGTTCGAATGAGTAAAGTCGTTTTGAGGGTCGCCTGGTTGACAGAAATTAAGATCTCTTTTGATAGGCACAGCTTCCTTCATGTACGAAACTCCATCCCTAGATTCTTGTCACCATGAGTATTCAGGCTTTCCCGATGAACTTACATCAGAAAAATTACATACTCGTATGGTCTACCAGCACAACCTGGATAAGTATCTGGTCATAAGATGCATTTTAGAATGGATTGCGGGCGTCACATCCTAGACGGCGTTCTTTGGCCGATGAGCACAGAGTTGTTATAATGACGTAGCAAGCAACAGATATTATATGCATCACTTGATTTTTTTTACGAAAGCTGGGTGTTTTAAAAGGTTTGAAAAGGAATGGTGTCAAGCAAATTCAGCGGGTAAAGTGGCACGATGAATGGAAACTGACAGAATACAACTGACCAACTTATTTTTGGGGACAACGAGTATTCATCCCGCCACATAATCACCTAGAAGCTCCTGTGGAATGGAAGTATGTGGTCAAGTTTCTGTTCTTGGTTGGAGGAGAAAAGGGTCTGCCGGAATTGAATAGCTCGGCCATGACATATAGCTCAGTAAAAGTGCTATTGGAGTTGACAATGATTAATCTTATCATTCACGTATGTTGATGGAGGAGTTTTTGTATTTCATTCATGGTGAACGGAATGAAGAGGTCAGGAAACCGCGAGGCTTTTGTGAATCAGATCTTTGATGAATCAACCTGCAACTGCCAAATAAATTGTGACTGTGCTTGCCATTCACCCTGTTATGCTTTACTCAAACCTGTAATGATTCAACACCTCCATACTCCTTTCATGATCACAACGCATAAGAACTCCTTTATCTTGCGGTGAGGACAAAGCAGCTTGTCGAATTGCAGTTTACGTAATTGCCAAATCATCGAACCTCTTTTTGTGTTTGCTATCACTTTGCCTTAGTGGCCATCTGGAAAAAAAGCACTGTCATATGTAAGTATCTCTGTCTTCCCAGTGAACAGTTGATGCTGTCTCGTTTGTTCGGTGGTGGAAATTACCACCTATGTTATATACGACATGATTAGGATATCCTCTCTATTTTTATCAGTGCAAGTTACGGGATATCTCTGCAAGCTATGCACCAGTTCAAGATTGAGAAAAAGGGCCATTAACATAACCAACAATACTATAGCAATGTATGTTTCTGAACGACTCTTCCTTCGAGCCCTCGAACCATCTGACAAGGAGAACCTGACCACCTTCTACAACAATGCCGTCGACGCGCCAAACCTAACATCTTTTTTCCCTGTCCCATCCGCAACACTCAAACCCATGATATTTTTCAACTTGGCATGGAGTCATTGATGATTGCGTGGTTGAAGAACGTGATCATCCAGACGTCTTCATTGGAATGACCGGATTGCAGACCAAAGCTAGCGCACGCAACCAGGAAGCTTCATTGGCACTGAGGTTGTTGCTACCATTCCAGGGCAAAGGGAATGGCACAGAGTTGACAAAGTTCTTCCTGGAGTATGGTTTGTAAAACTGGGCTTCCACAAAATATGGCTGAACGTTTATGAAGGAAATGATGGGGCAATCAGCCTGTATGAGGGAACGTGAGTGGTTCACAGATGAGTTGTAAATGTTATTATCTCGTCTGATATCCTGGTCATTCTAAGGAGGGTTTGTTGAAGACGGAAGGAAACGAAAGGCGTTATGGGGTAAAAATGGATGGAGGGATGTTATACAGATGTCCGTATTGCAACGCGAGTGGACAGAGGAACAAGAGATATAATTTAACAAATACCAAATACTTGAATTGAACACAACCAGTATGAAAACTTGAAGCTTATTCCCGGATTATTAAGGCTCACAAATAATTCGCAATGTAGTCCATTCAAAAACAGATCCTGGCATAATACTATACAGTGGGTGCTACGGAGTGACAAAGTCAAACCACTGGAACAGTATACAAGTCCACGGGGAAACATCCAGAAGGAGGTTCGTTCGCGTTTACTTTGTAATATATCTAAAAGCCCATTAATCAACAGCCAAATCTTCAAGGGTTGGATTTCATACAGACCTCTTTGCTCGCGCCACAAGAATAAAATCCACCAACATAATTGTATACGAGGCGCGCACCCAGTTGCGAGTTCTCGGTGTTTGACTGGAGCTTGAGTCCACTCGACTTCACACACAGATTTGAACCAGAGCCAGTAGCAAACCAAAGAGGCCCGCCAGGTGTGCAACCCGCGTCTGTCATTTGAGGGATGATGATTGGTTGATATGTGTAGGTGCCGGGTGGGGTGTCGATAACGAGGACTCCTTGAGTAAAGTAGAATTTTGCCACCGGGTTTGTGCCGCTAAGTGTTGCAGCACCGCCAAGCGCGTTTTTCATACGGACTGGCTGTTCCAGTTTGGTAAGTCAATGTACTAGTGCTGCAGCGCATGTAAACTGATTACCAGGAGGTTAACCGAACTTGTTTTAGAAACAGCTACCAGATTGAAGAGAGGTGTGCTGGCGCCTGGTGGGACGATCGATAATGCCATAAGAGGCGCGAGGGCAAGCAGTCCCAGCATGGACGTAATGAAGTTCAAGTTCATATTGGTAAGAGTTTTTGTCGAAGCTAGATTATCTGTGTAGGGGGAACTGGACCCGTACGCTTCTCTTAAATAACAACGCACATATGTTGAACGTAATACGGACCATTATTTCTAAGGGCTAAGAGATCAAAGGAGGCGTTTCAGAATTGTGCTCCTGAAAGAGATTAATTCGCCACCAGGCACAGCTCAGGAGTCCTCGTCCCTTTGCATGGAAAAACATGCATCGAGAGTCACAAACCTCGTTGTACAATTTAGCAGCCACACTATTATGGTCAGCGGAAGTCCAAGACCGGTTGTCACTGACGGTTGGAACCTGCCATTGATGACCTGTTATTTCTTGACAAGAGAAACCAGCCAGGGAAAATTTGTTGCCTTGATTGGTAGTATGTAATGCGTCGCTACAATTATTGCAAAGTTCTAAACAAATAACAAAGTTTATGTCATAGACATTGCATGATGGGAGACTCTAGAACCATCTTGTTGAACCAGAATCGATTTTGAGGGATTCATTTAAACCTTCTGACATGTTATGACCATCATTACAGCGCCTCATTACTTCAACTACATCTTCTAGACCCAGATACAAACAAAAAATAGAACAGAAAGGGTTGTAATTCGACAGTACAAGTCCAAGTCCAAGACAAAAAATGAAAAAAGCCCCAAAATAGATTCAAGGGACAAGTCCTTAAACGACAGGAACTGTATACAAGTCCACGGGCGAACACCCAGAAGGACCTTCGCTTGCACTGACTTTATAATAAATCTAAATAACATGATTTATTAGGCCGTTTAGTCAAGAGAAACAAAATGAATGATAACTAACATCTTTGTTTGTTCCACATGCGTAGAAACCACCGACATAATTAAACACTAGCCGTGCTCCCAACTGCGAGTTTTCCGTGTTCGACTGAATATGGAACGTCTGGGAACGTGCACATTTGTTTGATCCGAAGCCTTGAGTGATCACGAGAGCACCTCCCGGGCTGCAGCCATTTGCAGTTTGCACGGAGTTGATGTAAGACCAATAGGTCGAGGAAGAACCGTCTGGGTTGGCAATGACAAGCTGTCCTTGGGTAAAATAGAATTTGGCAGGTGGAGTGGAGCCACTAAGTGTCGCCCCCATGCGGACAGGCTGTTATAACGCGTTTATTGGGATATTTGACGTATGTATATGGTTGTGACTTACCAGAAGATTGACTGAACTAGTCTGAGAGGTTGACACCAAGTAAAATAGGGGGGTACTAGCACCAGGCGGGACAATAGAAAGGGCCATAAGAGGAGCGAGTACCAAAAGGTAGAGTATAGACATTAACAGATTCTTTGGCAACATGGTAGAGACTAGTGAAGAGTTTGGAATCCATAGTGGGCGTATTGCCTTTATTATAAGTGTTATCCGTTGGGTTATTGATGTTTCGGTGACCCTGGTTTATTTGAACATCCTCAAGAAGAGGGGGGCGGGAAACAGGTAGAATCCCTTGGGACTGCATGAATTATTGGCTTGTCAGGCACAGCCGGACATGAAAGCCCACCATCCATCCCTATCCTTATCCCTTGATTCCTGTCATAAAAATCAGAGGATGCAAACCGACCCCCACTTGTTGTTGGAAGGATCTCAGAGCATGAGGTCATTGATCTGGTATTGGGTAGGTTGCGGTATATGTACGAACGGCGTTCTGAAGCCTACGAGTGAATCTCGTGTTATGATCCCTTGTATCCCCCAATTCATGTCATCGGGTGCGTGTGCCAGACAAGAAGAGGTATGATGCCGACTTAGAGTTATGGATTGTTGTGGTAGTACATGTTGACTATAGCCATCGTCTAAGTAGTTCATCGTCTAGATCAAAATCAAACAACGCAACAACTTCACTCAACCATGAGGTCAACCTTTGGTGTCAAAACGTTAAAAACATTAAGACAATGACCTGACTGAGGGCGATAATCATCAAAATGGGGAGAATGTGATTCTGAAGTAAGTTACAGGTATGATCTTCGAGGGAATTTTTTTCTGGTGAGTCTTCTAAACTCTCAAAGGGATGGAACATAACTGAACCTCCATCAGGTCCACCATCAACATAGCGAAGCGTCACAAGGATAAACCATTCGACTCTGTGGATGAGAGCCATTGCAGATGATTGGCTGCCTCCAAAAGTCCAGGCCATACGTACCCGATACCCCCCACGCCCAGCGTTAACATTCTTCCCAATCCACCGTGCACCCCGATACCACTCCATACGTACCACAATCTTCACATACCACTGCATCATCGTATGTGTCATTGTATGTGGACTTCTATTCCTGAATGAGTACTTGAGTACCAGATACATTCTAGTTTAGTCGGGGACTGCCGAGATGTCTGGTCTCGCCCTTACTTCCGTGCGTCTAAGGACAGTCTGGAACCACATTCCAGTAACATTCGAGCTTGATCTCGCTGCTACCTCACTTCGATTCCTATTCATGAGTTCTTTCTGGTAAAGCTCTTCAAGATGTTTGAACGCTATAAAATACCACATCTATCGAGGAACACTTGTCCTCGAGCCATAGAACCAACTATCTGTTCATCCACCAAACGATATACTCATCACTACCTTCCTTGTGACCCATCAACCAACCACAGAGTACTCCTTGTCACTCTACCATGTCTCACCCACATTACGACATTCCCTTGACCCAAAAAGCCGCTATCATAGAAACTAAAGGTGGGACTGTGCACATAAAGAACGATTATCCAGTCAGGCAGCAGAATACCCTTGCACCCGATGAGTGTCTGGTCAAAATACTTTGCACGGGTGTATGCCATACGGATCTTCATGCAGCCAAAGGTGATTGGCCTGTCGAGACAGTGACACCTCTCATCGGTGGTCACGAGGGTGTTGGTGTGGTTGTTGCTATTGGTAATAATACGGTGCATAGTCCAGTGACGATCGGCCAACGCGTTGGCGTTAAATGGATTGCCTATTCGTATGATATTTCCCTGCACTTTTATTCTATAATAATTGGATTGCTGGTTTACTTGCTTAGTTGTCGTGATTGCGAACAGTGCCGGAAGGGACGTGAGCAGAGTATGAATCTATCATTATTTTATTCAACAGATGTTGTAATTGACGATTCTCACAGATTGTATCGATGTGAAGCTAAGTGGATACACCGTAGATGGCACCTTCTGCCAATATCTGGTACGCCAAATCCAATTTCCCGCACTTTCCTGTTGACAATGTTTAATGACAGGTCTCTTGGGTCCATTCTGTCACGCCCATTCCAGATAGTATTGAGAGTGCTGCTGCTGCATCGATTTTGTGTGCTGTGCATATGTCTTTATTTATTAAATCGCCCGCATATATACTTATCAAAACACTAGGGCTTGACTGTATACCGCGCACTTAAATATAGCGATACAAATCCCAGTGATTGGATTGTAGTCCCCGGCGCGGGAGGAGGCCTGGGTCATTTAGGTAGGTTATTTTCTTCATATTATTTGCTATGCTACAACTAAGATTTCTAGCTATACAATATGCCAGGTACATGGGCCGTCGAGTCATTGCCATTGGTAAGCAAGTTAGTCTACCTACAGCAGTATGGTCTTTAATTTCCACACTAGATGGGGGCGAAGAGAAACGCAAACTCTGTCAAAGCCTGGGTGCTGATCACTGGATTGATTTCAAGAAGTGTGAAGACATCACGGCGGAAATCAAGCGTGTAACTGGGGGTTTGGGTGCCCATGCAGCTATTGTTACCACTGCATCTGTATGTTTGCTCCTCAGAATATATCATAAATCCTTCTCATTCTCGTTGTGACAGAGCTCAGGTTACTCCGAAGCTGTAAATTACCTTCGTGAAAACGGACGCTTGATGGCCGTTGGCCTACCAGCAAATGCGAATTTGAATACATCTATCTTTTGGGTTGTTTATAAGGTGATTATATCTCCACTATTAAAATTTGATAGATATTTGAGGCTGATTTTCTAGAGCATCACTATTCATGGTTCTTACGTCGGGAATCGTCAAGATGCTATTGAAGCTGTAGAGATAGCTGCTACTGGTGCTGTGAAATGCCACTATACGCTCAAAACATTGAATGATATAATTCAGTGAGTGTTGGAATATATACATCTATGTGTGTCAATAACCCGACCCCCCATGCCCTGCTCAGAACATATGATGATCTCACACAAGGCAAGATTGCTGGTCGGATCGTCCTCAATGTGGATGAGTAAGATACAGAAGACTATATGTATTGTATAATTGTAACTTTTGTCATGCTATAAGATGTAAATTCAAAAATGGTTCATATCCTGGATATCTTGAGAATTCTATAAGTCACCAGTGATCATCTTACAAATAATTGAACTCGTTTATAATACTGTCCTAGATATACTGATAGCAACAGAAACAGAAATGAAACAGTACGAACTGTAACCTTATTTAATGAAAGAAACAACGGTAATACACGAATAGCTAAAAAAAAGGGTACTGTTATCTATATGTACTGTAATTAGTGTGCCTCTCAACTAAGTGGCAACATAGACCCATTATTCACTGGCCCCGTTTCTCCATCTAAACCAGTTGTCATCGGTACTTCAACAGCTCCAACCCCTTGTCCTGTCGTCCCAAGAGGTGCTCCGGGGTTCGCAATTCCAGGGTTAACACCCGCCACTCCATTCCTTGCAATCTCCGCACGGACACCATCCAGCATCTTCTTCAAGCCCAATCGCTCATTTACCAACGCCATCCGTGCACTTTCCAGACCACGGCGCTCCTCCTCCAGGAGGTCTTCGAGTTCCTCAAACTGCGACATCTTCAACTCCAGTTTTGTGAGTGTCAGCTTGATCAAGGTTGCTAGTGTACTCTTGATTTGCACCTCTTCGGCTGTGGCAAGTGCGGAAGCTGCTTTTGCAGAGGACTTCAGTGCAAGTGAGGCGGCGCGTACGACTTTTGAATGTGGAACTGTTGTCTTTTTGGTAGAGGCTGGATCTGTTGAGCTATCTAGTGACATATCACCTGCACCAGCCGTTGGGGTACCAGCTTTACTTGTAACACCAGCGTCTTTGGCAGTGGCGACACCATCCTCATCCATACGATCTCCTGTTTGTTCGCCTTTTGCGTTTTCTTCGGTACCCTCCGCACTTACAGGTTCGTTGTCTGTCAATTCGTGTAAAGCTGTTTTTGCTGCTTCTGCCGCAACTCCTGGACCAACAACGCCTGCCAAGAACGCAACCACACTCATGACTGGGTTGTCAGCTTGCTCGAATGGTATGCGTCCGAATCGCATAGGGCCTGCTCCAGCCTCCGTTTCCAGGTAGGGATCCTCAATTGGTAGTTCTAGGAATTTGCGTATACATTGTTGGGCAGATCTTGTCCCGACATGCTCTTCAACTTTGCTCCAATCATCATCGTACATTTCTATACCTTCAAGCAAGAGTAACACCTCCTGGTCTGACCAGTCATCACTTTGTGCTTGAGAGGCACTCGTCAACTTCACAAAGTCACCACTGAACATGTTTGATGGAAAGCGTCCATCGAGATAGCAAGGTGCGCAAATTTCCAGGGTTTTATCTTTTAGGGAATGATATCGTACGAGTGAGCAATCTGCACCGCAGGTGTCGCATGTATGCGTATTTGGGACTGTAGGAGCATTGGTTGAAGCAGCACCGTTGGCAGCGAGGGCGTTAGCTTCGGTGGAGTTGATGGGGCGGGAAGCCTTTGAAGTTGTCTGGTAAATTGAAGAGCGAAGTTCGAGGGAGGCGGGCAGTGCAGTAGGAGGCTGGGTTGATGGGGGTTGTGTACCATTAGGGGCAGGGTTTGTGTTGGGCGGGCGGACACCAGGATGCAGTGATTGCATACCGCGGGGTGTATCAAGTATCACGCGGAAGTGTCCAGTGAATGGGGGAGCAAGTGTTGCTGGACGTTGTTCGGGGTCAATCTACATAAAATCATGTTGAAAGCTGAACGATCTTGAAGAACTTGTTATGACCAACCTGATAGTTGATGAGTCCCCATTGCTCTAGAAACGCATGTACGCGCATAATAGCACAAACATCTCCAGCTAGATTCCTTCGACACGCAGTCACAGTCAGATATTCCACCGGCCTCAGTCTGTATGTATTGATCATAAAGTCGCGGTAGTCTTTGTAGATAGCAGGTGTTTTACTTCGGTTTCTCGAGTTGAAGAACTCTGGCAGAGAACGTCTTTCCACTGGGTGAATTTTCGACATATCAAACCAAGCAGCATATGATGGAATGATAACTTCGTGTGTCTGGGCAGCAAGATACTTGCGAGCTTGTTCTTCAAGGCGTTGACGCGTAGCCTCGAGCTGTGCCGGGTCCTCTGTATCGTCACCCTCTTCCCCTGACTCTGCGTCTTCGTCTCCACCATCTGCCATCGACACATCTCCACCCCCTTCTTCATCACCCTCTTCCTTCAACTGCCGAACAGTAGCGCTTCCACGGTCTGTACTGCCGCTGGCTTCTCCACCACCGCCCCCTTCCGGTGGTAAGTTTCCGATATCAGCATTAGGTATTGGGTCGAGCTCGCTACGTTTCCCAGGGGCGTTTTCTGGATCGACGGGTGTGGCACCCTGACTTTGTTGTGGAACTGTAAGTTTTATACGTTTTGCTTCGGATGAATTGGGTGTTGCCGAGCCTGCGCGTTTTGGAGAATCCATTGTGTAAAAAAAAAGGCGGTAGTGGTAAAGTTTACCACGCTTAGGTTATTAAGGCACTTGTTGTGATTGTCGCACAAAAATTTGACAGACTTTTTTTTTTCTGTTTGCGCGTTGGTTCAATTTTGCCTTGACTGTAACACTTGTGATGTGACTGGCTTTGTCAGACCCGTTCGTTGCAAACAATGATACACCGACACAAATTTGCTTGATAGTTGTGATCAAAACATATCAATTGGATATCCTGTTGTGATACTCGAACAACCGACATCGGTTACGCCTAGTCTAACTTTTTATGATTGCAAGTCTCTTGCTTAAAACATCTATTACCCTGTTACTACTCAGAGTAGACTTTGGTTGAAAGAAATTGGCGTCAAAATGATGCCGTATGTCAGCCATCAGTTTCTGATCCTCTATATCGACCATGTCTGGGCTAGAAGCTCCGATACTCCCCAGAGGTGTAAACGGAGGAGAGTAATACGCGTAGCATTACATTTTGAATGATTCAGAATTTGAAATTGGTCCTTGTATTATGACTTTTGGTTTGTTTAGGAATCATTCAGAGTGAGGTGGATAAACGCCGCACTTGTGTTAGCAAAACCCTCTGGTTCAGGTTTAGTGAGGCTGTGTTTCCCGCTTATATAGGAACCGTTGGAGTGGCAACCAGAATTTTCTATTATTGGATGACAGACCGAGACGACGGAGGGTAATTCATGACTATACTTAACTAAACGCGTTATCAAATGACCACGTTTTGTGGTGTTACGCTTTACAGCTCAGGCTATGGAGAGAGGACATATGTATATGGTGGAGAACAATCTACGTATAAGGAGTGAAGAAGCGGTCATTTCCGTGATTGAAATAGAGTGGTGCAATCTAAATATGTCACGCCACGGATGACATATCATATATCATTTGTGACATAGTGTGTGGGAGGTGAGGTGAATGGAAAACTAGTGGTACTACCTAGTACCTACTACTAATACCAATATAAATACGAATGTTAATACCAGAAAGGAGAGAGGATAGTAGTTAAAACGTTAAAGAACGGAAATAAATGTGACGATGAGTGATGTCACGGAATTTTGTGTTACCGGAGACAGGATGCCGTTTAGATAAGCTCCTTAGAGAAAAGACTCCAACCATCACCTTCATCGCCTTCTAGTCTTCCTTTTCGCTTCTACCTTTTATTCCTCTTTTTATTTTTCTTTGTTTCTTTCCTCCACTCCACCACGGCACAACAGAAAATATGTTAAGGGCCTTCAAGGCGTCCAGGCGATCCTTATGTGCTCTGCTACTCCTCGCTCTACCCTATTCTGTTTCTGCATACTCGTGGCATTTTGATGCTGATCCACAGCAATGCACCAATTTTTCAATTTCCATCACTGGCAACGACGGCGTGCCCCCCTATAGGTTACTTGTACTCCCTGTTGGACCCACTCCTCTCGCAAATAACATCGAATCACGACGTATACAAACAGTTCCATTCCAAGGCGATGACACCTCTGTTAGCTTCAAGCTAAACTATCCAGCCAACTCCCAGTTGGTAGTAGTGGTGAGTAATCCTCTTTCTCTACCTTTTCCGCGTGTATTCTCGTGCCTACCCATCCAAATAACGGCCGCAAAAAGCGTGTTGGTCGATTTATGCCGACTCTTCATTTTGCCCCTGTGTTACATCAGCATATGTATTGCTTGACCCTTCATGCTCCTTGCCAAGAAAAATCTCGGTTGTGGTTTGGTTCTACGCTTTAATGTTGTTGAGATGCTAGATCCTGATGTCGTGTTGGCTTGTTCAACCACATTACTGGGGTAGCATCACGTTGCGATCCTAAAATCAAGTTTCAGAGCCTTATTCTGGTATTAATTCGATTCTTTATTTACAGGTTAGTGATAGCACAGCATATGGGTCCGGTGGCACTAGTGTAGCAGCAACCGTACAACCATCAAATGATGCGACATGTTTTGATTCGACGAAAAGCGTTTCCCCAGATTTCTTCTTTAACATTGACCCACCAAATCAAATCGTACAATGTCAATCAACAAGAATCTGGTGGGATGCAACCCAAGTTCAAGGGTATGTTTTGCTCCCTCAATTGAAGACGTAATTAAAGACATTCTGTAAATAGGGATACAACATTTCTTGGTATCATCCCAGGAGGCCAATCGTTTGTCATCCCCCAGAGTAAATTAACCAACGTATCTTCGCAAGGGACTGGGTTCAGCTGGACACCAAATTTGCGGGGTGGTACAACTTTGATCCTGGTTGGTGGAGACGCACGTGGTAATGGGACTGCTGGGAGCTCCTTCAACATCGTTAGTTCGGGAATAAACAACGATGGAAGCTGTCTTAGCCAAAATAGCCCTAGCTCCACGCCAGGAGCACCAGCAGGAGGAAGTTATCCAACGAGCGCCGTAGGTTCAAGCGGAGGTAGCAGCAGGTGTGTTTCCTGACCTCATTTTTATGGTATATATCCTGAATATATCTTCAGCAGTGGAAAAAAGACAAATGTGGGTGCTATTGTTGGAGGGGTAGTGGGTGGAGTTGCATTACTACTCATGCTATTGCTTCTCCTTCTCTGGTTCAGACGCAAGTCTCATGTCCATAAACACCAGAAAGAAGGCCCAGTGGATCTTCTCACTGCAGAGGAGGAAGGCGACGACACCTTCCCAAGAAACCAGCTGCCGCATTACTACCAACCTGAACCTTTCGTAGTCCCTGATCCCACATCGACATCAGAATTCAGTCACAGTGAAGGTCGGCCATTAAGCGGAACTAGCACAAGCTTCAGTGGGGTTCCTGCTGGAGATATGTTAAGCGGCACCTCAAATTCGAGGAAAAATGCCCCAAGGGTCTTCCGACCAGTTAACATTGTACAGCATGACGACGCTGGAGCTGCAGGTGAAGACGAAGCTCAGGGAGTGGAGACCGTGGAGCTTCCTCCTGCTTACACCATGGTTGGAAAGAATGGTGCGCGAATAAAGGGAGCAGGTGCAGGAGCAGAAGGTCCTTTAGCAGCGGACCCTTCGACAGGGACTGCAGGAAGCTCGTCAGCGCCAGAAACGATAGCTAGGGTAACTGAAATGTCGGAAAGGCCTGATCAACCAACTGTATCAGGTGCAACACAGCCTACAAGCTCATAATCTGAGTTCGAGAGACGGCTGGAATACTGGTATAACTCTGGCAGTTGCTGATTGATCTTGACGACGAGATACAGATTTTATGGCTATATTAATCCTCCACACGATCAATGACCGACCCACTCCTATTATCCCCATCCATTTTCATCCTTCCAAATTCTGTGCTACACGTATATCATGACATGGTGCCGAGAGTGTTGTCTCCACCTCATCCTCATTTTATTCCATTGTTCACGCAAAGTTACCAACGGACATTTTCGACGTCATTTCCCTTTCTTCCATATTTTATCATGAAAATCCTCTCCTTCGCCTTCCTACAATATTTCCTATCTTTCCGAACATCACTTTCACCATTCAATGACGTTTTGTTGTTTTACCCTCACCGCCCTTTCTTTGTTTGGGGTAGGCGTTTTTTGTACGAGTAAGTTTCTGACTGTTACCTGTTTATCACACTATATTTATACGTTGGTAGGCATGGACAATTGATCGATATGCTCTGGCACGATGTATATTATTCTACATACTTCCTTAATATATTGTCGGTCACTGATTGGCATCAGTCTGGAAGTTCGGGTCTCATCTCTTCGGATGCGTTGTGGGAAGTTGGTGGCGTATAATAAGGTTATGACTCGGTTAAGTGGTGTGTACATCTTGTGTGACTCGAAGAATGTTCTATATATACTCTGTGCCGCGTGCATGGAGGAGATAGATAGAAGATGATGACTCGAACTGGGCCTTTTGCATGCCTTGGATGTAGATGAACTTGCAAACTTTCGGGTGTTAGCGATCTCTACGGGAAAGGGCCTCGAGAATTTGGTAGTGAATGAAGTGTGCGGCAGGGTCAGTAAGCTTCAAATGGGAATAATTTAAATTTGTAAGCCAAGGAATATTTCGTGTTGCATGTGGTGATATATTGAAGGCACAACCTTAAGATAATTTAATGACTCTTACCTTCCTTCTTGTCTCGTCCTAAGTTATTATAGATAGCTCTCTAGAGCATTTAACTTTTTGGTTTATCGCGACCCGGTCTGTTCAGATACTCTCAAAGCCCATGCCTCGGTTTCAGTTGGAGATTGCTATTGGACTTGTCATCAGTGCTCTGGCAAGTTTGGTGGTATCATTTCTCACTAGGGAAAAGGAAGGGAAGATCCAGTTACCAACTTATGTTGATGATGCCGACGACAATCCCAACTATGATGTCGACCCCTTTGATGTTGTGAAGCCAAAGGACTTAATAGATGGATATCCCATTGATGCAGAAGCATTTTGGAGCAAGGTATGCATATATTTTTTGGATTTTCAAAGATCCAATGTGCATTTAAATTGGGCAGATGCGATTGAGGAAAATTTTGATGTCTATCGCACTTTCCGTTGCCCTGGTTATCAATGCCGTCTCTCTCGGTTGGTCGATTATGGGCAATGTTCAAAATGATATTTACACTTTTGCGCTTCATATTGGGTTCTCCATATACTTGTTGGCAATTACCGTTCGCTCCGTCAACCAAGTCTCAAGTGATGCACATTCGGACTCCATTATTCATTTGACAGCGCTCTTGACAATTGCGACACTGTCCTTGGTCTCCACCATTATTCTTCCCAACACGCCACCGCCAGTCGCCTCCTCTTTCGAAAACAAAAATACACTCCAGTACTTCTGGTATTCAATTATCAGTCTCTACACTGTGGTTTGCATCCTTGCATATACTACACCTCAAGGCCCTCCACTCTATTATCCTCCAGGGGATATCTATTCCGAGAAAACAGTAGAAGCTATCACAAACACGGATAAGGAAAATGTTTGCGGAATAACTAGTAAGTTGGCAGTCTCGAACTTGTTTAGTCTCTTGACTCACTTCTCCTGGGGAATATAAGATGCTTCGCCTTGGGGTATTTTTTTATTCTCATATACCACAAAAGTAGTTTGGTTGGGCAACCTCGCATCCAGTTTGGAAATCGGTGACTTGCCTATTGTACCAGGAAACATGCGCGCAACATCAAATTACATCAGAATGAAGAAAGCAATGCGGGAAATACACTTCAAATTGGGATCATGGACTCCACGTCCCGGTTCAGGAGTGCTACTCACATATCGTCTGGTTCGGTTGAACGCCCTCCCACTGTTGGCTGAACTATCACTAGCTGCTACATCTGCTGTGTTGTTCTATGCTCCTGCTCTTTTCTTGCGAAGCTTGATATCATACCTCGAGATCGATCCAAAAAGAGAAGATATGGGTTGGGGCTGGGTTTATGTGGTTGGCCTCTTTCTGATGAACGCTATCTGTTACCTTCAGTAAGTTCCAAAAAATTTACATTGCCTAAAAATAGGCTATTAAAGTTTTTTTCGCAGTTACTGGACAATTATGGTCCCTTGCCACTACTACAATCCAAGTCAGACTTAAGATTCAGTTGAACACTGTTTTATTTGCGAAGACTCTTGTTCGCAAGGACGTAGCATCTTCAGCGCCTCAGGTTGCAGCTACAACGCCAGATGCGACGATTGCACCAGCAACCCCTTCAGATGGAACCCCAGATGCTAAAAAGGATGAAGACGAGTTTTCGAGCAAAGCGCAGATTATGACATTAATGACCACTGATGTTGACCGCGTTAGCGAATTTGCGTGGCATCTATTTACTCTTGTCGGTGAGTGATGTCTGTGTGTTTTCTTCTTACCCTTCTTCTCAAATGCGTAATTTTAGACTCACCGATTGAGATCATCATTGGGACTTTATTCTTGTATGACTTATTAGGTTGGCATATTTCTTATTTCTTCGCTCAGGTGAAAATTTCTGAGGTTATCTAGGTGTATCTTGTTTCTTTGGTCTCGCTGTGACTGTTTTGTTCCTTCCTTTGAACCACTTTGCTGGAAAGATTGTTGTTGGTTAGTGCGAGAACATTATCTCTGAATACGGTTTTAACTTTAACGCCTCGTTTCAGGTGCTCAGGAGAACCTGATGAAAGCTCGTGATGAGAGGGTTGCTTTGATGAATGAGGTGATATTATATTTGATTTGTACTGGATTATCTGGCCTGACCATCTTTGTATTTAATATAACTAGGTTCTTGGTGCTATTCGTATGCTGAAGGTCTGTTCTTTTATCTGTCATTTCCTGCATGATTCTCAGTCCATACCATCCCTGTAGTTTATGGCATGGGAACGAAGCTTTGAAGCAAAAGTTCTGAAAGTCCGTGAAAAAGAGTTGAAGTATCAAAAACTCAATTACAATATCGAGGTCTTGTCATTCTTTGAGTCCAATATATGAAGTGCTAACATCATTACATAGATTCTGTTCAATGCAATCTGGTAAGCAGCTCTTTTCTCCTAGTTTTTACAATCACTTCAATCGATTTCATGAAGGATGGGTTCACCTATCATTGTTACTCTCGTTTCTTTCTGGCACTTTGCAGTAGTCCGCCAGCAAGCTTTAACACCATCGATTGCGTTTACTTCAGTAAGCTTTGATCATTTTCACCCTTGTATATTTGCGAACTGACGCCTTCTTCTCCTTAGATCATTGGTAAGCTTTTGTTTACATTGTGTCCATATTTGATATATAATATGAATACCCCATCTCAGTATTCTCTGAAATGAGATTCGCTCTCAACGCTTTGCCAGAGACATTCATCAATATGTTACAGGTTTGTCATAGTACTTATTGAATCTCACATTTCATTGAACCTTTCACCTTAGAGTCTGGTTTCCCTTCGCCGTATTGAGAAATATCTCAATGCAGCAGAAGTTGCCAAAGTTCCCCCGCTCAGCGAACAATCCAACAAAATTGCATTCCAATCATGCACAGTTACATGGCCCCAGGATCGTGGTGTATCTAGCAGAGCGACAAGTCTAGCACCTTCTGCTGCTGCTACCCCTAAGAACAAATTTGTTCTTGTTGATCTGACGCTAAACTTTCCTCCGGGCGAGTTTTCGTTGATTTGCGGAAAACTGGGTTCCGGAAAAACGTTGTTATTGCTTGGTGGGTGACAACTGAGATATTGAAGGATAACATTGCTTATCATAGAGTAGCACTTTTGGGTGAGGCCGATATCCTCAGTGGACAGTTAATTTGTCCGAGGTCTCCTCCGGATTCTCTTTCTTCTGTGTCAACAGGAGTAAGCATTGCAAAAGAAGACTGGACTGTTAATGGAATTTGTGCCTACGTTCCGCAGGTAAATGTGGCTGTATGCTTTTATGATAGCGGATTGACCACTCTTCCTATCTTTACTTGTAGAGTGCCTGGCTACGCAATGCTTCAATTAAAGGTAAATTATCGAGCAGTTCTTC
Source organism: Floccularia luteovirens (assembly GCA_009739215.1). Classification (NCBI taxonomy): domain Eukaryota; kingdom Fungi; phylum Basidiomycota; class Agaricomycetes; order Agaricales; family Squamanitaceae; genus Floccularia; species Floccularia luteovirens. Next base: position 1,017,157 of record VSJF01000011.1, read on the forward strand.
TCCACAAGATCATACACTAAAATCTGATTAGACAATATCTTATTCAATCTACCATACGACGAAGAACGGTATCGGAAAACTCTAGAGGTACGTTTGCACCAGTTATTTTGAATTGGAGATATCCAACTTGTCGCAGGTATGTGCATTGGACAGTGATCTTGAAATATTAGAAGATGGAGACGAATCAGAGATCGGTGAACGTGGTGTATGTCTCTTGTCCATCGAATCATCTTTTAGCACTGAAACAAAACCAAAATTGTTAGGTGAACTTATCTGGTGGACAAAAGGCGCGAGGTAAGGAGATGATTGTTCAGATATAAGGAATTAACCCAAAACTCGTCAAATAGTATCCCTTGCTCGCGCAGTTTATTCTCGTGCATCCGTCCTATTCCTGGATGATGTCCTGTCTGCAGGTTAGCAGCGTCCCTAACATCTTAAAAATCAAATTATTAACTTTTAGTCATGATTTTGCCTTCAGTCGATGCCCACACTGCGCACCACTTATATACTGAATGCTTGAGAGGAGATCTCATGCGTGGAAGGACTGTTATCATGGTATCCCACCACGTCCAGCTATGCGCTCCAGGTGCAAGCTATATCGTTGCACTTGACAATGGAAGAATCGAGTTTGAGGGCAACAAAGACCTATTCTATAGCTCTGGCGCTATCAAGAAGTTAGCCAATGTTACTTCTGGCATAGAGGACAAAGATGACGGAGAAGAGAAGGAATTGTTAGAAAAAGCAGAAGTGAAGGTCCTATCTGAAGATCCAGATGCCCCATCTGAATCCAGTTCCACCGCTGCGTCGACACCAGTTGAAACAAAGAAAGAACGAAAGGCCCCTAGAAAGCTTGTAGAAGAAGAAAAACGCGCTGTGGGTCGTATTAGTCGCGATATCTGGGAGACATATATCTGGGCATGTGGAAGTGGTTGGTATTGGGCATTGTTCATGTTCATCCTGATCATAGCCTCGCTGAGCCCGGTCATGGAGAACGGGTGGTTAAGGTAAGGCTGGATATGCTCGACCCACGTTCCAAACGCTGAAAAGTGTCTCAGGTACTGGTCGGGTGTCGCGTTGAGCGGTGCCAATGATAATGCAGGGTTCTACATAGCTGTGTATGCGGCTATCACCGCGGGTGGTCTCATTATTATGACTGTGCGATGGGTGGTGCTGTACAGAGGATCCATCCATGCGTCGACCGTGTTGTACAAGCGACTCCTTGAGGCTGTGCTTTTTGCAAATATCCGCTTCCACGATACAGTTTCTAGAGGAAGGCTCCTGAATAGGTTCGGAAAAGATTTTGAAGGTTCGCGTACTTAATTCATGCGTATCTCACTTGGTGGATCGTTAACATATGCTATGTTAACAGGCATTGATAGCAGCCTTTCGGATAATTTCGGACGTAGTATTATGTACACCTTGTCAGCTGTCACGACTTTGGTTACTGTCAGTGTTGTTGGTGGTATACCTTTTATAATTGCTGCCATTCTTCTCGGCTACATGTATTACAGCGGTTCGTCACATAGCTTCTTTCAACATAGTCATGCTTTAACAGATGTTTACCATCCTTCCAGTCGGCAAAGCGAGTATTCCATAAGTCAAATTTTGGTGCGGCTGATACTAATTACCTTGCGTAGATCTATGGTCAAACATCTCGAGATATGAGACGATTGGGTGCGATTTCTTACTTGTTTTACTCAAATTGAAGTTGTTGATCATTGACTTAACTAGATTCTGTTACTCGCTCGCCTCTCTATTCGATATATGGTGAAACAATTTCGGGTGTCACAATTCTCCGGGCATTTGGTGCCTCTTCAAAGTTTATGAGAGACATGCTCAGATGTGTTGACACTGTAAGACCGCATAATCTCAATAGGGATAATGCTAAATTATTCCTGATTAGAACGCAAACCCTTACTACTGGATGTGGGGAGGTAAAGCGAACGTTTCAATTTCGGAACATTGCTCGTTTTAACTTTATGTTCTTAGTCAACAGGTGGCTCTCTGCCAGGTTCAATTTGGTTTCCGCAGCCATTGTAGGAGCCACTGGACTGGTGTGCCTAGTAACTCCCAGAATTAGTGCATCACTTGCTGGATTTGCCCTTGCCTTTGCGTCTACAATCACAGGTGATCTATTGTTCATGGTGAGAAATATCAATACATTTTTTTTCGGCCTATCCCTAAACGTCGTCTTATAGGTGCGCCGTTTTGTTGGTCTCGAACAATCAATGGTGAGAAGCCCTATATTTCGTCCATACGGACCGATTCTGACATTCAATCAGGTTGCGTTGGAACGAGTTAAGGAGTACTCTGACCTTAAGAGGGAACCTCCAGAGTTCATAGAGCCAAGACCTGAAGCTTCGTGGCCTGCTCACGGAGCTATCAAATGTGAAGATTTAGTCATCCGATATGCGGTATGTTCACATCCTAGCTTTCGTTCACGACATCGGGTAACCGTTCCTAACAGCCGGAGTTGCCAAATGTGCTCCATCATCTCAACTTCGAAATCCAGCCCGGAGAGAAGGTGATTTGTATTGAATGAGGTATTTGGTGATCACTTAATTTTAGACATTTGTATAGATCGGAATCCTTGGGAGAACTGGTTCCGGAAAGAGCACACTCGCACTCTCATTTTTCCGATTTGTAGAACCCACTGAAGGTCGCATATTAGTCGATGGAATTGACACAGCTAAAATCGGACTTACTGACCTGCGTAGTAGGCTTACGATAATACCTCGTGAGCAAAATTCCAGATTATGATCCCGCCGAAGCGTACCTAATTTTCCCATACGCAGAGGACCCAACAATTTTGAGTGGAACCTTGCGATCTACTCTTGATGTATTCGATGAATACCAAGATGCTGAAATTGTACTCTCGTTTTATTTCCTTTGTCATATAATACTCATAACATATTCACACATTTAGTACGAGGCCCTACGTCGTGTGCATCTCATTCCATCGGAGGACACACCCGAGGAAGCAGCGGATACTGTGAATGCGAACGTTTTCCGCAATCTCGAATCGGCTGTTTCAGAAGGAGGGGACAACTTCTCAACAGGGTATGAGATATATGTTCCTATGATGGCTAAATGTTTTCTCACTAATTATCTTCTAGTGAAAAGCAGCTGCTGTGTATGGCTAGGGCAATTTTAAAACGTTCGAAGATTCTTGTTATGGATGAGGTACGCCGCCGATCTTGATTGACACACCATCACCTATTCACTTTGCTTCCAGGCAACAGCGAGGTAGGCTCATTTCAAAAAAAAAATTAATATTGTATTGCTAAGAATTTCGTTAGTGTGGACTATGCAACTGATGAGTTGATTGGAAAAACCATCCGACAGTGAGAACTTTGTAGCTTTATTCTTATTTCACGCAATCAACTAAATGGTTTCATTTTGCTCTAGTGAATTTGCGGAAAGTACGATTTTGACCATTGCACATAGGTTGAGAACTGTCATTGATTATGATCGAGTACGTACATTTTATATATTGGTGAATGTCTGTTTAACAGGTTGTAGGTTATGTTATTGGAGCAAGGACGAATTGTTGAGATGGATAAGTGAGTGCTACTGCTATAGTTATCACGGAATCCAGAAAATGATTTATATCATTTTTCCTAGACCGGCAACACTGTTAAGCAATCCGTCATCCAAATTCTATTCCTTGTGTAAAGCTACAGGCAAAGAGGAATTTTCCATGCTTAAGAAGATGTCTGGGTTATGATATATAGAGTCGTACTTTACTGCCGATTGAGTTCCTTTTTGCGATAAAAAAAATTGTGTTTCACAAACATAAATGACAACCAAACAAAATTGAGTTTTACAAGACCACTTTGCTCTTTGCTTGGTAGTTCAGTCATTGTCATGGACATTCACTCATAATTTCTGACAGCTGCTGTTTTCAGAAACGGTGTTAGCCGTTGTTTCACACTTAGTGTTTCTACTAGCACATCTAGACAAATGGAGTTTATAATGCTGCCGCTTGCGTTGCACGCTTGTTCAGTCCAAACCCTTGAGGGTGACCAGTGATGCTATTGAATGCCAAATTTGAAAGGTCATTCAGTCGCAATACTTTATCCTGAACTGTCAAACCTTTTTTTTTTTTGATCTGTCTCCGCCACTTATGATAACTTGAATTTAAAAGATAAACATCCTAAGCCATACAAAGCGGGGGCACATGTGGGCCCTGCTCAATAGATTATCAATCGGTTGTTAGGTACCTAAGTTTCGGATACTAGAGCGGTTGATCATGTCAGACAACCAAAAAGTAAAAAACATTGTCGCAGTTTGTGCGGCTGGATAAGCACCGAAGGAGGTTAGTGGTTTTTCTGAATCTGCGAATAAGGCACTAACATGTATTTGTACCTATTGATAGGGAAAGGTGTCGGCAAATAAAAGTTTACCGTTATCCCACGGTTGTTTACATCACTGGCAAGAAGTCCATTCAAGTTAACGGTACTTATGGGTGCACTAAGGCTCTCTAACAGGGCTCTATCTGATCGTCTTTCTCTTGGAATGATGGTTGGTGCTAGTGCGACGATGCCTTCAGCGCCCTGAAGGTTAATCCTCGAAGTCTCTCGTAAAAAGCCGTCAACTCCACCAAAGGAAGCTTCTTGAAAAAAAGATAGAGTGTCATTTGATAAGTTTTTTTATGATGCCACACCAATATAATTGAACAAACTTTTGTTTGGTTAGGAAGTTGCACATGTACTATACAGTGGCATCTACGGGTTACTTGAAAGTCTTCTCCATATACTAACCTTCTAATTCCTGCTGACATGTGTCGCTGTGTCTTCCAACTGCCTAGCAGAGACCGCCACGAATCACATGTAGACCCTTAAATCCATTTAATATTGCGGAATGGAGTCAGTAGAACACATACTACTTCCTCTGTCTCCACCGTGAGTAGTATGTAATGAGCAACACTACCAAGTCCTTCTTTGGGAACACCACACAATTTACCGTGAATGCAGATAACAAACCGCCCCCACTGTACACATCCTCGGATCATGCCGTACGAGCTCTGTTGTAAACGTAAGGGTCTAACGATCCCAGAGGGCTTGTCCCAAATCGAGGAAAGCAGTTTCACAGTGTCGTGGCGAAGCACGAATGTGAGTACAGTCGACGAGACCTCAGAAGCGCTTCTCATGCTGTATCATCTGCACAAGATCGAGGATAGTGTCACAAGGCTTCCGCGCTCAAAGTCCCGTGGTCCTATCTAAAAGTAAAAGGAACGCAGGGGGTCCCCAAGGACACGGTGAGGGTTCACCCTGTTTATTCTAACCACTACGGGTTCCCCGTTGCTGTGTCTCGGATGAAATCAGGTGCAGGTGAACTGTTGGGTTGCCTTTATTGTTATGGGGTTCTTTCGCGTCTTCTCGCCGATGTATAATGCATTTGTGCACGTTCTCACCGTGTTGAAGCGACTTGTACCGTATCATTCCGACCAGATATCCTGCTGATAAGTTCCCGCTTCGTCTCCCACTGTAGCTCGAAAAAAGTTCAGACGCATACATGAGGATCGAAGCTCAACTGTCGCGTAAACGGATCATGCCTGCCCTGTTCATCTTTCTTCGTCTGACATTGTTTCTGATTTTGATATAGTATATATTCTTGCCCACTTTGGTTATAGGAGCATGAAGGGGGTCTTTCGTTCTTTCGGACCGCGTGCGTACGATCCATCTGCTTTTGCCTGGTCAGCATCACCTATCCACACGCTCCCGGCTGTAATCAGCTTTTAAACCTAAAACAGTTGCCGCTGCACTGGGTAGGGTGGGGTGTGCTGTTCTCTCTCTTTTGAATTGAATTATGAATCGTGAATCGTGAATCGGGCACGATCTACCTCCCTGGGTAACTTTCCAACGGCAGGATGCCTCAAAAGTACTCGGTGGTTCGCTGCGGCAGCCGCTGGACCATGTCGCAATCAATCCCTTCTATTGCTTTTCTCACCTTAGTTTCTCTCTCCCGCCCTCCTTTCGCCCTCTTTGCTTCTCTTTGCTCCATAAATTACTTATTGAGACTCTTCCCCTTCTTTTGGCCATTGATAAAGGACTTCATCAGACAGACAGGCGCTCCGGGATATTTCGCCCTATCACCCTTTTACACTCTAACACCAAAATGTGGGATCACGAATGAATAGGATTGGAACAGGTATCATTTGTTGTCCTGGGATATATTTCGCGGAGGCAGCTCGGAGGCGGGAGGAGCGGACCGTTCTCTCCGGGTCATCATTTTACGATTTCTTTATCCAATCCTCGAACTCGAAACAATTCAGGTTAAGACCCTGGATGAAGACCCTGTCTTGACTATAAGCTTTTCTTCTCTTTCCTTTGTCTTCGCCGCCTTCTTCTTTGTTTGCTGTCCTGCTGTTTTGTTTCTTGACAGACGGGGCAGGGTGATTGTCAGGTTCTTTGGGTGCATGGGTAAGCGGAGAGGGATGAAGATAGACTATGCCTACGTAGGATGGAGCGACCCTGTTGACATCCGCCGGCTTTGGTATGGTGGTTTCACGAAAGAGGGAGGAGGAACGGAAATAGAATGTCTGTCTAGAATTGATTTTTACGTTGCCCGCCATGGGCATGGATGTGTTGAGGCGCTATGTATCGTGCTGACCTGGCTACTTGTACGATTCGAGAAAGAGTAGACATTGTTCTTAGAAAGCAGTGTGTGTATCCTTTTCGAAACATTTCGTTGTTCTCAGAGTAGCGATATATTCCAAGTCTCCAATGGCACTCGTGGTTATCAGGTTGAACACTCTCCATTCCACAACCATGCACTAAACATAATGCAAGCGTCGGCTCGAACGTTCCTCACCACGACCGCGGATGTCCATCCACACGTCCCCACGGAATACTTCGAGGGATTCGGACCGTGCGCCCGAGGTATTCCTGGATCAGTGTGCTTACCCGGTCCCTACATGGATGCTTAGTACCCAAGAGCCACTCGGGTATAGCTGGGTACTTCGAATGTCAACGTCTTCTTCTTCTTAGATGATCGCATTGATTGGATTGCTAATGTCTTTTCATGAACTGAATAGTAAACTTAATCGGAAGCACTAATAATTACTTGTTTGTGGGTTTGGCCGTGGTGTTGGCCATCGGTGTTGATGCTATTTTGAGGGTGAGTGAGAAAGAGGGAATACACCGGTTGCTCCATCATGCAGATGTCCGAGTTTGGAGCCTCACGTTCTTACTTGGGTGGAAAGGTTCTTCTGTGCTAACTTCAAATTGACTTCCGAAGCCAATGCTGTTGAGCGTGTGCATGTTGGCTCCAATTGCCCCAGCGAATGCGTCATGCGCCCATGAGGGTCATGCACCACCCCACATTTACCACATCGGAATGTTCCTCGTGAGTGGTCCTTAGGACAATTGAAACTATCTCAGATCATATGTACATGTACATCCTACAACTAAATTTGACTAATTCTTTGTAGGTAAGTTTTCTGTTATCGGGTCCCGTGTCTCCGCATGTGCAATAATCTGGTCAGTTCTGCGATTTGATCCCTACAAATCGTGTTGGTGAAGTAAGAAAATAAAACTATAGCGGGCATTTTCGCCGCCAAGCAGGTTTCATAAGAATTGCCTACCGACAAGTGACGACCCTTACGCGAGCCGCGGCGATCTCAGTCATATAATCAGGTTGATATCTACTGTATACTTACATCATGCCCTGTTATATCGTAATCGATATTTACTTCTCGATTCAATAGATATATTGATTATCATCGTCTCAAGGTGTACGTTATGCATACATGAGTAGTGCAAGGACACAAATATCGTAAGGGTGCTTGCAAAGTGGGGACTTACTCTCAACGTGTTACAGGGGAACGACTCGTATTGGCACATGATTCGGACGAGCGGCAAGTTGGAGTCGTAAGAACTGGTATAAAATTTGGTATGAAACGAGTGCTCCGAGAAACGAGGGACGTTGATATATTGTATGGTGTTAAAGAGAAAAGAAATTATTTTACGTTGCATGGTCAAAGGCAGAAAGAATGATCCAACCGCAGTACAACTCAACAGGTTACATTCCCTATGACTGCGAGTAGATATATTTTTTTTCTGAAAGTAATTATACTTGGAAGGTACTTACTGTCACTGAGCGCTTAATCGCCTCACTGCCGCGTGCTTACATAACTGTGCCAAACAACACGTTCTTCAACGTTGTCGTTCCAACTCCCGCAACAGGTACCTAAGTCCTTGTTCCAATCATATCATGTTTCCCTGACCTTATCCCTAAACATCCTTCCAATTGCAATTGGGTTTGTCCTTGTCGACAGGGTTTACTCTTGTTCTTGTTATGGATGCTGTTACCGAACCCGTATCCGGACCCATACTTATCCACGCTTGCGTCTCGGACACCCAACACAAGTCAACTCGCGTACAGAGCCACAACTGTTGGTCCAACGGCTAGGCCTTGCACTGAAGATTGACCCTGGTCCTGGTGTTTCTAATCCCTGCCTGCACGTCCGGTACTTTTTTGCCTTTATTATGTCCGTAACTCCCTTCTTGCTTATTTCTTTTTGCAAAAAGCATATGCATATATGTACATTTCCATATCCACTCAACTCTATTGTAGTGATTGACTGTGAATCACCCCATGCATTGGAGTACAATTGATGCAGATGTGCCGTCATTATTAGTTTTTACTCCATACAAAAGCAAAACTCTATTGACCACAACGCGAAAAGCACAAAATGCAAAGCAAAAACGCCAAAACCATGCGGTCGAAAGCAGTTTTTTCACTCCACACATTGGCACTTTGTGTTGTAATGGATGTAAGGTTTATAATAGCACAACGCAGGTGATCAAGCGAAAACCTGGATCAAGACCGGATCACATATCTTCTTCCGCTAGTATATTCAGTATGGGCAATTGCATTCATCCCATGAAGTGATATGATACACTCCATATTTACATTCACTTTACCTATGCTAAAAGTACATTTCCCGCAGGGACAGCCATACAAACACGCTGGTCGTCAGTGCAAGTTCCTCCGAAGCGTGTCAATCACCGGCCCATCCATCCCTATCAATGTGGAAATCGTCGTAAGGAGAAAGTATTACACGGCAAATGCGGGCAGAAAATGGAGAGTAACTCCAAAAGGATAGAAATGTAGGACTCACCCCGTCAACCACGAGCAGTTCACCACATACGTATTGGCTTGCATCACTAGCGAGAAAAACGACTGGTCCTGCAAGATCGCGCGGTTCACCCCATCTACCAGCGGGTATACGTTCCGAAATCTGACGCAGTCGCACGGGGTCTGCGAGCAATTTTTCGTTCCTGTAAAGGAAGAGAGTGAGTAAATGTTAAAAAGTATGAAGTGAAGCGAGGATTGCGGAAATGACAAGGCGGAGGGTAGAGGGTAGAGGGCAGAGGGCAAAGGGATGGGTGAGGGGATGAAGCAAGGAATGTGGAATGGAGTTGGACGATGGAGAGAGGGAGAGGCGAGGCAAAGGTGAAGAGGTGAAGTAGAAAATAAGAATGGTACACGTGTAGATGTCGTGCATAAGGAAAAGAGAGCTGAAATGAGTGATAGAGGGCTTAGGTGGCACTGCACCTCACGAAGAAAGGTAACTCGGACATAATATCTCGAGTACCCTCCTCGCACACCTCTCACGCGTCCAAATACAGACGGTTTAATTAGACCCGGGGGGGAAAAGTCTAATAGTAATTACATTTCCGTCGCGATATATCCAGGGCAGATGCCATTTACTTGGACGTTTGCCTGACTCCATTCGTTGCTAAGTGCCTTTGTGAGCTGTCCAAGTGCGCCCTTTGCTGCCGCATAGGCAGGGACAGTTAAGCCGCCTTGAAACGTTAGAAGGGAGCAGAAATTGATGATTTTCCCGCGGCGCAGCGGAACCATGTGTCTACCGGCTGCTTGCGAGAGGAGCCAGACCGATTTGAGGTTTACATTGAGGACCTATAGAAATTCGGGTAGGAGGGGGCGGGGTGAATGAAGTGAAAAGTCAGCACATATTAGTATTCCGCAAAGTATTGATAGAAATCGGAAAGGATAGTGAAAGGGATGAAATAGGTGGAATGAAAAGAAAATTAGCAGGAGAGAGGGTCGCGGGGACAAGGACTAAACAGGTGGAAGCCTCACGTCGTCCCAGTCGTTCTCGGTAAAATCCACACTCGGCGATCTCCGTTGAATCCCAGCACAGTTCACCAGGACGTGTATCTCGCCGCCCATCGCATCTAAAGCTTTGGCGAACAGGGCGCGCACTGCGACTAAATCATCAAGATCGCAATACACGATCTTCACGTTGGTACCAATGGCACAAAGATCATTGTAAGTGGAGAGATTTGGCGGGGCAGAAGCGTCGGGGGCGGGGGTGCGCAGAACAAGACAGATACCAGCGCCAGCCTGAGCGAGGGCAATTGCACACGCGGCACCGATTCCTGAAAGGAAAGTGAAAAATGAAGAAGAATAGTGATATCGAAACAAGACATACCACGGGAAGCCCCGGTGATGAGGACGTTCTTTCCGGTGAGGGAAAAGAGGGCGGGTGCTGGAGTAGATGGGGAGGGATTCATCTTGTGGATAAAGATTGAGCAGGCCAACGGGATATGAGGTATACTCACTCACTTACTTACTATGAGGAGAGTCACTGTCTCGGATGGCGGGGCAAACACGGGGTCCGTACCGTAGATCCGGCTTTCAGATGGATTGGCAGGTCAGATCGGGGATCTGGGATCTGGGACGAGATCGCCATCTCATCGTATTCCTCCCTGTGTGTGACACGTAACCTGTCACAGGACTGTTTCCGGAAAGTCATGCGCGCTAATTAGCTACGCGGTAAGTCGGACCGTTCGATGAGCAGAGCAGAGACGATGGAATCTGCTTTGCCTATACAATATCACAACTATTTATAAGCCTCCTCTTCCTCCACTTTCGCTATTCCAATTCCCCATCCACTTCTTAATGTCTCCCATTGCAATTCCTTCCCTCAAAGCTGCTGTTCTCTACGGTCAGGAAGACCTCAGAATAGAAGAGCGCACAATATGGCCCCCTGCTGCTGGCCAAGTTCAAATTGCTATCGCCACCACAGGTCTATGTGGAAGTGATCGTATGTTATCTTCTTCTCCATAGCATCTCCTTCCTCATCACATCTCTCAGTCCACTATTACAACCATGGTCGTAATGGTGACTTTATGGTCAGAGACAGTCTCGTTCTCGGCCATGAAGCCTCTGGTGTTATTACAGCTATCGGTCCTGGTGTAACGAACTTCAAGATTGGTCAACGCGTCGCTATCGAGGCTGGTATCATGTGCCGTAGATGTGACCTTTGTCTAAAAGGTCGCTACAACCTATGTCGACAAATGAAGTTCTGCAGCAGTGCCTCGGCCTACCCCCACGTCGACGGAACTTTGAGGACTAGCATGAATCACCCCGCGCACGTTGTTCACCCGTAAGCATCCCTTCACAGCTTCTTGTCATAGCACTAACCTTTCCTCGTCACACAGCCTTCCCGATGGTTGTTCTTTTGAACAAGCCGCCCTTGCGGAACCCCTCTCCGTCCTCATCCACGCAACGCGTCGCGCCAACCTCCAACCAGGTCAATCTGTGCTCGTCTTGGGTGTAGGTGCCATTGGTATCCTTGCCTGTGCACTTGCAAAATCCATGGGTGCATCCCGCATCGCTGCCGTTGACATTAATCAAGATCGACTCGACTTCGTAACAAAGAATGGATTTGCAGAGGCAACCTACTGTGTTCCCGCTGCTGATCCCGCCAAAACTTCTGAGGAGCAGCTGCGCCGGGCTAAAGATACTGCGCAGGACGCACTTGCTGCCCTCGACACGCCTTATGGGTTCGACGTCGTATTCGAATGTACCGGTTCCGAGATATGTATACAGACTTCTGTGCATGTAAGTGTCCCGACACTCTTCTCCCTGTCTCGTTCCCACCCCATCATTACCCACCGGGACGTTAGGGCCCTGACGGAATGATGGGTTATTCCTTCAGGTTTTCTGTTACTGTATTCAATGTGCTGACGTTGTCGTTATATCTCCAGGCCGCAATCACCGGCGGTAAAGTAATGCTCATTGGGATGGGCACACGTAACGCTATGTTTCCCCTCTCTACTGCCGCCCTGCGCGAGGTCGACATCCAGGGCTCCTTCCGATATGCAAATACATATACCCCTGCCTTAGCCCTCCTGTCTTCTGGCAAACTTGAAAATATTGAAAAGCTCATCACTCATCGCTTCCCACTTCAAGATACAAAGAGCGCTTTTGAGCTACTCGGTCGCGGAAAGGACAATGAAGGGAACTTGGTCCTTAAGGTGATGATTGAAGGCTCATAAAGTTTGCTGGCGCCTCGCGCGCCACCATCCGAACGGACTTTTCTTTCTATCATACGTACGACACGAGCGAACTTAACTCATCTTATAATACTGCTGGTCAATCATCTTTTAGCTTAATTTATTTAGCCCAGCACTTCCCCACCCCCGCCTTCTGTTGTCTCCCCCTCGCATTAGTCAGTCGCTCTTGCCACCCCTTAGATAATGTTGGACCTTTCAACTTGTTGTGCGCAGTGCTGTACTTCTATTCTAAGTTTATGGCTACAATGTATTTTTACTGCAATCAATGCTGTCCCCGACTATCAATCCGTACTTCAAGTATCTTCTGTGAACACATCAATGATGATTCAACTTATACTTGTGATCCAAGATCTTTGCTAATTTTTTACTAGTTATACAGTCCAACAGGGTCCTGCTAATCGGTGACATGAAGCCATTTTGAAAGCATATATGGAGACTGTCTCAAGTTATTTATATTCGCTCGCGAACAGACCGTTATTACCCGTGTTGACGATATTAATGGCAATAATTTCTAGACTCCGCATTCTGCATACACACACCGCACGCACGCCCATAAAAATGCGCATACAACCTGCCAATGGGATATTTGACAGCCTAAACCAACGTTCATTACGTCCCAAAAAAAAGAGCAACCCAGGCCACAGAACTTGGCACATTCCTCGTCTCCATAAGGGCAAGGAGACGGTCTCGACTTGAAAAACGCAAAAGGCGAGAGCAGCAATAGCCGGAGAAATTACCAAACCAGGATAATAGCATGGATACCAGAAAGAAAAAAAGGTAAACAGCGACGAGACATGCTTCCAAATAACTTCCGATCAGGAAGTCAAGGCTCTAATATGCGTTGGAGACGTATAGCACAATCTTTTATAAGACCCTCAACAACCTGGACACGTTGCAACTGATAAGCAGTTGATCGTTTCGCACCTCCAAACAAGAACCCCTTTGACAGGATACTTATCTATAGCCAAGGGAACATACAGTACATATGAGAGACTCGCAATCATATGTACATAACTGGACGTTTGTTGGGATGCCGGAGCAGTACATCTGACCGTCCTTAATCGTCATAGATATCATCATTGTGTCAGAGTCAGACCCTTGATTTGCGGCACCGTAAACCCGTACTGAGGTACTCCATACAGTATGCATTACCATTAGATGCAGCCTGCGGTACAAGGATCACCCAAGAGGAAATACGAATGCCACATCCATTGTGACAAAGATCTTTTAATTGTCTCCCCAGGATTCAAGTTTTACACAAAGACGGAAGATTCAACACCGTCACGGCTCATTGTATGAACAAACTTTACCTTGGCTCGCAGTTACTCTCTCGGGAAAAACAGCGAATATTTTCAGGTGAGTTGTATATTACCCGGATGCCGTCATTCTTTGGGAAACTGCTTCTATGGCCAGAGCCTCGAAGAATAATGCTATTAGAGGAAAACTAGTCGTGCTTCGACGTGTGACCCAGTTTCCTTCTATTTTATTTCGACAAACCCAATTCTCTCACCTTATAGCGTTACACTGGTTTGGTATATACCTACTTAAAGTTTATGGATGCTGGACGTTTACGGCAGATCCGTCATCTATGCCGTCACCCTGCAAATGTTTGGTTAATCCAAAACTTGACCGACAAACATGTCTGTCGAACTTGGGATTCTCTTTGACTTTAGGACAATTCATTCAATCGATCATTGTTTTTGACGCCTACCATTGAAGAGGATATCAACGGGATTCCATGCTTGTGCAAGTATTTGACGCCCACTATGCCGAAATCTCACTAGTGTGCCACGCGAATAATAACGTGGATGTGCTTTCCGTTCATTTCACTCACTCAAGGTATGTGCATTACACACGGATCTTGTAACCTCACAATTCACCTGATCTTCGTACTTTTTAAGCTTGACACCGGCATATTTTCTCAGATTCCGTGAAGTGTCTCATTTATGGGAAAGGCTGTAAACGAAATTAACGGTTCAATTGTGAAGTAGCACCCGCGCTTGCATGGTGCCTACTCCGAGCTAGACGGCCTGACGTATTGTTATTGATCAGTAAAAACTCAATACTTAACTCAATAGGATAGTCTATAGCCGGCCCATATTGGCCGTAGGTGCGTGATTTACCAAAGTTGGGAGTGTTTGTATGTTCTTGTTCTTTCATGGTTGGTGGCGCTCGAATGTGGTATTGGACAAGATATTTAATGCTGAAGAAATTTCATTGCTCAGGTAACCCTGTCGGCCGCCTATTCAGCCATTTGTTTGAACAGCCTACTATGTTCCACAGCGTTGCGTAAATGAGCATTACTAAACCATGAATAGCCACGGTTCCTAACCGAAGATCCTTGCGGTTCCCGCTCTCATGTAAAGACTTATTACTAAGTGCTGTGGACCCAAGAATGTACAATTTCGCTTTGGAAAACAATTGGTGTGTATGTTGTGTTGAAGTCGAGCCCCTCAACTCTTTATGGAAAATCGTTACAAACACCTCACTGACTTTCTAGAAGTGCATATAAACCACCCTAAGTAACACAAGCCATAAATAACTTCAAACTGACCCTTGACTCCGTCTTTATAGGATGTGGTATGCTTGGCTATCTGATGAACATTTGTATACCCAAGCTATATGGTGCGGTTCGAGGCGCGCTCTATTACAAAAATGTCGTTATAATTCAAAAGTGATGCCCATAAATTAATCGATTGACGAGAATTTATTAAAAATAGCAGTACATATGGCATGTTTTTTTTCAATAAAACACAGCCACGTATATTTTCTACGACAAATTTCACTGTTGATTTTTTTAAAATAGCTTGCTGACATTTTTGAGCTGTCTTGTATACTGTTCGACTATCCCGTCTAACCACGTACGCCAAGGATGCGGTCCGTACCTTTTTCTATGGGGATAAACATTCTAAGTAGAACTACATGCGTTTGGGCGCACCGGTGGACGGTAACTTACTTGAGGGACTAAGAGGGAGGTGTGAAATCAGTTGTCCTTGTTACTAAATTTATTACTGAACTTGTGTGCGTCATTGAGCAGCGCGTACACAGCCACCAGATGTGTGACCATATGGAACATATCCACCCCCGATCTTTGGCAAAAACCGTACGCGTCTGCCCCGCGGGGGTGTGGGGATGGAATACAGTCGTATCATCTTACATCTGATGGAGGTAATCTCGGCGGGGAGCGGATTGCTATGTCGATACAATCTGTTGTATTCTCGAAGCAACTGAAAATGATTTATGTTTTTTTTGTCATAGTTCACAGCTTGACAACTCTTTCCCGCGTGCACAAACAACGTGTGTATTGTTGGCTCTTCAACATAACATATATAGCCCAGGTCTACATCCCCCAGCATCTCCAACAGGCATAAGAAAATTGTTTTAAAGAAAAGAAAACTTACTCGAACCATTTTCATCTCTCTCCCTCTGGAATTAGATAAGACTTATCCAGCCGGATACAGGCATGATCGAAACGATGGTGTGTTCCTGAACAATCAACAAGCCCGCGAAAAGCCTTGAATAATGAATCTGGGACTCAGGTGGGAAGATATTTATCGGTAACGAGATAGAAAAATCTTTTTTACGATGCCATCAACGAAGTGGTAGGCGATGCGGTAGCCGCCGCGTGTGATTGTGCCATAACAATAACTATCTCTGGTCCGAATTAGAAAGAACTCAGAGCGGAGGGATTTGTAGAATGGATGTCAGTAAGAAAATGTATGTAAAAAAAATTGTTATTAAAAAAATTTCTCATGACTTTATGAACTCACAGCCTATCTCCGTTTAGACCAAAAATGGAAATAAAAAGGACGAGGCGATGCCGCTTAATTTGTGCAGAGAGTTTGTTTCCGTTTACACTGGTCTTCTAAGCATGTTATTCTGTTATTCACAAATCGAAAAAAAGAGGTTCGAAAATGAAAAGAAAGGTAATAAGTTTCGTTCCCCCAATCTGTGCCTGATGGCTTTTACCGAACCTGGCAAAGAAAAAGAAAAGATGGGAGACTTGTAGAAACTTGCAACTGCTTCGCATTGTGCATAACCGCGGGTTACTCGAGGTTATGCAGGTTGGAATTATTTCGCCCCATTCTCGCAAAGGGACGGTGCCACAATATGTTACATCTACTTTTTCCGATTTTCAGCGGTACTCGCAGAGAACCCAAACCTTGATAAACGAAGCAAGAAGTACCCCTACGGCTTTCAATCTTGACAGAGCCGAAAATGGTTTATGAGGGTCAGTTTATTCTGTATAGAAAAGCAACATGGTTCCAAAATGTAATAAACTGCGCCTCGCTGGGAAACAACAATTCGGCCGCGCACGTTCAACCCGTTATGCATCACTTTCCGCGGTTCGTCAGCAGAACATCAAGCGAGTAACCTCGTCGTTACTTCTTTCCAGATGGCAGTGGGATTATTGACACTGTCAAACACATGGCAGAACGCGTCATTAATAACGTCATGATGTGGGAAAATGAACTTACAGTTCAGGAGTAAGGGGTAGGTTTAAGTCTGCTGGGTGATCCTGCCATTCTGTTTACAGTCAAATTTGGTTCGTTAGCCAAATGGGCACTACATTGTTCACGACACGCCTGCTTCTGCACGCATCTCGGCAGTTGAAGACTTGTCAATACACGATGCTTACCTTCTGGATGTGCAGGGTCATTGACGCCAAATCCAAGTCTCCAAGTGATCCCCTGCACCCCATTGACTAACCTGTAAAGAATCGTTGAGATCAATCAGGATAGGAAGGAGATGTTATAGATCGCTCTTTTCCGGATTTGATTGAAAGACCAGAATTGAACGGAAACACCTTGACAGATGGGAGTTGAAACTGGAGCCATACTCACAGATCTGGGGGTGCTAAGGGATTGTTCTTGAGTCGAGTTGTCTAAGAACACTTATGGGTATTGACTTCTTCTAGATCTCATCAGACGTATAAAACCGGACCTTGATTTCTGTATCAATCGTCGAGAAGTCAGTCGATTGCCCTCCAACAGTCCCGCAATATTCCTGCTTTACGTCCTTCCTACCGCCGAGGACTACTGTCTTCGACCCTTCCTCTTTGGCCATTGTTATCTATAAACGCAGTTTTAGGGTTGTCAACTCGAGGTGACACTGTCGTAAATAAAATTTGCGTACACTGAAGAGGGAGCAGGAACTCGCACATCTGATAATACGTCAAGATGCTGGTGATTTGCTGAGAAAAAACTTTGCCTCACCTGCCATTTGAAACAATCACTACTTTCTTCGGATCGAATAACGCGGTATCTGGCGGAGTTGTTGGGAAAGTGTCTTCCGGACACTCAGATCCAAGCCTTCATAATTTATTCAGTAAGAGGTCGGGACAAGTGCAATCTCATGTTCACCTTTGGCTGAAATCATCCTGTCGACCATTTATGGTAACCGCGACTGGTGGTTGTAACCAATTAGTTCCAGGGGGGAATGGAACATTGTTGGCGTCGGACCATTGGACCGGGTTGTATAATAGTTCGACAAACGGATCAAGGTCACTTCCAATTATTTGTTTAACGATCTGCTGTGCAAGGGGTCCATCACGAGCTGTGGTTTGAAGCCCTGCTTGAGGGACTGTCGTATTTTTGGGGCCCGCAATCTGGGATAATCAGTACAAAAACATGATTTCCTAAGGGATAAAGTCTCTTACAATCCTGTGTAACCACTACATTTCTAAAAGTAAGTAAACAATTACAGGTGATTGTCGAATATACCTACATGAGCTGCACAGATGAACCCGCCGCCATTGTTGGACTGAATTATAATATATTAGGAACGGTTTTTGCATCAGAAGATTTGAAATGGCTTACAACATCGACGATGAGCTGGGTTGCTCCCACAGATTTGAGCGTTGTCAATCCTTGGAGTAGACTATTCAAGAAGGAATTGAAAACAGAATCAGAAAAGCTTCCAAGGGCCAAAACACCAGTTATTCCATCATCCAATAAGAAAAACTGCGCTGAGTTGCGACTCCCAGCCAAAGGAGAAGCGGGTTGTAAGGGTGGGGGTAGTACCACATCAGACAGGGGTGAGGTATCGAGCATAACATTTAACAAAGGTTGACGGGGACCTGTTACGGATATGGGTGGTTGTTGTTGGAACTTTGCTATAGGTTTGCTAGATGGAACGATTTTAGTGGCGGTCGGGGCATTCAAATCTATTCCATTGGTTCCAGGTACTGCTACACAATTATTAGCACGGAAAGAGGCCGTGCTATTGAATGCCCGAGATGCAGTCCCAAATCGGGATCGGTAGGGTAGCTGATGGGAGGACATCAGATGAGGTCATGAATTCACGATCTTGAACTTTGCTTACGACAACGGTTTCACGAGCTGTCTGACCCACGCGTTGTATGGTGAGTTTGACGCTATCACTTAATGGGAGTGACTGTTGAGCGAAATTACCCATGATATATGTCCATCCAACGTCAGCGCGTTGGTAGCTGGAGAAGAACCTTGGAATCACGTAACATACTTCAGGTTCGGGTGATAGTGGATTTTTGTAACTCTTTTTATAACTCACGAGTTCTGGCGAGTTCCAAGTGGCTGAAAGCTTCCAGTAATTAACGCATTTGCATCAACTGCGGCAAAAGGATCTTGGTCGTTGATTGCAAGAACTTTGGCTCCAGAGAGCTATCATAAGCTTCAATAATCGGCGATAGGGAGGCAGGTGAAGGAAACCCTTACCGATGCAAGGTTCCCTTTTAGGTTGCCGGGCAGGGCATTCTGCCAAACTGAGATTTCGTCTGCAAATTCAGCTGACGCGACGGTAAACGCTTCAGGTGCAATGTGAACATTTTGAGAGCCATCAGATTCTGTCAATAGGACCAGTGGTGTGGGAAGGAAATTAAGGAAAAGTGCTAAATGGGCAATCAATAGCAGCCTTCAAGTAGTGGGCCTGTTATACATACAGTCCTGTTAAGATAATTTTCAGGAATGAAACAACAGGAACGGAAACAACAGATGCCTTACATAGCAATCATTTATCCAAACACAATGTCCATCGTTCAAACGCTTCAAAGTCCGTGAAAAGTCGATGTGGAGATCAAAATCTGATTGATAAGCTTGTGAACTGATCCTGGCTAAGTCCGCGAGAAGGTCCTCATGAACTGCGGAAGTGAAAGGCTCTGGAGCTTTGATTTCAAAGTTTACCGAAGTGTGAAAAGCAAGAGTTTTATTGATGACATCAATTATCTGTAAGAGACTTGCTTATGAGCGTGTTCATTCGTAAGGTTCGAGCATCACGGAAACCCACGTTTGTTTTGATTTTTGGGTCTACGGGTATTGATGTAAAGCACGCTCTCACGTCAGCGGGAGCTACCCATTTCTGCCCCCCGATAGCGGCACAAGGATCTGCCTTAGCAGCATCAGGAGCTGCGATTGCTGTAGTAATCGAGCTCAGTAGGATACTGAGGCCCGCATAGTTTGCGAAGGAAATCATCGTCCACACAAGACCCACAAAGTAAGACAGGTGCTGGAAGCTGGTTCTGCAAGCCCTTTAAATGTCCTAGATAATGTTCAGAGAGCTGCGGCTTGGAAGCTTCTTCACTTTAAATAGCGTTCTAGAGCACATGCGACAAATTTTGCGGAAACGTTATCAAGGACGCAGTGCGGAGGGAAGCAGTAAATTTTATGCAGGAAGAGAATCTATATCATGTGGTTAACACCCTTAGTCGTAGCTACTCTTGCCAGAAGGCATCCTGGCTGACTGTTATTGCGCATATTCTCTGTCGAAAGACGCGTTTATTCAAATAGGAATTCATGGGGAAAGAACGGATGTCCATATGATCATGAGCGTCGCGTCGTAGGAACGAACGAATATCGTTGAACATGGTCTGTACTCGACAGTTTGAGGAAGTTGTTTACAAAGCATGGCTGTGGGAGAAACTAGTCAACCAAAACGCTTAACTTGGAAAACCAACTATTGGGTACCCAATAGCATCGTTATTATTCACCTGTCAATAACAAATACCTTCGTAGCATGATGGACCATCCGATGGACCATGAGGGGGAGGGAGGCATGACCAGTCGCCAAAAAAGATAACCGGTTCATGTCTGTGGAAAATGTTTTGGAGAGAACACCCAGAGCTGTTGATCAAGGTAGAGCCTGGGAGACTTCGTAATCCTTGGGTTGTTCGAGGTTTCATTGAGAAGTGCAAGCTTCCAGTTGCACAAGGGTTGCTTGATAAAATAACCACACACTCTCAACCTGCAATACAGTTCCAATTCCAACAGACATTATAATCATTGCCCGCAAACAGACGAACAGAAAGATTGCCAAGATCTCGCAAATTGGCGGAATGAATGACAGATTGAAAATTCGGGATATGTATGTGACTCTGAGTTGGCGGTGTGCACCTGAAATCCGGTCTACAAAAAGACGAATCCAGTAACTTGAATGTCGCGTTACCGTAAGTACAAAGCGACATATACGGCATCGTTGTATATAAACTCTACACGGCCGGAATGACTTGGACGTGAAATTTGCATTTTCAGGAGACCGTGACCGATCAATACAAAAATGATTTGCCTGCTGTCCATGTCAGTGCTTGTGTGGCGCCATTCACAATGGATGTCTCAAAGCTGCGATTCATCAGTGCACCCATGGTCAACCAGTCCGATGCTCCCTTTCGTATCCTTACGCAGAGATACGGCGCAACGCTGGCGTACTCTCAGATGCTCATTCCAGATCGAATTCTCAATGACTGTGATTACTTCGAGTATCATATGCGCGATCTATGCGTACAACCAGATACAGACATTGTGAATTACTCAACTGTCGTTCAGCTATGTGGAAACGACCCTGAAACCATCGTACAGGCGGGTCGTAAGCTACAAGGGTACTGTGATGGTATAGGTGTGTGGTTCTGTTAATTAATTTGCAGGTCGTTCATGGATCAAACAAGGACACCAGACCTGAATTTAGGTTGTCCACAGGAAACTGCACGAGATAACCATTTCGGAGCTTATTTACTTGGGCGCAAGGACTGGCCTCTGATAGAACAAATTGGTGAGTACGCCACTATCCTTTTGTGTTAATCGCCAATGAATCATTCGGGAACACATGTTAGTGTCTTCAATGACGCAGTCCCTCAGTGTTCCCGTGTCCGCAAAGATGCGCCTTTGCCAGCCCTTTGAAGCCACAACTGAACTAGGGCAAATGCTAGAGGCTAACGGAGCTTCATGGATCACATTACATGCACGGACTGTCTCCTCTCGTCGCAGACGGCAAGGAGCTGCCGAACTAAGCGAGGTAAAGCGCTTGAAGGAAGCTTTGAATATTCCTGCTATCTCCAATGGTAATGTGAGAGTGTTTAGTGATGTAGAAGAAAACCTCGCATTTACTGGTGCAGACGGGGTTATGGTTGGAGAGACCTTACTTGGAAACCCGTGGTGAGTCAGAAGCGTTTAGCAATCATGAACACGAACTAAACTTGTCTTGATCAATGCATCAAGCCTGTTTACAGGGAAAATTCCAGATCCTGTTGATATCTCTCTAGAATATCTAGAACTGTGCAGGCGTTACAGGGATATCACTACTCTCTCGGTCATTCAATACTCATATAAGACATTTCATTCAATTTCAATGGTGAGATCATCCAAAGAACTGGCTTGATTTGACCTAAAGTGATTTTTTCAAAGCAACCGTCGACCGTGGTTTCCGAAATTCCGAACCGCATTAGCAGCGACCAAGTCATTGGATGAGATCGAAAAACTGCTGACATACAAAGTCGAAAGGTGGCGTGGAAGACTTCCGCGACCTACTCATCGTGCGATGGCCGGCAGGGAAGATAATTTCACCGATACCGATACGTCGTCTGACAAAGAAAAGGAAACGGTCGGAGATCTCATTGACCTGACTTTGATCAGATAGAGGACTGAATTCAGCAAAAGACAAAAATTTTCCGACCTGCGTGTCAGCTGCTCATCATGTTTTATGTGGGTTGTACTAATTCCCATTCCAATACATTGAATACCATGCATGTGTACAATAGAATTGAATAACTATGGAGTTGCCCTTGCCATAGGATGCCAGGGATAAACGTACGACAACATACAAGTCGGATCGTACTATTCAAACAAAGAATCAAGCATGACAACTTTTTATTGATGTTTTGTCGCGTCGTTGTATGTGTGTATAGACCCTTCCGACCTTCCAGGGCTTACAGATCTACCTGCATGCACTGTATGTATTCTTTAACAACCTCAGATTATCTTAACGCGTGGTTGATGCGGGTTCACAAGCTACTATAATATATATTTCAAGGTTTTGACTGGCACATACATACATATTCAATAAATGTAGGCATCCCTGACAAAGGGTTCCTTATCTACATCATTAAGACATCCACACGTTTTAGTTTTCCTGCCTGACCACGCTGTTGGGAACGCATAATACAGTCAGAATCTTAAATCAACCAGAAAGAGAGTAAGGAACCTTGAGTAGAAGCAGTCTGCTGTCATCCATCATGACATCCGTTACCTCAAAAGTTTCTTCACTGATCACTTCTGTGTATGGCAACCAGCTGATGATGTCGTCTTTGAATACCCCTTTTACAGGTGTCGTCGAGGGGCCTGTCACGAGCCGCGGCGCCCGCCATCGGGCCTTGTGTTTCCCCTTTTCATTGGCAATCCCTGCAGAATCAGCTCCAGCGACGTGTATCAGGGAATAAGGGTTGAAATCCCTTATTCGCAAAAAGCGCCGGTCATCATGAGAAACCTCATGCCCTTGTGTCTGTGATTGGTTTTCGTCTAAGGTTGGGTCAGGCTTATCCCCAAGGGAGTCGATTTCATTTCCTAAGGAGGCGGAAGGGCTCGACATCGACACCCCCATTTCTGCTGACATAGATCCTGGCGCAGTTTGATAGTTTGGATCATTGTAATGAGGTGTACATTTTACACCTTCAACAGTGCGTAGCCCATAGATAGCATGTTGCCAATCAGTGTATAAGCATTCTTCAAACCAGCGCGTGCTTTGAGGACCCCACACTTCCCACGGTACATGAACACACTGTAAAGTGTATGGTGTTCGGGCAGGTATAGAATTTCGCAGATTCGCAGATGAAAAGAACATGGGATCTGATGCAGAAGTGTTATTGTTTGGTGGTGGGGAAATATTGTGGAGTTGGGAAGGTGATGGGGTATAAAGACCTGGCGTAGAATCACCAACAACAGGGGGTATAGAGTTTAAGTATGATGGAAAAGATCCACTACCTGAAGTCGCAGACATGTCTGTGGTTGGGACTAGTGATATTCGGAATGACGAGTCCAGCGGTACATCCATCGCAGATAATGAACTTGATGAAGTTGATGACCTACTGTCTTCGAATGACGAGTGAGAACGAGGTGTTAGTGACATCATCTGAGCTGGTCTTGCCCTTGGATATTTAGGCTTGGGCAGCTCTAGCCACTCTTTTGGGGGGTTTAGAAGTGTCTGAATATTGATGAAAAAAACAAAAGAGTGGACATTATGGTTTTCGTCAGTTGCTGGATTGAATATATAAAGACAACAAGCATGTATGCGTTCGTCCGGCAGTGGATAGTATATTTGTTTACAACCTGCGTTGTCCCCTGCTTCAGATCGGGATTGGTTGGATTTTTGTGGCACGTATCCAGGAGCGGGGTTGCTGCTCATTGAAATATACCAGTACATGTATCCATCCGCGAGGGGTGGAAATAAATAGCAAGCAATGATGGTTGGATACACCAGTCCATTCTTGGGATCTGCGAAAGTGTAAACTTCAAATCTTCCCGTCGGTCGGACTAGGAGAAATTTGTCGTGCGCAAGGAAAGTGAAGTCATCGATGCCTGATATGCGTGTCATGGCACACTAAAGTTTTGGTGAGAACGAGTGATGAATGCAATGCAAATTATACATACAGAGTATTGTGGACCGTGCTCCCAATTCCAAATTTCTAGATGTGCGCCAGCGCTATCAAGAACTTCCTTGATAAGAAGTGCAACTAAATCGCCGGCTACTTGAACTCTCACAGCGGGGATAGCTTCAGGAGGTGGAGGTTGAGGGTTCGGTCGGTTGAGGCACGAAAGAACGGATAGCGGTGCTTTGGGATGTGGATAATTTGTTGATATAGATCGAAGGTGCAATTCGTAGATATGTTTCGATCTGTTCAGAGTTACATAGATGCATATAAACAAAAGTTTAAGAACCTACTGTGGAGGAGCCAGGGCAACAAGTACCAAAAGGTCCTGCGATGGATCCATAGTAAAATCGATTATCGTAACATCTCCCATAGTATGGGTCCACATCTTGGGTTGTGATTCGTCCCCTGTAGGTTGATCATTGGAGGAAGGAAGCTCTAAAAAAGAGATGGATGCTGTAACCCGGTTGTCGTCTTCTCTCCCATTTCCATACAGTCCGCCGATAAATTCATAAACTGAGCCTGTGGGCGGAAGCCTCAATGTATGCCGTCCTTTCCAAGTCAGCTCTCTCCACGCCTTTTCTCGCTCACGTAAAAGGTCCAAACGATTGGCATACGAAGTTGGAGAAGATGAAGAAAGCAAGGAGACCATCCGGTACTTCGACAGCTCTATTGTGTACTGCAGACGCGAGGAATCGAGCATTACATTTCTAAAATGTTTCGAGACCTCGAGATGCCATTAGGCGCAAAGGCGAATCAATATAACAAACCTACTCACGATTATGCATGACAATAGATCCGATGTTTCCAAATGGCTGAGTATATGACATAACAGTTCTACAGGGAGGGTCTGGATATTTATTTTTCTCGTGAAAGAATTTGGCATGGGGGGTGTGGGGAGTGGGGAGACGGATCCTGCAAGCTGGTGAATATCGCATTTTGAAAGTACAGAAGGAGTAAGTAACAGTATTGTGATAGAAAGGGTATGCTATGTGGGCATTTCGAGTACGAAATAACCAGAGCGTTGCGCAACGGTTCTCGTTGGAAGGAAACAACCTTGACAATCGCCGAAATCTCACCTTCCGAGCACGTGCAAAATCGACGGAGGGTGCACGTGTTCCGCTGCTAATAACTAGAGAATTAACTTGTGTTAGTCTCTCAATATTTCAATATCCAGCTGGGTTACTCAATGTCTGCTACACCCCCCGCTCAAGCAACTAGACGATCTAGCGATCATAGATCATCTCTTGATAGGCACAAACGGGGCAGACATGGCACAACCAATCCAGCAAAATGGTCAACCTTCTACCAATGGAAAGTCTGACGACTCAGAGTCGGATGATCCTGTATACAAATTACAGCGGGAGCTAGAACGGACGAGAGAAGAAAAAGATAACCTTGCAGCCCAATATCGTACCCTTTTGGCAAAATTGACACAAATGCGGACAACTCTAGGAAACAAACTCAAGGAAGATGCTGTATGTATATGTGATCATTGTGCTGCTGTTAAAATAATTTTTGGACTAGGAAGAGCTTGACCGTCGGGAGCAGCTGGTCCAACAATTGAACGCCCAAAATGAAGATCTCACTTCAACGGTGGAAACCCTCAAAAATGAATTAATTGCCTCCCATAAGGAGGTAGAACGTGCGTCACACGAACTCGATGGAATTCGCACTCGTGTGTTGCAAGACAATGCGCAGGAAACGCTAATTCGCGAGAGGGAGCTACGGGAAACTCAAATGGAATTGGAAAGATGTAAAATGGAGTGCGATGAATGGGAGCGAACTGCGCTGCAGGAGAAGGCCATTGGAGAAGAAAACAAATCTAATCTGGAACTCATGAGAAGAGAGCTGGAGCTTGCAAGTGAGGAACGTGAAAGAGCCGTGGGCGAACTAGAATCAGAGAGGGTCAAATCTAGCAACCTACAGTCTGTGCTGCAGGACTTCCAAGCTGGTAAAACTAATGATCTCTATGCAGTAATAGCTACTAATCACAAAATTTTATTATAGCCAAAGCTCATGAACTTCGGCAAGCCGTAAAAGATCACGAATCACAGCTCGTGCAACTTACTCAATCGCTAGCTGAGTATAAACACAGGGCGCTAACAGCTGAGGTAACCTGAATCATCAAGGCTTCCTTTCATTCGGAATGTATAGCTGACTGAGTATAGATGCAACTTGAGGAGTCACGGACAAATATAACACGTACGCAAGATCTAGAAAAGGAAGTTAAGGAAAAGAACCTTCTCATTGGTAAACTGCGGCATGAAGGTATTTTTATGTCTCTATGTTATCGGACCACCCTGACCATCTTGTGTGTTTTATCCAGCTATTATAATGAACGAACACCTAATGGAAGCCCTTCGACGTCTTAGACGTAACTCGTCAGATACCAATGTCGATCGCCGGCTTGTCACAAACATTATCCTTCAGTTCATAACTACACCGCGTGCAGATGCAAAACGCTTCGAAATGCTATCGCTTCTTGCTTCAATCCTTTCCTGGACTGATCAAGAACGCGAAAAAGCTGGTTTGCAGCGTGCCACGTCTAATTATACATCATTTTGGGGCCGACCGTCCAACGTATCTTCATCCAAAGGAGTTGAGCTTGAAAAATCAGATGAAACAGAGGTATGTTCTCTGCTTGCGCCATGTTGTAACACTTATCTAACATCCTGACATAGTCATTTTCTCGCCTCTGGGTTGAGTTTCTTCTTACGGAGGCAGCTGCTGGAGAAAATCCTGCACAAATACCTACAACGCCTCGGGGTAAGTCTTCGTTGCCAGGTAGCCCTACTCTTGGTTCGTTTCCCAAAAGTCCCTCTCTTGGGACTCGAAGGTTGACTTCCCTTGGCAACCATGGAATGGCGAGCTCACCCAACCTGACTTTACCTCCTGTGCCATCTCTAAAGAAAGATAGACAAAAAGAAAAGCCAGTAGAATTATCATGATACTGGTCAATAAAAATAAAACCCTTATATCCCTAGGTAGCTATTATCTGGTATTTCCGTCTCGCAGTTGTTTGCAAGGACAGTTAATGTATATTACACACATTCCTTTTCCATGGTTTGCTGTTGCACAATCTCATTATCACATGCGATATAAATTATTGGCCTTTGAATAGTTCTTTGGGATTTCGTTCTTACTCCTTGCTGGTATGAGTTAGTTCCAGTTCTGATGAACAGTTAATCGTAATCTCCACCTAAAGGAAGTTAGTTAGTGACAACGAATGGATTATTAAAACGTACCACCAGCACCTCCATCATCACCTCCACCTCCACCAAGGTCATCCATATCATCGCCCTCACCATTATCGAAATAATTTTCAGCATAGTCGTTGTCATATTCTTCATCGACATCGTAATCTGAGTCGGGAGCCTGAGAACCCGCTGCGTCTGAACGTTCATCGGATGACTTTTCCTAAGTAAAATAAAGTGAAATGCTTCCCAGGCACAGATAATCACTATAAACTTACTTGATCTTCCCCATCCTCATTCAATTCGTCTAGGTTTAGACGAGTTTTTTTTGATCCTGCACTAGTGCCGACTAGGAAAATATACATAACCTTGCTCTTTCAGAAATTATTAACATCCATACCGTTCTTTCTTCTCTTTGGATTGAAGTAATCCTCAAACATCTCTGTCGGGAAGAACGGCTGGTGTAGATCTTTTCTCCTTAGGCTGGGTTGAGACGAATTTGAAGGCTTGTATTTATCAGAGTATCGGGGGAGCTCTTGACAATTCACAGTTCATATTACTTTTCAGTGAAATATACAATCACTTACCGGTCGACTTCGTCTTTTCGACGACGTAATAAGCAGACGACCGTAATCGTACCGCAAATCCTAACTGTAATTCAGCGATGCGTTTCTCATCGTCTGATGGCTCTGCAAGAACTGGCATGTGCATTGGCTACACCATGATACCTCTTTCGGTTAATTGTGTTTTATCAAAAAATATATTCATCAGGCGCACAGGATAGAGAGCTGTTGACTCTCGCGACAGGCTCTGGATATCAGCAAATGTAAGACCCATGGGAAGTTGGCTACCACCCCCACCACCAAATCCACCTCTGCCACCTCTGCCTCCGCCACGCCCTCCACGTCCTCCACGGGACATAGCTCAGCCTCTGGTGTAATAAAGGCCCTTTTTTTCTTCTTTCGTGAAACGAACGGTAGTGATGACTAAATTATAACAAAGGGAGTGAGGCGGAGTCACAGACATTTCTATCTCCGACAACCTCATAAAGGAATGATTTGTCTGCACAGCACAAACAAACCCGACCTTTACTTTCCACCACCACCAGTCTTCACCTCAGCACTCTCTGAGCCCCCGCCTACTCGTTAGACTATCTCATCACATCCAAGCAGGTATTATGGATATGTCACTTGATCAGGTGTGTCCACTCTCCTTCAGCTGTTGGATGCCGTCTCATCTGGAAAATTTTTTAGATCATTTCCTCCAAGCCCAAAACACACAGGCGAGGAGCTGGTCGTCGGACCAGTGCGCGTGCACAAGTTCTCGGTAAACCCGCTGTAACACCTGTTCAACGTGTTCGTGCCACAGTGCCGGCTACAAATGAGCCCAAAGCCGGGGTTGCACCAACCTCGTCGGAGAAGATAATCGTGTCGAACCTTCCCACAGACGTTAATGAAGCACAAATTAAGGTAATGATACGCGTTTAATACAAATGTCTAGTTTTCCAATACCAATATGTCTCGTATGTTTCTAGGAGTTGTTCACATCAACAGTTGGACCACTCAAAGAAGTTACCCTTCATTACAATTCGGCTGGAAGGTCTAAAGGCGTGGCCGCTGTTCTTTTCCAAAAGAAAGGAGACGGCGCCAAAGCGTATCAACAGTACAACAACCGGCTCATCGATGGCAGTTAGTATCGCCTCTCCTTT
Organism: Floccularia luteovirens; assembly: GCA_009739215.1. NCBI lineage: Eukaryota > Fungi > Basidiomycota > Agaricomycetes > Agaricales > Squamanitaceae > Floccularia > Floccularia luteovirens. The sequence goes on from VSJF01000011.1 coordinate 1,046,284, forward strand.
GCATCCCGTCCTATTCTCCTGCGTCGAGGTACACATTGTGCCTAATCTTCTGAGTTTCAACGGAAATGCTAGCTCCCTGTCTCTGTCAGATTTGGAAATACCGAAGCATTCCAATTGTCGAACAAATGCGATGTCGCAATCTCTTCGAGTTGAGAGGATGCTTCATATACGCATCACTGGACTCTGCTGTATAACCTCTATTTCTCAGGTCTGATCAGCCTGTAGAATGTGGTTTACTTGTTCAAGTTCCATTGGGGTACCGCAGCAAGTCGTAATCTGGAGTGGGATTGAAAGATAATGTATTCATGGTCATGAGGGTCGGTTTGTGTTAGCGTTTCGCTGGCAGGCAGTTGGGGGAGATATTGCCTTGTCTTTCCATAACCACTTTCAGGCCATGTTTGTATTTTCGATTCCCTCCGGATTGATTGCTTTTCAAACGGGATCAAGTCGAAGATTGATATTCGACAGAGACAAAGTTAAGCTTCCATGGTAACAGGTTGGATCCTTGGATATTTTGAAACATCCTTTTCTGCAAGCTATTTAATTTTCCTTGGTCTCTTGCTCGCTTCGATGAACAGCCGACTAATCATTCCTCCACTCCTTTCTCCGCCTCTGCTATCGCCTTGATATAGAAAGTCCGATGAAGATCGAAATCGTTGTCAGTCCTGACCGACAACTCCCATTGTCATCACGTGTTGCGCCTGCTCCTGCAGCTAACGGTACTGTTGCTCAGCCAACCAGGTTGGTCTATTTCGCTCCATAGCTCAATATTCTGGTTTCAACTCTGAATCCCTGAAGGACCGCTGCACCACCGTCGGGCCGAGGACGACGTGGAAGAGGTAGAGGAGGTCCTCGTAAGGGTGATAGGCCTGCTAAGTCGGCCGCCGATCTTGATGCTGAGATGGAGGTGTGTTATGACTTTTTTTTCCTCCACTGTCCATTTTTATAATGTTCTACTGCAGGATTATACGGCCAGCAATGCACCAGCTGCGGCTGCTTAAAGGGTGATTTTTTGAATCTTTAATGATTCAGATTTTTCTCTGGTTTAATAATTATCATACCCTTATCATTGCGTGCCTTCTGTGTGGCTTTAAAATTTTCTGTTCTCGTACTGTCAGATTTTACATGTACTACTCCGTGACCTCGAATATTGTCATGATAAATTTGCGTTTGTCTCTTGCGTGGTGTTGGCAATAAGAAAATGGTGTGATCACAAGTCTGATTCTTTGCTTTGGCCCTCTTTTATGTAATTAGATAACGTACCAGTGCACGCCGTCTGTTTTTATTGTTTAAGTGCACCTGCTCTTGCACATCACGCCGATACTTTCACAGCTCCACAATCCTGTTATGATGTCCAATGCAGGTGAAAACGAGGATTCCGTACTTCTCTATTCTGAACAGCCAGAATGGGCCGATGTAGTGCCACTAGAACAATACGAAGGGGTTACTCCACTTGCACCAATATTCTACACTGAACAATGTACTCTTCCTCTTTTGTAGATTTTTTGCTCTTTTCTGATATTCTTTTTCATAGATAAGGACGCTACTAATTACTTTCGAGGGATTGTGAAATCAGGAGAGAAAAGTGAACGTGTCCTTGAACTGACAGAGACAATTATTCGACTGAATCCGGCACATTACACTGCATGGTGCGTTAACAGTTCTTTTGTAACCCCCTCTTCCAAAAGAGATGACTAGACTTTGTGTTACATGATAGGCAATATAGATATGAGACACTGATAGCAATCAACACGTCGCTCGAGGATGAGTTGAAGCTCATGGATGAAATAGCAGTGAAATATCTCAAGACGTACCAGGTGTGGCACCACCGCCGACTTTTGCTTATGAAAACGCGCAAACCAATCCCAGAACTCAAATTCATTTCCGATTCTCTGTCAATTGATTCGAAGAACTATCATACATGGTCATACCGCCAATGGTTACTTGCGTATTTCAATGACGAGGATGATTTATGGAGTGGTGAATTGGATTTTGTGAATATGATGTTGGCTGAAGATGTTCGGAATAATTCTGCATGGCATCATCGCTTCTTTGTCGTTTGGGGATGTGGTATTCGTGATGGTGAAGAAGACCGTGCAAGAGTGTTACAAAGGGAGTTAACGTATGTTTTTCCTCTCTTATACATCGCGCATCCCTAACACTGACCCCCGGTTCTCGTTATCCAGGTTTGTCAAGCAGAGCATCTCACTGGCGCCGAACAACCTCTCTGCTTGGAACTACCTCCGCGGAATACTCGAGCTGACTTCAACCCCGTTTTCCTCCGTCTCTGTTTTCGTCAAGCCATACACAGAACCTTTCGGTCCCCATATTGTGGACATCGTCGATCTCGAGAACCCACCCCCAGATAAAACTGCCGATCTTCCTTGTGCGGCGGCCGTAGAATTCTTAGCCGATACGTATGAGCAAGAAGCGTCCAGGGAAAGTTTACGAAAGGCGATTGAGGTAGAATGATCTTTGCCTCGTCCGGATCCCATCTGATGTTTTTTTTTTTGATAAGCTATGGAAGTCACTTGCTAGTAAATATGATACAATTCGGAAGCAGTACGTGGAGCAAGATACCCTTCGTGTATTGATGTAATAGCTTCTGACATAATACCTAACTAGGTACTGGGAGTATCGGATTAGGGACGCGCTCCAGTCAACGAAGGCAAAAGCGAGGCCGGAGAAGACTTAGACATTATTTTTAGTTTTGGGTAGTGAGTGAGATAGGTCCTTGTAACTTCAAGTTTTTACGGCTGTTTGTATTATGAATTGGAACTCCATGAAATATTGACCCTATAAAAAGGACGGAAAACTGACAACGAAGATGGCGGTGGATGGATGTGGCGCTAATCGGCGGTCATGATTTCTACCAGTAAGGAATTATTTGCAGTCCCGTACCAACGGTACATGAAATATTAGCTAAAATATTGGGCATTCCCGTTAGAGAACGGAGAAGATGACACCAACCCGTTGATGAACGGACGCATTCATTCATGGTTTTGCCCATTAAGAAAGAGTTTCTGGCGACTGTTTAGCGTCGGAATAAATGCATATTTCCGACACTGTACTTGAAAGCCTTCAGATTCAATGCCATGAGCCTATACGGGTCTGATCTAATCAGTTGTAATTATAAAACGGAGATTAAACATGGAAAATCTGATGTGCTTCGCTCCGATATTCAGCCTCAGTGGTGGCGGTGGTAGGTTTTAGGTTATTGAAATTTTAATCGGGAGTAAAGAATGATTATGTAGTACTTTGAGCCACTAGTGACTAAATGCTGACTGTGAGAGCAACATCTGCCTCTTGCTGTCTCTTACCTTTCTTACTACCAGCTACGGCTGGCGAGAAGTCTCAGCTTCGTTTTGATGTTGTTACTCACACTTTCCCTTTTCGGGTCACCGTGACACTACCGTGTGACAACAACTCTGCGCTATCATCGTGGCATCTATTCAACACAATGCCCAAATCTTCAGGCAGTAACCAGTGGGGCGAGAAAAACTGTACGTGAAAAGTTTCCTTATACATGCTATTGTACTTATTATGCAATGTAGACCCTTCCGATGAGGAGCTTCAAGTGGCCTTCAATCAATATGCAAAGGAAAACAATGGCTCCGGTCTCACTGCAGAACAACAACTTGCAAGATTGGAGCGTGAATTCGGCCTATACATTAAGTTTGTATTCCTGTGCATGGTGTTGCTATTGATGTAAACTTCTCCCTCAGACGAGCAGGGCTATATCGGTTGCGCAAAAGACTAGGGATAAAAAGCATTCGAAAAAATCAAGAAACATCTTTGCAAGATACCATCCAGTTAGTTGTTGACATCAAGGCTGATGATACAGCTGGGAAATGGGGTGTTGCACAGGTTCGACAACGCCTTGCGAATACGGGCATCCTGTTGAAGCGGTATGTTAGTTTGCTACGATGTTTTCATTAAACTTTCTTATATTGTGTTAGCGATGATTTGCGACAGATTCTCCATGACAATTTTGAACCTGAATTCAATCTACGCCTTTGTTTTTCTAACCGTAACATGATCAAGCGTGTCCCACTCGATTGCCTGGGACCCTGGCATCAGTTGCACTCTGATGGGCATGAGAAGCTTGCAGAACAAGCACTCCGAATGGGTTATGGTCTCTCACTTCCACTCTATGCATTTAAAGATGAATTCTCATCTTTTGTACCCTATTTGCGCGTTCTTCCTAATGTCCGCACATCAAGAGCTATTGGACATGCTTTTCTAGACTTCGTTGAACTATATAAATGTAAGTACTTTATCTCCAGCTTCTATGATACTTGTTAATATAGTGCAAATCAGGTATTCCAATTCAACTTACAACAGATAAAGGTTCTGAAATTTCAGACATGATCCGCTGTCATGAAACACTCCGGTAAGCCAACTTAAATCATTATTTGTATTTTCACTTTATTAATCGAGAATTTAGGCTTCATGCTGCCCCCGATTTCATGGTTGAAAAATGGCCAACTGCTATTCAAGTTCAAAGCAAACATAACACCCCAATTGAGTCATTTTGGAGGTGGAAACGTCAAGGTGAAGGTCATAGCATCAAGGAAGTGCTCTTCACTGGAAAAGAGGCGGGTATACTCAATCCAAATAACTGGTTGCATGTGTATGTTACTATATTCTAGTTTCTTCCGGTTCTTTACTGAGATCTTTTTAGTCAGGTTTTTAAGTGGCTGTGGCCACCTCTCGTACAGCAGCGTTTGGATGAATTCCGTGAATATTGGAATAATCATTCTCTGAAGCGGCAAAAAGAGAAATTGTTGCCAAGTGGAATGCCACCTCGCCATGTCTGGATGGTTCCAGAAAATGCACGCGCTAATGCACGAGACTGTTCAATAACAGTCAGTCTTGATCTTGTTAAACAACTTCGTGAAGAACTAGGTGGTATGGAAGGTCGTGCTGAAGTACTTAATTTTGTTGATGATGAATTTCGGGCACAAGCAGATAATGCCTTAGCACAGTTGGGATTTCCGATTATCACACTTTTAAATGCATGGGATATTTTCGAAGCTATAGTAGAGATTCTATCACTATAATAACGTAGTCAGTAGTACATTGAAATATGAAGTTTTTTTGGTGCTTGCATAATCTATCAAACTCAAACACACATAAAATCTGAATTTTCCATCGGCTGAGACCTTCAGCAGAACTCTTGCCACCTCAACAATCATGTCGCAGTCTCAGAGAAACATTCAACCTTGTGGTGGACCCGATAATGATGCAAATGGATGTGGAACAGTCTTTCCACGTATGCAAATGGATGCAATCCTCTGTCAGCTTTGTAAAAAGCTGAATAAGAATAGCATTACTGATGCTGAGATTGCTTTTATCAAGGTTCGCACTCTGTCACCTGTCCATTTACTATGTTGAGCTCACAAATGGAATCTAAAGGAAAAATTCAAACAATGTTTCGAATGTGGGCTTAGTGGAACCAATGTTAGCAACCCTTGTGGAACCTGTAAAAGACTTGGTACGTACTATTCAATTATGATATTTGCATCAGGCTCAGATGTAATCAACTATTTATAATATTAGCACATCAAGAGAATGGCGTAATAGACGAACCTACTTTAGCAGGGCAAACTCGCCGAAAAGAACTTTTGGACTGCCGTTTGAACCGGCAAGTTGGCCCAGCAACACCAGCCACAGAGCTTGAGAGCCTGCGAGGGCGAAATATATCAGCACCTACATTTGCAGTTGGCTATGAATGTCGAAGAAGTAATGCACCAAATTCAGTTGATCGGATTCTAGGAAAATGCTGCCAGCCATTTGCTGAGTCTATGACACTCTTAGGCAAGTTCAAGTTCTACAATTTAGTATATAAATGATCAACTTACTTCTTATCTGCAGAACTGAAAGAATATATTGTGCGAAGCATTAATCCACGATGGACTGAAACTCATGCTGCAGACTTGAAACCGTATGTCAAAACCATCCAATTTTATAATTTCAAATCTCACTTTTCACATAAAATAGAAGTGAGACTGAACTGCGCATGTGCAAAAATCTAGCCTTGCCACTTGGGGATGAAACTCTAACATTGCGTCAGTTTTACAATAAGTATAATCAACATGGATTACGGGACATGTACCTTGTTCCTCCCTCAGGAATGTCAAAGGGAAACCGAGGATCATCATTTTCAGTTGAGCTATTTATCCATGTGGACCGGGTAAGCATATTTCACTTCTAAGTTTCAGGAATATAAGTTTAATATTATTGAACCGAAGTTTATGCAAAGAACTGGCGAAGGGGAAGATGATGAGTCATCCATGCTAGAATCAACTATGAGTATCAGTAATAGTAACGGAAAACGCAAGCGTCAAGTAACCTCTTCTAAACGTGGGACCCGAACATCAATGTCAGGTAAAGGTGGCCGAAGCAGTAACAAACGATTTTGCAGCAGTAAGTTTATGAGTTGTGACTGCATTGCCTATATACTCATTCCGACATTAATCTCTAAATAGATAGAGAGAACTTCACACCACTTACAAGTACTTTTGAGCGAGATAGAGGATTGGAATCTATAGCTGTGACGCAACCACAGCCTCAAGATCTGAAATTGGTGAAATTCACACGTCTCTCATGTGAAATCAACCATACCAATGGCACACCTATCTTTTCGGATGCATCTACAGTAGAATATGGGTATATTGACCAGATACCCATAGTTCTGTCATCTTCGGATCGCGGAAAGACAAAAGATGTGTTTGCAGTCAGTGTTACTGTTATATAATCACAACGTTACTCACCCAGAGACATAGTTTGTAATGGATGACAAATCCTATGTTGCGAAGAAACTAGTCAACATTGGAAAGGGACAAGGCATTGGGATTACACTTAAAGCCTCCTTTGAATGCCTCAAGAATGACCTAATCCGTCTGAAGCGAATGGAATACTTCTCTACTTTATTTACTAAAAAAGCAGAGGTTAAAGGTGTAGAGATAGCAGGTAAGCTTTACATTATGTTTCCTGTATCGTTATCATTAACTCCATAATTTTCTTCTAGACTTCCAAATCTCTGATGGATTCATCATAAAAGTTCTTGATGAACCCGAGGCTGCTGCTGTTAATGATGAAGAAGTGAGGGATGCCAATCCTTGCAATTCTGAAGATGAATTGGAGGCACCAGTCAGCATAGCAACACGACGCAAACACGATGAATTACATAACGTTACTGCAGTTTATCTTGTTGAACCTCGTCGTCTCTCATCTGCTGTCAACAAATACTCTGGAACTTTTGGAATGCGAAATTGTTCAGATAAACTGGGCGCAACTATAATGGCATTTAGCCATTTTGTCATTGAAAGTTCAGCTTGTGAATACATGTTTGCAGATATTCAAGGTAATTTCGGTACTAGTAGTGCAATTTAGGTCATACTAAAAAGATTTATTAGGCTCATTGGACCGTAATCCTAATGGTAGTCATGAGACTATCATGACACTTTTTGATCCAATGACACATACACCACTTGGGTAAGCGATTGATACTTTCTACTGAGTTAACTTGCTAATCAAACTTGTTATGACCTAGTAAATCTGGTCTTGGTGACCATGGACTAGCAGGATTCAGAGATTTCATTGAACAACACAAATGTTCAGCAGTCTGCAGTAAACTCCGCCATTACTCATTAAATGAAATCAATAAACAACTCGAAAAACTTGACAACGACATAAACAACACTGCCTAGATGTCACATTTTCCACACACATATCCTCAGCACTTTCGCACTGCTATGTCAGTGTGTTTTCTATTGCTATACGCTCATTTTCTGCTCATAGTTTAGTTTTTTCGTACAGTATTCCGTACAGTATTCTACTTTTTACATCATTTAGTTCCTTGATTTGACAAAAAATTCTGAATTCTCTATACTACCCATTTGATATGTCCCCTACTATTACTTTATCCTAACATATCATGAAATCTAATGTTTTCATCGCTACCGCGCAAAGAATTGGGCATTAGATGCCACGATGATAGCGCAGAGTTGTTGTCACACGGTAGTGTCACGGTGACCCGAAAAGGGAAAGTGTGAGTAACAACATCAAAACGAAGCTGAGACTTCTCGCCAGCCGTAACCAGCACAACACCGAATTCCCTTCGTTTCCAGTCCTGGCAGTACTCATACAAAGCTTCGGATTATCAACCGTTCCCCACAACAATGCAGCAACTCTGCCAGTAGCATCTACTACTCAAGGGATGGAAAATAGATAACCTAGATATCTATGCACATTTAGCGGATAAGCCTGGCTCACACAACACACGGACTAGTAAAATTTTTTATATTTTCCTGGGATATACGTTTTTGTGGAGAATACAACCCCACCGCTGGTAATGGTGAGTGTTTCCACTCTGATATCAGATATATATATCACAATATAGACGACAATTGGTTAATGTCATGTGCTGACTACTATAGTAGTCATGAGAAATTGCCCATTGTTGATTCCAGAAGCAAAAATCGCTGGATTGGTGGGGGAGTGAGTGGACCCACAAGCCAAAATAATTACCTAAAACGGCAAGTTGTGGGGTATGATTTATTGAAAAGATACCAAATAAGGTAACTTTTAGAGAGTGAGTACCAATCAGCTACAAATCAATCCATTTTATGAAAAGTTATTCCGATGCTTCCAATCCCATTGTAGCCGACGCTATATAAACCGCTTCCTATGACCCATTCCCGCTCCTCCTCAGAGTACTTTCAAGTCTTCTTCGCCATCATCTCTAGCAATATGTGCCCTACTCGCATCAACAACTCCAAAGTCACCTCTACCAGGTGCACACCAGCCATTGCCCGCCGTCACTGCCGCGCTCGCCTCAATGGAGTTCCTGCACTCCAATACCTCCTTAGCAAACACAACAGGGTAGCGCCCTCCGTTCGCCGGATTCCGCTCGCTACAAAGTCAGCCGTCATAAATGGCGCCCACATGACTGCTCCATCACAATGCACTGTTCATCTCCCTCGCGGTTTAACTCGCCCTGCTTCCAAGGAAATCTCCATGTCCTCTATCTCTACAGCTTACCCAGAGCTAAACGGTGTTCAACCGGAATACATTCGCGAGAAATTGGCTTTACTTGCACCAAGGTGTGTAATTCTCTTTGTTCTCTTGATTAGGAGAAAATCTCATAACGCATTGTAGTATGATTGCAGGATTGTCAAACATCAAAGCAAACCCATCTACATCCACTCTTCCCAAAGAGCTTGAAGTCACATTCAAGGACTCGCTCTCTTCCATCACTCCCACTCACATGGTTGCCGTCCACTCACCATCATCCTCGTCCTCACCTCGCAAGGTTACGATGTTTCCCGTTCATCACATTGTTCTCGCTTCGCATTGTTACAATCTTCCCGCATTCCCAGCCGGATACACGTCTACATCAAGCACGTCCTCAGCGGCTCTCCCCGTCGTCCCCCTCTGCCTACCCTCCGCCCAATCTTTCCCAATCCTGTTGTCTTACCTCTATAAAAAAGATACTCAAACACTATCCTACAATCTCCTACCTCAGTCAACGCCAATGAATGCATCCATCCTCATGCACCGCGCAGTATTTGTGTCTGGATTCTGGCGAAACGCATGCGCTCTCGGTGTTTTAGATGAGGAGCTGTATGAGGCTGTTCAGAACGTTTGGAATACAATTATGAGATGCCTTGAGCGTACACGATCATGAGTTCACCTTACCGCCACCGATGCATTACTTGGGGGGACCGAACTTAGAATTATACAATATGAAGAAAACAAATAATAGCATGCATATGTAAAATAGCACAATTATGTATTCCTATAGTATTAGAATCTTGAGTTATTTGACAAACAATTGTTGAGCAGAATCAAAGGTCGACAACAGTAAGTAATATAAGAGTTGAGTTCCCAAAAATAGTTGTATTTATCAATATCTCTATCCATAAATTAGACATCCCTAACTTTGCAGTTTACAGATAAATTATGATACTCTCCCGGCAATAGCATAACTACAGAGCTCATCCGTATTACCGGTGCATGATCCAGCAAACTTTGAGATAAAGTAGGTTTGTCTCGTGTGCGTCCTTCTGATGCTACCCCACCGACACGGATTCTCTTACCTTCTGAAAGTCATACAAGCATCGCTGTGTCACACCATGGAGCCAAAAAAAATCCAAATAGCTTAGCCGTTACTGACTGATAAACATGATCCAAGCATACTGTTTTCTTTATTTTCAGTCCACAGATACAAGAATTGCCGTAGGTACTGATTGATGTGTCCAATGTACAGACGGGCGCGTAAAAAAAATCAGATCCCATATTTTCCATTTTCCACAAACAAAAGTTTCTCGCTATTCAAACCAAAGTTGTTAGCATAGCAGCCGACGAGGTCGAATTTATACCCTATCACATTAAGCTGATCCGATGACAATGTTGGCAACAAGCTCGTTGCCCTCAGTAACAGTAAAGTTGACTTGATATTTCCTGCCCTGGGCATTAGAAACACTGTAAGTTGCCAGCTGCTTCTCCCTCTGGTATGCTCTCGGGCCGTCATTATAGTATTGGGCATTGATGATCACCCCGGTTTGATCATTAGAAAGGTTGGTGACAATGTCGCACCATCTTTTGTAGTTGTGGACACCAATCGCGACGATGAAATTTTCGCCATTGTTTGCAACGAACCGGATGGTGCCAGACGTTCCACTACCGCCCATCGTGAGCTTGCGCTCGCCGTTGGGCTCGGACCACGTCCCACCGTTAGCGAAGTTCCAGACGGTCTGTTCAACGACCTGGAAATAGACGGAAGGGTCGGTTTGGTAGATGCGGAGGTTGATGCTGTAGCTCATTCTATACATGTGAACAAAATGGTGAGTTGGGTTGATGGGCGTTGGAAAAAGACCAACCTGGATTTGAGGTTGTTCTAATGGATGATAAGATGCTGATAGTCGAGATGTGTAAGAGAAACTCACTTCGATGTAAGTAGGAGAGTCTGAAGAAATGTTGACTTTCACAGAGCTCTTTTATACCGCGAGTCCCCTGCCATCCAGAGTAATACTCGAATTGAAATTTCTAGCGAAGTCCTTATTTCCTGTGTTCACGAAAAAAAAGCTTGAGATCCTTAAATTAGATGACGTCTAATTCGATCGACTCCTATATTTGTTCTTTTGCCGTTTGGAGGAGAAGGAGGCGAGTAATGAATATTTTCGCCGTTGGATACTTCGATAGTCCTGTCTTGGAACAGCATCCGTCAGATATTCGAGCTTTTACTCCACATTCGACAAACTATTCAGCCTACTGACATGCGTTCTAGTCCGGTGTCGCCGCGGTGCCACCATCAAGCTTAGAAAGCCTCTTCCCCGCTCAATTGTCAAATAGTCAAAGCCACTTGGAGAACAACAACATTTGCTGCCAAATGCGATTTTACGAAAGGGAAAACGGCGATACATCGCTTCGTGCTTATGTGGTACGCCATCGGATATTCATAGTGGTGCTTCCTCAGAAGCAGCCTTGTTCTGTGGATACTACGTTGACGACGAACTAGATGGTACGGCTGAGTCCTGGGTTCTAAAATGCTGAAGACATTACGTGTAAGAGTATAGATGGATCTATATTGGTTGTCACCCGCTGTTCATGATCATGAGCGTCTCGAGAATATTCGAGTCCTGAGATAGCCTCTTCAATTTCCATCACCAAATGAAAAGATACGTCAGAAGTAAAACCGGTCAGAAACAAAGTCCATCTAAACACACCTGAGAGAGACCGATCACGAAGCAGGCAGCTGATCCAAATTTAATATGAACGTCCATATTATTAAGAATAGTAGGTATGTCGACACTTTCCATCTGCAATGATAGAAATTGTAGTTGGATCGAGGCTATAATTTGGAAACTCGTCAGGTTGAACTGCGACATGTCCTGAAACTTGAAAAAAATATTAGTTATTCCTACATATCAGAGGTCGGACAGCCATGTCAACAGGACAGGCACTCAGTAAGGGTAGACAAAGGATGGTAATCGGGACCACAAAACGTTGTACCTCTCAGGTCGTGTCGTAAAGTGCACTTTGGCGTGTGGTATGTAACGTACTTTTATCACATCTGACAGATAAAGCTGCGGCGAGCTTACACACCTCTATGAATTATCGAAATTAGTGGTCATGACACCTTTTCTGTTCCTGAGTAGTGCGCTCGATGGGGAAGTGCTACGGTTTCTCAGGAAATGGAATTCATGTGGAAGGCCGCTTAACTTCCTAATGAATGCTCCACTAATTATTGCCGAACATAAACTTCGCGATGGCCACTACTTAGCATTTATGAATAAGAGCTTCTTACTCTGTTCTTAATACGTTGCTGAACCACGGCCCACGTAAGTGACGAACGACGAAGCAGTGGGGTGTGAAAATGACGTAGTAATAAGCTCAACAATTAAGCACTTTGTTAATCCAGCTTTATCTTCAGTCTTGAGTGGCTTCTGATTTCATAGGTCAACCTGGAAGTAATTCAAGGGAATAGAGAAAAGTCCTCACCGTTATGACAGGACAAATAGCCTAATATTGATTAGTAATTGAATGAGCCCAAAATTTGACAATGAAGTATAATATCCCTACCACACGCATTGGACAAGCCTTGGAGGACAGACAAGGTAGCGATTAGCCCGAACACAGTGCCAGGCATCCGCTACCAAGGGCATTCGATGCGCCTCGTGACTAAAATTGATCGCATCACTGGTTGACTTCACACAATAGTGTATGTAGTGTCAGATCGTCCAGTCCGTTGCATACCTCTTCTGTACTATGGAAATTGCATTATGGCGATTGTATCATGAGTATATGGAATTCTGTATGTTGAGCAAAGTGATTGTTTTTCCCACGCATAAAATGGTGTTGACAGTGAGAAGTGCGACAATCGGAGTTATGTCCATCAGAGTTGGATGTTTGTTATATAACACAAATCCTTAATGGGGGCAGAGTGCCAGGTATGTAGTCGAAGTGATGATTTATTTGTACTAGGCACAGTATTTAGTAAACCTAAGAGTAGGTTTATCAAGGTCGCTTACTGGAACTCCCAATAGGATGTACTCCGATTATTGGATCTTGGCACCTTTTGCCACTACAGTCGTTGCCCATTAGTTTTCCCAGATGGCTCACACTTGCAGCACAGGGCCATATTAAGTGATTGTCCGAAAGTAGGAGTACTAATCTGTCAGTAAGGGATAGTACTATCAAAAGTACACATAAGGCAAATCAACAGCGCAACTGACAGTCACCTCTCACTATTTATCTCAAAGTTACCAGATTATCTGACTCGGTAGCTTCCCTCTTATGCTCTAACGGGAGACTATTCATTGTTAGTGCTCGAAATAGTATGGAGTTATCATGACCCAGAAACCTCTCAATGACTTAGCTGCGACTGATAAACATGATCCAAGCATACTATTTCTTTATTTTCAATCCAAGGATATAAACAATGCAGTAGGTACTGATATGCCCAATGTACAGACGGTCACGTAAGAAAACCCAATCAGACCCCAAAATTTCCACAAACAAGAGTTTCTCACTATCCAAAACAAATTTGTTAATACAGCAGTCAACAAGAACAAGTGTTTAACCTACAAGATCAAGTTATTCCAATCATCCAATGATAATGTTGGCGGCAAGGTCGTTGCCTTCAGCAACGGTAAAGTTGACTTGACATTTCCTGCCCTTCGCATTGGCGACACTGTAGGTTGCCAGCTGCTTCTCCCTCTGGGCTCCCCTCGCGGCGTCGTTATAATATTGGGGGTTGATGATCACGCCGGTTTGATCGTTTGCAAGATTCGTGACGACGTCGCACCACCTTTTGTAGTTGTGGACACCAATCGCGACTATGAAATTCTCGCCGTTGTTGGCAACGAACCGAATGGTGCCAGACGTTCCACTACCGCCCATCGTGAGCTTGCGCTCGCCGTTGGACTCGGACCACGTCCCACCGTTAGCGAAGTTCCAGACGGTCTGTTCAACGACCTGGAAGTAGACGGAAGGGTCGGTTTGGTAGATGCGGAGGTTGATGCTGTAGCTCATTCTAAACAAAATGGTGAGCTACTTGGGTCGACAGGTTGGGAGAAAGACCAACCTGGATTTTGTTTGAGTTTGGAGGTTGTTCTACTGGATGGTCAGCCGTTGACAGTTAAGATGTGTAGAGAAACTTACTTCGATGTAAGTAGGAGAGTCTGAGGAATTATCGACGTTCACAAAGCTCTTTTATACCGCGAGTCCTCAGCCATCCATGGGTAATATTCTAATTAGAATGTCCAACAAATTTTTTTTCTATAGTCTCAAAAAGCTTTGAGATCTCCAAAGTAGATGACATCTAGCTGGATTCACTCGTGTCTTTGTTCTTTGGCTGTTTGGGGGTGTGATATTCGTAAAGAGAACTATCAACAAGTGAAAATGAATTGCGTACATTTCTGCTGTTATATTTCATGATTACACCCGAGGTTGATCAATGGGGCACTTCAATAGTCTTGCATACTTGCACGACATCCGTGAGACATTCCTGTTGCTTTACCCCACTTTCCCCAGTCACACCTTCGTCAAACCATTTAATTTATTGACGTACGCCCTGGTCCCATGTCGCTGTGCCACCGTCAAGCTTGAGAAACATCTTTCTTTTTCTAGCAGTCATAGAATTCCAGGTTGATATGTGCCAGAGGCAGTGGAGGTATGCTGACCTATAAAAAAAACTTTTAGTGCCTCGTTCATTCCGATACATCTAATACTTTATGATGGGGGTTACGATAAGCTGCGGCAGTTCCTTGGCAATAAACTTGGAAGCTAAAAGAGGAACACGGCTCATTTAATAATAGTGCACTGGGGCAATCTGATTAGGGATAGTCGAGAAAGAGTTCAGCGATATTTTTAGTTTTGGGAGGTCCTGATTCGCAGACTGAAATGAAATGAAGACCCTGGATTATTGAATTTGTGGGCTGCGTACTAAACTAGAAGAAAATTCCTTTAGATCTGTGTAAAGCAAAGTGTTCTGAACACACACACTTGTTCATTCAGAATATGCATAAGCAGAACTTTCTAGATGCCCCAATTTAGCAGGTACTGAGCCAAAGTTCGGTATTCAACAGTCCTTACTAGTACTTACCACCCTCATCTTGTCAATAGTCACGTTGCATGCATGAAACTCAGAACATGTTGACATGTGTGCAACAATATGTCAACACTTTCTATCAGAACGTCAAAATATCTTATTAGTTACATCGAGGCTGGAAATTTGGAACTCGTCAGGTTGAGCTGCGATAACTTCTGAAGCTTGAAAGAAGATCTACATATCATCAGTCAGATAGCCATGGTCAACAGGAAAGGTACTCAACAATGGTATGTAGGTAAAGGATGGTAATCGGCACCACAATAAGTTGCACCTCCCAGGTTCTGTCACGAGTGTACTTTCGCATTTGGTACATATCATACTTTCATCGCATCTGATAGATAGGGTCATGTTTGGAGGCGGTGGGCATACACGCCTCTGCAAAATCGAGACTTGTGATCATGTCACTTTGTTTGTTCCTGAGCGGTACGCTCGGCGGGGGAGTGAGGTTTCTCGGAGAAAGGGAATCGGGTGGAAGGCCACTGAACTTAACGAATCCCTGGACTCATCATTACCAACATCCAAGCCTCTAGACATTGCGATAACCACTGCTGACACTTATAAGTGAGGACTTCTGCTCCTGTCTGAATACGACGCTGAACCACGGCCTACGTAGGTGACGAGCGACAAAGTGGGATGTGAAACGACATAGTAAGTTGAACAATTAAGCATTTGTTAATCCAGCGTATTTTTGGGCTTCTTATTTCTTGGGTCAACTTGAAAGTATACAAGAGAACAGAGAAAAGCTCTTACCATTTCGATAGGACGAATACGATATTGTAATTGGATGGATCCATATTCCCGCTACCGTTAGGTACTTAGAGGTACCATTACTTATGGGTCGCAAATACACTCGTTCGACGACAACCGAGTCAGGTCTTGTGACCCAAGATATTTTTATTGTCGGTATCGTCGTTGTCGTCACATTCAATTTCTTTCTTTCTTTCACCAAACAGTCTTTCCCTCAAGAAATTCAGATATGACGGAATCTTGTTTTTCAGGTCCACAAAGTGAGTCCTTAATTTTTTTGGGGTTTGAAATCGAGAAGCAAATTTGTGTTACTTTTTATTCTTTTTCTGTTAATTGCGTTCATTGAGCAGTCAGTGAAATGTCATCTTCATCTAATCGTCGGACATTTATGACTGTTGTGCATGCTGAATATGAAATATCTTTTAATAAAATCAAGTCGATGAAAAAGAGCAACGTTTCGAGTTGTCATGTGTTCATGGAATAGTCTTCACAGGCCTAGTGTCCAGACAGTTTTGATCAGTCACATGACAAGTCCTACACAGTAGCCGAGAGATGTCCTGAGTGCATTTTCGTTCCACCTTCCCCCGGACAGATAGGGATTAGATAAGTGACGTAAGGCTGTGCTTTATGTGCACGGCAGAACCCGCTACGGTTCGTCAATAGAAAGCAGAATGTTTTTTTAATTTGTCAGAAACTATTAATTTCGTACTATGTTTCGCTCATTAATTGACAGTAATTCAGTATTCAGCAGTAATGTCCACTTTTCAGAAGGAAACGAAAGATAAAAAGTTTTACAAGGGAGGGTGCAGAAGAAACGATTGTGTTAATTTCATGCCATTCTCCTCCCTTTGGACATAGTTTTGTCGTGGATGTCCATGTCATGATTGCAGTGCTTTGAGGGCATATTGAAAGTGTTGAAACTTTTCATAGTTTGAGCGGAAGAACTAGTTATGTTTCGGTCAGTTGCAGAAAGGAAGAAACTGAAAGTGTGATTTATTTGCTGCATCAGGACAATATAACATTGACAGATCACCACGTTCTGCACGAAGATAATGACGATCAGTGATAAACACAGACTCAGGACATGAAATACATGTGAAAGTCAATAAGGCATCTTTCGAAGTCATGTCTCGAAAACTTTGTATCAAACATTCCTTTGCAGAAGAAATCATTTGAGGCCATCTACTATGAACGTGTCGCAAAAAATCCGTTCGTGTGTCCTTTTTATCTTTCTTCTGATTCCTAGTAAGGAGTCAGTGGTTCATTGATCGTTTCAATTTTTGTAAAGATGAAATGTAAATTTTATTATACGCACCGTCTAATGAACTCTCAAAAGTAATGTTCTGACATCGAGTGATCATTGCAAGCAAACCCTGCAATTTCATTCTTGAATGAAGGCTACATAAAATTTCAATTTGAACATCTGCACATGTAAGATGACGATCAGAATCAACGACAAACATCATAGACAATTGACAACCATGAAATCACACTCTCCAAGTGTAATCGAGTATGTTTCAAAACATTTTGAGTTCATATGGTCCGATGACATCAACTGATCAAAAGGCACACTGCATGCAATTGTGCAAGAAAACACAATGCAAGCGTAAGAGCAACATAGATATGTCATTAATCGACTGTAGTGGAAAGATCGACGACATGGATGAAAAAAGTTCAAAATCTACCCGACACATGCCGCCACCAAATACAGAAATTTCTATATCCGTTAACCGAGTTTGTCCTCAGGACCTTTGCTACTTTGTAATCAGGTCTTGGTAGTACTGAGATTACAGTAGCTTCATAATATATTTTGATGTACATACTAAGTACCAAGTCGGATGACTGTGTCATTAAATATAAGATTAAATTTATTCATAATGTGAAGTATATTAATTCTATTCTGATATTCCCTGCCGAGCGGAGGTAAAACGCATCAGGATTCCAAACTCCGTGCATTTTCGTTCTTCTGTACTCAGGACAGATTTTCTGACTGGCTGTGTAGTCGTGTTTGATCCTCAAAAGAACTTGAACTTATTGAATTGCTCCCAGACTTGGTATCGACTATGAAAGGAAATGTTCACGTGGTGTCTGTTGTGTGTCTTTTGCTAACAATTTAACTATTTTCAGTAAGGCTTATATTTCGGGTGGGGCAGATGGAGCACTAAGTTCTTCTCAACATGCTGTTCCTCCAAGAACTTCAATTTGGTGTGTCATTGTGCACTTTGCACTTCTAAACGGTCTGAGGACTCTCAGCACACAGTCCAAATTGGGTACGCCTTTCCCGCCCATCATATAAAGATGTGTCTTGCAACAGGTTGAAGTTCTTATTGGCAACCGCTCATGAACATGACATCCTCTACTCCTGACTCTGGAACTGACGATCAACAAAAACTGCTGAATGAGGCATATTTTGCAGCAAACAATATCAGTGATCTTTCGACTGGACAGCGGAGATTTGATCAAATTGGTTTGTGGATGTTTCTCTGGGCCGCCCAAGTTATAATAACCTCGCGATATGTCTTCCACTCGCTTTCCCTACAGGAGATCGCATAAATCCTGCTCAACAATCTCCTACCAGTAAATTCATAACTGGATTTGCTTCCTCCAACGAATCAACGATTAGTGCTGCTGTCAACGCCATGACAGCATTCGACACTGGAAGTGGTGCTATCAAAGACTCAATCAATGGCTTTGAAGAATATGCTGGTATCATCATGAAGGGTCTAGACGCCCTTAGCCAAGTCCATCCTTTTATTGGAGGTAGATGTTCAGCCAGCATATAACATTTGACGTTTGTTCTCATGTCGACTCTAGTGGCTGTTGTTGCCTTTAAACTTGTTGTCACCCTCGAACTCACTCGAAGGGAAAATAATAAGAAGGTGATTGCCGTTCAAATTGAGATGCAAAAAATGATATGTGTATTATTTGAGTAAGTAATTCAATTCCTTGGAAGATCTGACTATAATCAATGCAATTGATAGACTATGTCATGTCAAAGGTCCAGAAGAGAAATCTGGTGATGGGACAATGATCAAGGACAGAATGCAAAGTTTACTGGAAAAAATTGCGAAAAACATCAAGAAATGCGGATCAGTATGTGATATCTATATGGGAAAGGGTTTTCTAGGTGAGCAACCGGTACTATGTTCTTTGTTCACGCTGACACATTCTTCAGCGAAGATTATTAAATCGGTGATCTATGAAGATCGACTCGCACAATATTGTGCTCTGTTCAACGACCACAAAGAAGAACTTAAATATGAATTAGCAATTCACACCACTTTGGGAGTGGATGCCGCCAATACTAAACTAGACTCACAAGCTCTACAGCTACAAACCATCCAGGATATGTTGACGAAGATTTTTCGAGAGCTGGATACACAACGTGAGAAAGATATTCTCCAATTTATAGGGTGCCAATGGAGGAGCAAGAGCATGTGTCAAGCGAGAAGATTTACTAAAACAACTTGTCTCTAAAAGTGGAGAGCCAATAACCAATATATCTAGGCATGAATCCGCTAAACGAGGAAACGAACTGATAAGTGCTCAGAAAGCCCTATCGAGAGAATTTGAAGAGGATTTGGATGAAGTGATCGAACGTAATATGAAAATTTTCGATGGGAAGTTGGAAATTCAAAGTGAAAAAATTGCCGATGCAATTAAAAAGGAAAGCCAAGTCATTATTGGAGCATTCTTTTCTGGTGCGCATGAAAGAATACAGGACCCTGTGAGTGATCTTCCTGCATGCCACTGAGAGGTTGTGCTGAGGGCGTTCGACAGGATTTGCAGATCATATGGAAAGAAATGGTATTTTAACATATCTTTTGCCTAGACTTAAATCTATAACATTACTGCAGGGTTTGAAAGCTAGCGTCAAAGCTCGTTATTTTGTCCTCGCCCTAAGAGACTACTACACAGGCCAGTTCACATTAACTGCCGACCCACCAAATATACAGGGACAGACTACATTCTCTTACCCTCTTAACCCTGGAATGAGCCTACCACCACCAAAACGCTCCAAAGACGAAGAATGGGCACTTGGTTATGTTCATGTTGGGTATTTGCAATCGATTCTGGAAGCGATCGATGATGATGGTTCTGGTTTCATCAATATCAAAGAAGTTAATGAATTCGCTTCAAGTCGGCCTACAGGGTGGACGTAAGTTTAATGTTACAGCTATTTACATTCTCGAGATTCATGGAAATATGTAGACTTTTGCAATGGATTGCGTATTGGGCAGCAGGCAACATCTCGCGTTTTCTCAGGCACATACAATTTAATAAATATAAAACAGGGTGGCACGTCAGCGT
Organism: Floccularia luteovirens; assembly: GCA_009739215.1. NCBI lineage: Eukaryota > Fungi > Basidiomycota > Agaricomycetes > Agaricales > Squamanitaceae > Floccularia > Floccularia luteovirens. The sequence goes on from VSJF01000011.1 coordinate 1,066,463, forward strand.
ATCTACTTACAAGAGCAAGATATACGCACTTGTACATAAAATGCACAAGTATCTTGACCTTGTTCATCCAGACAATCGGGTTATCTTCGACGAATACCTTGATCGATGGTCAATCTCTCGCTTGGATATGATTCTTCAATCCATCAAGCCCATCCCCGCAACAGTTCGGATAGATCCAGAACTGAAAAGGATAACTGAGCTTTACGAAAATATAGAAGAAACCAGGTTAGAGAAGAACTTGGAAGCTGTCTCGTTCCATCTCGACTCAGTTGCAACTGTGTCATTAGTCACCGGTCCGGGCAGAATAGAACGTGTAAGCTCCAGACTCTTCATGCAACATGATTTTGCGTTAACAGCTGTTTTATTGTAGTATCTTCTTCCCATCTTCTATCTTCTTATAAAACGCCACTTCCGTGTTTTCGAGGCCGCAGTGCACCACATCATAGATCTCAAAGAACTATTAGCTGCAAATGAATCCCTGCTTTCAGCATTATCAGTTGTGGATGAGCGAATTCTGGATATTGAAGGTATGTAATACATATTACAGCATTTTCATATTAATAAATTATACCTCAGCAATATGTAGGCATCTCCATGTCGACGTAAAAGCTCAGCTGGATAACGTTGCGTTTGGAATGGTATGGATTGACCATATCTATAACTTTGGTACTCTTACTTACGGAATATCTAGTTCCAAGGTATTTATAAAACGGGGTACGATCCATCTGGAGCTTCCTTCCTGAAATTTAGCGATGAAACGACGGAGAATGAACTGGCGAATATAAAGATTCCAGCTCGAGACGATATATCACCTTTGTCAGCTCTGAAGTACCATACATTGGATACGTTCAAATTTGAGTTGCACGACATCCACACCCCTCCACCACCATCCGAGGTAGCTGACCAAATTTGCGGTGTCTGGGGAGGGTATTGCTATTACGACCCACAAGGCGATGAGATTATGGTGCATGAAAGTCTGTACCAGTTGAAAATAATTAGAGGAGATAAGAAAGATTCGATTAAAGGCAAAACGCAAAGTTACATGGATATCCTCCACCTTGTTCGTGCTGCGGTCGGATCTGAGGGGACTGGGGATATGGAAATTGATTTCACGATGAAGTACGATGATGGGTACTGGGTGCGGTGCAAGGGAAAGTTCAACTCTGAAACGGAAACGATCACTGGAAACTGGTATGATCGCTATGGATCTGGTGAAGAAGACGCAAAAGTGCTTCCAGAATCCGCTAGGGGAACATTCTTCTTCTGCAAGACGCCCTGTGATGTATTTCGATATCGGTATATCGAAAAGGCTTTCAAAGAGAACAAGGCCCTTGCCCGGTGGACGTTTGCATGTTCTGCTGTGCTCTACCAAATCGGATGTCGGCATATGTCGTGGAAGTATCTGAAGACCCATTTCTCCGAGCGTCATCGCTTCATGGAATTATATCTTCGCGATATGATGACCGAACACAATTTGGCACCGCGACAAGAACTATCGGGAGAGGAGGCTAAAGAGTGGCGGATCCTTCTTCGAAACACAGAACCTCTGATGGCACGACTTTATAGCTCCATGGTACGGTTCAACTTCGACAGGACTCCGCGTCACGCGTGAGTTTCAAAATGTCATTGTCAGGTAATTCTAGTAACTGATGACTAAATACGACTGAACCAGGTCATATCAATGCGATATTTGTGATCGATGGTTAATGCAGACGATGTTCCTCTGTGTCAATTGTCGTACTCCGGACCTAAGCAATGGAGTCGATCTCTGTGTTGACTGTATAGACAAATCATGCACACAAGATGATCTCATACATGACCCGTCGCATAGCCTGATACGAGTTAGGTATTTCCTTCAAGATTCTACAAAGGCTTGGCTTGTTCCCGAAGCGTGTGTCGTCTCAGAGCGTGTGAAAGCTGCTTTTTCAGAGCTTGAATCAAGCCATACTTCGACAGAGCCTGCAGAAAACAAGGAAGGGCATATCGCTTCTGAGACTCGGGTTTCAACAACTGCTACCCCAATGCTTTGCGTGAGCTGCGGGAAAGCAGTTAGCACCCCTTGTTGGGTGTGCGTCATTTGCAGTAAGTCATGACCTTTGTTTCATTTATGCATCTGTTGATTGGGTTATGATACATAGCACCGGACATTTTTGTTTGCTTGGACTGCGATTCATCAAAAAAAGTCCCCGCACTTTCTGATGGCCCAACTCCCCAGCACAAGTTAGACCATATCCTAATTCGAGTTTACAACAGTCAAAAGGTTGAAGTTGTAGACAAGGATCAACTAAGCCTTTTAAAGAAACAACTAGTTGAATACGAAGCCAAAGCAGAAGATCGATTCGCTACATTGGAGAATACTGTAGACAGGAGAATGACGACGCTTGAGAGGGAAGTGGAAAGACGATTTTCGTTGATTGAAGAAGTACTTCGAAAGGTATTGGAAACTGTTCAGAAAGTATAAATTAAACAATCCGCTATTGATATTCATACTTACCATGTAACATTGAACATCAATTTCATTATGCACATCAGAATTAGAAGGCATACTGGCCTTTTGGTTTTCTGTAGTCGGTGATTATCATAGCCGTTTGACATGATTGGAGATGCAACTACAGACACAGACATTCGAACAATTTGCAGGAGGTGCCGAATTGGCAATGGGCATCTGCTGGGTTCTCTGAGCCGATTGTTTGATGCAATCTCACGAATTAGTGAATACATAGTACCTGCAGTGTTGGGGTATGCCTGCCAGTGACAAGTATTAGCTACCGCCGCTATATCTGCAAAGGGTGAAATATGAGCGGTCCATCTGCCCTGCCCTCTTGGAGGTTTGCTGGAGTCTGGCCTTCATAGCTATTATCACAAACACTTTCCAAAATATATTTTTGAGGATATCACTCTGATTCCATTATACCCATTTCTTTTGCAAACAAGCAAAAAATATATTGACATCACCTTTTATCACCATAGTTGTTGTCCATTGGTTTTATGGCCCACCTGTTAGTGATTGACCGAAAAGTAGGAGTAGCAACTCAGTACTCAGTACTCATATATATATCGTATGTCAGCAAGGGATAGTATCAGACATACACATGAGACAAATCACATTCTCACACTCTCACCATCGTATTTATATCAGAGTTACTAGACTCTACACCGATAGCTTGCCATTTATGCTGTAGCGGAGAACCAATTTCTGTTGGTGCTTGAATAGAATAATAAATAGGACGCATATACCATTCAGAAACCTCATGCATGAATGACTATTTTCTTTTATTCTCAATCCACAGATACAAACAATGTTGCGGGTAATACTATGCCACTTTACAGACGGCCACGTAAAAACAGCCAATCAGACCCGTGTCTCACTGTCCAAATCCAATTTGTTATCACAGCAGCCAATAAGAACGAATGTTTATCTTACATGGTTATGCTGCTCCAATGATAATGTTGGCAGCAAGATCGTTGCCCTCCGTAGTAGTAAAGTTGACTTGATATTTCCTGCCCTTGGTATTAGCAACACTGTAAGTTGCCAGCTGCTTCTCTCTTTGGTATGCCCTCTGGCCGTCGTTATAATATTGTGGGTTGATGAATCACGCCAGTTTGATCGTTTGCAAGGTTGGTGACGATGTCGCACCATCTTTTGTAGTTATGAACACCAATCGCGACGATGAAATTCTCGCCGTTGTTGGCAATGAACCGAATGGTGCCAGACGTTCCGCTACCGCCCATCGTGAGCTTGCGCTCGCCGTTGGACTCGGACCACGTCCCACCGTTAGCATAGTTCCAAACGGTCTGTTCAGCGACCTGGAAGAAGACGGAGGGGTCGGTTTGGTAGATGCGGAGTGTGATGCTGTAGCTCATTCTATACGTGTTAACAAAACTGTGAGATACATGAGTCGGTAGGTGTTGGAGAAAGACCAACCTGATTTTTGTGTGAGTTTAGAGGTTGTTCTATTGGAAAGTCAGTCGCTGATAGTTGAGATGTATAAGAGGAACTCACTTCGATGTAAATAGGAGAGTCTGAGGAAAAATCGACATTCACTGAGGTCTTTTATACCGCGAGTCCCCAGTCATGCATGGATAATATTCTAATCAGAATGTCAAAACAAATTTTTTTTCTACAGTCTTGAAAAGCTTTAGATCCCCAAAGTAGCTTGATCGACGACTGTCTTTGTTCCGTTGCTGTTTGGGGGTGTGATATTCGTAAAGAGAGCTATGAACCAGCCATAATGAATTGCGTACATTTCTGCCGTTATGATTACGTCCGAGCTTGTTCAAAAAGGCATTTCAAATAGTCTTGCGTACTTGCAACGGCATCCAAGAGACATTCCTGATTACTTATCCTAGTCACGTCTTCACGAAACCATTTAATCCACTGAACTAGGCTCTGTCCACATGTCGCTGTGCCACCGTCCAGCTTGAGAAACGTCTTCCTTGTTGTGGCAGTTATAGAATTCCAGTTTAATATGTACCGGGGGCAGTGGAGTATGCTGAGCTTTCTTTTAGTCATTCCTTCATTCAGACGTATCTGATGCTTTATGATGGGGGTTTCGATAAGCTGTGGAAGTTCCTTGGCAGTGAACTTGGAAGCAGGAATTGGAACAAGGCCGTCCTCGTGAATTAGCTTTATTAGCTCATCAATATTAATACTTAGGGCGTGGGGCAGTCTGATTAGTTAGTGATGGTCGAGAAAAGAATTCAGCGTTATTTATAGTTTTTGGAAAGCACTGACTCGCAGACTGAAATGAAGACCCTGAATTATTGAGTTTGTGGGGTGCGTATACGTAAACTAGAAAAGAATATTTCTTTAGAGCTGCGCAATGTGTAATGTCTTTACGAACACACCTGTTCATCGCAACATGCATCATACGCCGAAATCTAGGCTAGATGCCACAATGTAGCAGTTGCTGAGCCAAAGTTGGTTCAACATTTAATACAATCCTTATCACCCAAATCTTTCAACATTTACGGTCACGAGAATCAAACATGAGCTACAAGCTCTGACTATGGAAGATTCCAGGGGTGTGCGTGTGCTATACAGAACAATCTGACCTTCCATGTCACATACACAAGTGTCAAATGCTCTTTATCACGAACTTGTACATCAAAATGAACTTCCAGAATGAATCGACAGCGGTCATGGGTCTACAAATAACCACAATACCAAGATGAATGGCAATAGTGTGTAAGATGATAGTGATAGTCTGGTATAGCTACAGGTATTTGTATTTTAGGGCCATGTTAAGATATATTCTTTCATGACTCCTTCCCAACTACATGAAGGTATCCCATTTGAGATTCCTCCGCACGCCATCTCTAGAATGTGTGGCATTCTATGTAGTATGCGTTGTAAATTGCAGTTGTTGCTGTTCTGCGAGTCTAAACGGGTCGACAGGTTTCTCCTACGACCCCCAAGTTGGGTGAGCAAGTCTGAGGAGCGAGAAAATCTCAACAAGCGTCTTTGGCCACGGCGAGTGGTAGAGTTTGTTATTTCTTTCTCGACTTGTTTGTAAGCATCTGAAGTCGGTTCCGCAAGTTTCATCAACATTTGATTCGTGGTGTTATATGCTATGAACTTGAGGTCTGGGAAGAAATGCACGAGAGATCCGGGTGTTCCACAAACAACAGGGCAGTCAGGGTTTGGGCATCCGGGCGGGTCTATTCCTGTTTGCGGATTTTGGCATTTTCCATGAAAGTGATTTTTGAAAATGTTTTCACGCAAGCTTAAAGCTATCAAGTTTCTAAAAGCAATAGCGAAAGGCTTCAAGTGCGGGGTCCTGGATTGGCTATTTTCTTGATGATCGAAGCAAGCAGAATCTACGTCCTTCTCCTAAAAGTTGATTATATGAGAATAGTAATTACGCGCCATCGCGGAAATGTTTAATACTTACTAGTACGGCCAGGACACGGTCCACAACATGAGTGTAATTGCCTCTCCATACATTTGTAACACCAACGATACAATCACCTTCGCACGCCGAAACAATTGTAAAGGGCGAGTATGTCAAAAGCGCACTGACCAGCAGGAAGAACATCATCAAGAGACCCATTAAACCTAGAATGAGTGGGGTATTAAAATCGTTGATACAGTAGTGAGAGAAGATGGTTCAGAATCATTTACATCCGCGTTTCCCATATAGAGTAAGTTAGAAGGCCAAATAATATCAAATAGCACTTGTCACGTTGACGAAACCAGGATGGTTCCGGGTGCCTCTGTGTCAAACAGGACCAATCTCTTTTAACTTTATCAACAACGCCTGCTCAAAATGGCACAAATGCAGGTGTTGAGTTATTGATTAGTATCCCTTTCGTTTAATTAACACCAAAAAACTAAAAGTATCTCAGTGCCCGAGTACGCGAGGTAGAAACCTATCAATAACTCATATCTTCTCTATATCATCTTCTGTTAGGGCAGAATACAAACGTATAATCCTTTCCTCAGGCCCAAACATACCGTTACATTACGCAACGTTTCGGACTCTATGATGTAGCCATATGAGTTACTGAGTGTGTGGTATCAATGTACGGGTGATTTTTCCGCTGCCAATACATACGGCTTCCGAAGATGATCCAAATATGTCCAAGTAAATCTTCGACATGGATTCCAGTTCCCCCAACCATATGCATACCCCTCAGCGATGTCTCGGGCTTGGTCAGAAGGGCCCCTTCAGGTTACTAGCACCGAACAATAATTTGGGAAAGCTTCTTTGCTTTTACTAAATAGTTAGGTCACTCTCGTTTCCAGTGATCACGATGGTGGAACATAGGAAAAATGTGGATCAGCTTCGTCACCTTCTTGGGATACTACACCGCTTCAGCTTGTGATTGATCGGGATCTTTATACAATCATACCTCGAGGATCATTTCGAGGGGCACCCCTATTTTCTACCTTATTTCCCCATATTTTATCCTGTGGAGATAAAAGCTTTCAAGGCCTTACTCTGCTTTCCTTGATCTTCACCAAGATGTTCAAACTTCTTTTCGCCATTGTGTGCTCCCTGACTACTCTGGTCTCTTCGCACTGTGAGTTTGGCTTTTTGTTGTTACCAGCTTTATTGGTTTGAATTCATTCAGATACGTTCCCCTCACTAATTGTGAACGGTGCTGTCACGCCTCAGTGGCTATATGTACGCAAGACTAACAACTACAACAGCCGTAATCCGGTGAGTATCGTGTCCTACTCTAGATTCACGATCATGCTGAATATAGCGAAGGTTACTGATGTTACAAGTCAAGACTTTAGATGCTACACTTCAGAGACAGGTGCCTCAGCATCAACAATTACTGTCGCTGCCGGCTCGCAACTAGGCATACAGAGCGATGGGACAATCTATCATCCAGGTGTATGTCCTTATAAATGACCTCAAAAACAATTGCCTCAATTTGCATTTTAGGTTGTCAACGTATATATGGCCAAGGCACCTAGTAACGTTACTAGCTGGGATGGTAGTGGTGCCGTTTGGTTCAAAGTATATATTTCCGTGTTACATTGTCTACCTCATTCTGATCTTCTGTAGGTATACCAAATCTCGGCCGTCACTAACGGTGGAAGTTCTATCACTTTCCCCGCAGAAAGTAGGCATATATGCGTTAGCATAATATATCAACACTCAGACTTCATATCTTAGACCTTGCTGGTGTAACTTTTACCATTCCGCGCTCGTTGCCCACCGGACAATATCTTGTCCGCATGGAGTCCATCGCTCTCCATTCCGCTTCTGCTTTCCAAGGAGGTAAGCATTTCATTCCAGCACATAGCCATGTTTTCTATCCACTAATACTTTTTGCAACAGCTCAATTCTACCTCAGCTGTGGCCAGATTTCAGTTACCGGGGGTGGAACAGGTAAACCAGGTCCTCTTGTTGCTATTCCAGGAGTGTATACCGGTCGCGTTAGTATCTTTATCCCACTTAACATCATTTTCGTCCTGTTCTGAACAACTTTGTGATATAGGAACCAGGAATTATGATTAACATTTACTACCGTACGTCACGATTTCCTTCGTTCTTAGACCCTTGCTAAAATTAATTGTGATTGCAGCGATTCCAACCACCTACCTCCAACCCGGACCAGTAAGTTATTTTCCCTCTTTCTTGGATCATTTCTGACCTATTGACCTTCAGGCCGTCTGGACGGGGTAAATATAACCTGTTGTATCTATATAGGCAAGAATACATATCGTTTTCGTTCAGAGTAAATTCTACGTATGAATAATATCAAAAATAGGATTCAATGAAAAAGTTAAAACAACAGTATCGATAAAAAAAACAATATAACAAAGTTAAGAGATCTCGTTCGGTTATATATGCGCTGGAAATACTCGCTCCAGCCAGCCAACTTGCAAGCCTGTCATGACTCGCATACCCTCCGGGTATGTTTGATTGCTTTCTTTGAGAAATCCTGCGAGTCGGCGACAAATCGCCATAGGATAAGACAGGTATTCTGCTTGCGGGAATCCTGGGTATTTTTGTAGTATACTGGTTTGGTGATTGATCAGAATCAGATGCCTTTTTTTTTACGAAAATGGCAAGGTACCTTTTCAGATCATACGTTGCCTCACCAGGGCCAAATAACTTATACAAGACTTTGGCTGCTCGAATTGTAGCAGATTTCTCGATGGAGTGTGATAAAGCCTTTTTGTAGGATATGGCAATGTTGGGCTTGAACAGCCAAATCTAGATGTTTTTTAAATTTGAACATCCTACAATATGTGCATATGTGGATAAACTCACAAGGATCCTCGGTAGTTCATCTTCATCATCCCGAATTATAAACCGGTATGATGCATGAGCTTGTACGAATTCCGTCATATCTTGTATAATGAATGCCGACAATGGTATACTTAGGAATCTGTATCCCAGATGATTATTTCAAATTTCAACAAAGAAAGTCTGGAACCTACGGAATGGTTTCGCTAACAGGTCGGGTTGCATACTTGAGGATTCGGTATGCCATATAATCCTGGCAACGTCCAACAACAGCACCACAGATACAGCGTACCAGGCGCCATACTTCATCGTGCTGGAAAAGTTTGTTTAGTTCTTGTAATATTTCGGAGAGATAAATCATATATAGAATGTATGCTCAAGCGTAGCTCCCATAATATGAACCTCTATTGAGTGGGAGTTGTTTGAAAGAGCAATAGTCAATATTGGGCGGTTTGTATCAACCGAAAAGCAACGCCAATTTTACATATACACAAGAACGTTCATAGCATGCCACTCGAAACCTGCAAGGGTTTACAAGCAAACAGGCCAGAATGCTACTGGTTTATGCATAATCTGACAGAAGCCATCGGTATTATTCGCCGATGTCGGTCTTCTTAGTCGCCCAGGAAAAATAGCAGAGAAAGACAATGAAGGCATGTAATACTCAAAACTTACCTTCATTTCTTCAGCGTGGTGAAGATTATTTTGAATCATCGAAGATTCTTCGAATATAATGTAGCTTCCCCCAACAAGAGCTTCACCGTCTCGGGGCCAGAAAGCAGCTTTGCCATACTTGGTGACTTCTTCATGAAGACGCTGGTCTGGATGACACATCCAAGCTTCAACGAGCTCTTCCCAGTGTTCAGAGGGTAAATCCCTATACTTGTAAATTTTTGATGATTGGACCAAGGGAAGTGAACAAGAAGCACAGATGAAAGAAGTAGGCCGCACTTTTAGAAGCGTAGACGCTCCTAGAAGTATGTCAAGCTCTGGAGGTTCACTGTGTGGCATGGGCATAGGTGGAATAGTGGGTAACTTGATTTCATAGTGTCCACCTATCTGCCTTACTTCCTTCCTACCAGGAATAACATGTGCCGGGAGTAGAAGTAAAAAAGAGGCATGGAATCCGTTTTTGATGACTAATTGGTCTCCTCCTCCGTAGGGGTTTGACGAAGAAGGGGGTAAAACCTCTGCTTCCATACCAACATCAAGATTTGCGCCTGTTACATTGAAAAATACAAGAACGTGTTGAAGATTGTCGTGGTTTTCTGCGACATAGATAACATCAAAGCCTACAATAGAGAATTAATGACTGTATTTGGGAGTAACGAAATGTTCTTACCAGGATATCCTTTCACCTGCTGTTTCGAAGGCGTGGGTGGGTTGCTCAACTGCGTCGATAGCTTGGATGAGGAAGCGCGAAGCCATGAAAACGGTGGTGCAGACAAGCTCCTGCTCCGTGTTTTCTTTTTGGTAGGCTTCACCGGTGTCAAATCATGTTCCGGTGAAATCAGACTCGATTTGCGTGAAAGAGTCTCAAGGACTGGTTCGTCATTTTCGTAGTCTGTCTTGTCCTTGTCGTCTGTTTGTTGAGGCATAGACTCCCGAATGAATTCGGGTAGTGTGAGAAGGGTTTCAGGATCTTTGACTCGCACTTGCGGAACATATTCTTGACCGCGCATTCGACCAGCACTGGAGTGTTGCATGAGTCGGTCAACAAATGCATCCCTCTGTGTTTCACTTCAGTTCGTGCAAATTCTCATTAGGAAAAAAAATCCAATACCTTTGCTGATTCACGAAGCCGTGCCCTTTCTATCTTCTTGCTATGCATACCGTGTTCTAACACAACTGATTGATCCACTAACTTCCTTCCAGTTGCCTTGTCCAAAAGTTCCAAGATGGCCTCTAGCTCCTTCTCATCACGTTCCTTCCCTTTCGAGATATTTGCACGCGACGTAGATCTGTCTGGCGACAGCGATGTCCCTTCTTGCCTCGCCCTCTCCATCTGTGCCAATTTCGATGACTTGAGCTCCACCCGTTGGTTATGCAGCTGGGGAGCCACGAGGTACAACCGGTCAATCGCCATTGTTATAGCCTCAAGGTCTAGCTTCATTTTTTCATCCACTTGTCGTCCGGTAGCAGTTTCTTGTGATGTAGTCTGAGAAACATGCGTGTCTATCGACTCTGCCCTGTTATGGTTATGCTCTGTGGACATATATCGTCTAGGTTCATACTCAGGCGGTCTTTCCGCGCTAAAGTCTTCATATTGTGGTGGGAAATAATCGCGAGAGTATCGGTGAAGGGTTTCAGTTCGTTCCCGACACATAGATACAACAGTTTCCAGATCTTGATCGATGTTTGACCACAATAGAGTTGTTTCGACATTCAATAACGATGTGTTGAGGGTCGAAGCTTCATTTTGTGAGGAAAGAAGTTCTATTTGCAAATCATTGAGCTGGCGTTGGAGTGAATCGTATATGTCTATTGCAGGGGGAAGATCGCTGGAACCGAAAGCTTGGGAGTTAGATGCTCGCATGGTAGGTTCTGAATATGAGGCCTGTATGACTGAGAGTCGATCAATATGCGATAAAAGAGAAACCAGGGCATGGGCGAGTGCGGCATCATCCGGCCTGAGCAACGATGAAATTCGATCCACTCGCAAACGTAATTCGCGAATAAGGTCAGATTCACTCTCTGAATGCTGGATTTCAAACATTTCTTCCCCATCATCTTGATTCCTGAGGTTTTGCACCAAAGTTTGCAAAGCGGAGGGTGAAGAATTTTCGTGCCCTGACGATCGGTGAGCTGATGGCGCAGAATGATGGCGGTCTGGAATGATATTTGACCATTGATAAGGTACAGATAGCAAGTCGTTGAGGGTCATTAAGCAGGACTTTTGGACATAAGCGATCGAAGGCATCAATTCATTCTGAGTGGAGAAATAATTAAGAAAAACTACCATATTGAAAAGTTAGAACCCACGGTAACTCTGGATGCTGAAACATCCGTTGCTTCTCCGGCCAGTGAATGAGAAGGCCCTGCAATACTATCTCGCGTTACGGATCTGACATCCTCTACTGAAATGGAGTCCGTTTGTCGAATTTGGTCAAGCTGGTCTCTCGGGAAGGGTGTTGGTACGCTTGTTGATACGACCGAGTCTGTCGCTCGGCTCGATAGTCTCGGACGTGTGAGGGTGGCCATTGCTGAAGAGACGCGAAGGAGATTGTAAGGATTTGGTGTTTTCGGAGAATTAACAAATTATTACGTGTTGGTGTGATAACTGGAAAGTAGACTTGACCAATTGAGGTTTCACTGTTGTTGAGCTTAGTGTGCCGCGCAACCGCGAAGGAAGGCCCACCTGGACACCCGCAGAAGTGAATAGAGATGAGGAGAACATGTGCAAAAGGTAAGGTAGAAAAACACTCACACGTCCTCGATCAAAGTATTGAAACTGGTCCCTAGATCAATGAGACTAAGTTGTGAGAGGTGGTAGACGTGGTGAGAAAAACAAAAGAAAAAAAACAAGTAACCCGACGGGGGTTGTGATATTATAATAAGTTGTAGTAGCTATGTACCAGAGCTCAGTATGTTTAATAAAGATAATTGATAAATTAATTCTATCACGTGTTTGATGGGAATACCTGTCAATAATATTCCCAAAACGGTAAGACTCGTTACTTTTCCCAGTTAAGCGAACCACGACTCAAGTTTTTTCTGAATGGAGTGTCCGCAACACATGCCCCTGGCCAGCGGCTCCTTTGTTTTTACGGTTCTACCATCACGATCAATTACTTTACATACGTACTTACTTTACGACTTTGCACGATCCCGCGTATCATCTCCCAGCTCAAATCCTGGCTCTACACACCTCTTTCACGCTCTGGACCACAAGAAATCTCTTCCTTTATATACCATTAGCTCTTCGCTGTTCCCTTTACCTCAACATCGGCTTGCACGCCTCACATGCCCGCAGTATTCCCTAATGGTTTTGCTGAAGCCTTACCTTCTACCTTGCCTCAGACGGGAAGGAACTCGCCAAATCGTAGGGAGACTATCCTGAGTCTGGTCGAGATGCTTCTCCAGCAAGGGGATCTTACAGGTAATGACAAGTTTATTTTTTTCTCTAGCTGGGTTATAAGCTTGATATATTTATCCTAATCAATAGGTGCCAATCAGCAACCAAGTTTTGAAGATGATCGAGACGTTCGTGAGTACCAGAATAGGATGCAAAAAGAGATAAACCTCTTACTAACCAATTCACTGATAGCGACCGTTGACGAGCATTTGCAAGTTGTTGGAGCGGAAGCATTCAATAAGTTTCAAAAGTAAATTTCTAGTTTTCAACTGTATCTCCTAGAAACCACCAACTCAATATACTACTAGGAGAATCAATAACCTTGATAAAGAAGTAAGAACGCCGGCTTTTGTATGCCTTGTATTTTTTTAAATCAGACTGCAGCTTCGAAATTTCGCAAATGCAGCACGGCAGCTAGGCAGTTCTGTTGCCATATTATCATCGGCTTTCCACCTGAGAGAACGCCTTGCACAACTTCTCTTTCTATACAGAGAAAATGCCGCCGGCTTATTCCCGAGAAAAATTACCCATGTAGCCCGGGAACCCCCACTCGATATCCACATTCATGGCCCACAACGGAGGGGAAAGCGTGCCACATACAAGACACCACCCCATGTCGCAAGACCAACAGTGAGCGAAAGTTTGGACCCAGAAGATTTTCCTGAGCAATTGGAGTTGCTGGCACGAGACGTAATCACTTTCTTGAACTGTCTCAACGAATTTCCTGAATTCACAGACGAAGCCGTCAACGCATCAATTCTTTCCTTTGAAGGCGATTTGAAGGTACTTGTGACTTCCAATTTGTCAGGTTGAACAGAATTTACAAATCAAATTCCAGTACTGGGCATCATGTTTAAGGGAGTATGCAGGTTAGTACCCTGGCAGGAATGTATATCATGACATACCGAACCTTTAGCCTTTATACAGGTCAATTCCGCTACCCTGCAGTCCAGAAGTACATTCATGACCTATCAATTGAAATGGGCGAACACATTGACAGTATCACATCAACACTGTCAATGTTTATAGAAATCGGTAATGCTGCCGTTGATTGGCAACTAAACCTTGTCATTAACTTTTTTCAACCTAGGTGTGCCTACCATCCGATTTGCTCAAAAACATGGTGCGACAAACTTGTTGAATTTATCGACCGTCGCTACGTTCTTCTCTGCTGTTACTGCAACGACGATGCAATTCTCGTATGCACTCCCCCGTAACAGTGTCTCAGATGCAGTAAACAGTTTCTGGTTTGCGTCCTTAGTCTTCAGCATTGGCGCTGCCGTTAACAGTTTGCTTGGTCTGACTTGGAAACAAGCCATGTAGTATGTGAATTTACTTGTCTAGTCGATACGTAATTAACAAACAATACCACTACTTTGTAGCCGCTCACCTGGGCACCGCGTGCCTTGGTGGGTTTTGATCTGGATCAAAAGGTCCCCCCTCGTGTTTCTTGTCATGTCAGTGGCATGTTTCTCGGTCGGCCTCTGTTGCTTCGCCTATGCATCCGAACAGGTGAATATCTTATCTATGCATATTTCCCTGTACATATGACTCAGGTTCTGCTTTACTTGGAAGTCCTCCATCACGTCAACTGTCACTACTGTCTTAACCGCATTTACGTCTTTCGGTTTAACTGCGGTGTCTGCATGGTTTGCATCCGAGCGCTGGATATTCCTTCGGCATCGCGGTACAAAATGGCTAAGCGATGTACTGATCGAATCCAAAAACGAATTTATGCATCTTCCCGGCATTGGGATAGGGTTCAGAAGCATTAAAATTTGTCTATGCGCAAATCGCGAAGGTTCAAAAACCCATCAGTCTCATCTATACGTGGATATCCAGACTGTCCCTCCTCTGTAGGAAACCCTCGGACGACGATGACGACTTGGAATCAAACACACTACCTACCACAAACGGTAATAATGATATACCTGAACCAACCAGTCCCGTGAAACTTCGCGTGGACACTTCGTCATCGGCTTTGACAGATTCTCCGCAGCCCTTACTCTCGTCGTTTGGACCGGCCTCTGTGGTTGAGAAGGAGTCAACTGACATAATCCCCACATCTTCCGGTAAACAGCTGTGGAGACACGCATTGCGAACCGTAAAAATGAGGACCGCAATGATGAGTGCCCCAGCTGCTGACACTGACGGCACACGGGAACCAAGCCGTCGGCGAACAACCTCCTCCAATTTCACCGGATTTCCCTTTGATCGGAAAAAGACTATAGTTTCCGAACCAATTTCTACAGTCCTCAGATCTCGCGTTACAGGCTTGGTACCAAAGCTCGTTGTTCTGGAACCAGTTCAAGACTTGGCAGCTCATCAAGCACTGGTCAGACACTTGCAATTTTCACCTGATGGACGATTCCTTGCGACATCCAGGTGCGTATTGATCATCTTGATTTGATGCTTCTTCGATTCCAATGTTTTGGTTAGTTGGGACAGGACTTCAGTTATTTTCCGCGTCGGTGTACGTGAAGTTGGAGCTCTTTTGTAATGTCACATTAATTAACTGTGATACAGGAACCTTTCATTTCGCACCGGACTCTTGCGCATCCTCAAGGCTTCGTGGGACAGGTGGCATGGTTAGTCATTTCTTTAGTTGTTATTTGGTAGGTAGCTTACTATTTGCAGGTCTCCGACCGGCCAATATCTACTTACCAAACTCCCACGAGGTATGAAAGTGTGGACTGCAGAAGTAAGTTGTCTGGCACATTCAACATTAGATCTTCTTCTTACCTGCCATTTCTATTTCAGGATGGCGTTTGCAAGAAAACAATTGAGCGATATGCTTCTGTTGAATCAATACAATGGTTCCCGGACGGCGAAGGTTAGTTTTTTAAGGGGAGTCGATAGACAAGCTTTAATGTTCAATCGTGATGTCTACAGCTTTTATTTCGGTAGAGGGCAGCACTGTCACTAAGTTGGTGAGTTATTTGACCCCAACATGATGTGTACTTTGAGCTAAGATGAACCTAGGACTTAACGGGCAAAGTTTGTGACTACCCTTACTGATTTGAACGTCGATTAACAACCATGTTCAGGTTTTAGATCAATATCGCTTCGGTCGGATGAAGCTACACGATGTTGCTGTAACCCCAGATTCCGTGCGGCTTGTGGGTGTTGGCCCTTTGCTAGAATCTCCGACTGGTTTGCAACCTAGCAAATCACGGGCAGAAAAACGACTAGTGGGTAAGTACATGCTGATATTTACATATTAGTCCTGGCATTGATGGTTCTTCAAGTGTATAATATGGAAACGAAACAGATTGAAAAGTACGTGATAGTACCAACTGGGGTTATATTTGTATCGTTTAACCCCTTCATTTCAGTCAAACTCCCGTTCTCAATGATGTTAGAGACATCACCCTGGCACAAACAGTCAGAAGTGGTACCATCGCCTTGATTAGTTATGAAAATAAGGTAACCCCAGCTAAACTCCGTTTATACAACTTTTACTAAGCTGATACCATCTTTTTATAGGCGCCACCCCAACTCTGGAAACTCGAATTACTAAAAGATAGGGATACGAACACCGTTTCTACCACACGACTCTCGTTAAGGTTGCCATCCCATATCTGGCCATCCACACATACTGACCGTTGTGTATCAGGCACACCTATCTACCGAAGGATCCAGTTGACTTCGCCGGCCCAAGCTACTTCGGCGGAAAGAACTATGAGCTTGTATTATGTGCCGGAAAAGGTGTGTATATAGCTCCAATTTAAAGTGGCATATCATAGTGAACCTTTGCGCTGTTTAGCTGGAGATATATATATATGGGATCAGGAGTCCGGAGCATTACTTCATCATGTTCGGGCACAAGCACATGGAGGAGACTTGACCTGCATTGCATGGAATCATGCTGCCGAAGATCCATTCATGTTTGCTACTGGCAGCCACGATGGTGCTGTTAGAATTTGGTCGCAGGTATCGGAAGTAAACATTGAGGCGGAGTCAGAAACTCAAGAAGAGGATCCCATCCCGCGGACCCACTCCCCATTTCATTTTGGTCCAAGTAGGCCTGGAAGTCCACAATCACAAGAATATGAGTCGCTTAATACACGGGCGAGCTCAATGAACGATATTGGTCCACTGCTCAAAGACAGGATGGTGGCGTTTGCCTCCCATACACCGCCTGGAGAACCTTCATAATTATGTGAAATATTAGCTGTAGGTTATCACAAGCTGGAAAAGCTGCTATGCCAGGCGACAAGCATCATTTTAATCAGGTATTTACTGCTGCTTAAACGTTATGCCTCACATCCCATGATTTATTTATGATGCTACGTAACGTATGTACTAGAGACATGTCTCATCAATATCACGGACCAACTTCCGTTTGTTTTATAGTTTCTAGTTGACCATTGCCGAATCAAGAATGTTGTATAATCAGTTCACCATTTTTACTATTCCCCCATTCAATTTTGTGATCTAAATATAAGTATTTTTCTAATTAATCATGATTACCCTACATTGTATATCATTCTCTGCTCCATTGTATCACACTTATTCCATTGTCTTCATTGTTTGTCTTCCGAACTGTCATTTATGGTGCATATTGGAATACTTAAGAAAAGACAATGGGGTTTATACTTTACTTTATTATTCAATAGCTGTAGGTGTATGTGATCTAAGAAAAAATGGGGCACGTTGGGTTCCCTTAATTAGAGCTATGGAGCATGTGCCGACTTGAGTGGTACCTTTCTCGTTTACTAAAGGTGATTGCAAAAATAGGTGAGTGTGTTGTCGCTCGCCTTTAAGGTTACAAATTTGTTTGTAGCTACTAGATTATAGAAGTCCGTTCGATTAACTACCTTACAGCTTACAGAATAACTTATAGATTATCTTTCAAAGGTCCGTCATTACCTTGTAGGTTGGTGCAGTGGAGCCAAGTAGGGCCAGTGGAATAAGAGCTGCGAAGAAAAATCGCCTACTCCTAATAAAAATCTGAATAACATCAGATAAACAATAGTGATATTTGTCCTTACAATGTATTGGTCCTTGGCCTTAGCGATTGATGTGTTGAATCGGCCTCGACTATAAGTATCATAATAATAATATATTAACTTGGTATTCATCAGCACCCATGGGTGGCCGACTAACAATGTATTGTAAGTACACGTGTAATCTAAAATTGTGACATGCAACGCCCAGCGCTACTTTACAGCAAATGAGTTGATGAGTTAGGCGCCTGCAAAACACATGGTCAACGCAATGCAAGCAAGCACAGCAACTGGTCGTTCTACTCACACAGCTCCCCACCGCTCCTCACTTCCAAGTAACCCACAATTCATCAAGGAAACCTCGTTGTTCTTGGAATAAAATGTTATCCCAGTACGTGGTTTACATTATCCCAATCATTCCGGACTAACCACACGTTTGAAATTTTCATTGAAGCAGGTCTAGAAAAATGTTTTCTGATCGACCTGAATCGGACGTTCCCGATGTACCCCACATTAGCATTCAAGTCGAAGAACCAGATGGGTTGGGAGTAGAAGCTGAATATCTTACCGCCCGTGCAGGCAGTGGGACGAGTCAAGGGTCTCTTACTGTAAGTTCAAGTGATTTTAGCGCGCATGATTGGTCATTAAGATGAACGTCTTAGCAATTAGATGGGCCGAGGTCTAAACCAACTGGTGATAATCTCACATCCTCAAGAAGTCACCTAGGTTTCTCCGACGGTTGCTTAGCGACGTCAACGCCCATAGACCATAAAGCCACCCACAAGTTTGTATGTTTGCTGTGAATTCAGGCGAATCCAGTTTCTTATGCTTTCTATAGGAACAACCCCCTGGTCTCAGCCACACAGTTTCAAATACCTCTGCACTCAATGCTGAGACCATATCGCGGGACTCAACATTTGGTAGCCTAGTAAGTTACATGCATGGGGTCAAGCATATATTTAATTTCACCCTACAGGGTTCCTATCATCTCAACAGCGGAACGACTTATCAGCAGATATCATCAAAGAGCAAGGATTCTTGGGAACAGTTGACCAGCCTTTCCAAGAAATATGATAGGGACATGTGTTATGCATGGAGGGATGAAATCGACAAGTTGCTAGTATTTGTGAATCATCTTCGATCACTACCTATCCAAGAAAGAGCTGATGAAATCTAATCAGGCAGGTCTGTTCTCTTCGGTCGTGACCGCTTTTATCATCGAATCCTACCAGTGGCTGCAACCAAATTATAACGCTAGTGAAACCGAACTCTTGACCCAAATACTCCAAGCCGTGTCAGCAGAAAATCATATCACAACAACTATTGCTCCGAGCATTTCCACTTTTACCCCAAGCTCATCCAGCGTGCGCATTAACATTGCTTGGTTCTTGAGCCTCGTTCTCAGTGTGTCCACCGTGCTCATCGGTATATTATGTACGCAATGGATACGAGAATACCAGCGCGAGGCTCCCTTACCACATAAAGAAGCATTCGCACTGCGACAATTGCGTTTTGAGGGCCTTGAAGCATGGAAGGTTCCAAGGATCATGTCCACACTCCCACTTTTCCTCCAGTCAGCAGTCGTGCTCTTCTTTGCAGGGTTGGTAGACCTTCTGTGGTCCCTTCATCCCACGGTTGCCTTGGCAGTTTCCGTGCTTGTTGGCCTTGTATTGTTCTTCATGCTAGTTGTTGTCCTATTGCCAATATTCCAATTCTCTCTTACCCCAGATAAGCACCTACGTGTACCGCAATGCCCATACAAATCCCCACAGTCCTTGGCCGTCTTGCGTTTTGTAGTGGGCAGTTTATGGCTCATCCCTGTAAAATTGAAAGCCGTACTATACGACAGATCATCAAGACTCGCTAGGCTGTTCAGCACTTCTTACGATACCACATGGGTTGACTACGATGTGCGGTGGTGTCGATTCCGGGCTGCGTCTAGAGGTTATGGATCCGAATTCAATAATCTCCATGATACTGTCCGCGGGATGGCTTGGATCAACAAAAGCTTCACTCAATCAACTGAGATAGTAAAATCCTTACTTGCAGTCACTCAGGAACTGGATGTAGAAAATGCGAAGGAGTTCGTCACACAGATGGGGGTTAACAAATCCAAAGTAGCTATACGAACCCTCCAACAACTTCTGGATGCCTCACCAGATGATAACTACAAAATGGATGTCATATCGGCCACCTTTCTGAGATCTCATTTATATGTTCACCAAGACCTGAGTGCGGTATACTTGGATTATGCGGTCCGGGCAATGCAAGCAACTTATATACCGGGAAGTTTAAGTCACTGGACTACTTCCGCTGTGGCACTGGACACAATATCTGATGGTTAGTCACATTATGTTCTCAACAGATGGAAATCGTGTAATGATTGATGGCTAAATAGATACGCTAAATCAGCTAGTTGGTGTAATAAGAATAACCTTGCAGAGGAATGCCGTTTCCAAGGATGACATCTCAACCATCTGGGAGGTCATAGCAAAGCTGGGGAAATTGACTGGGTTACCCGGCTGATCTGGCCAGGATGAAGCTACTTGCTACACTCTATCGGGAACTAGCAAGCTGGCTACAACTTGATCCTCTTGGATCTGACTTAGATGTTCGCAAGAAGATCGAGCTATGCGTGATTGGATTGTATGGTGTGGCTCACGAAGACTTCTATTTGTACTGGCACAATTATTACACTCCGGATTATGAAGATAGCGTTCAAGCTTTCGCCATTCTACTCGATACGTGCGTGACAAAATATGGTGGACTTTGTGTTATTTTAGGGGAGAGCCAAGCTGAGCAGCTACAGGGGATTCACCGGGATTTTCTGCAAAAATACATGATACGAATAACGTCTCTGGTTCGCAGTGGTCACACCAACCAGCCAGATCATGACCTTTCTTATGTAGAAATGCCACAAGGACATGCTATAATAAACAACGAAAAATAGGCAACTAGCTGATAGAGTGTTCCAACCAATTGTAAAATACCTGGAAAATGAACTCATTCAAATGTTTCAGTGTCGCATTTGGATCTCAAGATCTCGCCAGTACTACTTATGAAAGTCATGTTATGGTGTGGGCTAGAGCAGGGAATATAGGTATTCTTTTGGCTGTTTGTCTCACCATGAAACACTGCTGTACTTAGTTGCCAGGGCTATTCCTCGTGCATGCATGTGTGGTTTCCAGATCACAAGTTTATTATTAACTGGCCTGCGATTCGCAACTGTGTCTCCATTGAACTCGCAACTGTTTGGCAACCCCTTGGGCAGTGTTTTAGCTGGAAGGTGAGAAATTAAAACTCAGTGATGATTCGGCTGATTATACAATGTTTGCCCTTGCGACACTTACATGACACGCCTTCCCCACATGGCTCTTAATGTAAAGAACCGTCAACCAAAAAACGTTTTTACCTTGGGATATCATCATAGTTCGTGGTCTGTAGCATTTTGCTATCTAATTAATGTGGCACTAACAGGAAAATGAGTTCTGATGGTTTAGGATCTGATAGTTCCGAACTTTGGAGAACAGAATTATGACAAATTTTCTACAACCTTACAGCTGCCGGCGGGCCCAGGGCGAGCCTTGCATGGGAGCACAACAATGCGAACTCGAACGTATCCGACGCGTTTATCTGATAAATCGATAGTTATCTTATGACAAGCGTCTAAGTAATTTTAATTTTACTGAATGTCAAAGGCTCGAGTAAGGTTGAATGCTATTGTCGCTGGCCTTGGAATAGGAACAGGACCAGGAGCCTCAGTTGGAACTCTTGCTTCTGCCAAAACAAACCAACGAAATGTTCCGAACTATAGCGAATTGTCCATCATGCTGTGAATGATAAACTAAGTTGCGCGCAAATCAGGTTCGAGACAATTCTCATCACAATGCAATGCCAACTTTCAGCCGCTCCACGGTCCACTCGCCGGGTGGATTTCGTATCTCACAGAACATTGCACGTACTGGTTGTTGTCCGCTACATGATACAACCATCTCTGTATAACTTGCATAGAACATCATGACACTCGGCGATAGTAAAGTTCAATCGACATCGGAAAAACTGCCTGCAGAATTTATTAGGTATAGCTGACTCAATCTGTAAGCTGACTTTATCACGGGTACATGAGCTATGGTATATTCCATTGCATACCACGAGTGTCAACTTTGGATATACTCTCTATTTGCATAATTATACATATTAATCATCTTGAATTCATCAAGTACATATTATTCTAAAGAGGCAGTATACATTCTTGATCTTTTGCTCAACTTCAAGTGGAAATTGCAGGTTAACAGGTAGCTCGGGTGGTGTTGCAATGATGTATACGAAGTTAGCCAGTGGCTACCTTCACATATATCATACTTATTTGGGGTGGTTGCTTGGATGAGGAATGCACGTTTTGCTGCAGTATCATACATGAAGCCATCAAACTATTTGACGGGTCATTTATGTCAAATTCAAACATCACTTGAATTTGGAACAATGGTCAGTATTAACCTGTCTGCAAAGCAGTTGTCTTCTGGAAGATGAAAGAGTGAAGTTCGAGAGATTATGCCTTCAATTTCTCATGCTCTTGCTGGTTGATGATGAATCAGTTAGAGCTGATATGCAGAAACAGTCTTTGTGGGTCTTGATCTGTCTTCCAGTGTTGGTTGGCTTCGCCACTCTTGGGAGGCTATCAATGGAAAGATATGAAAGGCTCATCCTTTGACGAAGGTTCCATGGATCGACTTCTTGAAGATATTACCTGCACTAGCCTTAGAGTATACTGAATTTCAACTCTTCAGTATACTCTAATAGTAAGCATAAAGGTGGGTTGCTTGCATCCACAGTCTTCGTACGAAGAACCGTGACGTGACGACCATCGTACAGACGTGATCGGAAGGAAACCACACTTCAAGTAATGCTCTGGAACAAGAAGGATGACTTGGTATTGTGTAGTTCAAAGTTTAGCTGTACATCTCCTCTGCGGTAGTTTGAAGTTTTTCAAACAGTTAAGACTTGGTCAAGACTGCGGCATACCTCATGTAATGCTGAGCCGAGCTCGTCACATATTTCACCAGCATGTTTATATACGAGATTAGGTGATGACCCATACTTGGCGAAAAATAGGGCTAATTGTATTTCGAGGGGTTTGTTCCGCTGGAGTGAACGCCTTCAACGTGTCAGTATCTATCAAAAATACCGAGGGCAAGGCTACACACCCGCATAAGAGCTCCGAGAGTAACCATAAGTTTAAGTACAAAGTAGACCTGATGTCTTCTTTACCCACCATCTGATTCGCTTAGAGGAGGTGGCGTTTATACGATAAATACCCTTTTTAAAAAAATAGTACACTTCGTCCACTACTCTCGAGATGCGAATGAGAACCCCTGCAGGCATTTGACGTGCTGCTTTGCAAGAGCATAAAAGAGCACCAATAGTGCCGGACATGGTGACTGTTCAGAGAAGAGCAGTTAGTTCGATATTGGTAAATATGGGAAGTTTTTGCGTCAAGTCTCAGTACTGAGCAAAAACGAAAGCTAAATTGATTTTTCTAATTTTAAATTAGCTTTCTCTGTCAGTAAATGAAGACTGGTCTATCGCATGCAGTGGCATGCGCCCGTTGTTAGCAAGAAAAGGGTTGGTTATAGGCCAGCAGCTTCAAACACGCTTCTAAATGCCTCGATGTAGTCGTCGCAGATTTGAAACCAGGAATTTCCATATTCACGTCATCTTCAATATCAGGTGGCAATTTCATTATCCAATAAGATAAAGGGACAGTATACCCATCTCGTTTGACCACGCTGAGAATACAAAACGGCACATCGGCACACCATACCAACTTCCATAAACAGCATATATGCGCTCTTCGTTTTTGTTCAGTCAGGATCATGTATCTGTATCGATCGACTTATTGATACTTTATCGGGGACGTTTAGATGGAAGGGAGTCATATATATCAATGATAAGATGATTCATCCGGCAAGCAAAAGACGGACAACCTACCCGAAAGTCCTGAATTGGCTGAAGTACTGGAGTTGAATCAGCTCCAGCAGTAATTCAGCATGGATAGTGATCCTGTCTGCATAGTTGCTGCGTCAGAAAGTTGTGGCAAAAAGTTGAAAATTAGCCAACCAGATAGTAACAAACCCGTGACAGCATTGTTCAAAGGGGTGGATACGTGTTGCTTTGGCGTGTAGAGTTTCAGTTCTCCGCGTCCGTATCTGTTGAACATCTTGGGCTTTGTAAGTCTGTAATATGATGTGTTATAAGTGTGTTGATAAAGATTTAGTAGGTAGTTTTTTTTCACGTTGTGTTGAATACTACTTCATCGGGTGTGCAGGGTTCAGAAAAAATAATAATAATAAAAACCAAAAATGAGGGAAATTAGGAGGTTTGTTACAGGAAATTCCGATCGTTCTTATTATAAATAGAATAAAGATCGAATGTTTTTTCTGGAACTCTGGAGCGTATTTGAAGGTCTCGTAGTGAACGGTAAGGTCACTGAAGGAAAGGAGACCATACGAAACACATTGGAGAATGGGTAAGTAGGTTGTAAGAAATTTTCACTAGACGCGAGGAGGGGAAAATGAAAGACGAATGAATTGAGGCGGCACATTCGATTTTTGCGCTTCTTAATGAAAGTGCACATGTACAGGCAATGGAAAAGTAATATAGAAGCCCTAGCTTTCTCCTACGTCGGTCCCCAACTTCATATATCATACTTCACGTGCCTCGATTAAAACTTCCAGCTTTTTGTCCCAAATCTCATCCTTCAGTTATTACCAGCATATGTATAATATTCCTTACATCAGTCCCAGCGTGGAACTATAGTACTTACCAGCAGATATTAGTCATGGATAAACAGTCATGCCTTGCCAAGAAATACAACAGGTTACTGCTATTTGTAAGTCAATTTTGAACGTTTAGCCCCCAATGACAGGCTTGTAAGACTCTTCGGTGCTACTTAATGATAGTACCCGGGTCAACTGTGATGTACAGTGTAAGAATTTTTTCCTCAAACATTTTGGCGCCTTGGCTTGAATTCTACATATGTTAGTTGGTCTGATGACGCTGTGTGAAAATTTTGACCATGGACTTCTATCGACCTTACACAGCCTTTTCAACATGTATTCGTTATGATAGTGATGGTTGTGCGCTTTGCTGTAGAATCCTGTTCGATTTCTATTTGATGGCTATTGACAGGCAGTCCCCATCAAACCGTGGGAACTAAATAACGAGAGCCTAAAATAGCTTTCCAACAGTGGTTCTTTGCAATTTTCAATGGGGCTCCGGAAGTCCATGTACAGGTCCATCACGGATATTGTTGTACATCAATTGATCGTAATGCATGATTATTCACATAAAACGCTTTCCATCTGCAGACATTGCTTAGGCACCAAGTGCTACGTTTAACCGTTACCTCAGAATATTGATATTGTATGTGGTGCCTCTTTTTTTCAGCGTTTTGTTGCCTGACTGTGCGGTGTTGCTAGCAAATGAACTTCAGCCACAACCAACTGGAACAGAGCGATATCCCACAGATAAATGTTCAGATATACGACGAACCAGATCAGGGCAGTTTTCCTACAACACCTGCAGGCAGCGTAAAGAGCGTTAGAAGCAGGGAAAGGTACCTCGATGCCGTTCCGAGTCTAACTGGCGCACACATTATGGTATTCTGGGAATATTTTGTTGAGTGCAATGCTTACTGATATATATGCATGTTTGATAAGCCCAACCGAAGTGATACATTGGTATCCATATATTTACATTTCACAATGTTCTGGTCTCTTACGTTTCTGCAGGAACCATCGCCTACTTTACTAAAATCGGCTACGTTTAACAGTATCGAAAGCACATCCCAGAGTTTGGGACATGAGCCAGTAGTAAGTTGACTACCACATGCATTAGACTTGGGTTACCAGCATATATCACTAGTCCCGACATGGAACTACTTACCAGCAGATATCAGCTAAGGAGAAACAATCATGGGAGGTGTTTAATTACCTTGCCAAGAAACACGACAGGGACATGTGCTATGCATGGAGAGATGAAATAGATAAGTTACTAGTATTTGTAAGCCAACCTTGAATACCAATTCTACAAAAGGGACTGCTTATATTTAAATTAGGCGGGCCTGTTCTCTGCAGTGGTGACAGCATTTATAACTCAATCATATAAGTGGCTGCAACCCGATCCCATGACCAATACCGACGAGCTCTTGATCCTTATACTGCAGAAGATATCTGCAGGAAGTCCCTCTGACACCGTCCAAAATGCCGTCCCTGGCACAATAGCCAAACTCACACCAAGCTCATCTAGCGTGCGCATAAATATTGCTTGGTTTTTCAGCCTTGTTCTTAGTATGTCCACTGTGCTTAATAGGCATATCATGCGCACAATGGATACGTGAGTATCAACGTGAGGCTCCCTTACCACATAAAAAAGCATTCGCACTGCGACAAATGCGTTTTGAAGGTCTTCAGGCATGGAAAGTACCAGGGATTATGTTGGCGCTCCCACATTTCCTGCAATTAGCTGTTGTACTGTTCTTTGTTGGGCTAGTGGATTTCCTATGGTCCCTCCATCACACTGTTGCCCTGGTGGTTTCCTTACCTGTTGGATTTGTCTTGTTGTTTATGCTTGTCGCTGCTTTGTTACCCACCGTCCAATTTATTCTTATCCAAGGCGAGCATCTACGGACCCCACAATGCCCATACAAGTCTCCACAGTCCTTAGTTGCCTTGCATATCGTAGCGGGCATCTTGTCATTTATCCGCCACAAATTGTCGCCTCCAAGGCTTACAAGTTTCGGTGCTACTCATTAGTACATGGGTCAACTATGATGTACAATGGCACAATGTCCGGGCTGCCGAGAAGGTATGCGGGGATATAGGATCTGATTCAAATGACCTCCACACCATCCGTGGGATGGCTTGGATCCGCGAAACATTTACTCAATCGACTGAAGCTGTAAAATCGTTGCTTCTTGCTATCCGAGAACTGGATGTGGATAATGCAACCGAGTTCATCATTCATACCATGGCCGATCAGAACCAGGCAGCTACCAGAAACTTTCGAAGTCTTCTCGAACTCTCGCCAGATCATGATTACCGAATGGATGTAATATCTGCATCGCTTCTCAAGTCTTGCATATATTTTCACGAAAGTTTGAATTCGGATTATTTGAGGTATACGATCCAGACAATGCAAGCAACTTATTTTCCGGGATGTTTGAGTCACTGGGACCTTTCCGCTGTGAATTTCGACACAATATCTGACGGTAAGTCTCACAATATTGTTCAGAATGCGTAGCTAATAGCTCGATAGATATGTTGAAGCAGCTTATTGGCGTAATAAAGGTTTTCCTGCAGAAGAATACTGCTACTACACATGACATAGAAACCATTCTGGGAGTCGCAGCTAATCTGAGGAAAAGCAATGACTATAATAAAGATTGGCTCAAAATGGATTTGTTTACTGGTCTTTTCCGGGCGCTAAATCAGTGGCTGCAATCCGCACAACATGATTTCGATGTTCGTACAAAACTCAAAGTATGCATGAAAGGATTGCATGGTATAGCCCAAGCCCCTTTCTACTCGCGCGGGTTCAACGAACGGCGGTCAAAATATGAGGCCACCATTCAATCTTTCGCACTCTTACTTGAAAAACTCGTGGACAAACATGGAGGATCTAGTGTTATTCTGGATGACAAAGATGGACAGGCTTATATGAAAGAGATAATGTCTCTGGTGCGCACTGAAAATGTGCAAAATTCATTGCAAGTCCTACTGTCTCCTTCGGGGCCTTTAGATGATTCCCAGCGGACAGGTTCAAAGAATTGAGTACGAAATTATAAAAACCTAAATACGGCTTCTGTGATAGAATACTATGTCATCTGACCAGGAAAATATTCGCCTTCGTTCGAGCTGTTCCTCCGTCTATCACGAGTTGCTGACTGGTACCTGTCTAACAGGCTATATGTACGTCAATTAAGTATGCTATGCCCTTTCAAGCCACGGCTTTTGATAGGGGCGAAGGATAAGCTCAGTTGGTTCAACATCTTTACTGTCAACATTGACAAACTCTAAAACTATAGTCCGACGGGACCTCGGAGGTGGTAAATGCGTAGCCCTTGGTACTAAGTTAAACACCTGGTATTCTTGCAAACAGCTCCCCTTCTTGTTATGTGGAGATTGTTGTGAAGAACAGTTACCGTACGTAGAACCCAATTGCGAGGTTACCCCTTTCTGAGGCCCCACATATCTTTCCGTATCACGGTGGGCTAATTGGAGCTGTGAAGTGGGACAATCACCTCATGCCTTAGGTTCCGCTCATGATTACCCATTTTAGTTTTGTCTCTCTCAAGTCGAGAAAGGTATGACGGATCCGAGATATCCGATGAGATGATATGGGATAAACTTATGATCCCGCGTCCAATGTTTTTATAGGCTAAACCGCTGTGATGCATACACATTGCGATTTGTTGATTGTGGCGATCAGTGGTGCACACCATTGAATTTACTCATCTCGGGGTTGATTCAGTGGGGTAGGGCGATGCCCGTGACCCGGGCTTTACTTGAGTAATTTTTTTACTCATGCAGCTTTGGAGATTAAATACTTTCTTGAATTGGGAATATGTTGAAATGGTGTGTTTTAACCTAGCTGAGACTAGTATTTACATGTGTTCTGGACTACTTTTAAATTATACCCGTTGGGAGTTGTACCTTGATCAGTGATCATCGACATCAATTGATATGTGCATGAGCCGCTTTGCATGCGCATACGATGATACACACCATACCTAGCTGCCTCTGCTTTAGTGGGTGCACGTGTATGCCAGGCGGTTTTGTACTGATCTCCGAATTTTTTTCGTCTTTGATTTTGCTAGTAATTTTGGGTAACTTTAGCTATATTGCTGTCGACTATAGGAGGTGACGTGTTCCACGTACTCAATGGTATTGTGATGCCCCGCAATGATATTAGAACACAATCATCGAAGATATCGGAGGAAGACTTAGTTGATTTGAAACTTTTGCCTTGGAATGGAAAGAGAAACTATAAAGTTCTGACCATCAACGCGTTCTCGATGATCTGATGATGCGCGAGTAGAACTTGGAAATTTTTCATTTATTACGACTGGCTTAAGTGAACACATTTCTTGGTCAAATGATGCATGATTTTGACACCGAAGGGTTTCGAAATTATAGATTGCAAGTCAGGACTACGGGCCGAGTATTCCGGAGCTGTTTTGACATGACAGAGATGATGGTAGAGGGCATCAATTATGCGTAGAAGATCGCTCATAGTCCTGTGCATACATGGTGGAGGACGGTTAAGGTAGTGATTAGTTTGCAGTGCATACACAGCAACAGTGATAAGTAAAGTGGTAGTGCCCAGGGCTCCAACTACCACGAGCACTGGATATGGGTTGATGTGCCTCGTGTTATTGAAATCCCCATTATGCCGGCAGAGTCAAAATTGATCGCGATCAGTTGACTTCACATGGCGTGTGTATACTTGAGGGAACATTTGGACGAATAATAGCATCTGAGTACTGAGTCAGTATCGTCAGTCCGTTGCATCTCGGATCTCTTTTTTGCATTATTATGGCGATGGTGTCATGAGTGCATGGAATGGATGTTGAGCAAAGTGGTGGAATTTTATATCACGAGTAAGATTGTGTGGTTGATAGCGAGAAGTGCGGCAATCGGAGTTATGTCAAGGACAGTAACCTCACCGGGGTCGGATGTTTGATAACATACAGAGGAGAACCCTGGACGGGGGCAGAGTACCAGGTATAGGAGGGGCAATGCACTGCTTCGAAGAACTGAGAAGCTGACGTATGTAAGTAGTAAAGTTTCAAGTGATGGTTTGTATATATGTATGTGTACAAGGCACAGTAGCTAAGCTAAGGAGTAGGTAAAGGTGCGTCCTTAAGAGACCCAGGGTGAGGGAATCTTCCCATCTCACAAGGTCTAGATGTGGATGGTATCTGGGCCCGTAGCTTCGATGATCTGTGATGGACAGGAAAGAGAAGCAGAAACCTAGTTATTAGTTGGTGTGTGAGATTGCCAGGCCGCAGCAAGGCAAAAAGAAGTGAAACAATAATTGGGTGCAACAAAAGAACAAAGTGAGACAAGCCGGTGCGGGTGATGTAGAGATGGAGAGGAAGAGAGTGGAGTATTGGAGCGTGTTCTAGGCGTGCTAGAGATCATGATCACGGGTGTGGAGAAAAACGTTATTATATGCGATCAGAAGAGCTGAGAAGGATTGAGAACATTGGATAGAGACCCTGGACGGTGAAAGATTGGGGCTGTACGACGAAACGACCCAGTTTGTAATGTCCCCTTATCTGGTTTCTGGGAAGTGTTGATATGAGAACGAAATGGAAGCGAGCGAGACAAGAGACAGTTGAATGACAGAAGCTGTGCATTGGACTGTATTTGTACAATAGATTACAATAATGATGAAAAGTGAAGCTACATTGTTTTACATGGAATGGTTGTTGTCCATTGTCCCATACCAACGAATGACTAGATGGTTGGTTTCGACGACGGGCTTGATAGATGATATGAAATTGGGGTGGTGGAGCGCTGAGAGGTCCCCGCGGCAGCCAGATATGGAGAGAGATCCCCGATCGGTCATGTGTGTTCGGGATAAAGCGAAGGAGAAGGGACAACAATGTACAACAAACAACAACAAGAGAGGGGAGAGAGCTGAGTGGCTGAGACTCGCACGGTCCCATATTACAACCCGACTGCCAACCTTCTAATCCTCCATTTTTCTTCTTCCCAAGCCCCCTCCCTCGCCTGCTCCTCCATCCTCTCCCGTTCCACAGCCATGATGCTCGTTCAGAAACAACCAACTTTCAATCTATCAGCCCCATACTCTCATAGGAGGCACCCCTCGGCCCCACCAGCCGTCGTCGTGCAGCCAACCCGCACACCGGGCCTCCTTTCTCTATCAAAACCTGCGAAACCTTCTCCTCAGCGTCAGCCGCCCTCTCAACAGAGGAATGCTAAACCAGCTCCGAAGAAGTCCATCCAGCTGGTTCGTGCTCCTTTACTTGAGCCTGCCGCAGAGATCCCAGAGAAGAAGACTTTCGTACACCCTCCTGCACCCTCTTCACCGTCGCCGCAAAGCCGTGGCAGGTCCTCAGCCAAGCATTTGAAGGACAAATCCCTCATCACAACGGCGAAAAGGTACAGTGATTTCAAACAATCTTGGTTAGCACTCCATGACTGACAGGCTCATTGTACAGGAGTGCATCCCCTTCTCTCCATGGCAAACCCGCCCGTCAGTCATCTCCACCGCTTCCTCAAACGCAACAGATTTCCTCGCAGGCAGAGGTTTCAACGATTTCTTCCAACATCGCCAGCAACCAACTTGACCCATTTCTCGACGAATCCTCGCCAATTTCCATCAAGAAAACGACAGCACCAACTCTCACGTCTCCTCCTTCTGGAAAATTAGCTCGCCGCAGACAAACGAACTGGGCTCCTCATTCGTCTCCCTCTCCCGTTATATCAAAAGCCATTCCTGTCCCAAATCGTGCTCGTACCCACAAGAACAATATTTCTCGCTCAGAACCTGCTCTGTCTCACATGCCTTCTCGTAATGCCACGAAAAACTTGCCTTCTATGATGCATAGGGAGTTTCCCATCTGTGACGATATGACGGAAGCAGGTGACGCTTCTGATAGCGACATGCCGAGCACTCCTGTCACACCAACTCGCAACCATCAATTTTACCAACTTCAAACTGGCCCGCGAACAGCTCCCCTTTCTGCGAAACTTCCTGGTACATTCCCCTTTGATATCAACAGAATGACTCCTCCTCCGAAACAGAATGGCAGGAAACATCGCAGAACCCCTAGCGAAGGTGTTTTCAACATGTCTTCTGATGAAGACTCTTCAGTTGGTCCAAGGCACACTTTGAACCCCAGTGTTCAGTCGCTTTTTGGACTTGTTCGCACCCCTGGTCCAGTTACGAAGGCATCACCTGTGCCCTTCACCATCCCTGTAACTCCTCCTGCACAATCTAAGGATGAGAAACAACTTGAGCAAGAGGCTGCAGAGAAAGTTGCTGGGTATTTTGCGAGTTCGATCTTCCAGAATTCTCCCAGTCCGGAAGATCTCCCCGCTCCTCTTTTCGCTTGAGGCTCTTTTTCATTAAAACAGTCAGTCTTAGAGAAGTCGAGGTAAATCACGGCTGCCACCATTTCTGTTAAAATTCACTAACTGTCAATGGCAGTACTTGAGAATCTCCTAGATGTGTTTGTTGTCGCCCTACCTACTCATTGAACCCACCGCCCGATTTACTCCTGGAACACTATCAGCCACCCACACCACACCAACCATCAAAGAACAGCAATTGTACATTAATCGCATTATTCCCTCCCCTTATGATCTTGGCATATCTAATTGCCTAGTCCTCTCTTCTTGGGTCTTACTGCTTTTTCTTTGGGTTCTTGGGTTGCTCTTGGGTCACATTGTTTCATCTAATTCAGCTGCCGTAGCGTGAATATTTGTTCAACACTCGCTGCTGCATACACATCGCAAACACATCTATAGACACGGCGCAATCCTGCGCATACTAGAATGTTCTCCAGCACTCTGGCTGCTCTTTCCTCTTGTTTTATTTTTTTCTCAGTTAATCGGTATACATCCACTCGGTCTCCGGTCATTCGTTCAGGACGTCCTCCCCTCTTTGACATGCAGATCTACACAACATGCAATGCGGACTCGTGTCATTCTCTACTCTCCACTCAATCCGACTCCCCCAATTTCTCGGTGTTACGAAGCTCCAACATCAATTCGACACCGTTACACATTTATCGACCATCTAAATTTCCGATTCACGCCTACTGTGTTATTATCGCTTTCCCATTTCTAGTTATCTCCGGCTGTATAAAAGTACAGGGAGTGTTGAGCACTCGGAAGCAGTTACGCCCGCGGTTTATTGAATTGACGATAACCTCGGCATCTTGACGCACCTGTCTCGCCCGACCCTCTCTAATCTCTGTATATGTCGCTCGCGATGGTCTGTCAATCTAACCAAGGATTGTTGGCATCAGTTGTCGGCTTTTTAAGCGGATCTTGATACACATCAGTTGGACCCTTTCTTTGGTTAGCCCTCGCTCAATACATTAAAAAACTTGAGCAGGTTGCGACAGACTCATTTGCATATTTATTTCACGTTGACGACTCTACCTCGCGATTTTGTCGCTCCGATCATGCGATTTACTGTCAACCAATCCCACAATCGTTTTTTTTGGCGAAAGGTCGACAAATTTCACGAGCGTACGAACTCTCATTTTCATCGCTTGTCGTCTTGGGAACTCTTTTTCTCCACTCTTATCTTGGTATTGCATTAATATTGCAATTGTGACACCACCCAGCAATTTTCATGAACACCAATCAATTCAAACATTAAAGCAATCACACAGTATCTATCATTCTTTAACTTCTTTATATCGTACCCTTGTTATTATTGGGCACCCTCGACCTTGGTTCTTTTACTTTCATTCCTAGGTCGTATGTCAATTTCTCTGGTGCCCTTTAGCAATTTACATTCTATCTCTCTTTTCTACTTTTTTGTGCCATTACATCAATGTATCAAGTATGGGTTCTAGGTCTGCAGTCTTCATCGCAATTTTATTTCTCATTTCTATCTTTTTTTTTTCTTCCATCATCACATACTTTCTTTTCTGGGTATCTTTCCTCGGACCGCTGCTTGCAACATTCAAAACCCCCCTTCGCCATAATTATTTACGACTCACCCACGAAAACCCTTATCAACCCGTCCCTTGCTTAGTAGTGGTTTCTTGTCGAAAGGAGGCCAACGAGTCTGCACTGCATCTATCCTCCGTCGTTTCCACCAGTGCTTCCTTTTCCCTTGTTTACATTTTCCTTTTTTCCCCTACAACCTGGTGTCCCTCATGGTTTGTGTGAGTACTTTCTTTGATGTCACCTGTTGCTTGTTCTCATAATTTTGTTGTTGAAGTTACACCACAAAGGCACTCATACCCAGCTCATCGCGTGCTTCCAAATACAAACACTTACATCCTATTGTCGGGCACTTCCTACGATCCGTGCTTCATAATTCAGACTTCTGCAAATATCTTTACAAGGAAATCAAGCGAAGAAATAATAGAGTGTATATCTACGTCGAACCACCCCACCCCCGTACCTATCCCTCTCCCCATACCCCCACCACTCCCTTTCAAACGCGAAAATTTTACAACCCGGTATATTCACTATCATCCGCCAAAACACTACATCCCACGATCTTTACTGTCTATACAATTCAACTTGTCTGCAAAGCTGATGATATCTCTCCAAAAGGATGGAGGCTTTGCATCGACAAAAATTTACTTTGTCGAAAACCCGTTACCTATACATACATTCATTTTTACTGTGCTCAGCTAGTACATATTCGAATACATTGAACTGGGACCTTTAGTGGTCTGTCGATAGATTAAATCCTCCTGTGTGATCGAATTGTCTGCACTTCTTATGAATTGACATAAATTTGCGTCCGCATTGTGCATGTTGACTACATAACGACAGCGAATAACGGGAAGTGAACGTGTGTATGGCTTGTTTAGTTAACTTGTTCTCTTACTCTCTCTCTCTTGATTATCACATTATCTATTGAATTCATTATTCGTGTTTCAGCTTCACCTGCTGACTCAAGGGTGACACGTGTTGGCCTCGTTCAGGTCAGTTAGGCAAGCCTGCCCACGATGGCCACGATTGCCACAGGACTGTTGGAAGTGCCGATAAGGATGGACAATATTGACCCTTAATGCTGATCATCGAAATCCTGACTTCACTTCACATCTGTAGCCCAGGTGTAAACTAGCATACATACACATATGATTTGGGGGTTAATGTTATTTGAGACTCGATTAGACAGAACCCTGTGATGTTCATTGTTAAGCAACAGGTTCTCGGATGACCCTGATGTACTGTGAATCATGTGTTTAAAGGGCCATGTTGAGTTAATGGGTACTTGATTCTTTGCTCTATAAGCTTCAAGCGCCGACTGTTTTTTTTACTCCTTTAGAGCGGCCGGTTCTTATCGATTGTACTTAGGATAAGTAACATGGGCCATTGTGCTGTAAAGTGTTCCTTCTAACTTCGATATATGGGTTTGACAGGAAGGATTCGTGAAAAAAACGTGAATTCCACATGTACTCTATGGTTATAGAAACCCACTATTCTGGCGGGTTTAAGCACATCACTCTCGGGTCAACTACGAGACAATCGACAATAAGATAAAAGATAAGAATCTGTATTGTATAGTTAGCCTTTTCGCTGGCAAATTCGATCAAAAAAACCGTGGCATAGGAAAAAATATTTATACGGTAAACAACAATCGTCATTCCGAGGGACGTTTAATTCAAAAGAGGGAGAATGTAAAATGTACACCGCTTAGGCTAGACAACCAGCTTCTTATCATTGATCTTACTAAGTGTGTGTATTCAATTTGCAGGACCGGATCTTTTGATATCATGTTACCATGCCATAAGTTGTTTTTTTTCTCTTTATCAACTAATTCCGAGGCACTCAAAGTCCAAATCAAAAAAAAGTACGTTAATGCCGGAAGCTTGCGAGTTACTACCTAAGGGCTAGTGACGTGATTTGGGAAAATCACATTCAAAGTCGACTTCCAATGATCTAGCGCTTTCTTTTTTCAAGGTTGGACTCAGGGCTTGGTTTTTTTTTACTTCTTGCAATATTCTGCGTTCTAGAAACTGGAATCTTAGACTTGAAAGATAAGACGGCGAATTATTATCGGGCATGTCCTGGTTAACAATTTCAGTATGGTTCAGGAACATGAGAGACCCTTTATATTATCTATTAATGACAGGATGGTCTAGGTCTTTGGGGTAATTGTGCACACCTCTGCCTATCCCTGTATTGTGGAGTATTGCATTTAATCAGAATGCGACAGTTGGTATTCACCTTATCTGGTCCGTCAAATGGTAAAATTATCAACCGGTCATCAATCACAAATTCTCTACATAGATGATATGTTGCGGGCCAACTCTGGAAGGCACCCCCCCCTTCCCTGCGCAAAGGTTACTTTCTACTATTATGGTAGGCTTCATGTGCTACTTACTCGAGCCCAATTTCGGTCGATCAGGTGTCCGTTGCTGACGCAGACAATCCAATTCAATCTTGCCATGCAGCAGAGGACGATCATTGGATTCATTGTATGTTGCCCGGATGTGACGGACTAGCTACAATACAGTCGGTTGCTAGAATAATGGGTTACATCGGGCATGTTACATGAATCAAGCGCAATGTTAGTTGGTGTGATATTGAATCTATATGCTTTAACGATACAATCGGAATCTACATACGAACAAAAAAACATTGAATGTCCATGGCATTTACATTGGCGTATCGCGTATCTGCAAGTGTCGGTCCGACGATACATTTGATCTGCTTACTCATTGGAACATCAACTGTCGCCTCCTATTACTCTCCCAAGGTACCCGGAATAATCACAAGGGTTCCTTGACCACTTCCTTTATGCATTTGTTCCTTCGCTTCAACTTCGCGCATTATCTTTGCCTCGAAAACATCCAGCCAAGTCGCAGATATCTGAATTGAAAGGCATCGAGTTGTCTTGGCTGTTGGATACTCGTATACGTGAAACATGAGGTAGAGATTGCTGGCCCCTACAATGCGGACGTTTGACGTGATGGAGTGTTGATCAACATAATGACTCCATTGCGAATTACCACTATTACATTTGATAGCAGAAATTGATGATAGCCATATGGAGGAGTTCTCGTCAACTAAACGTGGCCCATATGGAGACCGGCTAGGAAGGTATACGCAGGGAGTGATTGGGCAGGAAGTGATTCCAGCAGAACATTTCTTAGTTGTGAGGATGGTATCTGTTTGGATTGTAGAGTTGCCTTTGTCATGCGTTGTTGCATATTTGAGGGAATAGATAAGAGATGTGAGAGTCGGGTTTAATAGATCAGGGATAGGTATTGGGATGCACAAGGTCCAATCGTTTTTAGTATTCTCTTTTATTTCTTCTATAGGCTGTTCATGGTATGATGCGTAGGTTCGAACAATGCATTGTTCTGTTAGGGGGAAATTTATGGAAGAATGGGCTGCGGAGATATTACTGGAATCATGCATTATGGAGCAGGATTGATTCCCTTGGGATATTGTTTCAGATGAACTTATCTCGTGGATTGTCTCCAACATGGGTATTTTGTCTATTGCGACGAAATCAGAGTGGGAAATCGTGGGTGAGCTGTCTGAGGACATAGCGAGATTGTGAGGTCAATGGTTGGCTAGGAGGTTTTGTATTCATTTCGACGGACTCCAGTTTTATTCAAGCCTTCTTGGGTTTTATTTAGTTGGAATTTGAATCTATATTAGCAAGCTTGGGATGGCCAGAATGATAATAATGCACTCGGGGGGTCTGCTGTGTGCCGCAAGAGGTCCCCCTTTTTCCTTGATTTAGGCAGGAACAGAAGAATGCAAACCCGTCATGACAGTAGTCTTTCTTGCGGGGTGGAAACACTGGCAGATCATGATTACTGGACATCAATTGTCCATTAGTATACAAGATCCATGACCTTAGAGGACACCCAGACCTAAACAACACCGGAATGATGAATATTGCCTGGGGTATAAGTCAAAGATAATGGATAATTTACCCCTATTAAAGTACCAACCATGGCTGCATTTTATCATGGCATAGGGGTTAACAGAAAGAAGAAAATAAGTCGACCGACTAAACTTAAAGTTGATCATTGTATGTCTGGGAGACGTCAAGGCCAGTTTGTATATTTGTCTATTATTGTGTCAAATTTGCGACAGTAGTCAAAGGATATAACTGTGCTATCCGGTGCAGTCCACGCTAGTAGCAGCTGCGCAGACTGCCCCTAAGTAAATACTATCATATTAAATACGTCTGACATTTGGGGGCGGAATTTGCACTCACCTGGCAGATAGCCGAAGCAACCCAGTATTAACGCCCTGGATTATTAGATCCACTATATATGATATTATGCTTTCGTATTTTCTCGTATGACATTGCACAACATGTTGAAATGCTAAAGATACAAGAGGAGGGAAAAACACTATAGTAGGCGCTCAAGGTTGAAACATCTTCGAATAAAACCTGGGATCGTGAATGAGCTCTATTGTGTCATTGACAAGTTTCATATCTAGAAATTATCGATGAGCTCGCATAAAGCACTAAATAGAATACGTGTTCACCCAAATCTGTTCCAAGATTGGTGCACGCGACCATCTTGATTGTCGTTGCGTCTTGTACAGTCCCAATTATCTCTATATATGTATCCAATACTTGAGCATCCTGCTGGGCGGGGCACGTTCACGCGACCAATTCATAAAGATCAACTAGGAACGCACTCGAGGAAGTTTCACTATAACTTGACCACCATCACTGCCTTGTACAGTCGCCGTGTCACCGTTGAACTAACGCGCCTTGAATATGACATTATTGCATAACGTGTTTGAAAACATACCTTCAAGGCTTTACAAGTGAAACGTACAACTTTTCCTATGTAGTCCGGCAAGCGAGCAGAGTTGACGCGTGTTGATATGAGATCGGCAGACATTATCAAGGAATATACCACCAAAATGCAATGTCAAGCTGTAGTGAATCCACCAGAACCTTGGAATTCAGATTTCGGACGCGTCCAAAGTTTGTGGCCCTTGGTTTATAATAGGAACAAACATTGATGAATCCTGAGGCCTGAATCCTGACATTAGTGTCTAGATGGCTGCCATCGTCGCCATCTCGCTGCACCTATCTCAAGGAATTTTCAGAGTTCATAGCCAACATTCTGGGAATTTTTTACTTTCATCGATATGTATTCATGCAAATTGGTGTAAATTTAACATATGAACGAGTTACATGAAGCAATCTCCTCCACATTCACCATCTTCGTCTAGACAGGGGTGGAAATACCAGATGTAAAGATCAGTGGACGATATCTTCCTTATATATTCATGGCTTATATTTCTAACCTACCACTGTACTTCCAGGCACTCTTGAGCGAAACGGCATCCCAGGTGTTTAATCTTATTTATTTTCAAATGATCATTGCCAGCATAAGTTTGAGTAAATTTTATATATCAAGAATACTTAAAATCACGAGCAACTTGTACTTGTTATGATCAAAATGATATTACAACTTCACTTTTATAACATACATCCAACGGAGGTCATTTACGCAGAGAGTCTAAACCGACGGAAGGTCTCTCTTGTTGCGTCGGGAGAATACAATGGATCCGGCTATATAGCAATATGGCTACAAATCACTTTTCTTTGGAGTCTTACTCTTCAAGGAAGAAGTAGTTGCCGGCAGCTAAATGATCACCATGAGAAATTATATAGCGGCAGTATCATTTAATTTTACCCTTTTGTTCTCTATCCTTAACACTGTACTTTTTGTTGACGCGAGGGCGGAAGTTGGTTGGATCACGTCGGAAAGTAATTTCAAGTGAAGCCAAAAATCTGTTCATCCCGGATAACAAGGTCTGTGGTCTGAAGGTATTAAGGAAGGTTAATATATGCTAACAAGGAAAAACTTAATGACATACGGTGTGGCAGTGGCAGAAATTGCAGGTTGGCCTTCAAACACAATGACACGATCAGCAAGGTATGTTGCCATGATGAAATCATGCTCAATGACGAAAGCAGTTTTCTTGGCGTGGAGGATAAACCTGTGAAATTGTTTCAACTAATGGTTTAGAAGAAAAAAATGTTGAGAAGACATACCGTTTGATGACCTTGCTAACGATGATACGCTGCTCGGAATCGAGGAAACTAATAAAAATATTTAGAATCAAGTAAAGAATGGATGGAAGAGACAAACCTGCTAGGCTCATCGAGAAGATAAACGGATACGTTGGGTTTACCTGATTAAGTATAAGTGAATATACAACAAACAACAATTTTATATATTCACCGAGTGCAAGGACGATAGCCACGCGTTGCAATTCTCCTCCTGAGAGAGTTTTCACTTCTTGATCCATGATGTTGTCCAAGTTCATTGGTTTCAAGACATCACTTTGGAACTGAGGATGCATAAACGCTTGCTTTATCCGTTTGAGTAGAAGCATGCGAACGGTCCCAGGGAATTTAGGTGATATCGCCTGAGGTTTTAGAGATACCGCTAATGTTTGTTTGTCGGTTTCTAGATCGGGAGTGTCTCCGGCGAGTAGAAGAACGAATGTTGTCTTTCCAGTTCCGTTCTCACCCAACATGACAATAATTTCTGAATCGGTAAAGCTCCCAGACTCAACAGTCAATTTGAAGTTTCCAAGTGTTTTTGTCATGGATGGATAAGAATAATGTCTTGTTTTGTCTACGACAAGCTCTTCTGCTGTCTCCGCCATCTTAAATGAAAGAGATTCTTCGCGGAAACGCAAGTTTTCAGTAGGAATAAAGCCGTCCAAAAAGATGTTGATTCCTGTGAGATATTTCCAATAACTGAATGTGTCTTCAAGGCCAAGACTGACCTTCTCGTACAGATGCCGGCATAGTTACGACACCATACATGGATGGTTTTCCATACAGACAGCATATAAAGTCAGAAAGATAGTCAAGGACTGATAAATCATGCTCTACAGCGACGACGTAACAATCTGGCGTTAATAGTGATCGTATGACTTCTGCCGCTCTAAGACGCTGCTTGATGTCCAGGTAACTTGAGGGTTCATCAAACATATACCTGCGAATATAACTTGTAATGCAGACCCGTATCGAGGATGGGCACTACTTACACGTCAGCTTTCTGGATACAGGACATGGCAATTGCAAAACGCTTGAAGCTCTCCGCCAGATAAGTGAACAATTTCTCTGTCCAGGCACGTGGTTCAACTCCAGTTCATCGCACATTAGTTGTTTATTGTCCAGCTCGAGTTTGGAGTCCAGCATCTGAGAAACTGTCTGTGACCCCTTAATAGCTCTGGGGATATGATCAACATATTGAGGTTTGATCAATGCCTTCAGATTGTCCTCCTAAAACTTTGGTGAAGTAGTTTTGTAGCTCGGATCCACGGAAATATTTAAGGATTTCTTGCCAATCGGGAGGGTCCTGTACAACAGTTGCAATGATTCAATTGTCGCCCTAACAGTTTCAAAAGAGACACGTACATCATAGCGACCCAAATTTGGTTTCAGCTTACCAGCCAAAATTTTAAGAGCGGTACTTTTACCGATACCATTCGTTCCAACAAGACCAAGAACCTGACCAGGACGAGGCGTCGGTAATCTATGTAGCTTGAAGGCATTTGCAGTATATCTGTGTGTCACTTCAGATTCTAGATTGGTCGGCAAGTTAATGATAGCGATGGCCTCGAATGGACACCTGAAAATTTATTGAATTGAGTGAGTTGTTTCATGAAAAACCTGGAATTTACTTCTTCACGCATATACCACAACCAATGCATAGGAATTCTGATATGAAAGCAATCTTGTCGGTAGGTTTAACTTCGATACATAGTTTGCCTAGTGGTAGACAGTACAGTCTGTAAAAGTCAACGATAATTTTGAGGGGACGACGAACCCATCTTCACAACTGGGCATGACTGGTAATAATGATAATGATTATCAGGGAGATCTTAGGTACATTGATTAGATGTGAACCTTTTTACATTCCTGGGCGCAACGCTTCGGCTTGCATCTGTTTGAATCAACAATGGCGATACGAGTGATTTTGTCTGCCATTGCTCTGCAAGTGGCGTGAGGAGAGTGTTATTAGAGACTCGGAGAGTTTGAATGGATGAAACCCAAAATTTTGGTTAAGTTTCCTAATCAGTTTGAGTCACGTTCAACAATCAAGGTCATCGGAGCCGCACGTGGACACTTGTCTCCGTCACCAAGAGGCTTCAGTCTAGCTATGGCCAAGAAGGCTTCGGAAAAGAAACCAGAAAAGAATAACAAAAAGAATAAAGCAGACGCTGAAGATGACGGCGACAAGCAATCCACTAACAAGGTTCACAATTCATGTAGCATTTGGTCTCCACTGCTGCTGATTCGCCTTCCGTAATTATAACAGAAGAACACTCTGAAGGCTGCCACCGCTGTAAACGTTCGCCATATTCTTTGTGAAAAGCATTCTAGAGCGACGGAAGCGCTTCAGAAAATACAAGTACAATAACCAGTCATACATATAATATTCATGACGATCTGAAACGGTGGTTGCAGGAAGGACAATCTTTCAACAAGGTCGCTCAGGAATATTCTGAGGACAAAGCAAAGGGTGCGTATGCCATATACATGTGGAAAATTCTGTTCTCACACTAAGTAGCTGGCGGAAGTTTGGGATGGATGACACGAGGCAGTATGGTGGGTGCATTCCAAGATGCAGCATTCGCTCTTGCACCATCAACTGTGGACAAACCTATCATCTCCTCTCTTGTGAAAACTAACTTTGGTTATCACATTATCATGGTTGAGGGTCGCCGCTAATGAATGAGAATAGGGCCTTATGCACCTACATGTCCATTGATATTAATGATTAAATGATTTCAACAATTTTATTTAAAATATCTATAATGGCGCCAAAATCAGATTAG
The DNA here is from genome assembly GCA_009739215.1 of Floccularia luteovirens. Taxonomy (NCBI): domain Eukaryota; kingdom Fungi; phylum Basidiomycota; class Agaricomycetes; order Agaricales; family Squamanitaceae; genus Floccularia; species Floccularia luteovirens. The sequence continues at coordinate 1,108,782 of VSJF01000011.1, forward strand.
AATAAAAACACATCACGAATAGTAATAAGGTGGGGGCAGAGGTGCCTTTGGAGAGAGCACAACAGGATAAGGATTCTCCCCTCTTGAGATAGAGGATACCATCCCTCGGTGGTCCGGTGGATGGTCAAAATATTCGCGGGGGTCAAACTGAGGGTATTGGGAATGTGGTTCTGGTGAGACATGTGGATACACATACGGACGCTGTGCGGCACTCATTGAAGGGGAGCGAAGGGAAAAGCTTCCGCTGGTCGTCTGGCTATTCTGTGGGGGATAATTAGGGGATGGATAATGTCGGATAAGAGTTGGTGAAATAGGTCTCGCGATAAGATGATCGGGCTTCGGTAAAGTTGACGAGCTCAATAACGACCACTCTCTTTGGGTCGTGTTTTGCCATGACTTCTGTAGAGGATCGTTCAAAACATGTCTTGGAGATTGGGGCATGTGGCTAGAGTGGGAAGACAAGATGCTGGTATGGGGTAAACGAGGCTCGAAATGTAAAGATGCCATTGGTGCTCCAACATTAGTAAGAATTCCATTGTAAGGAGCAACAGAAACAGGTCCTGCAAATGGTAGATCCTTCCATGTATCGTTGGTTTCTGGAGTTGGGGTGCGTTTCGGAGCGCTGGCAGCTACCCTCTCAAGGTCAAGTTCCACCAAGTTACCCTTATAATAATTGCTAACTTGAATAGTAGTCTGCCACCATGCGTTAGATTGTATAATTAGAAATGGCTGAATCTCATGTACCTTATTTGGCATAGAAGCTGCTATTCGTTTGAAATCATCACCGTGTTGCGCGAGAAGTGTGAGAAAGAGATCTGGATAGATGCGTTAAACAGGTAACTCAGTCCAGTGACTTGAAAAGAACGAACTTTTGTCATCCTCAGACCAATGGGCACTTGTTGTTGGAACCTTCTTTCTAGACGCAGCATCGTTTTGATCAACAAATCTGGTTTGTAGTATATGCATTCTAGACGCTTCAGGGGCAGCTGAGACTGGTTTAACCTTCCGGGTGCGTTTGGCACGCTTGGCAGGACGGTGGTCTGAGTCCTGAGCCTGAGGAATAGTTGTCAATGAATTTCTTTCCTAGGTAGGTCAGCAGCTTAAACAAACCTTGTTTTCCTCTTCCGTATCATCCAGACTGACTGAGACAGTCCTGCTGGGAGGATTCATCGTGACAAGTCTCTTCCTCCGGGTCCTTCCTTCGGGCTCCGGTGTCGGTGTCGATGTAGGCGTACCTTCCGTTGGATTCGTAGGGCGACGCAGGATGGTCGGCCTCTTTGGATCTGGAGGTGGCATGGTCTTTCTACCCCGAGTATTACGACCATTTAATGCAGGAGACGTAGAATCGCGATGGACTTCCGCGTCATGTTGAGCAATATCTGCCAAAAGTCCATTCCCTCTTTTCTTCCCGGTTCCGCGCCGCTTGCGTTTGTTAGGTGCATATTGTGTGACAACTTTACGGAAGTCGATGTGTTTTTTCTTGTGCAGGTAGTAGTAGTCCACACATTGCGCGACCGTTTTATTAGGAAGATAGTCTGCTATAATGCCAAACTGTTTGGGATGCGCAGCAAACTTGTCAATAAATATCTCGATTTCTGAATCCGTCCAATCGTGCATGCCAGTTTGGGGAGCGTAATATTCACTGGGATTGTCAACAAGGTGATTGGTATCGTCGTAGAGAATGTCCACTCTCCCCCGCGAAACAGAGACCATATCTGGGATTGTCGCAAGATTTCTAGCTGAAAGGTGATTGGGATCGGTAGCATCATCATTTCCAAGGCTAGCAATGATCTGTTCCATCTCTAGGTCAGAGCGGACCATATCACCGATAGCAGTAGAGCGGCGAGTGGTGCGACCTGTTGGCTGTACTGCCTCCGCTTCTGATGCAACGACTTTTGACTGATCGTTCAGAGCTGAACAATGCGCAAGCCATTTTTCGTGTAGCGCAATATACTCGTCTTTCAATTTTCGAACCTTTTCAGAAATGATGTGCTGACGTCGTTCAAAATGTTCAATGAGGGATTTTTTGCATTTGGAGAACGAGTCAACTCTCTTCGCTAGGTGTTCACCGCTTTGGACTTCGTTGATTACCTGTTGGGGTGAAGTCGAGAAATCTGATTTCTCAGGTCTTGGAGCGATAGCCATATTGGTCAGGAGAACAGGATTGACCCGTTCTTCGCGAGTTTGGCGATCGCACACAAGTCTCGTCATCACGACAATGCGTAACGCGTCCACCGTCGACGTCGCATCGGAAAGTCTAGGCACTTCTTCAGGTATCTTGAATGGATGCGCTGGTGTATCTCCGATTATGATGGGAGTGACTATAGGTTTGTCTTTGTGATCAGTTATGGTAGAATGCGAAGTGTTGAGTTCAGCTTCTCCATGGTCTCCTTCGGTGATGTTGGGTTTCTGGGGAGGTGGAGAGATACTAACATCATCTGGCGTTGTATCAGCGTCAGATACCTTTTCAGTTATCTGAGGAGGTCGGATGGGAGGCGTGGGGAGTGAAAGACGTAATCCTGAATCGCCATTTGTAAAGCTATTGGAAAGCTCGTCTCTTACGTCATGGGATTGTCGGTCAACGGGTGCTAAATGTAGATACATGTCAGATTGTATGCTTAAACATCTCGGAAACAATATCGCACATTTCTGCAGGGTTTCTTGAATCTTCTTAGTAGATGAATCACCCAACTTATCAGAAACCGTTTGTTTTGCATCACTGATAGGAGATATGGGACATCTTGCGACACTGCCTACCTTCTGCGTCTCAGAATGGCTTTGAACAAGCACGATATCTTGAGTTTTCACAGGACAAGGGGGCGTGGGTTGTGGGCTTTCTTTAGTTCTAGTACCTTCGACTTGCTTCGGCGGTAATAGGTTGCGCAAACCGTGGGAATTTATCTGAGGGGTGGCTGGAAGCAATGGATGAGCGAGAAGATGAACGAGACATCTGTTTCTTTGATGAAGTGTCTTCGCTATCACTGTATCGAACGGTGCTTGTGCCGTTGCTATTCGTCGGGTATTCACTAGACGGTGGACGCTCAGGACTCGGAGAACGTGCAAAACGGGGTCGCCTGGACGGTGATAATTGATTGCGTGGATGAGGTGAAATAGAGCTAGTATGAGACCCAGAACTAGAGACACGCCTTCCATGATAGTTAGGCTCATAATGACTTCCAGCGCGAATATGTGTGCTTATAGCAGAACCTCCCTTAAAGCTACGAGCTGGACTGGGAGACTCGCGATTGTTAGGTTGCACCCAGGCGGTTTCATATGGTGGTCGGTAGGAATCATACTCAGAACTCCTGGACGAGAAATTATCCCAGGCTGCCGAAGGAGGCCGGTAACGATCGACAACAGGAAAAGCGCTTGGTGAGCGAATTGTCTTCTCAGACCGGTATGCATGGTGGCTATTGATTTCAAAATTGTCTAATCCTGAGCTATAGTATTATAAGGACCGTATTCTAACCAAGGCGTTCTGTTTTTTTCACTCACGTGTCAATGCGCGGCGGCCTATCGACATGCGTTTTCTTCCACGCATCGGATGGTTCAAGCATTCTGGCGGCTAGCAACTCGTCATTTTGTCGCACTCTTTCACGGGATGTTGTTGGTGAAGGAGGGGCGAGCTTTCTCTCTTGCCAACCAGATCCTTTGTACGGCAATTGCCATGCACGATCCCAAATGTCGGGCTCTGTAGTACGGGGAGATGAATACCTTTCAGGACTCGGGGACCGGGGATAATGACTGCTCTGATAATCAGGCCGGTACACATTAGGTCTATAGACTTTGGGTGATTCATCGCGGTACGCTGGCGCTGGGCGGGGTGGCACATAGCTATCATAGGGTGCGAATCTGCGCGACGGACCTGGAGATGTGCTGACACGGCGTGCTACCTGTATGTTAGAAGGCCGCTATACGTGCGAGAAAGAATAAGCGCTATGACAATAATTCTATCAAGAAATACCAACATTATAGGACGGCGCATGTGTGGGTGTCCTCCGAGAGTCGTAAAGAGAGTGGGTGGGTGACATTTGGACAGAGTCATAGCCTCCAGTAGACATCATCAAAAGAGAAGCAGTGTGTCAAGAATACCACTTGCAGCAGAAAGTCGAATTATGTATACAAGAGATCAACGAAAGTGAGTTTATAGCCAGATCAACTGAAGCGAGGACCGGTTTATGGTAATGCAAGTACCCGGAGAGAGAGATAATCCTGATTGATTAGTTAGAATTGACAAAACGAGAGGAGTAAAGTGCTGCAATGAGAATTTGCGTCGGGGTCACAGAGAGAGGCAAGCTACAACAGCGCACGCGGCTCCAAACATAGAGCTTTGTCCTTGTTTATTCCTAAAGCCCTTCGGTAATATCCGGACACCACTTTCGCAGTCTTTGCTTTATTCGGAATGTTAATCAAAGTCGCATGAGTTCTCAACCATCATCAACCCTTCGAGATCCTTCAATACTCTTTTTCCAGTCAGATACAGTTAGAAGATCTATATTATTGTCATACTGGCTAGTAATCATCTCAGCTCTTCCTCTTTGGTGGTACACAACTAGTATCACCCGTCTCGCACTGCCTTCAACTCGCGTTCACACACAGTCCCAGAACCATCTACGGCTACCTGTTCGGATTTGCATCCCTACCAGCGATGCACGTGTCTCCAACGATCTCCAGGGCCTCCTAGAGAATCAACAATCAAGAGCGCCCTCTAGATGGAAGGGCCTCGATCTTCGCGTAGTAAACGCAAATAATTGTGGTTAGCAAGTCCCGTAAAAGTACTGTCGCAACAAATATAACCCAGTTGTAAATCTAGATGAAGCAGAAGGAACCTATACGTTATTTTCAAACCCACATGAGCTTGCCTTACGCCAAAGACAGCTGCAATTACCTTTGACGAATCTTGATGCAAAATGTGAGTAATTCAAATTCCAGACCTAGACCAACTGACGTCCAGGCCAAGCTATCGCACCCTTCATTAACACAATATCCAACCTTTTATTACCACCACAACATGAGCGTAAAGCTTTACCATATTCTCCTCGCTATCGCCTTGCCTTCAGTCTACTCAATGAAGATGCTACCGCCGGTGAAGCACCTTCCGAGTGGGATTGTGAAGGTGCCATTAAATGTTGGTGCGCAATGAACTATGCCAGAGCATGTTTTCAATGGACTCTATAGATCATATACTTCCAATCCTGGGCCGTTTGTCTACTTTACACAATTTCACGATTGAAAGTCAAGTACAATTCCATGCTCCCCTAGCATTCCAACTCCATAATGTGGATGATGAATATCACGGATTAACACCAGAGGACCTCACTGTATTCGTTAACTCTGCTGAATGGACATTATGTGAGCTCAACGTTTGGTAACGACATTTCCATTTATATAATGACTCTTCAGCGTCAAGTGCCTCAAACGATCCCGTTATTCATTTCATTCTATTCGTGCCATCTGCAAACAGAAGGCCAGTGAGAATATTAGAACATACAGGTAATGACAAAGTCCCTCAATCACGGTTTTTTCACATTCTTAACCCAACGCAGGAAATCCTTCAGAATATTCTGCTTTTCTCATCCCTCAATGGGGAGGAATCGTCTTACACAATCCATCCCAGGATGATTTATTGACTAAAACGGGATTATCCTCCAATAGTCTTGATCAGGTGTTTTCAAGCTTCGCAAACCAACTTCTCGTGCTGCTTGGAGTATCTCCGCTCCCGTCAACAGTCTTGATGCCGGATTCTAATGCCGTGTTGACTGAATGGCAACTTGATGCTTTACTTCGTCGCCGTGCTCTCGAAAATGCTGAAGGAGCTCGAGATACACTTCTCAGTATCATCAAGCTCGTCGACCAAATCGGAAATATGCCTGTTGGTGAAGGTGTCCGCGATGACATTCAAAATGCCTTGACAGCTCTAGAAAAGGTAATCTTCACTTCCAGATATATCCGTTTATCTGATATATTGTTACTATTAGATGGATTCTTCCTCGCAAACATCATTATCAGAAACGTTCCGCTATTCAGCAAGCGCTTACTCACTCTCGTCCAAAGCATTCTTCAATCCTGATATGCTCGCTCTGCTTTACTTCCCCGCCGAACACAAGTACGCTGTATATACCCCATTATTCGCTAGTGCGATTATTCCATTAGTCGTAGCTGCTGTGCGCGAGTTCCGTGCGTGGAAGCGAAGAAACAGCAGTCCCGAGTCATCAACGGAACCAAAATCATAGAACCTCCGTCGTGCTATATTATTAAAATGGGCTGATATATATTGCAAATTATCACTCAACCAGTCCCAATACTTGTTTTCACTCAATAGAGTTGAGCCCCACTCAGTGTGTACTAGGTACACACTCTACTGATTATTAGTTCCATACCTGGTTAGGATCTGGTTGGGTTATGGTTTGCCTGCCAAAATGAATAACTGACCAACTTGACCAGGTTAGAGCATATGATTCAGCAAGTGTCGATACTTGTTTCACTCAACAGAGTTGAGTCGCGCTCAGTGCCTACTTACTAGATATCGGTAAACACACACTAAGTTAGTTGCAAGGATACAATGCCTGAGAAATAATCTGATGGTAGTTATATCCATCTTACCCCGTCAGGCAACGGTTTGTCGACTTAAATTAACATCACCAACTAAGTATCGATCAAAAATGTCGGACCACTTCACGACTGTTGTGGAACATAAGAAAGTGAAGATACCACTTATTAGTACCTATCACGTCCCACCCTCTCCCTACACAACTATGCCAACTCCTCCTCCAGCAGCTACTCCCGGCTTTTACAGGTTCGGGTGGTCAAACCATTACAGGCAGCCGCCACGCTACTGATTGGGTGGAACGAGAATTGGGTCGTGCCGCTGGCGCGAAAGCGAAGTGATTCAAGACGGTCATTTATAACGAGCATAATCTCTTGTAGTATAATATTATAGGCACCGTTAGATCGACGAGACCATTTAAAACGTACAATGAGTCTCATTTGTGGCTGGGGTATAATGAGAAATTGTTTATTGAAATTATCCGAAAGTTGGATTGCATCCTCAGGAGTTTGTGGATATTATTTTGCTAAAGGATACTTGCACTTTCTCTTGTCCAATTCCTTGAAACCACTGGAACGACAACCGTGCATTTAACGAGTATTGATAATTCTGTGTATCGCTGTCAGATTCAAAACCCAAATTGAGCTCTAATCACATGATCATGAAATGATCACTGTGGGCCCATTTAATGTGCTACGGTGAATCTGTAACTATCATGTCGTCAAAACTCAATGTCGATGGTATCCTACTTTTCGAACAACCGTTTGCGAGGGTGAGACAGAATGTGTGGTACACTTTCGTTCCTAGCTAATATCTTAAAGGTCCCATACGAAAACTACCGGAAAGTGTTCAGGACGTCACAAAAGAATATCGAACGAGAGCTATGTGCTGTGCAGTCTTCTTCATCGGATCTAGCTGCACAAGCCAATGCTGGCACTCTCAACAAAGAAGAAGCAGTTCAATCACTTGACAATATGATTGGACGGGTGGAGAATCTCAAACGGAAGGTTAGTCGTGCTGCGATTATATTTATCTTGACCTGACATATCCCATCCCGTTTTGTATGGGGGGCTACTTAGCTTTCTGATCTACATGAAAGCTCAGGGAAACCAACACTAGATGTGATGCGGGAACGTTTGAATCATTTAGGTACAATGGAGGCGTTGCAGAATGCTAGTGGTCCCGAATTTTCCAGGTGGGCGGATGCACGTTTAGACAGGTGGTTAGTAGACTGGCTGTTGAGAAATGGGAAAGAGAAGACCGCTAAGATGCTGGCGAAAGAGAAGAGCATAGAGGTATGATTTGACTGACTTTTGAAATAAATTCTAACCGCCCTTCTCCTTCCAGAGACTAGTGGATATTGATCTGTTCACGGACATGCGACGAATAGAAGAAGCATTATCCCGCCACAGCTGTACAGAAGCGTTAGCTTGGTGTAGTGAGAACAAAGTAGCGTTGCGCAAGATCAGGGTATGTTCATCTTGTCTTGACTCAGTATTTGTGCTAAGTTCTACATTTAGAGCACATTAGAATTTGAGCTCCGTTTGCAAGAATATATCGAGCTGTCAAGAGAGCGGAAAACTGAAGAAGCCATTGCATATACCAAGAAACACATGATTTCATGGCAGGAAACACACCTCGCTCAGATTAGGCAAGCTTCAGCATTGCTTGCATTCAAGCCCAATACATCATGCGGGCCGTATAAGGTAACTATCCCCTCCAACAAAGATTCACGATAGATTTATTGTTATGAATAGAGGTTGTATGACATGTCACGATGGAATAATCTGATTCGGTCATTCCGCCAATCAATATACGACCTCAATGCTATTCCCACAGAACCACTGCTTCATCTCGCTCTTTATGCTGGCCTCGCCTCTTTAAGGCTGCCAGCGTGCTACGATCATGCAACTAAAAACGTGGACTGTCCAGTGTGTGATGGTGATTCTGGCACAAGATCTCAAGCTCCTGGACTGGGCAAATTAGCAGAAGAAGTGCCTTTCAGCCATCATGCAAATTCAACGATAGTATGCCGGATCACTGGTAAAATTATGGATGAAGATAACATGCCTATGGCGTTCCCAGATGGTTATGTATATTCCAGAGAGGTAAGTATATTGGACAGGGCGATTAGTTTCCTAAGTCCTGACCTAGTTCACAGGCATTGGAAGAAATGGCGGCAAAAAATAACGGAATGGTGACATGTCCCAGATCGGGAATGAAATGTTCGTTCACTGAACTTCGGAAAGTGTTCATATCTTAGTATTTAGAAATAAGATATATAATTGTATTCTCCGTATGTCGTACTGTAATATAAAAATGCCCGCTGGCCGGATTGAACGACCGACCTCACCATATCCATACGAGTGGCGCGCTCTACCACTGAGCTAAGAGGGCTACGATAACGAAATTGAATATCCTTGACATGACTCCTGGACATTTTGGTAAAAGTATTTTGTTTATTATTCAGTGTTCTTGGAGTGCAGTAACGAAGGGGACATGTATATAACAATAAGTAGGAGATCTTATGCTTCTAGCGACGATAGCCTCTGTTTCTGGTCTTAACTGCCCTCTATGTAAATATCTAAAGTTTTATCCCAATTGTAGATACATTGATATTCAACATGCAAAAGATTGGGAATGCCGATAATGCATACCAATCATAACCATTTTGTGATGCGAGAGTGCCGCCAGTACAACACAAACATGGAAAATCTGGTGAGAAGCAAAGAAATAATCAAAACGCCCAGGAGATGAACGTTCCGGAATGCGATTTGCGCTGCAAAAAGTGCGTTAATCAGGATTGTGGTTTGAAATGTCAAAAGATGGCGCACTATAGCAGGGCGCCGCCAATATAGAAAGAAGCAGACATCAACAGCCATGGAACTCCCAAGTTTGATAGTTCATTCCATCCTTGCGTGAGGAGAAGATGCAATATAGGTAGAAGGCCAGTCAACCCAAGGCCAATGAAAACAGATGTGCGAGCACCACGATGGGTAGGTTTAGCGTACTCTGGACTTAACACGAAGTATGCTGCCACTATGAAAATAAATTAAATCATATCAAGTGTTTTAGTTACTTATTTGAATAGAAAAAGAACCTACCAAGGCCAAAGAGAGTTGTCAAGACAAGATAGGACCATTGCAGTTGAGGATGACAAAAGAACCCATAGTATATGCATGGATAGAACGACCCAACTGTTAGAACAATGATACCACTGTAGTCATATGCATGGCAAGAGCTTGCAACCTATGGAACAGTTTAGTTTCTTGAGATAAGTGTAGAACATTCATGTCAAAACCTTCTGAGAGTGACAGCCTGACGTGTGGTATAACGCACTTGCCAGTAGGCAAAATACTGCCGATGCTTGGAATATGAGACAAACTGTAGTGTCTTTCCACGTTGTCGAATTATATGCCTGGAAGTAGGTTGATTTCATAGTTGCCATAAGGTAGACGAATAAAACTGCGCCCCATAGGTGCGTATGGATATTCACTGCAAAATATTAGTTTGTCTGGGTGATGCGACGATTCACAGGGCACAATGTATCACCAGTCTCATTGTGGAGATCTAAACACTTGCAAGTTCAGGACGTATTTCATTCCGGATAAAATCAATTGTCTCACAGCCAAAGATAGAGGCAATGCATCCATTCCAACTATTCTGTGCTCTGTGTGTAACTGAGCCCTTCCATCCTTGGAGAAAAAGAACAGAAAGAAAGCCCACCGTCTATAGCCTGTGATGATATATTCATTGTCCCTCTGCCATGCGGGCAATTCGTTCCAGGTTATGGTTTTCGACGGCTTCTGAGGATCGCTATCAGGCAGCACATCGGTGGTTATGATGCCAGGTATTGTTGGATGATGGCCTCTCCATGTACGCTGAATAAGAGAGCTGCTCATGACCGTCTAATGTGATGTTGGCCAAAGAACGTGATATAAAAGTGTAACGGCGGCCTCGGGTGAGAGGCCTTCCGATGAGATCTCAAAATAAACAATGTGAAGAATTATGCTCTTAAAGTACCACGTGTGCCTATTCGGACAAGAAACCCCACCCACTTGTCTGTCCGTGCTCGCATAAATTTGAATATTACGAATGTAAGTAGCTTGTGGTAGTAGAACGACAATTCAGTTGCAATTCAGTGCCTCTAAACAGTTGATTTTATGACAAATTACAATCACAATCGATCAGTCAGATGGAGATGAAGTCCGGTAAAAGCCGTGCTAGTGTTTGAAGTAATAACTTCTGTTATCATAAATACGTATATAAGCATTTGTTGTTCGAGCTGTCGTACCCTCCCCTCAAATTCATATCCAAATCATTCTAAAATATCATGGCCGACCTCTCCGATCCAAAAATTAACGAAGGTTGGTCAGCCCTTGGTCGTATCCTGAATCCTGCAATACGTCTTATCCAACATCTTGGGTATAATGCTATTAAAGGATCCATTAAACGCACTCTATCCCATCGATTAGTACTTCAGGATCATGATCTAATTATTTCTCAGCCTACCTAGATATCCGTTCAGACAAATCAGAAACGAATTGGATGCTCTTGGACTACGAGTCTGATCGTTCCGATAAACTGGTGTTAAGCGGAACGGGAACAGGTGGTCTCAATGAACTTCGTGAAGTAGTCGATGCATCAAAAGCTTCCTACGCATACGTGAGAGTTAGTTACTCCAATGATAAGGAGTCTACTCGCGAAAAATTCATTCTTGTGGTGTGTTACTTGCGACTTTTTACTTATGCCTCCCCAAAACTTCTATATATATATTTCTTTCTAGGTTTGGATAGGCCAAAATTGCAAAGTTATGCGCAAAGCCAAGGTTTGAGCTGCATCATCTACATACATCTCTTTTATCGATCGTTCGGTGTCATAGATTTCCGTGCACTCTGCTGATGTGAAGCAAACATTGCGAGTGTACTCAATCGAGGTTGCGGCCCGTGAAAAGGATGACCTTAATGAAGATCCCATAATTGTGAGGTTGCGAAAGGTCAGATCTTCATCTGTTTGAAACACCTTCACAGGACAGTCTTGGCTAAATTTTGTGCTAGGCTGGTGGGGCAAGCTATGATGGTGTATAGGGCATGTATATCATGGAATTCTCTATATACCCCAAGTGCTCGAGCAGTCCACTTGCTAAAATATGGGTGGATATGATATTTGACGCAAGTAGTATTGAGAGCAAAATATCAATAAAGACAGATAAGTATTTAACTTTATGCCAGCTGATCCCCTCTTTGGATATACTCAGAGAAACTTTTGGAGATCTTCTATTCCTTGGCCCACAAGCCTCATTCCCATCCATTCAGACATGGGAGCCGCGCCCAAGCGCTTCTCATAAAAATCAATCGATGGTTGATTCCACTACAACACCGTAGCATCATAAGGGATTCATACCTCATTACTGTGAAAGCTAAAGCACTTACTTTGAGTACGGACCAGTCAATCCTCGCGCAGTCCTACAGTGAGTCAACACAAATGAATTGTAATGAATAAATAGAGGACAAACTTTCTCTTGCGCTATTTTTCCCAGGTGACCAAAGAACGCTTTCCCAACGCCATGTGCCCTATGCTCTGGCTTCACATATAGGTCTTCAAGCTTGAATATGTATTAGAGTGGGGTCGGAAAATCAAATAAAAAGCGATCCTCAATAGTATTAACGCACATATAACCCAGGTTTTCCTGTCCAAGTTGAATAATTAAAAAAGTACAAAGCAAAACCAATGGGATCGCCAGGTTCTGTCGCTGTCCCGCTGTATGCAATCAGGGCATGTGCATACGAATTTTCGAACTAGGTTTTTGTGCAGCTGCAGGGTGATATGTTCATCAATGGCATAATGCTAATTACCCGAACTCACCAATTCGGGTGTAGCCTTTACAGAATCTGGCTCTTTCTCATAAGTGGCCTTTATGTAGTGTCATTTACAATATGGTTGCTGTATTGTAGGTTTAGAACGCACGAGATCGATAATCAATTGTAAGATCGCATTCTAACATCAAATTCAGGTCTGTTCACAAGATAACTATTCCAATGACCGTCATCGTACCACATCCTCATGGTTTGCAGGGCGTATATGGAAATGAGCCATTCCTTGAGAAACTAGATTTGATAAATTGAGAATTTTAGTACCAAGAGCTCTTGATCACTGTCGGACGCTGTATTCAGCTGTGGCTGATCATAATTTCAGCTTGTGTATGGTTATTTACGCTGAACCTTATTTTCACTTTTCATCGTTGCGACAGCACTCAGCGAATTTTTCGCGCCGTCCTGACTTCAAGTGATCATGGACCCTGCGAAACTTGCAAAACTTCAAGCGGCCGCGGCAGCTAACAGGATTGGTGAGAATTACTTATTGCCGTCACTTGCTCCGGTATAGCTGGTGTTTGCCATGTTCTTATATCCATGATTTTTTGGGGGGTTGGTGGTTGAATAGGTGGAAAGGGAACTGTGCGCAGAAAGATTGTACGAAAAGCAAAACCTTCAGCTGCACAAGATGACAAAAAATTGCAAACTGCGCTCAAAAAGTTGAATGTGCAACCTATTCCGGGGGTGGAGGAAGTTAACATGTTCCAGGAGGATGGTAATGTTTTACATTTTACAGCCCCAAAAGGTGAATCTTTTTGTAATTTGGTTAATGGAAAATTGAATGATTGGTTAACTTTTATGATTCTAGTACACGCCGCTGTATCGGCCAACACCTTTGCTATCTACGGTACCGGGCACGTGAAAGAGCTCACAGAGCTCGTTCCTGGTATTCTGAACCAACTAGGTCCCGACTCCCTCGCTTCATTGCGCAAGCTCGCAGAGTCATACCAGGCCCTTCAGCAAGGCCAACAGAGGCCTGCTAATGCTGGTGCTGCAGATGAAGAAGATGACGACGAGGTTCCTGATCTTGTCGAGAACTTCGACGAAGTGGACATGAAACCAAGTCTGGATTAGATGCACGGGAGCATTCAGGGCATGACTTGAGGCAGAATCTCTTCTTGTCATCAGGAGGAGGTTGTCTTGACGAGCATTGCCGGGTTAGCCTATAACTTCGCTGGCTTCTTTCTCTATATGCCTCCCATGACCACTTCAAATTAAAAACCTTTATCATGAGTATTCGAATCATTCGATGATCATTCCATCTGTACGATATATCTAACAAAAACACCAACCCATTCTCTAAGTCGGACCATGATGACCAATAATGGTATGCAATATGGTCCCAATGATAATTACTTGTTTTTGCCACAAAGATAAACGGTCTCAATTCAGCATGACACAACTACACGAAAGCCTCACCATTCATATATTCATAATATTCGACGTCATTAGACAATTTGAGATCTTCAAGTTATAAGGTCGCTGAACAACAGCAATATATATTTAAAAACATGTAAAACTGAATTTGAACGGCTTCATAACACAGATCACTACGACGGTTATTGTGCTAAATAGAAATAGCGTATGCTGTATAGGATAACATTGAATGCGACTTCGGTAAACTTATAACTTATAGCCGATGAGATTCCTTCGTTGGCCGAGCTTATCGAATCCGCCAAATCGGTGGGTGCGGCCACGGTAACAATGTCATCAGGAGAAGCAATTGGGATGAGTCGAACCCTTCCTCCTTATGGCCGTATGTACAGGTGACATCCTTTACAAGCATCTGCTTTCCTCTACTGCCGACTGTATATCTAACCTTTTTGACAACGTCTCCGAGCAGGAAGTCTCGTTCTCTTTCTGGTCGCTAACTGATTAGTTCATGGTGAAACCATTCTGATTAGCAGTGAACTAAGTGATTTTTGTGCAGCTCTTTCTTTAGTGGGATTTAATTTTTGTTGTCCAACACATGAAGAAAAATGGACTACCACTTCCGACCGTAACGAAATTCTCCGTGAACTTATACTCTTGAATAGCGCAAGAAACTCCAATATATGAACTTGAAGCGATTGAGCAGAGGAAGAAAGCCATGAATATTTACCCGGACATAATGCATAAGGCTTAATCACCATCAATGACATTGAACCGCATCATGACTGGCAAGCTACAGAGGAAGAAAAAGGTGAGAAGCGAGGCTGCCTGGAAAAGGAGTTCTGATAGTCTTAATCAAAACTCGAACTCTCGGAAGCATTTTAAGTTATTCATATCCCTCAAAAAGCTCGGTTGTCCTAGAAACATCAAGTTTTCATCATTCTACATTCCTGCTATTATTATGAGTATAGGTTGTTGCAACCTGCGATTATTGTGCCTCTGAATACTTAATGGCGGACGCTAGGGTGTACCTCAGATGACTCTAATCCAAGGCGGGATACGAGAAGGTATCCTTGCAAGGTATCGCCAGACAATCAGCGGAAATAAGCAAGCACCTCAGCTACTTATAGTTGACCTAATGTGGTTTGGGCGATGTGTTGTTAGGGAGGTTCGGCAGTCAAATACTTGTATACTGTGAGCATTAGCGCGAGATTGAAATACTGCCCAAACAATCGACATGAGGGCTGCGTCGGAGAGATTTCTTCGTCTCAGATGGTTTCGACATACCGCGTCAACAGTCACGTGATACAATCAGGTTAGCATGAACACAGGCCCAGCTCGCCATTGCATACAACGACCACAGCACGATTGGTAATAATATAACACAATGGCACACAATGCTGGCTATTTCCAACAGCCCCAACCACCATTACAACAGCCACCCCAACCCGCCCAATACGGGCAGATTTACACACAACCTCAAAACATTTACCAACAGCTTGGCCAGCCTCAGCCTCAGCCGCACCTACAACGCCATCCAACATACACCGTTCCTCAGCAGCAACAGCAGCAGTACTCTGTTCAGCCACAACAGTTTCAGTATGCTCAGCAGCAATTTGCACAACCACAGACCAATCAAGGCCGTCCACTAACTGTCTACTCACCATACCAGCAACCACCGCCTCAACAGTACCTACATTCTCAGACCCCTCAGGCCGTCTATTCACAATTCCCTCAGCGGCCACCTCCTCAAGTAGCTCGTGTGCCTTCAGGTACCGCCGATCCCCGTAATGCTCTTGTTTACGCGTCGCGATCTCCTGCTTTTGCTCAACACTCTACACCTGGACCACCTATAGCACCATCTGCTGCACTCGCACAGCAAGTTCAACCACAGTTACAACCAATCCAGACACAGATGAACTCCGCATCAGTTCGACTACCGGCTCAGCCACCAACACCAGGTCGTCGCCCTCTTCCACAGCCCTCTTCCAATAATAAGTCGCAAACAGCACCTTCTCTGCAACGTGCGGCTACCCTCACTGCGTCACAGCCTCCTACTATCAGTGCGCCCAACATTCCACCAACCCAAGCACAGATACAGATTTCAACGCCTGGTACTCCAACACGGAGCAGGCCTTTACCCACACCTAACGTTGCAAATAAACGTGCTACTATAGATCTAGGACAGTTCTCCACTTCTTCATCTGGGGAAGTTGCACCTGTTCAGAAGTCCCTGTCTTCTTCTGCCGAACTTAATGCTAGGCAGCCGGTGACTGGATCGGAGCCACTGCCCCAGTCTACGGGGGTGAATCATTTGGGTTTGCGCCGTACCCCTAGTCCTGTGAAATCTGCACCGCTATCTAGGACTCTTACTCAAGCGACCCAAGGATCAGCGGTGAGTTCCATCGCAACTAAACGGCGCAGCAGCCCTCCTCGCTTTCAAGGTGCAAATAGCCCGGTGAAAGAAAGTCCTACTCATTCCTGGAAACCAAACACAAATCCAAATATGACCCAAGGAGATTCTGCATTGCAGACGCAAAAGGTCCCGGTATCTTCAAACACGGGCAATGGCAATAATGCCAACACCACTCTGAACAATCCGCCCTTTGGTCAGGCCTCCACAACCTCCACCTCCGAATCCTCACCCCCAAAGAAATTTGTTCCCATCTGGAAACGCACTATCCCGGATTATCCAATGCCAGTATTTGGTTATGCTGCTGGACTGGTCAAAGATCCTCATCCGACTATTAAGCCAGTGCAACCACCTCTCGCCACTGCTCCTGTCGCTACATCCCCTCCAAATCCCCAACAAGTATATCAACCCCAACAACCTCAACAGCCTCAGTCAATAAATGGGTACAGCGAACAGCGACAGCAAGGTAGTAAGCACACACGAACCCCAGCCGTACATGTCTCTTCGGAAGAGGATTCTGGGGGGGATTCCGAAGAAATGTCGGATGAAGAAACAGATAATGATAGCGAGGATGAGAATGAGGAGGCCTACGGGGGTTATGAGCGCACTTCCCACACTCGTAGCTCGTATACTGATAAGGATGAGCGAAGAAGATTTAAACGAGAGGGCGGAGCCCGCAGGGTGAATGGAAAGGAACAAGTTTCAAACGGGCTTAGTAAAGAAAGGAAGAGGTATTCAAAGGGTATACAAGGGGCCTATGAACGCGAGCGCGACCGTGAAAGGGAAGAAAAGAAACGGAGAGTGAAAGAGCGGGGAACAGGGAAACTGAAGAAGGTTGGACACGCTGGAGATCCTGCCAAAATGCGTGAAAGAGAAAGGAGAAATCCGACAGATAAAAGTCGACGTCACACGCCAAGTAGACACTCGCCCGAGTTCTCTGCAGAAAGCGAAGGATTCTCTTCTGAGCGTGACAACAGAGAATGGGAAAGAGGCAAGGCTCGGAGATACTCCCTCGAAAGGCGTTCTGGTGAATATATCTCAGGTCGAAGTCCCAATAATCACTCACGTAACCATCGGTCATACGAAGAACACTCTCCCGAACGTTTCAATTCTCCGCCAAGAAAGACTAGGGAACCTGATCCTCCACGAAGTCCGCAATATGGGATTCGTGACTTACCTAGTCGCACTGCGCAATACGAACAGTACTCAGATATAGATGTTTATGAACAAGAGGGGCACTATAGAGATAAGAATGCCTACCATGCGCGTTCGCGGTCTGGTCTTCGCGAGTATGAACCGCCTCGTCGAGATATTGGACAGCTTCGCGCCGGGCACTCCCAACTACAGAATCAGTCTCGAGTAGGGTTCTCCCAAACACCTATGATGACTAGTGAGACAAGTGGCGTGCGCCGTAGGACTGAAATGCTGAGAGGCGGGGAGGACGATAGCGATGAGGTCATATCTTCGCGTTTTGCTAAGTTCAGCGTCAACGAAAGCAAAAGATATGCGGCAAATCACAGCCGTGGGGGCGGTTGGCCCGAAGACTTGCCGCGTTTGCCCAGAACACCTGGAACACCTGGAGGCACTGTGCGGGTTGGAGTCGATGGTTACTTTGATTTGGACTCACCTGGCCGGATCGCGGTATCAAGAAGAGAGCAGCTGCGTCCAGATCTCGATGATCCACCCCCACGATCTGTATCCCCTGTTTTGTCTGGCCGACCGCAAAGTCAAATATACCTTCCAAAAACCAAAGTTGATGACGGACGGTTGCAACGAAGACGCTCGATGTATGCGGCGGATAATGGAGAATATCACGAACATGTTTTGACTCGACCGCAAAGTGAGATGTTCCCTGAACAGATGTATGGGAGGCAAATGCAGGAGTCAGGGGTTGATCAACACTACCAGCAACAGCAACAGTATGGTAATCCTCATCAAGGACAAGTGTTCCCTACGCAACAACACGACAATACCCGCAGCTCTTCCTTCCAGGAACGTGTTAACCAACGCCAAGCCCAATCAACAAATGACCATTTCAGTCCTCGCCAACCAGTCCAGCATTATGACAACCCAACTGCCCCCTCTATCAATATCGAGTCTCCAGCTCCTGTCGGCGGGAGGGACAAAATGGCCGATATAAAACGTATGGAGGCTATGAGAGTAGAGCCTAGTGGTAGTGAGGTGAATAATATAAGGAGGGTTGATAAAGGCAAGGGCATAATGGAAGGTGAAAGACCCGGAATGAATAATTCATCTGTGGTTTCCCCAAGAATAAACATCGAGCAACCCAGGATAAATGTTGAAATTCCAAGGCTTCAACACCAAGATGCACCTTTAGTTAACACCGAATCTCATAGAAATGATACGGACCGGTCATCGTATAGACCAATAATCAATATTGAACCGCCTAGAGTCGACCCAAACAATTCGCCTCAAGGACCAATGATCAACGTCAAACCTGCCCCAAGCGTACATGTAGAACCGCCATCCCCGATTCAGAGGAGAGGAGAAGTACCTCAAGTACAGGTCTATGACGTCCCTGAAATTAGTTTCTCGGTGACTAGCGACGAAACCAGCTATGGTGGGCAACAGCCGCAGAATCAGCACGAGGCTAGCCCGAGGCAACCACGTCGGGTGCTTCCCCAGGGACCCGTCATTCACCCACCTGGAGTGCGCCAGGGTATGATTTGTGCAGGGTGTCATGGTCCGATCATTGGACGCATCGTGAGTGCTATGGGTGTGCGCTGGCATCCGGGATGTTTCAAATGTACGATCTGCGATGGATTATTGGAGCATGTCAGCTCATTTGAGCGTGACGGTCGTCCATATTGCCATCTTGACTATCATGAGGTGCGTCGATATTTTGTAGAATTCTCGGCTGTCAAACTAATTGTCTCATCGATGAATGCAGAATTTTGCACCCCGTTGCTACTCTTGTAAAACCTCAATAATTGAGGAGAGGTTCATTAGCCTTGATGATCCTGCACTCGGGAAAAGGGCGTATCATGAACAACACTTTTTCTGTGCGGAATGTGGTGATCCCTTCTTGTCTCCTTCTGCCTTTAGTGGCAACGGTAAGTCCTATATCATTTATTTTGAACGGGACTTGACCTTATCTCTTCATCCCGTAGGCGAACTGTCATTAAACGGAGACGGTGAATTCGAAGGCTTCACTGTCTACAAAGGTCATCCTTATTGTGAGGCCTGTCATGTGAGGTTACGCTTCCCTAAATGTAAACGGTGTAAGCGGAGCATCCGGGAAGGCGATGAAGCCGTAGAAGCCCTTGGAGGCAAGTGGTGTTGGAGTTGTTTCATTTGTGCTGTGAGTACCAGTCTATCCGCTCGAGCTTTATAGCGATGCTCATGACCTTTATTTACATCTCAGGGATGCGAAAAACCGTTCGAAGACCCTTCATTTTTCCAAAGAGGTGATAAACCTTTTTGTGAACGATGTTTTAGCATCATACTACGGAATGAGGTTTGAGTACGCCGTTTGAAAACCAATTTTTGGCATTCCATTCCATATTATATATATTTTCCCACTTTTCCCCCTCGCCCATTTCTCTTTGTAGATATATACAAATATCTCAATGCTTTCTCAAACTAGAAAATGTAGATTGTTGTATCTATAGAATTAGTCTCACGAATGCTCTCGCAGTGCTATACACCATTATGTTTCTGGATTGATCTCGAAAAGTTGAAAAGCTTCAACTGTTCTCCGCGACGTGCTTATTTAATTGGCAATGATGATAGAATCAAACAATCGCATACAAATTCGGTATAAATAACTGAACATCACATCGTCAGGTCATAAAGCAAGCTTGACAGTTCATAAACCATGGCTACACCTAACAAAAATGAAGATATCGATGGCGATAGCAGATATTTTCTGTCCTCTTCACCTACGGATCATCCGGCCGCAGAACAGCCAGCTAATACCCAGAACAATATTGAATACACTCACGCAGCAACACAAGAGCGATCTCTAACTGAACTAATAGATGAAGAATTTCCTCCTTTTGATCACCGAACAACAGTTGTTACACCGTTTGAAGAGGAACTAACGAGAGATCTTAATTTTGAGCAAGGTGAGTTGATATATGCGATGCTTTTTGCTATGAAATTGTATTTGGCGCATATATTCACGTTTTATCGCTTGTTTCTGTTGTGTAATCTCGTAGAATTGGGGTCAATGCTCCTGGAACTACTAATAGAGACTCATGCTTGGGCTGCTGCTCGACCAAGGCATGAAAGTCAAGCTGCAGCGCGAAGATTCGAAAGCATGGTCGAATCAGTTATGGACATGGAAAAAAAACAAGGCATGTGCTCTTCGGCCTCTTCATCGTCACCATCATTCCGCAGTCGCTTCCTTGGTATGGTCTTCCCATTGCCTATGTGGCTATGTTGTGGTATTTCCTGATCGTTACTTACTAACTTTTCTTCTCTTGGTGTCTCCTGGTATTACAGAGAAGACACGAGAACGTTTGGGTGAATTTGTGAAGCGAGTGAAAACTGCATTGGCTGCACTTACGGATATCAGTAATTTCTGACTTGTTGGTAGCTACATAGATTATGATGGTTATTACCCCTAGGGTGACCGCCAGTTACTGATTTGGGTGAGGTATTGAACGTGACCCTCCTTTATTTTCCCACGAGGTGCAGCCACGTCTTCTGTAAAGTTGCAGTATAGCGCGTAAAATCATAGGCTCTGATTGTTGTATATTGGCCTCAATCACTTCTCATTCTAAAATCCAGTTCATATCACACTATAGGTCTCCTACAATTCTCTTGAAAACGCACTCTTAGACATATTGCGAGCATGTCGGTTATGCTCACGAAATTTGAGTCCAAAAGCAATCGCGTCAAGGGTGCTTGAAGATTTTTCTTATACCGATAGATTCTAAAACTAAAGTGCTCATAATACAGGCCTTGCTTTCCACCCTACTCAGCCTTTGCTCGCCGCCTCACTACATAATGGTAGTGTGCAGTTGTGGAATTACCGGATGGGTGTACTTGTGGATAGATTTGAGGAGCATGAAGGCGAGTTGAATTCGATAATTCGATACGTCTTTCATATTCTTACTTGCTTTTAGGCCCTGTAAGAGCTGTTGCTATTCATCCTAGTCGGGCGTTGCTAGTCACTGGAGGAGACGATTACAAAATCAAGGTCTGGGGTCGGTATTTGTTCATTCAATGCCCCGCGTTCTTTTACTGATCAGAAGCAGATATTCGACCTCAAAACCGAAGGTGCCTTTTTACACTTCATGGCCATCTCGACTACATCCGAACGGTTCAATTTCATCATGAAATGCCCTGGATCGTAAGCGGGATGATTTCAACCCAATGTCTACCACATTAATGCCCTATCAGGTTTCATGCGCTGACGACCAAACGATCCGTATCTGGAATAGCACCTCTCGTCAATGCATAGCTGTACTTACTGGCCATTCGCACTACGTAATGTCCGCTCTGTTCCACCCAAAAGAGGATCTCATCGTTTCTTCTTCGATGGATCAAACTGTGCGGGTTTGGGATATATCTGGTTTACGGAAAGGTTCACATAACTCTGGGACCCCTGGAGGTCCAAGTGGGAATGGACCAAACAACTTCGAAACATTCGATTCCTTTTCTACCGTCAAATATGTTCTGGAAGGTCATGACCGGGGCGTGAACTACGCAATGTTTCACCCCACTCTACCTTTAATCATTTCAGCGGCCGATGATCGTGTTATCAAAATTTGGAGGATGAGCGAAACCAAAGCATGGGAGGTCGATTCGTGTCGTGGCCACTTCAACAATGTTTCTAGCGCGCTTTTCCATCCAAAGCACGAATTGATAGTATCCTGTGGTGAAGATAAAACCGTTCGCGTATGGGACCTAGCAAAGAGAACAGCAATCCAAACTTTCAGGAGAGAGCAAGACCGATTCTGGGTTCTAGCCGCTCACCCAAATCTTAATTTGTTCGCGGCTGGACACGACAGTGGCTTGATTGTTTTCAAACTTGAACGTGAAAGACCTGCCTTTGCCGTTCATCAGGATACCTTGTATTACGTGCGGGATAAATATGTTCGCGCATATGATTTCAACACAAGCTCCGATATAGGCTTATTGAGCGTGCGCAAGTTCGGCAGTCCCTACGTTCCTCCTCGTACTCTTAGCTTCAATCCCGCGGAGAGAGCTGTCATCCTAACCATTAGCTCTGATAATGGTCTTTACGAATTGACAAGTCTTCCTCAACAAGCACAGGGTGAAGTGAAAGACTCTAGTGTCGATGGCAAGAAAGGTAACGGGCAAGCTGCGATATTCGTGGCTAGGAACAGGTTTGCTGTGTTGAACAAGTCAAGCCAAGTATTACTATTTTTTTTAGCGTACTGGCAAGACCTGACGACTACATTTTAGTTGATTGAAGTCCGGGATTTAGCAAATTCTGTGGTCAAGACTATCAAACCTCCTGTCCAGACAAATGAAATTTTCTATGGGGGTACTGCGTGTCTTATTCTCAGCTCTCCAACGAATGTGGTGCTTTATGACATTCAACAACAAAAGACCATCGCCGAGATTAATAGCCCTCCAGTCAAGTATGTTGTATGGAGTAATGATGGTAGCCTTGTCGCTCTTATGAGCAAACACAGTGAGTAAATACCCTATTGTTATGATGGAAGCATGCCAACCTAATGATCACAGCAATTACGGTGGCAAACAAAACATTCTCACAGAATAGCCTTATACATGAAACCATTCGTATCAAATCAGGTGCTTGGGATGATTCTGGAGTCTTTATTTATTCTACTCTCAATCATGTCAAGTACTGTCTTAGCCAAGGGTATGTGTTTTTATGAAAGATATCTGACTTCATTCTGACATTCCTCAGCGATCACGGTGTCATTTGTACTCTTGATAACCCAGTGTATTTGACTCGTGTCAAAGGAAAAACTGTGTATTGCCTGGATAGGTCAGCTCGCCCCAGAACTATTACTTTTGATCCTACGGAATACCGCTTCAAACTCGCACTCCTGAAGAACAATTACGAAGAGATGTTGTACATCATCCGTACATCATCGTTGGTTGGACAGAGTATCATCTCATATTTGCAACAGAAAGGATTCCCAGAGGTTAATGATTCCTCTTTCTCATATTTTTCAAAAGCATAACGAACCTTTCGTATAGATTGCTCTACACTTTGTACAGGACACAAACACCCGGTTTGAACTTGCCATAGAATGTGGTAACCTGGATGTAGCTATGGAAACTGCAAAAACTATCAACCGCCCCGAATGTTGGGACAGGTTGGCACAGCAGGCTTTGAAACAAGGCAATCACAAAGTTCGCGTTCTTAGCTGCTTGAGTTATGGACTGATTATTAACAAATAACTGTTTTTAGATTGTTGAAAAAGCCTTCCAGCAAACGAAGAACTTCGACAAGCTCTCCTTCCTGTACCTTGCGACAGGAAGTACTGACAAGTTGTCAAAAATGCAAAAAATTGCAGATGCTCGAGGAGACCCCATGTCCAGATTCCACAATGCTCTATATGCTGGAGATGTGCAATCAAGAATAGCTGTTCTGAGAGACGTTGGACTTCGTGAGTGTCATGGTCTTTACTTACAATGTTGGGATTCTTATTGTCTTCAAAACAGACCCTCTTGCTTATTTGACTGCAAAAACAAACGGATTAGATGATGTAGCTGCAGAGATTCTAGAAAATGCAGGTTTGACAGAAGCTGATATTGATGATGTCCCAACATTCGGTGCCTCAACACTTAGACCTCCTCCCGTTATTACGCCTACAACAGACCTCAATTGGCCTACAGTTTCAACAGGCGATAATTTCTTCGATCGGGCACTTGCGAATGGCAGTTTAGAAGGTGGTGTGGAACCTGCATACGTTAACGGGGATGCAACCCCAGCCGCTGGATCTTCAGCATTGGATGCTTGGGCCAAAGAAGAGGAACTTCAGGATGAGATAGTTGCCGATGAAGAAGGTTGGGAGTTAGATGCAGATGGTGGCGAGTTCCAAGCTGCAATTGGTGACGACGATGTACCTGCTCCTGAAGAAGAAGAACTTGGGGCTGGCGCTTCACCTGGCGTTAGCGAAACGGAACATTGGATCAGAAATTCACCGTTAGCCGTTGATCATGTTGCTGCCGGTTCGTTCGAATCCGCTATGCAGGTAAAAAACATACCACACTTGGATATAATATTATGTACTAACCACAACTATAGCTCTTGAACCGTCAGTTGGGTATTACCAATTTCGCTCCCCTGAAACCGTACTTCCTATCCATCTACCGCTCATCCCATACCTATCTCTCTCCTATTGCTTCACTACCACCACTGCAACTACATGTCCGTCGCAATCCAAACGAATCATCCCTCGGTCGTGTTCTTCCCGTGGCCGTACGTTCATTGCAATCAGTTCGATCTGAACTGGCTGAAGGATATCGACTTGTCTCTGGCAACAAACTAGCAGAAGCTCAGAATACATTCCGTTCAGTTCTCCAAGCGCTTTTGTTGGTCGTTATTACCTCAGATGACGAGGCCAAGCAGGTAAGTCTTGTATGAATTTAGTTGCTTGTGACTTCTAGACTGACCTCTGTTCAGTGGCGGGAGACAATCACAGCTTCACGTGAATATTTGCTTGGAGTTTCAATTGAGCTAGAGAGAAGGCGTGTAGTGGAAGAACAACCAGAGAATGTCCAAAGAAATCTTGAGCTTGCCGCCTATTTCACCCAATGCCAACTTCAGCCACCCCACATGCAGATTGCGCTGCGTAGTGCGATAAAAGAATTCTCCAAGGTCAACAATCAAGCTCATGCAGCAAGATTTGCAAGACGTTTGCTTGAATTGAATCCTGACCCAAAAATTGTCGCTCAGGTAAGTTATGCCACCCTTCGTTGAATTTCGCGATTTACATATATAACTGTAGGCGCGACAACGTATTGCTGCGGGAGAACGGAACCCAAGAAACGCAGTCGAAATTGCTTATGATGAATTTACACCATTCGAAATCTGCGCAGCGACTTACACGCCGATTTATAAGGGTTCACCAGCTGTTCGCTGTCCCTACACTGACGCATCATACCTTCCAAGATTCAAAGAGCACCTGGATCCTCTTACAGGGTTAACAGAGATAGGAGCGGAAGCGTCAGGGCTCCCTGCCTCATGGTAAAAAGTTAGGAGTATATGGTTTTGTTGTTACCACTAGACTGTGATTCGGGTCGGAAGATTACATAGTTGATACTTCATACTGTCCCTGTTTCCGTTTATAATTGTCGACTTTTATTTTCAGTGGCGTCCCTTTAAGAATATCACGTGAGAGTCGCGTCCCACCTTAATTCTGGAAAAACACGACAATAATTGAGACTTTCGTATATTTTTCTTAACCTTCTATTTAAAGTCCAACATTCGAAACTATATGTACGACCAATACACAGACGAGAACATAATCCTACGACATTAATACAAAACCAGTGTCGGCGTTTACAAAGATACATCCAGTAGTTCAACGTTTAATCCCCAAACCTCAACTTTTCGCTGTGTGGCTATCTATGGGTGTTCTGGGACTGACGCCATTCATTCAAAAGACATGGTAATGTCTTCCAAACGATTCATGTGCTTGTCCCTGATCCTATCCAGCCCACAAGTGATAAAACAGCTTCCAAACCGACTACAAGGGTTAACTGGCAAGAAGATCGTCATGTAAGTATATTTTGGTATTGTAGAAACACAACTCATATATACTATAGAGATGGAACCTTGATAACACAACGGTTACACTTTGCTCAGTCACCACACCCGTACCGACATGTCCTAGGCTGGTATAGAATCGCTGAGGAATGTAGTCAACATGGAATTGCCGTCGCATGTGTGTTTGATGGGAAAGAGCGTAACCTGGCCAAAACACATGAAGTATTTATGATAGTAATAATTAAAGATTAAAGCCTGATTATCCACCCTAGACTGAACGCAGAAGGTATGCCAGATCTCTCACTCTGGCACGGGGATCACTCGAACGCGGCCGTTATAAACGGCTGAGTAAATTAAAAGCTGTCCTGCATCACCTTAACGAGTTGGACAAGGATGAAACTAACCTCATTAACGGGTTTCTTCAAAAATTGGATTTGGAAACGGAGCCGTCTCCTGCAGATACAGCCCAGCAGTTCCAGAAAGCAGTTTCGAGCACACCACCGGACCAAAGGCTTCCCGCAGATACCGCAGTTTCAGGAGTAAGTGCTATCCGGGGGAGCACTTACGCCGGTTTGTGGCCCAAGCGTTGTACAAACGTACAAGACGATGGAATTCCGTATACCGACACTGAAGTTTCAGATGATAATTTACTTGATATTTCAACACACGATTTGCCAGCAACCCTCAATTCACTCTATTATGACTACAGGAATAGTATGTCGCAGCTTGCTATTCTACCCGCTCCCCCTTCTAGCCCTGCGCCCCTACCATCACTACTAGCGGATACACAAACAGAACAAATCATGTCAAAAGCCCAATATAGATTGGCTGTGGAAGAAGGCAAGCTATGGCATGACCTCATCTTCCAGTCTTTTGGAACCCGCCCGCCCGTGTCTGCACCGGATGTTTCTACGTTTCCTGAGGATCACGTTGCAAATCTTGCACATCAGAGCCTTCTCATGTCAGACTCATATACACGCCGTACAAACATACCCACCATTAGTACGTATGATGAATGCAAGGAAATCCTACAAGCCATGGGTATCCCATGTATAGAATCAAGTGGTCCCTTTGAAGCGGAAGCTTTGGCATCCTCGATGGTATTACATGGACTTGCTGACTACGTCGCGAGTGAAGATACAGTATGC
This sequence comes from Floccularia luteovirens, assembly GCA_009739215.1. Lineage (NCBI taxonomy): Eukaryota > Fungi > Basidiomycota > Agaricomycetes > Agaricales > Squamanitaceae > Floccularia > Floccularia luteovirens. The sequence goes on from VSJF01000011.1 coordinate 1,135,819, forward strand.
TTTTATTCATAATCGAGAGACATTAATTAATGTGACATAGGATGTCCTGGTGTATGAGGTCCCCCTTATTCGAAATATTTCCACGCGACAGGAAGACCTTACTGTTATGTCTGGAGCACATCTGCGTTCCGCTCTAGGACTGGGTCGTAATTCTTACATTGATTTTGCCTTACTCCTCGGAACAGATTTCTCTCAGCGTATCAAAAACCTTGGACCCTCAAGAGCATATAAATTTATCAAGGAATACGGTTCAATTGAACGTATCATTGCATCTGAAATTAAGTATCCTCCCCGATTACCAATTGACATATACCTCGAACAGATAGACATCGCACGCAATGTATTCCAGAACTTGCCTCCAATTCCTCAAGGTAATTTGTTGGAACAAAAGGAGAAGGATCATGTGGAAGTAAATCATGTAATGCAACGATATGGCTTGGGAAAGGTTTTGATGAATAGTTTTGACTGGGATTATCACGGAGCTTTATCTGGCAATTATTTTGAGGATGACCCTAGCTTCTGAATGAAAATAACAATCATAAAAAACATTGAATCAAAGCCGGTGATATCGTACAAAAAAAATATGCAGTTCAGGTAACTTTGGAAACCAGCGACAAATAAAGCGACGACAGAAAAACATTGATAAGAAACTAGACCTTAGGAGCAAATGTGATCTCGGAATGAGATGAATCAGCTTGATCCGCTTGACGTTTGGTCATGCTCGATTCATCTGGCGCTTGAGCTTGAACGGTCACATCATTGGCAGTATCTCGGGCAGGAGCTTGCTTGGATTCGTATCTTGTTGACGCCCACATTCTATTAGTCTGAAGCGCCGTGGTCAACATTTGGTTTCTACAAGTCAGGAATGAGACGTACAAGTGTTAACTCGACAGGATCAGCAAGCATGTCCTTCAAATCATCCCGCATATTCAGGGTACTCATCAATGACTTATAAAAAGGAAATTAAGAAATAAATTCAACATAATAACAAACTTCCAAAATATGACTCACATTGGTGTAGATGCGTCCCAATGAGAAAGCAAATATCGTATGGATGTTAGTATCACGACTTGCAACTGTGACGAGATGATGAGATATCAAAAGTTATAAGTATTTAGAATGGCACGGACGGAAAGTGGTCATATCTCCAATTGCGAATATGGTAGAAAATACTCCAGTCTGGATAGCACCTTGGAGCAAGCGATACAATACCGTGTTCGTTGTGCGGTAACGAGTTTGTGTTTTAGCTTGTAGCAGAAGGTAGGACATGGCGACTGTCAAATAGGAAAAACAATACAACAATCAGTGAATCCAGGTGTAGATTAGACGTTTCATACCAGCTATGGTGACATCGGTTACAGACTGGAGAACAAGCCAAACTGTCACAATGTTCTGCACCGAATCACGTTGAGAGGGACTAAACCAGCATTGAGCAATAATAGACCAGTTCTGTCAACTGTGCGTACTCAAAGTTCTGTGACCTATATTACAGAAGAGCAGTGTTAGCTAAGAATTTATATTCTCAATTTGAAAGTTAACTACACACATGATGCCACACGCCAAACCACTTGAGAAAGCACCTAGTGCGAGGAGTATGATAACTCCGAATAGTACTCTGCTTTTTGTTAGCAAGAATATGCTGAATAAAGGGGGAGTGGTTGAGTTTCACATTTAAGATGAGGAGCACTACGAACCGGTATCCCAAGAACGCATGAATAATGATGGCTGCAAAGGCTGTTCCGATGGGAGTGAAAGTGTATGGCCATGGTGCATCTACAAATCCACACTGCTAATTTAGTGATATGCTCTTTGTGAGGAGTAATGCACAGCACATGTCAGCATGGCGGGATCAGAGATATTCGTTGAGCTACGAGAAATCTGTCAATTTGAACCCAGAGTTTCGTGCCAGTTGTGCATACAAGATGAGCCATGCCATATACACCAGACTGTAGGGTTAAGGAATTAATTAAAACAAACGGCAAAAATGAGATGTAAACCCACGTAAAGGTTTGAAAAGTATCCATAATAAAGAGAGCAAAGACCGAGAGCCTAACAATTAAATCATGAGCGCATGCTAATACCACTTGCTTAACTATTTACTTCATCCATAATGGATCTCTGAACTCTGGTTAGAAATGTCAGACCAAGAAACATTTGGTTACATGGGAAAAGACACCTACTCTTTAGGTGATACGTCGCAAATTGGTGTGTGACCAATCCATAGAGAAAAGTGTTGACTAGAAAGTATACTCAATCAAATGCATACAATCATTAGGGTTGATCTGACTCACAAAAAACCCCAACAAGAAGAGACCCTCAAGAATCAAAACACCTTAGGAACAGAGCTTACAATTGGATATAAATCTCGAAACGTACCAAGAATCTTCTCATAGACACCCATCACGGCTAGAATAAGATTTGTGAAAGATAGTAAGAGATTTAATCAACTGCAGACTGTAACTGGACTGCGCTGAGAAATCAAAAGAGGGGGTACCAATTTCCAAAAGATTGATGTTGTAACATAAAGAGGATTTGGTGGCATTCTGAATAATGACCTTAAGGGTTCGGAAAGCCTATACTAGTCCTTAGCCCCTTCCTGATTGTGGGACTGACGTAAAATCCCTAAAAAATAAGGGTATCGTACCAATCAACTATCATTAGAATGATACTCACACGGGAGCATACAGCTTTTTAATATTGTATTATAATTCCAGGCTCCAAGCATACAGTAGCTCAAGCACTCGCTGGGCCACTATGACCAGAAATAGCAAGGTCGTATCACTCTTGGAAAAACAAACCACAAGGCTCGTTTTCTTGTTGCCGTCCCTTTTCTGTATCTAATTCATACGGAATCAAACTAAACTTGGAGTGGGACTGTATCCCTGTGTTTGCTTACCTTTGAGAAAACCCACTAAACCAAGCGCATCAACTCCTTCATAATGAATGAATATCGCCATCCAGGGTCCCGGATCAGCCGAACGTGTTGCTGATAAACTTAAGATGATCTATTGCTTACATATCGCGGGAGCGTCACGGCTGTCCCACACAATCTCAATGCGTTCAAGCGCGGAAGCAAAATAACAGGAACACTCCATCAACGTTCAACGTTCATTACTTATCCTGTCTGTCAATACAAACAACCAGGGGAATCATTACGGTTGCCTGGTTTTCACCGTAGGCATCTGAGATCCCTTCGGTCTATGGACATCATGATCCTGTATGTCTCATTGTAAGTCGCCCCTGAATTGTTTTCCTTTGAAACGCATCCTCAGTTCGGGAGTAGGCAAGTATATCCGGAGTTACTTATCGCCCGAGTAGTCCTCGTCTGCGTATTTTTAAGTACAAAAACCACTGATGAACTTTATGATAAGCTAAAGGGGCTAGAAAGTTTTACCTCGTGGCATAAATCCAATTGTACTCCCAGAGGTGGAGACTCACTTACTTGTGTCCTGACAAAAGTTTAACCATCCTTCTTCATGAGGTCTTTCAAACTGCTGTACTATTATAAAATGTCCAGTATATGTGTAACAAAAATATGATCTGTAGGCACAGAACAGTTACGAATTTTGGGAGAAATATCCGCAGTTAGGGTCGATTTTGGTGGGAGCATTAAGTCAGGCAACACGCTGAGTGATTTATTATAATATTGATTCCGTGATGCCTGTAAATATCTATGCGCCTCGACTGCGAGCTCGCGGAGTCCAAGCCTCTGGCTCTGCGCTGGAAGGCTGCCGCCAAGGAGAATTTACCTGTGCCGATTCGCTGAAGTCCTGGGGCGTGTTCGTTATCGTGTCAGTTGTAGAGTTTGTATTATCTTCTTTAACCCCTGCCTCTGGCTTCTGAGCTTGCACAGTATCCGGTGACGGCGTAGGTGCCCCAACAAAAGCTCTTTCGCGTTCTTCACGATCCCGAGCTTCTATCCTAGCAGCATTCGTGAGTACACGTCGTTGACGAGCCAGGTCAGCTTGTAGTTCCTTGAATTCAAAAATAAGGGTAGGTTGACATGGCCACTCGAAAGAGAATACAGTACTTACGTCAAGGGTTGGAGGATTAGGCCGGGTGTGGGTAAGCCATGAGGACCACTGCACTGAGTTGATTGAGAAAAAAAGTGGTCACAACGCGTAAATAACATACCTGGCAGCCTCTTGTCTCCTCCGATGTTCCCCCAGAAGGCTGTAGGATTGTCACTATTCAACTATTCTTTTTGTTCGTCTTGGGTCTAAAGTGGATTTCGTGAAGAGCGACATGTAAAAACTGGACAGATACCGACCACTAGAAGTTCCAGGATATTCATAATATTTGTTTCCTGTTAAGTTACGCTTAACCTTGCTATAAATGGGCCCAGAAGAATGATATATTTTACCTTCAAGGTCTCTTCCGACATATCGAATCTATCCAATAATAACATTTGAGTTTATCACAAAATGCACATAACAGAAGTCTTGCATCCTCACTGGGTTCCTAAATTTTCTAAGCAGGCGAAACAAGAACGACATTTCCCAATCGCATTAGGTTTGTAAGATATGCCGTACGGTACAAAGTTCCAGATGTGCTCAAGGTTCTCGTTAACAATTTTGTAATTTTGTAATTTTGTCATAACTCAATAATAATTCAGATTCTGCAAAATTTTCTAAAAGAAATAATAGCAAATTATTATTTTGTTTTGAATTTGTCACTCTATGCTATCATCTTAAAAATCTCCTCCTAGGTCATCTTCGTCCAGGTCACCTTCTTGTATCTCCTTTGCGAGTTCTTTTTCACGTTCACGGGCAGTCTCTACTGCAGCTAGCTCCTTCCGATGCGCATTAAGTGGGTATCTCATTGCCTGTGAGGAAAAAAATTTCAGTAAAGAAGAGATATATATATACGGCTGTCAATTCTCACCTTCACACTTTGGTTATGTAGATCCAGGCAAAATGCAATACGTCTAGTAAACACTTCACTGACTTCAGGCCCATAACCTCCTTTTTGGGCGCCGCACTCCATCCATCCTTTTTCATGAACAATGCGCCCCTCTATGACGCCATCGCGGATAGCTTTACCTACAATATATTCTGCATCCTCTTCCGAGTCAAGATTGAGTTTGACACAGATGTCACGTAGGGAAATGCGAGAGTAAGATAATGATAATCTACGAATACCGGTTTTTATGACGTTCTGGCGTAAACGTACAATAAGGGTGTATGTTTTGTCAGCTTCAAATTGAGCAGCATGCTTGGATAGCGTGTTTTGGAATTGTGACAATGAGCCAGTTCGAACAGCTGATATACGATTTTAGAATTTTCCCTATCTATCAATGAAAGACATAATCAACTCACCTTTGACGACTTCGAAGTATGCATTCAGCGCTTTTTCCAAAACAGGATGTCTGAAGATGGTACGGTCTGGAATATCTCCCATTAGGAGTTCCACAACAATGAAGAATTTGTGTACTGCTTGATAAAACCCGGGGGCAACTTTCGGTGGAGACGATCTTCGAATTGCCTGTTGCAGATTAGTATGTGATTCACTGTAGTTCAGTTGAACAGCTTTTATGCGACCGAGATAATACTGGTATCGAGCAAATTGGGGGTTACTCGAGGAAGGTGGGAAAGTGGTCTTTGAAACGAGTTTGTCCGCCTGATCAAAAAGACTGTACTGAACATAACTGCGCAATAGGCAGTTAATAAGAGAAGCTTGGGCCTCATCGTCGTGACGAAGCGACGCAGTCCGTTGAGCAGACAAAAACATCCTAATGCATGTGTTTCAAATCTATCTCAAAAGAGTGATATATAGAACTTACGGTCGTGCATCAGCCAACTCACCGCCGAGGTCGTACGCTCTCTCTACTGCATACCATACTTTGGCAGCGATGGAGTCCATAGTTCGGCGATTCAGCATTTGCATCTTCTCCACTGTACTATTTGCGAGTTGTAGGCCTTTGCCGTATGTTTCTTTAGAAGCCAAAAAGTGATACAGAATAAGCAAGCGGAGATAAATCTCTACTTCTGGAACGGGATCGCTCGTAACTGATCCATTAGAGGCAGTATCGACATCCATTGAAGTCTGGGCAGAAGGACTAGCCGTAGGAAGCAAAGCAAGCAAGGTGTTCTTAACAGTACTATCTGTAAAGCAGATTCAATGTCGATGCACATATTATCTATGAATTATGACACAGTTACCTTTGGGATAGACTTCTTCAATAGCATTTCTTAGTGACGAGTTATTTAGACGCTTCCTAAGAGTTGCTAAAGTTCGCAATACTCGATGTATGAATCGGGGTTCCATAGTAGTGACTGCCCTCTCAATTAGAGTGGCATTGGATTTGATTTCTGATTCTGGAGAGGGTGGTGCGGATTTGGTGGATTCAGCTTTCTCGTCATTCTTCTTGTCTCCCGTATCTTGGGCAGGTTTCATTTCTACGTCGGCCATTTTTATGAAGTTGGTAGATAAAGCTTAAAGAAGGTGACGCGCGTCGTTCACGCGTACTTGGCTTGGCGCAACAACCTACTGAAGATTCTTGATTAATCAAAGATGGGATAAGGTCTCGATAGCTAAGTGGTATAGCATGCGATTGCAGCGATTCTGCTCAATATCGTGAGGTCCGGTGTTCGAACCACCGTCGGGACTTTTTTTTTCTTTCTACACTGCCATATTTATTTTCTCGCGATCACAAGACCATAATAATTCTAACACGTCAACGCCTTCCGTTCGGTGCTTAGTGCTATCCAAGATTTACCAGACAATGCTGCCACTTCTAACGCTATTGTTGCTGGCAATATCAACGCAAGCTTCTACGCTCAGTTTACAATCACCGCGTTTTGTAATTTCTGACTCAATCGGAACGCAACTCCGTAGTGAACCGTAAGTATCCAATTGTTTTATCCCAGAAGTGCGTAATTTATTCAGACTATATACACTACAGGATTTCCTTGGCACAAAAAGTTGCAACACCTGTCAATGTAGCAACCTCAGAAATCTTAAAGTTAACTTTCCAAGTAGTAGATGCAGATGGAAATGGTGTACAACCTCACCAAGCATTCCTCCGTTTCTATGACGAAAAGTCTGATGAAGAGGGTATTCAACCTCTCCGTGTAAATACCAACGGAAAAACAAAATTCGAACTTGTATGTTTGGAGTCATTTTCTATCTACCATCGGGTTTACAGTTTCTCAATCTGATACAGAACTTGGCGAAACCACCACTGTCCTTACCACCTACGACCAGCGAACCATTAAAAGTATCGTTATACATTGGGTCGCCTTCGCATTCTCCCCTTCAAGTAGAATTGTTTGACCTTGTCCTGCCCCCATCGCATCCAGCACCAGTCCATCCCGAGGAAGAATTCTTCCATTCACGTCCGGAAATTAAACACACGTTCCGACCCGAACAAAAGGTACCCCCAAAGCCCATCTCTGCTGCTTTCTCTCTCTTTGTTCTGGCTTCTTGGGTTGTACTGCTCGGTTTGGTAAGATATGGTCAACAAATATATCATTTGAAGTCTGCTAACAAAATCCGTTGATAACACAGTGGGCTACTGTTGCACCTCGTGCATCATATCTCTTTTCACCCAGTATCTTGTCTTTCATAATAACATTGGGGGCGTTCGAGGGACTTCTTTTATGGTATTGGATTGAGCTCAAGCTCGGACAAGTCCTGCTGTATGGTGGAATCTTAGGAGTCATCACCATCTTTGCGGGAAAGCAAGCTTTGGTGGGTATCGGAAAGAGAAGAGTCGGTAGAAAATGATCTCTTTATTTAAAATGTCTGTTGTTTCTAAAATAAAAGGAGTGCTTAGAACTAACTTAGTAGGATGAAAAAGAACGACGTGTTTGATATTTAAACATTGTGATGCTTTTACTGTGCAACTGTGGTGATGACTGATATCTACCATCTACAAATTGCCTACGATCCCTTCTACTACGCTAGTAGTAATTTGTATGGCGGGGCTTATAATATTTTGAACAGAATCTGGAAGGAATGGATTTTGGCTAACTTTCGGCGGTGGAGGTCCAGCTTGCTGTTTGAAAGGTTTATTGGTCCGTAATGTGTTGCTACCATATGATCTCTTGAGTGATGGTGCGCGGAAAGGATGTGCTTCCGTGTTAAAGACAACTATTTTTGAAGAAACTATAAGTTCAAACCTGACAAATATCAGAAACGTGAGTCTTACACTCATCCAGACTAATGTGGTTTGGGTCGTCGAAAGTAAGGTATCTTTTTTTTCAAAGTCAGGTTCACCCGCTTCCTCTCTCGATGATATTGAGACTTACAGATATTTAAGAACCTCGGCGAACCAGAAACTCTGTGTATCATCAATTTTCGACGTGTGAACATTGTTTACGTCATTGATAGCAGCAAACCCAGTTGGAGTGGATAAGAATTCGTTGAAACTATTGACAGCCGACGCCGCACGATCCAAATACTTGCTGTCCCCAGTCACACGGAAAGCGTAGAAATTAGACTCAAGAACCTCAGGTCTCAGGATGTAATCCGCAGCAGTGATGTAGAACCCATGAACTCCATTGAAAGCAAGTTGAGATTGCGAGGCAGTACCACCGCCTGTAAAGCTACCATCGGAAGATACGAACGCAAATGCCTCGGGACCTATTCCAGTGCTATGATGATAATGTACGTCAAGAGACTCGAAAATACCATATAAGGATAAACACGTACGCGGTACTGGCATAGGTATTCCAGCAGGCGTCCACCAATTGGAGGGCGATGTCCACAATGGTCTGGTTATTCAACAGTTTTCCACCTATTAAAATAGCATTGAACATTGTCCCCGAATCCCACCAGCTGGCTGCAACTTACCAAACAACCAGTTACCACCGTGGAAACAAGCTAAATGGGAGCTGATATGCCGGATGCGCCTCGAGTCATCGAAGTCAGCTAGGTACACATGGTTTCCAGGTATAGAGGTCTGTGCCATCCGTCGAAAATCAGCCCTTGTCATGGTGCCAATAAGCGGTGATACTCACCCTTAGTAGCGTTCTGATGGAAGAATCAACCGCGGTGAGCCATGTGTCAGCGAAGATATTGTTATCCGTGTTTGATAGTCGCGCATGCTTGATGAGATATTCAAAATAGCTATCAGACCCTCCTCCCCAAGTCTTGGGAACATGAGTGACAAAGAACAAATTTATGGACAACTTTACTCACGACATACGCGCCGACAAAGTTACCGGTTGCTGGATCAATACCCTGGGCTGCTAGACCTGCATATTTTTATCAATTTATAGGAAATTTTCTAGTCAGGTGGTAAGAAATTACCAGGCAAAGGGGCGGCCTGAGGAAGTGTCAGTAATTATGCTATTAGGAATAAATGATTACTTGCTAGATTGGCAATATGTTCAAGTGCTCCAATTGTAAGATCCGCATATGTTTGGTTATTTGTATGCTTTGTCAATGTTTCCCATTCTAATGACAACTAGCTGAAGTTTAGCGCATGAGCAATCGATTGTTGCAGTATACTCACTGTGCCAGCTTCCGCAATGTTAGACTATATCAATAGCAAAATTGTGAACCATTACAATCAGAAAAATTTTATGAATAGAATCTTACTGTTGCAATTGTAGGGGAGTTTTTGGAAAAATCCAAGAAACCAAATGGTATCACATTTTTCTGCGGAAATTTTTAGATAATCTTGTGAAAAATTTTCACAAGCTAATATCAAGGCTTACCCCGACCCAGGCAAACGCCATTTTATCGGCAACTTCTTGCGCTTTCTGGAGAAGTGTTGGGTGCACTCCATCACTCAATTCGAATGCGCTCAACAAGCCTCCAAGGTAACGAATAGTTGTTTCAAAAACACTGAACTACACGTCAGTAAACAATTTTCGATGGCCTTGTATAGATTACTCTACCTGACTGTGTCGGACGTTTGCGAGCGGCTAAAGTCAATTTTACCAGCAAAATCTACAGCTTCATTGAAAAGATCCTAGATCACACAATGTACGGCTCAGATAGCTATTTCTGGTACTCATAACCTATCTGGAACTAACTCACGGTCAAGCCCATAATATGCTGCCAAGAAGCTCGGATTAGTAGACGTCACAGATCGGGACATAATCTGCTTACCATTGTTGACATTGCATCTATAATTGTGGCGCCTTGAAAATTTATGTCAGACAAAATGACTGGCATTAGCTAGTGATCACAACGAACCCCAGCCATTACGACCATCATTGAAACCTGCAAAAAAAATTAGATCGATCATTCTTCCTGTTAGATAGATAATAACATTTACCCTGGCTCAACGGAGACAAATCGTCATGGCCAAAAGCAAATTGTCTTTAAAGATGTGAAATTAAACAGAATAAAAATATAAAAGAGTTAATTAACACACTTGTATGCGGAATAACTTTCGGTGAAGATTTTTTCGACAGCATCACGATTTTCCCTAGCGGAGGGTGGTAGTAGTATATGTGGATCCTGGACAGGTCCTGCCACTACGCCATGGATTGAAGGAGAGAGAATTGCGAGAGAAAGAACAACATGCTGAAAAGGAAGCATAGTTAGAAAGGGGTATTGAGGAAGGAGGGGCGGTAGAAAGGCAAGTAACTAACTTCTCCTTCTTATACTTATACCAATGACCTTGAAATTTGTGGATCTGCTGGAATGTTGATTTCTTCAATTTTCGATCGACTTTGCAAGCTAGTGAAGCGTGACCCTGTGCGAGAAGGCAAGAAGATCAAAATCAATAACCTCATGCTCAAATTATCTTCGATCTCTCATGCTCGGCCAGTAATTAATCGGTTCAATAACATCCTGTCGCTCCATCTATCAAGCCAACTACTACAACCTGATTCGCCGAAAATGTCAAGTTGTGAAGAGCAGGAGATGGTGCAGGTTCTAAGAAAGATTCATTGGAGTACATTAACACGTTGTTTACGAAGTCCAGTCCACATGTGGTTCAATCCCTCGTGATTGAAAAATCCGTGCATTCGATGTCAAAGCGCTATATTGGATGCGGAACTAGTGCTGGGATAGAGGAGAATCTTCCGTTGTGTCGTGCGAAATACCTGATTATTAATATTACAAGCCTCTTTTGAACATTTCGCAGTGGGTATAAGCTTCATTTTACCTACTGGACCAGTAAGTCATAGCATCTTCAAACAAATCTTCAATGTATTGAAGGGGTTTCAGAGGACAAAAAAAGTCCTCCTCCCTTATCATCTGTATCCCGTGTCTAATAATAATAACGTAATTGTCAGCATACCAACTGTATGTTAGATATAAACACTGACTTTGCCTTTAGGTGCGATCGTATGCCATTCCAGATAAACAACTTCGGTCCGTCCGGCTCTTCATTTTTATCTTGGTTGGCTGTGTCGTTCTCATCACTGTTTGATCCAGTCGCTGTGTCCAGGCTGAAGATTAAATTTTCAACTTGAGTTAGTCTCATTCTCCCTTTCTCTGTCAAACAGTGGTTGCAACCAAAGTTGTGCATTTCCCGTCCCTCTTCGGCTTTGAAAGAAGGCTTTAGAAATCTCTTCACTATCCCACGATTAATAATCGGATAACCAGTCGAAATTTCCCCAAGAATCATGTTCATCACACTGTGTCTGTGCGAATGGCCTATCTGAATAAAATTGAGCAATGTTGATTATGATACAAGCATCATCAAGTGACTCACGACATTTTCTGTGAGTATTTGCAACGGCATGGGGCACGACAAGCATATCACGTTACTTGGAAGACAAGCCTTGATATCGCCTTGATTCACCTGTTCCTCATCTAAGTTAAGAATTTCCAGTAGAGTTTTCATAGCCGCGGATGCCTGTCATATTCACAAGTCAGTACAAAACCTTACATTTGAACAAACATCGTACCTTTTCATCCCTTACAAAATTTTTTGCATCCCACTTCTGCTTTGTATTTTTCGATTTCTTCCCATTTTTCGTAACACACTCGTGAGCACAGACGCCCGCAAAGTCTAGACACCCATCATTGGCATAGCGAGATGATACACTATTGCATTCTCTACATTGAAAGCGCATAGTCATTCGTTCGACTGGATGAACTGCGACTGTGCTTGCACATTTCCACTCGGGCAATCCCACCTGTGTACTAAGGTCCAGGCGTGCTTGATCAATCCAAGAGTTTAACTGGCTACACAGCTGCTCTCGCATCAACTCATTAGTTTTCAATGTTGTGGAGATCGACATATTCGGGGAAACAACACCCGAGGACTGCAAAGAATGAATAATGGGGATTTGACGGAAAACGGGAAGGGACGGTAACACAGGACATTTGCTCGAGGAACGCAAATAATTGTAATGCTTTTCAACATCTAAATGGTTCGCGCGGTGTGCATTTTCCTTGGATCTGAGCTTACGCATTTCCGACAGCTTGATAAGTTCCCTTTCAATCACTGGTTTGAAGCGCTGACAGTCTGCAAACATGACAGTTTGTGGTGCATTCCCAATACCATTTGGGAGGCGTAAGAACTCACCTCGGTTAGTTATCTCGTCAAAATTGTTGCGGGCATTACGTTCAAAATCTCCAAACGATGTACCCGTCATCATATCACGGTAATTCCAGCCATGTGTCATTGCGAATTCACCAGACCTGGAGGTAATTTTGGGTTAACTCCATCTCTACTAGAGTTTTCAATGACTTACAGTGCTATGTTTGCATATTTTATTGACTCGTAGAATTCCTCTTGTTTGTTTCTCCAATCGAATAACTCGTTACAAAACTGTCATCGACATAAATCACAGCAGATGGAGACAAAGAGAGTCTATTTACCTTCATCCACTTGGCGTTCCTTATGATAACTTTCTGTTGTTGCTATTTTACCCATGTAAAAACCGGAATATTTATAACCATATACCCAAAAAGCACACCTGACAATACAACGCTGGATCAGACTGCACGTAGATCTTCATCGCATCAGGCCAAGCGGTTTTGCGGAAAATAGTTATATTGGAGTCACGTGACCCAACTGATAGAGTGTGCAGCAGTGGACAGACAGGGAAAAAAATGGGTCACGTACAGAAATGGCGAAAAGGCCTTGCGTATTCTAAATACTTCTAAATTAGCCGGGCTCGGGATACAATCGTCAAGAATGTACTTCGGGTGGAATGCTCGGAGGATGGAACCCATCCTGACAGCAGTCGTTCGCCAGCTGACTCCTTTAACTGAAGATTGATCAAAGTGGCTTTTTCCGATTTAAACGACTGGATGCATGCCGCCTGGGAAACAGTTCGATTTCAACCCAATTATCAAGGAATTAAATGTGATGCTTACGGTGTTACATAACCTTAACTTTAATCCAAAAGACATGTATGTTGTCTCTGCAAGACATACCTAGAAAACAATATCATCAAGAGTCTATGAAATCAGAGAAAGGATCCTGAGTACTAACTTCGCACTTCCCTAGACCATACACGAAAGCCGCATATGCTTGCTCACTGAACAGGTCGCCTGGATCAGGGAGAGGATTGGTTGCAGCGTTACGTGTTAAGCGCCAGATAAAACTTGCATGTTTTGCGGATAGAACCCCATATAGTGCTTTGTCGCACCGACTAAGCGCAAAGACATCTTTTGTCGATCTCGTCAGGACGAGTATCTCTGCAAGAAGCTCAAGGGGAAGAACCAGAAATGGGTTTTCAGCAGGTTTCGTGGCGGAAGGTATTAGTGTATGTTCAACTTTCATCCGTTGTTTCTTTCGTTCCGTGTGGCTTGAGCGTGAGTGTTGCGGTACATCTTGATTCGCTTCAGTACTGCTCATTAGAACTTTAAATCTGTCGATGAAGGTTTTCAGAATAAAGGTGCAGAGATGGATAAGAGTCACGTGGACATAGCATATTGTGTTAAGCAAAAATTCATTGGAGTGTGCAAAGGACCGCTTATCTTGAGGGTCGTGGGGTTTAAAGTTTCTTATTTTGGCCATTTGCTGTTTCACCAGCTAGATTGTGTAACGGCATGAGAATTACTGTCATCTAATACTGCGATCACCCACATGACGTCTATTTCTGTTGACTGCAAAATATTATTTGCCAGCGTGGAAATATACTGACCTGGAGAAGGGTAACACTGGAATTTGGAGTCCTTCTGTACTCCCAGAAACTATGTTCTCCATGGAGATGGCCGAGATAGGCGACAATGAGCCTTATAGATAGGACATTGTTATATTGTATGTTCCTAACTACTTACCATGAGTCGCAAATGTGCGTACGTTACACTTCTTAGTCGAACGTCATACTTGAGTGGTACCTTGGTTCTGGATTATGGTCTCCGTGCGGTGAAGTCACAATACCCTCTTGTGGTTATGGTCACTCCAACACTTCCAGAGGAAGCGAAAGACATTCTCAGAAAAAGAAACATTCCATTGCGAGAAGTACAACCCCTCAATCCAAAAGAGAATGTACATTCGAACTCGAGCCCTGATGCAAGATTCATCGAGGTTTGGTCTAAATTGAGGTTTTATAATTCCAGCAAAATTCTATTCAAATGAACTAATAAAAAGAATAATAGAGTTTTTGAGCTTGTCGAATACGATGTAAGTCGTTCATATTCTTCTACCTCCGTAAAAAGCATGGACCTCATTGATTTTAGCGAGTCGTGCTTCTAGATTGCGATATGATTGTACGGAAGAACCTCGATGAACTCATGTCATTAGACCTGCCCCCTGACGAAATTGCCGCTGCACATGTATGCGCATGTAATCCACGTAAATTCAAGCATTATCCTGCAGACTGGTAGCTATGCATGTCTCCGCAAAACTGTTCTAACCTGACCTCTTTATCCAATCCAGGATCCCGGAGAACTGTCCTCATAGCGCAGTGCCGCATCCCTTAGCTTCACCTCCTGTCGCTACTCCAAACTCTCCCCATCCATACCACCAACTCAATTCGGGGACTGTCGTACTAAACCCGTCACATGAACTCTTCAATTCTATCACACGTTTCCTATGGAGCAACGACCGCATTTCTGAAATGAAATTCGCAGACCAAGACCTCCTCATAGCTTTCTTCAGGGGCAAATGGAGACCATTGCCGTGGTATTACAATGCTCTCAAGACGTTGCCTCTAGCTCATAAACAAATGTGGAGCGATGACGAAGTTCGATGTCTTCATTACATCCTCCAAGATAAACCTTGGCAAGCGAGAATAACGCCGCCTGAATTCGAGCAGTATACTGTTGTTAACTCATGGTGGTGGGATCAGTTTGATAGCCTGGGCAAAGATATGAGCGTGAGCGACCCCGCCGGCTGGAAGCTGGTGTTGCAGAATGTAGATAAAGGTTATTGAATATTTACAGTGTAATTCTGTAACGGTTTCATTATGCAGTGCAGTGCTCCTTCTATTATGGACTAATAGACATTAAGTAGTTCCTCAGTGATTACATTTGCTAGGATAATCGAATATGTATAGTAGAGGAGTCACAATTCTACATGTAAAGGAGTTTCAGGAGTCCGTTGTGATGGTTCTGGGTCGAACCTAGAGACTGAAGATATGCTGCGATCACTACTATCTGACGAAAGAGCCTCCGTATCTGACGCCTCTGATGCAGCTTCAGTTACGCCGGGTAAAATGATAGATGATGCAACCGAAGCCGCTAACGACGTCGTCAATGTAGAGGTGACAGCTGCCACCTCCGTAGTAGTAAAGACTTTTTCCGCTTGAAACTGCTTCTCCGGGCCACTGCTACTAAAACTCGGTATAAATCTTGTCCACCATAGGGCTATGCGAATACCCCGATCAATGAAGCGCTGTTTCAGGACAAATAGAACCACAAGGATGAAAAACGCGAAAGCAGATAGAATCAGGAGACGATCTAGCCAGTCAGATTTCTCGAGAGCCGTGATAATCTGTTTCGAGGTTAGCATCAGGGTGTTCACCGTGTCATGTTGTGAAGATGTTGATCGGAGAGTTGAACTCGACGCGTCTGATGATAAGGGGTATCAGAGATGTGACAGAAAACGTGTAAATGCAGCCATGGGTTACCTAGCATCTGTGAAGTAAGTACTGAGCGCTCTAGTTCACCTTGCATAAGAGCGATTGTTCGCCGGAGGGCTTCTGTCACGTCATTGTTGGCTTTCATGAGGGCGTCATCCCTGAGTAGTTCTAAATGAGCAACAGAACATTTGAACCAAGTGTGAACAACCTACGTGACTTTTTCATTTGTGTTTTGTTTTTCTGGTACCGTCGTGAACCTAAGTAACTCCTCTCTTGCCGACTTGCTCTGCGCGTCAATCACTCTTTTTGAACTGAGCAAAGCAGCGCGTCCATCTCGACGGAGGCTGCAAAAGTCAATATTAGTCTTCTTTTTTGGGAAGTTCAGTCATGACCAGAACATACTTCGACTCAACTGAACGGTATTTGTCTACGACACTTCTCAAAGTCCGCCGATTCTTTTCTCCTTGTTGGTCACCGACAAGAATATCCAAAGCCTTCAGTGTTGAAATGCAAACATGAAAAATCAAGCAAATTACAACATCAACCATAAGAACGTACCTCAACTTTTCTTGCAAATGTGTCCAAATCTTCCCGCAGTTCAGCAGCCAAATTCTGCTGAAGTGACAGTGGACCTTTGCAAGCTTGTAGTCGTGGTATTTGAAGTTCCGCTATATCCTTTTGAAGCCTCTCTATAGACGCAATGAGGTCGCGTGTTTCTTCGTCAAGCGTGTCGGGAAGAGGAGGCATCGTTGTGGTTATGCACACAGCATACAGTCCATCACAGTGCACACTCTAGCCTACATTCGTGGAAGGTGGGTCTTCACGTGACCCATCTAGATAAGGTCGCTTTGAAGACCTGAAGCCGGGTATCGATTCGAACGTAATACAGAATGCAAGAACCTTGGAAATGATAGGGGCGAATTGTTGGTCAAGTTCTTTGTTTTCACATTCCTAATGGACCTCCCCAGTATAGTTAATCTCACCCTTTAAGTCCCAACGAATAGCTAATTACTAATGTACCAGGTATCACACCAGATAAACTCAATGATACCCACCAACATGACCAGAAAACTATCTGTATCATTGGCGCGGGTCCAGTCGGCTTGGCTGCTCTGAAAGTCATTCTAGATGCGCCGCAATTCAAGAGTGGTTTGTGGAAACCTATCGCCTTTGAATCAAGGGATAAAGTAGGAGGAATATGGTGAGTAAATTATTTCGCTTGCAACATGGCTAACTAATGAACATGAACTCTAAGGAATCCTGCTCCGCCAACTGATGAACCTCCCCTTACCCCACTATACGATTCACTCACGACTAACCTACCCCATCCTATCATGGCATTTACAAGTTATTCATTCCCGCCATCTACACCAGTATTTCCCCATGCAAGTGTCGTTCAAAAATATTTAGAATCATACGCGGATCACTTTCGGCTCTTACCATACATTCAATTCAACACCACTGTTAGTTCTGTCGTATATAATGCTCCCCGGTGGAGGGTGAAAACTTCAAAAGGCGAAATACTTGAATTCGATTTGGCGTTAGTATGCAATGGACACTACAGAATACCCCGGTACCCTTCCGTTCCAGGAATAGCAGAATGGCTCAATAATAAGAGGGCGTCACACGCTGCTTGGTATAGACGACCGCATGATTATGGCAAAGTCATCTTGGTTGTAGGAGCAGGACCTAGCGGACAGGACATCTCAGCCGAGCTTATGAGCGTTGCCTGTACAGTTATACATTCCGTCACCGGAGGATCAATAGAAAGCATCGGCAAGTTGAAACGCAAAGGGCGAGTCTCGCAATTTGGACCCGTCAGTGAGGGTCAAGTGATATTTGAAGACGGATCAGTAGAAAGTGGCATCGACTATTGTATTCTAGCAACTGGCTACGAGGTATCTTTTCCTTTTCTGCAGGAATCCGTCATTCGCACAGAGATACCCCCACCCGTTCCCCCGCTCCCCCGAGATCTGTATAACTCGACTTACGGCGTATTCCCTCTTGCGGACCACCTGCATCCCCTACAATCACATTACCTCCCAACTACCATTGCCTTTCTAGGTATGTTAGTGCGTGTAGCTCCGTTTCCTCTCGTCGAAGCACAAGCACGCGCAGCACTACAATCGTTTGCTCACCCGGACACATTCAATCCCATGCAAGAAGCTGTTGGAGTAATTATGCGCAATGAAGATTTACGCGCTGAACTTGGAACGGACGATCCGCTTCTTATTGCAAAAGCGTGGCATAGATTCAAACCTCACGAACAATTTGATTACCGTGACAAGCTTTGCGAATATGCAGAATCTGGGGGAGATAATATGAAGTGGGGTAAAGTCCGCGTACAAAACTGGGAGAAAGAGATGTATGACAAGAAAGATGTGTTAAGGAAGGTATGGAGGGAACTCGAGGCGAGTGGGGAGGCAGAAGGTTGGGTACAAGGCGTTGGTGAGGGTGGCCCGCATGAATGGGTCGAATTACTTCGGAGAATGCTCAAAAGAGCGGACGAAAGGCATATAATGGTAAAAGAAGTGGATAAAGCAAATTTGTAGGGTTATACAATTGTATCTCAGCATCAAGCAAATGTGGTATTTGGATTATTGATCATCTTAACAAGCACCAATAAGCAATGGACGTTCTTTCATAAATAAACTGATAAAAATAACGATACTTTGCGCAGCACAAGCATATAAAGTTCGTAAAATACTCGGCAGATATGCCGAGTGTACCTGACCCTTCCAGAACCTCGTCTGGACTACATATACATAGAGCTGCACCAGCGAGAACGGGAGCTTTAAAGAAGTCACGGTGTGAGAGTCTCTTGCACAAGTATGGGTTATCTGCATGAAGGCATTGTGCAGGGAGTCTGATAGAGCAGCACTAGCTGTGAAGAATGCACCCCAATGTGCTGTAGAAATTGACTTTGATTTGCTTCCGTGCGTGAAGATACTGGTTGATTAGCATTGAAAGATCTCATCAACCTGAGAAAGAGAATTGGGCAAAGATTTAAATATTCAGCTTCTTACTAAAATACCGGTTTCGAGAGAGGAGCGGATAATTTAAATGCCGTGGTGTTGTTTATATACATAGCTGGCAGGTGACGGATGTGATCAGTCCGAGGTTGCGGTTATACTCTGGGCAGCTAGACCATGTTTTAGTAATTAGGTGAAAGCTAGAATAGTAATTGAACATATGTGTACGTACATAAAATATTAATTATAAGAGAGATATTGAGTGGTGTTGGACCGGGCATTGCAGAGAGACTATTTATGGAACCGGGCTGAATAAGGGAAGAGTAGTGATCCCGCAGTAGACAACAAGTCCATCGGAGGAACCGTCTCTGTCACAGCTATTTCATCTTTTGTCTCACGCGACTTCTCTCCCTCTTACTCCCCCTCCATCTCTTCTTTCTCCATGAGTATTGCTTCCTGGTGTACGTCCTCCGTCTCATTGTCAACAACATCTCAAAGCCCTTTATCTTATCTGCCTCCTTTCCCTTAGATCAGCATCGGTACGCAACCTGGAACCGCACAAGGCGTCTACAGCAGTCACCCTACTTGGCTCGTACCGATACAAACACTTCTCGTGCAGCAACAGCGATGGCCCAGAATGGCCACATCGCTGTTAACATGGGCAACTTACTCCAGCCGACAAGTGAGACAAGTCCTGCAATGAGCAATAACAAAGATAAAAAGTCACTTGAGCCTCTCTTTGGGCCAAGCATCGGACCAGTTAGCGGCGGGCCGCCATGGACCATTACCCACGAAAAGAAAGTGGTTACCGATGAATTGACACCAGAAGTAGTTAACAGCTGGGTCGAGAAGAGTAAGGAGGTTAGTAAGCCCATCTAAAGTCTTTGCGTTTCATATATGCGTGACGATTTTGATGTGTTTCTGACACGCCATGGTTGGACTATGCCATTAACAATGATGTCATCTGTGGCAACTCCCCATTGCATCTCAGTTCCTGTTAAACTTGTTATGTAACTATATGCGCATTTTATCCTTGCATACAGTCTTTTTTGCATGATGGATGCTGATGCCAAGTGATATTATAGCAATCTCATCCAACCACTACATTACAAGCCCTTGTCAATCTCAAACGACCTACTCTTCGCCTATCTCCCTTATCAACCACTCCGGAGGATGCAGCAGGACAGTCGGATATACAGCAGGAGCATCATCATGGCCTTGAATTTGAGTATGATTGTGATGCCCCAAAATGTGGTATATATGTTAGCGTTCACCTTCCGAAAGATCACCCAGATGCCCCCGATACTGCTTCCCACAATCAGTTGGCGAAGTTGCTAGTCTTTGAAAATGTTGTGGATGGTGGCTTTGGGAAACAGCTCAAGCTCGATGACGGCGCCCTTCTGGAACTTGGGCGATTTGAGCATGTCAACTCTAGAAATACGTCATCATCCTCTGGAACCACATCTGCTTCACCTGTAAAAGATGACGCTGAACATGGTGCCGATGTTAGAAAATCGGATGCAGGATCTCCTGCGACAAACGGGCGAAACCACCATAATGGACGCATCAGATTTTCCCATTTCCACTTCCGCAAGCGATCTCACAACCGTAGTGTTGCAGGCCCAGCTCTAGCTGTTGTAGATGCTGAACCTATGGGTCAAGATAACAAAAAGGACAACAAGGATGACGGAGACCTTGAAGGAGTCAGGGTTACCATTCGGCTGGCTGCACTGGATGAACAGAGCACCGAGCTAGCCTCCCCGAATGAGCAAGTGACATATCTTCACATCGTGAGATTCGGTGCCAAACACAGCACAACAGACGGCGAAAACGCTGAAGCGGAAGACACACGGCCTTGGGTTGTCAAGGTAGTACGCCGGGAAGCAACAGTGCGTTGGTATTAGTTATGTGCGGGCGGGGTACTAACAACGGATCAGATTGGCCCGCATACATTCCATTTACATGAAATATTTGGACTCACTTCCTCAACTTCGAGTTCATATCCACCCACATCTACTGCGCCTGCAGAGAATCCTGAGTCACATACCTATCCACCTGTCTCTCCTGTGATACAAGATGGAGCGACAGCTGAAGATGAAGGTCCTCAGTCTGAATGTCTTCTGTGTCTCTCCGCTCCGCGTGAAGTAGTTCTCCTTCCGTGTAGGCATCTAGTGGCTTGCAAGGAATGCGCATTGAACATGGTTGAATTCGGTGCTGGAGGCACTATCCAACAAGCTGTCGAACCAGCTGTCCCAACGGGTGATACGGCTGAGGGTGGTGTCGAAGGGGCTCCATCTGCATCGACGCCTGCTCCAGTCATCCCTACGAATCCTAGAAGAAAGAGAAAAGCGAAGGGCTGGTTCTGTCCTGTATGTCGACAACGTATGTTCATTCTTTAATTCTTTAATTCTTGTTATTAAAATGTTCCTATCTACTGGATAGCATATACATCACTTTTGCGCCTTACAGCTGCCCCTCCACCTACGTTTGATAATAAGGAGGATTTAGGATCAGGCAGTGAGGATGAAGAACTCTCAGCTGCTGCACCAGCCACAATCGAACGTAACGGAGGTATCCTAGGCGCCTTGCGTGGCTTGAGTTTACGCCCTCCACCTGTCCCTACAGATGTAGAGAGTCAAGCAGGTATCGGACGTTCGGGTGCTTAAATTCCTTTAGAATATTAAGCTTGTCAAACACAAAGAAAGGTTGGGACTAACTCCTAGTTCGTTGATTATGTCGAGTGTACATGCGATCTTGTTACCATATAGTATTGTAAAGTATTATATTCTTTCACTTCCTGTGTTATGTTTTCTTTCTTTTTGTTCCAGTGATAGCTGGTGTTTTATTTGTCTCGCGGAAACATAAGCTAGTTTACTCTAGTTTTAGCTGGCCCATATAACTAGAAAACGAAACCATGACTTTCAAGCTGTACTTCCAAAATTGACTGCATTAGAAAAACTCAATCATAACTCAGTGTAACATTATCATTGTCATCGTAAACGATTGGGAGCGTTTCTTCGAATACCAAAGTAATAAGACATGACACACAGTTAAGTAGGTAGGTATATACGATATGTCACTGAAAAAAAAAAAAGATAGAAGAAATGGTTACAAGTAGATATGAAGCGTTACATTCCATCACCTCGTAATTGACAAGTCATCCCTTCACTTCATACTCATCCGGCGATCGCATCTGGTGGACTGCCACTTACATCAACTTTACCTTTCTCGTTCATGACCGCATTTTCATCACTGACTTCCACACCCATATCTTTACAATCTTTCATCTCCTTCTCAACAAGTCCCAGTGTATCATGTGGCAACCATACAGTTCTTTGAGGCCGCGAAGCAGCTGGATGAGAAAACCCATAATCGTCTTCCTCTAATTGTTTGCGTTGTGTATCTGCAGCGCGGTTATGTTCCTCTACGTCAAATGCCTGGCTCGTGGCCTCGATGTTATTATCTGCGCCTGGTTGTGTTGGATGATCTACTTCAGGGTCTTTGCTTTTTGTTCCGTCTGCTTGATGAGAGGAGTTTGATGCTGGAACATCCGCAGCATACGTTTTGTCTGCAAGACTAAGAGGTAGAGCACGCAACAGGGGACCGTAAGAGTTGTTGATAATAGCATTGAAGCCAGCCTATCGATCTGGTCAACATAAAGTTCACCAAAAGGAGACAGAAACTCACAGTGATAACAATCAAAATGATCATGAGAACACCCTCTGCAATAGAACTTGGTTTTTTGTTCTCATTGCGGGCTAAGAAAAATAGCGCACACAGACATATCTGTTGGACATATAACCCCACAAAGACATGTTGCAAGGCCTTTGGGAAGAATAGACCACCAGTGTCTGATACAAGAGGCTGCTGGTATGACCACAAGAAAAGGTATTTGTAGAGTTGGTAGAATGCAAAGAAGGTTGCACATGCGAGGCCATTAATGAGCGGAGAAATCATTGAGTATCCCAGGGCTGTGTGATACGTTAGCTTCCGGACAGAGATTTCATTAAATGGGCATGTACGCACTGATGACAACAAGCAGTGTTAGGCCAGGGAAGGTCGTACCCCATGCAACATTGCGTGTACCAAACTTGATGCCGTGGACTGCACGAGGAGTGCTTCCAAGTATATATAGCTTCACATAATAAATCACCAGCGGTACAATTTGTAAGAATCCACCAGCTGTAGCGGCAAGACCCTGAAGGATAATGAACCTGTGGAATATTTGAATTATTTATGCTTATATGATTGTGGAGGAAGATGATACGCACGTCAAGAAGAAAGTGGATGCTTGAGGGAGATTTTGGGCGAGAATCGTTGGAATAGACGTCGGATTACTCAGCAAATCATCAAGCGATGCAATTATACCAGAACTTAGAGTGATGATAAGGAAGGAATGCTGAAAGGCATGTCAGTTGAGGTTATCATACGTGGCGAAAGAAAACAGATTCCCCGGCTATCGACACTTACGATAACTTGGAAAATAAAGAACCGAGTCATTAATGACAATTCCAAACCTGTGCGTTTAGGAATGCCCTCGAATCGTGCAAGGAGGCGGAGTATTATTGGGAGTAGCATCATTAATATAGCGAGGAGCACCGGAGGAAGGATACCCTGACCATTAATACAAACTGTTAGAGATAGCTGAGAAATAAGGGGATGACACCAATTACCGAAATTATTCCAACTACAGGGTCTGGTAACTCGCAGATCCAAGCTAACCAACTGGCCTTTTGACACAATGCATGTATGTTCGATATGGCACCAACAAAAGCCACTGTGGAATCGATTGTTAGCCCACTGTGTAGGAATGGATAGGAGAAAATATGGAGTTTTTAAAACAGGGGACTAGTGTTTTCACGTGGTATAACAGGAGGACTGCCAACACGGGATAAGGAAACGAGAGAAAAGATACCGTACCAGGGAACGCCCACAGAATGATCAACCCCGCTGTTATTGCGTAACTGATAGCCATGCGGACCTAAAAGTTTACAAATTAATAAAGAAGGTAATATGTTAAGGAATCGAAAAAAATAACCACTTTTTGTTCATATGGGTTCAGGCCCAAATTGGCCCAAATGACGTCCTGCGGAGCAACATCCACATATTTACTACCTAGATTAGAAGAGATCAGTGGGTGAGAAACCCAATCAGAATAACTGAAATTACTAACTACTCACTCATGCGATAAGGTTCATGGTGTGCAAGCACTTGCACTGCAAGATGAGCTGCAATCTGCCTATTAAATGTCACGAATGCACTATTCAATGGTGGATATTCTCCATGCTTTCCTCCCATACCAACACGGCCTTTCATAGCAGTCATGGTTCCCTTGGCAACTCCGAGAACATCATCTTTCACATTCTTACGGCGGTTGGTATCTGTTGCGTTACTGCTTGCGTGTGCTTGGTCACCAGCCTGGCGAGTTTGGTCCACTTCTGGTCGGAAGTCATCTTCTCCATGAGTCTCGCGTACGTCCTCCTCCGTTTCAACACCACCGTCCATTGGCTGAGGATCCGCAGATCCACGCTCATCAGCGCTCGATATTAATGCTCTTCCTTCATCCAACAGACGTGTACATTCAATGATTTCTGTACGGCACCACTCGATTGTGTCTACCTTCTTTCCTGTAAACGGTACGAAGCCAAGGCGGTGTGTTGGACGCTTATCCGCGGGTACAATACTGGTATCTGGTGAGGACTGACTTTCCGTGTCGCGTTCTGAGTCGTGCGCATGTCCATGGCTAGTTTTGGCTAGAGGTGTAGGTTTGGATATATCTGATTTGACGTCAGATGACGACAGGCCACTTTTCCCAGCGGTCTTTTCAGCTTGAAGATGGAGCTTAGCGGCGGTGCGGAGAAGTACGGTCTCTGCGCTTTCAAGCTTTGCGCTAGCTTTGAGGCGACGACCATATATCTCTGGTAGCTCTTTAAGGTTCCTGTTGATCCAAATGCGCTTGACACCCCCGGGGAGGTCATGGAAAAGCTTGAGGAGGGCATCTTGGGTGAGGTACTTCACAGGTATGCCAGTGACCAATATGGTATTTGCTTGCACAGAACTCGAGTGTGCCGGAGTGACCAGGTACTGTTGACGGGTGATGATAAAGTGTACCATTTCATGTTTGATATTATAGAATATCCAGACTGCACTGAAGATAAACACGAATATTGCAAATTATTTTTTGAATGGACTAACATGTAAAAATGTAAACCAAGATTATGTGTGCAGCATAGCGTCCTTGCGATTGTGGTGCGATGTTGCCAAAAGTGAAGCGATCGAGGACATCTTTTCCAGGGGTAACGTTTCCAACATATGTCACGGGAATGAGAACTGCCCAGGAGACGAACCAAATGGGCAGAAACATTTTGACGAGCAATCGCAGGAAGCGAACGAAAAAGTAGGCGTCCATGCCATTAGCGCTTTTGATATCTCGATAATCAGCCTTGAATAAAGCAATTGGCCAACCAAGAAAAGAACTAGAAAGGGGTTTCACACGTTTCCTGGATTTGTTGTTTAAAAAGGATAAGAGGAGGAAGATAGGGGGAAAAGCACGAACGGAGGAGGGGGTACATAAGTTCGAGGCTCGTAAATGGATTTGAAATAAGGGCGTATAAGGGTGAAAAGAGCTATTTCGATGCCAAAGACGGCTGCATTGAAAACAAGAGCAGTAACGAAAGTCGAGCTTGAAGCCGACTTTGCGTTCTCAATGTTAGACCTGTGGGGCAATGTTAGTGGGGAGAGAGATAAGGGGAGAGGGAACATACATGAGTGAAAGAGGCAAGGAGCGAGGGGAAAGCGAAGAGGAACGAATGAGATTTTATATCGTTTTGAGGTCAAACACTGGATCTTGAGATTCTCTGCAAAACCAAATATTAGGTGATCATCGATCATCTCCCTAGTGACGTCATAAAACCCAGCCTCAAGCATATTTTCTCTTGTTTTTGTTTTCTAGCCAGTCACGAATTAATTGCTCTGCAAGTAGAAGAGGAGCTTGGGATAGTTGAACATGACACAAGCCACGCCTCCGCTGATATCCGTTACAGGAATGAATGAGTGTGACGTGATGCATTGCCTTTCCGAATAGTGAACAATCGGACCCTCTTATTTTATTATTCTTTACTTTTTCTGTCACATTCAGGGTTATGTTATTGGATCCTATCATTTCCCGTCCCAAGTATCGCTCCCTGAACTGAACTTCCGCTTTGCAGTGCGTACCTGCCTATATATATTTCAATACAACACACGAGAAGTAGTCTACACGGTCTATTCTTGGCCTCCCAAACTGTATCACTGATCCCGTCACTTCCCAAGCTTCTTTAAGTATGGACTGAGTCGAATTTTCAATTTCGCACGCCCCAATTAACAAAAAAAAATACAGGATGCTCTCTCTCATCAATAAATAGGTAGTACCAATTAGTCTGTTAATTGAACAGTCCCGCCTTTCTTATTCCTTTACGTCTTGAAAATGCGCAAAAGCCTTGCCTCCGTCACGATACGTGTGCGGCATAACGGGCATTCTCTGGAAGTCTTCATAACCAGATCCGAACATCCTCTACACATAGAAAGGTGTCTGTATCGGATGAGAATCCAAATTAGTAACTCTTAATACCAATGAATGCTAACGAAGACACTAACCCGCAATCGACAATTGCAATATTCGCTTCTTCATCTTGACAAATTACACATAACCCAGTTCTTTCCAAATGCCCTGCCATAGCCTTTTGTGATAAAGGTGGCTTAGGCACAGCAGCGGAATCCGTCTCACCACCTGGGCTGGGTTTGGGACTTTGGGATGAAGCCATCGTCGCTGCTGGATGTCCTTCTTTCGCTGCATTGCTGTTATCTTCACCCATAGTAATATTCTCATTTGCTTTTCTTGTACTTGCTGCTTCCTCGCCGCCTTCATTTACCGTATCCTGGGGCACATCCACAGGATTAGCTTCTAAGTGTACTTCACTCTCCCTACTTCCTTCCTCACACTCCCGGTCATCCATCATATCTGCCATTTGTTCCATCTCCATCGCCATCCGCTGTCGCAATCGTTCCGTCTTTTCATCTTCCACAAGCGTAATAACCTTCTTCACCAGATCACCCTTTTCCAGCACTTGCCCCGCATTTACATGGTTTGTGAATAATACTTTCTTGAGCGTCGGAATTGACAGTGCAGAAATTTCCTCCAAGGTCATCGAAACTAAATCATCAAGTGGAGGCGGAGGTGGCGTAACCGGCCGCTGTCGAGGAGGGGTCGATGGAGGTGGTGTCGGCCGCGGTGTTTGGTGCTGCTGCTGAGTGTGGGTATGGGCGTGGGATGGAGGTCGACTCGGCATTGACCATTGGGGACGTGTGTTCTGGGCTGGTGGTGGTGGTGGTCGATTGCCTTGATATGGGTTGTACCCACCTGGGTTAAAGTGTCCAGAATCGCGATGCTGTGTTTGGGGGCGGTATTGGGCATAAGGTTCGGAATATGGCCGTGGAGATGGTGTGTTATTGGATGGATGGGGGGTTGGACGCGGCATAGTCGGCGGATGAGGAGGAGCATTGTGATATTGTGGTTGTGGTTGCGGATTCGGACTATCAGGTGCAAGGTCTGGTCGAGCAAATTCAGGGGGAGGTGGCGTAGCTGACGGTCTTGATGGGAGGGTCGGAGGTTGTTGTGACGCACTCTGTCCAACACGGGAGAACAGTCCCCTAGGACGGTTTCCTGTAGTTCGATCTGGTACGGAATACTTCCTGTAAAAGTTCTATACGAAATTCCAGTCAATATATGCGCCATGCAAGTGTAATAACAGTACCTCATTCGTGCGTGGTAGACACCCATTTGTACCCTATAAATGCAACAAAATTAGTTCTTGACAATAAAATAATGAATCATAACGCACTCGAGCACAGATAATGGCATCGATGAGATCATCCTTCTCAACCGCACGATCAATCTTAATGTTATACGCATTTACGTATTTCTTCAACTTCGACAATGGCAGAGATTTAAGATAGTTTTTCCCTCCTGCCGTAACTGAACTTACTCATTAGCTCTTTCATCCCAAACTGTCCCAAAAAAAAGAAAATAGGTTTATTATCAACCATCTTTGTATTTTTATTCATCTTGATGATCTTTCAAGGAAAAAGGCAATATGAAATTGAGAAACCCACTTGTTAAGTACTCTATACAGAATCCACAAACATTCGTTGCTTCATATCCTGTATCACCGATACGTGGCATTAACGCTTGGAAGTCGCTACAGTTATGGCAATACATGTATCCTGTAGGACCGATACGCATATATCACCAGAAAAAGGAAACAAGTTCCATCAGAACAGCCTCAACAAGAGTGGGAAAGCCAAACGGCCGACCCATAGAACGTAGGGAGTCATACCACAATGATTGCATTTCCTTGATCTAGTAAATATCATATTGAACTCTTTGTTGCACTTCCGACACGCTTCACTATTCAGCTGTTCGGATTGCGGCGGAGGTCCGCTAAGGAGAGGAAACCCTCGTCTTGCATCGCTCATCGTTTACGCAACAACCTTTGGAGTGAGAAAGTGAAAGTAGAGTCGCTGTGAAAGCCAAAGTCCGTTGAAGATGGAGGAAAGGAAAGAAAGTGGGTATCTTATAAAGGCTTTGCAATGGGGGTAGAGCTAGACACCTTGGTAAGCGCAACATTCCTAGAATGTGCTAGAGGTGTTTTACCACACGTGATCATTCTGCTATTCGTAATTTCCGAGGTTCTGCTAGCTATATTCTACTCTACGTATTTCTTCATATTTCTATACTACAACAATCTTCGAATTCTTTGTGATTACAGTCCTTTACAGCTTTCTTGCTGTTTCACATCAAACACCGCTTCTCTCCCCGCAGCATGCCATCTAGTAAGCGCAATCTAAACGCAACGTTTTTTTACACGCCTAGTGGCACAGACTTCCAGAACCCCTAAAACCAAACATAGCTTTGGTTTACTACGAGTTACAATATACATCGGTCCGATGGCTGAACCGCTGACGACTCACAGCTATAAGTACTCTACGCTACTCTTGACTCCATGAGTCATGACCAGGATTTACGCGTTTCATATGTCGCACGTGACACTCTCAGATGCAATTTATAAACGCAAACCTGAGAGCGCGTTAGTTACGAACAGTTCAAATTGTCAAGATAAACACCATGATCACTGTTACATTTGTGAGTTTCAAAATGGCAAAATCATGGCAAGATAGCTGATATAATTCCATGTTCAGATTAGACATGGTGAGAGCGAGGATAACTTGGTGAGATATCACGTTATCTTATCAATTCCCAATGATCTCTGCGATGCTAACACCAATCCAAATTTTAGAAACAGATATGGGCAGGTTGGCGAGACGCGCCGCTCACAGAATTAGGTCAGTCATACCTACCTAGTAACTCTATATACCGCTGTAACCCTTTGTCAAAGGTCAAAACGTTCGTTAACACCTTCTTGCCACTCCACTTGATCTACCATGATGATAAACTACAGCAAGCGCAAGCCCTTGCAGAAGCTCTATCATGCACTCGTACAACCCACATCTACGCCTCCCCTCTCAAACGCGCCCACTCAACCGGGTTAGCCGTCCACTCTGCTCAACCAGACCCGAAACCCCACTTCTCTCTCTCTCCTCTGCTGCGCGAACAAACTTATGGCATCGCAGAAGGCTATCCGTGGGTTTTGATCCCACCAGATGATACACCAAACGCGGAATTATATGCGCGTAACATTTTCCCCGTTTTATACGGAAGACATGAAAAATACCCTGATGGAGAGAGCTTGGAGGACGTTGCGATCCGCGGAAGACACGCTCTCCGCGAATGTGTACTTCCCCATCTTAAAGAAGATGGCGCTCATATCGCACTTGCGAGCCACGGTCGGTTCATTACGGAGATGCTGGATGAATTAGTAGCGTTGGACCCAGATTTGGAAAGAGATATCAGGGTGTCTGGATTAGTTAATACAGGTTGGACACGGGTACAGGTTGCCGTGAAGGTAAGTAAATTCAATTTTGGCATTTAAATTTATGTGGCATTTTCTTCTGGCGCGTGATTGATATAATCTAATAGGAGGGTCATATAGGCGATCTGGACCCGGCAAAGCCTCCACCATTGAATGTACACATAACACACCTAAACAACAGTGATCATCTCCGTTCTCTGGTCAGTCGTCATCAATTGCTCACATATTTTAACGGTACCTGAACTTTCGCAGGCTCCAGTAATAAGAAAAGGTGAAGATCAATCGAATGCAGACTCCAAGGGATTTTTTGGTGGTGCAGAGATAAAATAGATATTTCGTATACAATAGATAAATTACCGGAATAAGTTACTCCCCGAAAGGAATGGAAACAGTACAAATACCATAGATCTATGTGACCCCTGAAGTGAATCCCACTAGTACATTATTAGCGGCCAAGAATAACAAAAGTCAGTTCATCACTGCAGCCCCAAACCGACTCGTTTGTCCTTTGTTGGATAAGCCCACCCTGACAATGAGCGGCTACGACGGTGAATTAATTTTGATATTGAAACCCGAGACACCTTGCTCGTGTCCTTCTGTAGATTCCCAAGTGAACGGCTGAATAAAGGTTCGCTGTGCGTTCGTGTATGTCCCGTCGGCTCTTCGAGAGAGCCCATAAACACCGCCATAGGTGATAGCAGTGGCGAGTAATAGGTAGGCGACCCTTCTTCCAAGGAAATGATGCAAGAAAGAGGTTCTGATTTCCGTGTGTCCGCTCGTTGCTCACTGTCGGATGTGATACTTGTCGTCATGCAATAAGGTTGTTCGGCTTGTTGTTGAGCAAAGTAAACAGAGTCAGAAAGTATGGGACTGTCAGAAGTAGGTGGACGCGGAGGTCTCGTCGGTCCTTGGGTGTGCAGGGAGACGGGGGAGGAAGAGACTGATAAGAATGTACTAGCTGATGAAGATGAGTTCCTTCGCGAGTTAATGTAATCCGAGGAAGTGATCGAAAATTTGCTTCTTGGACACCTAGCACTATCAGTTTCTTTGATATTCCGTTCGATACTTCCGGCATCCACAGCTTTTTCCTTGTCATTGTCACCCCGTACGGAAGATCGCATCCAAGAATGAGTTTTATCCATGATTCCAACAGCAGTTCGAGGACCACAGCATGACCCCCAAATCCGTGGGTTCAAGATGAAAAAGAGGCACATAGTTAATAAGACCAAGCCAAGAATAATTCCACCGAGAATAGAAAGTTTGTGCATTGGCGTGCTTGCAATCGCTTTGTCGGGTGTTGAGGTAGGATATTTGGGATTCAGAGGTTGCGGTCGTGTAGTAATGATTACCAGCCCCGGACCATGTGAGACGATGGCTGTGGGTGTTTCAATGATCGATGGCAACGTGTTTGGAGAAGGAAGGCTGCTAGAGACTAAATCCGGTGTTGCTGTGATTGTGGGTCCAACGCCTGTACTTTGTTGATGCATGGCAGCCATTGACATGAATACATCAGCGAGTGGCGGGAGTGCGTTATTATTGCTGGCCCCTTGAGCGAGTTCATCATAGACAGGCCAGTTGTATATTGTCATAGGTTGATCGTCCCGCCCATACAATGCACTGCGTCTGGTAACCAGGGATTGTCGCCATGCGTGATGACGTGCAGGAGCTGCGTGTATGCCGCCAATGACGGCCGATAGGGTCCAGACAATAGAGAATGAAGTCATACGCATATTTCCAGATGAAAGAATGTGATGCCGTGTGGGCTTTGATGGGTAGTAAAGGTGTAGAAAGATGGCGAAATTTTTACAAAACTTTGACATTAAGGGGAGTATTTATTTAATTCCTCGTTTAGAGTGGCTGCCATCTACTGCTAGTGGCGTGTGGCGGACATTCCATTGTACAGCCCGCCACCAGAACCGAGTGTTCCAAAATGGACTGAGTCAAAAA
Organism: Floccularia luteovirens; assembly: GCA_009739215.1. NCBI lineage: Eukaryota > Fungi > Basidiomycota > Agaricomycetes > Agaricales > Squamanitaceae > Floccularia > Floccularia luteovirens. Next base: position 1,167,595 of record VSJF01000011.1, read on the forward strand.
GGACCCTTGGTTCACCTTGGGGAGTGAGTCACTTCTGAGGTTCGTCCAGAGTTCACATGCACAGGCCATTTATGGATTAAACACGCAGAACTCGCTGTTCATGGTATCCGTAATGGTGCTGTATTTGCCCATTTGTGGTATCGCCATCAGAATCAAACAGAGACAATCTCATTTATTCTAATTCCAGTTTGAGCAGAGCTGTTAACTCGCAAAATGTTAAAAGAAATTCATTCAAGTCGGGTCAAGATGATTATAAGAAAAATCCCTTTTCTACACTCTTCTCGTTGTGCTTGTGCATGACATTTCATTCGTTCCGTCTTGATCCTTCTATCCCAGGTCTGCGGCAGTCTGCTTCAAACCTTCCTTCTGGCGTCCAAGAGCCTTTCCAAGGTCAAGATCACGCTATGAATTCTAACCTGCAACGGTCTAGAAGGAGTTCTCGGGATAACATGGGCCACTCATATGCTACTCAGGTGCTGCTTACGTCTTACCAGCCGGTGTGAATGTTACATTCTCTGCTTACGAGCTCGTTATTACTTCGACAGTCTGGTTCTTCTCTTCTCAGTACTTTTCAACTACAGGTCTTGCTACATTCATTCGGACCCAGTGACTATTCTATTAACGACGATTTAAGCAGCAGGCTCCTAGCATGTTGACTACACAGCCTTACGATAATACTGGTGGATATTCGCAACACCACCCAGGACACTTCTCTGCAATGCTACCCCAACAACGTGCTACTGTTATGTCAATTCTTGCAGACAACCTCGTCCTTGTTGCTGAACGACTTCGCACAATCAATGGCTCCTATGAAGAAACTCCTGACTTCTTTCTTGATCTTGTCCAAGCAGTCGATAAAGCGTTAGCAAGTACCGAACGAACCCTGGCCACTCAACCTCTTCAAGTATCTAGTAACTTTGGTGACACAGGTATGACAAGAAGGGGGAGGAGAAATTCCAGGCGAACTGACCCTCATCTGCAAGAGCGAAGCAGACACCGAACAAGAACGTCTCGTCCGAGATCTACTATGTCTGAGACTAGAACCGCTGCTCCGGCGCATAGCCACTATAGATCAACTCCTGCACTGTATACTTCCTATCCTGAGATGTCCACCGCTATCACTGCAAATGTTCCTACTGCGTTTTTCCCAACCCCAGATCTGTCAAATCAAGCATCTGGTTCTAGGCCTCCAAGAAGCACAAGATCTCAGTATTCTTAGCTTTTCTTATTTTTCAATGAGCCCTTCTCGGACTGTAGCCTTTATTTGTTGAATATTAAAAATATAGTTAGAGCTTGGGACTTTGTATTGGGTTGTGATATTCTTTTTTCTTTGTAATGTGGCCACGTTTTTGACCTAAATACAGACAATTACTAAACAGGAAACGATAAGTGTCACGGATATGTCCACTTTCATCCGTGTCCATCACCATATACTCGCAAACTAGTTACTTCAAATACCAACACATCTCATCGTAGCAAAAAGGCTGGCTACAACATGTCAATAGATCCGTACCATGCAGTTCAGCAGGAAATCCAAACTTCGTTGCAGAATGCGTCGCAGCTGCATTCCTCATATGTCAGAATTCGCAGCATGGCGCGAGAAGATAGCGAGGAGCTGATATATGCAAGGAATGAAGTAGGTAGCATCTATCTATACCATATCCCGACTCCTTCCTAAAACTCCTCGTCACAGTTGAAGGCGTCACTTGCAACTCTGGAAGCTGACCTTGAAGACCTTGAGGAGAGTGTGAAGTAAGTTCCTCAGGCATTTTGTGGTTGTGGCAAGAGTTAAAAGTGGGTATGAAGAATTGTAGAGTCCACAGACGCCAGGATGTTTGGGCTCGACGATGCAGAGGTGCTTAAACGTCGGCGGTATGTCGAGCATGTAAGGAAGGAGATACAGGTGCGTCCATCTCTGCTATTCCTGCTATGTAACCAGGTGTAGATATATTCATCTCTCGCAAGTCTAGAACATGAGGGCCAGTGTTACAGCACCAAATTCCTTGAATCAACCACAGCACCACAACTCGAGCTCACCTATTTCTCCTGCGCAAGATACAGATGAACAGTCTGCATGGGCACGCGAAGAACAACAGGTATGTTGCATTGTATACTGAAACTTCTCGTTTACTTACAAGACTGTACAGCTAATGATTCGCGAGCAAGACCGTACTATGGATTCAATTGCGGGTACCCTTGACACAATAGCACGCCAAGCTAGCATGATGGGTCAAGAAATCGGAGAACATGTCGAGATTCTAGGTGATCTCGAACAGAATGTTGACAAGACAGACACAAAATTGAGTAGTGCAATGCTGCGGATGCGCAAGTTCCTTCGCGACTCGGAAGACAAGGGGAGTGGTTGGTGTATCATCATACTTATTATCGTGTTGGTTGCACTATTACTTGCTGTTATCTTAATTTAATTTTTATGTACCAAAATTTGCTACTTCACATGGAATCATCTACACGAGTACCCTCTTATACAGTTCATTCATGATAATACATATCTGGTGTTTAGTCTGGTCTATTGGTGTCACCGTTTTTCACGAGGTTTAAAACTGAGTTCTCTCGAAGGAAGGAAGTCTTTGGTTAGTAGTCAAACTCCGTTATCATTGTGGTGGCATGGACGGGCATGTGCATGAGTACTTATTCATGGCATAGATATGGATGGAAAGTGAATGTATAAAAGGTGGTAGGTAACAGTGCTCATGCAATAAGCTTCACAACACCACCAGCCTCATTGATTTTTGCTCTAGAATATGAAAAGAAAATCAATATTTAGAATCAAGCAGACGAGCATAAAGCCAATGGAAAACGTACTCTGCTTTTGCTGACACAGAGCGTGCTTTTACTATGAAGGGCAACTTTGGTAATCTTATGGTCAAGTTATGTCAGTTATGAGACTGTCTGATTGCGATAAAAGCCTAGTACTCACTGTCCGTTACCTAGCACTTTTCCATATCCAAATTTGAGTGTGTCAATTACAGGTACAACGGTCGAGCTCTCTGTCAATTCCTTCTTCTCTTCTTCTGGTATAAGACTCCAGAGTTTATCGACATTGATAATTGGACGCCAGTACGCATTGCGGGTCAAGTGGAAATGGCGCATACCGACTTTACCAAAGTAACCAGGATGGTACTTATCGAAGTTAGTTCTATAATACACAGACGTTAAATGGCATCAATTATAAATGAGAATAGCTTGAGAGAGGTTGCTAACCGGTGATGGTGCGCACCACCAGCAAGACCACGACCACCTGGATGTTTGCGGTGTTTGCCAACACGTCCGTGACCGGCCGATACGTGGCCGCGGTGCTTGCGAGTTTTTGAAAGATGTGTCGGCATTGCGTTCTGTTCTTAAGAGAGTTTGTGTTAGTTCACAATAATACCAAGATCAAAATTATCCCATATCAGTGCGGCATCCAACTGAGAATTCATACATCCATCCCAAAACCCAGCCATTTTTCTCCGCAGCACTACAGAATGGTACTCCGGAACGCTCCAAGCAAGAGATCCAACAGAAAAAAGTATTTGGGACACTAACCTTGAGGGTTTGTCGGTTGGTGGACAGGCAGCGACGACGGATCTGTCCATCCTTTCCAAAAGCTGCGCCACTTTGCAAACAACACCAAATAACCTTCTTAATTCTGATTCTAAGTTCAACTAGCACTCTCATTGACGACCTTACATACCAACACATACAACGGAGAGTCGGTTTTGTGGCTATATTTTCTAGTAGTAAGCTGTCAGTTACCTCCTGCTTTCTAACGGTATTAATAACTGTATCTTAATGGCCAACCTTCCGATCTTCTCATTGAATACGAATAACTCAGATCTTCTGTTCATTAAAATCTCAATCACGGTATTGGAAAACTCTGCTTCAGACTAACAGAATCAACCTGTAAGTGTCTGTGATGATCTTACTCCTTCAGGGCAAATTAGAGCGTCAGTCATTCGTCAATTTATGAAATGAAATTTTGTTCTGCGACAATCCGTACCTACGTTACGATCAACTCTCCATAATCGCTATGCCTTTCGTGCAATTCTCCATACTAATATCAATATCTAGGCAATGAACGCACCAAACCGACACGAACTTTATGTTTTAGAGGATGGCGAAAAGCCGTGCGTTATAATTCTACAATCATTGAGTGAAAGTGCTCAACACTTGTGGGTCAATATCAGAGTGGAAGTAATTGAAGATACCAAAATCCCGAACGCCGCAACTATCAAAATAGTGAAACAAGACCACACTTTAGGCAATATGCTTCGTGGGTATGTATCACTTCTAGCAGGTGATAACTTTTTTGATGTTTTATAAAAATCACGTCTGGGAACAGGCAGTTACTTTTAATGCCGCAAGTTCTTTTCGCCGGATACAAAGTACCCCATCCGTTACATCCCTATTTCCTTATCAAAATACAAACAGATGGAACGATGACGCCCCAGGCAGTGCTTGAACAGGCATGTACGAAACTGATAGGTACTATGTCTTCACTGGAAACGAAGTTCAAGAGAGAGTTCTCGTTTAAGGACGTCGAAGGTACAGTAAGTGGTGTCACCGCTGGACTGGGTGTAGAAGATCCGTATGGCGGGACCGGAGGTGCTGGCGCTTGGGGTAGAGGGCGTGATTATCTGGACTTCTAGTTCAATCTGTTATGCTGTTATTTCGTCATTGTATCACATAAACTAATTGTATATATTCCCTATTCAATTCTCGTTTTCCGCGGTTCCAGTTTCCGGTTATGAACGGAAATCTTCCGTCTCCGCAGGACGCCGTTGATAAATCGTAAGATATATTATCTCAGGCTATACTCACGGCCGTTAATTACAGCTTTACAGCAGGTGACTAAGATACTATTTAGGCAGCGAATAGCCGTTAACAAAATATCAATGATGAACTGCATCTATTTATGTTGTTTAAAGCGTTTTAGTCGCTTCTTCTCCTTTTCTTCCATCATGATTTGTTTCTTTCTCTGTGTTTGGCTGATCAAGTTCTCTTCTTTGTCTTCTCGAGATACCTGTGCCATATACTCGTCAATACAATCTTCCATCTTCTCCTGAATGAGTAACGCAGGGTCTTTCCCCAAAGTAACGTCTTCTGGTCGGACATCCCATTGAAAATCAAAACCCCACCCATGCACGCCTACCACATCCGGAGATTCGGACGCCGACGACGCTGATATCAACCCTCCTTCCTCACGCCACCATTTGACAAAGTATACAGCGGCCCGGCCAAGATCCACCTCCCCTCCTCTTTTCATCATTCCCATGCGTTTTGCAAGTTGTTCTAGAAAAACGTCTAGATCGTTGGTAGGGGGAACCCCTGGCCGTAAAAGGCATAAATACGCCGGCGCTGATGATTTATGAAACGTGATGAGATCAGTTGACATCTAGCGTTAAGATTTAACCGCACGGATAACTAATACGCACAAATGGGATTGAGGATGTTCAGCCTGTATAACAGATACCCTGCTAAAGCTTCCATGTCGTACAACCCTTCTTTAATTCCCGCTGTAAGATTCGGTAAGGAACAAAAAGGTTCTCTTATCAGTACACCGATTTCATGAACTAACCAGAAACAGGCAAGGATGTTACGTACCAATCAGTGCAAGTTTGACCCCTCTTTCGGCGCCATCCGTGCCGTGTCCTAAGAAAGGTAGCATTACTCCAGGACTATCGTACGAGTACACCAATGGGTCTTGGGACAGTTTCAGACGTGTGGAAAGGGCCTGAGTCATGCCAGGGTGCGCCGATGTCCGTAGAGCTTTCGGTGTCCCTAAAGTCATAAAAATAAAGATTAGAGTTAGATGAAATGAAATGAGGATATTAGACCTTACGTCCTTTGATACCCATGGTGCGAAGTGCGTTCAAAAGGGTGGATTTACCGACGTTTGGCATTCCAATTACTAGAACGTTAAGCTCTAGAGCATGAGGATGCTGCTTTGCTATATCTGTATACACAAAAACAAAGAATTCAGGTGAGTTGTGTTTGGAAACACTCTCGAAGTACGCTAAATTCCAGGAATAGACAACATACTTACTAAGATCTCATTCAAGTCGCGAATGTCCCGCGGCCTGTGCCATGAAGCAAAGAGTAGTCGCTGATGGGGGAATTTTTTAGCCATTGCCTTCTTCAGAGGCTTTCGACGGGTTAGGTACTATTTTTTTATAACACTCAAAATAGGTATCTTGCCTCTATTCCCCACTCGGGAACAAGATCTCGTTTGTTCAAAACGACAAGATGTTCACAAGCCTCAGCATCTACGATACGACGGGAAGGGTTATTCAGATCCCATCCACGTTCAGCTCTCCACTTCCTGAGAGCACCTATGCACAGTTGTTAGCAGGTGTGAAATGTCAGTTGAGCAAAGATTGACTGTGATAGAAGCATCAAGAATCAGCTTCTTGAGACACGAGCGCGGGAAAAAAAAACGAAGGAACACCCGCAGTTTTGCTAATATAGCGAGCGTACGTGTGGGTTATAAGAAACAATTTTGCCCGACGAGCACGCAAGAATCAGTCTAGCACACCTTCTAGCGATCTGTTAATACTAGTCAACGGTAGACGAGAGTCTCTGATCTCCAACACAACATCCGTCCTATTAAGCAATGCAGGGAGCATCCGCGTGAATTTCATCATGTGTCCGGGGAACCATGATGGAGGGTTTGGCAGTAATGGCATGGCAAGACGGGCTAGAGCCATGATTATGGAACCTTGCGGTTTGCTTGGGGTTCTTAATTGAAGATGTAAACTAGGTTCCCGTTTCTGTTAGAAGTTTGATGCTTACTTAAAAATATTCCAGTGAAACACAGCAAAACTGCTCACCGGCCTGATGAAAAAGCACCGGTGTGAGTACGAAGGTCAACGGGTGGCCACGGGGCATGTAGGTTCGGGCTGCTCCTTGGCCGCTCGATTTAAGATTTGAGGAAGCAGTATAAACCGTAATTGAGAAAGACTTAGTGCTATTTAATCATGTTTCGTTTTGAAGTTTTTGGTAAATATTTACAAAGCACGGGAAGTGGGTTCAACAAAGAACAATTATATTTGGCACTAAACAAAAACCCTTTTAGTGGCAAGTAGGGTTTGATATGATGGACAACTTTTCATCAGAATGTGTAAAGGGAGATTCATATATCCATTTGGCAGATACCATAATATGAGAGTCAGGATTGCGTGCGACTATGATTGTTAATTTTAGAACTTGGCATTTCACTTGAAGCCCCACAAGTACCCACAACTCGATGCAAGTGGAAACTTTTGGGGGGAGCGGCATTGCTGATCCACCCATGTGTACATGAAAGACAAAAGTTGATGTGTGCTAAATAATTTTATATAACCTCGAAAGTTGCGACAAAATACAGAACTCGATAACCATGTAAAACGAGGACAAAGGAAACCAGAGGCAAAAGGGGGGAAATTGTGTATTACTATCACGATAATCAAGAAAATGAGATCAGGGAAGGCCGTGTAGTGGGGTTGTCTCCAGGAACTGGGAATATGTATGGTAAATTTATGGAATACTTTGAACTCTGCTTTCGTCGGCGTTGTCGGCGCCGACGCCCCCAAGAACGAGAAAATCATTCGAAACCTGAGTCAATAAACTTCCTGACATCTGCACTACTGTTTTATAGCGCGGGGTCAAAATCGAACCGTTAAGACACGAGATATAACATACGCATTCATACCCACCCCTCCTTGCCCACACCAATTGCATCGAAATTTTTACCACTACGCGTCCTTCTCTCTTGCAAAACTGGAACCGCGTCTAGATTGATCAGTTTCTCTGAAGGCGGTGGTGAGCCCTCTACCCAGCCTTTCCAACCTTTCTTGGCAGCAACCCGTTTCTTCCGCTCTCGTGGGATTTGGGTGGTCATTGGAGCAGAAAGGCTCGGATTTTGGGAATGAAGGTCCTCGTCCTCGTCAGGAGTGTGTGGCCTCTTTGACGAGGTACGAGAGGTACTAGAGGAAATTGATCGTCCTGGTGACGACCGTGGAGTTGAAGGGAATAATAAGGGTGATGTGGCAGGAGGGGGTGTCACGGAGACAGAACGCTGGATAGTGGGTATGTCAATTCTTGGGCGTGATCGCCAGAAGGATGAGGCGCTTGCAGCCTTGTTACGGTCCTGTGGATGTTTACTGGAACTCGCAAATTGAAGCGCCACCGATGGAGTTTGGTCCGGAAGTTCCGCAAGGATAAGTTGCCTTGCCTTGGCCTCTTTCAGCTGCCTCCTCTCCTTCCGCCTCCTCTTTTTTTCTCTCCTAGCGTCATCGCCTTCGACTGCCTGATATGAGGGAACACCATTCAACAAGCTGGTTAACACATCCCGAGGGGGATACCAGTCAAAAGCGCCAGCCATGACGGCAGTAGCAGTGCGGCGCACCCGTTTTGCGGGATGCATAGACGCAGGAAGATTCGAAAGGGCGATGGCCATTGCAAACGACGGGGAGAAAAGGGTTATAAAAGTAGGGGGCCCGCAGTGGAGCAGAGTCGTGGTTTGGAAGCAATTGTGGCTTGTTGTACGTTTACGGCAGACCATCAACAAACACAGCACCTTTCCTCCAGCACGTGCCTACCAGGAACTTGCAAGTTTTTTCTGGAATTCAACGATCGATTTGGATACAATCTAGTATCAAAACTAATCTATCTCCGTCATTTTTTCTCTAAATCTCTACTTTTCCCTAGATTTAGTGTCATTTTGCATATCTTATCCGAGAAATCAGTGCAAACCAGTTTCTCTACATTCTCTTTAAATTCCCTTTCTTTAAGCGTTCCATTTAAAATGGAAGCCACACCTCTTTCGGAGATGGGCGCCCCTTGTTCTTTTCACACCCTCTATTTTCATCATCCAATCACATCCTGCTGAGAACCGCTGGATTGGTGCGGCGCATACACACCGAGCTTGTACCACCTCAGGTTTGTTCCCAGCCAATTCTTGATTCTCACTCTTGGCAATGTAACTGTGCACCGCAACAACAAGTCAAACAATTGTTCCCTACATTCCCCGCAATTTGCACAGGTTGCTACTTTTGACAGCTTTTGGATTGTGGGAAATATCTTTATCCCACAACCAGACCGAACTCCGGGAAACAGCCCGATCGTCGAAGCAACCCTCTTCTGGATATGGTCCATATTCTAATATATACCCGTATTGACTCCTGAGCTGAGTCGTAAGATGAGAGCTCGATTAGTTATCAAGAAACTTTCCTTCATTTGTCGGTGATCACAGCTGTTTCATGCTGTCCACTACACCATCTGCGACAATGTTCGTTGATATCCGTAGGAATGCAGAGCACCAATCATAACCCTCAGATGGAGTGTTAACGTTCTAACCATAACCATGATAACTAATTACCTTTTCAGCTAGTCCCTTGTGTGTCAGGTGCTCTCACAGATGCCCGTCAATCTGTCCTCTTGGCAGACTCCCAGTTCCAAACATGATTCCCAACTGATAATCAAGTTCGGCCGCGGCCTCTACAGCATATCGTTTTCAATTCGTCTTTTGTGCAGACAGCAGCTGCATAACAAGGTTCTGAGAAATCCAGATATTCTTTTTGATAACAATGCAATGAGTTGATGCAACCATTGTCGCCGTCTAATTCTTCCAATTCCGGAAAGAACACAATTGTTATTGTCATTGTATTTGTTATTTATTCGAATATCTATATCTGGACTCCCACCCACTTCATTTATGCACGGACCCGCCGCCTACTACAGCCGCTTGATTGCACTCGCTTTTGTCTCAGTAATGATATGACCTGAAGATCCTCCAGCTCCGACGCGAAACAAGCGGTGTCCTATTTTTATGCGACCCCTACAGCATCGTTGCTTCCAACACATCGCTTCAATATTGCTAGCCTAGGTATAAGTCATTGATATTTTAATGTTTGATGTGAAACCCCGCGAGGCATCCGCAGTATTTTAATTCCACCTTTCATGTCTATGTATGAATGTATTTCAATTCAAATTTTAGATCCATGTATGATTCGGGTCTCAGAGCGTGACTTTATGCCTGCATTTCTTGGATCATGTATGTGCAACCTCGGGAACTTGATTGCTACATATGCATGACCGGAACGTGTTATTATCATTCTATGCTAATACCCACAGGCTCGCATCCACGTGTTGTTTTCTCATGGACTTGTCATGTGTATCCTCTGACAGGGCAAGAATGTCAATTACTAGATATCCCTTATCAGCCTGTTTTTGGACTATGGCCCGGTATAACCATTGCCACTCCAGACTCCGTGTACCAATACTTAATATGTCTAAGCAATCAGCTGGTTGCTGGTTGTGACTCTAAATGACACTTACATACACCAAGCTTAGTACCATAAAAGAAATACATCAGTCCAAATAAAGTAGTATCACTTGACGCTGAGAGGTACATACTAATCCGAGTGATTTCTATTCCACAAAGCCCCATAATTCCAAAACAAGTGAAATGCGGAACCTTCCGAAAGCTCCAGCGCCTCTCATTGATTCTGACACGATTTCCTCCACAGATTTGGCGCCTCATGTATTATCAGCATACATGCGTATTGTCTTTTGTGGCCGTAACGGGCTGTCAGTGACATTCTTACCCCACCAACAAACACCTAGTACTACACCACCTTGCCCACACGTGCATCTACACACCACGAATGCGCATGAAGAAGTTCGTCTACTAGATTTCACATCTCCATAATAAGTAATCTCCGGTTGTACACGTTGGATAGGTATACTTACTTTATAATACATATTCGGCTACGCAGCGGATGGTCTCGTCTCTTGTGTTTCAGCTGGTGCATACCATGATAAACTTCCATAGTTTCGTGACTACGGTATTATGTATGTTTCCCACTTTGGATATAGTTAGAAAACGCCCAAAGTGGGATGTACTGTGATGGTGTAACGAATGCATACATCGACATGGTTTTCAAACGTGAATATGTAAACAAACAACCAGTGATCAAATACCTGTTTCACTCTGTGAACCCAGTGACTTAGCTGTGGTATGACTCCACAATATGTCAGTGACTGCGGTGGCATAGTGACGCAGTTTCAGGGCTATAAATTAGGTTTCCATCCACTCTTCAAAGACGACGTAATACCAACGTTCACTGTGACTCGTGAAAGAATACTCTAACATCGTCACTGGTGAAAGAATAATCACAATTTCAAATTAGATCCACCGTTAACTTCCTGAAGAAAAAATACAAAGAGCAATTAGTGGGCGCTGGTTGCCTCGAGCCAAGTCAAACATAACGACACAAAAAGGCAATCCAAAGGAGCAACCTAGCAATGATGCGGACCATTGGCAAGTTCTGTGAGAAACAGGTCCAAGTCATATCATGACCGCTCCGGCCCTCTGTCAATATACATCGCGGGGAGCTGCGGAAGGCGTCACCGTCAATTATGTAGCCTTTCCGGCGCTCCAGTTGAAAGAAATGGAGTAGTGACGTGGGACTCCCGGGACAGCTGACATTGTCAACTCAAGTCAGCCACTTACTATTATAGATTGATACAACGGCCCTGTAAGTCTAGGCTTTACCTCGATTCGACCATTCCAAGAGTACCCGCCGTCTTATACAGGCAGTAAAATAACAATTAATGACTGCGATAAAAAAACCCGGATAGCAGGACATTCCGGGCCACTCGGAAGGACAGCTTTTTGCCCGATATTTATCATATCCTTCAAGGTCAAACATAGCCAAGCAAGCGCCCGATTCAATTCGATCAATCGATCAATTTTACCGTAAGCGATGATATTTCCGGACCTGATACACGGTACTCTGCAAGCTAATGATAATGGAACAATGTCATCTAGAATATGAGACGGGGAAAAGACTATTAGTTTGAGCCTGTATTGCACAGGTGGTATACTAGCTTATTCGCTATCATTTTTAAATAGCACTTTGTTAGGGTTTGGGTTTACGTATGACTACTTCGATCACGAGGGCGTTATAAATAGTCAATGCTATTTCTGAGAAACAACGATAGTTCCAGGCGGAGTAACCGTTTGTTTAGATATGATGATGGCAGTTATAATGGGGTAGCGGTGGGATCTAAAGAGCAATAGCTGATAGAGGAATGACACGAAAGTCACAAAAAATGATGTAGGTGTAGTTGTGACAGAAGTATAGTTACGAGGTGTGATAAATATCATGATCCAATTGACATCAAAGAGCAAGCCGTTGATGCTGTTCCACAAGTGGGGTATTTGGTATGGCAGGGCTAAAGCATGGGTAAGCGGATGGATCATCACTGTACAGCTCCTTCGTCTTCTTCCACACGGTCTTGAATGTAGACAAAGATCCCTTTTCGTACACGACTGCTACGGCACATAGACACCCGGGAGGAAACTCCCCATTGAAGAGAGGGTTCGGGCTCTGCGAGCTTTTACTCATCAGCATGTTGGGTCGTCCTCGATAGTTCAGTCCTGGATTAGGGGCAGTAAATTTATCTACATTTGTAGATAAATGAGAAATTCCATTCGGAGAAACCAGTGGGTGATTTGGTCCAGATCCTGTACCGGAAGAAAACTCAAATCGGAAGCGTGATGGTTTCATATTCACAACAATTGATGTATCACTATTAGACTGTTGGTCCACGCGGCACTTGAATATATGCATCAAGTCCGAGGAGTGCTCAGCGGAATCGGGGGTCGATCCTTCCACAGCCACTCCAAGGGTCTCCAGCATAGCACCGACATCTGCAACTGTTTTCGGAAGGTCATAAATCGAGTAGACGATACCACCATGCCCATGACTTTTCCAATTGAACAAATTAGAAAACCATCCTTTAAACTCGCCGACTACAGGAGAAACCAAAAGTCGACTGGAGTTTGGGGCGGTGTGGTGCACAGGCGATGTCAAGTTAATAGGTGACCCGAGAACAGAAAGAGTAGACCGTTTCCGGTTCAATGGAGGTAAATCCAATGGCGGTGCTAACATAATGGAAGTTAACAGCAGATATGGAATAATATTTAGGGACTCACGTTTGCTTTTTCTCATCTTGTCTTTCTTCCCTTTAGAAGGCGGGTTGGAATTCATAACATTACCAATGTCGCGACCCACACCTAAACCAACGCCAGTAGATCGCTCACTATCGATCCCAATGTAGCTCCAACCTTCTTCACAAAAGCTTTTATTCTCTTTATCATCGTTGGCAGTCAGATGAGTGTCTTTATTTTCGTGTGTCGAATTTTGGGAATTATTGCTATTGGAAACACCTTCTCTTTGTCCAGTAGTGGTCCTCGTTTCGGAAGAATGAGGGTTGTTCACAAGATCCATAGGGGTATCAAATTTCTCGGTGATATGGGCCATTACAATATCTTGTTCACTGATCGCATCTTTGGATAGGGCCAACAGCGGTGTCTTCTCATCCATTTGACCATTCATTGTAGATTCGGGGTGATTCATTGCAGGACGAACAGGAGGGTTGGTTGGAACTACTGTACGAGTACGAGCAACCACCTGAGGCAACGAAAACTGGGACATCGAAGGGACACGTGAATTAAACATGTCTTTCTTTTCTTTTTCTCCAAAAGAGGCTGGTAGACCCACAGAAGATTTCGGCCGTCTTTGCCCTTGTCCGAACGGCACCTTGCCCTGAAGTTGTTGTAAATTTCGAGAGAATCCCATCCCAGAGAGAGGGAATGACACTTCATTTTCATAGTTTTTAACTTGAGTGGCAGTATATGTATACCCTCTCCGAGGGATTGGTCGAGGACCACCTCTGCCTGCATTTAAAAACGAAAATGGGCGTAATTGCAGGGCAGTTTGATCAAATAGGTCGCCCACATATGGTTGTGTTTGGGATTGCCAAGTATCCTTTCTTACACTGGGAGGTCGGGGACCGATCGGTGAGGTAGGTTTCTCTCTCAATGGAAGATTTCCTTCTGTGACAGTTCTTCCTCTAATCATGAGAGGAGGAAGCATCGAAGACCTCTGAGATTGAAAGACGGGAAGACATGGGGGAACACAGGGTGAAAAGTGGCATGGTGTCTTCGCCCCATAAAGCCTGGTTCCATTATGGTCGAGTTCCCAACCAAGGTTGAACCTATCAACACTCATACTCGAGTCGGTTTTCGGGTGTATCCCTTCCTCAATCCTGTTGCGCAACGAATCCTCGCGGTACTTTCCAAGGAGAAAATAGAAAGCTTTCGCGTGAACGCCTTGACCTGCAGGGGAACATAAGTCGCGTTTGATAGACTCGCCGTTAGGATCCGTATGCCGACCCCAGATTATCCGCAAAGAGGATAACAGTTCAGGATCAATAAGATCGGGAGACAATATTGGACGAGCAAGAGTACTTGGAGAAGGCGGAAGGGAGGGCGAAGACGGGGACGGAGCTGCTTGGTTAATTCGGGCTGTCGGATTCAAAGACTGTAAGGATACCGTAGGAGGATTTATGAGCCATGGGTGTGATAGAATCTCAGGAATCTAGAGTTACGTTTGAGTAAGGACCAGTGCATACATAAAATATTTTTGCTTACGGTTATACGTTTCCTGAAATCAACCACCAGCATCTTTGACAACAAATCTTTTGCCAATGGGTCTATCCAAGCAGGCATTTCGTACTTGCCACTTTTGACCTTTGATAACAGAGTTCGAACATTCTTGTCATCGAATGGCAGCCGTCCAGTCAGAAGCGCAAATAGAATAACACCGCAACTCCAAATGTCTGTGGCATTTCCTTCATATTTTTCACCGTTAACAATTTCAGGGCTAGCGTAATGTGGAGAACCACAGCTTGTTTCTAGCTGTAAGGAAGGAGGTGCAAATGCAGCCATACCCCAGTCCGCGATCTTGATCAAAGGAGGAGATAGAGAAGCGATTAAAATGTTTTCTGGTTTCAAGTCTCGGTGGATAATAGAAAATGTATGAGCGTAATTAAGACCATAAACAATTTGTTTGAAGTATTGAAGCGCCTCTTGAGGAGGTAATCGACCGCGATTAACTAAAAAGTCAAATAATTCACCACCTTCAATGTACTCTAGTACCAAATATAGTTCCTTATCCCCTTCGTAGACGTCATAAATGCGCATTATATTTGGATGATTCATGAGTTTCATCATTGTAATTTCCCTATCTATTCCTAGGCGT
The DNA here is from genome assembly GCA_009739215.1 of Floccularia luteovirens. NCBI lineage: Eukaryota > Fungi > Basidiomycota > Agaricomycetes > Agaricales > Squamanitaceae > Floccularia > Floccularia luteovirens. The sequence goes on from VSJF01000011.1 coordinate 1,182,687, forward strand.
TGCTTGTCAGACTTGGCTTGTTGAGTAGCGAGTGAGGCTCGGGAATTGACCAGCGCCGCGACAGGAAGAATCTTGACCGCTGCGAGCTGCCCGGTTCGGCGATGCCTTGCAATCTTAACCCGCCCAGAGGCACCTTTTCCAACACACTCTCCTAGTATCCATGGACCGAGAGTCTTCGGATCTGTAGGCAAATTGAAGGCACTAGCACCTCCTGCGGCTGCCTTCTCTTTATCCCATCGGGTGCCCAATGGGGCGGTATATTTTATTGGCGGTGCGCGTGGAGGGCTGCTACTAACCAGAGACATATTATAGATATAGTTATTATAGTTATTATAGGAGATAATGTAGATGCTCGGCCAGCGTGCTGAAATATAGGATGATGGTGTGTGTTCAAGTAAGTACATGAGGTGAGCGAATCTTAGCAAACGTCAGTCACACTTGTGACACTCTCCCAAAAGGAAATACCGATTTCGAAAAAGTTTCTGTTGTACATGTCAATCTTTGCAGGCCGACACCTGCATGCTGTCTTCGCCACGGGCCTTAGCGCACTCTTCATGGCTGACTGCGACATGTTCTCAGCCAAGCCAACGGGTCCTGGCTGGTCTTAAACGTCGTCCAACAGCCAGGTATATCTCAACGTCGTCGTCCACACATTTCGCTGGACGTTTGTCAATAAGCACTATACACCACACAGCATTCGAGAGAACGGTAGAGAACTCGCTAAGGACCGAAGGCCCCTCTAATAATCCAGTCCGGACCGGCAGACTATCGGCGTATGGCCTTGTAGATTTGGTAAAAGCGGAGAAATACCAAGACGCGGATATAGTCCTTTCCCAGCTATTAGAGCAGGGTACTAATATACCACCAGACCAAGTTTTTGACCATGCCATAAAGGACGTCATTCTACGACCTCATCCCGAGAACCATGTCACCACCTTCACGAATTGGTTGACCCTATTGCCGGACAAGAACAGTGCAAACCCTGATGAATACCAACAGTACATCGACCTTCTCTCGGTATCACCTCAACAGAAGGTGCCTTTAATGTTGAGATTTGGCGAAATCTCATCGACGAAAGGTTACATGGACATCATCGAGAAGCAAATTGTTCCTTTGGTGGCTCGAACAGTCGATCCTGCCACGCTTGCTCGATTCACGAGTTACATTTATAAGGCAGATAGACAATACAAGGAAACTGCACGTATCTGTGGTGAAGAAGACAAAACATTTCTAGAGGACATGCCAGATGACTATACCACAGTAATGGCAGATTTCACCGCACCGTCACCCCCAGTAGTCGAACAAGTTCAGCAAAACCTTCCAAAACTTCTACCCGAACCAGTAGATGGAACGGCAATTTTTGAGGAACCAGACGATGACTACATCGATCATCTAATTACATCTCCCGATCTCCGCGCTCATAGTACCTCTGCTGATATGCTGGAGTATCTTACGAGAAGTGGGAAACACGAGCACGCATACCAACTACTTCTGGAACTCAGATCTTTGCATCTTGAGATACCTTTCTCCAACATATACTGGAAAGCTGCACAAGAAACTTTTCAAAGTGGATTGTCTTCCGGACCGTCCTTGACCGTCCAAGAACGAGCTGATCGTTTTGCTGCATGGGTGTCCCTTACTTGCCCAGCCCATCTCATCGGAAGCCAGTCGGAAGTGGAACGAACTTTAGGCTTACTCATTAGGGCTCCAGTGACCAACATGCTCATGATATCACGATTTGCGGTGATACTCGCTTCGAAAGGCTATTCGGATATTGTTAGCATTCGGGCATTTCCTGCTATCATGCGTTTCGCTGAAAAAGATGTCAGGAAACAATTTTTGGCAGACTTCCAGCAAGCCATCATGTCATATTGGATGAGCCGTGGCTCCGCTAATGCATTACTCAAGGCAAATCGGGCACAATCAAATAGTTGGGGCATAGCGATACGTTATCTTACATTTTCTAAGCGTCTGGAGGAAGCCATAGGATATCTACGCCAAACCAAGGACAAGGGATTTAAATTGACACCATATACTTATGGTGTCGTTCTTCGTGGCCTACGTGAGGAGAGGAACCCTGCCCTTATGGGACACATGGCTTTTGTGAGGTCGCTTTACATCGAAGAACCGCCATGGGACCCTAGTATATCCCTGTACCCAGATCTCTTGAACACAATGACGACAAACGCACATATGAGGTCTCAGCTGGGAACTGCTGCCCCAGTGGTTTTCAATGACGACCTAACCAAGGCATTGCGACACTTGAAACGCGCTCTCACCTCAAACAGACTTCCTCATCCATTAACTGTAACCCGATTTATCACTGCTTACACGGCCCTGAATAGAAATACAGCACTTATATTATTATTGAAAAAAGCTCTCCGGAATAGCTACAAAAGCACCTCGATCTTTTTGACCGCAGAAATGCTGCACTACAAGCAACAGGGCCAGCATGATCTAGTTTTTCAAACTTTTGTTGAACACTTTTATTTATCCGGAGTTCCTAGAGATGATTTGCTGGCACGATATCGTAGCAATCAGAGGGATAGATATGCTCGGCCTGGGGACCAGTTCAGAGGAGATAATGAACCTGGTAGTATTCCCCAAAGATGCATTCCCGATATAGAATCAATCAACTTTCCACGGGGTAAACTTTGGCCAGAACCAGTCCACTGTAGCATCGTGTGGCAATCCCTCGCTGCTGTCACGTCAACTCCTGAAGCCATAGAACGTCTCTATCGAAAACTAGTCCGAATTGCTAACGAAGGTGCAAACCGCCCCGAAGTCGCAGAATACGATTCAGATCCTTTACTCCCACCCCCATCATGGAAAGAAAAAGTTGGGTCTGGTGCATTCATGCCGTTCATGAGGCGACTCATTCGAGGTTTCGACGCCAGTCGTGGAGCAGCTGTGTTGTCTGACATGGTTAAAGCAGGTATTCAACCAACTGTGTATCATTTCACGGAGCTGGCTGGTCAGTACGCGACCATGGGCGACGTACCACGGGCTTTATTGATTCTCGATAAAATGGAAGCTAACCTTGCCAAGGATTCATCAATCGGTAAGTATTTGTGAGTCGACGCAACTAGTAGGCTAATGTACCTCTCACAGGAATGCTTGAGGATAAATCTGCGCAATCATTTTCTCGTGGGCAAGGCGTTGATAATCTTATAGATTCCAAAAATCACCCAAGTAGTCCAGAAAGCATACAAAGCAGTCTGCCTGAGGGTGCTTCTCCCCTTACTTTCCCTCGGCCTGATATTGTCATGTACATTTCTCTGCTACGTGGCTTTATTTTGTCAAAAAGCCTCCAAGGCGCTGAGGAAGTGGAAAAACGACTCCGCAAAGTCCATAACTACGTCCCGGGAGACAACGAGTATCTGGATACTGTATACCAAGACTTGGAAACTCTGAAAAGTGAACTAAAGGTAGGGCTGTCATACAATCACGAATACCTTCTACCTCCTTACTCTTTTTTTCTAGTACAAATAGTAGGACCGTGGTATGTTGTTGTGCCTGGTATGTTTCTATAGTTTCACTTCCGTTGTCTGTGCACTGAATTGTAATCTCCAGCTGTTACTATCCGAGGACGTCCCGGTTCTATGAAGGTGGTAGTCAAGGCCGTCGCCACGACTATGAGTCGCAACCTGCTGGTTAAGGAACTAATTATATAGTAGTGTTAGTGACGTCCAACTGGCCTGCTCGAGAACACTCACCGAGCTTGGAATGTCCACGTTCCGAATATAGTTTACTCATCCTTATATTAGTGTGTACGCTTTGGATATGTATCGTTTCTGGTATATTTTGCGATCATTTTTTTTGTTTCTTCTGTCAGGAATAGTCCTATGGAGGTCATCACATGCTAGTGTCGGCATTTAACTTTTGCTGATAGTGAGCCTGTTTTGGTAACTTAAAAATTCATTGGGTAGTACTGTGACCACCCCATCAATCGGAGTGCACAACATTTACTTGACAATGCGTTGAAGTGAGACATGGATGAGAGGAAGCCCTGAGTGGTTTGGACGAATCCGAAGAAGTTTGTTTTGAAAGTGTTGTCGCATTGATACTATGGCCGTGCTTTGTGCACGACAGAGCCCACTATAGTGGGTCGCTTACCATGTAAAAACACTGATGCGAGGTCCACTGGGGCATGATTTTAGCACCTATTTACAAAGTTCGGTTAGTGGGCCGGTTATAGCACTAAAAACTAGGCTTTTGGTTTATCCTCAAATAGCTCAAATTTCCGGATAAAAAGGCTAATATCACCATCGACAATATCTATTAGGATGTCATGTAGTTTAAATGGTTTAGACATTTTTTGGAATTCAATAGAATCCACAACGTCCTAAATATGCGTTTCTGGATGAGTAGTGTTAACGAGAGTCAGAATAGAATGTCTGGAATTTGTCAAATAAAGAGGTACAAAAATTTATCTGCATTGCGAACAAAGAAAAAGAATGCAGCAAGCATGATGTGACAAATAGAAAGGACGGTTATCGATACAATCATTTTACATGCATTGAATTAAATCCGAAATCTGACTGGTGGCGGGAATTAAAATTCGCAGCGTCGTGACAAGTTCCTCTTTTTGCACCATTCTCAAAAATGAAGCTGAATCTTGCTCATTGAGGCTCTTATGGTAAATGTGTATCAATTATAATTACCGAAGTGATAGAGGGTTGGGATATTTGAACAAATCGATCTAATTCTGTGACACTGCACTGTTTATTTGATGGATTAGGTCATTACATAATTAACGGTTTTAGTATTTCAAAGTCCCGTTTTACTCTAATTGGCAATGACATGCAAACTGTGACAGTGTTGCAAAGTCGTATATTTCTCTCACGTCATTCCACACGTTGGCACATTAATGCTCAGGATATATACCCAAACATCATAGTTCTCTATTAGTGTAACAATCACAATATTTGACTATCAACTTCTTTTGCTATTACCTAAACTTTGGTAACTTTTCACACTAATGAGCTCAGTGTGAGGCTCATTTTGAGCTTCTTGCTCCAAGATTTCAGTAGTATATTCAATAGCCATATCTCATGCTATATGCTGTAATTTTAGCAAGTTAGTAGAGTGTATATTGAGAAATTGAGGTTGCACCTTTTATGAGTTCCTCTGACGCTTCAAACTCCGCCCAGAAAATGAACAAAGTTTCTGTCTTGTCGGCATTGGCGGAGATAAAACGGCACAGTAATAGTACGTGACTCGGGTTTTGCATTTTCGAGTGGTGCCGCCGGAAGTACTCCGATACTAACTGTACTACATTCTACTTAACGAGATGCTGAGGCCTACAAGACAAGATGCCGGGGCATCTGGCTATAAAATTTTCAAAAAAATGGGTGGAACCTGGGAGGATTTGTTAAGAATTTTACAGCCTCTTTCCGCTGTTAAAATTTTGTGCATGGGAAAAAACGGTTGCGGTGATGTTGAGCATGCCGAAAGCCTCAGTTCCAGTCAGGTGCAGGCATGCCTTCAATCTACTTCCGTCTATGGCTCGCTCTATACGGCGGGCAATTATCTTCCTTAGCGTACTTGCCACAATAGCCCTACTCTTCGTATGCACAGCAGGGTACCACACATACTACGACACCATCGTATCCCAAACAATCTTGAATGATGACTCGAGCTCTTTTCTCCAAAACCATCCCTCAGTCCAAACCGCGGGCAACGGAAGCCGCATTCTTCTTGTCTCAGCATTCTTTCCCCTTGCAAAATCAAAACACTCGAAAGAAGACTATGCGTACTGGTTATCATGCTTCCTCAGACCAATCACAACGGAAATTTACTTTTATACAACTCCTGAATTTGAAACCACAGTTCGAGATGCGCGTGGTATTGGCCTCCCCATTATCATCAATACGATATATACATCCCCATTCGGCGTACCTCCCTTGAAGGGGTTAGAAGACAAATATGCTACGATGCACAAAATCGATAGGGAGAAATACCGTCATTCTCCAGAATTATACGCAATTTGGAATGCCAAACCTTTCTTGCTGAACGAAGCTGTGCAGTCCCTGATAGCAAATGGGAGTAATTACGATTATGTGTTTTGGAGCGATGCAGGTAGTTTTCGAGGCGGTCACCAGTATACAGTATGGCCTGATGTTGCAAGAGTCGAGCAAGTTTGGAAACAAGGGAGTTCTCTGACGGGAACCAACCCAGAGGATTTAATATTCTTCCCGATCTTCAATCCGCCACGACCTAGTAGGCGTTATTGGGACAAAAGTATGGGTCCGGTGGATGATGAATTTAGCGAAGGTGAGTTCCGATGAAACTCATCATCTCTTGAAACATGCCCTTATCCAAACATAGGGTCCTTCTTTGGTGGTTCTCCAACAGCAGTTTCCTGGTGGTCGAATACCTTCTACACCTATCATGATCATTACCTTTCCCTGGGTTTCTTCGTTGGTAAAGATCAAACATTGATCAACGCCTTGTTTTTTATATTTCCGGAACGTATTATATCTGTATGGCCAAAGGATCCTCAAGCTCCTGCTCATGTTGGCCTCATCCCTTATATCGATTACGGATATCTCGGATCGTGTGGGGACGAATGGTACTACTACCAATTTTGGTTAGCAAATGAGAGAGACAGAGAAGCGATGAAAAGTCAGTGGCAAAATGACATCATGTTCAACCGATGGGTGTGGTGGAGAAACAGACAAGCGTGCCGTCTCACTGAAGTGATGTTGATAAAGAAGATGTTGCAGAAACTGTTTGGAAAATAAAGAAAAATTGTTTTGATTGTCGTATAATATCTCCTTTTGAAAGTCCATTAGATTGGATGACTAAATGTATACATAAAATATATAGGGCCTTTCAAAGTTGTCCATTAATTATCCCATTAATTGTTCCATTATCGAAATGGCGGGAAAAATGACTTAATGGAACAAATAATGGGATAATTAATGTCAGCTTTGAAAGACCCTAATGACAACTTTGAAAGACCCTGATAATATCTAAGCCACAGTAGAAAGGCCATAGGAAATCTATTAGCCCAACGCCTTGCGAAATACCCTTCGTAGGTTACGAGCGTGCTTGGAAGATTTCGAAGAACGTAGTATATTCGTCTGGCGTCATCAAATCGTGGTCCTCCTCCGTTACTTGTGAATATGGCTTGGGTGTACCATTCACTAGTGAGGCAAAATTTATTTTGCTAGGCAAAGCAGTATAGCAGAAGAAATACACACCATATACGGTGGGGTCATCTTCTGGAGGAGGTACAACTTCTCCGATCATTACAGCATCCCCATCCACTTCAATACCACCTTCCTGTGTGTATCCATTTATCTTCGTCAACTCAGTTCCATGACCATACATATTCGTATCGCCAACTTTCGCCGCTTTCTGTTTCGCAGGTCCTTCATCTTCCTTTGATCGAGACCGTTTTCGATATTGGTTCAGTGAGTCTAGATATTCAACGGATGGTTTCGTATCCTCATCTTCCTCTACACCAAAATCACCAAATTCGGAGCTCCCCGGGGCACTGAGACCTGTCGGGGTAGCTTGTGCAGAGTTGACCGCTGACGCAGCGAGAGATGCGTAATATTGGTCGTAGTCTAGTCATAAAAATAAATACGGTGAAGCACATTAATGTAATAATACACTTACAGTCAAGATCCGAATTCACTGCAGGTTTCACTTCTTCGACTACATTCAATATTGGCAACTCTTGTCGTGGTCCTGCAACTCCTAATCCTTTCAAAATATCATCGTTGGAACTTGGGGGTGCTGGCCCATTCGTATTCTCCGTTCTTGCATGCTCTTTTACACCCAACGCAGTCAGGTCACCAGTAATGGTACTTTTCAAATGCCAAGCTGGTAGTGCGTTTTGTTGTCTCTTCGCTTCTGCCTCTCTATCTCTCTCCTGCTTCCTAGTACTTTCATCCTTGTCCATGACCATCATCACTCCGATACCTTCATCTTGCTTTTTGTTGGGATCTGAGCCGGCAACCTTTAGTCCTGAGCCTGATTGTGTTCCTTTTTGCTTGTCCGAATCTCCTGGATTGTTTTTAACCCAAGCCGCAACATCAAAACTATAATATAATAGGAACATGAGTATGATATCATCTGCAAGTCATAACAACACTCACGCAGGAAGAACCATGGATTCGCTCTTCTGCAAACCTTCACGGATAAATCGCATTTGGTGGTTGAACCTTTGCATCCGGTCTTTACTCCCTTGCAAACTCTCCGCATTCTCGTTATCAACAACTTCTGCATGACATATTTCACATATCAATGCCCCCCGTGCAAAATCCATCAATTTATCAACTTCCAACGGTGAATATGACTGCTTGCATTGCGGACAGATGTAGCCCTTGTTGTCAAGTTCCTACAAATGTTCATTGTTTAGAATAACATGTCTCGAGGGGGGGAGATAGAAAAGAAAGAAAATTTCGTTCACATTTCTCAGAGAAGAATCGATTATATGTCTCATCTTTGCGATTCTCCACTTGACTACATTGCAGAAATGTTCGTAGTCGATGTAGTAGTACTGTCTTCCAACAGACCGCTGGGCGCCTTCTTTGAGCTCATTCTGACGATAGCTATATGAACCAGGACCCAAAGTAAGCTAACATATAATAGACACAGCAAAGAGGGGGGGGAGGAGTGGCACAGACACTTTGACCAAGCAATCATTTGACAGCACAGCTATGACTTTGTTCAATTCTTTGGGTTGGAGCCCCATCCTTCCCGCCAAGTCGTCGTCTTTGAGGCTATTCAGCGCAACAAAAAATTAATTATCCGATTTCATCGAAGACACAGATACACAAAGGAAGGATTAAGAAAGGCATTAAAAAAACTGAAAGCCTTTTTGAACTGCGAAAACGGATATCACTTCTAGCCAAATATACTTACATGGGATGGCGAGCAAGCTGGTCCATGATGATCGTGTATTTGGACTCGTAAAATGCCCGGGAGACGTGCTGAACAAGGAGACGCAATGTCTCTTGATCCTCCTTGGTCGCCATCAAGGTCTCCAAGGAGTGACAAACACTGTCTTTTCATCACTCAATGCATGTCGGGACTTGAAATATCATTACATAACACTCCCACTCACAAACACCGAATGTCCGCTTTCTCTTGTACACTATCGAGTCATGAAACCAGTTCAGAGTATAGAATAATCAATAATTGGGTTAAATATCTAAGTTAGAGTCATAAGCACCATATATTACCCGCGTCGTGCACGATTTCGTCTCCTTTGTGGTGTTTCCGGACTTGGTGCATGACGCATCCTCCTACAGACAGAAACATATCAATTTTAACCCAACCAGAACCATATTTGTCAAAAACACACTTTGCACCCTTCTTTTTGGTGTGGCGATAACAGGAACAGCAAATTCAGCTTCGGGGGTTGAGGCGTTTGAAGTATCACTTGACTCGGATTCTTCCTCTTCCTCTTCCTCTTCTTGCGATCTAAGCATACATGTCAAAAACAGTTTCTACGTTCCAGAGAATGGAACCAACTCAAGTTGAGGAGTATTTTTCGACTTCGACCGTTGTTGTCGACTGGGTTGCTTTGCGCCTCGAGTATTACTTTTTCGCGTTCTTGGTTTCTCGGTCACTGGCGGAGTCGGGGAGCTAGCATATATTTTCAGTCTGAGAAGCTCTATAATAAGGGTCAACACACCTTGGTCGGCTTTCATCACTAGAGAGTCCACTAGGATCGTCCTCACTACAGATGAGCAATGAACATTAACCGATATCCAACCGCAAGAAACATCATCCTAACCTAGCTTGTTCATGGTCTGTCACATCTTTGACAGGTGAAGACGACACAACCCGTGCGTCAACGCCATCTTCTGGGATATCAACTGCAATACGGTTATATATTAACTGGATTTCTTCGTCTTGATACAGATGTTCATCTAGATTTTGCAACTCTTGCTCGAATTGTTTGAAGAAACGTGTTTTGATCCGTTCAAATATTTTGCTGATAGCTGAGTTCTCGAAAGGGCGTTGCTATCGACGAGACAAAAAGTAAACGCAAGGACTACAGCTACAATGGTTAGAATGATGACATACATCCTCATGGTGGCTTAGCAGAATACTAAGCTTATGGATAGACTGGCGGTCGAGGTCACCAGGGATCTGGATCTGTCCAAGGAACTGGCAGAGCATTTTCTGATTATCATCTGCTCGCAGTCCGCAGGTAAGATGTGCCATAATTTTTAAAACGTAGCCATAACTTACCAGAACGATCGGAATCATAAAGAGCGACGAGGATCTCAATAGCGACATCGACTTGCGATTGTTTAGATCGCTTCGCATTGTCGTTATTTCTGAATCTGGGTTGTGAAAATCAAAGAGCAAGATAAATTCTGGAGGTCATACATTGCAACCAGTTGAGAAGGATCAATCCAACTGATCATTAACGACCCGAATTGATATGGTAGAATCATTTCTTGGTCTTCATCCCGTTCTTCATACATCTTTGTCATCAAATCAAAGGTAGGCATGAAGATCTATTGATAAGTGAGTTACATCAATCATGCCAGGGACGAACGAAGAAAGAAACTAACAGATTGCATCCGGCTTTGATTGTCCGAAGATGAATAGCAATATGCTGGGAAAAAGTACGATAGACATTGTCTCAACTCATGGTTATCCGATGTTACTGGCGAGATGTACGTCAAAGACAAGGCGGAAAGGACCTATGATAACAGGGTAAATGCGATGGATAAGAGGTATAGTAAAATATTACCCTGGGATCTGTGATTACTCCTGATAGAAGCAATTTTGATAAGCCGGTACATATAACGGCTTGAGCAGAAACAGATTCTTCGGTTTCAAGGGTTTGCAATAAAAAGTCAATTATCCTTTTTGACTAAGGAGGTTTAGGAGTGTGCTCTGTGGCAAACAATAAATATAACGCACTATTTCCTCTGAACGTCCAAGAAATTCTTGAACATATACAAGTAAGATATCGAAGATAATTTGTAGCACATCAACTTTCAACTCCTCAGGTGCAGTTTGCACTTGACTGAGGAATAACTGGAAGGAGTTCAAGGCCATATTCTAGGGCACACTGAGATGATCCATTTTGACAATTTAAAAAGCTATTCACCTTAGCAATAAGGCAACATAAGCCAAGGGACAGAAGTGATTTTTGTCGTATCCCAAGTTCTTTTCGTTTCACAGAGGGAATGATGAGGTCAGCGAGAACCCCTTGCAAAGTCGAGTTATCTTCAAAGTCCTATAAAGAAAAAAATTAAAAATTCAAAAAACCCAATACAAAATAACATACTCCATTGACACGCTTCAACATTGCGATACATAGCATTAAACATCTGATGTCTATCAGGTCTGCTTCCATACGCTCTTCCTTTGTCATCATTTCGCGCTGTTTCTGGCGAAGAACTGAAGATTCTTTTATTGTAGCCTGTGTGACATCGGATTGGGTGTCATAATTCTGTAAATTTCTTTAGCCAATCGACCATGTCATCTAAGTTGTATGTCGTTACCGGCGCAATGCCACCTTGGTTGTCTTCACCATCTCTCAGTTCAATGATTATCTCCACGACTACACGGACAAGGTCACGCTCTGATGGCATGATTTCTTTAAGAATGTCAAGGCATCTCTCGATGAGTCCTGGGGGCAACTGTGGATGTCCAAGCATATTTCCTGAGAAGGGACCAATAGTCACAACGTTAATCCTGCAAAATGAGGTCACTTACTGACGACAGAAAATATCTTTCGTCTTCCTATTTCATCCATATAATCCAGTTTCGTAGCTATACGTAACATTTCTCCGACTATGGCTTCCTTTCTCGCTAGTTCCTCTTCAAGTTCTTCAGGATCATCTGCGCCATCTTGATAATTAGTATGTCTTGCATTTTCATATTGCTGCAAGACGTCCAGTAAGGACGTTGTAAGCCTCTTGAACATAGAATGCGAAAGCCGTCACCACAGGCAGTGACGCAGCTTCTAACACAGCCTGGTGATCCTTGTTGATACAGTCCTCGATAAAAACTGCGAGCAAGGACCACTGATTCCGGAAGATAAGTTCTTCCAATAATCGTCTTGGGAAGCTGGATCAACATGCATAATCCAACCTGCAGGAAATCCACCCACCAGAAAAGGTGAATACGTCTCGTAAATCAGATCTTGTGACAAATACCGACAAGTACCTGCATCGACTGCCACCTGATTCTCCAGGTCCCACCACGTCGAACAAGACCAGAAAATCGTATGAAATGCATACATAAGGCCCCCGTCATCACCTATCCATCCAAGCTCCTCTTCTCCCGCAGGTTCTGCTAAAATCATATCGAACCAACTAGTAACAAGCTTCCCAGCAGCCATTCTTACCGCAGGCTCTCTATCACCAAGGCCAGTCCCTGATAATCTTTTCTCTCTGAAAAATGGATAGTTGTCTAGGATGAATCTTATTGGCTAGGATGACGCTAGAATATACTAGTTTGCGCAGTAAAGGATCAGCATCACGCGTGCGGCTTAATACATGATCTAAAGTTGACGCAACAAGGGGTATGTTGAGTAATGCGCTGCGTCGTACCTCTCTGCGCAGTGTAAAGTCAGGTCCAATTGGGATAAGAATCTCCACTCACGCAGCAGGGTCATAGCAAAGGACATCAAGGCAGGACCTCCAAAATTGATTGTTCTCCTGTGCTGACGTCGTCTGGGTCTTCACTCCCAATGAGTTTTGATAGAGCAATAACGGCGAGCGCCCTGATGAAGGGTTCTTTGTCACAAATTCGTTCTAACAAGCTTTCGCGAAGAACCTCGTAGGTGTCTTCGCTGTTCTCGGTAAGTACTAAGATAATGAATCTGACCTAATTTAGCACTTGCTCAAGTTCACCAAGATATGACATCATCTCGGATATTATATGTACGCATCGATATCTTGTTATCTTGTTCTTGGCAAGAAAGCCCTTGCAACAACCATCGCAGCAGTCGTGAAGTGAATCTTGAGACGAACGTTTCTTCTTCCTCATCAATGTTATCAGACTTGGCTTTCTCAGCTGCGTCTAGAGAACATGTGAGAATCGGACAACATTCCAGCATGGCCAACGCAGCACAATTAATAATGCCTCATGCGGACTGCGGACATTATAGTGAACTGCGCACCTTTCTCATTGCAGAATTTGACATATGATCCAATGAACCTTACGATACGATCTGCAGCTACAACTCCTTTCTTCACAACGAGAACCCGGTTAACCATGTCAATACACACATTCCCAAACTCCTGCTCTCCGGATAAAACCTACTCCAGATTTCTTGGGTCTTGTGAGACACGCTACTTTGGAATGTAACTTGTACAGTGCGACACAAGTTTTTCTTGTGATTCGCCAAGGAAAACTGAGCTTGTTCGAATATGGCACCGATGTTTTCTCGAAGGGTATCCGTAGTTGGGGCCATAATTACAAGATAGACGATGTACAGCTGTGGAATAGGAGTTCAACTTGTTGATCGAGATTGTTGACAGTTGTAATTTATTGTGGACGCGTTATTTACTCAAATCTTATCTTATCTTATCAGGACCGAATATATTTAAATAACAGATAGAGTTGGCTTGACTACATACGTAAAAGCTAGATATCTGCAGGTATAGATATTTCCATAACGCAAAAAATAAGATATCTGCTCGATATGTATTAGATACTTGGATGAATTTCTGTAGAGATGAGAAATGCATGCTAGAAGGATTGTTCCATGGATGGAGAGGAACACATATAATCAACGTAAACACTGTCCCTCTTTCAAAACCTGATGGTATACTGACATCTAAACGTTCCGTGGATGCTCCATCGTGAGGGTATTGCGCACTACTAGTGACGCTTTGGTAGAGAGTTGCATAGTGCATAGAGATAGATAGGGATAGAAAGTCATGGTTGGTGATGCCTGCCATAAATCATAGATACCACGCGCTTAAATACGCTAATCAGGCGCTTCAGTTCTTGGTCCTTGGTCTGAGTCAGCACGGGAAACGGGGTAGTCTATGACTGTGGGAGACCAATCAAAAGTCAATGGCATTGAGAGCGCACGGGCCCTGGTATTTCTCCCCCTGCTGGGAGAGGCAGAACGACGTCTCTTTGGGACGTGGAATCACAACCACTGTCCCAGTCGTCGTTTCAGAGTTCACGACATTCTCTCTCCACCGCTCAACAGAGTTGACAAAAGTTTCGATAGGTGGAAGCAATGAAAGTGACAAGGAATCAACACGGGGAATTGGCTGATCATATTGATCGGTGGATGCTACGGGAATGGAGTCAAAACTCCCCTTGCCCGTTCCTTCAGTGAAAGAATCCATGTCTCGCATTAGTGGTGCACCGGGTGCTTGTATTGCATCCCGGTTGTCATCGTTGTATTGATTGGAAGGACTATACAATATAATGAGGAAAAAAATGCAACTGGAATACACAACATACTGTATTGTTGGTTCTGGGTTAAAAACAACGAAGACAGCATGACCTGGGTCGGGAGTTGGTAGCGAAGCGGTCCCAGAGGTGGGGGTTTGGTCTCTGGGCAAATATTAATTATGAAGCACAAAGTAGTGAGAACAGAGAAGCACATTTCTAGGAAGCCTTTGAGCGACAACTCGTCAAGGCCAGTCTAATATCTCCTGGCTAGTGGGGGATGCTATGGGACCCATCTGGCTGTGTCGTAGGCAGGGATTGAGTAGTTGAGGTGGAATTGATTAATCCAGTTCGTGAGAGACTCTAATGAGGTAGAGAGGGAACACGAGGTAATAATGGAGAGAAAAGACGATGTAGAAAGCAAGAGGAACAACAACGGAGTGGAAGGAGAAAGGGTATATGAGGATGACCCCGTTGAATAGGAAAGCCAAATGACTGCGATGAATCAGTGACGAAAGTAGTGGAAGGAAGTAAGAAGGGCAGATGTGAACTCCGACTAGACTTTGTACCGGTATCATCGCCGTAGCACTGCCACCCTGCATTCACACGCTGGGTCAATCTTTCTCTTATATCCAGCCTGACACGTCGGCTGAGTTACAGAAATACCTGGAATTATCTAGAATCTATATACCATATGTATCCATAGTATTCCATCTTCAATCCAAATCTAATTACAATGATTAATAATTTACTGCCACTAAGTAGTTATCAGCCACACCTCTTTATTTGGTCTTTTATTTGGATCATACGTGGCTGAGGCCCAAAGTCATCTTGTCTTTTTTGTCAAGTCACTCAACGCTAAGTACTTTCACCATGAATAATTTCGAAGATTTTGAGGAACGGGATGGTGCGCCCAATTTTACTGTTCTGTTTCTCCAACTTATACTAAAATTTCAATCAGGTGTTCGCTTGTCCTGGAATACGTTTCCGTCATCCCGCATAGAAGCAACGAGAACAGTCGTCCCAATCTCTGCTCTTTACACCCTCCTAAAAAGTTCGTGAAGACTTACCGCCCGTCTTGTATGAACCCGTCGCATGTAAACCTCCATGTCGCGCTATCCTCAATCCATACTGGTACCAAAGACCATTTTATTAACCGCCACTTTTTTCAACTAACATAAATGCCAGTCAGATCGATATTCGGGGAAAACTCTGGATTTGTCCTTTCTGTCTTTCGCGCAATCCCTTCCCACCTCACTACAAGGACATATCCAACACCAACTTGCCAGCTGAATTACTACCCAAATACACCACTATCGAATATACATTAGCTCGCCCGGCACAAGTTCCACCTATATTTCTCTTTGTCGTGGACACATGTCTAGATGAAGAAGATTTGAAAGCTTTGCGCGAAGCGATTGTAGTAAGCTTGAGCCTTATCCCTCCTTATGCCTTAGTTGGTCTTATCACATACGGTACGATGGTAAGTAGATATTGAAGGGAAGCAGCCCTGCTTTTGATACTTACTTATTGCACGTAGACTCAAGTCCATGAAATCGGGTACGCAGAGTGTACCAAGTCCTACGTGTTCCGTGGTGGAAAGGAATACCAACCGAAGCAAATCCAAGATATGCTTGGATTAAGCAGTCAGAGTCGTGCCGCACCCCGCCCAGGCCAGCCTTTGCCTCCTCAATCATATGGTGCTGCCAGATTCCTACAGCCAGTTCAACAATGCGAGTTCCAATTGACCGGTATCTTGGAGAGTTTGACGCGAGATCCCTGGCCTGTTGCAAATGACAAACGAGCATTGCGATGCACCGGTGTTGCATTAAGCATCGCCGTTGGTCTGCTAGAGACTACATATCCTAATACTGGAGCTCGCATTATGGTATTTGCTGGTGGTCCGGCTTCTGAAGGACCTGGGATGGTCGTCAGTAACGAACTTAAAGAACCTATCCGCTCACACCACGATATCGAACGAGACGGTGTCAAGCATTACAAGCGTGCTGTCAAAGTAAGTATGCTTGGTTGCTACAAGGATTCATTTACCTTATAGTATCTAGTTCTACGAAGCCTTAGCAAAGCGCGTATCAGGAAATGGCCACGTCGTCGATCTGTTTGCAGGGTGCCTCGACCAAGTTGGATTTCTGGAAATGAAATCATTACCTAATTCCACGAATGGTGTTATGGTTTTGACTGATTCGTTTGCGACCTCTATTTTCAAGCAAAGTTTTCCTACGGATATTTAACAAAGACGACCAAGGGACACCTGCTCATGGGTTTCAACGCTACGTTTGATGTACAGGTAACACAGCCTTTATAACTCATTTTGATATTATCAAACTCACGACATCCAAGACAACAAAAGAACTGAAAGTTTCCGGTCTCATCGGTCATGCCATCTCAGCTGGCAAAAAATCTGCTTGCGTTGGTGAAACGGAAATCGGTATTGGACAGACATCTGCCTGGAAAATCAATTCAATCACTCCCCGCACGGCAGCTGCAGTTTATTTCGAAGTTGTTACACCCGCCGGTCAACCACTGCAGCAAGGCTCCAGAGGTCTCATTCAATTCGTTACCCATTATCAACACTCTTCAGGCCAGCAACGTTTGCGAGTGACAACCATTGCACGAAACTTTGCAGAAGCAGGGTCACCCAGCATAGCAGCTTCTTTCGACCAAGAGGCAGCTGCGGTACTGATGTCCAGAATCGCGGTGTTCAAAGCTGAGATTGATGACTCCCCAGATATTCTGCGGTGGTTGGATCGCATGTTGATCCGTTTGTGCCAGAAGTTTGCTGATTACAGGAAAGAGGATCCTTCAAGCTTCAGGTTAACTGACAACTTCAGCATATATCCACAATTTATGTTCCATCTCCGGCGAAGTCAGTTCCTCCAAGTCTTCAATAATAGTCCCGATGAAACTGCCTTCTACAGGTAAGCTATATTTATTTACATGGACGAGATGTAGCGCTTATAATACTTTAGGCATATATTGAATGAGGAAGATGTCAATAACTCTCTAATCATGATACAGCCAACACTCATGTCATACACCTTTGATACTCCGCCCCAACCTGTTCTTCTTGATAGTGTTTCTATCAAGCACGATGTCATCCTACTCCTTGACACTTTCTTCCATATCCTAATTTTCCATGGAGAACTTATTGCACAATGGCGCAAACAAGGTTATCAAGAGCAGGAAGGATATGAGAACTTCAAGGAATTGTTGGAGGTTCCTGTTGCCTGACGCTCAGGTAACTTCCAATATCTAAACTCAAATTTTGCCGTCCTAATTTCATCATTTCTTGTAAAGGATCTTCTTGTTGACAGATTCCCGATTCCACGATACATTGTATGTGACCATGGTGGAAGTCAAGCTCGCTTCTTACTCTCTAAATTGAATCCATCAACAACACATATGTCCGCGACTATGTATGGCACAACGCCTGGTGCGGGAGCTGGTCAGGCTATTTTCACTGATGATGTAAGCCTTCAAGTATTCATGGAACATCTAAAACGTTTGGTAAGTTTAAATTCATCCCCGAAATTCATCCTTATTCAAAATACTGAACACATAAATAAGGCGGTCGGAGCACAAACAAACTGAGTCGTCTATCTTATCCTATAGAGTGTCTTGAGCTTGGTGTTCTACGTTCTGGTAGAATTTTATAATTACGTATAGTGTCTTGTTATCTTAAGAGTCGTCTTTCCTGCCCTTCTGCCCTATTCTTTTGGGCCCAAAACAGCGCATTATCTGCCTGACAATGCAATTGAGTCTTATATAAAATAACCGCAAATAAAGGTCACAGTTGCCAAATTCTCTCACTGACTTGCAGGCTCCTAAAACCAGCCGCTCACTGCGTTCTATGCTTACTAATGAAGTTCGGTTTCATCCGAACGCCAAATAAACAAATCTAGTTTGAAAACGAATGCAGTGAGCTTCGTTTGAACACAAGATTTGTTTGTTTGGTTCACGGGTACTTTAAGGCCGAACTTCATAGCAATTATAGAACGCAGTGAGAGGGCTGGTTTTAGGAACCTGACTGACTTGCAGCCTTACATAAATAAACTTGTAAACTGTACGGATCCAGATGAGGCATTTAGGATTGAGGCATTTAACAAGACAGTTTGTATCAATGTCAAGACACATCAAACCGGGATCCATAATTAAAACATCCGTTGATTCTCTGAACGAGGCGTCAACCCAAAAATATTCGAGCGCCTTTCAGACCCAACTTGGTCGGGAGTTATGGTTGTTATCTTTAGGCGTTGTGGCGCATATGCAAGTCCAAATGTCGTGATAACACCTCCCTCGCGGTGCGGCCCCTACTGTGTATTACAAACAATATAAAAAGCTTACGCAAGTTAACTCCCTTTATGCTTTTCTACTTTTTTTTTGCGTCAAGGATTATCCTCGGATCTTCAAATTTCAACAAATATGGACGACACTCCATCTTATCATTGAAGAGATGCAAATATCCCCGTCTTTCATTTCGGTAGCGAGAGATGAGAGACTTGTGGTAAGTCAGTACATATGTTAGTGTAAACCTTCTCTCTGCATTGGTGAATGTTCTAATTATCCCAGATTGATCCGATCTTCCGAGTTTACACACATTCTGAAATCTGAAGAGGTGGGATTGTTATGTTTCACTTGAAGTGTTTGAATGTAGGTCCGGCCAATCAATGAAAGTTTAATTTATATATACACTCATGCTAACATCCGGCGATAGGAAGACACAATTCTGGCCAGATATCATGGAACTACAGGTAATGTGATCCAAATTTAGAGTTTCGCTTCAGAATGAGAGTGACCTTATCTAGTCTCTTGGCCCACACTGTTCTTGGCTATGTTATTTTCACATGTAGATGCTCTGGATTCATTACCCGCAAGCGAATACTATGTATAGAAGACAAGCTTCCTTTAAACTGGAGGTTAACAACGTATATCTTACTTCGTGCCTAAATGCTTGTCAACGTACCTCAGATACGCAAGAGTATAAATATCATCCCATAAACCAGCACCACGGGATGTCAGATTACCCCTCACACGATTGCGACAGATATCGCAATCGTTTCTATTCCAGCGATTGGGAAGAAGACTTGCATACCGCATGATCCCTCCTCATTCAGTTTTCGAAGATGCTTTAAATACTAACCTGGTGTCCTCCTTACCTCCCTGCACAGACACTGGATAGTGCTGTTCACCCCTCAAGATGACCTCACAGGAGAAGGATGAATCCTATGCAACTGGGCTCTCGAGTATCCAATATGATAATGGGTCCCAAGACGAAAAGGCTCTGGACCGAAAGTCAGATAGCGTCGATATCGTGGACGAAAAGGGTCTCTCGGACACCTCTTCGGATCTCGATGGGGTGGTTATGCTTAATGGCGAGCCAGTCGTCACTACCGGAAAGGACGTTTCTCGCTTCGTCGTTGATGTCAGAGACGATGGAGATTTCGCCCTAACGTTTAGGTCTATCACTCTTGGGACTGTCTTTGCCGGTCTAGGAGCGGCTTTATGTCAAGTTGGTATTCCCGATAACAACTATCACACATTTCCTAATTGTTATGCGTTTAGATCTACCTTTTTAAACCAGTCCAGATGACTGTCTCGACAGTTTTTCTGCTCCTTTTGATTTTTTCAGCCGGTAATGCCTGGGCAGCATTCTTCCCTCGACGTACATGGGCTAAGGGTGTGCTCTCGTTCCTCGGGCCTGTCTTCCATTTCATCAATCCTGGGCCATTCACTATCAAGGAGGTAAATTATTCCATTGTCGATGTCGAGAACTTCTTTTTCACATTGTTTCTAGCATGCGGTGGCTTCCCTCGTTGCTTCTACAGCAGCCGGTGGTAGTTCTGCGGTCCAAAATTTCGCGGTACAACGGGTAAGTCTTCTTGGTCACCCCCACCGTCACATTGGTTCGACCGATAATTTCTACAGCTCTATTATGATACACATGTCGGCGCTACGACTGCCATTCTTGCAACCTTCTCAACAGCCTGCTTTGGGTGAGTAAGTAATTTTTATGGTTGCTCCATTATTTATCACCTATCGTCAGTTATGGTCTCGTTGGGCTGTTACGTCCTTTGACCGTTTACCCTTCTGAAATGGTGTACTGGAGTGTAAGTGGCGTTTTCTTTAAGTGGTAATCATCCATCTAATTCGACATACAGAACTTGCCCACCGTGTCCGTTTTCCAAGGTAGGGATCCTCTGGCAACCACACGTCTTATTCTTTGCTGACACATGCTACTTATAGCTCTTCACTTTGACACGACAGCAAACCATAAGCGTGTCAAATTGTTCTGGTCGGCTTTTGTGGGGATGTTCTGCTACGAAGTCATCCCTGCTTATATTTTCCCACTTCTTAATGGTGTGAATATATTTTGCTTGGCATCGCAAAAGGCATCGCAGAACACCATCGATATTTTCACGAATCTGTTTGGAGGAACGGACGGAAACGAAGGTCTTGGTTTGTTGAGTATATCCTTTGATTGGCAATACATCGGCTCTACGTGGGTCACCAATTATTTATAGCTTATCACCCACGTGCTCAAATAATGTGCTCCACAGTTTTATGAGTTTACCTCTTATTCAACAAGGTACTTACATATATCTGATAACCTAGTAAAGTTTCGCCACTAACTATATACATTTTGACAGCGAACTCATGGATAGGATACACCTTATGTTATGTCTCCATAATGGCGATATACTATTCCAACACATGGGGTGTATGTTCTCATATTCACTCATGAAGTTAATCAATACTAACTGCTATCCGTTCGGTCTAGTCTCTTGCATTCCCCATGCTTTCGACTTCATTGTTCTCTGCAAATGGGTCGATTTACCACCAGTCCGCTGTATTTGGAACCACATTCACACTCAACCAAACCGCACTCGACGAAGTTGGACTTCCAGCTTTGACAGGTTCGAATGCTTGGTCTAATTTGACCGCTAACCTTGCAGTAAGGTTTGCCATGCTATCTTTTCTCTGTTAGATGCTCAATGCCTTGCAACCTAGATTGGCGGTTTAGTTGCACATGTGCTCTTGTTCTGGGGGCCATACGCTCGAGATTCTTTCAAGCTCGCGTATAACAGGACACAACCTGATCCCCATTACCAAGTTAGTCGATCTTACCTATGTAATGAAGGTGTTCCTGATTATGCTTCATGATAGGCGATGAAGAAATACAAAGAAGCACCTTGGTGGTGGTATGTTATACTACTGGTATTGTCATTCTTTGCCGGTGAGTAGTGCATCGCTAGGCAAAAATCTAAGAATTCACAATGACTTTCTTTACAGGCTTGATTGTGGTTTTCAAGGGTCAAACCACACTTCCCTGGTGGTCATATATCGTCGCCTTGTTGGTCGGTGCTTTCATCACGGTAAGTGGCTCTCTTAAACCGAATGTCATATATGAAGCACCAGGACTGACGACGCAATACTAGCCATTCTCAACTCTTTTGTTTGCTCGAATGGGTAACGGAATCGCGACCAACCAACTGATGAAAATGGTAGCAGGCGCGATTAACCCAGGAAAACCCGTTGCTAACCTTTATGTATTGCAAAATCCACATTTCTTCGGGACTTACAACTAATTTACCTGTGCGCAGTTCTCCATGTGGAGCCATGATGTTGTTTCGACATCTAATTAACTTGGCAGGGGATCTTAAGATGGGGCAATATTTAAAGATACCTCCCCGTGTGATGTTTCTTACACAAGTATGGGGGACTATTCTCGGTAAGGAAACCCTCGTTCTGTTTGCGTCCGAGATCTAATATTGGTGATCGAAGGTGCGATTATCAATTACGGTGAGTTTAGATAGTACACGGATGTACTTCGCAGCAGTTTGATTGACTGCGGATTAGTTGTGATGATCTCGGTCGTGGATTCTCAACGGGATATACTGCTTAGTCCGACGGGTACTAATGTATGGAGTGGACAAGTGCCTCAAAGTTTGAACAGCGCAGCTGTAACCTGGTCCCTGGCAAAGGAACTTTACGGGAAAAGTGGTCCATACTTCATCATTCCGTTGAGTTTGTTTATTGGAATGGTACCCACATTCTTCCAGTGGTTGATATGGAAGGTACCGTGACGCTTTTTACTCGTCACTAAACATAGCATTTATAGTATTTTTCTAGCGTTGGCCAGTAATTGGGCCGGTCCATGTTGACACGATTATGTTGCCAATAATCTATATGGTTAGTCCTTGGCGATTGTATTCGGACCAAACCCCATTAAAAAGTGCTTTTTAGTATTCCGCATGGATGTCCGTCGGTGTAAACTCGACGATCACGTCCAGCATTATTGTTGGTCTTATTTCTCAACTCTGGTTGAGGAAAGTACCACCCTGGATGGTACAAGAAATATAATTATATTCTCGGTGGCGCCCTCGACGGCGGTGCCCAGGTCATGATATTCGTATTGTCTTTCGCAGTATTTGGTGCTTCCGGTGTCGAGAGACCTTTCCCCACCGTAAGCTCCATATCCTACTTATCAATTCGTTTGACATACTAATTGTTCTCTTGAAAAGTGGGCAGGAAACCCTGGCAAAGGAAACGTCGACTATTGTAATGGAAATGGAGCTCTGGATTAAGTATTTTCTCAACAATCCTCCCCACTGTATATCGTTTTATGGATTTATTTTTGTGTATTTTGAAGATTTCGGAATAAATAATGAATTAAAGGAAACTGCTTCCGCATTCAATGATGAGAAACTGAAACCCAACTGTTGCATGCTGCCCTCGTTAAATCAGTGCTGGATAGCTCGTTACCTCGAGCAACTGCATAGCGATACTATTTTTACATGGTAAACAAGTGCATCCTGCTTAACCGCTAAGAAGCACGACCTTAGGGGTAGAGGTGTAAACATGGTTTTATGTCAAACAACTTCAGTTCCAACAGTTTCAAATTCAACGTGCAGCCTTTGTCAATTGATTGAAAGGATTTGTCCTTGCATTAAATATCTCCTCTGAACTTGCATTGAATCACATCAGGACAAGCTACAATCAGCTGGCTGTATATTGGAACGAATGGTACCCTTTTAGTATCGTAGGTAGCGTTGGAGTTTTGACTCACATTCACTTGCCAGACTTCCAATGGTATACAGTAGCCAAGAGTTGTACAAGTACATCATATATACAAACAACAAGCCAAAATTCCATTTCCGACTCTTCACTTCAGATTTGTTTATGTTGTTTCTTGGAGACGGTTTACCTGGCTCATCACTGTCTTATACAACGTCCAAGTATGTTCTCTCATTTACTCGAAGCTCGATGGTGTCTTGACTCGAGAACATACACAGCAGTAGCCCAATTCGAGATTGCTCCGGGCGCTGCGGATGTATTTATATACGAGTATGGGGACGCGAAAATAGTTCGTGATTCGTGATTATTAGTTGTGCGCTCGCATTGTTCAGTCCTCATGAGATTTTTTGACTCGTAAGCCAGACACATTCAGGGGTAATTGGTCGAACATCTCTGTTGTATTGAAAAATTCTCACCCAGGAGCCTTTATGAACACCTAATTTGAAAGATAAGATTTCTCTTTTGGATCTGCGCAACACGCCATCGCGGAGCGATAGTACGTAATTGATAATAATAAAAAAGATACCCACCACGCTGCAGCGCAGTTGCTAGGTCACAAGCATCCATTCCATTAATGGCTACAAACTTTATTGTAGGGGAATGTCATCGAGCAACTGGACTTATGGAAGTGGAGAAATTCTCAAAAGTTCAAAACGAGTTGTCTGGTTAAGCGTGACTCACGAGCCTTTTTCGGTGATAAGACGACAGAACCTCGGGTTAGATAGGGCCAGATGTACCAGTTTATTTGCTTCGTTGTCTATTTATGGCCCGTTTTCGGTCTCTACTTTTTATAGTCTTATCTTGTCCTTCGTGCGACGACACCGACACAACTTGTTATAGGTGGTGGAAGACACGATGTCAAACCACAAGGCCTCTCTGCTCCTCCTGGAGTATTTCGGATGGTTCGTACGGTGCTGTACCTGGTCCAGAGTCGAAATACTGAAACCACGATGATTTGTACGGGCTTAAACAGTTTATTCCATAAACACTGATGCAACTCCTCTAATAGATTCAAAATATTCGGTCCTCTGTATTCGTGTGCCTCATCTGATTTGGCCATTAGTAACGTCGAGAAGTCACCAAGACTTTTTTTAAATCAGTCCTGCAATAGCCTGGCAAGGACGCACATGGGTTACTTAGAGGGTTTGGAATCGGACGGAAGGGGTGGGGGTGGGCCTTTAAATACGAGCTTGATTGTTTCCGATTCCTTGGGCTTTACCTCCGTCTGGTAAGATGGCCTCCTGAGACCTGGCAGAATCTCCTATTAAGGATTCAAAAGCTGACTTTGATGTTTCCAGCGATGAAAAAGTTCTCCATCACTCGGACAGCATCGAGATTGCGGATGAAAAAGGACTCTCTGACACCTCTTCAGACCTCGATGATGTGGTCATGCTCAATGGCGAACCCATTGTTACTACTGGAAAAGATGTATCACGTTTCGTGGTTGACATCAGAGACGATGAAGATGCTGCATTAACATTCAGGTCTATCACTCTTGGAACCGTCTTTGCTGGGCTAGGGGCAACCTCATTCCAGGTTGGTATTAAACTTAATTGAACGGAATGTATCTCTGATTATTTGTCTTCAGATCTACAATTTTAAGCCTATCCAAATGAGCGTCTCGACTGTCTTCCTGTTGCTCCTGATCTTCACAGCCGGAAATGTCTGGGCAGCTGTGGTTCCCAGGCGTTCTTGGGCTATTGGGAGGCTCTCCTTCCTCGGACCTTGCTTCCACTTCCTCAATCCCGGACCGTTTACTATCAAGGAGGTAAGATTTATCCATTTCAATGTCACCTTCTATCAATAGCTCAACGACGATTATAGCATGCAGTAGCTTCTCTTGTTGCATCCACAGCAGCTGGAGGAAGTTCTGCAGTCCAAAACTTCGCGGTACAACGGGTATGTCAACCGCCTACTGTCATACTATGAGTATATTTAAGGTAAAGTTCAAAAGCTCTACTATGACACTCATGTCGGGGCTATCACTTCTGTACTGGCAACTTTCTCAAAGGCTTGCTTTGGGTAAGCCGAGGGCCTATATTACCTTTTCTTCCCTTGCTCATTTGACCCTAGGTATGGTCTTGTCGGACTGCTACGTCCCTTGACTGTTTACCCCTCTGAGATGGTGTATTGGGGTGTAAGTGCTGTGCACCTGGATGTTGTGACTCTTCGTCTTAATCTCTTCGTATAGAATTTACCTACTGTATCGGTCTTCCAAGGTGGGCAGTTCCCGATAACGCATATATTCCACTCCAATTTCAGCCCTCCATTTCGACAATGCAGCAAACCACAAACGTGTCAAGCTGTTTTGGTATTCGTTCGTGGGGATGTTCTGTTACGAAATCATCCCTGCATACATTTTCCCACTTCTTAACGGTATCAACATATTCTGTTTGGCGTCACAAAAGGCATCGCAGAATACCATCGATATTTTCACCAACCTTTTCGGTGGCACGGACGGAAATGAAGGTCTTGGTTTGTTCAGTATATCCTTTGATTGGTAATATATCGGTTCTACGTAAGTGTGATGTATTTATCTATAACATCTGCTGTACACTCACACACCAAATCACCGGAAAGTTATATGAGTTTGCCTTTGGTTCAACAAGGTATTTAAATAATTCAATCGTTACTTCATTGCTCAAACATTGCATTTCCACAGCTAACACATGGATCGGAATTTTTGTCTGTTACATTGCCATCATGGGAATATACTATTCCAACGTCTGGAACGTGCGTCTTTAGGTATAAGTTCTGATATCAATCTGATGGACTTCTTTTTAATGCGATAGTCTCTTGCATTCCCAATGCTTTCGACCTCCCTATTCTCTCAGAACGGTTCTATATTTGATCAATCTGCTGTTTTTGGTTCAACGTTTGCTCTCAATCAAACCGCATTGAACGAAGTAGGACTTCCCGCTCTAACGGGTTCAAACGCCTGGAACAACTTGACAGCAAATCTTGCAGTAGGCTTTACATACTCCTCGTGTTATTCATTGCTAAGCATCACGCCACCTAGATTGGCGGTTTGATTGCACATGTATTCTTATTTTGGGGACCATATGCCAAAGAGTCTTTCAAGCTCGCGTACAATGGAACGCAACCTGACCCTCATTACCGGGTCTGTTACCTCCTCATATGCAATGAGTAGGGCGCTGACTTTGAGTATCGTAATAGGCAATGAAGAAATACAAGAAAGCGCCATGGTGGTGGTATGTGATACTTCTCGTTTTGTCCTTCATTGCTGGTGAGTATGCAGTTGAGACTGTTTGAATATAGACTTACTGAATTACAAACAGGTTTGATTGTGGTATTGAAGGGCCAAACAACTCTCCCCTGGTGGTCATACCTCGTCGCTTTGATATTGGGTGGTTTCGTCACAGTATGTTGATTTATAAAATTTTATTGAAAAGCTTTAATTAAATCATAACTCACCAGCCATTCTCAACTCTTCTATTCGCATGAATGGGTAGCGGAGTCGATACATCCCAGATAATGAAAATGGTCGCAGGTGCGATTAACCCAGGACGACCGGTGGCTAATCTTTATGTAAAGAGACATCATGTCGTAGGTACATATCTGAGCTGACAGACATGTGTATAGTTCTCCATGTGGAGCCACGACGTTGTCTCGACATCTATCAACCTAGCTGGTGACCTGAAAATGGGACAATACCTAAAGATCCCGCCTCGTGTGATGTTCCTTACACAGGTGTGGGGTACCATTCTTGGTATGGAAATCTTGATCCCTTTTGCGACCGAGATCTAATATTGGTACATTGGTATTTGTAGGTGCTGTTATTAACTACGGTGCGTGAAAATAGCCTCCAGATCCATATCAACAGCAATTTGACTGACTGCGGATTAGTTGTTATGATTTCTGTTGTGGATGCTCAGCGGGACGTACTGCTTAGCCCAACCGGTACCAATGTATGGAGTGGACAAGTGCCTCAAGGTTTGAACAGCGCAGCCGTAACCTGGTCCTTGGCAAAACAACTTTATGGACCTAACGGCCCATACTTCATGATCCCGATGAGTCTAATTGTTGGAATGGTCCCGACTTTCTTCCAGTGGCTAATTTGGAAGGTGAAGGGTTTTACCATTTCATTGTTGTAAAGCCCAGCTCATTTTGAGTTCACTTATAGCGTTGGCCGAAGATTGGACCTGTCGAAGTAGATAGTATCTTGTTACCAATTATTTATTCGGTTAGTATCTCGAATCGTATCAGTGATGACTTGGTCATAAAAGTGCTATAGTACTCTGCATGGATGTCCGTTGGTGTCAACTCAACGATCACGTCCAGCATTATTGTTGGTCTTATTTCCCAACTCTGGTTGCGGAAATATCACCCCGGATGGTACAAGAAATATAATTATATTCTTGGCGGTGCCCTCGACGGTGGTGCTCAGGTCATGATTTTCCTTTTGTCCTTTGCTGTCTTTGGTGCATCTGGTGTTGAAAGGGACTTCCCAACTGTAAGTCCTTCTTTTACCTCTGTACTCAATAGGATGGGTTAATAATTTCTAATAGTGGGCAGGGAACCCGGGTGTAGGAAATGTCGACTACTGTAATGGGAATGGTGCCTTGGATTGAGCCTTTCATCTTTTCTTCTTTTCTATAAGCGCGTTTTTTGTCTGAAATCTGTGATGTATTATTTCATGAATACCGGGATGAATAAGCTGTAGATGAATCGATTTATGTTTGGAGCGTATGCATTCATGTCTGTCACGTGTTGCCTCTTAAATAATGCCTAATTTGAATGTAATCACTTCAAATACATCTCAAATGCCTGCTACACAATCAACTCATCGCACACCCCTGAAGCGCGTGTCGCAAGGCTCCTTGTTTGCTCTCTCCCGCTCTGGTGCATATCCAGATGCCCCACATGGCCTCGGATTCCTGGAGCCCGCAATGTCCGAGCTCCTTGACGAAACGGATGCATTACAGTCAAATGTGGAAGGCATGAAGAAACTCAGCGATTCACTGACAACTTTCAATGAATCATTCGCGAGTTGGCTTTATATCATGAACATGAACGCGCTTACAACGGATTGGCCGGAGGTACGTCCCGTAAAATTAGATCAGGGGAGTAATGAATGAAAGGTTCCACCATAATCTTTCTTAGGCACCTACGAGCGCGTCTTTCCATCTAGCGAAACGAAGGGCAGGTTGCTATCCAGTTGCTATCTCGCAATATCACTCTTTTCCTGACTTCTCTTTGATCGTCAGAGCAAGACGCAATAGCTGCGACTGAAGCTCTCAAGGCCCGTAATATTGCTGCACGCGAGGCTGAAATTGCCGCATCGATTGCTGATAGAACAGCAATGACAGAGGCTACTGATGTAGACTCAACATTCGCTGGTAACACAACCACGAATATATCGGCACAGTCGAGCAATAAGCCAGCAACAGCTTCTAAAAAGAAGAAAGGTAAAACAAAGTTGAGCGCAAAGGAGAAAAAAGAACGAAATGTAAGTTCATTTATCACATGATGAGATTATCTTATTCCAGTGGTCAGGTTGAGTTGGAAAAGATTATATCATGTTTGCCCCTCGAATTCCGAGGCAGTGATCCGGTAACGTTTACTTTGTCTAATTGTAACTTCAAGCTAAGTAACATGTCAGAACTTTGCGACGCAACATGGAATCTGTTATCGAGGGAATCATGGATGCTCCAAATCAAAGTGTCAAGCGTCAGTCTTGTTTAATTTTACTATACATCACAACTTAATTTTCATGGCAACAGTGACAGATCTCATTGCACCACCCGAATTAAACCAAGCCAGGGTTAATAAATGCCTGATCGCGTTGGTGAACAGGAAAGTCGTCCGAAAAAACAACACTACCGTATGTAGAAATCCTGTTTCTCTGCCTTCTTATCCCTCCTCACTCTTCTACAGGGAACAGTCCTATATCAATGGCAAGGCGTCCTATAGAAATAGACCAAGATTGAGTGCACGCAACTTATGATGTCTATAGTCCATCCACTGTATCCTTGTTTTTATAATAACTTAATTTGTATTCTTCCAGCCATTCAATGACGTTTGTGGTATACTGATATACTGTTTCGTGTCTGATTAGTCAAATACCTGAAGGTAAATCAGTCATTTATTGCCTCTTTGAGACAGAATCTTCAGGCTTTCTAACATCAATCGGAAGGGGAAGTCTACAGCTTGTGGGTCAGAGAGTATGATGATATATGGGATTTACACTGACATAGCCCGACAGACCAGACTGCACTCCTGATAATACAGTGAGAAGCAAGTCAGATAAAAATATATCACAATATTGACTTACCGCATATAACTTCGCGGCGGAGCTTTCTGCGTTATATAGAGATATGTGTACAGAACACGAGAGGAAGAGGCTTCTCTGGCTATTAGTCCTATAACAAGAAACGTTACTGGGATAATAAGCAACTCACTAGAAACCAGACAGAACATTTAAAGTCCGGTCGTCCATTCCAGCATAGTTGCCCAAGATAATGGCAACAGACCAAAGTGTGAAACTTTCTAAGCCATTCTTTGAAAGTATCAGTAACACACCAAATAAATAATGTTGGGAACCAACAAAGTGAGCGCCTTCCATTCTTGCAACGTGCGCTGCTACGTCTGGTTTGACGCGCTTGTCTTCGCGCATTCGGGCAACGTTGGTTCGGGGATTGACACTTCATATATATTTTGATTCATACATGATGTATATATGAGATGAGTCAACTCACTTATCATAACCGATTGACCTGATGATAGTGTATGACTAGAATGCAAATGTCGATAATCGTCAATAACATGCATTGAGAAAATAACACACCTTCAATGCCAGTGGATAATATGCCAATAACCACAGTGCTGGAATTGAATACAGGGACAATGGACTTGTAAGTGACAGTTGCTGCATTTTCACCAGTAGTCGAAAGGATGGGAGCAGGTTCGGAGATGAAATGCACTATTTAATGTGAAATATACCTTTTATAAATGTTTGCATCTGTGTCAATCAGTAGAAGATGTTGATCTTTCATGCGTAAAAACACGTTGAATGTGATTGGAGGCAATAGGCGACGGAAATGCGAAAATTCCCAACAACTTGCATCAATCATTCACATATCTGCACTATTTGACATTTCATATCAAATTCATTCTAATAGAGACGAGTTTTGGGCTTTAATATCTTGTATTCCCGTGTATACAAATCTGTATCCAGAAGAGCCTCTTAGCGCTGTGCCAATTTATTCGCGGATTTTATGAGCAGAGTCAAGGGCATCGCTATGTCAAGATGTTATTGATGACGTTTCTACATGGCGAAACAAAAAACACATACACAAAGAAGTGAAGAATATGACTGATCTGATCAACAATCTCTAGGTTAGCTACTAATCCTTCCCAGATAGGGATGGCCATACCTGAGCCAACCCTTAGCGACAGTTCCGTGATTGATGTATACATGATTATACAGCAACCTAGTGAAAATGCTATAAACGATCAGGAATTAGTATCAGAAAAGACCAAGTCAGTGGGCAATACAAACTAGGCAGCAGAGACTTTGTTAAGAAGACGATTGTCCAATCCTGCAAAATTGCCTGCGATCTACAGATGTAGCCAATTTAGACTGTTGAGGTCCACGAAAACAATCGGTAAGAAATCTGACGCACAATAGCGGCGAACCAAAGTGGAAGAGCCTCGTTTCCATTCAAATGGGCGCCTTCCATTCTTTCTACACGGTCTGCCAGGGAGGCTGGAATACCTTTGTTATTTGCAAACTTTCTTGTATTGGAACGCGGTTGCATACTTTAAATAGCATATAAACACCAGTTTTGACTTTTGGATAAAGAAATGAGCTCTGACGCACTTATTATATCCAGCCGTTTTGTCGATGGTCAGGAACTGCAAGTAGTTTAGTCTAAGTCATTAGCAAAAGACATGAGATCGTACCTTCATTGTCATAGGGTAGAAACTGGTAAACCATACCACGGGGATGGAGTACAGGGACAGTGGGCTATCGAAGGTGTGGGGCATGTTGGGTGAAGGATAATACAGTCTGGGTGAATACGAAATTCCTCATTATATTCGGGAAGCAGCCGGCTTCATTGCATGCGAACCGTTACTTTCAATAGTATGAAAATCCAAAAATAGTTGTTGGCTACCATCCATGTGAATGCGAATCTAGATGTGAGAAATTCAAGACTCACGACAGGTCACAGGAAGTTTGGGGTCCCGTTTACTGGAATCTAGTTATTGTCCTTTCAAATACAACAGAAGTTTGTATGTCTGTAGGTCAAGTTCCTAGCTCAGCTGTGAGATCAGCGTACTCCTCCGTTATCGGTTCTTTTTAGTAAAGGGCGAAGGGCACTAAGTCACTTGATTCAGTGGCTGAAACTGTTAACGTCTTGAGAAAGAGTTGTTCAGCGTCAAATATTACACTGACAGGGTCCATAATTCAATTATCAACTGGCAACTGCTTGATTATCAATCAAAATCTATTGCCTGCAAATTGTTGTCAACTGCACATTGAACTATACAGTCTAGACTTAAAGCTTAGAACCAATAACTAAGCAGAGTGTTTAATCAGCAGTGTTGTAGTGTGGTACCTTTCAATCGCCTCGATAGGCCTAGAAGCTTCTAATTTATATATACTCGACCAACCATATACACAACAAACTTAGCATATAATGCATAAATACCGGAGCTTGTAAAGCTAGCTTGAATTTATACCAATGAATACATACATCGAAGCAAGCTGCCATTGTCACCTCAACAATTTTAGGGTTGCATTTCTGACTTCAGAATTTCCAATTCCCACACAACTCTGCCACTGTAACTCATGTCGTCATACCACTGGTCTCCTTGTCGCACACCATGTTCGCATCCAAGGTCGTCCGATCTCATTAACAGCCGATAAACCCGCATCTCTCGAAGGTTTGACTGCATACAAGTCATCTCCACAAGTGACGAGATATTTTTGTGAGGTTTGCGGAGCACATATTCTCTGGAGAAGCACGGGAATTGATCCCCAATGGCGTGTTGCAGTGGGCATCTTGGAGAAAACGGAAGGTATTATTAAAGTCAATGAACACATTCACATTTGCGACACAGTAGATGGGGGGATCGCAGATCATCTTCGAGAGATTGGAGGCGTCAAGCTTCCAAGGTACAAACAAGGAAATGGCTCCCCAATACTGCCGTTACGTTGGAGGGGAGATAGTCCAGGAATTCCAAGAGGCACCGAGGAGATCGGTTTGCCTGCTTATTGCCATTGCAAAGCAATTAGCTTCCAAATTAGCAGACCATCACAAGAGTCCTCCGATCCCTACTCTCCATATCCAGATCTCCTTCTCCCATACGATATCACACATCTTTCGAAAATAAGGAATAGCGAAGACCGTAAATGGTGGCTGCGGCCAGCTGGAGCCGAATTTCCAACAAAATATTTGGCAGGCCACTGCGCTTGTGAATCTTGTCGGACAACTAGTGGATTTGAGATCCAAAGTTGGGCATTCATTCCGCTGGTCAATATTATAGCCCCCAAAACCACGAGACAAATTGAATTGAAGTCCGGTGAATCGAGGCCAAAGCATTTGAAGCAATACATATCCAGCCCGGGCCGTTACCGGGAGTTTTGCGGGAATTGCGGGGCTACAGTGTTCTGGTGGGAAATGGGGCGACCAGACGTCATTGACGTGTCGGTTGGGCTAGTTGATGAAAGTATATGCGGTGCAAGAGCTGAAGGGTGGCTTGAATGGCACAAACATCGAGTTAGTTTTTCTGAAGAGGCACTTGACCAGAGGATGGTTAGTGGGTTGTTATCAGGTTTGAAAGAATAGAGGGATTGTTTGGCACGGAGGATAATGGAAAACAAAGAAATTCCCAGGGTCGCCGGAAATACTGCTTATATTGATGATGTCAAGAAATTTGTGTTTTGTACAATATCCGTGATGATTTCGAACTCTTCACATATGTGCGGGTCAACATCTTTACAATCACCTCTGCGGACTCTCGGAACCCAGCCACCGGACAAATAAAAGCAAAGGTCTGCAATGCTGTCGCTTCGTGTTTTGCGCATGTTCCTCTAAAGCAGCATCGTCTCTCAATGACTTTCTCAATGTCGCCGCAAAGAGTTGCGGACGCAGCTAACATCTCTCCGTTCCCTCCTTACGCTAATTGGTCCTCCCAGACGTCCGGGAAATAGCAAATCTGACAATGCTGACAGGTCGCGTACCGGCCAGCATAGGGGGAGGAAGCAAAAAGGCAGAACGAGGCAAGAAAGAAGCGGCAGGCCGGAAGAAGACATAAGATTCACTTTTGCCCCCAAACCCATCCATAACATGATGAATGGTCGTCGTAGGCCCAGGCAGGGCCACCAGGACCGAGCAAACAATGATGGTATGTCAAGTTGATCAAGTCGTAGTGGGTATCACATTTGAATGCTGAAAAATTCGCTTCAGACGATCCCCCTCCTCTATACGAGGAAACGATATCGCTACCTCCAGTTTCTGCGTGCCCAAGTACTACAGCTTTGCCAGACCAAGTAGCACCTCCAAGGGTGCTAAATGCTGTGTCGAATAACGTGACATCTCGGGATCCCCGATCCTCTACACCTCAAGAATCGGAGCACGATGATAATTATAGCGCTGGCTCTGGTGACTCTATAGATATAATTGGTGTCGACGAGCCACCTCTTTGCGGTTCCAGACTTGAAGAAGAAATAAGGAGGGATTGGCTACAGCGGCGTGGGATCGAATTTCCTACACCTTCGATAAGCGCAAAACACACCGCAAGCAAAGTTACTCCTTCAACTATAACTCGCGACAAGGATGGAGGCCGCGGCCTGGAGGTCAAGGTGCCCAGCAGCAAGGGAACCGTATCAGCACATTTTGAATCTTCCACCCCAACATCAGTAAAGAAAAAGCACCTATCTTTATCACCCCTGCGAACCCTTTTCCCTGCACGATCTTCCAATGCGCAGGACCGTGCAGTTTCAGCTGACCCTTCCCCTGTGTCTCCATACTCTTCTCGTTCCATAAGCTTCTTTCGGAGTTCCGCCTCACTGTCAACCTCTTCCATCCTCAAGTTTCCTTTATTATCCACTTCAGTGTCGAATACTTCAGGTAGACGGGATAGTTTCATGTCGCGTAAACTCTTCTCCTTCAAAGGAAAAGATAGGGAATCGTTGGACTCCTGGGAATGTCTAGATGCGGATGATCAGTCTCCTAGTCTTATGTCAGCTGTCGAAACCATAACGGACGCTTCATCCCCCACAACAGATAGTTCTCCGACATGTGCTTTTGGCTCTCAAAATTCAGAAACCTTGAGTACACGTACCAGTCCCACTCATAGCGCTCGTTCGAATGATAGCCACCAACCCCAAGGCGCTTTTCCAGCAGTTAATCCTACTCCTTTCATTGGCCGGCCTGTCAGACACCGTGTTACACCCATCCAAACTACTCAGACGAACGATAATGCTGACGCAGAACTACCCTCTCCTGATTCAGACTTCCAATTATGATTCACCCTTAACACCCGTACGCGCAAAAGTAGCGGATACTACCACTGGGTCTCCTTCGTCGATTAAGTCGAGAACTTCTCCTGGTTTGCCGTTGACAGCCATCACTTGGAAAACAGAGGCTGGCATGTCTAGTCGTTCAACAGCTATCCTCCAGCAAGCTTTAGATACGCCATTACCACAGACCCCTGTGAAACAAACAGTGTTTGATTATGCATCTCTCAACCCAACTACTCCTACGACTTTACATGCACCATCGCCTTCAACGCCTACAGCAGGTCATCATGCCCAAGTGTTCAGCGGAGTTCTAAACAACCTTCCAAATTTAGAAGCCTCGCGTTCGAATGTTATTAAAGACATACCAACTCAAGATTCAAGCGGTGCTGCTATGCATGTTCGCTCTTCCCAGTTCTTTGCCCCACAGAACAATGCCCCTTCACACTCTTCTCCAAATCCCATTATGTCAGATTCCTCACCATCACGTCACCATTACCCCGGAAGACCCTTGCCACGCCCGCCAGGTGTTTCATCCGCTACCACGGTAGATTCAGCAGGCGGAACTTCTCATGATAATATTCATGTGGATAATTCGAGGCTTCCTGATGTTAGAATGTCGGACCCCCATTGCCCAGAAGGTCTGCTCATCGACTTAGATGATAACTTCTTAACAGGATATTCAACCCCTGAAACATCGCTTCCCCACACAGGTGAAGGAACGCGATTTTTCGCACACCTTCCGACGGCTTTTTCGTCTGCAGACGAGTTTTTTGACTCAATAGCCAATGAGCCCGACCCATGCATTTCCCAACCTAGTCCTCCCAACCAGAGACTCCCCACTGAACCGCTACCATCTTCCACGGGTGGATCATCGGAAGTCACTGATCTCGACCTTCTGGTTTCCCGTTTGGAACACGAACGTCAGAGTGTTCCAGACTATGAAGTGAGTTTTCAGCGGGTGGTGGGCCGAAACTTCAATTGATTACACTACACGGTCAGACTCTGTCCCTCATTTCAGAGTTTCTTGGGCCCGCAAATCGAACAATATCTCAAATTAACAATCCGGGAAACTCGGCTAATTCATTGTCGGAAGGGGTAGAAAAGACCAATATTACATTTATAGGGAGGGTTGAACTCGAGCGACGGCGGGTTATGAAGGATGGACGGGTGAAATTGAAGTTGTCTCTACTTGAAGTTCCTGTTGATCGGTGTGGCATATGTCTTTCGCAGTTTAAAGCTGGGGAATTAGCAGGATTGAAGTTCCGTCTGTCGACATTCATTTCATGAGAATTGTCTGAGGAAATGGATCCTCAGGAATAAAACGTGTCCTATGTGTAGGATTTCTTTAGATGTGGACGATTCATAGCAGGTCTTGGGACGATTTCCATCTTCAGATTGTGGACTTATGGCCTTTTCATTTTTTTCCTGTACATGTAGCATACTTTCAATTGCGATAAAGCATCTTTTACGACCCCCTCATGGATTATTCATGTACCGACATATCGTCACTCCCTGACTGTAACAATCCGAAATTATATAGGAGTAAAAACGAATTTACATATTTATGTACAATTCATATTTGTTGTGCGTTCCAAAAGATTCGGAGTGGTTGTACACAGTCTATCTTGTTTTGGATACAGCGGCACTGACATCTCCCGAGGTCATTGCCTTGTCCGACCCGCCAGTACCTCCTTCTCCTACGTAGAGAGGTTAAGAATCAACATATTCAACAATACTAGATTGGATAGTACGACATACGGTAAGGCGATTGTTTTCCTTCTTTTCCCTTGATATCTCTACCTAGTTACCCACATTGCCCCAAGCCCAAGTGTGATTGCAGCCGCACATGTAATTGCCTGTAGGACAAACCCAAATGTATGCTATGCATTGCCACAAAAACCAATCTAGAAAAGATCTCTTACCATAGTTGTCCCTCTGGTTCCTACTTTTCCGCCTGCGTAAGACATTGGTAGACGTTGCAATTAAAGTTATATAGAGGATTTGTGGAAAAAAGTGTAAGAATGAGTTGCAAAAAGTGAGACCCCCTTCCAGCTAGTTCTCGTATATAAGGGTAGCGTATTGGTATGATGTCATAGCTGGAATTGTCGTAGTTTGCTCCATCATAGCCCCCCCAAATTGTCAGTGCTCACATGTAGACTAGACCTTGGTGAGTACAGATGTACATTGTAAACAGATACTGCTTGTACGTGGGTGGTCAGGCCTTCAGGATGTATCATACATATTCTTGGATGTTCAAATGTAGGAATTTGTTGTATTTCTGTAAGATGATAATATGATGGATTTCATGAATTACATGGAAGCAGAGAACATGTTGATACTGCTTCGTGTAGTACCCGAGCTATCCACCAGCAGATTATCCTGATTTTTTGGGTAAAAAAATTAGTTACGATAGTATCAGAGCTCTGAACAACATACCGAGCATCCAGAGCCCAGGTTAGCATTTCCAACCCAACCGGGTTCCCAGTATACAATTCCGAGACCATGGCCTCCTGACAAACCTTGAAGAACATTTCTAATGTCTGCGACCCACGTTGATTGTCCTGCCGCAGAGATAGCTACCGTACGATCGCTCAAGGTAACTCCAGAGCACGAAACCGGCCAATCTGTTTCGACAACCATAACATTCTAAATGTGAACAGTAAGTATATTGCTTTTTCCTGGAGAAACCAATGTTGTGACATACTTTACCGAATTTGTTTATTATAGATTGCAAACTAGATTGTAAAGAGCTCAAAGTTGCCCTAGTATCGTAGAACGGGTAGAATGAGAATCCCATAACATCCACATCAGCAGTCGACAGTTGACCAGGGATGAATATTTGATTATAGAATGAGCTGACACCAGCAGAGTCCCAACCATTAGCAAGATGGATCATTACTTTGACAGAAGAAGATGCATCGCGGACACCCCTGGCAGCTGAGTGGAGAAGTTGAGAAAGTGGTGAATAACCGTTTACTGAAATACGTCCGACGGGCCAAAGCATGCCGTCATTGATCTCATTTCCAATCTGTTTCGAGATGAGTTGAATTCAAAAACCAACCATAAGGTGCGATTTTACCTCAATGAACGTAATCGGTGTTCCTTGTTGCGCGAACGACTTGACAAGACTGTTCGTGTACCTGATTGAAATGATAGAATATGTAAACTACTTATAGATCTTAAGAACATCACTCACGTGTAGATCTGTGTATTCAAACCAGCCAAGTCCTTGGGCCAGGATGAGGGAATTGCTTGATGACCCGGGTCTGCCCCTGTGATAGATAATTAGAAATATGTGATAATGGTGAAGTTTAGTGAAAGCTCACATGTATCGCTATAGTGAAGATCGACGTATATTCCCAAACCCGCTGCCTGTGCACGTTTTGCTAATGCTAGCCCATATGCTAAACTGTATTGGGAGGAGCTAGTACTGGTCCAGACACGAATACGCGCAAGATTGGCACCATGGTTGTGTATGATTGTTTCGAATTTGGCTCCTGCAGCAGAGGAAGAATCTTTGTAGACCAAACCGGAGTTTTCAAGATTTACAAGAGACGAGATATCGGCTCCACGATACGTGAGAGCCTGAACCAGGGCTACAAGCGGGGCCACAGAAAAGGCGACAGATGCAAAGAAACGCATTTTGTTTGGAGGAAGAAAGCAGTCGTGAGTAGCGACTTTATAAACGTCGAATGCAGTATTGTTGGATATTGGATCCGGACACAACGGTTCGTCGCGGGAAATAGGGGGCCGCCTGTTCATACATGTGACTCCTTAAGACGTGCATGTATACAGCTGAAGGAAGTAACGTCAGGACAGAGAACCACAGTAAACTTTGGACTATTTTTCCCTGACGTTCCGGACCCATAGAAGAACCGATACAAAGGAGGACTTTGCGCGTACACCAGGAAGCGTCATGCGCGCATACCGATGCCGAAGTTTTCCCATATTTCAGACCACGTAGAGCTCATTCCGCGCTGCCACATCGACACTATATGGTCCAACTTGGCAGTCTACATCCGGGACTGATTAGCAGGAGTTACGTTTACATTAAATTTACAGTGCCGTCATGTGATGTATGTTAACTGCGTCATAATCTTAGTCATGCTTATATCGAATGTTGATACATTATTATTGCTGTCTTTCAGACTCCTAAGCGTATATCTTTGATAAGTGTATGGACTTGTGCGTTATCTGCCTTTCAAATTTACATTGATGCTTCCTAATAACCCCCCGTTCCAACTTTCAAGTGCGTCCACCATGAGACGTGCCCTTCCCTTCTCAAGCAAAGTCCAAGTCGACCGCCTTGATGCTGGGCTCAAATCTGTGCAAGGTATGACCTGACTTTTCCTCTTTCCACGCTCCTAATGCATTTATTTCGAAAGGTGCACAGGAGATCATTTCTATCATATCCTCTCGGCGCTTCGTCAACAAACTGGTGCTGGGCCACAATGAACTAGGTGACGATGGTTGCATAGCTCTTTTCAAGTTCCTAGGCTCTGTTGCCGCGAAGAGGCACCGCATAAACGAGATAAGCCTGAACTCAAATGGGATCGGGAACAAGGGTCTATTGGCTATCTCAGAATATCTCTTCGGTAATGAGGCCCTCAAAGAGCTATTTCTTCAAAATGTAAGCACTTATAATGCTCATCCACGAGGGATAGATTAACTAAGTCTCCATAATTAGAATAACTTCACAGGGGATCCCTCTGTTGTGACTAGCTTCACGAATGCAATCAACAGTTCTCGCCTTGAGCTCCTCTCTTTGACCACCAATCGACAACTATCTGATGACTTCGCTGACATCTTCCTTCCTGCCCTCAATGCTCCACATCTACGGGAAATCCACATATCCGCGATGGGTTTTACCAAACGGTCTGCATCACATATAGTTGACTATATATCATCACCCCAGCGCTGTCGCCTGCATACATTCAAGTGTAATGGTAACTCGCTAGGTTTTCATGCAATAAGATCGATAATCCGTGCCATTGAACGCAAGAACTACGCCCTACTAACAGTGGAGCTATATGCGAACCAAATCCTGGAAAGTCGCGACCTCAGTAGCACTGATAACGCAACTGAAGAAGACCAAGGGAGCACCAATGATAATGACGGTTTCGACTCTTCCCACATATGGAAGGTCTGCGAGAAAAGGCTTGGGCACTTATTACTACGCAATGCACATCTCAAGCGGGAGGTCGAACCACAAGCCCTCACATTACTCCGCTATTCCCGTATATTTCTCTTATGCCCATCTCGAAAATCTGCTTTTCGAAGACTGTCAAATGAAAACCCCTCCTCTTCCTCTCCCAACTTATGTATGATATCAGACTTGCAAAACCAAATACCAGGGGCCAGGTCGTTTGCTAAACTTCCAACTGAACTCAAGCTTTATATACTTTCATTCCTAGTTCCATCTCTCTCCCCCGCCCAACGCATTCGAGTATACAATTATGCGTCAGATATAACAACCCTCCCTAGTCTTCTTCCCGACCTTTCAAACCCTGTAGATACAGGAAACTCAACGCTACTTTATGGTCCTTTCCCTCGGAGCAGGTCTCATGTATTTAACAAGGCTGGACATGTCAATACCCTGAAAGGAAATGGTTCCACGGGTCTTGCTGATACTTTTACAAGCTGGAAGACGCGAGAAAGAGCAAAAGTGGCTAGATTATGTTGGTTGTAGCTCTTATGAACCAGAAGGAATGGAGACTACTCGCCCTGGGCTCCTCTTCTGTAGATAGTATATGGATTATGTCGAATACCTAATAATATGTGTAATTATTGCAGAACAATAGCGTTAACGATGTGATT
Source organism: Floccularia luteovirens (assembly GCA_009739215.1). NCBI lineage: Eukaryota > Fungi > Basidiomycota > Agaricomycetes > Agaricales > Squamanitaceae > Floccularia > Floccularia luteovirens. Next base: position 1,223,434 of record VSJF01000011.1, read on the forward strand.
GTTCTTTGATCGCACAAGGCCCCATGTTTGTCTTTGCTTGACCTGGTGTAATTTTGGTCCAAACAACTTTTCATCTACCACTCTAGTGCCATGGGGCGTTTCCGCGCGTATGCAAGTGACGACAGTAACAGCAGCGACGACGACGACCGCATTTCTACAGGAAAGCCTGTCCCACAAACATCGAGTGCTCAAGCGTCGAAAGGAACAAGAAAACTCTATGATGATGTTGGCGACAGTGAACTCAGCGAGAACGATTCCGGTAGCTCTGGTTCATCTTCAGAAATGGATGAAGATGAGTTGATGTTACCCCCAACGCAACGCCAAAATGAAACGCGACATCGAGGTCGAATATCACTTGGTGAGGAAGACAACATCACATACGCGAGTGATGTTCGTGTACATGTTTCTCCACCTTCTTCATCTGGGCTACCTTCTCCACCTCGAAATCGTGTTAATGGCGATCCTTCGATAATACCTTGGGCCCAACATATTGGCGTAGATGCACAGAAAATGCACGTCATGCAAACCTCCCTATTTCGTATGCCGGAAGAAGCGGCAGCTCTGAAAGCCTTGAACCAACCAACCAAGAAACCTGTCTTACCCAAGAATATCAACCTGCGCACTCCTCTTCACACCCTCAATCGAAAACATAGTCGCGAATCTGACGGCGATGTCAGACTTGACTTTCGGGAGGTTAGCATATAGGGACACTTGGTTATAATCCGTAGTTCTCATCGTGACTATTTCTATAGCGTGCCTCATTTGCGCATGACATTGATCCTCCTGTTTACCGCCCATCACGAAAATATGCACGCGTTGAAAACTCATCCTCTCTTATAAATGGTCATGAGGGCTCTTTGGTCGATGCGGGTCTGTCATTGGGTCGCTCATTTCGTGTGAGTTGGGGACCTGGCGGGACCTTAGCTCATCTAGGTAGCATATGTGGACCAGCTTCAGCGCCGTAAGTGTCCTCCTTCCCCTTCCAGACCGGATTTTCTTCTTCATTCTACTTAACTGATTGATTTTTATAGAAGTACTTCAGCAAATATGACCATTATACATATCACTAATGTAATAACATCTCTTACATCGCACCCCAATTTCACATCATGGGCCTCCTCCTCAACGGCCCTTTCAATAGCTACGAAACTTTTGCAACATCACCTCAGTCATACACCTATATTGCCAGATGACCTGGGAATACCCTTTGCAGATCCCCCATCACCATACACCCTAGCCCAGGACGAAAACACCGATCTTCAATAGTTCAAAAGCTCTCAACTTTGCATCGTTTTCTGCATTATTCCCAACTGCGGATACTACACATCCAGCAATAATATTCCGTCTAGGAAGTGCTCTATTCGACCCGATTGACCTACACCTTGGAGGCCAGAAAAAAAATCAGAATGTTATCTCAATCACTCCCGAAATCCGCAATCGGGTGACGCTGTTGAGAAGAAAGACTGCACTAGGAAAATGGTTAGAGGAGTCTGTGAAACCTAGTGTGGACAGTGATTTGAGATTGAAAGCCAGCGGTTTTCGTTCTGGTGAGTCCTAATTCTGTTCATTCCTCCCTCAGGTATCGGCGAATACATATATGCGCTCTTCTAGTAAACGTCAGTCACTGAATACTTGTATAGGAACATATATTGCAGCTGATTCAGCTTTCACTCATCTTACTGGTCATCAAGTGGAGCAAGCTTGTGCATCAGCTGGAGACGGAGGATATACAAAGCTTGCAACATTGATTGCGCAGGCAGGAGGAGATCTATTTTTCAAAGGAAGATATCAAGTCACAACTAAGAGTATGGAAATCCGAAAAAATTGACTACGACACTAAGATCAATGATCATGGGTTGATAGGCAGGGGGGTCTGGAAAGTTTATGCACTGCTAGGCGGGTTGCCTGACGAAGGTGAAATGGACTTAGTTGACGAGGAAGACCTTTATTCTGGTCTAGACTGGAAACGCATCTTTGGTCTATGCTTATGGTATGGTGAAGGCGTGGATGCATCTATTACCGACGTTCTCAGGGTCTACGAAGGCTTAATGCGCAACTCAGTCCACGCAGGGAGCAAGAATATCGCAAAGCCGATACCTAGTTGGGTACCAGAATTACAAAAGAAGAAAGGAATCCCCGAGGTTTCGTTGTTGTCCTGGTCAAGTACACCGACAAGTTACAGTTCAAATCCGCAAGTTCCAGAAGATGCTCTCTATTCTCTCATTAGAATGCATGCAGATCCATCAATCTCTCTAAAACACACACTAAACCCATTATCATTTTCCGTATCTGGTATGGATTGGGGGGTTGGTTTGTGTTGGCACTTGTATATCATTTTATCTCGAGTAATGAGGGTGCGCGATTTTGCGGATCGCGGAGACCCCGTTACACGCAAACCCAAAATTAATGGGTTTACAAATGGTATTGCAACTTCAGGAGATCACAGTAGTGATGACGAAACCATAACCGTGAAAAACTTGGAGAGGGAAGAAGGGACGGTAGAAGGACATAGTCCAACCGCTGACTTGCTGGCAAGCAGCTATGCATTCCAACTCGAAAGCTGGGGCTTGGTCCAGGAAGCAGCGTTCGTCCTGTTGCACTTGGAAGGGAGTACTGGGTGAGTTTATTCATCAGCAACCTTACCTGAGTTGTCATGTGAATTTTGAAAACTAGGCGAGAGAAAGCGATCAAGGATCTATTATCCCGATCGGCTCCAAGATTAGATGAGTGGATGACACGCGGGATTGTCGGAAGCTTAAAGTTGCCTATGGCTTGGGTCAACGAGGCCAAGGTACTTTGTTCAATGACATAATCTGAGGACCTGATTTATTGACCATATGGTAGGCCCTGTACTCAATGAATCAAGGCGAGATATACTCTGCGTACGAATCATATCTTCTTGCGGGATTATATCACGCTGCGCATGACCTCGCTGTGCTCGAACTTGCACCGGATGCAATTATACGAAAAGATCTACAGCTTCTGCAATCCTTGTTCGAATGCTTCAATAGTGAAGGGAGAATTGAAAAAATTCCCGGATGGTTTGTTCGCGGTAAGGTAGGTTTCAACATGTTTTCCTACAAGAAAAATCAGTTGATCATTTTTTTGTTCAGGTGTTCCTGGATTATGTTCACATTATGGATGTTCTATCCAAATACAAGGAACAATGTGACATTGAAAAAGAAGAAGGTATACATGCAGTACCTGATGCTGCACAAGCTCAAGAGGTTGAAGAAACCGTTCGCCGAATTCCGAAACTCATCGGTATTCTGCCCGATGTACTTTATAGGACACGCCAAAGTGACATTCGCCATGCGGCTGCATTGGAGGAAATGGTTAAAGAGTTGTTATTTATGATGGAGAAGGTCAAGCCGGTTGCACTCGTGAGTGAAATACCTTTCAGTCGCAGTCCGAGAAGTAACGATTTCTCCACTATGTATCAGTCACAAGTTCAACAACCCACTTTAAGTATGGTGGATGGAGCTATCAAATTGGACCTCGTGCGTGGCACCGGGTATGCGAGATTTCTATCAAGCATCAACACATGAGCCGATCCTTCTTAGTCTCCTAATTATGATGTCTATTTATTATGGATATCTACATTGGCATAGCTCGCGCATTTATGCTTTGTTTTCTTATGACTTTTTCACATGGCATGACATTCCCAAAGAAAACCGACATATATATAACTTATTCCAGTAAAAAGCCAAACTAAAACTAGTCATAACAACACAAAGACCCATATCGTGACGATCATGAATATCTTTACTTAGATTAACCGTAAACCTTGAGCCATTGGAAATCGAAGTAAGCATTTGCAAAAGCAGAAGGGTTGTTGTTGACAAAGTCTGACCAAATGACCCAAAGTAAGGAATGCGAAGTATAATTATAGGACAAAAAGTTTTTACCTACGCAGGTTGACGGACAACCAGAATCTCCGTAAACAGCACCTGCCCAATCGCCACCTAAATAACCCAGATATGGTAAGTATCGATGCTTAATTATCCATATGATCAGGCGTGGATCATAACGTACAGAAGGTTACTGCAAAAACCAGCATGAGCAAAAAAGGGTGTCTTTGCTAAAATTGAAAGGGAGTTTACATACAGTTGATTATAATATTATGGGGACCAAAATGACTTGGGATGTTGCAAGTACTTGTTGAAGGGAAGTATGCTTGCGGCGTTCCCTATCAGGAAAAAAAATTCGGGGGATGTCAAAACTGGTGATCTTTTTTGTGGAGAATCAAGACTTCGACTCTCACCCAATTGTCAGTGTTGACTGTAGTTGCACCATTCATTACATCATCAGGGATTTCGCTATCTGCGGCGGCTTTGGACCAGAACCAAACTTTAATGAAAGCATCCGTCCTCTCAATTGCATACCTACTTGATGTAAGCCAAAAAATCTAGATTATTTTTTTTTGATTTTTGGGTGCTCACCATCCTCCACCATTGCTATTGAAGATAGGTCCGTAGCTTCGTGTGTCGGTCATTCTTACGCCACAACCTTGATTGTTGTTGCCAGGCGAGTCGCAGATGTTTGAGGCGGGGATGCTAGAAGAGCAGTTTAAGAGAATATTTCTTAATATATAGTTAGAAAATTCGGTACCCTGTTTCCGAACGCGAACTTGGCATTGAACAAGCCTGCCAGGAAAAGAAGTTAACTATACTCTAATAAGCCTCTTAGTTTGTTACTTACCAGAACCTGTATGCAAAGTTACTGAATCTGGTCCTTGGTCATTCACTCCTTCCAGGATATCTATCTCGCCCTAAAAAAAATTAACTTTAATATCAAATAAATATAAGTATTGACCAACATTATTAGGCCAGTTTGCACCAACTGTCCATACGGCAGGCCAAGTTCTAGAAGAGAATATTAGGTTTAAACTGCTGGGCTACTGTCAAGATCACAGAAACTAACCCGCATCCTTGAGGCATGTGGCGCATATTGAATCTATGTAGACAGTAAGAATCTTAACAAATGCGAAATTAGATCATACTTACACCATCACGGCATTGGTGTATTGTTTGTTGGACATCAATCTGACAGAGTTTCTGCCAGGTCCACTGGGTGACAACACATTCTTGAAGTCTGAACGGACAACGAAATGGTCTCCCGAAGCAAAGGTCAAGTTCTGGCTTGCCGCAGTTGCAGCATCAACATAATTTCTAACAAAAATTATTATGAGACAAGTCAACAACAAATGGTCTGTAACAGCGAATCACTCACACCCGGCCATGAGTAGGATCTGAAATGGATTGAACTGAGAACGATTGCAAGAAATCACTTCCGGTGTGGCTATCAGTTTGTGAATACGTTGCCGCCAAAGCAACAGTGGCTAATGACAGAACAGAGATGAATCTTGTGAACGACATATCACAGGAAAGGTGATTATCTGTCCGGTCTGTCTCGAGCTACATTTATATGGTCGCTTTATGATGATCTCCAAATGGCTATAAACGGTTGTACAAGATGGGAATTGGGAGTGTGGATGACTTTGATGGGGTTTTACTGTTCTTCCCTTGAGCAAACATCTCACACGGACATATACACATGAGTCCCCCGGGGCTCGAGCAAACAACCCGAGAATATAAGCCCGAGAGTATCCCGTTTACTGCAATGGCAAGAACTTGATTATGCTTTGTATGACTATCTCGAGCGCTCCACTTGAAGTTTTTTCTGCGGAGCGATATAAACAGAACATCGGAAGCTGTGTTGGTGTGTTGGTGCGATCGATAGATACCACGCTGTTAATCAGTGAATATATATATACATTTCAGGAGAAAATGGTGACCAAAAAAAACCAAAAAAGATTGAGAAAGTTACGAGATAGGGCCTGAAATTTGATGAACGGAGCGCGAGGTTTCACCATTAGGTATATGTGTAAGTCGCCTGAACAGAAGAATAGCAAACTTACCATAGGATATATGTACGTGATTCAGCGTCAGCACATGTTTCCCTGCCATACTTGGCATCCAATATATAGCTGGGTCTGCTCCATAATGGCTGATGCGAGATTTTAGAAACGATGCCTTGTGCGACGAACGAAAGCTTATGTGGTTAAATTAAGATGATTCCGAGGTTATCAAGAAACTGTGTGAACGTGGGTATGGTGTGAATTTCACATGATTTGACTAGACTTCTGAAATATGGAAATTCTATATCATGAGGTACGAAGAAAATTGCAGAGATCAACAGATCCTAAGTACAACAGATGGTAACCATTGTCCTAGCCCGAAGACTGTTCGCAAGTTATAGAAATTTATATGTGATGGACGTTCATCAATTGTTGAGATAGTTTACGCGTATTTATTCCATATAGATTGGACCAAATGTACACAAATAACGTAGTCATAATCATGTAAATTAAGTGCACACTAAGCAGCAAAATGAAGCCATCGGTGGAAATCACAACGAAGAGGTCTCTCTCTCTATATATATATTGGATGCATCTACAGTTAATAATAATAATTTAATAAGACAAGCTATACATAATAAATAATGAGTCGATATTTAATACATCGGGGATATTGATCATGCAACGGCGGGATGGCAAGACAATGCGGATACAAAGGTGTGTAGATATACAAGCAGAACTCCTGGTGCAATAAGTTAGATAAGTAAAAGATAATGCAATGAATGTTTCTGAGGTGATGGTCCCAGATGGGTACTGGGTGTTAAATAGGAAAAATGAACGACGGCTTTAAGCTAATCGATGTTACGGCCGCACTGCAAAAGAAAAGCTGCGGTGACGACAGAATCAAGTAAACCAAGTTTGACGGTATCTTGGGCGACCTCCAAGGTAATGCAACCTTTTCCTCGCAAAATCCTAGCCATCAGAACGGGTGCACTGGGACTGCCTCCGAATAACTGAAAATAATAATAATTAGGTCAACGCCCTGCAGGATGTTCCTTGAAAAAATCATACATTAATGGATCTCTCGTGGGGGGCCCATGTATACCGCTGGCCTCTAATGTCCATAGACCGCGAGCTGCAAAATATACAAATTAATCATTGAGAAAAAGAAATGAATCCTCAGGACATACCTCCGATCCGAGGACAGTTTAAGCCAGCTGATAATGTTTTGCTTAGCGAGAGTACCTCTTATTTCAAGGAGTGGGTGGGATTGCCACTCGATGAGAGATATGTTTTTTCCCTCTCCATTTCGAATCACAGTGTAGCCTGGCATATGGTTGTCCGTAACAATATGATAGTAATTTTGGGCTTGTGGCCCTACGATCGTACAATTCATAATGTCGGGCTTGAAGGATGTGAAATAAAAAGTCAAGAGGTTGAGTAACGAAGGCCCAGATGGGTAGGGCAATGCACCGAAAACAGAAGGTGGAGGGGAGAGTTCATCACCCCATGCAGTACTTGAAGGTCCTTGACCAGCTTCGGCCCAGCCACTGAAAGGGTTATTGTAGTTCATTTCCAAGGAGTTTGCTTTTGAATAAAAAAATCAGCTGGTGATCCGAATTGGATAAGAATAAATTAAAAAGATATTTGAAAAGCAGTAGAAGATAAGTAAACGAAGGAAGACGAAGATGAAGAATTGTTAGAATCTGCAAATTTCACGCCACTTCATATAGTAAACGTATGTCCATTGACGCTCGCTTCAAACACTTGAGGAGGGTAGCATAACGGGCTTCAGGGAGATGGGAGAGCTCTCCTGAGGATACTGTTTGAGCGCAGTAGCCGTGACCCTTTCCAAGAATTTGTTTTGAACATAGCAACCTGTAGTTTATGACGATTGTACTCCAGGAACGCAAAACGCGCCGCAACGTGCTTAATTGATCCTATTGCAAGATCCCGAAACGGCCCCATCGCGATAGGGTACGATGAAAAGATTCGGTAAAGCCAACTCCCAATGGCTATGTTGTGTGGTCAACAGTTTCAGATTCTCGGAGCGAAACTCTTGCTGATCACAGAGATGTATTAACTAGGGCCGAAAGTATCGTGGGAGTGCTTGTTCATGAGGACCAGAATAATTTGCCTAGTACAGAATCTATCTTGATGATACGCGGATGTAATGGGATTGAAGAGGGTTGTCCAAGACACCGAGTCGCCACGGTATGGGTATAGCATTGGGTAGAGGTATTACAATGATGATTTGGGAGTGATGATGGATCAAAATTTAGTCGGTGCAAGTTGTTTGGACTCCTTCGATTCAAACATATGATCCAAGTACTAAAAGAATGTTTTTGTTACACACCAGCAATAGTTCTTGTATTTTAGATTCGAAAGCTTTGCTGATCATGTTCTTCTTGAGCGGTCTCTCGGGGGGTAGCTGCTAAGAACATTACCATATTATCATTAGCACAGATAGATCTCGAAATCTACGTTGCTATGTCCGACGCTAGGGTCCAAGTGTATTTTTTCAATCTGCATCTAAACAAAAATTCCAACAGAAGTCTCAGGAATTATTTCGAGTCGAACGCGTTGCAGCACTTGAGCCACCTCGACACTGCAATTTCGTACATTGCACTGCATGCGCAACTGAATGATATGTTATTCTGTTCGAAAAAGGATCATTATTTTTTCTATCATACCCTCGATCTTGACAAGATCTAAAGTAGAGGCGACTTGACTGAATCCCCGAAACTCGATTGTGTTGTACACTACGTTAGATCAGGTCACCATTTGGTTATTTTATTTATTGTAAGTTGCAGAAAACGGTCTTACAATTGATGCGGAACAGACCTCTTAACGACTAACAACCAAAAACGCACCGTTGACCGCACTTCATAGCCTCAACAGCTGGGAGGGAGGGAAAGCCATTGCAGGGATATATGCATTCATAAAAATTTTAGGTAATCGAGATGAAACGAGGCTCTGCAGAATGTTGACAACGTGTATATGTGTACAGTTAGCCACCAAGATATGGATTACGCTTATATGTAATTTGTCTTCATAAGTTGTCCCAATGCAAAAGGGATGAATTACTAGAACAGCGAGAAAATTGACGTGAACATGCTATGTATACAACACACTCCTGACCATCTACATTGGTGTAGCAACAGCCTCAGAATTTCTATGCATGCTGGACTACATTGCATATCTATTTTATTCCTTGTCAGTATTTAGCATTTTCAAAAGTTCAGTTTCTACGTACTTCCTTGTCCACTCCCTTGCTGTCGCCTCATAACGAGTACGGTCTGTCTTGTACAAGTGAGCGATATCAGGCACCAATGGATCATCAGGATTAGGGTCCGTCAGCATGGAGCAGATTGACAACAAGACTATAGAAGAAAGGGTGAGGCGACTAAATAAAGTATGTAAACGTAATATGCTGACCCTTTGAAATGGTCAAAGCTGGCGACCATTGGTCTCTCAAGATATCCAGACAAATCGAACCATTGGCATTGATGTTAGGGTGGTATATCTTAGTCGTGAAGCTAACCTTTGGGGGCTTGAAAGGGTAATCTGTGGGGAAGGAGATAGAGAGGAAGAAAACGCCTCCCGCATACGGAGAATCACCCTGAAGGGAGAGAATGAGTCATATTTATCTAATATGCTAGCTATTGCTTACAGGTCCCATAATCGTTGCTTGCCATTGGAACATGTTATCACCAGTAGGTCCAGCGCTGCATGATGAGGGCGGATCACGACCAAGATCAACCAACTCCTAGAAGGACGTTAGAACTGCCTTGAAAGGAGGACTGTAGATGGATGGAGACGCATCTAGCCTCTCAAGAGAGCCTACCTTGTTAATGCGCCTCAAAGACATTTGGAAGTATGAAAATTAAAGTCGTAAAACTGGTTACAAATCGCACGAGATCAGGAGAGTTCACGAGAGTGAATGTGCGATTTTGTAGCGATTTTGAAATAAGCACTAGTCATACAACATAGAGCTGATACTCACCAACTGGAGAGAAAACGCTGGCAGAGGTTGTCGGAGACTGATGGTGGTGGGGGATAAGAACTGCAGTGCAGCTGTTTGTGCTCTGTTTTGTAAGCTGTCGACGCCACGCGAGGTGGCTTAGTCATCTCGTTCATCTCGGAGGTTCTCTTGACTTCGATCGGCCTAAACCGTGAACAAGAGCATTGAGCAAGTCATTCACTGTCATGCTCAAGTAAGGAATGTATAATTGCTGTATTAAAAATTACTGTTCAACTTCTTTACACAATTGTGTTCTATTAAATACGGCTTTAGGTAGCGAGGGTTTATCAGAGTCCTGATCTGCATCTATTACCCGCGGTGCCGCCACCCCGTTTGTGCCCCAGCTGCGGTAACATACGGTAACAACGTGTCGGACCCCTGTATGTCTATATTCTTCGTGGCAATAATACACTGCAACGAGTAGCATCGATACACGAGCTCGCCGTTTTATGTCGTGAAAATACCACATCGAGAAGATCATCAATTGTAATATTAATGTCATCTATCAGATACTTATTGTAGTAATTGTTCTCAATGCTTCCCATACATTCTCGCATCAACAACTACCATCATTTTTCGTTGTTCTTGATGTTGTCATTTCTACTTGTCAACTCAATTCATTTCGTTCGCATAAACATCTCTGTCCGTTTCATCAATATACATTCAAAAATCGCAGTCTAGTTCACATATACACACGTATGTAGCTATGCAACGCCGTTAAGAGTCAGCGTGCACAGTCAAACGTTCGTAAATATGAACAATAAAATAACCATCTCTTCCATCTCCCCGAGATAATCACTCGGTGAAACCCAATACTTACACATCAAAAATATACCAATATACCATATCCAAACCTTGTATGCCCAACTCCCAATTATAGCTAGTCCACATTGTGCCCCTACTAACATGAAAAAAAAAAAACTATCCACACTTTGGTTTCAAAGAATTTATAGAAGGGTGCTTACCTCAACCAACTGTGAAACGTGGCATCCAAAGATAGTTGTACAGTGATATATGCTCCTAAACTTAGGTTTTCTTGCAAAGCTTAAAGGCTGCACAGAGAAGAACCAAATACCTGGAACATCGCAATGTCACATGTCACCGGGCTCATCCTCGTCATCGCTGACGACAAGGACACATCTATCGTGCGAATTGACAGGCCACATAGGAGCTGGGCGTGTACTAAGTTGTGGGGTTGGATTGTTCTGCTTCGAAGAACTTGAGGTAGTGGGGTTTAAGGACGGCGAGTTGTCTTGGGATGTGTCACGACTACTTTCTTCCATAGACCTATTTTACAACCAAAGGGCATACACAAAGCCGAAAATGACTCAGTCGCATGACAGCATTATTTCCAGTAAGGTTAAACCAATGGTCACGTACCGTGTTCGCTCTCGCAAAATAGGCAAGAATCCTTTCCTTCTCCTCCTTTGTTCGAGCCTGTGTCAGCTGGGCCATAAGGGTCTTACTCTCAGCGATATGCTGTTCTAAACGCCTTTGTTTGGCTGCTAATTCCAGTTTGAGATTCGACTGGAATCGTGGACCTTGATGGTGGCGTCTGAATTTTCAAAACAGATGACGGAGATGGTTGAGGCTTCAAAGTCTCAATGGTTTGTGTGATGAAAGAAACCGCGAGGTCATCCAATGAGAATTCATGTGTGGATACGGAAACAGATGTATTCGCTTCTGTTGGAGTTCTGGGAGTTGAGGCTGGCGATGCTGAAGAGACTAAAGAGGCAGATGGATCGTTTTTAGATTCGTCATTTTTGGAATGTGTAGCAGTGTTCGGTCCGTTCAGTAAGGAAGAGGTATCACCAATTTGATCTGGGGGTTTATTCCGTGCCCTCTGGCTGCGTAAAACGAGCTGCCGAAGACGATCCTCCATCGCTTGACTATCAGCACGGTCAACCCCGTTTCCGCTCATTGCTTGCGATGAAGACGGGATGGTGTTCATGATGCCTGCTTCAGTTTTACTTTCTGAACAATTTCCATCATAATTTGATGGAGTACTTGATGGTCTCATCTCTCCAAGTTCCAGCTTTCTTTGATTAGCGTGGCGTTCTTGGAGCTCTTTCTTGCGTTTGGCAAAACTTGGTCCAGTAGGAGGATTTTTCATCGCCCGGGGTTCGGAAGGAACGGGAGGAGAGGCAGACTTTGACATGGGAGATAATGATTGTTTGAGGGGAGTAGAGCGAGGCAGAATCGAATCTTCGACAATGTTTGGAAATTCAAGTGGGGCTGTGGTTTTACGTGTATCAAATTGACTATGCATCAAACCTCCGGACATTTGATTGGCAAGAACAGAAGGTTTACTGAATGATGATGTGTAGTCATTGTCGCTGATAGACGCAGAATCGGGACATTTGTTAGGAAGCTGGTATTCAACGCTGTCTTCGCCAACTTCCATATCCTCGTAATCTTTGATATTGTCCTGGGGATCTATGACCTGAGCTACGAGTGGAGAACCAGAACGGGCTCTACTGGAGGATGCTATAGACTCTCGGTTATCCTCATAGTTGTATGTGTCATCCTGGTGTAAGGGGGGCCCATAATCTGAAACCACAAAACTCTCCCATGCGCCATTGCCGGTATACTGCTGGGAGGAAACGCCTGAGGAATGTGGAGTAATTCGACTGCCTTCATGCTCCAGGCCTTTCAATCCAGGTTCCAGTCCCTTCGCCGCATACGCAGCTTTCTGAGCAAGTTCAAATTCAAGTTTCTTCTGCTGTCTTGCTTTCGCTAACCTCGCCTTTCTCTCCTTCTTAGTTTCCTTTGGAGGCGGGACGTCCAACTCTTTGTCTTCGACGTCACCTTCAATCTCACCCTCTTCGATCTCACCCACCCCAGCACCAGCACCGACACCATCTACTCTGTACCACCAGACCTTGATAAGGTCTTCCCTCGGCTTTCCTTTGAGTTGGTGCGGCTTCAACCCGGCGTAAGACGTCCCTAGTTTTGGACTACTCCAGGCTTTCCGTGCCAACTCGGCGGTGGCAAACTCAATCAGCGCCTTTCCTGAGGGGCCGTCGATGGATAATTGTACAGGATGCGCACCGCAGGAGTTCTTACACCATGAATTGACAAAGTCCACTGAACGATGTGTCTTCGGCAACTGTTCCATGACCAGAGTGCGGGCAGGGTTAGGAACGTAACGAGTCGACTTAGCAAATACACCATGCTTGCTCTTAGGGTCCGGATCAGGTTTCATACCAATTATTTGTGGTGGAGGCTTGGGAGGTAGATTATGTAGAGGGTTCCCTTTTGTAACCTCGTCATGACTTGGAAGGGGTGTATGTCCAAGCTTAGGGATAGAGGGTGGGAGAGGATTAGGAGAAATCCACGGAATTGATGGATGGTCTAGCCTGGAGTCATTCAATGTACTTTCCGCAGCCGAGACCATAGAGGACACCCAGGAGGAAGTAGAGGGTGTAGGAATTGAGTTTTCAAGCATGCCCCAATCCCGATAGCTATTGTAATTATTGCCCAAGCCGACGGCAGGTGTGTGAGCGTGAGCAGTCAACCTGGCCATTTCACCAGCTAAAGGAAGCTCTCGTGTGTAGTGCATAACACCTCCAGGAGACCAAGAATATGCCTCATGCAATTCTGGAAATGAATCCATACTCATCACGAATGGTAATGGTCCTGCAGGCTGCTGGTGAATATGAGTATTACCCGCTTGTTGCTCTCGTTCCAAACGTCTTCGTTTCTTCTTTGCTCTTTTGCTTTCAGGTTGGGTTTGGGATATCCGCGTCTCCAAACTCTGTCTGCTAAAAGGAGAGGTACTAGAGCTCGACATGGAATCTTGGGCGTAATCAACATCGATACTCTCTGCTCTTTTACGTTTTTCATGCAGCTCGCCGTGTTCTACAGCTTATTGTCAATAGACGAGCCATAAAAATTATTAATGACAGACCGTCTCCGATACTAGAAGGTCGACCGGGTAGGTGATGCTGCAGGTCGAGCTGGCTTGGCTGTGCAGAAATGCTATCATCGTTGCATAGAACTATAGGTGGAGAGTCAAATGGTTGGTTGAGTAGGACTTGGACTTCATCTTCTGAGTCGTCGACAGCAATAGGGGAAGATCTGGAACCAGAACCCATTGGAGTTGTGAAGGATGGTTATGGTAGAAACCAAAAAAACACTGCGTGCCACCGTCTGTTCCTTATTTTATTGTAAACAATGACATTGACTCCACTCTATGTTCTTCTCTGTTCTCTCATTTTAATATTCCTTTATCGTCCAATAACATCTACAAATGTCTTTAATCCAACCTCTACAAAAGGTTTCGGAGCAGGTCCAGCCAGAATCCTTCTGCTAACAGCACACCCAGACGATGAATGCATGTTCTTCGCCCCAACTATTACAGCTCTCGTAGCCGAAACCAACTTTATTGTTGGTGAACCAAAGAACGCCCAAGTCAGACCACCTATAGAACTATCCTTCCTATGTCTCTCAATAGGTGATGCAGACGGCCTCGGCGAAACTCGCAGACAGGAACTTAATTCCAGCTTGGACGTTCTGGGTATCCATCCTGATAGACGCTGGGTCTTAGACCATCCGTGAGTTCAATATATACTCAATCAGATGTAGAAGTTATGCTAATGTTAAATCAGAGATTTGAAAGATAACTTTACTTCCCAGTGGGCACCTGAAGTAATATCGCATGTTATACAACCTTACATTCTGAAACATAAGATAAACACTGTATGTTCTCATTCTCTTATACTCAGATCTTAAATTAATTCTACTCAGGTTATCACTTTCGATTATGAGGGCATTTCATCTCATCCGAACCACAAGTCTCTGCCTTATGGTGTCAAACATCTGCGCGAAAGTCAGGACCTACCACTGCGCCTTCTTGCTTTGATCACAGTCCCTGTTGTACAAAAGTACTCAAGCTTTTTAGCGCCAATATTGTCGAAATTCGACATATATGCATCACTTATACTGGAGCAGACCAAAAAAAGGTTCCAATTCCTTCCTACCAGTCTACCAATTAGAAATAATGAAGAGTTGGTGTTTGTGTCTGGGATCCCAGATTATGTGAATGCACTACGAGCCATGTGTAGTCACTGGAGCCAACTCCTATGGTTTCGTTGGCTTTATATATCGTTTTCAAGGTACATGTGGGTTAATGAATGGATAGAATTATGAATTATTATTACTACCTAATATATTTCACCACTGAGCGTTGGATTATTTTTTCTCCTGATGAAGAAATTCCAAGTTTCTTGCCCCAATCCCGCAATTTTCCAGCACCCCATCCTTCCTTTGGTGGTAAATGACTACGAACAAATTCACCGGTTTGGGAACCTAGCCGCATAAAGAAAGGGTTCAGGAAATAACTTGCAAGGGCCCTATTAAAAGTTTCAGAACGTTCAAACATGCGTGTTAGTTTAGTGGAACGTACCAGAGAGCACCTTGTAGCAAAGGGCTGATTACTTGGTCACGGACAGTAATCCAGGCTACGCGTCTCCATTGTATATGAACAACATCTTGCATTTGAGGATTATCTGGAGATTGTTGCCCCACATGAACGTATCCTGGTTCTTGTGAACTTTCATCGTCACTTCCAGATGAAGGCCGCGATAAATGACTCTTGGAAGAGTCTATTTTGATATACGGTCTGATACTGCGCAGATAGCTGTACTCGAAGCGCAGGTCCGGTATAATTGGCAATTTTGTATGGTGCGAGTGCTGTTCTACATGTTCTTCTCTGGTTTTTGAGACTTTTGAGGGAGGATGTGAAGTCATGACCGACTTCTATAACTTGAAGTGGTAACTTAAGTCAGGCGGGCTCTGGCTTGGCTCGGTTGCCACGGCACAGGCCGAAAATCCTTTGTCCTCTCCGTCATCACGTGGAAATCTCCCACCGGCTCCGGGCACTCCAGAGTCGATTAACACTCATGATGTTGAACGATATCAGTTCTGCAATGCTCGCTAGGTATATGATGTCCCGTAATATTGGGCTGTGAGAATAAAAGTGGCTCTGATAACAAAAATTTAATACGCAAAACTCGGTAAATGACTCCAGAACTTTGAGCCACACCGGATGGCAATCAATCTAATCATGCTGTGTTTGTGGCTTGGCTCGGCTGATAGTCCTCCATAAATGAGGGGGTGAGCCGAGCCACGAACTCTGAGCCAGCAAAAACATTTTGTTTTCGGCAGATGCTGGAGGCCATACCTTGATATAGGTTACAGCAAATATTCCGAATCTTATTGTTTAACCAAAAAGCACATCGCTGTGGCCTTTAGCTTGAGTGGCGTATAGTATTTTGGTTGGTTGGGCCAAAAGTGGGCCACTCTCAGGGTAACAACAGCTTCTAAACCAGTTCATTTCGGGGATTGGTCCAAATTTCACTCCTTTGTTGAGGGATAAAAGGGAGAAACCACCAACTGAAGCTCAAGCGCAACCGTGAGGCCCTGGCGGTGCTTTGACATGACAAGGAATATTTAAAAGGAAGGGAAATCGATAAACGGTTGCAATTTACAAGAACTTGGTTTACGCGCTAATGTCAATGATCAACCTGATCGAATCAGGACAAACAACAAATATGGACCTACAACCGCCCACGCCTCCAACCGAACCCAATTTTCCAGTCGTCCAGCAGCTCTCCTCTGTTCCCTCATCGACTCCCATTGCAGGCGACAGCCTTAACACATGTCAATCTTCATCTAAGTCTAAAGCAATGCCAGGAGCGACGCGTTCTTCCACTTTTGTACGCCCGCCCCGTCCGCCCAACGCATGGATACTTTATCGTTCAGACAAGCTCAGAGCTCTTCCTCCTGTTGGGCCAGGAGAGACACGTCGAGCCCAAGGAGATGCATCACAACTTATTGCTGAAATGTGGAAAAATGAAACAATCGAAACGCGTTTACTGTATGAACAACGCGCAGAAGCTAAAAAAGCAGAACATATGGAAAAATTCCCTGACTATCGGTTCCAGCCCATGAAGAAGGAGGAGAAAGTCCGTATAAAAGAAGAAACTAAATTACAGAAAGAACGGGAGAAGCAAGCTAAGCGTAGTAGTCGAGGACGATCAGCCGCTGCTCAACCTACTATCACAACTGGAGTACCTCCACCTTTGCCTTATCCTATACACCCGTATGTTTACCAGAGATATGGTGCTGCGGGCCCTTCTCCCCCCATGTCCGCCGCTGGATCACCCGTGAATCCAAGTGATTCACCATCTACATCCGAAGAACAACGAACATCTCCACAACCAATAATTCACGCGCCAGCGCCTGTTCCTGGGATGCTACCACTAGCTAACCCTGTCGGAGCCAACCTCGGGTTCCCGATGTTCCCAATGGTACAACAAGATCCATGGCAAATGCAACAATTCCCCCAATTACAGCCAATTGAAACACCTACAACTACAACATCGACGGATCCTGGTCAATTCTTCTGGCCAAAACTTGATCTCGAACAGCCCGTTACCGCTACCGGGTCCGGCAGTGGCACAGATGAAAATTCACCGGTATGTTACCCCATCATTCATATTTACTAGCTTAAATAATTTTATTAATCGCTAAATATTCAGAAGAACAACGATACCCTTTCTTTCGAATTCCCAGAGTTCATGCTACAAAATATGCAAAATTGGCTCACGAATGATCAGCCCTCCGGTGAAATACAAGAAACGTTCCAAGCTCTGCTGACAGGCACAGCAGATCCATCAATTTTCCAACTTCATGACTTCGATGCCGACGCACTAACCGGGATCCCTCCTGGAGAAATCGAATTATCACTAGGAGATCTATCTTACATTCCAGAACCGACACCTACAGGAGTTAATTTTGATTTTTCAAATTTTATGCAATATCCCATGGACTCGACGAGTGGGAACGCTTCGTTCGAGGATCCAATCGCGTCATTATTCGAAAATCAGACCGGTTTAGGTTCACTCGAATTCGATAGTCAGGATTTTATCAATTTTGACGCGTCTCAAGATTCATCACTTTCCTCTGTTACCCCAACTTCTGTTGAAGAGCTGCCTTCAACACCAACGGTGACGGTAGATCAAACTAATCAATATACGCCACCTGCAGGCGCATCTAAATCAACTCGCCGCGTCGGTGGTACCTGGAAATTACCTTGAGAGTTGACAACTTGGCCTTTATTTACAGCCGATCCACTGGAAATTCCGCATTATCCTCCACCGAAATCGTTACTATTTTTTCATCGTCTTGGACGTCATCATGATCTTTTCGCATAAATATTTCCCGCTATCAATGCTTGTACTGTTGCTCTCAATTAATTTATTCCCCTCCCCCTTCTGTAAATCGCCCATACTCAGTGACTACCGATCCGATTTCACATCTCCTCCACGACACGCTTACGCTCTTCCTGCTCTCGTCTTGCGTCGAATTATCAAATTCAAATGTTATCCAAGTTTTTTTTATCCACTTCTTATTTGAATCTATCATCGCCTCCCCCTTGCGAGTCAGACGGTCCCAGAATATTGAATCCCCATCATCACATGACACTTAGTGAAATCACCTCGAGCATTCTTGACTCGTCTTTCACATCTTTATATCATGAGCTATATGCGTCGGATCACACTAGTAAAGTATTAGACATTGGCTATGTATGTCTTTATCGCCCCCACGGAAGGGTTTTGGTTACCTAAGAATTTGGTGTAGAAACCAGTGCCCTCCCTTTATTCACACTTGTGTCCATTGATCAGCACGCTTTTTTGAATGATATACCAGTCATCCGTCTAATCTCCTCGGACATTTGATTTAGTTGTGATTGGTACAAGTGTGATAAGCTTGGCACAATCACATCCTCCTCGAGTGTTTTCAAGATAGTGGAGCAAGATCATAAATGAATCTGTTCATGCGTGATTCCAGCAAGGTGTCTTCAGGTTACAACGACCGAGGTGATAGATAATACTTGTTTATCTTACACGTTCACCACTCGCCAATAATTTACATGACACATGGGGACTACTGCGTCGTAATCATACATGATGTAAGGTACAAAATTCTTTTGATGTGGAGTGGTCTATTTATGGGCCTGAGCCAGTTCATGCCAATCCTTGGTTTTTGCGCCCAGATGACAAGAATATTGATAGAATAAGCTACACATCTCCCGCGACCACTCCATACTAAAAAAACGTGCCTGTACTATAATCATTTTGGTGTTGAGATCATCTGCATCAACTCCAAGCCACACGCATGCACTGCTGCCTGAAAATTGCTATAAATCAATCGATGAGACCCCTATTTTTCTGTCAATTAAACCTACTCAGGCCTACTTTGCGGCTTCCATCATACTGCGATCACGAGCTATTTGAAATACGGGAGACATGCTGTAGCTTGTTATGGATATGTGGGTTTCCGTTGATCGACTCATGATTATCACGGTCAGGCTTCCCCAAGTTTCCGTAAATTTCTTCTCAGCACGCGTTCGACGCACCCCCAACATCGATTGTGAATCGTAGAAAGGACTCAATTCACAGCCGTCCTATTACTACCGCCGGTCGGCCGACTCAATCAGCCGTAGGATGAATTGGCTGGCTGGTATGCAATATATTGACATGACTATTTTTATCCGATTATAGCTTAATCAGTGAATTTAAACATCTTACGCTTATGCCAAACCCACTCAACAGCGCACACATACTATCATGTAAAAGTTTTTTTTCTTTTCATTAGTCATTTTTTCAAAAGAAGATTATAAGCGTAAAGGCTTCTCGGGGTTTTGTTTTCTCGTTGAACGACGCTTGGCTAAAATGCTCACACCCTTTGTCCCCACATATAAGGCAAGACATTAACAAACCAAACTTGAAGGTCGGCTTTGAAAGGTTTGAAAGCTTCAAGGGCTTCGGGGATATTCACTAGAAATGGAAATATCTTTCGCAATATCATACACCGTACATATCGCACAAGGGACGCGCGCCGCAGTCGGGATATGTAAGCATATCTGAGCTTTCGGCGAGTCGTAAGTAGATGTTTTATCTACCAAAGAAGGGAAAAAAGAAAACAGATCGTCTTCTGATCCGGGCTGATATACGGCGGTTGGCACCTGCCTAGCATTATAATATATTCTCCACTCTCTTATATAACGACGAAATCGGGCTGCTACAAAAGCACTGGTCTCTCTAGCCACATGTGTTCGTGGCGCAATATAATTTCAGGCAAAATTGGGAAAGCTGTGTCGCGGATATCAAAAAACCCCTGGTAACATTGACCTGAGGGTTTCATAACAGTCCCTGTGCAACTGAGCTTTGGTCGATATGCCGTCAGCTCGCCATCCAACCCTGACACATCCTGACACCTGGGTTGGAAAAGAAATTCCATCAAGTTCTACCTGTATACAGCACACGAGGTTATCTGGACAAACTCGACATCCGGGCTAAATTTACGCGGGTTGTACAGCCAAGCTGTTTATTGACATTGTAACGAACTCCTATATGCAGAGGTGCTGTGCAAAACCGGCTTGTGGTCTGTCGCGTCAAACTGTAACGACACCGAAGCCGCAGTACCTAACCCTTTGAGCCACCTTGATTTGGCTCTTTCAAACCCACTTAAATTCAAAAGGTGGGGCTCGGGATCTTCGCTTTCCTCAATCCCTCAAAAGCTGACCGTCCTGGAGAGAGATGAGAACCAGGATCCTTCCTACCTTCTAACAAATTAACAAGTTACAGAATGTCTTCTACAACAGTAAGCCTCAATCCCCTTCTCCGTAGCTCACAATACGATCTTGCAGAAGGACATTGTTGTCTAATCCTCTGGGATATACGCGAGCCGCCTTTACCCTCTGCTCGTCATGTTTTCGGTCTTGAATTTCAGATAACGCCTTCCGTCTTTGATCACTACGCTACCACGCCTCCAGTTCCGTCTCTTTCTATAACATGCGATTTCCTTCCCGTCCCCTGGCCCATGGTGGCTGCGAATGCAAACGGAGTCACCATTCGGGATGTTTTGGAGGCGATATATCACGCATTGTCTACGCCACTGCAGTCAAGCGTGGTAGAGCCCTTGTCGCTCAAACAGCAAAGACGCATTTATGCGGCTTTTGACGCTCGTAGGAGAGCTTTGATTGCTCTAACGAACATACCTGTCGATCAAAGATCTCTCGGGCTGTTGAGGGTTGATACCCTCCTACGTCATACCCTCTTTGCGGGGTTGACTCTGATTCATGAGGACAACACTGAATACCGTGCTGTCCTCACTCTAAGACGTCCTACATGATATCTGTTTAGGACGCGGCTTGTTTTCTTTTTATTTATTTCCCTTTGCTTCTTTTTTCTTCGTCTCTCACCAGACAGTATACCCCCTAGAGCATCTCCTAGAACAGTATTGAAACCTTCAAAGAGGGTTCAAAAAAATATTGATATCCATACGAACAAAAAAAGATTAGGATACAGTACAAGGGGGGATACAACACTGTTGTGTTCTTAACGATAATCATTCCACGGACTCGTATACAACCCAATCGAATACTCCACTTTTTCATTTTCTCTTTCTCGTTTCAAATCAAGGCTGCCAGGAGATGACATCCGATAATACGCGTGCCTTGAAGATGGCAAAGCGATAGCAACTGCAACACGCATCTCCGCCAATTTCTGTCTAGAATCTTTACCGGCATTGCATTCGGCGGTGTGTTTGTGCCGTGGTGATTTGTTGAGGAAGGGTATCACATCAAGTGAATGTGATATGCGACTCCGCAGAGAAGTTGTGCGTTGCGTTGAACGGTCAATGCGATGTTGGCGGGAGGTGACTGGTTTGGGATCACTGGCTCTGCTGCTGCTATCACCTTTTACGATAACCTGTGCTGAAAGTGGCTATATCAGAATAGTTAGATTAATCTTTGATATGAACATGATGCATGATTTACGTACCATTACATTATCCCATTCCAATTCCTTCGTTCCTTCTCCCGTTTTCGATGGAAAAGTGGAATAATAATCCCACAATATCGGTCGCTGTAGGCTGATGCTATGAGATCCTGCTGCACCGTTGTTCATCTCAGTTGAATGTTGGTTTTCTGGACTAAGCCAGGTTCCAAAATGTACCCGTCTCCATCCAAAGATCGAGACCATAGCAGCAAAGAATAACCCGATGGCAAGAAACGCAAGGATAAGTGGTGGAGATCCGACTGGCGAGTTGGGTTTGTCATCACTAACACTACTTGAGGCTGTTGGAGACGAGTTGAGAGATGAGGTAAGAGTTTGTAGAGCCATGAATTTTGTAGACTTTTCAGTTAATTATGAATGATGGCACATCTCTGAAAAGATTACCCATATCCCCGAGAGAGATTCTCTCGAGGAGTACAACCTATTGCGCCCCGTGAGAGTCTCCACAGACATAAATAGTTACAGGTGCTGCGTGTCCTGAGAAATGATCTACCAGGAACATATTACTGTAATGCCTTTACGCTATTGGTTTTCCCCACATCGTTTATATTTGGTTTTTTTGACAAAGTAAAAATTGCCCATAATTGTACATTACTGGAGTACATATGTATACGATGGTGAAGATATGGTAATGTATCAAAATGTTAATTTGCCAAACAGACAACTCATAGTGTATCCCGTCGTTTAATTCCCACCTTGCATCCAAGTGGTTTCCTAAGGAAGCCCTCACGGGTCTCCAGCTGAGAGAAACAGAAGGTTAGGAATGAAGGATAGACAAACTAATAAAAGGAAGAAACTCACAGGCTGCTTGGGGTCGGCCAGAACTATATCGTATCGGCGCATAATAGAAGCGATGATAATTTGCAACTCCACAAATGCCAGATTGCGGCCGACGCAAGCTCTGCGAAACAAAGTCGGTAAGACAGTGGGATCCGAAAACCAAAACAACGAACTTACCTTGGACCAAATGAGAAAGGGTTGAAAGTTTTCTGGATATCAGCCTGATCACGCTCAAACCAGCGTTCTGGTCGGTATTCTTCCACATCTTCACCCCAGATGGTCTTATCGCGATGGATCGAATAGCTTGGTACACTCAAGACAGTACCCTCGGGGAGGTAATGTCCCAAGACAGTCAAACCTCCTTCTGGAACAACTCGAGGCAAACCGATGGAAGATGTAGAGTGCATGCGAAGTCCTTCGTTGATGCAGGCGTCAAGATATGGAAGGCGTTTCACCTGTTGACCTGTTGCACAAATCTCGTCTTCTGTACCTAATTGTTCATCAAGTTCGGCATGTAATTTTGCTTGCACATGGCGAGTGCGAGCGAGATAGTAAATTATAGCACAGGCAGAGCTACAATGGCATGATTAATGGGGTAATGATGATACAGTTGCAGTATAACGTACTTAGATGTTGTATCAGAACCGGCGATGAGTAATGTCAACGCTTCTGCCGTTAATTCTTCCTTGCTCAACGGTTTTCCTTCATTGTCAAGACCAGATTCAAGTTTACTCAAAAGGTCAACACGATCTGTTGGTGTCGCAAGACGTTTTGAAACAGCCATGATTGCGATACCGGCAAGGGTCTTGACATCCTGTTGTCCTTTGCTATACCAAGGCAGATGGCGAACCAAAGGACGCCACCAGGGAGGTAATACTCCGATAGACATGGAATATTCACCACGGCCATTCAAAATCTTGATGGCGGGAATAGCTTGCACTTCGATTTCTTTTCCCGTTCCGTAAGAGTCCATGACATCTTGTTGTCTTTTTGGGACTTGCGCAGTGTCCTTGGCTGCTTCCAGCATGCCGAATGGAGCACCGAAAGCAAGGTCACCCACAATATCAAAGCTCAGATAATTGGTCCCTATTCAAAGCTGCATCAGTGATGTGAGATTTCCAGAAAAAAAGGAATACTGACAAGGTAAACAATCAAGCCAAAGACGACCATCTGCTCCATACCAACCTCCCTCACCATCTGTGCCCGATAAACCTTTGACTGCACCATCACAAAGACGGTCCCATTGTTTGATGAACAAACCAACATAATGGCGGATGTGAGGTTCGAACTCGGTCACACTCTTTTGCGAGAAGATGTGGGAAATGAGTTTGCGTTTTCTCGCATGCTCATTGCGATCACGTGTGTTGAAAATACCCCGCCTGATTGACACAAACGCATCATAGAAGTTGGACTTGAGTGCACCATTGCCGTGAGCGTATACAACTGACAGAGCATCTGGCTCAGCAATTGAGAGGTGGTTTGGCGCAATTCTCACGAAAGGACCTGGTGTGAAGGAGAGGGTAGGGGGTTGATGTGAAACAACAAAAAATAGGAGCTGCTGGGAATATACATACCATACTTCTGGTGCATGGCATGAACGGTCTCAGAGCGATGACCATTCTTGCTCACCCAGCCTAACCAGATATCAGAGAACTTTGCTACGAAAGGTCCTGGGTATTTGCGTATGCCATGAGGGTCATAGAAATAGGGAATGAAGTGAATTAAGAAGAAAGCGACCGGGAGGAGGGTGAGGAGGGTGGGGATATCTACGAAATTGTAAAGAGGATTCAGCAAGGCAGACATTGGGAAGGGATTGAGGGTAGAGATTGTTATACGGACGGAACTGGGTTAAGTAGTATCCACGGTATATAATTACCATTCATAGACATAGCCGCAAGTGACCAGTCTTACATTTGGAAATTAGAATCCAATACATACCACCCCATTGTCAGGTGCTTGCCGGGAGTAAGGTACATTGTAAATGGGGTTAGCTCTACACTTTCTCCAGCTTTTAATAACACTGCATACAACGATCTGTACTCATCTCTACCGTAATATTCCTCTACACGTCGCATACCATCCACCAACCACACACATCATCAATTGTGTCATCACCCCATATTTAGCAGTATCAGGGGTTCGGTTCACAGGTCAAGGGAACCATGATCAGGAAGGACCATACAGAAGGACCACGAAGACGACGGGATCGGCTGATGATCTATATGGAGATACATATGTAATATTGCCCGTAGACGCTCGCTAGTGGCGTTCCAACGTGGTCTTCTGTGATTCATCACCCAAAGGTCAATTTGCCGGGTGACGCCGGTTTATCCGTTGCCTTTAAGCCTTCGTGCAGTTCGGACAAGAACACATCTTGTTGCGTCACAGTTCTGCGAGCTTGATGCGTTGAGAAGGAAGGTCTAATTGTAACGTAACCAATCTAATACCTACCTTGGCGCGAATACATTCCCTTCCAAAAGAATTGTTCTGGAGTGTATTGATGGGGTCGAACAATAATTTCTGGAAACGTTGTATCTGTCCCCAGTCATCCTTACCCCCGGAAGATGAAGGCGCGAACTAAGTTTGTATAAATGAACCCGTCTGATTGCAAGAGCCTGAACAGCACCAACATTAGGGGATTAAGGCGGGTTTTGCAAGACCGCTCCAGTGGTAAAATTGACAGCGCCCAGCACTCACGTGTTTGCTGGTTTGGTTTACTTGGAAATCTCTCGAAACGACTTTTGTGGAGTCTTGCTCACGCACACATCTGATCTCAGTTCATGTTTAACGTTTATCATAGATGCAATGTCAGTCAACTTCCTTATTGATACCAATCATAACTTCATTGTCAAACTGCCAGGTGCATGCACACATGCCAGTCATAAAGTGATATATGTTTCACATCCAGTCATTTCAATACCATGATCTCTAATGGTGTGACGCATATGGGGATGTTGGCCCATCTTACGTTACTACAAGCTTGATTTGTTATTCGAGGCACTAATCGTTTATTAGTAAAAAAACATATCATTCGAATGGGTACACTGGTGTACGTTACACCAGTAACATCACGAAATATTCCAGACCGGAGCAAAGGGGCCAGCCACCTAATCCCCGCGGGCACATTTTCGATGGTACTCACAATACAAATGCTTCCGAATGAAACTTAGTGGAGGAAGCATGTCGACGGCATCGCTTAAGTCGTCTCGCACTTGTTCTCCGATGCATACCCCATGTTCCCGCCGGTGACGCTATCAAATTCTTCATGAGAATGATTACTGATGGCGTCTTAACCTTGATGCTATCACTTGGACTGCAAAAGACTCTCTGTACAATAATCTTGGAAGACCAGCTGGATGGAACTTGCTTTTCCGCCTAGGCTTATCCTTAAGGAGTTGCACCGCCAGATAGAACAGGTACTGCACGTTCTGATTATCCTATCTCACAAATAAGCTCCTTCATTTTCAGGTCTCGGCTTGGTTATTTTGAGGATTTTTTTGTTCAGTGGCTATTTCAGTAAAGCAGTCGCTTTGCGTCTGTTTTCCTCGAGTTGATTCTGACCCCTAAAAACTATCTTTGCACAAACTGATGCATGATGACCAATCGGATGAACCAGACCCTTCTGCCATAATTGTAAACGCAAATCGCCAGCAAAAGGTCAAATCAGCCAATTTTTTTAACCTCGCTTTTTGAAGAGCTGTGTGACCTAACTTAACAAGGGTTTGTGCCCAGACATTTCCCATAAGTAAACGTGTGGGTAAGGTCAGTTGTGTTTAGCCTCTATCTTCTACCGCAGCAGCTCAACAAGGTATATGTGCTACTGCCAACGGTTTCCACCTTCCATCAAGGGAAAAGATACACCGCCGGGTAAAGGTCACTCCCATAACTTATGAATCATCACTTACAATCAAAACATTATCTTCGTCGGCACCTCCGCTCCGGCACGGTCGCGGTACTACGATATCCCATGAACAATCTTTAACTTCATAAAATTATCCGGTTTGAATCCTTGATTGCCACCTGTTTAAGGTTTGTTTGACAGTGCGCTTTTCACATCATCACATTACATCGTTGTTTTGACACGCCTTTGGAATCGGCGGTGGTTCCATTTTTTTCTGCTATCCATTTAGTTTTTACAAGCACGTCCTTGCTCCGCTTCCTTAGAACAACAATCACAATATAAGGGATTCCTTATTTGGGTTCACGCAGAAGCCTCGGACTTCCGATGACGCAACTCAGGTTATCACATTGAGCAGGTAAGGACCTAGCAGAGTTCAAAGGATGTGTGTCGTCATATGCTGTGTCGTAAATACACTTATCTAATATGGTTCACGGTACCGATTGTTCGTTGCAAACATATATCAAGGTGACTGTTTCCTTTACAGTGGCAGGATATGGGAAACCGGTCCTAACGGAAGAATCCTAGAGGGGTTGATCTACGACTACAAAATTAGTATAAAGACAAGGGAGAGGAGTACTTATCGAACTATTAGAGTAATAATAGAGTGTTTCAATGTGATCAAACTCAGTAGATATTTTAAATACCTCATTGTTCCTGTACAGGTTTCTCATCTATCTTAAAAATGAATAAGAGAATATAGAAAAGCGCTGAGTATCACCCATGCACGCGGAGTACAAATGAGAACCTGACCTATGAATAGCAGGATATCCATCACGGATAGTCCGAAGGTTTCACTTGAATTGACCAACTTATGCAATATCAATCCGAATCTAAAGGAAACATTTTGGTTGTTACATAGCCCGTAATTTTTTTTTGGAGCCAAGGGATGACCGAAAAGTGAAATAAAAATAGACATCCCATGCTGTACTATACGCACGATTGTAACCTGGAGCCTTATGTCCGCCTCGGTAAGTCTGCTCCCGGCAAGATAATCCTTTCCAGTAAGCAGTTCTTCGGCCTTGCCTAGAGCACCGAAAAGTTCTTTAACCGCCTTTGTATAAGCTTTCTGACTTGTTGCAAAGCCGCACTTATACACGCCATCTACAACATGAAGGTAAACAATGATCCGATCCATTTGCATTATTCCTTGGACGGGGGATAGGGAACTTACTATTAATATTAGGATAGATCCACTCATTCAGCGAATCAATTTCGGTCCGAAGTTCACGAGGGTAATAATCCAATGCGGCCTTTTCCGCAGGGACAAGTTCATTGAAAGCAGTATTGAAGATGCGAAGTATTTTAGAGTTATCATTGTTAACTATAGTGTGGTTTTTCTTATCCCAAAGAACAGGGACAGTGAATCTAAGAAATCTCAATTAACTTCCTCCCTAATAGTTTGAGGTATAAACTTTTGGGAGAGCATACCTTCCGGATTCAGGCGGATCAGCCTTTAGATACAAGTCTTTGATATGGTCGGAATTGTATAGTGGGTCAACTTCTGCGCCTTCCAATGGGTACACATCGGCAAACGGCCACCCTTGGTTTCCCATTCGAGATCAAACCACTATGACAACTAGAAAAGGTGGTGTGTTGTAGTATAACGTCATTTGTTCCAGAGGAGTATCGAAGATGGTTAATATACGAATTATTCTGTCGGACTTTTCAATAGTCGAATAATCAATGTCCTAGGATGCATCGTTCGACATGGCTTGATAAATTTCAAGGTGACAATAAGTTCTTTTGATGTAGTGTTTGATACATTATGGGAGGTTTGTAAAAGAAATTGACGACAATCCCGTAATAAAATAAAAATAGCCATATGTTGCCATCTTTGGTAAGCAGAAAAATCATCAAAATAAATCAATTCATTTATAAAGGTGTGTTCGAAAAGACGACCTTAACATTGGCAAATTTTTATTCTAACGACCTTATTGTACATGTAACTGTTACAAACAAAAAAGTTGGGAAATTTGATTTCCCTACAGAGGTAGAATATGGGGCACCGGTCCCAACGGAACGATCCTGGTAGGGTTGATCTGCCGCGACAATATTAGTACCAGGAGCACACAAACAGCAACACCTTCACGACCACTCACAGAAGCATGGGACCAATAGTAGTGGGTCTTGATATGGTCAAAGTTAGTAGACGCCTTGAACGCCTCGTTGTTCCAGTACAACTTTTGCATCCACCTAAAATTAACAAAAGTTCCTTTTGAGTTTACTCAGGGACAAGCATATGGGGAACACCGACTTGTGAATGGCAGGATATCCGTCACGAATGGTCCGGAAGTTGCATTTGAAGTGACCAACATATACAGGATCGAACCGAATCTGAGTAAGTGTGTTTTTAAAAAAAATGTCAGTTGTGCAATACAAAACTAATAATGGGTAGCACCCTGCTTCATTGCTTACAATAGTAACCCAGAGTCTTATGTCCGCTTCTGTGAGTCTGTTTCCGACGAGATAATCTTTCCCAGTAAGTATCTTCTCGACCTTGTCCAGAGCTTCGAAAACCTCTGCCACTGCCTTGGAATAGGCTTCTTGAGTGGTTGCAAATCCGGATCTGTACACTCCATCTAAATAATATATGATTTCAACATTCTTTTTTTTATTCATTTGAGAATAGGATACTTACTGTTGATATTAGGATAAATCCACTCATTAAGCGAGTCGATCTCGGCCCGAAGCTCAGAAGGGTAATAATCCAACGCAGCTTTTTCTGCAGGGATGAAGTCATTGAAAGCAGTATTGAACATACGAATTATCTCCGAGCTTTCATTATTAACTATAGTATGGGTCTTCTTGTCCCAAAGAATGGGTACCGTGAATCTGACAGCCCCCCCGCGTTAGTTTCCTGTTGTTTGATTGTGAAGGATTGACCTGAAGACAGACCTTCCAGCATAGTTAAGATCCGCTCTCAAATATAGGTCTTTCACATGTCCGGAATCGTACACTGGATCAACATTGGCGCCTTCGTATGGGTCCATGTTGGCAAACGGCCATCCTTGGCCTCCCATGCGAGGTGAAACAACTGTGACAGCTGAAGGAGGGATTCAATATATAGCAGCACTGGTTCGAGAAGGGAGGGTAGTGAACGTACGTATAATTTTGTCGAGCCCTTTCAATAACCTGACAATTAATGTCCTGGTTGCCCAAGCTATGAGACCACGATATTAATTTTATTGTATATTATATCCCGAAAAATCGAACTCACGACAAGCATACGATACATAGAGATGGTAACGACCTTTAAATTATAAATTTGATTAGATGATAATCGCGGGCGTGATCGAGAGAACCAACTAAGAAAACGCACCAAGCTCAGGTTCAAATTTACCTCCCTTTTGAATGACATTCCGGAACGTTGCGTCCAGACGTTTGAATGAGCCATCTGGTTCCCTCTTCATTTTGGTGATGTCGGATTGATTTGTCACGTCGCTAGGCATTGTTCGCGTTTGATTGTGTGTTAGCCTGAAGTTGAGCTTGGGTGAAGTCGAGGGTAGAAGAGACAGCGGGGCGGGGTTAGTGATGGGTGTTGAATTGAAGAAACGACGTTTTAATAGCTGTCGACTCGAGACTCCTGACAATGAAGATAGTGCACGTGAAGTATTCCTAAGGGCGTATATGGAGCTCGGTAAAAGGTTTGTCATTATGTTTCCAGTTCTGTAAAAGTAGTAGAACAAGGTTAGACATTTCAGTATTGTTATTCCCCCACGCACCCACGAGTCAACGCGGCGCTGATCACGAACCTGATCTTTGCTCTTTGTCAATTCGTCAGTTGTACATCGAGTGGCATAACAACGACTGAAATGGTCAGTTCGAAGCATGTAGTAATAAAACATTTTCGGGTTTTGACGGTGATCGATGACCTTGTGAGCAAACTGAAACTCATGTACATACACTCCAATTATCTTAGCGAGTGCTATGAACTTGTGTAGATTGTTATCGTTATCTCTGTCAATTGGAGCGAGACCAAGGTAAGCAAACGATCGGTCTAATTCCCGAAGAAGCTGACTAATTCACCTCAAACAAAATTACCAATTGCTACGATGTTACTCAACCGGTGTCATGCTCGAGCCTGTGAACAAATTTCGAACTTGGAATATTTCAGAATGGAACCGGGTGCCATTCAGTATGCTGCGCAACCCACACAATAAAATTACGACTCATGTTGGTAACTCCGAGGCTTCGATGCATGGTAGAAGGACTGGTGGTATATGACTAGAAACCGGGAAATGAACGTGAGGTTAATATCTTTATCTCCAGTCGAGCCAAGAAGTTACTCATGTTCTCAGAGGCTTACACGTTCTTCGACTGTCCCTCGCAGAGCCTCACAGTTCTTATCTGGACCACCACACAGCTCCAGCAAAATCACTCGCTTCCCAATCAATGGGATGGGTATTGACCTTGTCTACTTTTTAATGTGCTTGGACGATGAGCCGCTATGAGAGTGTATAGCGGAGATTTTCAGGACGATTATCGATCTTCAAGTTCCATACATTTTACTCTCGACTCGGAACTAGCCTGCTCGCCTTCTCGCGCACATCATCTTTTTCTTCACTCTTACTGTCCCTTGCTTTCAAAAAAGCGGACCGTTTGTCCAAGCAAAATCCACAGTGGGAATATCACTTATTTTTTTTGGACCCTCGCGGGATGCCATGCCACATAACTTATGCCAATCGCATTGAATCATCCCTTGCAATCGCTCAGCAGCAGTCTTGCCTTTGCTTTCTTAAACGATTATCTCCGCCTTTCATGTTCTTTTCTGCTTACAAGCGTTCTTGTCTTTTCCATGGCTTTTCTGATTCACCGCAGATAAGTACGTATACTGTTTCTCTAACTCGCTTAGACCGCAGTCCTTGTGCGTGTTGCCGATTGTAATAGCGAGTTTTTCTTGCTTCCAGGCAATCTGAAACTTGGAGGCGAGTTGCAAGCACTTCGCGTCTTCTCACAGCTCAGCACAATCAAATGCGGACTGCAGATCGGTTCTCCGAACTTTTGTATGAGTTTTTAGTATCGTAGATAGGCAATATCAAGAATGGCTAAAATTGGCTAAGAAAATTGTGATCTAGTGAACGTGGAATGATCGACGTTTGCAATGTTATAATTAATAAGGTGTTGCAAGCACAAGTGTTTGAAGCTAGCCTTTAGTTAGTTAGACTAAGAGTGTTTTCCTTTTTCTATGTTATGTCGTCCGATTCTTTTCGATGATTGATCGAATCAACCAGAACGTTATCGAAATAAATGGTGGTATGTCGATGAATATGGAGATACGTAAAGAACAACCCAAGAAAATAGACACATAAACCATGCCTTCTATACTGAAACCTTACTGTGAAAACATAATACATGGAGTGCGCTCTAAAAATGATTCATAACTATTTCCCCTCACGTTTATCGTCATGTACCTGCCATTCCAACTACACCAACTTGATCTCTGATTTTCGCGATTTCACTGGCCGTTAATGCACCTTTACTAGCGCACAAATAGTCTTCAAATGCTTGCTGTGCGTCGACTTCTGTCGTAAACTCCGACCTAAAAAAAGAAAGTAGTTGGGTCATCTACGTTCTAGTTTTATGTAATTTGAGAAATTACCTTAGGAAAGCGTAAAGCCTATCCCAAAATGTGGGATTAGAGATAGTCTGATGGAAAGTGGACATTTCCTGCTGGAGTACAGGGGTTGGCATAGTGCTCGTATCGAGTGTCAACATGATGTCCTTTTCTACAATTCCCGGTGTATCGCTTGGTGACGGGGAGAGAACTACCGATGGAATACGCTGATGCTTCCTCGATGCTTTGGGCTCTGCTATAAGCGTCGAAGGTACATTTTCTGAAGGAGTGGCAGGCATTTTAGATGGGTCCCAATTGTATCCAGGTTTGATCATGAGGTTTACAGTATCACCGGCTTGAATGTTGTACTCCTTGAGGAGCTTTCCGTCTGCAAGTGCCTTTCCTTTGAGTAACAGACGTTGCACGTCGGCGGGAGGGGCGGTCGATTGTGCAGCGAGCTGGGCCTTGATAGAAGCAATTGTATCTGTCGGCTGCACAGAAATGGTGTAAGACGCTGCAGGCTTAGTAGACTTGAAAGTGAGGGAAATAGTTGCTGTTTAGGATATTTGAGGTTATTAAATACCTTGTGGATAGGTACCAAAAAAACTTACCGGAGCTAGAAGTTGATGCCTCAGCTTGCTTGGGCTCTGGAGGTGAGGGAAGCGCAACCTGTACAGCATGAGGATTTAGTCATCAGCAATAACATCTAGCGCGATCGAATGCAGGGCCAACCTGAAGAATCGGGACCCTCTTCAACGAATTTTGCGGTGGCTGCTGATAATCGTCCGCATATATCACAGGCTGTGTGCCCAGAGTATTCAGAAAAGTTCTTGCGAATGCTTGTTCCGCTTGATCAGCCATTTGATGCGCTTCAAAAGGTGTAAAAAAAAAGTGGTGTAAAAAAGAACTTCTTTTTGAATTTTGGCAGAATCAGTGGTAACAAGATGCTGTGTAACGACCCGAATAGACGTAGATCTCCTGTGCTAAGAGTAAGATTGCCTGGGTCTCCAAGCGTCCACGATGATTGTGTGCACTGTGTCAGAGTACATAAACTTGTCAGAAACGCATCAACACACTTTCAAGTCACGTGGTATGTCACATTTTCAATTTGCTGTGAACCCGATTTCAACCTTTCTTTATCGAAATAATGGCAGTGCGTCCTTTTTCTTTTCTCTAGATCTTGTCATATCTGAATCTTATTTATTCTCCAGTCAGGATTTGGCTACAGTGGCGGTATGTTACCAGATGTATCAGAATACAATTTCCGTAATTTTTCTCAATAATAGGTCGTTCGAGATGCTTCACATACTGGCAGGAGTTCTCAAAAGTTCGTTACCGTGTTTCATGTACCAGAGATCATTGCTAAACCTTTATTCTTCTCAGTGTTATGCCCAAACCGATAATCCTGTCGAATGCCGACCTGAAGCCAATGATTACATAGAATGTCTACATGGTCCTAAGCAAGTGAGCTATTCTAAACAAACTATTGCATCACTGCCACTAATACCTTCTGCGAAGCTTGCCCGCGCACAAATGATACAACAAGAACTCATCAAACAAGCGAACGCTCAAGCCAAAGATGGCCAAAAAGCTGCTGACATCCTAGCAGACGGTGTCATTGCTGGAGTCGAGCGAATACAGAAGGGTCAAAATGAGGGAACACCAACGAAGTAGAAATTATCTGCATTTAGACTGTTTGTCCACCTCGCTTCTATGCAGTTGTTATCATACTTCACTTGTTACTTGAAGACTTCCTTTTTCTTTTGGGTGAGGGATGTGACTCTGATTGTTTCCGACTAATCTTCGTATGTGTTGCCTCAACTACAATTTCCTTTCGGAAATCTGCGATTGAATGACTAACGCCTCACGGGCTGTGCAGAAAGGTAACTGCATTTTCTCTATGACAACAAGCTTGTCTGCTGGGGTCGGAAATTAATGGTTATTAGTATTAATCTGAAATGCTCAGAACTTTCCCGAATCATATAGAGCTGTAATCACTCGTTGGCTTCTTTGAAATCACTGCTTGCGAGGCTCGTTCAAAAATAGAATGCTTGAAACCGCCTTCAACCATAATTTTTCAATTTCATAATCTGACATTAGGAATCGTAACAATGGACATTACAGAATTAGGAGGGTCGAGTGTACACAAACAGGATCATAAGGTAAAGTGAAAAATACAGCCCATTTAGTATATACAGGATAGTACAAGACACATCAAGTGAATGGAGATAAAATACCGAGAGTTACCAACTGTGCTACAATATATCAAGTATAAAGGAGGTGGTTGCAACACCAGGGCAATGTTAATGATGATTGGCGCCCATAACACACCGTCGCTGACGGCAATGTGATTTAATTTGATCCGCAATATAAAGGGTCAACATTCGGCAGGGTTTGATTTCAACGCTTGATGTCACCAAAAACCCATTGCTCGCGCGTTACACCAATCTGATATTCCGGAATGTGTAAACTTCTTGATTCAGACGCAGACCGTGTGCGTTCGTGACCGTATTCAGATTTAGCTTCAATGAACTTGTCCTTTTCATTTCTACCCCGAGTTGGCATCTGCACTATCACGGCTACCTCGAGAGCTTCAACTGGAGCAAGATTTTTTGGGGCAGTGTCACTCGGAGGGTCAGCGGGTGCTTTCTGTTGATGCCGTGCTCCTAGTAACCATGATGGTCGTGAGATGTAAGGCAGATGCGGTATGCTTGAAGTGATTGTTGTATTGATAGAGGTCGATGATGGCGTTTGCATCCGAGCCACCGGAGATGCCGCCTCGGGTTTACGTATGATTACCGCTGAGAGCGGCTACAACACAAACCGCAGTTAGTCCAGAGTCCAGGCAGAAGGGCAAAGAACACGTACCTCCATAGTATCCCATTTATGATCACAGCAATGGCTGAAAGGAAGTTCATACATTTTCGGGGGTTGGACATCAACACCCCCATCGCGCAGACCCGTCCATGGTTCGAGGTTTTCCATGAGCTGGGCACGTCTACGGATATACATGCGACGCCGAGTACCGATGCCACAAGCTACGAAGATTATGAGAAGGACAACAAAGGTTATGAGGAAGCCGAAGAAGTAGTTTGCAGCATGTGAAAGACCGCTTTTGTTGTCTGAATCTCCTGAGATATCCCCCAGACGGGACGGGAGGGACGGCGAGGATGTGGAAGATGTGGACATTGGTGGTTAAGAGAAAGCAGCAACGGAGGAAGTGGTGGGCAGTTGAGAGTCGCTTAGTGATATTGATATGGCAGTGACATCATAAATATTATTTATTTATTTATTTTCTAGACCGCATAACCTTATTTCTCAAAGCTTTCTCTTTTAATTCATTTTCTCGTTTTTCAAGTTCTTCCTCTTCAACCGCTGCTTGTCCTTTGATCTTCAGTTCTCCTTCTCCTCCTTTCATGCTTCCCCGTGATGCACTTCGACTTCGACTCCTTGTCCGGGATCGTCCACTCATTGGGGATCGAGACGGTGTCACTTTCTTGTTCCCTCGCCTTGCTGGTCCAGGTCCCGGTGAAAGTCTTCGTCGACGCGCAGGCGGGCTACGGCTGTCTCTCTTCTCATCTCTTTCCCTCTCTCTCTTTCCTTCTCCCCCACGATAACGACGACCACTCGGTGGTGAGAATGATCTTGATCTCGATCTAGACCGGGTCATGGATCTCATTCTTGAACGAGGCCGCCTTCTTGGTGGTGATCGCGAACTTTTGCGGTCACGACCACCACGCATCGGTAGAGGTGACCGAGTGCGAGATCTCGAACGTGAATCTCTTCGATCCCTGCCCCGGATATGTGGGGGTGGAGACCGCGACCTTGAATCTCTCCTATCCCTACCTCGTATATGTGGTGGCGGAGAGCGTGAGCGAGAGTCCCTCCTATTCCGTCCACGCATATGTGGAGGTGGGAGATCGCGAATCTCTTCTATCCCTCATACGTGCTGGTGGAGGAGGTGGAGGAGGTGAACGGTAACGCCCTCCCGGTGGTGGAGACCGTGTGCGAGAACGAGAGCGTGAAGATGCCATTGACCTAGACCGAGACCGCCTTCTAGGTGGAGGTGAACGAGACATGCGCCGGCGAGGAGGCTGCAGCAGAAGTCAACAAATAAGAAATTGGGACAAATAAAGGACACTTACACCTCCACCTCCGCCGCCTCTCCCACCCCACCCAGAATCTCTCATTCGGCCTCCCCGATCGTCTTCAAATCCACCTCTCCCTCTCCCTCTTCCCCTCCCACCCCTTCCTCGTCCCCCACCCCCACCTCTATCACTACCTCTATCCCTATCCCTATCACCATCCCTTCCACTCATCCCGCCGGGCCCACCGCCTCCACCTCTTCTGTCCGATTCACCAATCGCTCTGTTATCACCTTGTCTTACGGCCCGCATTTCTGCCTTTTTTTGTTCGACGAGTGTACGGGGTACACCCGACCTTTCATCCTGTGCTTCCAGTAGCAGAGACCATAATGAACTCATAAATGTTGCAGTCGAATTTGTGAGAAAACCTGTCAAGTTGATTTGCATTTTTTTGGGATCAGGCATCTATTATTCCAATTAATTCAAAAGGCATATACCTATGAAAAAAATGGGGGGCAAACTTACGGGTTGTTGCTCATCCTCCAATAAACCCATAGCATATTCTACAACGACTTCGTCTTCGAATCCTACTAATTCAATAATCTTTTTTGCGATCCATGGTCGGATTACACTTAGGTTGACTTTTCGCATATCTACCTATTTGTAGAATTTGAGTTACTTCTTGAGATAATAGAGGAAAGGGAGCTACAAACCTTTTTATCAAACTCGGGTGGGAACTTTACTGTCCGCAAGAGTTTGAGTTCTTTATCAGAGAACCGTCTATCTTGGTCTGCTGATGTGCCTTTGAAGAAACCTTGGAGGCGAAAGGATGGTGGTTTGTACAAAAGAAATGATCAGCTCGCATTCAAATTATCCAGATAACAATGAAAGTGGGGCATACCTGCATCTGCCATTTTTGTATTTTCTGTTTCTCTTGTGTAGAAGTTCTTTTTCAGATAGTTTTAGTTATGTTGCTTCTGACAACAAGAAAATCTGCGTTGATGCTCTGGAAATCCAATCGTTCGAGGTATATCCACGACAATTGGATGTTGTGTCGGAAAGAAGGTTCGTTTGTATTGCTGGACTACGTGTAGTAGGTAAGACGGGATATTGATAAAAATTTCAGGCCAGTTTCACGAAGAGATGTCAGACGGTAGGTATCAAGCAATTCCAAATACGAATTTCAACATTTTCTTTGCCAGCAAATCAAAAAATATTATTATTATCAAGGCGTGTTAATTACTTATGTAATTAAATAAGGGACGTACGACCGTGCTTTATGTGCACAGGAGAGGTGACCCGCTACCGTTCGTCAATAGAAAGCAGAATTTTTTTTTAAATTTGTCAGATTGCCCCCTCTCAATTCTTTCATCAAACATGTATTCAAATCTCCGGGTACACCCTCCCAAATCCCATAACCTCATATTGGATTACCACCTTACATACTTATCATGAATTAGAAACGGAGGCTACATATCTCCAATTTCATACAGTGATTATCCTTCACTCAAAACAAAATACGGCATTGAAACCGCGCGTGAAATCATCTGATTCCGGCTCTCTCACCTCACAGAATTATTGGAGGTAGCAAATGAAGATTGAATATTAGAAGAATCTCAATGTCGGTGTGTCGACTATCATGATGCTTACTACGATAATGAGATGTTTCGGCAGGCAAGAGCGTGCCTAAAAGAATTTTAAGAGGATGTGTTAGACGAAAGTAGAGGTTTCAGAGTGTTGTTGAGTAAAGAGATAGAGGTGAGTAGTGTTCTGCTGTGATATATACTAATTAACCAAATCAATGTGTTTCTAGAAACTAGGATTGGCCCCTTCTGCTTGTGGGTGCATCGCTATGGATGGAAGAGCGATCCATCCTTATCGGTTTGTGACGGGAGTCTTGTCTCGTCTACTACATAGATATCCATCCGAGTCAGTGCTATACCCTTCATCACTCAATGCAACAAGCGTGCTGAAGCCCCTCATCAGATTCCAATTATTCGAATATACACCTTGTACTGGAATTACTGCAACACTACCTGTCTACCCCAAAAGGCAACATACAGACACGATACGTGATTCATGCAACAAATGCATGGATATCTCACTTGCTTCCTCGCATGCGTAGTTTGATAATCCCAGCTCGCGTAACCATGTCAGCGTAGACTCCTTCGAATAAGGTTTATCAACCAAACATGGGTCGGCCAACGTTCATTCGTATTTTACGGAAAAGAGACATACGACTACCTAACTCAACAACCACAACAAAACCCCTTCTCCCCAACTGCATCACCACAATTCGACGAAAGAGAAGGAAGATCAAGAATCGGTACAGGTGAAGCAGGAATGGGCGGGATTGATTGCGATGTGTTGATGAATGTCCTTGGGTTGGGAAAGTACCAGAAAGTATAACAGGACGGAGGGTGAGTAAAGGAACAGGAGAATGGGTTGCTGGTGGATATACGGGCGAAGGGATGGTACATGCTTGGAAGTGTGGTAAATCCTTGGCTCGAGTCATTCCGGAAAATGGAGATTGCCCAGAAACAATACCGAAAGAATATTTAATCACAGAAGAAAGATGGAAAAAATCTGATTTTTATCTATTTTTATTTAGTTATCTATAATAAGAAATATATCCTTCATTTACTGAACCGAACCCTTACCGTATATACTTTGTACAGGAATTATTGCAACATCAAATGACCAAGTCTGCTCATACAACCTCCCTACACCCACAAACGTCCTCATTTCGAGCCTTTTGACTTTCCTCATCGCTCGACACAACCGTATGCACCATGATTGGCGCTGTAGGCCACTGGAAATTAGCAGTTGTTCTTTGAACAAATACGTCTGTGCGGTCAGTAAACTCCCGGTTGTTCAACAATGTCATGAACGAATTGCTATAACTATCCAAAGATATTAATTCACTCCACCCATTAGATATTAAGGTTAGCTTACAGTTTGCCAAGGGTATAGCCACTTTAACTGTCGCATTAATAAAAGTATTGTTGACGTAGCAGTCGAGTACTCACGGACACAAGAAATAACTCTTATCCTAAATATTTCGACATGTCAAAAAAATTTATAGTGGATACATAATATAAACATACCGGAGGCGAGAGCCCAGGAGTCACAATAAAAATCACTTCGACAATGGCGACAAAAGCTATTATAACCAATGGTAAGTCCAGTTATTTCCCAAGTTATAACAAGACATACCAGTCAATGCATTCGTTTCAATACATAACCTAACAATCCTCGCCAAAAGACTATTTTGCATGGGGTGAAATGGAGATTCACCCCTTTTCTTCAAAACCTTCGATACATTTCTTATATCAACAACTAGAAGCACAATGACAAGGAAAACATTATTTACCCCTATCGTCAATATCAATGCAATGATTATATCGGCAGTAGCGCTTCCGGTGCCCCAAAGCTGTGGTAAACAATTATAATTTTCCAGTTTTAAAATAGGAAGAAAACGCACTATAGCAAAGAATTTGGTTTTCCAATTCCAAGCTTCCAATACTCTGATTTGTATACCCTGGCCGATCCCAAGTAAGAATAAATTTCGTGACCAACTTTAATCATGCCCCACTCACAACTACTGAAGCACCGATCCCACCTGTCAGCTGGACACATGCCGCCTGTCAAAGAATGAGCGTCACTTGAATTGAATTATATACGAGACCAATATGAACAAAACCCACTAGTATGATAACTATGCAGATTTTGTAACAACGACATATATACCATATCCTCCAGCAATACGCTCCATGCGACGTAAACGCAATGATAGCACTCATCAGCGGTGAGTCGATATTAGCAAGGTGGAACGAGCTAAGCTGGTTCATATCCCCATATCCAGATGCAAACCAGTAGAACCCATCTGCAAGCGACATAGCAGTTTGCGCTGTCTCTAGAGCAAATAAAAAATGCACTTGTGGATAGGTTTGTATGATTACTTGACAGTTTCGGTAGACAATTGAAGAAATAAATACCGAGTAATTTGATCCACGGTTTATCATTTTGATAACGAATGCAATACATATCTAGGCAATTGTGAGTCTGATGAGAATACTTACTATGGCACAAGGATCAAAAAGTCTTACAGTACTGGACAACCAACGCGCCATAGAACAATGAGTTGAGGTTAATGCCGATTAACTGGTATAATTATATTAAAATCCATACGTCACTAGAACATGGTTCAAGTGACTCACAGGTGGACCAGCACTGAACGAGGAGTACTATTATGAGTAAACTGAAGGGACCAAAAGTTGAGGCAGCATACATTATTGCAATGTTAATGGGAACAGGTGGGACCTCCATCTTGCTATATCTTTCTGACTCGGAAAGGTCTTGATTTTGTTGAAATCGAAACATCTTTACAACGGTTTAAAAGGCCTGTCAACACCACAACAACCACACTAACAAGTATCTTTGATGCGAAGATGGTACAGCTGATTATTATGATGGAGAAGTTCTAGATATGATCCTCATCACTTCTAGCTCTGACCTTTCTGTTATCACCTAGCACACTGAGCCATCGACTCAGAAACTAAGTGATCAGGAACTAACGAAATCGTCACTGTCAACGGGTCTTGAGCTAGGTCTGGTTCTGCAAAAATTAATTTTTAGGACATCGGAGGATAAAGCATCCATGGTTCCCGCCCGCCCTCCCTCCCTCCCTCTTTCCCTCTCTCTCTCTCTCTCTTCTTCTTCCTCTCTATATATGTCCATATACTCCGAGACCTCGCAT
This sequence comes from Floccularia luteovirens, assembly GCA_009739215.1. Classification (NCBI taxonomy): domain Eukaryota; kingdom Fungi; phylum Basidiomycota; class Agaricomycetes; order Agaricales; family Squamanitaceae; genus Floccularia; species Floccularia luteovirens. Next base: position 1,264,264 of record VSJF01000011.1, read on the forward strand.
CTAAATATCTCTCATTTTCTCAACCCATCCGTTTCACTTTCAATAACCATTCAAGTATCCTACATTACTAATGTACAAATAATTAAATACCCAAAGCATCGCCTGATACCCTAGGCACTAGCTAAACACCAACCCACGTAGAGCAAAACAACCACACAACACACAGTCACTTAGAACTAGACACAAAGCACGTAATGATCTACATAGGGCGACGCCCCAACGATCAATACAAGGATTCAAAAAAAAAAAAAAAAAGCATCCATGATGGAGAAACATCATCAACTGGTACCACAGGAACCACATCCCGAGCGCTAAGAAAAGACGGATCATTCCAAGATCGAAGTTCAGAAGACTTGAAGAACAAAGAGATATATTTTTTCAATCATGACAGAGGTGAACACTAACGTGTGTGGCGTTAAGCAAGATCAGATTCTGTATTCCCGATACTAGTTGTGCGATCCATCCTTGGGACCCGATCCAGAAGAATAAATCAGAGAAGCTTCACTGAATGCAGAAGCCGTGCGAATATATGAATTTAATATATCAGAAATCATAATGATGAACGTAAATAATCGTCCACATTGGACTCATGCTATGTCTCATATATCAGAAACTAGGAGCGCATCACATCATATAAAGTGTAGTCATTTGTTATTCAAATCTGGGATTAAGAAGGAGCAAATGACAATATTGAATCATTGTTATCATCCTAAATTTAGCCTAAGAAATAGCTCCTGTAGCAAGATGTTAACGACATGTTACGGTCACCGATAGATTAGATACTTACAGGCATAATAGAAGCTAGTTCTCTGATGTATGAGTCAGTAAAGAAGCAAACATAAATATAACTTGAATACTGGACACAATTGCTTTAATTTTGTATAGTAACTATTTGTGCCAAAAACATGGTCCATGCTAGTTGTCGAATTGGCTCAAAAGCTCGATTATAGCACTGCCGAAATATCAAAGTTGTAACACAGTGACAAAAGGTAGTCGGTAGCCCTTTGAATTAGGTTATAACCTACCCACGCAAGGAGTTCCCATCTCAAGTTCTTAGCTTCCTGTTACCCTGATTCAGCCCCTTTGTATTCTGATCAGGCAATGAGAAGAACCCTCCTGCGATGAAAGAGTTCCACCCACCAAGCCCCCTATGCGTTTGATCTGTGTTTCATGGAAAGTAGACACATGACTGCCTCACACACCAGGACCCCTAATCCGCAGCGATGACAGGATCAGTGCGGAAAATGTTTGGGTAGCAGAGACGACTGGAGGTGGTACATACTTAATACATTATTATTTAATAAGGGCCTTAAGGCCGTCCTTTCCAAATGGCAGAATCCGCTACTTTTTTTCTGTCAACGTTTAGTTTGAATTTGATTTAAGTAAAAACGAATTTATTGTAAAACAAGTATTTCAAGCCGAAGTTTCAAATACAAACTGAAGTATAAAATACAAAAATGCCAGTATTGTATATACTGTGTTTGATAGGGTTTCTAGCATCCAATTCTGACGATGGGGGAGATGATCCAACGACTTACGTAGCGGGAATGTTATCATTGTATTGCATTTTCAATTGAAAACTTTGCAAGCTAAGTACATACTTACATACGACAACTACCACTCCAACAACCCTCCATCCGCGGAGCTCCTCCATTCGGGGTTGGACCATGGCTCACACTCGGCGACGAAGCGCTTGGACATCTCGCGGACTTTAATTTCATCTATCTCTATACCTAGCCCTGGAGCTATAACGGCAATAGGGGGTGGATTTTACCTTGAACATATTAATATTGGAAAACGTACCTGTTAATGCTTTAATGTACCCATCGCGTGGCTCAATTACGTCTGGGTTCATGAGATAGGTATGTAAATCAGCGCTGAGGCCCGCTGGAGTATTCATTGTTTCCTTGTTGTAGTGTATCTTTTTTCATGATACATTCAGAAGAGAGGAAATAAAGATATAGAAAGGGGACTAGCAGGTTAACGTACCTCTTTACTCATTTCTTGTATAAAGACTTCATCATGGTAAACATAAAACTACGAAGAAAGATAGGAACACCTACAATTCGGGACTGCGAGTCCAACTTGAATACAAGCAGCGAGTGCGATGGGACCAATAGGACAATGGGGAGCAAAGGCAACATCATAAGTTTCTGCCATAGAGGCGATACGATGGAGTTCACTGATACCACCACAATGGGATACCTACAGATGAGGTTATGAGTGAGAGTAAAATAGATCGGGGAAAAGAGAATACATCTGGTTGTATTATATCAACCGCACGAGATTCAAGCACCGGTCGAAAATCTGCACGTGTATAAAGTCTTTCTCCAAGCGCAATGGGTGTAGATACTGCTCTTGCCAAATCTGCGATCTCCAGTGGTTGTGTAAGGAAGTAGTGGTTCTACAAGTTCCAACATAAACGGTGTGACAATGTCACCAGTACATTAAACATACCTTCAATGAATAATGGCCCTTCGGGTTCTAAAAGTCGGGCAAGTTGACGTGCCATTCCTTTATGCAGACGACCATGAAAATCGACCGCAACATCCATTCCAACTGCTTTGACCGCTCGTACGCGTTCAACGACTTCTTGCAGAACTCTCGACGAGTCAATCCATTCAGTTTCACCTGATCATGTGTAATTCGAACCAGATATCAATGGTGAAGTTCATGGAATTACCAGTTCCGTTCATTTTCACAGCAGTGAAACCTTGGCTTTTCCTCATTTCCTGCAGCAGAGGCGACATCATGCGGGTTGTCTCCTCCGATCCAACCATAAACCTTCACACGATCCCGTACCCGTCCACCAAGCAGTTGCCAGATCGGCACACCTAGTTTCTTTCCTTTAATATCCCAAAGAGCAATATCAAGCCCAGAGAGAGCGCTCTATGCGTAGATGTAGGCGTGTGTTAGTAGATAATCTCATTTGTACTGGTGCACACAGATGGATACCATCAGAACCGGCCCACCACGATAGAACCGGCTCCGGTACGCAGTTTGCCAAATATCTTGTATACGATCGGCGTCGCTCCCAACGAACCTAGTACGTAACGCCTGAAGAGCACCAAGTATGGCATCTGCGTGGCCTTCCAGGGTAGATTCGCCCCATCCTACAAGTCCATCGCTTGTAGCTACCCGTACGAAAACCCAGCGTGGGGGCAGATTGAAGCTCTGGTTTCACTTGTAATGTGAAGGGTAAGATTTAAGATATGTAAGTACTTGCCTCGATTTGAGTGATGATACTTTGGGATTGTGTCATGGCAAGCAGTATGTAACACTCGTCACGTATATGTGACCACGTATACGCTCTCTTCACGACCACAACCTTTCCAAATGTCCCGCACTCTCTCTCCCTTCTTCATTTTATCTTTTCTCATCCTTCTCCTCAATCCACTACATTCATATGCAATAAAATTTTCTCTCCCAGCATACCGGTACCCACCCTCAAAATGCATCTGGAACTCTGCACACCCCAACGCTCTGGTCATTGTTACAGCAAATGTCGGTCCAGGAGATAATCAACGTGTTGATGTAGACATTGTCGACTCTAGCCCACAGAAGAATATATACCTTAGTAAGAGGGATATCAGTGGAGAGTCACGTCTTGCTATTACCTCACATAGTGAGGGTGAGGTTGGTGTATGTTTCAAGAACCATATTACAGCTGGTAAGTGGAAAATCTTGCCTCTTTTTCCCCCTTTTCTGTTGCTCAAATTTACTGGGCTCGCAGGTACATCAAACGGAGAAGCTGGAAATATCAGCCGTATCATTGACCTGGATGTTGACATTGGTGCAGACGCTGTGGACTACAAGTACGTTACTACATCCTTTTATTCATTCAAACTCACTGATTTATTTATCTCTACGTTCTGTGTGTCCACAGTGCTATCGCCAATCAAGAATCACTCTCTGGACTCGACACCGAAATGCGCAAGCTTGAAGGCATTGTAAAAGAGATAGTCGAAGAGATGAACTACCTAAAAAAGCGTGAAGAGCGCTTCACAAATACTAATAGTGGGTGTAAATCTATTCAATTTTGAGCGCTTGCTGACTAGTATCCTACCCCTTTATTATATTATATAGCTTCTACAAATCAACGCGTACAAAACTTTGCTTGGTTCACAATTCTATCACTTGCAGGTCTTGGGGTATGGCAGGTGTTCCATCTGCGTGCTTTCTTCAAACGAAAGTATCTCATTGATTAATCTTATTAAATTACATCGGGAGTATTGCTTTGCCCTTGCAGATGGTCATGGTCGTTTGTGGGGACGTGATGTGGTTGTGTCGGGTATGTTATTCTACTCTAAATCAACAGCTTTGTTGCATTTCATGTATACAAATATACCTTCTATACACAAACTATTCGCATGATTTACCTGTGGTTCAACTGAATTTTTATAAGGATTTTCAACGTCGTCAATGTTGGTTTCAGGTTCGTCAACATAAATGATATCTTCCTGTAATCTCTTTGTGCACAACAAAAGAGAGTTGCATTAGGACTGTAATTGACAATTGACCCTCCAATAGTTAAGAGGTGTGTTCCGATCTTAACTTTCTCATACTTGGAATTGAGCCATCTTCTTCAAGATAGAGATATGGAACGGTGTTCGAGGAGCTCTTGGGCGGCTTATGGTACAATTTGGCCAGCGAGAGAACCCAAAATCGAGAGTAGAGAGTAGGTTGATAACGCTGTCGTTGGCCTATGATATGAAATATCATCAGTCGAAATGGATTGCATCAGGCTGGTATACTCGATTATCTACCTTCCAACAGCAGCCAAGTTCTGAAAGAGGTATGTTCTGATTCTCATTACTTTAAATTTGGAATTGATTTCCTAACAAAGTTATGGAACAACAGTCAGCGGAGTTGAGACCATAAACATGGTGATTGTACTCCGTAATCAAGCCTATACAATGTTTCCAAGTACCCTTCACTTCACGTTTGGCAGGAAATATCCCTTCATATATTCAACTTGCAAGATCAACTTCCATCTGAACTTGAGTAGATTGACAGCGCTGCTATTGGCCCAGGTGGAATACCATCAGTCGAAATGGAACATTTGAATGCTGTAAGGGGTCGTAGCATTGCGCACTACCAATGTTGCACTGGAAAGATGGATCATCCCGGATAATAGTACTGGAGGGAAAAAATAGAGGATGAATAGTGAGGCAATGCGACCAAAATTTGTGGTTGTTTCGGTTCTTACTATTGGTGAGTCTGTAGTTTGAATAGTATATATGTGTACTAAAGCCGCAATGTGTAAGCTCACGCCATATGAATCCTGGCATCCCTTGAGACCGACAATTTAACAAAATGGGTAGCTCATGGAAAACATTTACAACATCAATAATGTGTCGGTACACACAATGTCCGCCCACAAAGATGGATCCATAATGAACTCGGATATATTTTGGTTTCCAGTTATACATTCATACCCAAAAGGTGTCGAAAAGAAGCTGCCTGAGTGTAGGATAAGACACCGGCAGTGGACTTGGAATGATCAACCTGTGAGTAAGTGCGCTGCCGAATAACCACACGCGTAAAAACTAAAGAGTGCTTCATTGACCGAATAGGCAATATTATAACGATCATCCCGGTTTTCATATCTCATAATTCACTGTTTAGAACTGAGGAGACATTCACGCTTTATGATTTTGCGATAAAATGCAGTGACTGGGCACAACGTCAGTTCTGGTTGATTTGACATTAGAACGAATGGTCTTAGGGTCGGCGTACATATCTTCCATCTTTAATAGCCGGGACTATTCAATAACGGTTGATCAACCTCAGGTGAATTTATCAGTGGGGGTGGAGGACCCATCCTGTCATTGTTTAATCACTTGTAGCGCTTAATCTCCGGAGTCTTGTTGCTGATTGTATATTTTATCGGATCATTTTATCAAATTAAGTGTCTTTGCCTTCATTTGATTGACACTTTCTGATTATAATCACGCCTGTCGGCTATTTTGTATTGACCCATACCCAAGGATTTCAAACGTTTTCAGGATTTCTGAAAGATGTACTATGCCCAGTGACAATGACTGCGGGATTAAACAGATTAAACAGCTTCTACGCGACATCGTACCACAAACTATTCTATCACGGAAAGTGGCAGGTCAAGAGAACTAATCTCGCAACCCTTCACGATTACAAGAAATTATGCACCCCATCTGGTTATGCGGTGGCATTCGTCCAAGTCTTGGAAGTCTTGTCAACACAACGTGGATGTAGAAATCCATATTGTACCGCTTGTTGTACCGTTGTAAATTCAAAGCCCATGGTGGTATAAAACCCTCCCAGACATATCCTCAAACTTCAGTTCAAAACTACCCATCACAGGTACTCACAAGAATTACAATCATCACAATGTTCGCTCGTATCACCTCATTCGCTATCTTCTTGTTCTTTGCTCTTCCTATCCTTGCAGCGGCCAGCGCTATTCCCCGTGACGATGATGATGCTCCCCCTCCCCCTCCACCTCCCACCTCTTCTTGCAGCACTGGTTCTGTAAACTGCTGCAACTCCTTACAGGATGTGAGTTAATATAATCATTTGCTGAATCGTATAACTTTAATTAATAACTTATATTCTAGTCCACGAGCAGTCTCGTCGGCCTTCTCTCCGGTCTTCTTGGTATTGTTCTTGGCCCTATTACCGGCCAGGTTGGCTGTTAGTGTTTCTACATGCAAATCAAACGTTGAGAAGCTCAACTTGACATTAAACACAGTGACCTGCAGCCCGCTCCTCCTCGGTAGCACTAACTGGTAAATTTCTTTATGTAAATTGTTTTGTGACCGCAGATTGACTTCAAAACAAACAGCGCAAACCAAGTAGCTTGCTGCACTGGTAACACATTCAACGGGTTGATCACCCTCGGCTGCAGTCCCCTCAACATCGGGCTTTGAATGGAGTAGGGGGTCATATCATATAGTGCCTAGAAGTGTATGAGAAATACGAGGATTCCGATCATGAAGGAACAGCAGCAGTAGTAGTATTTCGTCTTTAGGCATGTTTCCAACAAAAGATCCAATTATAATATAAAAGTCGTTCTGGTGTTCAAACACGTAGCTGGCAGGGGACCCTAGCATCTCTGTTAAAGTCTGCAATAATGGGGAATTATACACTTTCCTCCCGGTATCTTGTGAGGGTTCAAATGTTCTTCTAACTGAATCATAATGTATAATCAAACTATCCTTGTTATCCACATGATGTAGAAGGAATTGAAATACAACAAATACTTAAGATGGTCATTTGTGTGGACATGCAGGTTCGTCAACAGAAATGATATCGTCTTCCTCATAATCCCTGTCTATACAATGAAAAAGAGTTGCATTAGGAATGGTAGCGGGTAACGCTGCTGTTGGCCTATAATATGGAATATCATCAGTTGAAATGGATTGCGGGCTTGTATACTCGAATATTGACCCTCCAACAACAGCCAAGTTCTGAGGGAGGTATGTTCTGATCCTTATTATTTTAAACTTGGAATTCATTTCCTAACAAAGTTATGGAACAACGGTTGGGGGAGTTGAGACCATAAACGTGGTGACTGTAGTACTCCGTAATCAAACCTAGTGTACAATGTTGCCAAGTACCCTTCACCCCCTGTTCGGTGGGAAATATCCCTTCATATATTCAACAGTTGCTGATCAGCTTGCAAGATTAACGGATGTAATTTCCCGCTTGGGTTTAAATTATTATGAGGTGAACACCAGCCCGCCTTGATTACTAGACCGGACTTTAGTAGGTCGACAGCGCTGCTGTTGGTCTAGATGGAATAGCATCAGTCGAAACGGAACATTTAATTGCTGTCAAGAATCACAGCATTGCACATGGCACTATCGACGCTGCAACGGAAAGATGGGTCATCCTGGGTAATAGCACTGGCTATTGCAAGGAGAGGGCGAACAGTGAGTTAACGCGACCAAAAATTTTGGTGGTTGTTTCGTTTCTTACTCTTGTTGAGTCTGTAGTTTGAATTGAGTGTATATGTGTACTAAAGCCGCAATGTATAAACTCGCACTATATGATTCCTGGCATCCCTTGAGACCGACAATTCAACTAAATGGGTAGCTCATGGAAAACACTTATAACATCAATAATGTGTCGTTACACACAATGTCCGCCCACAAAGATTGATCCATAATGAACTCGAGTATATTTCTTAGCTATACATTCATACCCCTTGAAAGGTGTCGAAAAGAAGCTGCCTGAGTGTACCGGCAGTGGACTTGGAATGTTTAATCTGTGAGGAACAGCGCTGCCGAATAAACGCACACGCGTAAAAACTAAAGAGCGCTTCATTTACCGAACAGACAGATGGTGATTGTCCTGGCCTTTCTATCTCATAATTCACTGTTTAGAATTGAGGAGTCATTCACGCTTCATGATTTTCAATGCAATAAATGCGACTAGGCTTCGGCCTATACACAAGCAACCTCACGTTCTGACTGATTTGACATTAAAACAAATAACCTTAAGGCCGACGTACGCACCTTCCATCTTTAATAGCCGAAACCATTCAATAACGGTTGATCAGCCTCAGGTGAATATATCAGTGTGGAACGGAGGACCCATCCTGTCACTGATTAATTACTTATAGCGTTTAATCTCCGGAGTCTCATTGATTCTATCGGATCATTTTATCGGATCAAGTGTCTTTGCCTTCATTTGATTGACACTTGCTGACCATAATCACGTCTATTGTCACTGGATGTGCTACATATTTCAGAAATCCTGGAAAGTTTTGAAATGCTTGAGTATAGGTCAATACAAAATAGCCGACAACTGCGGGTTTTCACAGATTAAACAGCTTCTACGCGACATCGTACCACAAGCTTTTCTATTACAGAAAGTGGAAGGTCAAGAGAACTGGTCTCGCAACCCTTCATGATACAAGAAATTGTGAACCCCATCTAGTTATGTGGTGGCATTTCACCCAAGTCTTGGAAGTCTTGTCAACACAACGTGGACGCCAAAATCCATATCGTACCGCTTGCTGTAACCCATTAATTCAACGGCCATGGTGGTATAAAACCCACTCAGACATATCCTCAAACTTCAGTTCAAAACTACCCATCACAGGTACTCACAAGAATTACAATCATCACAATGTTCGCTCGTATCACCTCATTCGCTATCTTCTTGTTCTTTGCTCTTCCTCTCCTTGCAGCGGCCAGCGCTATTCCCCGTGACGATGACGATGCTCCTCCCCCTCCCACCACTTCTTGCAGCACTGGTTCTGTAAATTGCTGCAACTCCTTACAGAGTGTGAGTTGATATAATCATTTGCTGAATCGTTGACTCTCATCAACAGTTCATATTCTAGGCCTCGAGCCCTGTCGTTGGCCTTCTCTCCGGCCTCCTTGGTATTGTCCTTGGCCCTATTACCGGCCAGGTTGGCTGTTAGTATTTCTACATTCAAATCAAACATTTGAAGTGCTCAACTTGAGAATAAAACAGTGACCTGCAGCCCGATCCTCCTCGGTAGCACTAACTGGTAAATTTCTTTATGTGTATACTTCGTTAGGGCCACTGATTGATTTTGAAAAAAAAAAGCGCAAACCAAGTAGCTTGCTGCACTGGTAACACATTCAACGGGTTGATCACCCTTGGCTGCAACCCACTCAATATCGGGCTTTGAATGAAGTAGGGGGTCACGTCATATAGTGCCTAGAAGAATTCAATATATGGGAAATACGAGAGTTTTCGTGGAGGTACAGCGGGAGTAGTAGTATTTCGTCTGTAGGCACGTTTCCAACAAAAGATCCAATTATAATATAAAAGTCTTTCGGTGTTCAAGAGCGTGGCTGGCAGGGGATTCTAGCATCTTTGTTAAAGTCTGCAGTAAATGGGGAATTGTACACTTTCCTCCTGGTATCTTGTGAAGGTTGAAATGTTCTTCTAACCGAATTATAGTGTGTAATCAAACTATACTTGCTATCCACATGATGTAGAAGGAATTGAAATACAACAAATGCTTAAGATGCTTGTGATATAGTACTTGTATCATTTATAGTCAGGATTATAATGAATTATCCATGAACTCTTTGCCATGTCAACAGAACTTTTTTCGACATAGAGAAATGTCCAGCTGGCCAGCATAATGGTATTACATTAGGAATATTTTTCTGTCCTTGCAGATGATCATGGTCGTTTGTGTGAATAAGAGATGTGGTCGTGTTGGGTATGTTATTCAGAAATCTACTCTACCAATCAACAACAATTTGTTGCATTTCATGTATACAATATACCTTCTATATACAAACCACTCACATGATTTGCCAACAGAAATCACAACCTCTTCCCTGCCTGTACAACGAAAAAGAGTTTAAATTAGGATTGACAGTCACTTGGTGTACAAGATAGATACCATCAGTCAAAATGGAGCATTCAGTAATTGCTGTAAGTCGCAGCATTGCACATTACCAATGCTGCACTGGAAAGGTGAATCATCCTGGGTAATAAATAGCACTGACTATCGCATCGAAGGAGGAAAAAAAAAAAACAGGAAGACGACGAACAGTGAGTCAATGCGAACAAATTTGTTGGTGAATCTGAGTTTGAACTGGGGGCACGTCCTAGTAAAGCTGTGAATGATGCATGCATGTACCATATGATTCCTTTCACCCTTTTACACCGACTGTTCAGCCATATGTGTATTTCTTGGAAAACATTTGCGACGTCAATCATGTGTCAATATATACAATGTCCCACACACCAAAATTGATCCATAATGACCTCGGGATTATACACCTTTTGGTTCCTAGCTATTCATTCGTACCCCAAATGTGTCGATTCAGCTGCCTGAGTGTCAGGTAAGTTCCCGGGAGTGGACTCAGAATGATTAATCTGTGAGTATCATTGTTGCCGAATAAACGCACGCGTTAAAATAAAGGGATTCATTTACCGAACAGGCAAATAAAGATCGTCCTGGTTTTCATATTCCATAATTCACCGTTTAGAATTGAAGAGTTATCTACGCTTGATGATTTTGCGATAAGATGTGACCAGGCTTCGGCCGATGCGTAAGCAATGTCAGTTCTGACTGATTTGACATTAAAACAAATAATCTTACGGCCAACGTACGCATCTGCCATCCTTAATAATTGGACTATTCAATAATGGTTGATCAGCCTCAGGTGAATATATCAACGTGGAACGGAGAACCGTCCTGTCGCTAATTGTTCACTTATAGCGCTCAATCTCCGGTGTCTTGTTGCTGATTGTATATTTTTACAATCAAAAACGGTGTTTGCCTTCATTTAATTGACACTTGTTGACAATAATCACGTCTATTACAGGTGCTGTCATTGTGTGTGGTACACCTTTCAGAAGTCCTGGAAATTTTTGAAATTCTTGGGTATCAGTCAATACAAAAGAATCCGACAACTCCGGGATTTCACAGCTTCTACGTGACCTCATACCACAAGCTATTCTATTCTGGAAAAGTGGCAGGTCACGAGAACTAGCCTCGCAAGTCTTCACCCATTTCATGGTACAAGAAATTATGAACCCCATCTGGTTATGCGGTGGCATTTCACCCACGTCTTGGAAGTGCTGTCAACACAATGTGGATGTCAAAATCCATATTGTACCGCTTGTTCTAATGTTGCAAATTCAAAGGCCATGGTGGTATAAAACCCGTTCAGATATACGCTCAAACCCCAGTTCAAAACTACATACTCATAAGTAGTAACAAGAATTACAATCATCACAATGTTCGCTCGTATCAGCTCATTCGCCATCTTTGCTCTTCCTCTCCTTGCGGCTGCCACCGCTATTCCCCGCGACGGTGCTCCCACCACTTCTTGCAGCACTGGTTCTGTAAATTGCTGCAACTCCATACAGAATGTGAGTTCATATATTATTTGCTCGAACACATAGCTCTAATCAGCAACTTGTACAGTCCACGAGCACCTCCGTCAGCCAGCTCGCTGGTCTCCTTGGCATCGATCTTAGCGCTATTACTGCCCAGATTGGCTGTTAGTGCTTCTATACTCCAATCAAACCTTTGACTGACATTGCAATACAGTGGCCTGCAGCCCGCTCCTCCTTGGTAGCACTAACTGGTAAATTTCTTTATGTGTATAGTTTCTTGAGGCTGCCGATTGACTTTGAAAACAGCGCCAACCAAGTAGCTTGCTGCTCTGGTAACACATTCAACGGGTTGATCACCCTTGGCTGCAACCCTCTCAATATCGGGCTTTAAATGGAGCAGGGGGTCATGTCATATAGTACCCAGAAGTGCATTCAATGTCTGAGAAATACGAGGGTTCTCGTGAAGGAACAGCGGGAGTAGTATTTCGTCTGTAGGCACGTTTCTAGCAAGATCCAATGATAATATAAAAGTCTTTTCGGTGTTCAAAACGCGGCTGGCAAGGGACCTTAGCATCTTTGTTAAAGTTCACAGTAAATGAGGAATTGTACACTTTTCCCTCGATTATGATATATTATCTATGAGCTCTTTGTCATGTATACAGAACTTATTGTCGATATAGAAAATATCCAGCTTGGCTGAATCCTTGCCCACAGCATAATAGTATTACATTGGGATTTTTTTTCTGTCTTTGCCGTTGTAGATGATAACGTCCACTTGGGTAGACGTGATGTAGTTATGTCGAGAATGTTATTCTTCCCTAAAAGTCAACGGCTTTGTTGCATTTCACATATACAATATACCTTCCATCTATTCACATGATTTTACCCCGTGGTTTAAATTGAATTCTACAAGAATTTTAACCAAATTTATGAAGTCATCGATACAGTTTAAACAGATTCATCGACGGAAATGATACGGTCTTCCCCGTAAATCCTGTTTGTACAACAAAAGAGTTGCATTAGGATTGTGTAATCAAATACTGGCCCTCCAACAGCCGAGTTCTGAAAGAGCCGTGTTCCAATCTTTATTATTTTACACTTGAAATTGATTTCTCAACAAAGAAAGTTATGGGACAATGTTTGGGGAGTTCTTGGACGATCTATGGTACAACTTGGCCAGCGATAGGACCAAGAACAAGGCCAAGAAAGTTGGAGAGTAGGTTGATACCGTTGTCTTTGGCCTATGGCATAGAATACCATTAGTCAAAATGGAACATTTAATTGCTGTATGGGGTCGTAGTATTGTACATGGTACGACTGGTGCTGCACCGGAAAGATGGATCATTCTGGGTAATAGCACTGGCAACCGCAAGGAGGGAAACAAAAACAGGAAGAGAGGTGTTATTTGTTTTCTTACTACTGGTGAGTCTGAGCTTGAACTGGCCAGGGTAATACGTAAAGCTGTGAATTCCATATGATTTCTTGCAACACCCTTTTACGCTGACTATTCAACAAAATGTATATTTCATGGAAAACATTTGCGACGTCAGCCATGTGTCAATATGGACAATGTCCCGCGCACAAATATCGATCCATAATGAACCCGGGTATATTCTAATTCCCAGCTATATATTCATACCCCGGTGCCGATCCAAAGAAGCTGCCTCATTGTCAGATAAGTTGGCATGCCGGGGGTGTGCCTGAAATAATTAATGGGCGGGTAACAGAGCTGCCGACTCAATAAAAACATAACTAAAGAGCACTTCATTCATCGAAAAGGCAGATGGTGATTATCCAGGTCTTCATATCTCACAATTCACTGTATAGATTCATCTACGCTTGATGAATTTTGGGATAAAATGTGACTAGACTTCGGCCGATACACGGGCAACGTCAATACTGACTGTTTTGACATTAAAACAAATGATCTTAGGGCCGACGTATACAAATCGTCTTACTCATTACTTAATAGCCGGGACTATTCAATAATGGTTAACAATTCAGGTGGATACATCAGCGTGGCACGGAGGAACCATACTGTCACTAGTTAACCACTTATAGCGCTTACTCTCTGGAGTCTTGTTACTCATTGTATATTCTATCAGATTAAGTGTGATTGCTTTCATTCGATTGACACTTGCTGACTATAATCACGTCTGTTGCAGGTGCTGCCGTTGGGCATGGTATATCCTTTGAGAAATTTAAAATTCTTGGGTATTGGTCAACACAAAATAGCCTGACAACTGCAGGGTTCCATGGGATTAAACGGCTCTACGTGACCTCGTACCACAAACCTTTCAATCATGGAGGGTGGCAGATGTCAGAACCAGCCTCACCGCTCTTTACCCACCTCATGATACAAGAAATTATGAACCCCATCTGGTTATGCGGTGACATATCATCCAAGTCTTGGATATCTTGGCAACACAACGTGAATGTCAAAATCCATATTGTACCGCTTGTTCTGATGCTGTAAATTCAAAGGCCCATGGTGGTATAAAAACCACCCAGGCATATCCTCAAACTTCAGTTCAAAGCTACCCATCACAGGTACTCACAAGAATTACAATCATCACAATGTTCGCTCGTATCACCTCATTCGCCATCTTCTTGCTCTTTGCTCTTCCTCTCCTTGCGGCAGCCACCGCTATTCCCCGTGACGATCCCACCTCTTCTTGCAGCACTGGTTCTGTAAACTGCTGCAACTCCTTACAGGATGTGAGTTGATATAATCATTTGCTGAGTCGTATAACTCTAATCAACAATTTATATTCAAGGCCTCGAGCCCCGTCGTTGGCCTTCTCTCCGGCCTTCTTGGTATCGTTCTTGGCCCTCTTACCGGCCAGGTTGGCTGTGAGTACTTACATTCATATCAAAAGTTTAAAAGACTCAACTGGACATCGAAATACAGTGACCTGCAGCCCGCTCCTCCTCGGAAGCACTAACTGGTAAATTCTTTATGTGTATATTTTCTTGAGACCGCAGATTGACTATATATAAAAAACAGCGCAAACCAAGTTGCTTGCTGCACCGGTAACACATTCAACGGGTTGATCACCCTTGGCTGCAGCCCCCTCAACATCGGGCTTTGAATGGAGTAGGGGGTCATATCATAGTGCCTAAAAGGGTATTTGATATTTCAGAAATACGAGGATTCTCGTGAAGGAACAGCAGGAGTAGTAGTATTGTCTTTAGTCACGTTTCCAACAAGATCCCAAATATAACATAAAGTCTTTCAGTGTTCAAAAACGTAGCTGGCATGCCCTGGAGAAATAACTAATAATGACGCTGATCACCCCAGGTACGTTGTCTGGTATTAGTTATGCCACTTTCGACGCGCGGTCGTGTCGTGGTGTTGGCAGTTGTTATTATTTCGCTGTGCTTCACAATTTTCGTTTCTTCGATTCACTTGGCCATTAAAGGAAGGGGTTAAGGCTTCAGAACTTTAGTCGCGGCAACGGACCTTTGTCAAAGTCTAGGGATTGTACACTTTTTCTCTTGTGAAGGTTCATATACTGATTGAACAAATCAGTGTACAATCAAGCCATCCTTGTTACCCATGTGAGGTATTAATTAAGTAAACCAAGCAAGTCACGGCTGCTCTCCAGGAAGTTAAACCAAGTGAAGGAAAATTTATAGTAGTTGGAAATCCGCTCGATTAACCACCTTACAACTTGCGAAGAACTTGTTGAGAATCTTTCAAAGGCCTTTAGATTGTATGTTGGTGCAGTGAGGCTGGTGTAAAAATCGTAGTGGTTTGGTCACAAGCAGAATTCGACACTCCGCCACGGCAATCAGTTGGGTCAATATAAAGCACATTGAAATGGTATTACACTGATAGTCATAGTCTACAGACTCAAGTGCTTTGTTAGTAGCATCCCATGTATGCATATACTCGCTAGCTCAAGATATAGTTAGTACCTAAGCCCCCAGTTGCAATTGCGGAAAGTGGGTTCCAGTGCTTCCACCATAACCTCCTGATTTAAATTGGCAGTACTAGGCGAGTTTGCATCACCGAGTTTGTCATAGTACATCTGACAGGGATAAGAACCATGTTAATGCACGATGCGCCCGTCCGCCCGACTCTCGTGGAGGTTAGTATCTGAGGGTCCACCGCCTCCTGCCCTGCCTAAGCTGCTGGCGCCACAAAGTCTCGTGACACTTTCCAACTTTTCGAATTATCACATCGAATTTTCAAGTTGTTGGATCTTTTCATTCTCGGGGTCACTTTACCAATCAAGAGAGACTATGATTGCAAGAGCTCATGCCCTCTGTTTTGGGGGTTCCCAGATAATCTAGGAAGCCACTGCCAAGCAAGTAGACGAAGTTTTCTTCATGATTGGTGAGTCTGTATTTGAATGAGGGTGTATGCGCACTAAATCTGTGAATGTGCAAACTTGTACCATATGACGCCCGATACCTCTTGACAATAAGGAAGGTTAACTATTAAGCCAAATGGGTATTTCCCTGGAAAACATTCGGGACATCAACCATGTGCCCAGATGTGCGCGCACATAGCTTAATCCATAATGAATTCTGATATCCTTTGACAGTTCTCACCAAAAGTTTGCATACACCCACGCCATCAATCTAGAGAAGTTGTCGCTTATGAATTGGCATAAGACAGGAGTGGACTTAGAATGATTAATCAGTACTCAGTAAGTCGCAGAGTTGCCGAATGAACCCATGGCAAAAACTAAAAAGCAAATCCATTCCAGGCAGGTGTTGACCGTCCCAGTTTTAATATCTCACAATTCACTGTTGAGATTTGAAATCGCGGCCTTGTGAAGTCATCCGCTTGATGATTATTGCGTTAAAAAATGGCTTGGCCTCGTTGACAAACAGGCAACACAACTTCTGAACTGATTTGACATTAAAATGAAAGATCTTACAATAAACGTGTGTCAACTTGTCATTCAAATCATCTTCCATTCTCATTGATTAATTAAAAGCCGGGATTATTTAACAACGGTCGATCAGCAGGACAACTCAGGTGGATATACTGACTCACAGACCCACCAATTGGTGTGTAGGAACCGTCCTGTCACCAGTTAATCACTTACAGCGCTTAACCTCCGGTGTCTTGTTGCTGATCGTAAATTGCGTCATCACGTATTCTTGCCTTCATTTGACTGACACTTGCGGATGCTGCCACTGGGCGTGGTACATAGATGCACAGAAAAAAGCTGGGCAACTGCAGGATTTCACAGATCAGACGGCTTTTTACGTGATTTCGAACCACAAGCACACTACAACGTCACAGCTCCTTACCCACCTCATGATACAAGAAATTATGAACCCCATCTGGTTATGGGGTGGACATTTCACCCAAGTCTTGGAAGTTCTGCCAACACAACGTGGATGTCGAAAATCATATTGTGCTGCTTTCCTAATGTTGCAAATTCAAAGGCCCATGGCTGGTATAAAAACCACCTGTACAGATATACGCTCAAACCCCAGTTCAAACCTACACACCCACAAGTAGTAACAAGAATTACAATCATCACAATGTTCGCTCGTATCAGCTCATTTGCCATCTTTGCTCTTCCTCTCCTTGCTGCTGCCAGCGCTATTCCCCGCGATGATCCTCCCAGCTCTTCTTGCAGCACTGGTTCTGTAAGTTGCTGCAACTCCATACAGGATGTGAGTCGATATATTATTTGCTCGAATGTATAGCTCTAATCAAGAACTTGTATAGTCCACGAGCACAACCATCAGCCAGCTCGCTGGTCTCCTTGGTATTGATCTTGGCTCTATCACCGGCCAGATTGGCTGTTAGTTATTCTTTATTCGATTTAAACGTTTGAAATGCTCAACTTGACATTGAAATACAGTGACCTGCAGCCCGCTCCTTCTTGGTAGCACTAACTGGTAAATTTCTTGATGTATATATGTCCTTGGGGGCACAGACTGACTTTGAAAAAAACACAGCGCCAACCAAGTAGCTTGCTGCACTGGCAACACATTCAACGGATTGATTACTCTTGGCTGCAGCCCTCTCAATATCGGACTGTGAAAGGACTAGGTGGACATGTCGTATAACACCTACAAGTTTGATATATGAGAAATATGGAAATTCTTGTGAAGGACCATGCGGGATTAGTAGTATTTCGTCTGTAGGCACATTTCCAACAAAATCCAATATAAAATTTTCTCCAGTGTTTAAAAACATAGCCTGGTTTCGTGGCAGGGTTTCCTAATCCTTTTTAAAATTTGTATCAAATAAGGTAACAATTTAATGTTAAGGTGGATTTATGCACTATCCTCCGTGGCAAAATCGTTCTCGAACGGTTCCTTCGATCTCACAATCCAAAGGGGGGGTCATATGTGGGCCCGGCAAACAAAAAGTATTCAATCCGGCTGCCATCCTCACTTCAATACTTCTACCTGGATTTGCGATTCACGGGTATTAGTCAATAAGCACAACCTACTTTTGTATCCCTATTCCATAGTAAATAGAACGACGCCATAAATATAAATACTATGCATACGCAAGTTCGCCCAATTAGTGCTATCAATAGTTTGTCCCATCACCAACGAATAATACTGCTTCTAAAAAATTCACTAATATATATATATAGAAGCTTGCGTATTATTATAGTGATTGATCAGTAAGTGCCAACTGAGTTGCCGAACAAACTTATGGACATGATGGCAAAACTAAACAACAGTTCATTTAACGAATTACCTTTTTCAGCTATTTCCAGTTTTCATATCTCACACTTTCATCGCGTGATTATACATACATGTAGTAGAATCATCTCCGCTTGATGAATATTGCGATAAAATGTCACTAGCAAGGCCAGTTCTGCTTGACTTGACATTAAAATGAATGAGCTTACGATTGACATACGCCAAATTTTGAACCCCACAGCCATGACCATTCCCACACATTAATTGATAGCCGGGATTGTTTAATAAGGGACAACTCAGGTGGATATATCAACGTGGCACGGAAGCACCATCCTCTCACCAATTGATCACTTCCAGCGCTTAATCTCCGGTGTCTTGTTCTATAGATCCAAGTGTCCTTGCCTTCATTCGATTCTTATTTGCTGGCAATAATCATGTCTATCGCGCGGTACATCTTTGAAGAGTCCCGGAATTCTTTGATATTCATTGGTATCAGGACCTGGCCTCGAACCACGAATTCTATCATCACAGAAGAGTGCCAGTCTTTACACACCTCATGATACAAGAAATTATGTACCCCATCTGGTTATGGGGTGACATTTCATCCAAAACTTGGAAGTCCTGTCAACACAACGTGGATGTCAAAATATCATATTGTGCTGCGGCTTTTCTCATGTCGCAAATTCAATGGCAATGGCGGTATAAAAACCACCCAGACATATCCTCAAACCCCAGTTCAAAACTACAAACTCACAAGTATCACAATCATCACAATGTTCGCTCGTATCAGCTCATTTGCCATCTTTGCTCTTCCTCTCCTTGCTGCTGCCAGCGCTATTCCCCGCGATGATCCTCCCAGCTCTTCTTGCAGCACTGGATCTGTAAGTTGCTGCAACTCCATACAGGACGTGAGTCGATATATTATTCGCTCGATGGTATAGCTCTAATCAGCAACTTGTACAGTCCACGAGTACTTCCGTCAGCCAGCTCGCTGGTCTCCTTGGTATCGACCTTAGCTCTATCACCGGCCAGATTGGCTGTTAGTTATTCTTTATTCGATTTAAACGTTTGAAATGCTCAACTTGACATTGAAATACAGTGACCTGCAGCCCGCTCCTTCTTGGTAGCACTAACTGGTAAATTTCTTTATGTGTATACTTCCCGAGACCTTGATTGATTTCGAAAAAAAAAACACAGCGTAAACCAAGTAGCTTGCTGCACTGGTAACACATTCAACGGATTGATCACTCTTGGCTGCAGCCCCCTCAACCTCGGGCTGTGAACGGAATGGGTGGACATGTCGTATAACGCCTACAAGCTTGGTATATGAGAAATACGGAAATTCTCGTGAAGGAGCATACGAGAGTAGTAGTATTTCGTCTGTAGGCACATTTCCAACAAGATTCAATATACAGTTTTCTCCAGTGTTCAAAAGATAGGCTGATTTCGTGGCTGGGTTCCCTAATCCTTTTTAAAATCTGTATCAAGTAAGGCATCAAGTTGGCGTTGACGTGAACTTATGCACTTTCCTTCATGTAAAAACCGTTCCCAAATAATTCCTCCGATTCCACAATCATAAGGAGTCATCTATGGGCCAGAGAATCATTTCGACTACCACCCTTAATTCAATAATTATTCCAGAATTTGCAATTCGTGAGTATAAGCACAACTTACTTTTATATCCATATTCCATAGAACAACATTATAGATATAAATACCATTCATACGCAGGTTCGCTAAAATGCTATCAACGGTTCGTTTCATCGCCAACGAATAAGACTGATTCTGGAAAATTTACTGATAAACCTGAAAAAAAAAAAATATGACAATGACATCAGTATATATAATCCATGCGGCGTTGACACGAAGATTATGTGGTGTAAGAGCGAATCTGTCGGTGGAGGTCTAGTACTGATATTTTCAAAGACTATGACAACATGAATGGCTACCAGAATATGCTAGTCCGGGGCGGTGTGCCCACGACCTGGTCCATAATAACCAGCATTTCGTCAAAGGAAACAAATCTCACATCATTTTTTTGTACATTAAACCTGTCCGTATTCAATGTCAGAATCTCAAATGTACTCGCCATCCATTGCTCTCTCCACCATTGTACCAACCCACTGTTCAAAGACATCAGCACTCAGGTGTCCAGCGTCATCAAAGAAGGCAGTGTATGATTGCTCTCCGTGGGTGCGCCCGCGCGCCAATAACGACTTTCCACCGTTTGTCGATCTTAAGTATGTCAGTGACAACGAGTATGCGGGGGATGACGTTGATGATTTCGAAGTGGATGACGTAGAGGCTGGTTTGGTTTGTGACGATAGTGTGATGCGCTCGGTAACTATCTGTAGTGATGTCAAGGCGGAGAAAGGTAGGGTGTGACTAATAAAGGCGTACCCGTTTAGAGAAAGTTCTACGCTTGCCAACAAATACAATGTTACCCTCTACGAGGTAGGAGTAAAGTGTTTGCAGCATAGTTAAAAACATGTACCTTTCGAACTTTTGTCAGACACATAGTCAGACAACAAGTCCAAAAAATCTCACATGGCTAATCCAACTGCGACCACAGGCTTAGATTGTTCAAATTCTACTTTGTAGCCATACAGCGCTGTCCCACCTGCTACAAGTACGCTTAGCCATCCCAGCCCCAGACGAACATCCGTGTGGGTGTGAATTTGTTTGAAGAGCTCTGGGCGAGATAGGTACTATAAACATAATCTTGGTCAGAACTACCATCGATATCATAGATGCAAGGTGACGAGAACAAAAATTATTTCTTTTAAGTCGGAAAGTCGGAGAAAATATGATTGAAGTGATACCGGAAAACCCAGCACAAAGACAAGATATACAATGTCGAGAGTGAATGGGATATCAATCACTCACGCGCTTCACTGCATCATCACATGCATTCTTCAACTCCGTCTGATTAGCAGTATTGACGGTGACTACTTCGCGCTCCCCAGGCGATGCACTTGTGCTTAGAGGGCCTAACGGACGATCCGACGCAGCGTCGGGGCTCGGAGTGCGTGCTGACATACTAGGCGCGCGTGGAGGACTCCCAATGGTGGTGGCGTTAATATTGTTACTACCAGCCTCAGCTGCTGCTTTCGCGTTTTTACGAGGCATTTCAAAGAGAAAGTTGTGTGTTTCTTTGTTGCCTTATTTTAAAGTCTGTATATGTGCAAACCGAGTTTTTTTTTGTATTTTGAAGGTACTGAAAGATAGGTACGGTTGAGTTAGAGCCCAGGTATTAAGAAAGAGAGAATTGATACAGAAACGCAGAAGGAGGGATATCCGGGAGGAGATGGATGGGAAGAGCAGGAAGGCGTGGAGTAAGGGTGATAGTGTAGAAGGTTGTCTGCACTCTAATTCGCGACGTGTCGTTGGTGCACGTGGCACGTGGTCAGTACACCCACTCTCTGACATAGTATACAACATCATCAATGATCACAATATTATGTCCCACCATATAAAGATTTACCGACCAGGTACCACCAAGTGACTCATACAGCGGCGTTACACTCGGTTTTCTTCTGGAATACGTGTACAGGTAAAAGTAAAACCGGAGAGTATTTCTGATTCTCAGACAAAACATACGTCTGACTGATACGGACTTAATCACAACTAAGTTGCCGGATGCAAAATCAAACATCGGTTGGAAGATAGCGTCTGACAAGTCCTTTTTTCCTTCTTTTGTACAATATCAATCAGTGGCAGATAAATTCCCCACAGTCCAGAATCCAGACCAGCTCTAGAGCCATCGAGAAATATCACATATATACACGGACTTACTATTATGCTGTCCCAATCCTCGTCGACAAACTGGTCCGTACAACTTAGAACCTGAACACTGCGTACTGTTCAGAGTCTGGAATTCCAGATATGACACCTGATTTACCCTGTCACTTAGTCAAATGGTACCGATGGGATATAGTGGGTCTATAATTCTCCTATCTGCTAAGCTTGGTTTCGCTGTCTGAAACCTTCTTTGTTCAGATTGTATAGTGTATGTATATTCGACACGGCGGCGCAGTACAGAAACTTAGTAAGTATGTAGCTACCAATTCTTGTGAACGGTTAAATAAACCACCTTTAACCCACATGGCTTTTAGAACTAGAGGGGCTCATATCTATCGAAGTCGGGATGGCAGCCGGAATAATTCTTTCTAATAGCCAGCCCACAAATGACGAGTCGTTTCTCCTTCTGATTATGAGATCGAAGACATTAATCAGGAGCGAACTTGGCACGGTCTTAGCTTCGACCCTATTCTGAGCTCAAGTGCATCCTGTTCAGTCAAAATTGATGAACATTGCAACATTCACAAGGGATTGAGACGAAAGTTTATAAGTTATTGTTAATGGCTCCTTTAATGCAGATTTTCAAACAGACACAGGAATCCTGAAATGAAACTGGACTACGTTTTTGAACGCTGAAGAAACTTGTATATTGGATCTTGTTGGAAATGTGCCTACAGACGAAATAGTACTATTCCCGCATGCTCCTTCACGAGAATTCTCATATTTCTCAAAAACAAATACGCTGGTAGGCATTATACGACATGTCCACCTACTCCATTCATAGCCCGAGACTGATGGGAGTGCAGCCAAGAGTGATCAACCCGTTGAATGTGTTACCAGTGCAGCAAGCAGCTTGGTTTACGCTATTTAAATAAATAAAAATCAATCTGCGGCCTCAAGAAAGCATACACAAAAAAATTTACCAGTTAGTGCTACCGAGAAGGAGCGGGCTGCAGGTCACTGTATTTCAATGTCAAGTTGAGCATTTCAAACGTTTAACTCGATTATAGAAACACTAACATCCAACCTGGCCGGTAAGAGGGTCAAGAACGATACCAAGGAGGCCGGAGAGAAGGCTGACTGCCTGACTCGTGGACTGTACAAGTTCTTGGTTAGAGCCATGCGTTCGAGCGAATAAACATCAACTCACATCCTGTACGGAGTTGCAGCATTGTATAGAACCAGTGCTGCAAGTATCGTCACGGGGAATGGCGGTGGCTGCCGCAAGGAGAGGAAGAGCAAAGATGGCGAATGAGCTGATACGAGCGAACATTGTGATGATTGTGATTCTTGTTACTACTTGTGAGTGTGTAGTTTGAACTGGAGTTTGAGGATATGTATAGGTGGTTTTTATACTACCATGGCCTTTGAATTTGCAACATTAGGAAAGCAGCACAACATGCTTTTTGACATCCACGTTGTGTTGACAAGACTTCCAAGACTTGGGTGAAGTGTCACCCCATGACCAGATGGGGTACATAATTTCTTGTATCATGAGGTGTATAAAGACTGGCACTCTTCTGTGATAGTAGAATCCGTGGTTCGAGGCCAGGTCCTGATACCAATGAATATCAAAGAATTCCAGGACTCTTCAAAGATGTACCGCTCCCCGCAATAGATGTGATTATTGCCAGCAAGTAAGAATTAAATGAAGGCAAGGACACTTGGATCTATAGAACAAGACACCGGAGATTAAGCGCTGGAAGTGATCAATTAGTGAGAGGATGGTGCTTCCGTGCCACGCTGATACATCCACCTGAGTTGTCCCGTTATTAAACAATCCCGGCTATCAATCAATGTGTGGGAATGGTCATGGCTGTGGGGGTCAAAAGTTGGCGTATGTCAATCGTAAGCTCATTCATTTTAATGTCAAGTCAAGCAGAACTGGCCTTGCTAGTGACATTTTATCGCAATATTCATCAAGCGGAGATGATTCTATTACATGTATGTATAATCACGCGATGAAAGTGTGAGATATGAAAACTGGGAATAGGTGAAAAAGATGATTCGATAAATGAACAGCTGTTTAGTTTTTGCCATCATGAGGTTTGTTCGGCAACTCAGTAAGCACTTACTGATCAATCATTAATACACGGGTTTCTACTGTATGCATCAGTGAATTTTCTAGAAATAATTTTATTCGTTGGCGATGAAGCAAGCTATTGATAGCACCCTAGCGAACCTGCGTATTATGTATGGTATTTATATTTATGGCGTCGCTCTATTTTCTATGGAATAAGGATATAAAAGTAAGTTATGTTTACTGACCAATACCCGTGAATTGCAAATCCGGATAGAAGTATTGAAGTGAGGATGGTAGCTGGATTGAGTTCTTTTTGTTTGCCGGCCCACATATGACTTCCCTTTCAATTGTGGGATTGAAGGAACGGTTTGGGAATGGTTTTGGTACGGAGGAAAGTGTATTAGTTCACGTTAACGTTAACTTCATACCTCATTTAATACAGATTTCAAAAAGGATTAGGGAACCCTGCCATCAAACCAGTCTATCTTTTTGAACACTGGAGAAAATTGTATATTGCATATTTTTGGAAATGTGCCTACAGACGAAATACTACTACTCCCGCATGGTCCTTCACGAGAATTCCCATATTTCTCATATGTCAAACTTGTAGGCGTTATATGACGTGTCCATCCACTACGTTCACAGCCCGAGATTGAGGGGGCTGCAGCCAAGAGTGATCAACCCGTTGAAGGTGTTACCATCGCAGCAAGCTACTTGGTTGGCGCTATATTTTTTTCCAAATTAATTAGGGCCTCGGGAAAGTATATGCGTAAATAAATTTACCAGTTAGTACTACCAAGAAGGAGCGGGCTGCAGGCCACTGTAATGCAATGTCAGTCATGCTTGTTAATTGTATTATAGAAACACTAACAGCCAACTTGGGCAGTAATAGAGCCAAGATCGATACCAAGGAGACCAGCGAGCTGGCTGATCTCAGTGCTCGTGGACTGTACAAGTTGTTAATTGGAGCCATACGTTCGAGGGAGTGATATATCAACTCACGTTCTGTATGGAGTTGCAGCAATTTACAGAACCAGTGCTGCAAGAAGTGGTGGGAGCACCATCGCGGGGAACAGCGGTGGATACGACAAGGAGAGGGAGAGCAAAGATGGCGAAAGAGGTGATACGAGCGAACATTGTGATGATTGTGATTCTTGTTACTACTTGTGGGTGTGTAGTTTGAACTGGGGTTTGAGGATGAGTCTAGGTGGTTTTTATACCGCCATGGCCTTTGAGTTTGCAACATGAGAAAAGTAGCACAATATGATTTTTGACATCCACGTTGTGTTGGCAGAACTTCCAAGACTTGGGTGAAATGTCACCCCAACACCAGATGGGGTTCATAATTCCTTGTATCATGAGGTGGATAAGGAGCTCTGACGTTGATAGTATAGCTTATGGTTCGAGATCACGTAAAAGGCTGTCTGATCTGTGAAATCCTGCAGTTGTCCGGCTTTTTTTCATGCTTCTCTTGACCGACAGCGAAGAATTTCAAGTTTAAGTCCTCAAGATGTACCACGCCCAATGGCAGCACCTGCGAATGTCAGTCAAATGAAGGCAAGGACACTTGATCCGATACAATTTACAATCAGCAAAAAGACACCGGAGGTTAAGCGCTGTAGGTGATTAACTAGTGACAGGACGGTTCCTCCGACATGCCACGTGGTGGGTCTGTAAATCTTTATATCCACCTGAGTTGTCCTGCTGATCGACCGTTGTTAAATAATCCCGGCTTTTAATTAATCAATGAGAATGGAAGATGATTCAAATGGTGAAAAAGTTAACGCACGTCTATTGTGAGATCATTCATTTTAACGCCAAATCAGTTCTGAAGTTGTGTTACCTGTATATCAGACGAGACCAAGCCACATTCTATCGCAAAATTTATCAAGCGGATGATTCAAGCTCCAAGGCCTCGATTTCGAATCTGAATAATAAGTTGTGAGATATAAAAACTGGGACGTCAACACCTGCCTGGAATGAATTGCTCTTTAGTTTTTGCTATCATGATGGGGTTTGTTCGGCAACTCTGTCACTTAGCCTCACTCCTTGTGAATTTTCTTATGCCTTATCATAAGCGACAACTTCTTTATATTGATGGTGTGAGTGTGTACAACCTTTTGCTGGGAAGCAAGAAATATCGGAATTCATTATGAATTGACTTTTGTCCGTGGACATCTGGACACATGGTTAATATGTCAAATGTTTTCTAGGAAATACCCATTTGTAAAGTATCATATGGTACAAGTTTGCACGTTCATGGTTTTAGATATCAAAGAAAGGTATAAAGCAAGCTTTAGTACGCATATAGCCTCAGGTTAAACTTCAGACTCACAAGTAGTAAAATAACAAATATCCACCACATTGCTCGCTCGCACTGCGTCATGGTGGGCCAATAGCGGCGCTGTCACCTTATTAAGAAGACAGGCTGATTTTTTTGTTGTAAAACAACGCAAACTAGGGGGTTATTGCATAGACAACTCATTCAATGACCAGTTCTCTCATAAACCTCAAACTTTGAATGCACTTACGGTTGCAGCTATATAAGAGGGTGCAGATATTCATGTTATAATAACTTCCATATGGTTGGTTCTGCAAATCGATTAGTAACTGCTGGGTGTATAGACAGCGAAAGATAAGCCCAACCTTCTCTAAAGCAAGTCAATCCGAGTGGTGCAGCACAAGAGTCATTGAAGCTGTGATTCTAGAATAGTTCGAATGTTATCTGAAATAAGCCTGGCAATACTAAGTGACTACAATTGACATCAGCTATTTCTCCCTTGATAGGATGAGTACAATTATAAAAACGAAGCACGGCCTTACGGACTTATTAATACAACTAGATCTTTAAGAAGCACGGATCAAATACTTGAAAATGGGTCGCCATCCCGACCGGCATCATGGTTTCGTCAATGGTTTTAGGTTGTTTCATCTAGTGTAAGTTTGCATCTTTCGTGAATGAGTTGGGCATATTAGATGGTCCTTGGTCATGTACCAGTCGACGAGTATATAGGAATTGTGATATGTGTAGTGTAATTATTTGCAAATAGTGATTATAAAGGATCATGTTCACATCATAACATGAACGTCCCTGTTTATTATGTCACTGCCACACGTACCCTCATGTACCCATAAGCATCGGTTTCAAAACGCCTTTCTCTCCCCTACACCCAGGTTGTAACCCCATACTTTGGGGTACGAATAGCTAGAGGCGGTAGGACTAATGTCTTGCTTTGGTGGATCTGCGGCAGACCAAAGAATCGATGATGTACTAAATAGTGCGAAATGGCTGCTGGACACAGGAGGCGGTCTTTTAGGCCTTTCCCCGATCCCTGGACTTGATGTTGCCGCTTCAACTTTGTCGTTTCTCATAGGAATGGTCTTAGTAAGTCTTTACTTGAGTCTGGAGTTCCCCATCATTCGGAATGTAATATTTCTGCTATTGCAGCAAGCTAGAGGCAATGAAGGAACCAGAACAGACCTTGCAAACAACATCCAAACTCTCGCTGCCGTCATAGACAAGACGTTGAAACAAGCCAACGCTGCAATCAGCAAAACAGAAGGATGCGAACAAAATAAAAAACACGATCGGCTTATAACATCCCCAGAGCTGGAGGAAAGGGTATCTTCCCTCATTAGGTCTGTGTTATTTGTATTTATAACAATAGCTCGCTCATGAGTATGCTAGAAATCTGCAAGATTTAACCAAAGAGGCAGCCAAACTAGGAGAAGGCTCATTCTTTATTAAATGCCTGCGCAGCAGCAGCAATGCAGACACGTTGTCAACACTCAAGGGGGGAGTCGAAGAGGCGACTAGGAACTTCACGGTGGGTCGTGATCATGTAATAAGGCTAAGGGTAAGAAATTGGCTGACATTGTAGTATGAAGATCCAAGGTCAAATCACTATTGAAATGCTCATAAATGGAGTAGTGGAAAACATACAACGTATTGATAACAATGTGGAGGTATGAGTCATGTTGCTACCTCTAAGGTATTCCTATTGACAAAGATTCAAAGGTCATGATGCACAATCAACAAGACGATAGTTAGTTTCATTTATTACCATGCCTAGGTGCATCGATTAATTATGTATATTAACATTATAGTGGACGAAAAAGCACTGGAAGGCCTTCCCTACGTCAATGCCCGGTACTCTTCAGCGTTGAATCCAACGACGTCAGGAGTGCTTGAAGGAACCCGCGTCGGTATGCTGGAGGAGCTTACTCGATGGACTCGTGGGCCTGAAGAGAATGGACGCGATCCTCTCATCTATGTACTCAGCGGTGGCGCTGGAACAGGAAAGTCAACCATTGCAGTAGAAATGTCAAAGCGACTAGACGACGAGAAAACACTTGGCGCGTCGTTTTTCTTCGTTCGCGGTGCGGAAAAGTTGAACACGGCCCGATATGTTTTGGCCACTCTGGCCTACCAACTAGCGCGTGCACACAAGGACTTGTACCCACACATCGTCGCTGCGGCTCGTGCCTATCTCAAGCAAGGAAAACAGGGTCAACAACTCGAATTTGACCTTGAAGACCTTATAATCAACCCCTTGAAAAATGTCTCCCCCTCTCATCCACGGCTAATCATCGTTATAGATGCATTAGATGAATGTACAGAGACGGCTCAGGATGAAGTTGTCCGCCTACTGTACCTCTTTCTACAACGATTACCAGAAGTCCCATTCGCTCTCCGCATTCTCCTCACTACGCGTCCAGAGATGCATATCCAAGATGCACTCGACTCGGTCGAGTTCCGCAAGGTTTTGAAGCCTTTCAGGTTACATGATATCCCACTTGGAATTGTAGATGCAGATATCACGCTCTTCCTGCGTGCAAAGCTCGCATTACTGAGCTGTGGCGCAGAGATATTTGCTAAACGTCCCAAGGCTGTAGATGAACTCACCAAAC
This sequence comes from Floccularia luteovirens, assembly GCA_009739215.1. Lineage (NCBI taxonomy): Eukaryota > Fungi > Basidiomycota > Agaricomycetes > Agaricales > Squamanitaceae > Floccularia > Floccularia luteovirens. The sequence continues at coordinate 1,293,455 of VSJF01000011.1, forward strand.
GTGCTGCAGGGTTATTCATTTACGCTGCAACTATCATCAATTTTTTAAAACGAGATACCGAACACGCGATTGACTTCCTTGATATACTCTTCTCCGAAAGCCCCGAGGAGGTAGCGTTTAGCCTTAAACAACTCGATAGGTTATATCTAACTGTGCTGCGTAATGCTTTCTCCCATGATGACCTCAAACGTCCTGGTACCATAGGAAACCTCCAGACTGTGCTGGGCAGTCTCGCACTATTACAGGACCATGTATCTGCAAATGTGTTGGAAGATCTGGTTGGCGTATCTGTAAAAGACACAAAATATGCGTTGCGTCGTCTAGGATCAGTCATCCTTGCCCCAGAGGACGAAAAGGGTGACATCCGTATGCTACATGCTAGCTTCCCTCAATACCTTATCGATAAAGAACGGTGCGAAAACGAGGCCTTTTACATCGATCCTTCCATCCATCATGCTCGATTAGCATCTGCTTCACTAGCCCTGTTGAGCAGGAAGTATTTGCTAACAGAAAACATATGCAAATTGCAAGATTGCTCGGTACCGAAACAAAGTATTCCTGATTTGCAGGACCGGGTCAAGAAAAATATCCCTGCGCATTTACAGTATGCGTGCATCCATTGGGCGACACATTTGTCAGAAAGCGAGGCGAGCCCGCAATTACTAGATTTGTTGGTGAAATTTATGACGACAAAGTTGATGATTTGGCTGGAGGCGCTTAGCTACATGAATCGTCTAGAAGTGGCAGCTCCAGCACTTCTTGCGGCACGTACTTGGTATCAGGCAAGTGTGTTCACTAGATCTATATCATACCCAGTGCTCAGTTCATCGACTAGCATAATGCAGGAGACAAGCTTAGGACCGACATGCTAGATCTGATGAACGATGGTTATCGTCTCATGCTGGAGTTCTTCCTTCCTATCAACTTGTGTCCTGAGCAACTTTACATCTCCGCATTTCCCTTAGCACCATCGTGTAAGCTCACTGAGATCTACGCCCACCTCATCACATCCTCCAATCGTCCTATCCCAATGAGGCTAGCCACGTCGCGTAATTCGAAGTGGGGATCCTGTCTTCGTGTTATTGAATCAGGTGCTCGGGTAGTTTACTGTACCAAGTTTTCCCCGAATGGACGTTGGCTCGTTTCTGGGTCCTCGGACAAAGCGGTACAAGTATGGGATGCGACGAACTGGAACGTTAGGGAAAACCCTAGTAGGACATACGGATGAAGTTGTTTCCATCGCATGGGCACCACATGGGAGGCGATTTGCTTCTGGCTCTCGGGACGGGACTTTTAGAGTTTGGGATATGGCGTCCGGTGCACAAGTGCACATACAGAGAGTCCATCGCTCTAATTGTGCAGTATTTGGGATAGCTTGGGCTCCCGATGCGAAGCACGTTATCACTGGCGTTGCACCAGGTGGATTGCAAGTATGGAATATAGTTAATGGTCGGGAGGCTAAAACCGGAAAGACCGTTCGTGCGCTTACATGTGCAGTGGATGTTTCCAAGGATGCTAGTCGTGCAGTAGATGGGTCGGCCGACGGGAAGATTCGTTTATGGGAAATAGACATGGCAGCTGGTGAACGTGATGCAACGAAGGTTCTGGAAGGCCACGAGTCGCAGGTTAATGGGGTCGTATTTTTGCACAATGATACTCAAGTCGCCTCATGCGCAAACGATAAGACCATCCGGGTTTGGGATGTCGAGTCGGGCAAGACCTTGCATGTGGTACAAGCTCATTCAGTAGAAGTGACATCCTTGGCAGTTTCTCAAAAGGGAGACGTTGTAGCATCTGGTTCTGGTTTTCTGGACCGTAGCATTCGTGTCTGGGATTCGAAAACATGGGAGTTGCTGTATAGTTTGCAAGATCATACGAATTCTCTCACGTCAGTTTCATTCTCGCCCGACGATGAGCGCCTCGCGTCATCTGCGATGGATTCTACGATACGGCTATGGGACCTATCCCAACGAGGCAACAAAACATCATCGACAGAACCAATCGTAGGACACAAATCCGCAATAACGGGTGTCATATTTTCTCGGGATGGTAGCCGGATTGCAACGGTATCTACAGACGAAACAGTCATGATCTGGACTGCACCAAATTGGGAGAAGTTTTGTGTTCTTCCAGGAATTATCGGTAATAAAGGGTCTGCTGCTTTTTCTTTGGATGGTCTTGAGCTGGCAGTTGCTGCTAAAGCGGAAGAAGAAGCAGGCTCTTCTTCAGATTATGGCTATATTGAAGAAGATACTGATAGGAGCGGGTTGATTAACATCTGGGATATCAGCACTTCCACACCCCGTATCGCACGTACTTTGCCTAATGCGGCTTTTGAAGTGGAGGTGCTTGCATGGTCTAATAACGGATTATGGATTGCGGGTGGGACAGATAGTAGAGAGTCTAACCCTACTCTTCGAATCTGGGAAGCAACAACTGGTCAAATCCTTGCACGTATCGAACTCGATTTCTCAGGACCACAGATAGAGAGTACCGATTATCTGGAATTTTCTGAAGACGATTCGAAGTTGTATATAAGAACTCTCCTCAATGATCAGATGGTTTTCCAGTGGAAGGAAGGGAATAAGTTGAATGCGAAGAAGGAGAAGTGGAGGACTCGGATAGAGAGTGGAGAGTTTTGTGAAGAAGACGGGTGGATTATGAGAGCGGGGGATGTTGAGAAGACAAAGTTGTGTTGGATACCTGGATCGAGGAGAGGAGAAGTTGCTACTGCAGTGGCGGGATGGGGGGATTATTATGCTGTTGGTGGTGGGTCTGGTCAATTTACAGTCCTGCAGCTTGGGAATGTTCCCAAGGTGAACATGTGAAGGAACCTACATAGATTGTATTTTATCGATGTGTTTTCTTGGACTGGAATGGTAGGGACTTCGGAAGGATATATGCTGTGATGATCCGCTATTGAGTTTCTATAATGACATTTGTAGAAGGCTTTATCGCTGCTCCATTTGTCAGTAGCAATTGTGCTCGCCTAGTTATATGGTTACTTTGAAACGATAATTGCAGAGTCTGAGAAGAGGGCAAAATATGAGTTGAACAGAATGCATTTGTATTTTTCGTAACTATGCGTGATGATATCATTTCCTATATATAACAAGTAAACACATTATGTGGAATAATCATTACAGTTACTTTCTCCCCAGGAATAAATGTAGCAATAAAAGATATTCGTTTACATGGCAGAAACAGCTGCACGCATTCCGCGCCAGCTGGCTCCTTCCACCAGCTTGAGAGCATTATGTCGCCCTTCAGGAGTACGACCCGCAGGTCGGTGACGGTGGGGCGCAGGTGCTACCTGGCGCGGCAGCTTAGCTTGCTTTTCTGCCGAGTGTTGTTGGGGATGTTGGGACTGTTGGGACTGTTGATGCTGATGCGGCAAATGATGTTTTTGCGATTGGTGTTGCTTTTGTGCGTGTTGGGTACAGTCCATGGCTGCGCTCTTCCTGAGCGGCATGGTACTCCAACGCCTTTCGCATCTTGCGATTCATAACAACTTCTGGGAGAGCAGTACGGATTTGTTCCCGCGTTTCCGATGACATTCGCGCAAGAGGAGATTTAGATAGCGCAAGGAGGGTATCCCGAGAGTACATGTATGGGTGTGTTGGGGTATTTGACTCGGTCTTTGATTGGGTATTTTCGTGCGCGAGAGCTAAGAATATCGGGTCAGTTACAGTGTACAGTATCCCAGATATTAGATTAGACTACCCACTATGAGGATATGCTGAGCGGACAGAAGAAGCAGGGGAGGTAGCCCTGGATGAGGAGGCGGAATATGAAGGAAATGGAGGAGGAACCAGACCGAATAGAAGAGGTGTCGCTTGGAGTGCGTCTGTGGACTGGGATGTATATTCCGGAGAGCTTAGGTACGGAGATGGGATTGGGGCTCATTTCTCAAGCTTCAAAGTCTGTCGATGTGGGGGATAGTTGTGAAGACGTGGACGAAGACGGAGAAGACTCAAGAAGGGAAAGCGGGATGAGGAGAGATAGGGAAGACATTTGGGAGTGGATTTATACGATAAATCCAAAGAGGAACACCGTAGAACATACTATTATGACTAAGCTTCCCCAAAATCCATTGCTTTACCTGCGGTATTCAAATTCTTGCCTCGCCGGCGAATCCCCGAGCCCTCACAAACCCACTCTAAACCCCAATGCCTCAATAATGCCGGGTTGCCGTACACCCATCTCCAGTCTCCGACCCGACCCCAACAACTGTACAATGTTGCGTTGCGTCAGCGCCGATGCTGCGGGCGACGTGTCCTGTCGTGTTCTGTCTCAGTTCCAGAACCGTCGCTGGGAACTTTCCCGAATGTTCCCCAGAAATCACCATTCTTCCAGTCCTCGGTCCCCCATAAACAGACGTATCACTTTTTGGGGGCGCTTGTTTAGTGTGTTTCCCAATTGTCTTCTCGCTCGAGTCAAAAGAAGACACTGGGGACAATCCCTGATACCCGTACGGGGTGCAGCAACCCATGTTAGGCATACCACTTCTATTTCTCTTGGAAAAGCTGGTCCAAGTCTCTTTAGGAATAGCACAATAAAAAAGTGTACATTTCAAGAATCCAACGTTTTCTATAGAATGAATCTCAAGGACAACATCCAAGACTGGCTTAGTACTGTGTTAACGGTCGGAGCCCGGCGGTAACAATTAAGCAAGGTCTCTATGACTTGTCATCCCTATACCACGGCATCACTACATACTTATTACGTTGCTTCGGTCATGAATGCATGATCCTTACAGTAGACTCGGAAAGAACAGTCAGCGATCTTAGCATTCCATCCGGTGTTCTCGTCCGCTTAGGTTGGGGCATCAACGTATCATCTACGTAGCTAAGTTACTAGATCTCATGAATTGATACAGTCGTGCGAAATACATTGTCATTTCAGGGGCTTGCGTAATATGCTCGAGCACCGAGCTCATATACTTATCACAGTTATAAAAAGACTGCTTTATCAAACTTGCTGTGATTTCAAATCACTGGTTTATCTTAAGCCAGAACCCGTGAAGTAATGAATCATCATAGATTACGTCGTATCATGAGTTGGGGGAATGAAGTGGGGACAGTTAGTAATTACTACCTTCTTTTCTGTTCAACAGTGTATACCCTCTGATCACATTTGGTCAGAGGAATAAGAGATAGCGATGTAGAGAAGATGGTTTAAGAGATTAAATGAACATTACAGGTTGCCACTAATATTAATATCGACGTAGTGACAGCCAGATGTGACTTTTTTTGACATAGTGTGTCAGGATGGGTGTGGATAGATAGTATGGTTTCATGAAGAGATAAAGTGTAAATGTAAAGTGCAAGGGAGACAGATCATCTAAGCATCAATAAATGACTTGACTTTGCCTAGCCACTTGACATATTCCTATACGCGGGGGGAAAAAACGTTGAATCAGCAAGGCCGAACCCAAGCAATGATTAATATAAAAAGCGCTAATCAAGTAGACTAACCTTCTGTTCTTTATGTTCCGCATACTCTGGAATGAATAGCGCCACTGTCTCGTTCACCCCTCGTTCCTGGAGGAATTTCTCAAACTCTTCCTGCACGCTCATATCAAGGGTGTCGAACTATACAATGTCATCAGTCAGTCAAATAACGAGATACTATGTTTGAAAGCTTACTTGAGGACCGATGTACAACCCACGTCGTTTCCAATCTGCTTCTGCAGTGAGCTCGGTCCCGATTTTTGTATCGGAAGTAGAATGAAATATTCTCCACTATGAAATGGCCCTTCTTGTGCAACCATATCCACACTGAGAGCTCCGGGAGCAGATTTCTACATTGAGGGAAAAAGATAAAGCAAAGGGGTCATTGTAAGTTGCAATATTTATCGTTGTCGTTAACAGAGTGACGCACTTTAGTGATCGACAACGACACGCGAATCGGGTAAGGGGTTTGTCCATCTTCCGAACCCTCAACTCCTTCTTCCGCCTGAAACTCCTCCTCCGATTGAATGTCGGCAATTGAAAACGTTAAACGGAGGCTAATTTGCATCGCATCAAAAATCCAATAATAATGACGTGCCATAAAGGGAATACTTACTGTTCATTACCAAAGGTCCTGGATAATGAAACCTCATCGTTACCAGCCATATCGTCAATCTAATTGCAAGGGGTTTGCATTAGTAGGTGACAAAAGAGTGAAAAAAGGGAGACATACGGCCCACGTTCCCTGTTGCAAGAAGCTACTCAAGAACTCTGGTGTAGTTTCTACATCCTTGGCTGCCTCGTTCTCATAAGTAAGTTCTTCCTGCAGTTTCTGTGAAAGTGCAATATCTGCTAGAGGAAGAAAGGAATGAATAAATAAACCAAGTGATAGAATATAATATTAAAATACGATAAGTAGTTCAAGAAATATGTCAAAGATAAAATTTTTCCAGAAAAACATAAAATTTATTGGGTGCACAAAATCAAAAAACAACTTACTAGTTCCCTCCCCAAGCCTCAACGTCGAGCTAGAGAAAGCGCGAATAGCCGAGACTCGAGATACCTGGGAGAAAGCCGCAGCTTGACGTAGCTGAGCACCGGAAAGGAAGGAGCGGGCTGGCGTCAAATATTGACGTTGCGCAGTGGTACGGATGAGACGGAATGCGCGGGCTGCAGACATTTTTCGTTAGAGAAGTATAAGGACTGGGGAGCTGCGGAGTCGGAACAATATAGCAATTAGTTACAAGCTTGCAGAGCTTCGCAGTTAAAGTAAATATACCCGATATATAAGAATGAGACGAAACAAACGAAGTTGTTTTGTGAGAATGAGTTTCACCTGCGCTTTGCACAGTTACTTTTTTTTTTCTTTGACTTCTGCTATTTGGCTGTAGGTTTCGGGACAAACAAGCTGATGCGCTAGGAACACGTGACTGCAGCGCAAAGACAAAGTTTGTGCTAATGGCCAGCGGCTGCTACATTTTTCGGAGTTCACAGGGGGACCCTCCACCATCTCTCATACATATATAAATACACTCGCGGATTAGAACCTGAACTGAAGAATGGGAAGAAGAAACTATCGCATAGGGAAGACAAAATTCCGCATGACAAATTAAATGAACAAAGCTAAAGTTTACAAAGTACTATCAATGTCAGCGGGTCTTGCGGGTGAAATATGAATTACGATGTGCGTTATAAATACAGTAATGTCTGACAGAAGGTTCGGGGAAGGGGTTGATCGAGGTTCATCCGACCGTGACCCACAGACCCACCCGAGAAAATAGGACCACTCTCGCATGGATCGGAACAACGCAGTCATTTGCAGGATCAACTTAGCGGTCTTACTGCCTGTCATTCCGCAGCCTTCAAATCGTCCTCTTGTCAACCTCCTCTTCTGTACCACATGTCCCCGCTTATAACAATCATATTGTACCCTACTTTCAAGAAATCAACAGAAAAACTAGTTATAACCCCCCACCACCAAGCGGGTCTATCCCATCTCCTAGCTGTAAAATTTGATCGCGCTGTCTCGCGGATAGGTTTAAGGTGTGTTTTCCTCTTCCGTTGTTTGTCGTCGTCATTCCAGGCCGGATTGTAATAAAGTCCCTATTTCAGATAGGTTCAAATAGCTGGCCTACTTGGCACAGTTTCCTCTCCAGAAAGAAAAGAAAGAAATTATCCCAAACCAAATCAAACCCTTGCAAATCGAAATTTAAATACACAAAATGCCTTCGCGCGTTCAAACCACTCCGCAATATCACCCACAGAGCCATAAACAACAACGTAAAGTTGAGCCATACTCTGAGGAGACTCTGCGTATTTCTGAGATATGTGCCACTTATCTTGATTATGCTTATCCTCCTACCAAGGCGACCACCCATGGCCCCACTTTGCACCCCTTCATCGCACATATAATCCATAGCACACGTTTGCCCCCCTCTGTAGCCTCTGCGGCGCTTATCCTATTACAGAGACTCCGTCTCCGTCTTGGATCACGCAAGCCGAAATATATATATCCATCATCCTCGTCCTCCTCATCCACCACCTCCTCTTCATCCTCATCCTCATCCCTACCTACAACGAAGCTCTCACTCCCCAGCTCACTTGTCTCAGTCCACCCCTCCCTCCTCTTCCTCGCCGCATATATCCACGCTGCCCAAGAACACTGTCTCCCAGGGTCCGCAGTATTCCATCGTACATACTGGGCCAACCTCGCCGAACTCTCACCGCGCCACATTGGCTCCCTCCAACGCCGCTTCTGTAACGCGTTAGGCGGGAATGTACGTGTCTACCCAAGCTATGCTGCCCTCCTTGAAAACATGCACGGTCCTTTCTCAGTAGGCGGTGTACGTGTATGGGGTAAAGAGGAACGCACCGACGAGTGGCCAATGGATGATGATGAGGACGAGGATGGTGATTGCGATGATGGGGAAGGCCAAACTTGTGGCCAATGTATGGCACCTAACATATGGGAAACCGACAGGTTGAGAGAGGATGATATTTGGGACGATACTTACGAAGGCGAAGACGATGATTCGGAGGATGATTCTCTTGAATCTTGGGCTTCGTCTCACTCGTATTCGAATACGCAGATTATTCATGAAAGTCGAGATAGTCTTAACACTCGCTCTGTCAAAGCAAGACTTGCGTCGTTACTCAAATTCAGTCCTTAAACCGAACCCCTTTCACATATTGGGGTTCAACTGGGTTTGAGACTCTAGTGGTAAACCCCCCTTATCGTTACCCCCATTGCCATGATATCCCAAAAATTGCAAATATGTATTTTGTCATTCCAGCTATAGTCCACTACGATCCGTTGTATGTATTCACATTTCAATTTTATTCTATAATATACATGACTTAATTGAAGATGTGAACTATCCAATGAGAGACTTGAATGAATGTAATTACTAGGATGTTGTGACTACAAATTATTGCAAGTAGTGGAATTCTAGAAGAATAAATAAATAAAAATAATTTGTAGTCATTTTAATAGTCGCTAATTTTGTGGTCCTATGCCGATGGAGCACCGTTGGTAACTGTGGGATTTCGTGCAAGCGTTGCTCCCACACGCTGCGCCTGCATACTACTAAACCGGTGAAGCTCTTCTGGCTTCATACTAATCTTCCCACCGAAACCAACCTTCCGCGCTGCACGTTTAATGAATGATACTCTGTTCGAGTAGAGTGATTCGTGAAGTGATGCCGCTCGAGATTTCGTGCGAGTAACTGTAACCCCCGTTGCACCTTCCCTCTTCATTTGGTTCTCGCGGCGTTGGCGAATGGATTTGATCACGGTCGCCCTCATCGCAAACTTTATCAGGTCCATTGGGACGAACCAAATAATATTCTAATAAAAGATGCATTAGAACTCAAATGTCAATGCCAATACCGTTTACGTACCCAGACCCAAACTATTCCAACCCATCCACCCGAAACCCCTGCAAGCTGCGTGAAGCCCCAATCACCATATACGGCAATGATGGAGGATACAAGTTGTGCGAGGCAGAATGCGCCAAGTAGTGCGAATGATGGACGCTCCATAAAGAAGAACCCATGCGAACGCGTAACGAAGATCAACGCTTGGGAGATGATAGCAACTTGGAGATATACAACCGAATGCAGACCAGGGTCATTGGCTTGAATGGGATTCGTTTTTAGTGACACGTGGAATTTGTCTTGGAAGAACGTCGTTTTCAAGATGATGGCAACCAAGACAATCCTGAATTCATAAAGGTCAACAGAGGCATTTACAGCAATTCTCAAAATACTCACGTTGAGGCGGTAAGATATAGTCCATACGCGGTGGCCAACGCAAATATTTCTACCAGGTCCCAACTATCTGGTGTTTTTGAAGGCAGGACGCGGTCAACAGATAGGGTCATGATGGTTCCGTCGTTCAGAAGGGCAATAATAAGTACCATAAATGGTGGAAAGTCAAATTTGAATGCAAACGCGAGGATTGAGAAGCATACGACGATACGGATGGTGACTGCGCAGGCATATATCGAATAGTTTCGCATACGTTGAAAGATGATACGAGATTGGCGGATTGCGTGAACGATGGTAGACAGACCAGGCTCTGTCAATACAATATCTGCGGCTCCACGTGCAGCATCAGTTGCACCTTCCACCGCAATTCCGACATTTGCTCGAGAGAGGGCTGGAGCGTCATTCGCACCATCACCGGTCATCGCACAGAGATGACCGAGTGCTTGCAAACGCTTTACGATTTCGTATTTGTGCTCTGGGAATACGCCTGCGAACCCGTCTGCATCCATAATCAACTCATCGAGATTTGCATGTTTGCTTCCAGGAGCTGGTCCATCCTTCAGAACCTTAGCGGGGTACATGTGATCACCAAGTCCGAGTCTACGGCCTGTTTCTTTTGCGATTGCAAGCTGGTCACCAGTGACCATCTTGACTTTAACGCCTAGGTCCAATGCATCGTCTATTGTCTGCTTAGTGTCAGCGCGTGGAGGATCAAAAATCGCCAGGAGACCAATAAGCTCAAATCCATTCCCTTCTGCTTCCACATTATCACCATTAAGTTCCTCATAAGCAACTGCGAGGGCACGGAGGCCTCTGGTAGCGTATTCCTCGACATCGGCTTCGAGCTTGTCCTCTAGCTCTTCAGTCTTGTTCCGAGTGCAGAGTTCAATGATGATACCGGTCATTCCCTTTGTGACTCTCTTCAATTTGCCCGTAGATTCTTCACGATATGTGATCTCTGTACGCTTGTCCACTGGGTTGAAAGGTTTGAAGTCGAGTAATTTGATACCCGCCCGAGCGCGAGATTGGTCTCCTAGAGCTTGGACGACAGCCATGTCAATGGCATCTTGGTTCTCGGTGCGAGAAGCGTATGCGGAAAGTAGAATAATATCGTCAACGGAAAACGATCCATACGGTTTGACAGTATTCCGGTCAATTGTAAGTTTGTTGGTAGTGAGTGTCCCTGTCTTATCGGAACACAAAATGGTGACGCCGGCCAATTCTTCTATGGCAGTTATCCGAGTTACAATAGCCTTGTACTTCGCCAGCTGTTGTGCACCGACGGCGAGAGTTACGGATAGAACTGTGGGCATGGCGATAGGAATTCCACCAATCAAGAGCACCAAGATGTTATTGAGACCGCGACGATATGAGTACCTGAATCCCGCGTAAAGGACAAGGATCTCAGCTAACACAAATATTCCAATAGTGACGAGACAGAATGTTCCGATATGAGCAAGAATTCGCTGCAAATGACCAGTAGTATCATCGTCCTGACCAACTAGTGATGCAGCGCGACCAAAGAATGTATTAGGGCCGGTGGAGATTACCATCCCTTCTGCTTCTCCCTGCTTGCATGTAGACCCTCTGGTAAATGATGTCTTGAATGAACGGTGGAAATGAAATAAACAGGAAGAAACATACGAGAAACATTGATCACCGACCCCCTTCGATTGAGGTAAAGATTCTCCGGTTAAAGCAGCCTGATCAATCGATACGTTTACTGCCTCAGTAAGACGAGTGTCGCCAGGGACAATATCGCCAATCTTGAACGAAACCATGTCACCGGGGACGAGGTTGGATGAATCTATCTCCTTCCACGAGCCGTCACGCTTGACTTTTGCCTTGGGCGCTAGCGAATCCATGAGGGCTTTAACAGCATTACCGGCGTTGCGCTCTTCGATGAAACCGATCGTCGAGTTAATGAAGAGAAGAGCTATAATTCCTAGGAAATCCTCCCAGTCTGGTGGCTGACCCTGACCATTTGACAAAACAATTGCGACGAGAGCGGCTGCTTCCATGACCCACGATAACGGGTTCCACATAAAGCTTAAAAACTGCTATATATAAGAATATGACGTCATGCAAGAGCAGAAATGACAGACCTGAAGAAAAGCGTTCTCTTTTTTCTCTTCCAACTTGTTCGGCCCAAATAACTCTAACCGTCGTTGAGCTTCTTCGTTAGTCAGTCCTGTTTCAGTTGCTTGTAGAAGTTTGAACAAATCGCCAATATCGACTGTCTCCAGGTCCACTTTTTCTTTGTCGTATAGATCAGCAGCTTTTAGTTCAATCTACAAGAGCGTTTCTTAATCAAACATCTCGCCAAAATCAGTTAATTAACATACGGTTGACATGTCAACATTAGCATCTGTAAATATCTTCAGCCAGCGGGTGGAAGTGAAAATTACATGGCACGCACGCGTAGGTTTTTCTTCTTCATGGCCAAAGTCCTTGTATTCCCTCTTCTTCCGTTCAGGTTCTGCCTGACCGGTTGGAGCGGTCTGCTGTTTAGTCCCATCATGAGTGTCGTCGGACATGACAGCAAAGTCTAGTAGTTGAACAATTGAAAGAGGTGGGCTTAGAAAGTAGATGAGGTAGGAAAATAGGATGGGGAGTAACTATGAATTGGCAAAGAACCTTTCTTATATCTCCCTCGATCACATGGAAAACATCGGCAAATATATTTCATAACTCAACTTACTGCCAGCCACTCCGGCTCTATCGCACCAGACATCATATTTCAGCCGAAAACCCTCAAGGTTCGTTGTCATATCAGTACATACCCATGTTAGTAGGTTGTATGTTTCCCTGATTCAACATCTTCCAGTGGTTAAATTGCTGTTTCCTTGTCTCAGCTTTTGACATGTACGATTGCGCAGTAATTTACTTTCTAAAACATAACTTGACCAAAACCACGGCACACGTACCCCAGTCTGTATATGCCGAGGAACCTAGTTTTCATAGACGATATCATCGGTGGTGTCGTGAAGTATCACTGTGGAGCGGTGGAAACTGAGAGGGATTTCTGCGCACTGCCATTACAACTTGATTACAACACACAACTGCTGTGGTGTTGTAATATAGATGCCGTTGTGCCGGTTCGATGCAGCCGGTCTGTTTATAGATAACATTATTTATATAAATAGATTTCGAACTATGAGGTCACTCAATAACGGAATATCAATCGGACACCACCTTCAAGGACTTCCTTAATAAACATTCCCATGACGCCAAGCGGTTGTCCGGAACCACAAAATGATACTTTTAATGGAGCATATGGTATGTGCATTGTAAAAAGACAGAGTCCAAGTATAGGATGATGGTTACTGTTGCCAACAATAGTGCTCCATGTTAAGCTCATAATCCAGTCGACAGTATAATTGGGCTTGCAACCATATGCCCACCATCCACTGGTGAGTAGTCGATTGCTGCGAAAAATTGGGTAGATTGTAAGTGTTGGATTCGATTCATGTACATGCACAATGCACGAACCCATGTGCAGTTTGAATGTAGGTGGGGCTTTTGATGACGTTATCCAGGAGCTGAGGGAAGGTCTTGCGGAAGGCGTACATACCTTGGTTTTGCATTTTGAGCCATTGAAGTATCCAACTAAATGACATTGATTGGAATAGGCTGATGGTGATGGGACTCACATGAGATGTGCTATGAGGACAGTACTATAAATGGTCACATATTCAAGCGTTAGAGCTTGGAGAGTCTGTAGGTCGAGGGATCATGTATGCGATGGAGTATACATGGGACTGGGCGAATAATTGAGTAGGGAAGTGAGTTAAATTTCTCGAGAAAGCAACTGCAGCAAAGTTCTAGAAAATGACTTGCAAGACGGCGGCCTTCTTCTAGTTGTAATCGCCTACTCCTACTAGATGTGGACCACCCTAAGTTGGTAGGTTCTTCCACTTTAAGGATGTTGATGTTTTTTTTTTCTTGTCTTCCTCCTCGCAACTGAGTCATTCAACCTTGAGCTTGAGCTTTTGACGTTATCAGGCTTGGCTGCTCGACGCAGGACTCTCGCGTTGCCGATGTCTTCATTAGCATAGTTTTCGGAATTTTCAACACTTCTTCTTGTGTACTCGAGTAGATAACTCCGGAACTGTCACCGATGGATACCACAAAGAATTTCCTTAATCAACAACGCACAAAAATCTTCCTTCAGACTAAGTCCTAAGTGATAGTCTGGCATCACAAACTGCATTCTAGTTTGGTTTCTCGAAGATGGAGTAAATATATATTAGATATACCTTATAGATGTGAGCGCACATCCTCCAGAGGAAAGATTTGATATCGTCTACAGATGAAGAATATACCAGCTTTCCATCGTAAAACGAGAGGCAAAACCAGAGGTAATGCTTATCTTGTTCTTTGCCCACTTCCGTGATAGCAAGCGTTAACTTTGGTTGCTGCTGTTTTGGCTGTGTACCACCATTGGCAAAGCCCTTTTCAAATTACTTCGCGGGTTGCTGTTGTCCCCATCTGTTGTGGCAACCATAGTTTTAGAGTGATATTTTGAAAAGACCTTGCCTTGTACAGAGACATTTTATATACAGAGACATTTTATACATACCAGGTACAAGCCAAGACGGTATTTTTTCGGATGTATAATCAAGATTAAACGTTGGAATTTCTTGTTTTGCTGATGCACAAAATGCTATAGATATTATAATATTCAGGGTTCCTCCCCATCAACCTCATGTTCACCAAGGGTAAGCTCGTCGAAGTTTTCGAGGAGTTCATTTAATTGCACTTCGGGGAAATCGGGTTCCTCCTCCACAGCTTCATCGTCATCTTGCTTAGGTGGTGGTAGTACTTCATCCACATCCATTGCAAATTGTGTCTTCTTCTTCTTCCCTGAACGTTTCTCTTTCTCCGCATTTGCCATCTTCACATCAGTAGCTTTATACATGTTGATTCCGGCCCTCAACTCGGGATCTTCCTCCAAGTCCCTCAGGAACAATTCATAATCTTCTTCCACCTTCTTTTGATCTCTCCCACCCGAACGGCCAACCACACCTCTCGCAGAACTTGTTTCGCCCTCTTCACCAGCCTCCTTTGCAATACTGCGTAGTCTCCAGGTCCGGGCTTTACTTTTCTTTCTACGATTGGGGTATGCCTTTTTAACAAGAATGATATCCGGGATCCTTGATTGAGGAAGATTTGCAAAATCATCTGAGTTGTAGTTTGAATTTGTGATATGATATCCGAAAGCCGTATCTCCTGGCTGTAAAATCGCTCCAAGATGCGTACGCGTGTGGTAGATCTGATTCGTGACGCCGACACCTTCAAAGTCCATCGCTTCCTCGTTATTTGCGCCTCCAGAGGAACGGAATGCTCCAGCAAGCGCTACTTGGGCATCGGCCATTACATATTTGCCCTTGGATTTTGAGCGGTCAGGATCAATATCAAGGATGGTAAATTCGACCAGATCAGTAACGCTTGCCAAGGTATCGAAGGAATTTCGCCAATATAATGGCGCAGTGATATCGCACGCTTGTAGGGTGGCCGGATCAAGAAGTTGTATGGAATTCCCCACCCGCGTGCAAACAGTCATGGGGTTGATATTACTCATTTGTTTCGCTTGTTTGAGGGGAATACACACAAGATCGTCTTTACATATTGGGACGATTTCTACTGAGTATGTGAATTTGAAGTTGGCTGTATTCGTATGTGTATCAGATGAAATAATTTGCTCCGAGGCTTTTGAACTATAAAGAGTTGAGTACTTGAGGAATGACTCATTTGTACAATGAACTTACCGAATGGGTGCTACACTAGTAAGGAATTCGATCATTTTGATAGCATGACTGCGTTGACTGTAAAAGAAATCGAGCCCATCCCTGACTTCCTTGACGGCTATCGTATCTTTTTGGGCATTGTGTTTCAATATCAGCTGTTCCAGAAACAGGAATGTCCGTTTATGTGGAACTTTTTGGCGCACTTGAACGAGTGCTTTCCATGTATTCTTTGCAGCTAGCTTTGTGCAGTCGGGGCACTGTCCATATTGTACAAGATATTCTATCTCGAACGTTTGTTCAAGTATTGTATTAGTGAGCACCTTTGATTTTGTGAGACTCGCAAAATGAGATTGGTATCAATGATGAACTCACCTCTTTCTGAATCGTAATGGATACTCGTAATCTTTTCGAATGAGGCTCCGTCCATATGAAGTGGGCATCTGTTAAGCGTACTTTGTTCAGCCCTTTTAGTTTCCTCAGACAAATCGACAGTAGTTCGGATGATTCGGGTTTGGCAAGGGTCCAGGTTTGTGGAGGAGAGAGAAATCGTTCACAGTTGCGACAAAATGATACGGATGCTGTAAAGAGGATAGATTAGATTATCTAGGGGGATCTAGGTTAGACTGTGAATGCGTACATGCCTTGCTTTGGAATGCCTTCAGTGATGTCAACGCTTGTTGTTCGCTATGAGAGGCCAGTAAAAGAGTATATAAATGGAGAATCTCACGTATTTCTCAAGCAGGCTACACAAAGATTAGCGTTGTTTGGAACGATGGGGGTGCCTTCGAGATGTCTTTATCAGCGATTGTGTTGAAAAATAAAGTTAAGACAATACCGCAGTCAGCACATAGAACACGGTGTACTGGTGGTGCTGGGACGAACTCCATAATTCGATGAGTGTAGGGGGTAATGAAGAAGCTTGAGATCTTAGTAAGATGAGTGAGCAATGAGTCGAAATGAAAAAGTTAGATCATGTGATGGAGTAGAACTAATCTGATAAGATAAGGAATATTGAATGAAAGAATTTGTTGACGTGTCGACCTCGTTGGTTCGACCCTGTGATAGAGACGGAAATATCTTGTTTGTAGTATAAAACATACTCACAACCGGCTCGTTATTGCGAATGCACACCTCATTCTATTGATTCTGTACAAAAGTCTTTCACATTCTGAGCTATCGTTTTCAAGTCACCCAAAATCATGGGGCGCGCTTCTTGGCTGCTGCTTGGCGGTTTCGCAGTGGGTCTGACATGTCATGCTGCAAGCCCTCCGGTCAAGGTTTCTCTAAGGTCATCATGGCCTTCACCACCTTTACTTGCTGAAATTCTGTGCGTTAACCATAATATATACATGCACTCGTGTTTACTAAATTTTTGCAACAGCGAGACCGTGTCTTTGGAAAATCCGAATGCATTCTTCAAATACCTTAACCGCCTTACAGATTCGGAAGTACTACCAAACCCCCATACCTTGTCGGCAGAGGCTTTGCACCTCTCCGCTTTGGAAATCGCATTATCAAGTGGAATACTTCGGGAGCCTGGGTCGATGACCGCAGTTGAAATGAATCTAGCTCTTCATGCTGCAACCCCGAAAATAGAAGCGTTCTACCAGTATTATGAGGACCAACACAATGGTACTGAAGGGACAGATTGTGGCTCATGGGTTGACTGGTATGGGAAAGTGGTGTGCGATATTGAGACTCTCGTACATCTTGCAGGGGTTGAGACTATAGACTCTACAAGCTCTCCTTCCGCAGATCCGTGAGTCTTAGCTAATTTCTATGTGTTATGAACCAGTTTGAATTTTCTATCATATAAGAGCTTTCCCGAGACCCAAGGTCCTCTCATTCGATCATATTCATCCCATACCAAGTCAAACAATGGAAAGACCCCCTCGCACTGCCATCTTCTACGCGTCACTAGCGTCGCCTAATTTCCGGGAACTGCATACATATTTACTTTCACTCGCCGACAAACCTGGTGCTCACGTAGAATATGTTTTCCGGCATAAACCACCAAAACAGCGTTCGGAATCCCGCAGTTATTTATCTGGTTATGGTGTTGCATTGGATCTCAAAAAAATGGATTATCTTGCGTTAGATGATAGATATTCGCATTCTCGGGGTGTGTGGCTTTTATTCTAGTTATATTGATTCATTCCGTTCAAATTTTCTTCGTTAGGTAATGGAGATGGTGGTTCGACGAATAATGGAGACCATGACTCCAATGCGGATTCGGTTCTGTCCCTTATCTTAGCCCATCCAGAAAACAGCTCTGCTCCTGATGCAAACACCGCACTAACAGAAGATGAATTGACTGGTCAATCTCATTCTAACATTATATTGTAATCTAGAATTGCGTACTAATGATATGGTCTCCAGAACTTGGTCTTCAGGCGGCTCAAATAATCTCAGATTCCTCAAAGCCACTAGCGACACTTACCAAACTTTCGCAGAACTTTCCAAAATATGCCACTTCACTGGCTCGTCGTGTCGTCGTTAATTCGAGCGTATCCGAAGAGCTTCATGCGAATTCCGTAATGGCCCAAAGTGGTATCAACATGTTTTGGCTCAATGGCGCTGTTGTCGAGTGGAAAGATGTGAATCCGTTTACACTGTTGAGGTTATTGAAAAAGGAGCGGGGTGCCATTAAGTCTCTTACTGGGCTGGGATTAGAGAGAAAAGAGTCATTTGAACTATTAACTCACCCTGCAGTTGCGGCAGCGCAGAAGTCAAAAGGTGGAATGGATGGGCTTTTCGATGCTAGTGATCGTATTGAAGAGGGAGGAATTATTATCTGGTGGAATGATATGGAGAAAGACAGTCGGTAAGATCCTGTAAAACATCCATCAGAACCCAAATTTAGACCAACACTACTGCAGATATGCGAGATGGAATCCATCTCTATATGTTGTAAGTATCCACTTTGTACTCCAGATTTCTTTTGACTGACCGGAATTGTTAGCTTCTTCGACCTCTCTATCCAGGCCAATTCCCTAATGTCAAACGCAATCTGTTCAATATCGTCCTTGTTCTGGACCTATCTCAAACATCAAGCTTGAATTTTGTTGCTGGACCGATGGCTAATATTCTCGAAAGAAATTTCCCTCTTCGATTTGGACTTGTACCTATTGCAGAAAATGAAGAAGGTATGAATCGTCTTTTATAACTTATAGCTGAACCATAACAGCTCTCGCAGGCACTAAAATGGCGAGATTGTTTTATTATCTTATTGACACATATGGTAGAAAGAAAACTTTGGGGTTCCTTAAATTGGTACGGCTATCCCGTTTTCTCCACGAAAGGTTGTTCTGCTTCCTCATCCGCTACATCAAAAGATATCGCAAGTTCAAGTGCATCCACAAATGCAAACGCCGACTGTTCAATGGGACAGGGTTCGAGCGGCTTTTGATGACATGGTGGCAGAAGATGGGGATGCAGATTCGCAGGTTGACTTTGACGCCATTCTCAGAGGGGAGGCCACTGTACCTGCTCCTCTACTAAAAGTTGCAGCATATACTGAGCGACTGGGTGCTACACTTGCAGCCTCTTCTCGGGGTCATGCTTTCTTCAATGGAAAACATTTTGAAATGAATGATGTGAGCTCGTTACTCGTTGGATCATTGATGGGGGCCCCATTTGCTAACTGTTCTTGATGTAGGACTTTTTGAAGCATATGCAAAATGAACTTGGTGTGCAGATGACTTATCTGCAAGAACGGGTACGCATATTTATTGTTCATTGCTAGTAAAATGATCCTAATTGTTATTTCGAATATAGATATATGATGGTTCTTTATCGGACGACAATAAAGTCGACACAGAGAATTTCTTTTATGATTTGCCAACTACGAGTAAGAGACGCAATCGATACACTTTCCCCTCTGGCACTAGAGCTCTCAGGATTGTGAATCTACCTGAGCTATTTGAAAAGACCGGGCTACGAATTGCACCTTCCTCATTTATATATCCAGGTAAAATTTTTCTTTTTGCACATTATGATACTTTATTCAATTCCCATGTAGAACATTCTGACACGATATCTATGAGCTTGTACATAATTGCAGATCTCGATGGAGATGATGGGCTAGATTTCGTCAAAGAAGCTTTGAGTTCATTTGTGAGTTACGAGCCTTTCCTTTGTAATTGTTAATATCTCATATCCAAACAGGACTCACATTCTCAAACCCGGATAACCTTTATACACAACCCGTCGAATACAACACGAGAGTCGGACGGAAATTCGAGACTCATCTCCCAGCTATTACTTACCAGTTCATTGTCTAAGGCGTCTCCGTCACTCCTGCTTCGTAGCTTAGGTCTACAAGGACATGACGACAGCCAAATACCACTCTCGACGGAAAGTGATATTCTGCAACTCACCGGTGGTCTGAAACCGAAGGAGTATAGTGAAGGGGGGTATGTGAAATACTTGAGAGCCAGTCAGTTCTGTATGAGAGAATTGAAGATCAAACCTGGTCAACTAGCTCTCATTATCAACGGGCGTGTCAGTACTGTTCCTGTTCCCACTTTAAGTATCCTTTTTCTGATAGGTTTTTTATAGGTTGTAGGCCCCATAGAACCGCGAGAGTTTAGAACTGCAGATTTCAAATCGTTAGAAGAATATGAGCTCCGCAAAAGGATTGAACCAGTTATTACGGCGTTGAAAGAAATAAAACCTGGAGTAGAAAATCTTGACAGGTAGGAGTATCCTCCATGATAATTGTGGAAATGTCTGATGGAAAATCAACTTATAGAGCTTCATTTGCCAATCTCATGTCGCTCTCTTCCTCTATAATCGCAGGGATTCAACTTCCTGATCCTAGTGAAATAGGACTCTTCGATGCACCACCAAGACCGAGGCAGCGAAATTATCAATTATTGAGTTCACGCTACACGTAAGGCACCCCATTTTTCGTTAGATCTCAGGTTGTTGACTTCAAACGTATTTGGTTAGTGGTTTCGAATATGGAGACAATTCGACTGCGATATACCATGTTTCTGTATTGGTTGACCCCTTGAGCACTACAGCTCAGAAATGGTCTAGCATACTTGAGGTGAGTCTTACACCAAAATTCGATGTTCATTCTCTAATAGTTCACTCGTGTAAAGTGGCTTTCAAATATCCCAGATATCTTTATAGAAGTGCACCTCAATCCAGCCGCATATGCTGAGGTGAGTAGATATACATTTGCGTGTTGTATAATCAAATGCTAAATGTATTATAGGTTCCTTTGAAACGATTCTTCCGATACAACTTACTTCCTTCCCTGACCTTTGATGAAGCGGGGTATGTAGCTATGGTAGTTTCTCTTAATAAAATGTTCTAACTATATCTTACAGAGAAGAAATACCTGCTCAAGCTGTCTTCGAACACCTCCCAATCGATCCTATTTTCACTCTAGCAATGGATGTTCCATCTTCCTGGCTAGCCCGTCCTAGGGAAGCTCTTTATGACCTAGATAACATCCAATTGGGAAATCTTGCACCTGGTGACACGAGCCTTGAAGCTGTTTTCGAGCTGGATTATATCGTCGTCGAAGGGCATGCACGCGAAGTGATCACTAATTCTGCTCCTCGAGGTGTCCAGCTGGAGCTAGTTGATAGCCATGCTACGCCAATTGATGATACACAAGTCGTGGCTAATCTGGGATACTTGCAATTCAAGGCAAAACCTGGGGTATTTAATTTAGAGATTAGAAAGGGGCGTGGAAGGGATATATTCACTATGCAAAGTGTCGGGAATGAAGGTTGGGACAGCCCAAGTGTTGGTGAAAGTGGAAGTGAAATCACTGTGACAAGCTTTGAGGGAGTGACTCTTTACCCCAGATTATTGAGGAATCCGGGAAAGGAGACTGCGGATGTATTAGATGATGATAAGGAAGAAGGAAGTGGTGGATTTTTTGAAGATGTGACTTCCAAGTACGCTCGCATCTAGCTTCGGGTTTTTAGGGAATTCAAAACATCTAACCACCATTTGTAGGGTTATGTCGTTCTTCACGTCAAAGGGAGACTCTGCATCAAATTCTGTAGTCCCGGTCACGAAACAGGCAGATATTAATATCTTCACCGTAGCGTCCGGCCTGTTATATGAAGTATGACACCGTTTTCATTGCATAATTGTTTATGGTACTGATTTATCTAATAGCGATTCGTAGGAATAATGATCCTTAGTGTCCTTCGTAATACGAACAGCACTGTCAAGTTTTGGTTCATCGAAAACTTCCTTTCTCCATCTTTCTTAGTGAGCCTTCCCACTCGACCAAAACTGGCTTTTTTGTTGATACTATTTTGAATAGGAATTCATTCCTCATCTCGCAGAAAAGTATAACTTCCAGTACGAGTTAGTAACCTACAAGTGGCCTTCATGGCTACGTGCGCAAACAGAAAAGCAACGTATCATCTGGGCATACAAGATTCTATTCCTTGACGTTCTTTTCCCTATGGACCTCAAGAAAGTGATTTTTGTAGATGCTGATCAGATTGTCCGTGCCGATCTCAAAGAACTTGTTGATCTGGATCTGCAAGGGGCTCCATATGGATATACGCCGATGGGAGATGATAATCATGATATGGAAGGGTTTAGATTTTGGAAGACTGGTTACTGGAAGGAATTCCTGCAAGGGAGACCCTACCATATCAGGTGTGTACCGATTGTCTTCCTTTCCTGTTATAAGTGGCGTGAACTTTATTCTGCAGTGCTTTATATGTTATCGACCTTGTGCGGTTCAGACAGGTCAGTTGCCAAAAATCTGATGGCTAGGTTTTTATGACTAATTTATTGCGGTTCTTTTAGATGGCAGCTGGGGTTTGACAGTTCACAAGATTTTGGATTATGTTATACTGATACTTATTGTACAGGACATACTTCGTGGGCAATATCAAGCACTTTCAGCTGATCCGAACTCTCTTGCCAATCTGGATCAAGGTATACATCATCCACCAGAGTTTGCTGTAAAACAAAGGATCATTAATTGATTTATTGCTGATAGATCTTCCGAATAATATTCAAAAAGAAGTTCCGATTGTTGGTTTCATACTTTTGATTGTAGCTTCTGTAACTGACGATTTATATATAGTTCTCACTGGATGAAGATTGGTTGTGGGTAAGTAGCAAATGTCCGCTCTCTGCGCTTGTGAATGCTGATTATGTTAAATCCAGTGTGAAACTTGGTGTATGTCAAAAAATAGCTACTGTTCCTAATTGGAGGCTGACGGAATATTACAGGTAGCAAAGATAGGTTACACAGGGCCAAGACGATAGATCTCTGTCAAAACCCTCTTACTGTTAGTTTCCCTTCCTTAAGTTGTTATAAATCTCGTAAACATGCTAACTTGCTTTAATTCTAGAAAGAGCCAAAACTCGCGCGGGCACGCCAGATTCCAGAGTGGGAAGAGTATGATGCTGAAATTGCACGTTTCTCGAGAGAACTAGCATCACAAGGGAAGATGCATTCGCGTGTGGCCACGGCAGATGCCAATGCGTTAGCAGGCGCTGTTGTGACTCAGTCGGATCAATCGGACAATGGGGCTACGGAGGAAGATGTGGCAGAGACAACCCAGCAGACTACGGATGATAGTGCAGATAGAGAAGTAGTTAGGGACGAGTTATGAGACAAAAAAAGTATTATTTAGAGTACAATGATCTCTTGTTGGGTTCGATTAGTCATTTTGGGGATTAGTCATCAGAGGGCATCACTAAATAAGCGTTGTATTCGTCTTGAAGCTGACCTTAGCTTCACCTTCAACTACTACCTCGTCCCCTCAATCATATTCTGTTGCTTGAATTTCTGGTCAAAGAAACCACACAACCTCATTACTATACCCTAGCTATGGTGAATCTAGTCCAAATATTGAAAGAACAAAAGCTCACTCTGGTTTTTTTTCTAGTCGACCAACTGCAAGAGGCGTCTCATCCGCGATTTCAAGCGTCTCTCAACAGATCCCCCTGGTGGTATATCTGGCAGTCCCTGTCCAGACAATATCATGCTGTGGAATGCAGTGATATTTGGTCCAGGTTAGTTGATTCCAAGGCAATTCTCAATATGTTGATTCAAAACACGTAATGTGTTCAGGCGATACACCATTCGAAGATGGTACATTTAAACTTCTTCTCACATTCGATGATTCATATCCAAACAAACCTCCCACTGTAAAATTCCTATCACGAATGTTCCACCCTAATGTTTACGCAAACGGTGAACTATGCCTCGATATCCTGCAAAACAGGTGGTCGCCGACCTACGATGTGGCAGCAATCCTAACGAGCATTCAGAGCTTGCTTCATGATCCCAACCCTAACAGTCCTGCCAACGCAGAAGCGGCACAGCTGTATAGAGAAAATATGAAAGAGTATGTCAGGCGGGTTAAGGCTACTGTCGAGGAAAGTTGGTTGGACCCAGAAGACAAGATTGATGCAGAAGGGGGTGAGAGCAGTACATAATGGACACTGGGAATGGCATGTTTCATCGTTCGGCTTCCTCCCATCCGTCGACACAGGTTGACAGTCATCGTTTCCCCCCAATATATTAGAGCTGATTGGGAGTGAGCGATAGTTACTAGCATTTTCATTTGTAATTTTTTCCATACCATTATACATTGTAGTCCCATCTGCTCTTCATCCAGATACCCATTTTTCACCTGATTTTATGTCGAAATTTACCGCAGCAGTAGGGAAAGAGAATTGTCTGCTTTATGCGACAATGTCAAAAAATATCTGGCTGGTGCAAAATACCAAAAATGATTAACAACGGTTGCGCAACCAGTTCATGTAGTGATAGTTGCTAATTGATGAATCAGAAATCTTTAAATCATCTGAGAGTATCCTGTTCTTTGTTGCAATGTCACATCAGGAGCAGTTTTAAATATTGCTACAGTCGAGGAAAGTTTGGTGTCCAGAAGACAAAGTTGATGCAGGTGGTGAGGGTAGTGCATGAGGATCGTGATAGACACTGGAAATGGCATGTTTCATTGTTCAGCTTCTTCCCATGTTTCCATACAGTCCCATCTGCTCCTCGAAGATCCAGATACCCATTTTTCGTGATGATTTTACTTCTGTCGAAATTTATCGCAGTAGGGAAAGGGAATCTCCGCTGTATGTTACAATGCCAAGAAATACCGGATTGTGGTAAGTACCACATAATTAACAACAGTTGCAAAATTAACAATATGATGATAGTCGCCAACGTTCTGATGAATCTGAAAAAAAAATTGCGATCATCTGAGAACGCCCTGTTCCTTGTTGCAATGTCACAGTGGAAGCGGTTTCAATTACTCATCCGACAAATGTTACAGATCATGCCATAACAGGCTGGTGATTCTAAGGGTTATCAACAAGCGTCTAATGGAGACCTTTAAGATTCGATAGCTCTTAGCGCCGTATCGTATACTTTCCCTCCCAACTGTTTTGACATGGTAACATCAACTACTGCAACTAGGTCGCAAACTATTACCTTCGTCCAAGAGAAGCCTGTATTACTTGTAACCAAGGAACTTAATAAAGCCATCGAAGAATGTAAAGCCAAAGTGGCAACCATCGCCAAAAATTGCGAGAGGAGGAACATGAAGTTCAGGTATGTATACTATATAGTAAATGAAGTCAATCACTAAAGTGACATCCGCTGTTCCTTTGCGTTGTTAGAGATATTGAATTTGATTTGGAAAATGACCGAGATAGATGTTTGCATGGCCTTAAACCCACCACTACCTTTTCGCCTATAGATGTGCAGCGCGTTACTCAGATATTCGAGAAACCGAAATTCTTTGTTGACAAGCCAGATGCGAACGATATTGTGCAGGGTGCTCTGGGTGATTGTTGGTTCCTTTGCGCTCTAGCAACAGTCTCTACCACCCCAGGATTGGTTGAGACTTTTTGTGTTGACGTGGGTGTTATCGGTTGTGTGTTCGCGTCTCTTTGTTGACAATCCATCCTCTATAGCGCAATGAAGATGTTGGAGTCTACGGATTTATTTTCTTCAGAGACAATTCCTGGGTTACTGTGATTATCGATGAGTGAGTATCATTGCATTGTTGCATGACTATTGTGCTTAACTATGGCATTCCTTAGCATGCTCTTCACCAATGTTCCGAAATATGAAGAGCTCCTTGGTTCAGAACAAGCGCTATACCATAATAACAAGGAAGAATACAACAGATCCGCCCGAAAAGGTGGCAAAACTTTGTACTTTGCAAAGTCGGGTAATGAGGGAGAAACATGGGTGCCATTAATAGAAAAGGCATATGCAAAACTCCACGGCAACTATGGATATCTTATAGGTGGCCATGAAGGTGAAGCAATCGAAGATCTCACTGGGTAAGTTCCTTGACTTGAGGTATTCGTGCATTCATTTTGAATTTGGTGTCTAGTGGAGTTTCCACTCTTATGCGAAGCAAGGTATGTTTGCTTTGAAACCCGTCGTACCGCATGTTTTCAGAAATCGGTGTTACCAGGACATTCTTGATACGAACCGGTTCTGGGAGGATGAACTTGCATATGCAAACCAGGATCGCCTTTTTGGGTGTTACTTTGAGGAGTTATCCTCCCAACGCAACAACATGTCCGGTACCAAAGTCCAAGGCCTTGTGGGGAATCACACGTATTCGGTGTTGCGAGCTGTCGAGTGCCGTGGTAAACGCTTCGTTGTCATGCGGAACCCCTGGGGCGACACTGAATGGAATGGCCCGTGGTCGGATGGCTCAAAAGAGTGGACACGCGAATGGTTAGCAATGTTGGATGATCCATTACAGCACCAATTTGGCGAAGATGGTCAATTCGTGATGGAATGTGAGTAACAATGAGTGTGCATACCAATTGCTATCAAACTAATGTTGTGTAATATCTCAGACAAAGACTTCTTGGAGTGCTGGACGTTTATTGGTCGCACAATTCTCTTTGATGACAGTTGGGCCATGACCTCCCAATGGCTTTGTGTTCCTGCCCGTCCATTACCCTCCGCATGGTCATTTGGTGATGTCTCCTGTGAGTGCTTTTTTCACCCTTTACCAGCACGTCGAAGTGAAACATAACAATGTCAAGTCACATTTACGCTTCCTGCTGCTTCGGACACCGTTATTGTCTTGTCGCAACTTGATGATCGCTACTTCAGCGATCTCGCATCTCGTGCATATTGGACCTTTGATTTTGTCTTAGTGAAAGAAGGCGAGAAAGACCCAAAAGGGGAGTCGACACACGGTCGCTTTTATGCACGCAGTGTGAATCTTGAGATGTATCTAGAGCCGGGCAAATATTTTGTCTATGTGAGTCCCCATAATGAGTTGCTTGGTGCTGTCGGCTAAGTTGTCGTCTAGGTTCGAATCGAGCGCACGGTACATGGAAAGAAGGTGAGAAATTTAATATCGCCAGGTTATCATCGCCAAACTTGACGATTTTCGACTCTAGAATGAACGTACTATTGAGGACTGGCAATACCAGAAATACTCGCGAATCCTTACTGAAAGGGCCAAAGCACAATCTATTGCAATTAGTAAGAAATTCGCTGGACAAGTTCCTTACTGTAACTGACCTGCCATGCGATAGATTATAAACCTGAGTGAGCCTAATGCTACTTGTTATTTCTGGAAGTTGTAGTGATTCAGGACCTTAGATTATATGCCAAAGATGTGCCGACTCCTTTGTCCTCTCTCATCCAACGCGATTTCGACGCATATGAGAAAGAGAAGAAGAAGGAAGAAGAAGAAAAAGCGAAGGAAGAAAAGGGCACTTTAGTAATTGAAGGTGCTTCCGATAATTTGGACTCTGGGGATGAAACTGTGACAACTACCACGACCACTACCACTGTAGTGGTGAAAAAGGTGTCAGCAAAGTCCTCTGGAAATGAAACTCAGAAGGTGTTAGACAAACCGATGGGTATGCAAAGTCCTACTACAAGCTCAAGTTCTGTCGATCTTTGCGATGTAGTCGAGGAGCCGAGTAGGGGAGCTCCATCTGGAGCAAGAGTACCTATGGAAGGAGTATCGCCTGCTCCTCAAGGTTCCAAAGCTGATACTGAGAACGCCCCTACTCCTGACCCAGCAAAAATACTCCCTCAGAACGAGGACGAAGTTACACTTGGACTGAGAGTATATACCCGCAAGGATGTACCAGCTACTGTTGTTTCCCGATTGCGAACACAAGAAACGTCTTAAAGTACAGATATTAAATTAAATTGTTGATGACAATGTGTTAACTTAGTGAAATCGCGCTCCACGTGACCGCGTTGTCGTTTGAATTGAGCAGAATAATGATAATTGAGTCTGTTCTCATCTAGTTGCAATGCCAGGAAGAGTATCCCAGGCCTCTGTAGACGCGCCACTCACTAAACTTCTAAGAAATGTCCCAAAAATCTTTGATCAAGCTCAAAACTCTACAACCAACCACCAGAAAAATTTCGTTGCACTCTACAAGCTACATGTCGAAGCTGCTCAGTTCACTGAACCTGCCCAGGGCGGCCGTGTTGTAAAACTCATAGGGGAGCGGTCATTTGAAGATACATTTAAGCACATGGTTGTCTGTGTTCTCCCTGTAAAAAAAGGAGTAGGACAAAGCGACCGTATAATCAAGTTCATTGGGGGCTATACTAGGTTTGTAAATGAGAAAGGTTTGTTCATGAATACTATTCGCCGGGAATACATTGAACTTGCTTCATATTTAGCCGCTGAAGAAAAGGCCGACCAAGCAGTTTGCGATGATGACGATGACGATGGTACAGCTTCGCGTTTCACTGCACATCTGTTGGGCTTCCTCATAAAAGGATTTGTGGCCAAAGACAAAAATGTACGATATCGCTCTCTTTGTACAGTAGCAGAAATGGTATCACACCTTGGGGAGATTGAGTACGTATATTACGTCTCTCTCATTCATTCATTCTCTAAAACGTGATATTCTCAGTGAAGATTTGTACAATACTCTCCGCGCAGCTCTTCTGGAACGTGTGACTGATAAAGAAGCGAGTGTACGCGTACAAGCAGTTATTGCCCTCTCCAAACTGTGTGGGTCGGAGGATCCAAGTGAGGTGAAGGAAGGAGAAACTGTACAAGATGTGCTGCTCGAATCTCTTGCTCACTGATACTTCCGCGTAAGTGCTCAGCATTTGCATTCGTGTTAATATTTATAGCATATCCAGTGACGTCCGACGCGCTATTTTCCTCAATATACCAATAACTCCAGCTACCCTTCCTAATATCCTAGAACGAACTCGAGATACAGACACTACTAATCGAAAAGTCTTATATAATGCCGTCTTTGAACGCAATATCACTCAAGGCGACGGTACAATGGGGGTTACACATCCACGTGTAGCTGAGCATCACTCAAAGAGAGCTCATTGTACGCAATGGCCTTGGAGATCGAGAGCCTGCAGTTAGAAGCGCAGCAGGATCATTGATAGGCAGATGGGTAGATGCCATTGACGTGAAGACTGAGGTTCAAGAAACTGGGGTTAAATCGGAAGACGATGTTACACAGAAGAAAATCGAGGCCTCAGTCCTTACTCTCTTTGAAACTTTTTGATTTGACAGAAAGCACAGTGGCTACCGATGCATTACTGAGTGTGTTTACCACTCGCACTGATATTTTCAATAATATTGAATTTGGAGGTTTGTCTTATCTTTGATGAAGAACAGAGTTCTAGCAATACTGATCATTTGCAGATGCTTTCTGGTCAGAACTTACACCAGAAAAAGCTTTCCTTGCACGTGTTTTTGTCGAGCACTGCAAAGCAATCAAGGATGAAACAAGGCTGGAAGCTGCCCTTCCTGTAGTCACTGCACTTGCCTTCAGGATACAGGAATCATATAATCGCCTTATGCAAGACTTTCAAAAGGAAGAGGAGGAGAACTTCTTAATGGAGCGTGAAGAAGACGAAAAGGTCCGAATTGAAGACGACAGGATCGAAAAATTGTTCATTATCGGGGAAATGCTCAAGCTTGCGGTCAACCTAGACTTTTCGGATGAGATTGGTAGGAGAAAGATGTTTCAGCTTGTTCGTGAGTGTGATCATACTCTTTTCTCGAATAGCCTACCGAAGAATTGTTTTGTATTAGGTGACATGTTATCTCAGGAGACGTTACCAGAAATTCTCATTTCGTCTTGCCTTGATGTCTTGAGGACTTTATCTGTCAGCGAACGTGACCTTATCCGTGTAGTTGTTGAAATCGTCCATGAACTCCGAGATACCGAGGAAGATGAGGAAATCCAGGTGTGTACCACGTCTGTTTACACCTTAGTGTATTCAATCACTTACAACATAAACCGTCGATTAAAGGAAGTCGACACAGAAACAAACTTTGGTGATACTCCAGCCACTGTGAAGACAAACCATGCTGCTCGTAGCGCGAAACCGCCGAAGGAATTATCATCCGAAGAGAAAGCTCGAGCCGACTTTATCGATCTTAAATGTCTGTCGCTATGTATTGGAATGCTTGAACGTGTAAATGGTGTAAGTTGTTAGATTCTATTCCTCATGTCATCTGAAGGTTAACCTTGTTCCGAAGACACTCGAAGAAAACGTCATCCTTGATGGCATACTATCCGAACTAATTTTTCCTTCCGTGAATAGAAATGAACTTCCGTTCCAAGAGAAAGGCTTGATGTGTTTAGGATTATGTTGTCTGATTGCAAAAGTACGTATCATGACTGTTGTATTTGAAGAAATGGTCCGATTATGATTTGTAGCGTTTGGCATTGAAGACAATCCAACAATTCTTGATAAAAGTCAAAATTGAAGGGTTACCAGAGGTCCTAAGGATCAGTCTTGTCCAAATTATTATTGACGTCCTTATGGTCCATGAGGGAGCTATTGTTCAACAAGGTTCAGTTACGGTACGTAGTTGATTATTACCGATACCTGACACTGACATTCATTTTGAACAGCTGCAAGAGATAACGGACGACTTGATTTCTTTATTTAGTAAAGACGTATCGCCAAGAGTAATGGCGTTGCTTAGTATTGGTATATCAAAATTAGCACTCTCTGGATTGATCATGAACCCGGAAGTAAGAATATTCAACTGATGTTGGATTTTGTGGTTGCTGACACGAGTGCAGGTAATCAAGAGCCTCGTACTGATGTATTTCAATCCTTCAACGGTCGATAATTTGGAATTGCGCCAGTGTTTGACCTTCTTTTTCTCTGCCTATTGCTATTCTTCTCCGAATAATCAACAAGTTATGCGAAAGGTAAGTATCATATAACATATCTGAAAACCCTGGCTCATAGATTTTTCAGATATTCTTCAAGACGTTCGTTGAACTCAATCGCGTTCGCGACGAACTGGAAGATAATTCAGAGATGGTTGGTCCAACGCAGGTCGCTTCAATATTTCTTGACTGGACGGACCCTATTAAACTATCGCATGCGATGTGAGTCACCTTTTTCAACATTCTTCCAACAATGATTGACACCAATTTTCCAGTAATTCGAGGGTCATTGAGCATGATAAAGCATTATTCAGTGCTGATGAGGATGTGCAGATTGATATGGCGATAAAGATCATCAGAAAATTGCTCAAACAAAAAGTGGAGCTTGGAAGTGTGTTTCTTTTTTATGGACGCACTTTGTTATTTATTGACTACAAACCATTACAGAGGAAGAAATGAAAGCACTTTTCTATGTCATCGGTAAAGTGCATATTCCAGAAAAGATGGATGACGACAAGCTTCGCACTTTCAAACTATACCTACATTATCTTCGAATGGTATGTCCGTAATTCGCCTTCCACTCGTGTCAGGATCACTCAAACCAATGCAAAGCGCCGTCCACCCCAAGATATTACTTCCGTGAAAGCTATCACAAGATTGGAGGCAACTTTATCCGAGAAATTTGCTAAGCAATTGGAAGATTTCAGCGAAGCTGAGTACAGGAAGCTAGAAGAGCTCAAAGATCTCTTCGAGTTCTTGGATTCTATTATTCCAGAGGATGATGATGAGGTCATCGACATTGAGATTCCGAAAAAGAAAGGTCGTAAGAGGTATGAGTTACTATCATCGGGTGTAAGTTTAGTTCACAATGTTATATTTTTCTCGCAGGAGATCGGACAGTATCATAAGCACAAGCACTGAAAATGATTCGATCGCAAAGAGAGGAAAGCGTTCAAAGTTTGTTATGTGATTTGAAAAGAAAATCTTCACTACTGACTTGTAAGATTTGTAGGAAACCACGTGTTTCGTACCAGGATGATGATTCAGACGATGACGATGATATCGTAGAACTAGATGCGCCTCCGCCACAATCTGCACCTAAAAGAGTCATGCCTAAGAGAGCTGCGTATGTCCTATTTCTTGGCGAATGTTTTCTTAATCACTAACCATGAACATTGGTCAAAAACCAGAACATCAAAGATATCCAAGGAAGTGATTGTGATTAGCTCAGGAGGTGAAGATGAGGAAGATGAGGAAGATGAGGAAGAGCAAGAAACTCCAAGAACATCAAGTCGGCATTCGAAGTCAAACTCTTCTCGGTGCGTTTGCCAATTACTATCTCCTTTTCTTGATGTAAATTTGCAATCCTGTCAGTCGTCCTGTTAAAGTGAAAAAAGAAAAAGGAACAAGTTCAGATGGTGGCAGAGAGGAATCGGAAAACAATGATTCAATTTATATTTCTGATTCAGAGGATGAGGAGGAAGAGGTCAATGATCTACTCGCAGATGAGTAAAAAGCTTTTTGTTGTAGTGTAGTATCACGTGGTGCTTATCATAGCTATAAATAATTATGTAATTTTGAGTTTTCTTGACACTGCCTTTAATGGCAGCCAAAAATATTGCAATCTTGGGTGGAGGTTTGACTGGGTTGTCCTCTGCCTTCCATCTATCTCGTCGCTTTCCAGATGCTTTGATTACTTTACATGAAAGGAGTACACGACTTGGAGGCTGGGTACGCAGTGAACGCATCGATATTCCGAACAGCACTTCGTCTATTCTTTTAGAATCTGGACCCCGTTCTCTTCGTCCTAACGCGAAGTCAGTATTGGAATTGGTTAGTTGTGACCAAGCTTTTTGAAACGGTATTGGATGATATAGCCAAGCTAGATTAATCTACTCAATCTGAAAGAAAGCGTGGTCTCAGTTCCTAAAACAGCGCCGGCTGCAAAGTCTAGGTTCCTGTACATCCCAAAAAGCAATGGAGAGTCACCTACAATCACGGGATTGCAACCAATTCCATCCTCGTTCTCTTCACTGCTCTCTTCACCTTTGAAACAGGTTCTTATACTGGGTGTTCTGAGGGACGCTTTGAGGTGGAATAATCGCACTACTACTTCTCATGACGAGAGCGTGCACTCATTTCTCACCCGTCATTTTGGTGAGAAATTTGCGTGCATTTTTGGTAGTGCGTTGGTACACGGAATATATGCGGGCGATTCAAGAAAGCTCAGTTTACGGGCTGCATTCCCTTCTGTGTGGGAGGCGGAAGAGAAAGGATATGGAAGTGTCATCCGTGGATTTTTAATGTCTAGAAAACAAGATAATCTGCGGAATGACGAGGATTATGATCTTGGACAAGTGCCGGATATGATGCGTGATGTCTCGGTGTTTTCGTTTAGAGATGGGATGGAAACACTCACGCGAGCGATGGAAGATCATCTGAAGCGGTTCCCGAACGTGCAGCTGTTGAAAGGATCTAGTGTCAGTTCACTAAAGGTGGGAGATGATAAGACAATAGAGGTGACTTGAATGGTTATGTGTGATTTCATCCTGCTCATACTTTGGTTCAGTTGTCTATAGGAACGCCCCGCAGTTCTTATAATCCGAGTCATGTAGTGTCCGCTCTTCCTCTCACCATCCTACACAATTTGTTGCACTCGCAATCATCACCAAAACCATCAAGTCTTCCGAACCTCACAGTAAACCCTAGTTCTACGGTTCACGTCATAAACTTGGTTTTCCCTGGACCTCCTGCTTCAATACATCCAGCTGGCTTTGGCTACCTAATTCCACGACCAGTCTCTGATTACCCCTCATCTGCTGCTGTTCCCTACGACTCATCAGGTTTCCTTGGTACCGTCTTTGATTCATGTTCACTCCACGAGCAAGACAGACCTGATACTGCAGAGTACTTTACTGATGCAAAATACACTAAACTCACAGTTATGATGGGTGGGCCTTATCCAATGAAACCCCTGCAGACATCGTTTGGGCACAGTCACGATGTTCCATTATATATTCGGGATGTATTACAGACACTCATGGTACATCTTGAGAAGCATCTTCCGGACCCTGTTTATTGGCGTGTACAGAAGAATGATGATTGCATACCGACTATGTTGTCTGGACACCAAGAACGTATACAGGAAATGAAGAAAGTATTGCGAGATCCCTCTGGGTGGGATGGAAAGCTGGAAGTGATTGGTGCTGGTGTTGGTGGAGTAAGCGTTGGTGACTGTATTGAGGCGGGACGAAGAGTTGGACGGGATTGGCAATGAAAGATGTACCAGAATTTATAGTTTATTTTATTTTAAATTTTCTAATGATATCTTGCCTTTGTTGTGAATTGTTTGGTCCTCACACATCTTCGCATTGAACGTCTCGTCAAAATGCAAGACGGCCGTGCACCAAGGTACTTAATCTCATCACAACATTCTATATGTACTAACATATACTCCACAGAATAAAAAACCGGGCTCCAGCTGCGATTCAAGTAAGAAAACTTGAATTGCTATAGACCTACCCCCACACATTAATGCAATTCTTCTTCTGTTCAACAGATCACAACTGAGCAGCTCCTGCGAGAAGTGCGTTTATTGCCTATACTCTTTGCAACAGATTATAGTTAACCGCTAATCATAGGCTCAAGAACGACAAGAAACAGCATTCCGCGCACCAAAACAGCGAGTTGAGGATTTTGAAGAACTTAGTGAATACCGTGGTCGGAAAAGAAAAGAATTTGAGGAGCGGATCCGTCGCACGAGAGGGAGCATGTGGGTACCTATAACATACTTACATGATGGAAGAAAATAACTGTTTGTTGCAGAAAAGAATGGCTACAATATGCGAATTGGGAGGTAAGAGTTATAAAATAAAAGACTCATTTCTCTTCAGTTTCTCAACAGATCATATAGGCATCCCAAAACGAATTTCCTCGTTCACGATCTATCTTTGAGCGTGCACTTGACGTTGATCCACGTTCAATACAATTATGGCTTTCATACACGGAAATGGAACTCAAGTCGCGAAATGTGCAACATGCACGTAATCTTTTCGATCGTGCAGTGACACTACTACCCCGTGTGGACCAGTTGTGGTATAAGTATGTGTACCTAGAAGAGTTGTTACAGAACGTCCCAGGTGCGCGGCAGGTGTTTGAACGATGGATGCAGTGGGAACCGGATGACAAGGCGTGGCAAGCATATATTAAGCTGGAGGAGAGGTACCAGGAGCATGACCGGGCTAGTACGATTTTTGAAAGATGGGTAGCTGTGCGACCAGAACCGCGGGTATGGGTGAAATGGGGTAAATTCGAGGAGGACCGTGGAAGGCTGGATAAGGCTAGGGAAGTTTTCCAAACTGCGCTAGAATTCTTTGGAGATGAGGAGGAGCAGGTAGAGAAGGCGCAGGCTGTATTCAGTGCGTTTGCGAAGATGGAGACAAGGCAGAAGGAGTACGAGCGTGCGAGAGTGATTTACAAGGTGTGTTGCTATACTCGAGTTTCTTACTACTCACTAAAAACACTATATAAGTTTGCTCTGTCACGTATACCAAGATCGAAATCTGCAGGTCTTTACGCTTCTTACACGAAATTTGAAAAACAACATGGAACTCGAGATACTCTCGAGAGTACTGTTCTTGGAAAGCGACGTATACAATACGAGGAAGAGCTGGCGCATGATGGGAGAAATTACGACGTTTGGTTTGACTATTCGAGGTTGGAGGAAGGTGCTTGGCGAGACTTGAAAGGCGAGGGATCAACGGCGGAAGAAATGGATGCAGCTTCTATAAGAGTTCGTGAAGTATACGAGCGCGCTGTGGCCCAAGTCCCTCCAGGTAGCGAAAAGCGGCATTGGAGACGGTATATTTTCCTTTGGCTTAATTATGCTCTATTTGAAGAGATCGAGACAAAGGTGCGTAGATTGACATCTGTGTACTTGGGGGGATAAACACTTATTTTAACTACGCAGGATTACACCCGGGCCAGACAGATTTACAAGACGGCTGTCTCACTGGTCCCACATAAACAGTTCACTTTTGCAAAATTGTGGTTGATGTTTGCAAAATTTGAAGTTCGACGTCTTGAACTTTCTACGGCACGAAAAATTTTGGGTACTGCGATTGGTATGTGTCCCAAGGAAAAACTATTCAAGGGATACATCGAACTTGAAGTTGAAGTAAGTTGAAATTAGATGGCTTTGTGCATTTCTCAGGTCCTTATTCATCCTTTGCAGCTTCGCGAATTTGACAATGTCCGAAAACTATATCAAAAATATATAGAAGTGGAGTCTTATTTTTCTTTTCCTTCAAAAAGCATATCACTTACGATGTTCAATAAGTTCGATCCTGCCAACTCTGCTGCCTGGATCAAGTACGCAGAGCTTGAAGCTCAGTTACAAGACTTTGCTCGTACTCGGGGTATCTTCGAGCTTGGAGTTTCGCAATCACCTCTGTCCATGCCCGAAGTGCTGTGGAAGTCATATATTGACTTTGAAATTGAAGAAGGTGAACGGGCTGCTGCTCGTGCATTGTTTGTACGACTCGTGGGACAAAGTGGACATGTGAAAGTGTGGATTGCGTATGCAACGTTTGAAGCAGAACCTATTCCACTGCCTCGTGCGCAGAGGGAAGAGGAGGAGGAAGAGGAGGAAGATGGAGAGAGGAAAATGGTTCCTGGTGATCCTGTTCTTGCACGACAAGTGTTCGAGCGGGGATATAAAGACCTGAAATCTAAAGGTCTCAAGAGTGAGGTATGTCTTTAATTCTCCTCCTGGTGGTTTAATCAATTTCTAACAAGTCAAATTTGATAGCGCGTTGCGTTGTTGGAAGTCTGGAAGACGTTTGAAGAAACACATGGCACTGCCGAAGATGTGACCAAGGTGCAAAATATGATGCCAATTGTCAGCAAGCGCAGACATGTCGATCAAGAAACTGGACAGACAGTGGAAGGTATATATATACATTCTTATTTTATTTTTTGCCTGCGGTATATTAATCATAATCACAGATTGGGACCTTGTATTTGCAGACGATGAACGCGAGTCCAACCCTACTTCATTCAAATTCCTGCAAATGGCGCATGCATGGAAACAAAAGAATGCAGGATCTGCGATGTTATCCGGTTTCACTGCTGCGAAAGCCGAGGAGAAGGAGGATCAAGATATGAGTGATGTAGATAGTTCTGATGAGGATGAGTCGGAATAAAGAACAAAACTGCACATCTCTGTATTCTCTCATGTTTTGTGTGGCAGGTAGTACTATGATATATTCAGAATGAAATAAGATATAACTATCATATGGAAATCATAGTTTGGTGATATTGACTATGGGGATATATGATTGGCAATTACGTTGGAAACTAATTAAACATTGCGGTTGATATTCTGTTGAACCTGACCCTTATCATGTTGAGCATTCCCTATTGGATTTGTGTTAATGAGGATGTCCTGCATAGGGAGTATCGGGCATACTTACCAGACATCTGCTGTTGTTTGTCGCCTTTGACGGCCCCAAAAACAGAGTCCTTCTTGCCCTCTATGCGGTCAGCAGTTCCTTCGACATAGCCTTTGGCTTGTGCAGCGTTGTATTCTGCTTCACCAGCGGCATGCTCTTGCTTGCCGGATTGTTGCCATGAAGTAGCACCGGTCAAGTTGCCGACGGTTTCGACAACGGTGCCTTTCACAGAATGGTATTGACCAGAGGTCTTGCTGTATATAAAAGTAAGTAACGAATTGGTGTAGAAATGGGAAGTGAAAATTACTTGGGCTCGCCAGAGGTAATGTTGTTAGTAGATGAAGACATTTTGTTATGTTGAAATGGATCAAGTTATCCATGTTTATATACCCAAAAAATGGTGGTGCTAAGTACAGTACATCGTCACTTGA
The DNA here is from genome assembly GCA_009739215.1 of Floccularia luteovirens. NCBI lineage: Eukaryota > Fungi > Basidiomycota > Agaricomycetes > Agaricales > Squamanitaceae > Floccularia > Floccularia luteovirens. The sequence continues at coordinate 1,330,941 of VSJF01000011.1, forward strand.
CGTCATGGTACGTCATTATATGTCATAGTTTAGTATTAGAACCGAGTAAGGTCTTTCCCCTTCCTTTCAAACCCCACCCGATTTGGTGTGGTTGTTGGATTTCCACTCCGAGATCATTCGCCATGGCAAACACTGTTCCCGGATTCTGCTGGAATTGCCTTCCCACAAATATAATATCCGCGTCGCCCTTATCCAACACTCCTTGTGCCAGTTCTCCCTTACGAAGCCCTCCGACCGCACTCACAAGGAGAGATGTTCCTGCTGCTGCTTTCTTGGCCGCAGCCGCGAATTGAACTTGGTATAAAGGACCGGATCTGATCTTTTGACGCGAATCATTACCTCCTGCTGACACATCCATCAAATCAACTCCATGCGCCGCAAGAATTGGTGCTAGACGAGCCGTGTCTTCAACTTTCCAAGATGGTTCATCGGGGAGAACCTCTTCCAGCCAGTCTGTACCAGACACTCTAAAGCTCAAATCAGTACAATGATACGCCCAGGACGAAGTTACTTGCCGCAAAAAGAATGGCATAGTTTCTGGAATAACCGCCCTTATGGCATCTACGACTTCTAAAGTGAACCTGATTCTGTTTTCAAAGCTACCACCATATTCATCCGTGCGTTTGTTGCTGTTTGGGCTGAGGAATGTTTGTAACAGGTACCCATGGGCATTATGTACTTCAATTACATCGAATCCAGCTTCTACAGCCCGTTTCGCTGCATCTGCGAATGCTTTGACTACTCTTTTGATTCCCTCCGTCGTCAACTCTTTGGGAACTGGGTTTGCGTTGGAAAATGGTATTGGTGAAGGCCCCCAGATATTATCTGGCCAGCCATCAGCTTCCTTTGAGGCAACGCCACCAATCCAAGCAGCCATGGTTGAAGCCTTTCGACCAGCATGTGCAAGCTGAATACCTATTTTCTGATTCTGCGAATGCGCAAATTCCACGATCGGCTTAAGTGCTTCAAGGTGTGCATCGGACCATAATCCAACGTCCTGTGGTGAGATGCGACCCTCTGGTAAAACACCAGTAGCTTCCATGATAGACACCCCTGGACCCCGGGTGAATATTCCTCCGACTGTGTGAACGAGAATTTTTTGTAATTAGTAACCCTATATATTATTAGTAGATAAGGAAAGTACTTGCGGTGAGCCAAATGCCAAGGAGTTACGAAACCATCTTTTGCGGAATACTGACAAAGAGGTGATAACTAATTGAAGTTAGTACATGTTCCGCAAAATAATGAATAAATTTTACAAAAATTCTGTTGGGAAATTGGACACCGCGAATCTTTATCGGTTGGAATAATGTTGGAATAGACTTTCCATTCGACTGGGGGTTGATAGCTGTCCCAGCAGGAGGATCCTGCAAGGGTGTATAAAATGAGACGCCAGGGGCTGGGGTATTGGTGATTATGGGAGACATTGAGGAATTGAATCAAACGGAGACCCGCATGTATTTGAAGGGGTAGCGCATGAGCCATGGTCGCGTCATTTTTTTTGCTGGATTAAAATAACTTTTTTTCACAGAGGTACATTAATAATACAAAACATGTAATATATGAATATATTTAGTTTACAGTCAGAATCCTTGGCCACTCCCATGCAAACCAGCACCAGGTTGCATGTTGCTGGGATGCGCGCCTATTGTATATTTATCCATTTAGTAATCACGTTTCAAAGACGTCACTAGAACACGAACACGAACCATGGCCAACTGCTCGTTCACGGCGCATCATAGCTTCCCGCTCAAGACGCTCAGCTTCCGCAAGTTCTTGGCCTTGCTGTTTGATAATGTTTGCTTCTCTGTATTCGAAATGTTGTTGGTCGTTGACGGTATAACGAGTAATGAGAGAAACTTACTGTTCCTTCTGCAAGCCTTTAGCTCTCAGTGCGTTACTACCGACCATGGAGCCGACAGCTGTTTCGACCTTTCCGGTGAGACGTTGTCCAGCTCCACCACGGTTGTTGTCTTGGTTGTTCAATGTCCCAGTGGGCGGAATAGATTGCTGGTTGTTATAGCCTTGCTGGTTTTGACCCATTCCGGTGTGGCCCATTCCAGTGTGGCCCATTCCAGTGTGGCCAAGTCCTTGGTTGCCATAAGTGCCGTTGCCTGCAGTCTGGTTGAGTCCGCTCTGAGGACCAGTCTCGTTCTGCAAGAAACAGTTAGTATGCGAAACATGAATGGTAAAATAGCTTACGCTGTGGCCAGTATATCCGAGGTTATCCCCAGCATTCGGTTGAACCATACCTAAATAATAGAATCTTTTGTAAGTTTTATTGTTCTGTGTACAAATGTAGAAGCTTACCACCACCAGCACCTGCAGCTCCATGGCCAGTACCAGTAGGCAGATTATCGTTGCGCACGTTGTCGCGTGCTCCTGTAGTCTTTATTCGGGTTAAGCATTACGTCAAAAAGAAAAAGTGGCAAAACATACGTTGTGGTGTTTCTTTGAACTGAAAAGAGGCATTGTATGTTGTATATTACTATAGAAATTGTTTAGGAGGTTGGCATTTATATAAGAAAAATAATCTTGATGGATATCGGTGACGCTCGGTGACGCATAACGGTGTTAAGTGCTCCGCGCTCCTCCTCCCCACTGACCCACTCAGAATGACGTCAGAGGGACCAGAGGATGAGACAAACAGTCACAGCACCAATCACTATATACCAGTAACAGCCCCAAAGCATCATCCTGATGACAGCTGATACACCTCCGATCGTATAATCCGGTCTAACGGTTTTTATTTTTTGTAGTCTACTATTTTCAGCAGGTTGGAGTTGCGTCATCGCCATGCGCCTTATCATTACGGTATACCATGCCATCCTTATGCTGGCACCCAGAAGAGGAATCCTGGGCATAGAGGTCAAAATCCAATGAGTGTCAAGTTCTGGTTCTGGTTCAAAAAGGGTATCATCCAACACTAGCCAGGCCATTTTTCTGTCCTGAAGTCGGTGTGGGAGGTCGGGACATAAAACTGATCCTCTACCAATCCCTAGCAAGTCTGCATGATTCGAAGCTAACACTTGACAGAGAAGTTGGGGTGTCCTCAAGCCACCAGTCAAAAGAACGAGAGGTATAGACTTTGAATGCTGTTGCGGAAGTTCCTGGAGGGCAGTCATAACTTGGTGGGAAAAACGAGCAAAAAAAGCTTGTCGAGGATTTTCAATTGACTTCATGAATGCTAATAAAAAATATGTGGGACCGTGAAGAGAACAGGTAGGTGTATATACCACTTACTAGGCACTTCATAATCACCCCCGCTAATTTCAATGAAGTCAATTCCAGGCCATTGTGCAATGCTGAGGACATGTTCAAGTGCCTTGTCTGTATCATGGCTACTTGTAACATAATCAGCGGCATTCATCTTGATGCCCAACACAAAATTCGGAGCGACTTCCTCTCTAATTTTTGACACAATTTGGTGCAGCAACCGAAGAGCATTATCTTTTTGACAAGAATATTCGTCCTTTCTTTGGTTGGCCTAAAGCTCTCTGATTAATAACATCATGGTACAATTTGCCAGCCACACACCTTTGGCGACAAAAATTGGGATAAAATATCTAGGAAATAAATGTGTGAATGAAGAATGAATTTTATCTAATTGTGAAAATCAACATACATCCATGCGCAACATGAAGTTGAATACCGTCAAAGCCTGATTCTTGTGCTACCCGAGCACCATGAACGAATTCGAGAACCAACTGGTTGATATCCAAGAGCGTCATTTTACGAGGTGTCTGGAACAGTATTCTATTGAATAGGTCGGATAATATACCAGCACGACTATCGCTTCCGACACGAATGGAGCTAGGAGCTAGAGGTGGCTGAAATGGATAACGACCACCGAGAATATTTGCAGATTGACGTCCTGCGTGATTTAGCTGCATGATAGCCAAGGGACGGTGCTGGTGCGAGTCAAAGTTATGCATACAGGAAGCCAATTGTCGGAAGGGCCGAAGGCTTTCTTGAGTGATTTCAGCTGGCAATACTATGTCGCGTCCCAAAGTTAGGTGTGTCCTGGAAACCATTACGTTCCCAGTGATAAGCATTCCCCAGCCATGTTTTGCCCATTGAGAGTATAGCGAATAATGATAATCATTAGAGGGTCCTCCAAAAAGCGAAGCTAGATGCTCATACATGGCAACCTATTGACGACTTTTTGAGTGTGTGTAAGGTTGAGAAGTATTTTCCTTTACTTTAACAAGTCTGTTTGGAAGCACTTGGCCACATGGCAAATGGATCGGCGAGAATATTTCGACATTTTCTACAGTCGGGGGTTTAGAGCAGCTTGAAGGAGCGTCATGCATCTATCCCAGTGGGAATGACTTTGGATTGTTACACTTTCTAATTCTATTTTGTTGGTTGTAGAAGGCTCAGCCAAACAAACGCGTTTCTTGCACTCTCTATTGCGGATCCACACTTTTTCATGCCAAGGTGTTTTACACTGTAGATATCCAAACGCCAATTAGAGGAGAACCAAGTCCACCATTTATGGATATGTATATATAATTTGCCAGGGAGTCCTTGTTATTTCAACTGGCCATATATCACTTTAATTTCTTCAGCATGTCCAGATCATGCAGCTTCATATGACACAACTCGGACCAACACCTTCTGGCTAATCAATCCCATCTTGATTTAAGCTTGCTAGATATCGTCCTTCGTCTGCTGCTTTGCTACAACCAATCAAAATCGATAATCATTACCTTGCTTGTTTCAGCCCTCATTAAAATATTAGGCGGATGAAGGTCTCTAAATAAGATCGGATGAATGTAAGAGTTCAACATCATGTCTGACCTGGTCAATTTAGTCATCGGAGAGAGAGCCCAAAGCATATTGTATCAACAAATCTGTTACGATCATATACCGCCCACCGAACTATGGTGTGATCCCATTCTCCGTTCCGGCATGGTGCAAGGTCGATGCTAATCGGTGCTCGGCAAGAAAATGATGGGCCTGTGTATTGTATCTAGACGCAAACCTCACCTCTAATCCTGTCTGATCGATTATGTTTTAATTTCCATTTGTGAGCCTCGTTATGTACAAGAAAGTTTCCTTCTGATAGTTTTCGACGAACGGAAAGCCACCATTGGGGCTATCTTCCACAACATGGGAATTGGACAACTACTCAAAATACTGCTTGAGGTTAAAAACAGCTGACTTTAGAGTCGTGACGCAGAAATCAGTCGGTTGTCACTGAATACACTCTCTCCAAGCCACAGATAGTTGTTAAAGATTGCACAATTGCTCCATCGGCTGGATACCGCCATGTACGCATAGCCAGGAAACCGCAACAGCGAGAATAAAACTAGGGCACAAGGACCTCTTTCTCAAGACAGCCGCTGACAGAACCGTGGCTTAGACAGTCGAGATATCCCTACGCAACTAGCCCCGGCTCACCTTTGCCCTCCGCCTGGTATTTGCGAAAGGACAGACTAACCCTTGTTATATGGATCCGAACTAGCCTTCATTTTTCACTTGAGGGATTGAAAGATACGTGGTGGATGAACCGCAGTGCCTGGTATCTGCGTAACTTAGATGGTCTTTCATTGCAGCAGAAATAAATCGAATATAAGCCGATTGGGGACTGTAGTTCTGACACGGAAAGCCATTGAGAACCGGCCGCAATTTTTGTTCATCCCGAAATGCGGGCAGCATTGCGCTTAATAGAGGAGAGGGGACCGTCCGCACCTTTTTGACGTCCTGTGCTTGAACTATGACCAACCATTTATTAGCCAACAGGGCATTGAGTTGGCGTGCAACACAGCGTAAGTTTTCATACGAAGTACATCGTCCAGTTTGGCACGTTTTCGTTTGCCACCCGTAACAGCAAAACAAGATCATAAACTTTAGCACTCACTCAAGTAGTTGTAGTAGTGAGATTGATTTGATCCAGTGGAGACAGATAAGACAAAGATTATCGTCCATGGCAAAGAGTCACCAAATACGAGTAAATAAATATATTCCTCCCGCCAATAATCAACAAAAAAAACTTGAACTCCATCCCGAGAACATTTTTTTGGGCAGACAGCTTCAGCCAGAACTGGGGACCTGATCAGGCCCTAAGTCACAACTTAAGAAGTCCGTCATGTCGACTTTGGCAGCGACAAATGCGATAAAGAAATTTCGCATTCACGAATTCCAAGGCCTCTCCAAACATATCCTACGCTTTGGTCCATTAAAGCCCCCATCAGCAAAAGGAGCGACGCGTCTACCTGAACCCGATACAAATGCCCAGATTTTGCTTCCAAATCCCTTCATTCCACGCAAGAACCCAAAAACTGGGCGCTGGATCGAACCGAAGTATTCGTTACGGCGACAGGCTGAGTTGGTGAAGAAAGCAAAGGTTGCAGGGGTGTTACATCTATTACCTCCCAGTCTAAAGCTACCAGTTTCAACACTGGGATCATTAAACGATGCGGTTTCAAACTTGAAAATATCGGCAGGGAAAGAGACATCTGCAGCTGTTGCGGATGATGTACATGGGACAAACACCTCAGGTGCAGAAAATGCAGGGGATATCTCAACGACACCAGTTACAACATCTAAACCTTCGAAGACAGCCTCTGCGAGGGCGGCTCAGGAACTGTTATGGCGGCAACACGTGAGCTGGGAAGGCTCTCCTCGATTCAAAGATGTTCCAGGAGCTGAGCTTGGCACAAAACTCTACGCTGCTAAAAAGCGTATGTTCAAAGGACATAAATGGGAACGGGTTCTTCCTCAAGTGGAACGAAGACGGGAGATTCTATTGCGGGATATGGCTAAGAGAGTAGCAAGCTACAAGAACGTATGTCTTGCGGTTTTTCTACAAGTTACAATCCATGCTGACTACGATATCTTAGTTCTATAAGAAAAGGAAACCACATCCGCTGAAACCGCCTAGATCTGCAAAAGCTGCCAAGCTACCATTTTAGTAAAAGTTGTATATACAATTTTAAATAATAATTACAACATCTAACGGTTGGATTCGGCATTGAGATTGAATTTTACAAACTCCGATGAGGTGAGTCAATGAGGGTCGGTCTCACTTTTCCAAACGTCGTGTGTTTCTCTTTCTACCTCTTCACCATGGCATCTTTCAAGACTAGTAATCGCAAGCCATATGTAGTGAGCTGCAACGTCTTTCTTTAGTTTTAAAAGAGCTCACTGGGTTTACAGCGGCCTGCTTCTCGAGACGGGCAATGGCTACACGACAAGGCACCTACTGGTCCTAAACAACCAAGGATGCCTCAAGTGACCTCAACTGCTCCACAACGTACTGGAAAACTCGTTATTTCAAATCTACACTACGAAATTACACCTAAAGATCTTATTGTGCGTCAGCATTGAAGTTTCTCTCGTTTTTTTTTAAATATAAAAACTCTTTTCTAGGCCATTTTCGGGCAGATAGGCACGCTCGTACGCGAGCCATTAATTAGGGTACGACTAGCCCCGAGCTTCACATCCACATTTGAAAGAAAAGCCAACTCGCGATCCTCGGTTTTTTTTTTCCTACATGAATAAAGTACGATAACAGCGGTCGTTCCACTGGCATTGCTATCGTTTCTTTTGAAACTCAACAAGACGCGACCCGTGCCAAGAATCAATTTGATGGCATCTTGGCCAAAGGTAAATTTAGTTCACGTGAACATTCATATACAACCAACTGATTAACTTGAATACAGGTCAGCCTATGTCGATCGCCTTCGATAATTCGCCACCTCAGCAGCCACGTCGCTCAGCCAGCGTTCCAACCTCGTTAATCAACAGAATTCAAAAGGTCCCTTTGGCTGACCGTCTTAGCGCTGACGACTCAGGGCTAAAGTCTTTATCATTAGGACCGTGAGTTTTTTTCCCCCTACTATCTCGTCTCATTCTAAGGCCTTTTGCAGTCGAGGGATTCCAGGTCCGGTCCGAAATCGCCGACCTGCCCCACGTACAACGGTTCGTCGCCCCAAGAAGCCGAAAACTGCCGAGGAGCTCGACAAGGAACTTGATGCATTCATGGGAGACGGAGAATTGGCCCCTGCCGTTGATGTTGATGCCAATGCAGCAACTTCAAATACGACGCAGGACGTTGAGATGGCTTAACCCTATTGTCTCTTTCGCTTCGCTTGTAGAATAGGAGCACATTTCCTTTCGCTTTGTACCTTATCTCCATACATGATAACACTGACATAGTGTATATCTATTTCTTGATCATACAATACAAACCTCAACTTTTCAGCAATGACTGCGAAGCACAATAAGCTAATGGTGTACAGAATTTCATGTTTATCTTGCAATTTAATCTGGAGAAATTACAATACTTATCAGGTGTCAGAATGGAAAGTGATATCCCAAACCCGAACACATCCATCTGCACCTGCACTAACAAGCTTATTGTCTGCAAGCCATAGAACAGCGTTCGCACCTCCAGGTTGCGCATTTTTAATGGCAATATTCCTGAGAGGCTTTGCAACACTCCAAACATAAACATGCGTGTCAAGCGAACCTGAGGCGCAATTTCGACCATCGGGGGTCCATGCTAAAGAAATAATTCTGGCTGAGTGGAATGACCATCGTGAGGTAATAAGCTTAGTAACAACGTTGTTAGCACCAGTACACGTTGGGTAAGGGCTATGCTCACCTTTCGTTCTGTGACATCGAAAAGAGAAATGCGTCCACTTGACTAGGGATAGGTAGAGATTCAGAGACTCAGACGTGGAATAGAGAACCCAGAGTACTGACATCTCCAGAAGCTAGTAACTTCCCATCAGGTGAGAATGCTAATGCTGATATCAATGCCTTATTTCCTTCCAAAACAGCAATTTCTTTCAGCGCTTTTCCATCCCATTCGTTCAGATACACTTTCTGATCTTCGCCCCCAATAGCAAGTATTGAGCCACTTGCTGCAACAGCGCTGGGAACAAATTTCGGCTTGATCTCATACAATTTCTGGTTAGATCGGAACGCTTCTAATAATTCAATTTCTGCAACAAATACGGTCGAGTCCCCTAAGATTGCAATACCCTTTGGTTGCTTAGATGTCCCAACTGATCCTTGTCTGGAAAGATTCATGAGAAATACAACAGAAAAGGTGTTTGATGATTGACAAACAGGAAGTTATTCTGACTGATATCAATCACCCGAACATGATCGTCAAACCCGATAGAATACAATTTGTTATCAGACGGGGATGAGGCAATGCCGGAAACAAAGTTTGAGTGTCCTTGACCACTAATGGTTGTTGCTTCACTCGTCAATGCGGAGTACGAATATACGCGACCATCAGCGGTGCCTGTATAAAATGTGTCCGATGTTGCTGGAGCAGAGGACGTGATAGAATTTTGTGGAGCCTAAGTGTGATAAATCAATAAAAAGTGATCAAGTGTCAAAACAAAGGCTCACAGATAGCACTCGAACGGGTTTATCACCTGTCCTCCGGTCAAAGATATTTAGTGCCCCAGATAAAGATAATGACACGATATCCTGTTCCCCACTCCATGTATTCCCTACTTGCTGATTGTCGACGCCAGTTCCAATTGTCCATGTTGTCGTTGCTTTACGTGCTTCGACGTCCCCTGTAGTCCATACATTACTTCGTTTGGTACCAGACATCAACCAGTTGGTGGCTTACAGAGTTTGACAGTGCAGTCAGCGGAGGACGTTATTAAAGATCGGCTATCTGGGCTCCAACAGCAAGCCATCTAATTTTGTGCGCTGTGACATGTAGCACAATCATAGCGACTTATGTATACGTACGATGCTTCCTTTGTGAGGACTGTCAGTTAACTCGAATAAAGTGTCTCCAGTTTTACCATCATAGGTAAATATTTTGTAGTCAGAACCGACACTAGCAAAGTAATCCCCTGATGGAGCATATTTGACATCTTGGACAAATTTGGTGTGCGTCTTTATTGACTTTGAGAGAAATAAGATAAGCAATTGCGTTACTTAATTACCATCATATCCCTACCTTTGAGTACTTGTAAGGTGGTCCTAAAAAAGATGAAACAAATAAGGGAGAATGTTATGATCCAAGGTAATTAGTGACCTTCGTGGAAAATGATCTGATTATCATCTCCTGCGGTGACAGCCCGAAATGGGCGTTGGTATCTGATGGATACAGCATTGACAACCTAAGAATGGTTAGCCATATGCACCAACATAGCGATGCGCAGGATGATACTTTGGAATGACCAGTAATTTCCCCTGTTGATGAGCCGGTATCCATCATAAAGGCATGTCCAAACCTGGCATCATTAAATGAGTGAGTGTTCATATACGCGTCCATGAATAAGCATTGACTTGTCCTGGCTGTTTCCAACAGCGATTATGCGCTTACTCTCACCATCCCAAGACAAATCGTTACTGCAAGGAGTATGTCAATTCATACGCTCGCTTTATCGATAATAAATCATACATGCATCCACCCAAGACCTTGTAATCTCCCTTCACTGCTTGATCCTCTCCAATAGTATCCCAAACTTTGACTGTTTCGGCCGATTCATATGCTGGGGATGGGGAAAAATAAAAGTCCAGTCACATACCCATTCCTGATGCATCTGCAGATGCGCAGTAATAGCCAGATGGCGAGATACGGGCTACAGTCGTGGTATGAACATGCCCAGAGTAAGATATTGTGCGAGATGGGTCCTAAAACAGGGTATTTAGATTAGACCATTAATGGGAGGTATATGATAACTGGATACCTTCAAATCACGGATCTATCGCAAAGAGTGCACCCTTAATACTGCACAGGCTTGGAGGAACTGTCAGAACTGTACATACCAATACTGTCTTGCCATTCACATAAACGATCTTGCCATCCTTAGTAGAACTAAGCTTTGTTGATGTGCCTCGAGCAGTGGATGGGTTGGCTCCATAAAGAGCAGTTTTTCTGAACGACATTGCCAGAAAGGATTGAGAGTAGTCTGGTGTGAGTGAGAAGGACTACGCTTTGCTTTAGACGTTGACTGATATTTATGAAGCTGCGCAATCACGATGATAACCTTGTTCAGTCTTTGAAGCATACTTAGAAATACCTAAAAAGGAAATAATGTAGGCAACTGATCAGGAAGTGTTTGAAGAAAATATTATAAATGCAAATCAGAACGGTTGTCAAAGGATAAATCTGTATGTAGAAGTTGAAAGGTAGTCATGATGGTTCGTCGCAAAAAAAAGGAGAAAAAGAAAGCTGGAAAATGGGCAAATGGAACGGGATGGCAGTGGCTAGAGGTAATATGATATATGAAGTTGGGAATGAAAAAAAATTCCGTGATATGCAAAGTAAAGTAGAAGGAATATAGACGAGTAATCAATTGTGGATATATGAGAGGCCGCTTCATCATTTATTCGCAGCAACGGCAAGTGCTTTGTCCTTCAAAACTGAAGGATAACTGTTCATAAGGTGTGCCAGTGCACGGAGATCTTCTTGGTCAAGTAAGGCAATGGTTACTTTGGGCTAGATACCAAAAATAAGAAAAAAAGAGTATGTGTCAAGCAGAATGTCAAGACTTACCGCTCCTTTGATACCAAAAGATTTTACGACTTTGAACCTGTTGGAAAAACAAAAATTAGTATGCCATTCGGGCTTGTAGCAAGAAGGACCAACAATTTGTCTCCCAACTGCTGCTTCTGTGCTTGCACAGGTTTAACCAAAAGGCTATCAATGAAGTCATCCGTGGCCTGAACAATTACAGGGTCTGCTTTTGGTATAGGGAGGCCGGTAGCTGAAGATGATGAAGCAAGTCGGATTATTTCCGCAGCAGGCAGGCGGGCTAGTGACGCAACGGTGTGGGATGAGGCGTTATTTCCGGGTGTTGCGGGTAAGGGAGAAGCAGCCGCAGAGGGACCTCTCGAAGTTAATTCTGGTGTTTGTGGAGAGTTGTTAGCAAGGGAGTTTTTCTTGCTCTGCGGCGTGGTGGGGACTTGGGGAACAGCATTCGTAGCTTGATTTTCAATGGTTGATTTCTCTTCTTCACCTTCATCACTATCCAGAACCATCTTTGCATCGATAAGTTTCGCGCGAAGAACCTCAGGATTGAATAGGCACATGGCACGTTCGCGCTTAGGCAAGCTCATCAGTAAATCGGTGAGCTCGGCTTGTCGTGTAGATTCAATTTTGGTGATTGCGGCAATCATACGATCTCTTTCTGATGTCGGGGCGATGGAGCCAGAGGGAGACGATGTCCGGGGTGGTGTTGTTAACGAGGCACTAACGGAAATTGGTGTAGATGGATGGTCTGGCGCGCTTGCTGTTGCGTTCAATGTGGCTGAATCAAGAAGACGAGAATCCTGGGATGCTGATACAGACCGAGAGGGTGATTTCTCGGGGGAGTGGTTCTTTGGCGGAATCTTGGTTTGAACGATGTTGACCTGATCCTTCAGTTTTACCGGGTCTTCGATATATTGCAACACTTCGCTCAGAGTCACGTTGACCAGGGAGGATACGATTGTGTCTATGTCATCAGAAGGCACAGATGGCAATTTTTGCACCCGACGAGTAAGTTCTCCGGTAAGAACTTCTCTACGAACCACAGGAGACAGTGCTGCCAAATTATCATATCGTAAAGGGAGATTGAGATTTCCAACAAGCGCAGCCTATTATAATCTTCAGAATTCCGAAAAACTTTCTGAAACTGCACTAACATTGTAATAACTTCCAGAGCCCCTTCTACCTCTTTCAGGACGTTCATAACTGGCTTTGGGAGAGCCAAGTGCAGAGGGGTGGTGCCGTGGGCTAGGCCAACCAGCGTGGCTATCACCGGCCTCACTGGCTGTGGGACTTGTGGCACCACTTGAGCTCCTTGGATGTCCATTATGCCCAAACCGTTGTGCGAGTTTTTCTTGCCGCAATTGCTTGGGTTCATGTAACCTGACTACTATTTGCTTAGTCCCAAGGAAAGCGCCGTTCATGGCATTCAGAGCGGCAGCAGCTATAAACGATCTAGCATAAATTTTGCTGAACATAATGTATAGTTCGATAGGAACTCGCCTTGATCAGGACTTTGATAAGATACAAATCCAAAACCACGACTTTCACCATTCTCATTTCGCATGACGCGTGCACTTGGGATGCAGGGTTGAAAAACGTGTCTCCATACAATGAGTATTATGGTCTTACCTCACTATCTGTCCAAACTATAACGCAATATAATGAGATCTGATTTACGATGACATTATAGTATCATACCTGACGGAAATGTGAGAACAAACTATTCGAGTCGATTTCGGGGTCCAAATTCTAAACCAACTTAGTCAGTATCAACCCTCAAAAAGACTTGAGCGACTCACCTTACAAAATAAATTGCAAGGATCAATCAATCCACTATGACTATTCGAACCTGGACCGGATACAGGAGCGATTTGTACCTGCTGTCCAGGACCATGGACAAATGACGCCAGAGGTTGAACTGGAGAGCGAATGGGAAATGTATTACCTCGAGGGGGAGAATACTTAACTGATATTAACATGGGTACTTTTAGAGTGAGGAGACGACCATACGTACCTGAGTTGAATAGGTAGTAAATGGACCTTTAGCGGGCACAAAGGATGGCGCAGTGGCATTGAAATCAGCCACGTTTCCACTGGTCCTCCTCGGTTGATATACCTGAACAGCAATATTCTGGCCTTCAACTTCTGCGCAGTGTAGCGCTTCTTCAGCTTGTTGTGCATCTCCTTCGTTCCAAAACTCCACCATTCCAGTATCACTCCCGAAATGTGTTGGTGTGCGAGTTGAGGCGAGGGCCCCATATGGTCTGAAGAGGTCGTATAATTGAGCATCCGTAAAATTGGGCGGTAATTGTTTCACGAGCCGAGGCAAAGCAGATGGAGGTGGCAAGGGAGTCGGCGGGTTAGTCGGCGGGTATGGGGATAGCACTAATGGCACAGGAGGGGAAATGTTCGGAATAGGACGTGATTGAAGGGTAGCAAGAGCTTTCTCAGCTGTATAGCGAAACAAGATTAGAGGAATATAGAGCTTGTACACAAAGACGCGTTCCTAAGAATATTGAATGACATACCTCTGTCAAGAAACTTGAATTCTATTGTTCCAGACAATATAGTATCGGGCGTGTCGCGCACGATCCTAGGTCTGAAAGGTCCACAATTTGCGAATGCCATTGCCAAATACTCGTCAGTAATATACGATGGGAGATTACTGATGTATAAGAGGGGTTCGTGAAGATAAGGATGAGGTTGTGGACCTTGCAAGTCATCTAGAGAATGGTTATAGCCTGGATCCATCTTGATTATCGTGATTTGGAAGGATGTTACTGAGAGACGTAAAGAGTTGAAAGAGAAAGAGCACGGACAGCGTCGTTGACAATGAGTCAGAAGCAACGACCTCGTTGATGTGTGCAGAGAGCCAATGAATGAATGGCACAGAAAAATGTGGCTTGGGTCGCAATTGTTTATGTAAGCAACATACAGTACTACTAACAACTATGGATGTCGACTTCTATATCATATTCTCAGTCTTGCTCCCTTTCGACAATGTTGACGTACATACCGACGAGATGTGTGCCGACGACGAGTTTTGAAAACATCCCCATAGTAAATTTTCTGGCTGTCATTAATCGTCGTCAAACTCTCTTCAATATGTTACAAATCCATATCTCACCTTTTGCCATCATTAACGTCGTTCACCACTGTGGCTGGTACAGGAACTGCAGCACCAAGACAAACAGACACCGCACATATGAGAACGATCACATAAGTACAATACATGGTTGCCAGTTGTAGCAAGCAGGAGAGCCATTATATACTCTAGTACAACCGCGGCATTTCTTGGTCGTAGTCCTCGATCGCTTCCTCAAGAATACCTGCAACCCGGTGGTAACTTCGCACCATCACAACTTATAAAATGGATACTCTTAACTATATCAGACGTAAGCCCTCTTTAGTTGAAATACTTTGAGGATGAGAATTGCGTTAAATGTCATTAGCAAATGTCATTAGATTACAAAATTCATTAATAAACAGAATGGACAACTGCCCCATTCAGTTATCTTCTTTAGTCGCTGTAGCTATTTCGCCTCCATAATTCTTCAACGGATCCTTCCGTAAGGCCTCTGCTTCTGAGGCCGGGATAGGTAATTTGGCTCCTTCCTTTTTTACTCTCATAACAGAATTTGGGATGGGTGATGATATACCTGGAGAACAGGCTGTGTCCTATACATGGTAATCAATTAGATTTGGTCATTCAAAGGGAAATAAAGTGTCTACTTCGTCTCTGAATGGTATAAATAGTGGTTTCTGCTCCTCTTCAACGAAAGGTGTGAACGAACTTTTAGCAGATGCCTTCTGAGTTGTGCCATTCAGCGAAGTGGCACTTGATGGAGGCAATGATTCAGCAGGGTCTGGATCCCGGTATATAACTACCTTTGAACTCGAAGCAGTAGCGGAGCCAGAAGCAAGTCTTTTAGAGCGGCCTGCTTGCTTGATAGTCGTCCCAGCTAACTTCTTGACCTCGGGTATATTTTCTTTGATTCGTGTTTTACGTGTACCAATGTCGTCCCATGTGCCTCCAGCTGCTCCCGATTCCGAACCTGACGGGTCGACAAATATTTGAAGTCGACTGTTGTTTGAAGCTGAGGAAACAGGAGCACGAGTACTTTGGCTTTGTGCAGAAGGTAAAGAATGTGTCAAGGTTAGTGCGCGCCTCGAAGGTGGGGCAGCATCGGCCGCCACTGGTGTTGGAAGAGTCACATTAGACATCATTCGTTTCTGGAAATCAGCGTATCTGTTTTCTAGATGTTCTAACGGTGATGCTCGTCGGGCTATTCCGAGAGCGTATGCTTCATCCGCTTCTTTTCGTCTGTGTCCCTAAATCAGCGCCGCAAGGCTGAAAACGGGCTCGAATTCACGTACCTTCCATCCCGTTCCAATACAGCTGCATGTTCCTCATACAACAGTGCAAAATTGGTGCCAATGTCATTTGAAAGCAAAAACTTGTAAATAGTGGTTGGCCGCTCAACATAACTGGCATACAGTAGCCATAGTTTGAGATATTTCAATTCTCCTCGCCAACGGCCGCCTCTTTCGTCTTTCAAAACTCTTGTGGCTTCCTCTAGTAGCTCTAGAAGCCCTGATTCTGTACTATGACCTTGAGGGTAATTCTCAAGAGTCCAGTAAACAAGTCGGCAGTATGCTTCTAGTGGATCCCCCTCCTCATCGTCTAATGAAAGTTCCACGTTGATTCGAAGCCGGTTGCGGGTTGCTGACAGTTTTGCTTCTCTTTGAGCATGTGGAGTTGACAAAATTGCAGACAATGCGGTGACTCTGCGACCAGTACCAAGAGGTTGGATATTCTCTTTGGCCGCTTCGAGAACATCACAATCTACAATAGGAGGTTCATCTCCTTGAAGATATACATCTTCATCGGACATTGTGATAGTGTTATTCTGAGAATACCAAACTTAAGGTCGCGAATCCCGCGATTTCAGGGTTGGATTGTTCGTGTTAAACACGTGACCGTTTCGTTATTTAACCGATTTCAATTTTATGCAAATATATACAAGTACAAATCGCAAAAACAAATATACACGTTTATATAGTAAGTATTGAAGGCGAGGATTTAATCAAGGAATATATCGGAATTCAGGCGCCTGGTCAAGGGTGTAAGAAAAATAAACAAGAGTGACGGATAGATATACCTTATCAGCGAGTTCACTAGTATCAACTTTGGCGTTTGGTACAGGTCTTCCATAAAGTTTATCGCGACGAGCATTATCCATGCGATAAGATATCTACAAATTGTTTTTAAAAAATGAGACAAAAGTTTGTTTCAGTGAAACTCACACTCAAAATGATGGCACATGCGGCGGCGAGGAATTCAAGAGCACAAGAGACTGACAACCGTAAATATTTTTAAGTCAGAAATGCAAAGCGGAACTACACTCACTAGCAAATCCTCTCCTGTGGATAGGAATCAATAACCAATTCATGCAAAGTACATAAAACACTTACACATAATTAGGGCCATCCGACGTTGGGAAGATATGGGATCCAAGGACACTACCGCATTGACCGATGGCCATGAACATCGGAATACCGGTTGCTTTTTTAGTTTCGGACCCCAAATTGTGCGCAACTGGATATCTATAAGTTACGCATCATTGTCCGGTAATACAAGAAACGTACACCATGCAATAATTATTCCGATGGTTGTGTATGTTCCACTGGTAATACAGAATGTAGCAAAATACCTGACATGATTATTATGATGCACAACAAGGAGGAGGCTGCTCTCTGGTTAGCAATTTCAAATCCAGGAGAACAAGATCTGCGACCTACAGATATCCAATTCCTCCAATAGAACTAGCTATTGCCATAAAAATACCCCGAGATTGCAACCTATCGGACGCGATAGAAAATAATAACAATACTGCGGCAGCAACAGCGTAGGGTGGGACAGAAAATAGCTGCGCGCGGGCATTGGCTGTATCATGTTATGACAAGGTTTGCAAATGAGAAAAGAGCAGCAACATACTGAAGCCGAAAGTTTTGATAATGGTGGGCAAAAAGGCCGATATCGAGGCCAAGGCACAGTTGAGGCCAAAGTAAATGACACCTCCTACATAGATCTGATCCGCATATTAGCCGTATACTTGTTTTTAAAGGAATTGACGACTTACCCTCCAGTCGCGGAATGCGAAGCCAATGTGAGCTAATGCATATCAGAACAAGTTATATTAGACATAATATTAGTTGACTACCTTTGTTGACTGTTGCGCCTGTATCTCCACTGGTAGACCTGTTCATCCTCTGAATGGCGATCTTACGTTCATCTTCGGTAAGGTACGTCGTCGACTCCGGACGGTCGGGTAAGAAGAAGAATGTCAAAATACCGAGAAGCACTGGAGGTATTCCCTAAAGGCACTAAAATTAAGAAGCTTGCATGGTTTGAAAGTGGAGAGAACAGACCTCGATGACGAAAAGAAGCCTCCAGGGTTGAACCGAACTATGAATATTTTGTACCCCGAACGCAATCAATCCACCAAAAGCACCAGCAACGGCAGCAAAACCAAACCAATACGCCATCTAAAAGTGAAGAGTTAGAAGGTGGTGACAATGAACGCGGAGAGGATGTGAGAACTTACCCGTACTCCCATTTCGGCTTTGGTGTAGAAGAATGCTACAGATAAAGCATTAGTCTGTGTCAAGTCCATTTGATCAAGATCGACCCACAAAAGTATAGGGGTATCGCAGGTCCGAATCCTGCCTCAAATACACCAAGGAATATCCTTGCAACTAGAATACCACCGAAATTGAAGCCAGAGGCCTATACACACATACGCTTTAAATGAATGGAACGAGAACTGCAGCCAAAAATATCTCACCATCAGTGTAGATGAAATTCCCCATCCGATGGCAGAACAAGCCATCCATACGCGGGGAGGAAAGAGTTTAGACACGATGGTAGCAGGCACTTGACATAAAATCTGGAAGTGTAGGTTGAGCTTACTGACGTTCATAGCCTCGGTATGATACCTACATATGAGAAAAAGAAGACCGAGACCGCCCAGTCGAATAGTTTGCCATTCTTGTCACCTCCGAGGATGTCTTCAGGTAAGCCTTGTAATCGTGCATTACCAAGATTGGAACGGTCGAGATCTATGTAAACGATGAGGAAGAAGACCGCGAAACTATAGGTGATAACCTACAAGCAAAAAGATAGAGGAAACATGCAAAGGGGAGTATACGGTTGTCGAGTTTCCGGACAAGCTTCCTTTCTTCTGCGGATATTTCAGCGACACCTTGGACGTCCGAATCTGTTTCTGATCTATATTCCAACTTCGTGTCATCATAACCTTTGGAGAGTTCATCGCTACGGGTATTGGATGTCATCTCGGTTACTAAAGGGATGTGGGGGAGAAGTTGTTAGTAACTTGGATGTTCGGACTGGTTATGCATACTATTTATCTGCTGGTCGCTTTTGCATCGAACCAAATGGATCTAGCTTCTCCCACTCCAAAAGGTAAGTCAGATCAGTATGGGGATTGGTTAAGATCATGTGTTATGAACTTGATACATCTAAGATACAAGCGGGGTGAAATGACATCTAGTTCATGTTAGGGACATGTAGAGGCTGCTGTAAAGCCAGATGGTATCGCATGGTGGGTGTCGGCCGAAGAGATTCTGGTGGGAAACGCAGAGTTGTCAAATTGTTGGTCGCCGCCAGCAAATTCTCCATAAGACGGGGGTAACGAGAAGCATGTTGAACCGAGGACAGACCGATTACGATGTCGCATGGTATGTGCCGTCAGGGGCAGATGAATGTGATCCTAAAACTTCTGAAGGTTCTGAGGCTGTTGACGTTAAATGTGCCTTCCGGACTGAGCAAGCAAATATGCCAGCCATCAAGTTCATATTACAGCAGAGATTGAGCTGAACATGACATGACTGTGCGTGAATAACCCATGAGGAGCACCACCCGGAAGCCACCCGGTCTTGCACGGTCCGTAATACGCCGTAGACCCTGCATTCCAATTGTCCCATACCACAAGAATACATAATAACACACCAGAAACATGGGTGGGGATACACAAATTTTCGGCTCGTAGTTCTATACTTAGGACTATACACAGAGCTTCCGGTGCTGCGAGTGTTTTAATTGGACCTAGGAACAAAGCGGCTATTCGGAACTCTGTCCCCTTCGAAGTTCGGATATGCTGTAGTACTGGCTGCTCTGAGCAGGTTAAGTATACACCTCTGGATTTCCCTACTCTGTAATCGCACTATCTCCGTGACACTTGGTGTGCATTTGAAAAGTTTCACAGTTCCACAGAAATTTTCGAGCTAAGCCCCAAGACATACGCGAATTTTTGGAGTCACCTTGGCTGTTTCATTGTTTTCCACCGGCCGACAATTCATTGCACTTATTCTCCACAATGTAACTCTCTAGATCTTATTCCTGGAGATTCTGCGGAAAGATAGGAACAAGGATGATTCGGGGGTCTCATTTTAGCGTTCGCGCACCACATGTGATGCATTGATGTGGCGCAGTCTCGTAAAACTAACTTTTTACGAATGATCACGTTTAGCGCTGCACTCCGGTTTGATAATAGAAACTACAGTCTTAAAAGGAACTTCAGGGTTTGTGGGACTTCCGAACGATGTACCCGCAGCAGGATGTAACGTCCGTACGAGGTATCCTGGAAAATCTCGATTCAACCATACTTGGTCAAGGGGTTTCTTCGCACACAAAATGAAGTGAAAAGCAATGAAGATTCTGGGGTAATCTGGGGTAAATGGTGTTTGATATGAAAAGCCGAAAACAATTCTGACAATGTATCCAATCATTAATACAATTATACATGCTTGAAATGGGCATTAGGAAATGTACCGTTTAAGTCACTCAGGGCTCTCTTGACCTTTACTCCTTGCTTGTATAAATATATCCTACCAAGGCGTGGAGGAAGTTTCTCCTCTCCTTCGGCCGATCGATGGAAATGCTCATGCTCCCTGCGACGTATCTTTTGATTTTATTTTAATATGTAACTAAGCTTCTGCGCTGTTGTCGGATACTAGTCGGATAAGGATAGAGTTTAAAAATACTAATAACTTCAGTCGAAAGGTTGGGAATGTTGATATGATTGGATGTTGAAAGGGAAGTAATTGAAAACCGAATCCCGGCCTGGAAGTTGAAAAAAAACTAAGTGGTGTCATACGTACCTCTAAAATCACTAAACAACTGGTTGGAATATTATATAACTGAAACTACACATTATTGCGGCGGTGATGGAGGAAGCCTCCGCTGATGGCACAAAAAATTGATATACAAACAAATCCATAACGGGCAGGATATCAGATATCAATGCCAAGTTTCCAACGCAATGACATCAAGTTGCCGTCCATTTGATTCACTAAGCCACGGCATGCCATAATATTTCATAAGAGCACGCGACAAAGATGGGATTGCATTGTAAGAAGAAGACGGCCGACAAACTTTCAATAGACATGAGAACAGTGTATGACTGTTCGGAGGGGTTGTAGAGGGGTCTTCATATCTTGCTCGACGGCAATTCTATATATCAGACATCTGATGGACAGTCGGTTGGATGTTGCCGTGAGGAAGTAGGTTAAGACGAACCTCATTTCTCGAACGAGGGTCTTGAGTTATTTGACAAATTACGGTAATGAATGATTTGGGAGTCTGGGAGATTGGTTTTGCTCGCACAGCCGCACGGATTATGTTCGCCCACAGCAACAGACATCCACTTAGGACATATAAAATTGGCCAACACAAGTTTTCAGCCCGGGATGAAGGTGGCGTGGAGAAAGAAAAATGGTCAGATACTATGACTTACCTAGTGTTGCATATTTTGATTGGCTGGATACATACATGAACTGTATTCCTACAGATTGAATCGTTCAATCTTTTTTTGCTGGTCAAAGGCCACGGTGAGGGTTTCGCAGGCCTATGTAGGCGAATTTCCCTTGCCCTAGTCTCACTGCACCAAAATACAAAGTAAAACGGTCTGAAGGCGATTGAGAGGTTGTAATTAATAAGGTGGACAATAAAGCATATTTCCATAGGGCTGTTGCAGGCAAGGGCACGAAGTTAGCAAGGCATGACGAGGGCGCAGGAAAAGTATGTTACTAAAAGTAAACGATAGTGAGACGGAACGAAACAGAGAAAATAGTGAGACGAACATAGAATAGTGAAACTAAGGCATGGACATACTAGACACGATACCTCAGAAAGACTGAAAGTTTGAATTTGAAAGCACAATATGTTTAACGGTGGAATTCGTTTCCACTGATACGAACAAGACAATTTTAACGTATGATGTATTACGTACAAGAGTATTACAATCAAAAATTTTATTTTTCGGAATGACCTGATTTCGATACAGTATATAAAATGTCTTCCTCTCACCCCGCTTGACACTCATTCCTTCTTCCCTACCTTCTTGTCATACGTGAGTCTTACTTTGTCTCTATACTTGATGATACTTCAATATCTCATGACGTGTATTATATTGTACACTCTGGATACACATCCTGCGGGATCCATTCAAGTCGCTGATTTTTTCTGCTTCAACTTTGGCTTTCCTATTATTTTCACTGACACTTTCCTTCTAGACAATGTCTTCCACTACACAAAACGAGGATCCCCGCGACTCTATGCGGATGCAAAACTATACTCAGTACTGGAACGATGACCCGTCCCAAGATAAAAGTAATGACAAGCGTCTAGGTAATTACACTGAAGTTGTGAATGGTACGGAATGGTTGTCTCTATTTTTTTTGTCATGGAATTGATACTATGTTAAAGGGTTCTATGACGGTGTCACTTATTTGTATGAGTACGCTTGGTCACAGTCCTTCCATTTCTCGCGCTTTTACAAGGGTGAAGCTTTCCTCGCTTCTCTCGCTCGCCATGAGCACTACCTATCAGCACACATGAATCTTAAGCCCGGCATGCGCGTCCTCGACGTTGGGTGTGGAGTTGGTGGTCCTGCTCGTGAAATTGCCCGATTTTCCGATGCAAGAATAATTGGTGTAAACAACAATGATTTCCAAATTGCCCGGGCAAGAAAATACACAAAGGAAGCGGGCTTGGAAGACCAAGTCACATTTGTTAAAGGAGACTTTATGAAACTCGTGGAACAATTCGGAGAGGGTTACTTTGATGCAGGTATGTTGTTCGATGTTGATAAGCTGTCTAGTCATTAATATTTGTTTGCAGTTTATGCCATAGAGGCTACTGTTCATGCTCCTTCTTGGGAAGGTGTATATGGACAGATCTTCAAAGTCCTCAAGCCTGGAGGAGTGGTGAGTCCTGAATAGAGCTCAGTGATAATCCCCTAACCACATTGACAGTTTGGTCTGTATGAGTGGTGTATGACTGATGACTGGGACCCAACGATTCCTGAACACAAGGTTATTGCGCATCAGATAGAGATAGGAAACGGTATTCCTGAGATGCGTCCCGTTGCCCAAGCTCGTGACGCCCTTCGAACTGTTGGCTTCCAAGTTGAATATGAAGAAGACTTGGCGGATCGACCTGACCCAATTCCGTGGTATTATCCTTTGGAGGGTGATATCCGCAAGGCTCAAACATTGTGGGATGTCATTACAGTTTGGAGGATGAGTTGGCATGGGAAGATTATCAGCCACAACTTCTTGCGTCTTATCGAGCTCTTCGGCGCAGTTCCAAAAGGAACGTATGAAGTGAGTCAAGCATTGAATATTGCTGCTGAAGCACTAGTACGTTCAGGACAATTAAAGGTTAGAATATTTTAAGAATTTGTTATGACGATTTGTCTAACGGAATTTGATTACAGCTGTTCACCCCGATGTACCTAGTTATCAGCCGCAAGCCTCGGGATTGATAGAGTGTAGTGGGACATGTGTTGTCATTATAAGATATACCATAATATTATGATAATTGGATTTTGCGAGTGAAAGGATCTGGACTAGTTTTTGAATCCGCGAGTGTACCTCGGCAAATTCCGATAGCCGTCAAATCTCGAGGCTTCGGGATGCCACCCGCAAGCGCCATCCTGTGTAATGGCCAGCGATCCCAGGGTACACAAACCTCGCCTACCCAAAGCTTACACAGACCAACAGTTGGCATTTCTCAAGAGGTTGTTGCTTTTATCGTTCGTTCTTTACCATAAAGTCTTCAACTTGTTCTTTGTAGCCACCTCCCACAATTTGAGAGACGATCGCAAGGTTCAATACGAGGAGATGCGAAGAAATTTGCTCTTGAGCGTGCCTCGGATTTCATTGTGCAATTCGGGCTCCCGGAAGAGTTTGTCGGAGTCGAGGAGTCAGAATCGCGATTCAAAGAAGTTTGTTGTCTTCTAGTTCTCCTTACAAGTGTCCTGACCACGTCCTCGCCAGCAAATATACAATTGGTTTAAAAACACCATCGGTCGCAATAGGCGAAAACTAGAAGGAAGACCAAGATCAGCAAAGAAGGTTGCAGAAAAGGGTACCTTCCCCATTCTTCGCTCAACAATCCTTTCTTATCTAACCATCACCTTGTAGCTACTAATGACCTCGGTTGGTCTGCAAATGTTGCCCCTACAAATGTCGTGCCATATCCCCAAGCAGAGTCCAGTAACAGTCCTGTGAATCCATCACAATCTATTATCTCACCTATCCAATATGCGGGGTTGCAGCCTAGCACAACAATACCGCCTCTTCCAACAGCCAACCAGACATCCCATAATCATGCCATAAATATTGGTATCACTCAAAATACCCTACGGGACGCCTTTCTCCAGGGCCTTGACTCTTCAACCTTGGCCACAATGATTCAATCTTTCGTACTAGCCAATCCTTCGTCTACCCCACTGATACCAGTAGTCGTTGCTCTATTCGACGCCATTTGTGCAGATTCAAGTTCGGGGCCTCTATTGAATAGAGATCCACACCCATACCTTCGACGTTTTCTTGATGCATCTATTTATTTCACATCTGTAATTGTTCATGCTGGAGTCTCCGGGCCTTTGGCGGGACCGCGTGCTCTGCAGATGCAGATACGTAGAATGTCAACTTGGATTCCTAATGCTCCTATCTCCCAAGGGCCTTCCTCACAATCAACATCGGCATCATCATCCATATCAGATGAAATGCAACGCATTGCAAATGATAGGCAACGGCGCAAGGATCATATACAATGGGCACGCATTCATGCTGCCGCACTAGAACTGGGAATGCTTGCCATGGGCCTCGTGGGTGATGCTGACAATAGTGGCTATGCGTATGCGATGGGCAGAGCATTTTCTGAGATGGTAGCGAGAGATGCTGTTTGGGAGGCTGATGAAGTTGAGTGGGTTGCTGGTATATGTGTTCTAAGAGCTGTCATCAGAACTGCTGTAAGAGGCGATCGTAGGCAACGGAACGAATATGATGAACTCCTCAGGACATATGAAGGCAGATGGAAAGAGATTAAAGATGAAGCTCGTCAAGCTCTCGTCACTGTGAGTGTTCCATAATGGAGTGGTATCCGCTCAACTCATCATTTTGTTTAGGAGGTACTTTTGGCTGCAAAAGATGACTTGGCAAGATTAGATGAGTCATTGTCATAAGGGTACACTGTCCATTGTCATCACTACCACTGTGTGTATTTCTTCGTTCGTATCCTCTGTATTCACATACCTACCTTTGTATAATACTTGTTTGTAATACCCAAAGGCGCTACAATCGTAAAAAAAATGCATATAAAATTATACGTAGGTATCAAAATGGTCCACTACTCTCTGTAGTACATCCTCTGCATGCTTCCTCTCGACAAAGCTACAAGGTTATGGTGAGTCTGACAACAATTGTTTTATTTTGCTTTGAAGCTTACCCATGTGGTTCTCTTGGATAAATTACCAACTGCACACTTTCTCTTCCTCTTTCTCCTGCCTTTCTTTTCAACCCTCTGTAGAAACCAATCGCTTGTCCTACTGGAACTCGCTCATCTTTTTCGCCGTGCAATATCAGAACTGCTGTCGTTACTCCAGAAACTGCATGTATTGGGCTGCGTTTTCTCTGATCATTTCCGGGATCACCTTGATTCCATGGTGCCATTTGTCCAATCTCTGTCTGGGTTCTATCAAACCAAAGTTCTTGAACATTTTAACCAAACTTACTTCGAGTTCTGGTGATCCAGACTCACAAACCATCCCTTCCCAGTTGACTGCGCCTGCCCCGACTATTGCTGCTTTAAATCGCGTCTTCGTCTTTGTGACTCCCCAAGCTGTCAAAGAACCCCCTAATGTGCTCATGGATTTAATTTCGTTCTTCATAAAATCAAAGGGAAGACTATACCGTGGCTCCATCCAGCAACTCCGAGTCTTTCGGGGTCTGCCAATCCTCGTCGAATGACCTCGTCAATCATACTCTCGCAGTCTGGCCAATCATAAGATCCGATTCCTGTACTGGCGGAATGGGCAAAATCATGGCCACGACCCTGACCTGGTTTGGTATGTGAATCGCCTATTTTCGTTGAAAAAAAATGCGAAATGAACTCACTCCCTCTGTAATTCGGTGATATCACCAGATATCCAGATGATGCCAGGAACTCGCGCCAGTTACAGAAATATGGCATGTAATCTGGATAATGGTGAGTCGCATAAGATGATCCACGTCGAATTATGACACAAACCTGGGATATCCCGCCTAATTATATTGGTTAGATTTTGAGTAGATCAAGATTGCCAAATGTACTTACCGGTATGGCCCCCCGTGGATGAAAAGGATTGTGGGCAAGCGTCTGTTTCCGTCTCTGTATCCTGGAGGGTATCTTACTAGTCCACTTAAAGGTGTTCCATCGTTTGTAACCCATCGGATAACCTCGGTCCTTATTTCTACTGCGTCGGCCAGCCATTGTAGATGCGAGGACAGTTGAACCTTCTTCTTAATCTTGCCAAATTCTGTAGTGCGGCCTACCCATACGTTCGGTGGTTCATGACGAGGGCCGGAACTCAACACTGCAGCAAAGGCAAAGGACACAGTCCCATCTTCAGCAGTGACCTTCTTCGCATCCCATGCTCCAAACCATATCGCATCTCCATCCGTTTGATATAAGGTAAAAGCCGGCTGACCCGATCTTGGGTTATCATTTGACAGACTGATGACGTCGATGTGTGTCTCAACATCATTACAAACTTCTACTGCGATCAATCCATCGTTTTGAAGGTTCTTGTCGCTGGTTTTCATGTCTACTATACGAACAGCATCTTCGTCACGGCCGTATAACTTGTCTTCTTCCGCCATATTTTCGTTCGCGGAGCACCCAGACAAGGAATGAATAAACAAGGTTCTGGCATCTAGTGGATTATGAGGTTCATATGATTGTAAAGTCGCGACGCGGCCAGATGGCAACCAGATGTTCTGTCCAGAAGGAGAACGAGGATAATACCCCATAGTTATTGCCCTCTGCTCGGGAGTCTCCACAGCAATGCTCTCCATCAAGACTTTCATCTCCGAATATTCGCTTCCTCGGTTTTCTCTGAGGCGATACAGCAGTTGTTTGCTATCTCGGCTCCATGTAGCATGTTCGACATGCATATCATCGCGAATACCTGTTAAATGAATGATTTGCTTTGTATACAGATCGAACACCTTTAGCCGAGACAGCTTGATCTTTTCTCCCATCACTTTAGCATCATCTCTATCCTGCAACTTTCTAGCTTCTTCCTCCGTCGCTTCATCGATGGTGGTGAAAGCAATATATCTCCCATTTGGTGATATCTCAAAACCTTGGATGCCCATCTTGCTCATGTCCGTTGATATTATATCCGGTTCCTTCTCTACCCCCGCGCCCTTGCCAGGCTGAAGCACATATATATTCCCTGGTCCGCCAGGATGCAGTCTATCGGATAAGAAATATACCTCTTTTCCGTTTGGATGCCAGACCCCGGCTCTGTCATTGTATTCACCATTGGTCAGCTGCCTTGCGCTATATTCTACATCGGTGTTGGCAATCCAAAGTTCGGAAAGCGGTCTGTTGCCTGACTTATAGAAGGGTTGTACCTGGTATAGTACTTGCATTCCATTGGGACTGATTTTCACATCTCGGACCTTGGTCGTTGATGCGATACGCTGTGGTGTGTGGGTTATAGTTCCGTGGGCTAGCATGGTTCCTCTCGGAAAGACAAATGATGGGGGTGGTGCTAAAAGTGAGGAATTTGACGTTCTATATAAGGGTCTTTTATAAGATCCATCTACTTGAATGCTTTTGCACTGATTGGGTAATTAGGTATCGCTTAGCCATGCAACTGGTGGTGCGAAACATTGTCTCGTGTGTAACTAATTTTGCTTCACAGATACGCGTGACTATTAGTATCTTCTCATGATGGGGCATACGAAACGTCCTGGTAAATTTTTTCCAAAATACCGTGAGATCCGGACGTAGGGAGCATTTCATACCTCTGGTTTCCAATTGGATGATGTTGGAACATGGATCAATATCAGGAGGTTGCTCCACGTCTTTGTCGGTCCAAGTTAGAAGTAAGGGTATTATTCTACCTTTTGAGATAAGAGTGTCTATCAAGACAATTATGAGTATTTAGTAGTACCATCAGCAAAAAGGTCGCAACTGTGTATTGCAAGATCGGCCTTTCAAGATAGCCGGAAGTATACTTTTCTTGAAAAGGTGACACAATCATGTAGACTAGTTTCCAATCAAAACGTCTAAAAAATTTCCGGGTTTTCGGTTGTTTTCGGTTGTTTCTCGGTTACCGGAAACTGAAAACCAGGCAACCGAGAAACACATTGTAAATAGCAATTTTACTGTGCGAAAAATACAAAAAAAATACTAATCTACCCAATATCTGTACAGTATCTAATTGCCCATAATAAATTCATGTGCGTGATGGTCAACAAAATGATTCACAAAAAAAGATTAACCAGTCCATTTTGGAGTTTAAACTCGAAAATACAGTATAAAATTTTGCACATATGAGTATCTAGGATTATAGTATATATATATAGGATGTTCTATGTAAAAAAGCTAAGCAATTGGTGGTTGAGTTTTTGAGATATAGAGAGTATAAGTTTTTGACTACACCCATGTGTTTGTCATAGTCGATAACATGAAGTCAGATCTAGCACAGCCTTTTTGATCGCATCAAAACGCGCATCAAAGTTTATTTCAGCAGTGTACAACTCACATTTCGCATGGTATTTGCTCTACGCACTTCAGTTTTCGACGCTGCCTTTCGCAAATTTGCACAAAGATTCTCCTCAACAATACTTTTCGATCGATACCGCATACGAGTATTTCCGTTCACTCGTTCTGTTTAAAATCGACGTTTATCCAACAAAACATTCCTTAATTAATCATATCACATACCCCCCTTGCACATACCCCTCTTGCGCATACCCTCCACGCATACCCCCCTCGTATACCCCCCTCGTATATCCTCCTCGTATACCCTCCTTTTTTATACCCCCCTTTTTTATACTCTCTATGTATACCCCCCTTGTATACCCTCCTCATATACCCCCCTTGCATATCCTCCTTGTATACCCCCCTTTTGTATACCCCCCTTGCATACCCTCTGCGCATACCCTCCACACATACCCCCCTTGCGTACCCCCCTTGCACATATCCCCCTTGCACATACCCTCCATGCATACCCCCCTCATATATCCTCCTTGTATCCTCCCCTTTTTTATACCCCCCTTTTTTATACCCTCTGCATATACCCTCTGCATATACCCCCCTTGTATACCCCCCTTGTATACCCCCCTTGTATACCCTCCTTTTGTATACCCTCCTTTTGTATACCCCCCTTGTGTACCCCCCTTGTGCATACCCCCCTTGTGCAGAAGGGTATATGAGGGGGGTATATGAGAAGGGTATGCACAGAGAAATACACCAGGTTATTTCAGTCTTCTTTATTAATGTGTTGTACTGACTCAAAATTTTCTTAATTTTTCTTAATTAGCTTTGGGAAACATGCAGTAAAGAGGAGACACTGAAATGAAAGAAGAGAGCATTGAACAGTATGTCATCTTTAGACTTTGTTTTTTTTACTTAGTTGATTGCTTTTAGATTAAAGGGAATGGACTTTTACTGTATTAGACTAGATTAGATTGTACAAAAGTAGATTATTTTTTCAATCATATGACATTCTCATTAGATCTGATTAGATGCTTGTTTTATAGGATTAGTTCCTGTTAGTTGTTGTTTGATAGCTCATCTAATTACATCCTCATATTGCACAAAAATTCTAAAAAAAATGAGCAAGGGGCCAAAGGTTCTGAAGTGGGTTGCAGAATGAGTGTAGTTAGTAGGAAACTGACCAACTGTGTGGGGAACTAATCCACACTTTCAGTTTCATACTTATAGTACTCATCAGGGTCAAGAGTTTCCATATTGGTCTTACCAAGCAATTAATGCTATTGGTTAATCAAAAATTGCAACATATTGCATCATTATCTGGGTCTAGCATGCAATTGATGAGTGTTAACATCATCAGTGATTGCTTGTTGCTTTCGATGTTATTTGTCAATAGGATAACAGTCCTCTCAGTGGAACTATTACTGGACTGGTACATGTTACAATGTGACAGATGGGCGCCTCTGTTACTAACCACAGATTGGGTCTCTAGACAACTAGTCTAGGACTAAGACTCAAGAATGTCGAATACATTCTTGGAATGAACTTGCAAAGGTTTTGTGTTCTTGTTATTCTGTTACTTGAATATTCAGATGTTAAGAGACTCATTGAGAGAAGAGAGGGGTTTTATTGTAGAGACAAGTAAACAGTAGTACAAGAGAGTCAACACTAAGATCAAGCTGGAGGTTAGGTTAGGTTAGGTTAGGTTAGGTTAGGTTAGGTTAGGTTAGGTTAGGTTAGGTTAGGTTAGGTTAGGTTAGGTTAGGTTAGGTTAGGTTAGGTTAGGTTAGGTTAGGTTAGGTTAGGTTAGGTTAGGTTAGGTTAGGTTA